>CM023867.1:39118547-40604779 GCA_013389735.1 Phaseolus lunatus | reverse complement strand
TTGGAGAAATTCATTTGAAACAAAAAGAGGAAGAGATGAGGCAAATGGAAGAAAGACTCCAAAGGCTAGAATTGGCCTATGAAAGACCCCATCAAGGAAGAAGACATCATCAAAGGCATGAATCAATAAGTTACCAAAACTATGGTAGCCATGAAGAAGAACACGAATGGAGGATGCACAATTTTGAAGAAAGGCGCCGAAATGTGGCAAAGCCTTATTTACCATTTTTAAAAATTCCTAGTTTTAGTGGAGAAGGTGATCCCAATGTGTATCTAGGATGGGAGGCTAAAGTAGAACAAATTTTTGATGTACATGAGGTCCAAGATGACCAATGAGTTAAGTTAGCCTCCTAAGAGTTTGTAGATTATGCCATGCATTGGTGGCATAAGACTGTAATGGATATTGGGCTAAACAAGAGATCGGCCATGGTCTCTTGGGAGGATTTAAAGTTATGCATGTGTGCTAGATTTGTGCCTCCATACTATAGGAACGACCTCTTGTTGAAGCTCCAATGGCTTCACCAAGGCACACAAAGTGTGGATGCTTATTTTAAGGAACTTGAAACAACTTTAACAAAGATTGACATGCATGAAAGTGAGGAGTCCAAAATGGCTTGCTTTGTAAGTGGCTTAAGAAGAGACATACAAGATGTGGTAGAACTTTATGAATACTCCTCTTTAGAAAAATTGGTTCACCTTGCCATCAAGGTAGAATCCCAAATTTCAAAGAAAAACTCTTTCAAAAATTCTCATAATGATGGCTTCTACCACTCATCTAGGAAAAACAAAGACAAATCTTCTTCAACTTTTCCCTCCAATTTTCTAAAGGAGTCCACTTACAAATTGAGGGATTCTAAACCCTCAACTCCAACCCCTAAATCTCCTACCAAAACCTCAAGTAAAAAGTGTTTTAAATGTTTAGGTTTTGGGCACATAGCGGCCGATTGTCCAACAAAGTGAACCATGATGGTTGGGGGGGGGGCAAGTAGTAAGTGACCATAGTGCTCAATCTTCTAGGTCTAACTCCCCTTCCCCTTCAAAAACCCCTAGTAATAATGAATATGAGATACCTTGTGAAGGTGACTTATTGGTCATAAGGCGAATGCTTGGGTCCATTCCAAAACCTTTGGATGACACCCAAAGAGAAAATATTTTCCACACCCGCTGCCTTATCTCCAAAGTTATGTTCCATGATCATAGATGGGGGTAGTTGAGCTAAAGTGGCAAGTACAAGAGTAGTGGAGAAGCTTGGTTTACCCACTATCTCTCATACCAAGCCCTATAGATTACAATGGCTTAATGTCGAAGGAGAAATCATGGTTAATAAACAAGTCCTCATAAACTTTGCTATAGGAAAATATAAAGAAGAGGTTTTATGTGATGTTGTGCCAGTGGAAGCAACCCATATTAGGAAGGCCTTGTCAATAAGATAGACAAGTTCTACATGATGGCCTAACCAACAAAATGACTTTTACCTTCCAAGGGCATACGATTATCTTAAAACCCCTCTATCCCAAAGAGGTTCATGAGGACCAACTAAAAATGAAAACAAAAAGAGAAAATGAAAAAAAGAATGAAAGAAATGATAAACCGAGTCACAAAGTCTCATCAACTAAATCAATCATGTTGACTCGTGCCATGCTACAACTTGCACCTCCAAGGTGTCTTTCTTCCTTTCTTTTTCATTACCAAAGGTTTCTACCTACACACCATCTTTGTTAATGAATGTTAGGAATGCTTTTCAAACACCTCCTCAAGGTTTCCACCTTCTAAGAGGATTTTCTTCAAAAGAATTTGTCATTCCCAAACAATCTTTCCAAACATGGTTTGTATATAGAACCCCATCTTTTGAACTCCCCAAGCTTAAAGAATATAAGTCAAGTTCACATCTCACTCCTTAAACTATCTTATATGTGAACAAGTTGACAATATTATCTGCAGGAGTTCTAAATTCATGGTCGAATTCTCTCCAACCTAGGGGGCATGATGCAAATCAAGTCAAATAGGAGATGCCTAAGGATGCTAATTTACACAATGAAAAGTCATCTTAAAGTGGACAGCTCACTAGAGGGAGAATTGACCATAGACCAGAACATCTAAAGTTTTTCCTGCTGGTCTTCTTAAATGATTAGAAAATGTTGTAAATAATTTGGGCTCACTTTGGGGGTCCAAATAGCAAATATAGGCTAGAATAAGGTGTCTTTAGTATAATCGGGGGTGTAGTTAGCATTTTAGGATGTTCTTGGCCCTTTTTGAAGGCTTTTTAACCTAGTTTCTATAAGGATAAGCCTAGGATGCGAGTTTGACTTAGTCAAACCCTAAGGCTCCCCATTTTTTCACTCTTCCCATCCTACCCCTTAAGCTTGTTCTCCAAGGCTCCTTCGCCTATAAATAAGAAGGTCTACCTCATGTATTTTCATGTTGAATGAAGAGTAAAGTTACTATACACAAATTGTGTTAGAGTGTGTGAGCATTGTCTCCCTAAACCTTTGTCTTATCTTGTGAGAAATTGAGAGCTCTCAAGTGGTGGCATTCACACTTATCTTGGAGCAAATCACCAATCCAAGTGGCGTGTTTCACCTTCTCAATTTCATCTCCTAAGTTTCCTTTCACTCATCTTTTTCCATTCCATTTCCATTTCAATTCCAAAATATTTCTTGTTCTTGCTTTTGCTTTTGAATTCAATTCGGCCATTATCTTTGTTTTAGTTTCCTTTGCTATTGTTTTCGCACCTTTTTTTCTTATCATCATCATCACCATAATTGTGTTTTCCTTTTGGTCTTATAGAAATGAACCTTCACATATACTTAACACTTGTTAAGTTAATGTCCAGTGGGAATTTTCCTTAGACTTGTTACGTATTCTAGATTGTATGCCAACTCAAACCAAAAAGGTTTTTTTATTGAACATTTAGGAGAATAGTCTGAGGATCTTTGGTAGTGGAAATTCCCGTGGAGGAGACCGTGGTTTGAATGTGAAACTAGTGTATAACCAACTAGGGTGTATTCATTTCAATCGGGATAAATCAGACGAATGGTCTTGGAAAGGGGATAACTCAGGTCAATTTTGCAATAAAATTCACATACACGATAATTGCATATAACCTAATGTTCTTGCCGGTTGACTAGCCTGTCAGTTGACTCCATGACACTCACACGCCTCCTTCCTCACGTTGATATGTGCTTGATTCTTGCGAAACAATCTGCACCTGCAAAAGAGAAAGGGGCACCCTAGAGGCCGTTTGCACTCCGACACTCAAGTCAAGATGGGCAAAACACACCAAGTGTATTGAGTCTCTCTGTGTTTAGGTCTAGAAAACTGCGTACCTTTGTGAAGTATCTCACTTTCCCTTATATAGTCTAGGGTTTACTGCGCCGCTAGCCCTAATTAGGGTTCACTGCGTTGCTAGCCATATTCTGGGTTTACTGGAATACCCTCGCGCCGCTATCAGCCAGTCTTAGGGTAATCTGGCACATAAGGTTTCCTTTTCTGGAGTGCAAACACTACAGGATGACCACCAGGGTGCCTCCTCGTGCACCTAGTCTCTGGGGCCACCTGTTCTGGGAGTGCCCTTACTGTTCACGTGCCATGCATGTAGCCTTTACTGGGAAACCCTAGTTCTGATGAGTACTCGACCCCTCAGGACTCTGCACCTGACTGTGCTTTCCCTGCCACACGCATAAGCTCTTCGCGATTCAGGCCTCTCCCCATTTCTGGGTATTTAACTGGTCATTGGCCCACTCTGGGAACCAACCCTAGCTGTTCTGGTTGTGTTGTTCAAATCACCCAAGTCCGATGTCACCTCGTCACACTCTGTTGCCGAGGACTGATCAGCCTGCGGAGTGACGAGGACACATCAGTCCTTTCTGGTAATCACCCTTCTCTGTGGGGACACGCTGATGACTAATCACCCTTCTCTGTGGGGACACGCTGATGACTAATCACCCGCTAATCCAAAATGCATGCGGGGTCCATTCCACGTGGCTTTGGCCCATGCTGTGGAACCCAGCTGACGTGGTTCACCCTTTACTATCTGTTCTCGGTGTCCGAGGACTGGTCGGTACACAAGCCCCCCAGTCTCAAGCTGTTAACTTATTTCAGCGAAGAGACTAAGTCATCGGCTCGGGCGACCTACGTGGCTCTGCGCGTAAGGACATGAATAGTGCGCTGAAGGGACATCTCACCACCTTGTCATCGCCCATATCTCTTAACCCTCTGAGGACTTCATTGGGGAGCCCTCTGCTCGAATTGAGGACTTCTTTCTCGACAAAGAGGTGTTCTGTGCAAACCCACTCTCCAACCGTCGAGACTCTAACCTCACCCGAAAGGCTCAATCTGACCCCCGATCGCCATGGGCGAGAGAGGATTTCACTGCTGACTTCACTAGTTAACTCTTCCTTCAAGTTGGGAGTTCTCACTCGGAGGGGAGGTGTCCCTTACGAACCTTCCCTCCCACTCACGAGACCTCTAATCCCAACTGATAGGTTCTGACTGACCTCACATCGCTCATAGGCGAGGGAGGATTTAACCGGGCGAACCCTTCTGTTCACGTTGGAAGTTCTCACTCGAAGGGGAGGTGTTCTCTACGGACCTACCTTTCCGCTTACGAGACCTCTAACCCCAAGTGACAGGTTCTAACTGACCTAACATTGCTCATAGGCGAGGGAGGATTTAACTGGGCAAACCCTTCTGTTCACGTTGGAAGTTCTCACTCGAAGGGGAGGTGTTCTCTACAAACCTACCTCTCCACTTACGAGACCTCTAACCCCAAGTGACAGGTTTGAACTGACCTCACATCGCTCAGAGGCGAGGGAGGATTTAACTGGGTGAACCTTTCTGATCCTGCCTCTGACTCGAGTGTGGAGGGTGTGCCTCGTCACTCCTTCGTCTAGCCTTCTGCAGCCGCGTGTTCTACAAGAACGCTCCAAGAACCTTCTCTGGAACTCCAAACGATGCCTTACATGACGTGGAGTGCTTTTATATCTGGGCCGCGCCTCTCTCTCAGATGGTGACACGTGGAGGCATGCAACTTACATCTAACCGTACATGTGTCACACCTGAAGGGCCTTTGTGCTTTTCTCTGTGCGCCTAAGTTATTCCCTCGCGAAGTAACTTAGCGCGTTTCTTGCCCCTGAGTGAGTCGCATGCTCCCAGGAGAGCACCAGGGGTGGTTGGTCTAAACACACTCACCAGGCGCTGCATCCTGCATGCATGGTCTCACCGCACAGTGCCATGCACGTAATGGGTTAAGAGAGTCACTGATCACTGACCAACTTACTAGCTCTCTTATACCATCCTCATGCACAACCCTACTGGCGAGCAACTCTTCTTCTTCTGATTTGGAATCATGCGAGGTGCATGCGTAACGCTCTCGCTGGGAGCCTGGGTCCCGGTTTAACTGCGTGTAGCAGGAAACCTCGATGACCATGCACCGATGACTGATCTGTGCTCCATTCATGCGTAACGCTCTCGCTGGGAGCCTGGGTCTCGGTTTAATTGCGTGTAGCAAGAAACCCCGATGACCATGCACCGATGACTGATCTGTGCTCCATTCATGCGTAACGCTCTCGCTGGGAGCCTGGGTCCCGATTTAACTGCGTGTAGCAAGAAACCCCGATGACCATGCACCAATGACTGATCTGTGCTTCATTACTTCTCGCGCTCTGCTTCCAGGCGCTCATCTAGGGACCGATCTGCGGGTGGTGGTCACTTAGCAACTGACCACCGATCACCGTTCTGAGTGATCTCCTCCCTAATTCTCCTGCTAACTTATCCCACGTGTCACCCTGTGAATGGTCCACGTGGTCATCTGCTGCTGACGTCATCGACTACTGATGACCGACCGAATCACCTTCTGTTCACATTGGGAGTTCTCAGTCGAAGGGGAGGTGTTCTCTACGAACCTGCCTTCCTGCTTCTCATTAAGCTCTCCCTCGGCGACTATGTGAGCAACTGCACGTCGTTTAATGTCGCCAAAAGTCTTGGGGCGATTGCGAATCAAGGACTCGCTGAAAGGCCCTGGCAATACGCCTTTCCTGAAGGCGTGCACCACCATATCTTCATCCTTGGTGTGCAACCTCACCACCATTGTCCCAAAACTGTTGAGGTAATCTCTAAGGGACTCCCTCTGATGCTGCCTTACATCGAAAAGGTCGTAAGACACTGGTGGAGGGGCCCTGTTGACGAGATACTGCTCCCTGAACAGCATGGAGAATTGCGCGAAGGACGTGATATATCCCTCGGGCAAACTCACGAACCATTCCAACGCCGTTCCTGTCAATGTGGCCATGAAGAGCTTGCAGTGCATTGCGTCAGACCCTCCTGACAGCATCATCTGCGTATGGAAATCAGTGAGATGTGTTTCAGGGTCTTCTTTTCCGGTGAACACGGTCTTAGGCCCCACGAAGGTGGCTGGGACCACCGTGTCCATGATCGCTTGGGAGAAAGGCATGAGGAAGGCCCTTGGGGGCGTTGGTGGAGCCCGATCATCTCCCCCGCGGTCTCCGGCTTGTTGCATGTGTTGCAGATTCAAGCGTAGCTCCTTGTTCGCTCTGTGCAAGTCCTCGTTCCTGGCCTGGGAGGCGGCCAGGTCCTCCTGCATACGCGCCTATTGCGCTCTAGACTCCCCCACCGTCTCCTGGAGGGCGTGCATCGTTTCCATGAGTTGTTGCATGGTAACGCTTTCGCCTCCATTTGGTGGAACGGACCCGAGTCTTGTATTCCACATCTTTTGTGGTTTCTACTCTCACTCTCGTGTATGGGACCCTGTTTTACTCCGGCCCCACGGTGGGCGCCAAATGTTCTTGCCGATTGACTCGCCTGTCAGTTGACTCCACGACACTCACACGCCTCCTTCCTCACGTTGATATGTGCTTGATTCTTGCAAAACAATCTGCACCTGCAAAAGAGAAAGGGGCACCCTAGAGGCCGTTTGCACTCCGACACTCAAGTCAAGATGGGCAAAAAAAACCAAGTGTATTGAGTCTCTCTGTGTTTAGGTCTAGAAAACTGCGTACCTTTGTGAAGTATCTCACTTTCCCTTATATAGTCTAGGGTTTACTGCGCCGCTAGCCCTAATTAGGGTTCACTGCGCTGCTAGCCATATTCTGGGTTTACTGGAATACCCTCGCGCCGCTATCACCCAGTCTTAGGGTAATCTGGCACATAAGGTTTCTTTTTCTGGAGTGCAAACACTACAGGATGACCACCAGGGTGCCTCCTCGTGCACCTAGTCTCTAGGGCCACCTGTTCTGGGAGTGCCCTTACTGTTCACATGCCATGCATGTAGCCTTTACTGGGAAACCCTAGTTCTGATGAGTACTCGACCCCTCAGGACTCTGCACTTGACTGTGCTTTCCCTACCACACGCATAAGCTCTTCGCGATTCAGGCCTCTCTCTATTTCTGGGTATTTAATTGGTCATTGGCCCACTCTGGGAACCAACCCTAGCTGTTCTGGTTGTGTTGTTCAAATCACCCAAGTCCAATGTCACCTCGTCACACTCTGTTGCCGAGGACTGATCAGCCTGCGGAGCGACGAGGACACATCAGTCCTTTCTGGTAATCACCCTTCTCTGTGGGGACACGCTGATGACTAATCACCCTTCTCTGTGGGGACACGCTGATGACTAATCACCCTTTTCTGTGGGGACACGCTGATGACTAATCACCCTTCTCTGTGGGGACACGCTAATGACTAATCACCCGCTAATCCAAACTGCATGCGGGGTCCATTCCACGTGGTTTTTGCCCATGCTGTGAGACCCAGCTGACGTGGTTCACCCTTTACTATCTGTTCTCGGTGTCTGAGGACTGATCGGTACACCTAACACAAGAGGAAATAGAAGCATTCTCCAAGTTTGGGGATTCTAAAGCCTTACCATCAACTATTGTTTTCTACTGGAGGGTGCTTCATGATATGATTGCAACAATGTAGAACTTAATTCATAGTAATTGCGTCATTTGTGATAGGGGGTTGGAATACACATAGATAATTTGTTTTTTACTTGTATGGAAGCTGTGAAGATTTAAAACCTAATTGGAAATTAATTAGGGGTTATAACCGTACATCATAGTAATGCTAAGTTAAGTTTTTGCGGATTTGATTTTATGGAGTTTAATAAAGTCAAAAATAATATTTTAAAGAGCATATGGGTACCCACAATGTGGAATATTTGGATCACGAGAAACAAAATCATCTTCAACAATAATATACCAAATGGTCAACAAATTTTCGTGATGGTACATATAAAAACTTGGACATGAATAACTGCCAAATTTTCAAAGACATTTTTATATTAATTATAAAAAATAAAAATAAGACAATAATATTATTTAGTAAAAAAAATTTATCAAATATTTATAATTATAAATATTTAAATATTATTTATTAAGTTTTATATCATTAGTATTTTGTTCGAAATTAACTATAATCCAGTATTAAAAATAATGTTTTAATCATCGAAAATAATGTTTTAATTAAAATAATTATAATTCATAAATAAATTTTAAAAAAATTATTTATTTTAAATATAAAGGTAAATTTGTAAATTTATACTTTTTATCAATTAAAAAAACTATAATCTCAATCAAACTCATCACATTACTTACAAATTTACATAAATTTTTCCTGTCCTTCTTACTCTATTTATCTTAATCTAAATCATCACACTTTCTTTATACTTTTCTGTCAATTTATTTTAAATTTAGTTCTTCAAATTTATTTCCTAGTTGAAACAAACCATTAAAAACCAATTAGTTATTTTTGCAGCGGTTTTTTTATTACCATATGCTTTTAGAGGATTTCTTTTTTATTAACTTGTATATGAAATTATAAAATTTGAGAAAAAAAAAACAGTAACTTTCTGCTAAAAATTAAAAAAAAATAAATAAAAATATATATATATATATATATAATAATTATACTTTTTGCATAATTAATTATGTTTTTCTATAATAATTGATTAGTTGATAAATTATATTGTAAATATTTTAATATGATTTATTACTAAATTATACGAGGACATAATAAATGGTAACTATTTTATTAATGTTTATGTTTTTAACTATTATACAATAAATAGTTTAAAATATGTATTGAAATAAAAAATAATTCAAAATATATTAAAATAATAAATAAATAAATTATTAATAATAAAAGGATTTATTTAAATATTTTTCTTATTTTCGTTCTCTTTTTTAGTTTAAACAATTTATGTACTTTATTCTGTCAAGTTTTATTATCTAATTCAAACAAAGTATAATAATCTATTAGTCTCTTATTTGATTTTATTAATTTATATAAATGATGTAAATTTCAAGATAAAAAAAAGGCTCGCTGACTTTTCACTGCAAAGAAAAAATATGCAGAAGAAAATTAATATAATCATTTACTTAATTAATTAGATAATAAGTATAATATATAAAAAAGTTAATAGCTAAAATTTTAATAGTTAATTAAATATCAATCAATCCAAAAATTAGTTTAAAAATTTTGTCAATAATAAAAATTATTTTAAATATTAATATTTTTTTAATTTATAAAATAATATATACTTTAATTAATATAATGATTAACATTTTTTAACTCTTACATTAATTTTATTTAATAATAATTTTTAGTGTCATTTATTTTTTTTTGAGACTTTGTTTTCTTCTCTCCTTCTCCAAACATGCTCATGAAATATCCAATTAGAAGCATAATCCTAAACAAAATTTATAATTTGAAGATTAGTTATTTTACTTATATTTTTATTTTTAAAATTTCTTATTTATTTTTATATGGTTGAAACTGTAAATTTAATGCACAAACCTTTACAATATATATTGTTATAATACAATAACAAATTTATTTTCTATTATTTTTACCTTCAAGATAAAAATAAAATTGTTATTTTTTAAATACATTTATCAGCATGACTTTAATTTTGGGAATATATATATACAAGTGAAAGTACTACTTTATAAATAAAATACTTCTATCCAATAGAAATGTGGTTGGTCACCAACTATAAGTCTAATATACTAGAGACAAATGAAAAATACTCATTTCTGTATTAAATAAATTGTGTATACAAATTTTTCCTACCATTCAAATATCAATCCCACTATATTCTAAATTTGATTTACATGTAATTGGCGCTTTTTTTTCAATTTTTTATAAATATTTATGAACACAATATTAATATAAGAAAATATAAATTGATTGTTAAATAATATTCCTTAAATTATACGTAGATTACATCACTAATTAATGGTCAAAATAAATTGTATATCGTTTATAAAACATATCTTAAATCCTTAAAATAACATATTACTTCTAACTGAATAAACAATACACATAAATTAAGATATTAATAATATGATAGATAATTAAATTACTTAAAAAGATATAATATTGTTGGAGAAGTTATTTATTGATATAACTCATTGATATTATTAGCATATTTTGTATTATAAAATAAGTTATTACTAAACATTTCATATGTAGAAAAAGAAAGCAAAATTGAGACACATAGATATCCATTTAAAATATAAAATTTTAAGAGATGGCTAGTGGAACTTTTGCTACTTTAGAAAATGGAAGACAATATGAAAGTAAGATAACAATGTATGTGTTGGTGACA
Organism: Phaseolus lunatus; assembly: GCA_013389735.1. Classification (NCBI taxonomy): domain Eukaryota; kingdom Viridiplantae; phylum Streptophyta; class Magnoliopsida; order Fabales; family Fabaceae; genus Phaseolus; species Phaseolus lunatus. The sequence continues at coordinate 40,594,156 of CM023867.1, read as the reverse complement.
TGTTTTGTAGCAGTTATGCGCGGTCTACTCTTTGATTATGATCTTGGAATTACGGGAGGAGTCACTTCTATGGAACCATTCTTGATAAAATTCTTTCCAAATGTTTATAGACAAATGAAAGAGAAATCTAACCATGAGAGTCAATATTGCAAATTTAACAACCAGATCCTTACTTTATTCACCTTTTCTTTATATCTTGCTGCATTAGTAGCTTCTTATTTTGCTTCCACCACCACAAGAATGATGGGATGCAAGACCTCGATGTTTAAAGGAGGTTTATTTTTCCTTCTTGGTGCATTGATCAATGGTTTTTCCATCAATGTTCAAATGCTCATCATAGGTCGTTTATTGCTTGGTTTTGGCGTTGGATATTGTAATCAGGTGAGACTTTGTGGTTGTCAATGCTTTCAACTTTGGTTATGAACATGGAGAAACTTTCATGATTAAACTATTTTTAACATTCTCTTTGTTTTATTATTATTATTATTTCCAATAGTCTGTACCTGTGTATTTGTCTGAAATGGCTCCAACATCGATAAGAGGTTCACTTAACATTGGATTTCAAATGATGATCACAATTGGCATCTTGGTTGCAAATCTCATTAATTATGGCACTTCCAAACTAGAATCTGGTTGGAGAATTTCTTTAGGTGTTGGTGCAGTTCTTGCAATCATGTTATGTGTAGGATCTCTTTTCTTAGGTGACACCCCTAACTCCTTAATTGAAAGAGGTAAGAAAGAAGTAGCTAAGAAAATGTTGCAAAAGATTCGTGGTATGGATAATGTTGATGAGAAGTTTCAAGCCCTTATTGATGCCACTGAAGCAGCCAAAGAAGTGGAACACCCATAGAAGAACATTACACAACCAAAATATAGACCTCAACTCACGTTTTGCTCTCTCATTCCATTTTTCCAACAATTCACTGGCATCAATGTCATCATGTTTTATGCACCTGTCCTATTTAAAACTTTAGGATTTGGTAACGATACTTCCCTTATGTCTTCTGTTATCACTGGAGGTGTTAACGTGGTTGCCACTTTTGTTTCCATTTTCTCTGTGGACAAGTTCGGAAGAAGGATATTGTTCCTCGAAGGTGGCATTCAAATGCTTATTTGTCAGGTAAAAACCTTTACTTAATCTATAAACAATGTATGTTATTTTAATATTTAAAAAATAACACTTTTATGACTTAAGTCATTTGCTAGCATGAACAACTAATTTGAAGGCCATAATAATTGTTTGTAGCTTGCTGTTGGAATCCTAATTGCTTTGAAGTTTGGAGTGAGTAGTGAAGGACATTTCAGTAGTGGAGAAGCTACTATTCTCTTATTTTTTATATGTGCATATGTTGCAGCATATGCATGGTCATGGGGTCCACTAGGGTGGTTGGTTCCTAGTGAAATATGTTCTCTTTAGGTTCGATCTGCAGGTTAAGGCACCAATGTTGTTGTAAACATGTTATTTACCTTTGTTATTGCTCAAGTTTTCCTAACCATGCTTTGTCACTTGAAGTTTGGTCTTTTCTTTTTCTTTGCCGGATTTGTGCTCATCATGACCATTTTTGTTGCCTTGTTCCTACCGGAGACAAAAAAATGTTGGGATTGAAGAAATGAATAAAGTTTGGAAGTCACACTGGTTTTGGAGCAAGTTCATACAGGATGATGTAGTCATAAATGCACATTCTCATATGGCCACAGCGTGAATTGACCAAGAAATGATTTAATCTCACAAACAAAATTTGTCTCATTTTTCAAATAACTCATAGTAATTAAGTAATTCCTATGATTTGTAACAATTATATTTATTCAGAATTTGTACTAAATCCATCAAAAAAATATTTAGATATATTCTCTTAAAACATTGCTTGAATCTTGCTCGATTATTGTATTAAAAGCTACACTACTCACCAATTATCTTAACACAAGCGTATTTCAACCTTGGCCTAAGTATCAGTCCAATACAGTGTGCACTTTTACCATAGTTTTGTGCAAAATGTTTTGCTACTAAGGAAGATATGTACTTTCAACTATCAAGGATGTTGCATGAAGAAGAGAAGAGCAATTAATGTTTCATGAAGTGCATGTAATGCTTCTTAACGTTCAAGCTCGATGGATGATAGAATAAGAAGAAGAATATATTCAAATGAGTTCAAAGCTACTCAACAATTATAAAAAAAGATTGCAACGACAATATTCTTCAAGCGTATATAAAGACATGCTTCAAGGAGAAGAAAACAAAAGAGCCATTACTTGCAAGTGCTAAAACTCTGCTAATTTTTCTTTGCGTCCCTAAAAGCTTTGTAAGAACTCATTTTGTGTTTAGCTATTAGCAAACTAAAAGACAACATACATAGATCATGGAATTGACTTTAACCAAGATAACATAGGAGGTTGTATGCTCTTGGGAATGGATTAAAATCCTTTCCCCAATAATCGAGTCATTAACTAATGAGGACATTGTTGCCAATCAAGGTTTCCCACTAGTAAAAATGTATATTTTTAGACTTCAAATTACCTAATACAAATCAACTTTGGTGTCCAACTTTAATACATTTTTTATTTATACAAGGTGGTCTCATGCACCATGACAAAGGTACCACCTACCTACTATTACAATTAGTTTGATACGAAAGATATGAAATGATTTAAGAATAGTCAAAATTACAAAACCAAAATTCAAGAAATAAACATATCTTAGAATATATGAGTAGTTTATTGTATCTTTGTTTATGTTTCCATTTTGATAGGAAAAAAAGGGTAAATATCAAATTGTAATAGTTTATGGACTAGTCTAATTGTATTGTTGGAGACTCCATTATGTTATTTACTCTTTAACAAACTAATTATATATATATAAGGAAAATAATAAAATAGTTTGGTAATGGATTATTCTTGTAGCAAAACTTTGAATAAGAGAACTTCATAATTCTATCTTCATCACATAATTCTCTATTCCCTTCCATAACTCTCCAATTGTGAGAAATTCTTAAAATTATTATAACACCCATGTCAATTTGAATTGGAATCACTTGTCAAAGTTGTCGAAATTTTAAGAGCGATGCCTACAAGGCACACACAAGGCGCTACATAAGCTTCCAACATGGCGCCTTCCTTCTCCACAAGGTGACTTTTCCTCTTCTTCTTAGAGCATACGAAGCGCCTGCTTTCTTGTTTTATCCTTTCCCTTGTGCCACATGTCAAATTGTTAATAAAAAGCTTTTGGAGACATGCATTGCCACATGGAAATACACCAATGGAGGGTTTTTGAGGTGCCACATGTCATTCTATTAATGGATAGTTTTTTAGAGTTATAATAGTCACTTTAGGAGACTTCTAGCTCCATGAATAGAGAGCTTCTCTTGTGTAATTCTTAGACTTCAATTGTTTAATGAACTTTTGCCTATTTTGTTTAATAATTTTTCTCAAGTCTCTATTTTCTCTTGCTCTCACTGTTTAGTGTGGAAGCCTTATATCATTTTAATTGTTGGGTTTTTGTGTTGTTTTGATTTTGAAATCTGATTTTGATTTTTTCTTGTCATATTTCTCCTTTTAATTGTCTAAAAATTCTATGATTAGTAGTGTAGCTAAAGTGTTTGTTCTTTTGATTTTATGAGTTGCACACCATGTGTTCTAAAATTTCTATTAAATCATTATTAAGTTTTTGGTGCATTTTTCTTTTTAGGTGTGAGTTCTAAAATTTCTATTAGATCATTATTAATTCGCTTAAATCATAAAATTTCATTGTGGCTTGTATTTTTGTTCAAATTCATTGGATTTATAGGTTTCTTTTCGTTTTCAGTTTTTTGTGTAGATGTTCTGGATTTGAAAAATTATAATGACCAAAATACGTATCCAAATCAAGTGAAATTTTATATATGGGTTCTTCAAAATGTTCTTGATTTTTAGTTATAAAGGCGCGTCCTAATTTGAAACAACAAAAAAATGATAAATCTCGAAAACCAGGACATTTAGTGCTGAAAATAGAGGTTGAATGAGAATATTTTGCTCTCGATTTTGAATTGTTAAAAATAACTGTGAACTATTTGAGTTGAAAATTTAGGATCATGATTATTAATATGTTAGCTGCATCTTGTTAAAATTTTTTAGCAAAATTATATATAGACCATTTTACATAAATCTTGGACACTTTCTTGCCAAATGTTGTTCGATCCATTTTTCTTTAATTTTTGCTTGTCATTTCTTTGAATTTCTTTCTGTATTGTTGTAATATACATCTAATTTTTGAGTATAGCCTTTTCAAATTAGCTTTTCTTGATTTTTCTTTCTTGGAATTCTTGGAGAAAGGTGTAAAACACAATATGAAGAAGTTGAACCAACTTTTCTACTGTTATTTTTTAGGCTTTCTTCTGACTATTAGAGTGCTATCAAGGGATAACGATAGTCCAAAGAGGAGCTGAATAGTTTGGAGGCAAAGCACACCAAGATTCATCCAAAAATTTCAAGAAAAAGTGTTAAAATTTGAGTTGGTGTATACCACAAAACACTTGAAATTTATTTTTCTAGTCTTTCAAGTGTTTGGAAACATGCCTCTTGGGCAATTCCATTGAAAAATTTCTTAGTAATTTCATATTAGTCTAAAAGTGATCCAATTGGCTGTAACTGTCATTTGCACTTCTATTAGGAAACACCTAGTTTACATCACTTGCATTTACTTTGCTTTACTATTTCAATTTTGTTATTGTTTAATAGTTCTTCTTGGTATTAGGAGGGTTTCCTTTCTTAGTATATTTTAAACCCTTCTTTGGTTTAATAGGTTTTATTTGCATCTTCACCAACACACAATTAGTAGTTTTTGAAAATTGTTTTGGAAGTCACTTGAAGGGTCTTTTGTGAAGACTGTTTAAGGAATACTCTGGCTAGGAAAGACATGGTACTTAAGCAATCTGAGTGACCCACCTCTCTTTCCTGGGAGTCTACTTAGAGCTAGTCTCTCTTTAGAACCTTTAGGTGACTACCACCCAAAAATATTAGTTTTTGTAAATTTCATTTCCTTTTTGAAAATATAAAAATATATTTGTGAAAACCTTTCATTAATCTTGTTAGGCTTTAAAATCTTTTGTGAAAATATTTGAGTATTCTTTAAGTCCACCATGACTAATCATTTGCATATGACAAGAGATTCCAAGGTTAGTAGGGGTAAAAAGCATAAAATGGAAATGCTAGATACTAGGAGAGAAATCTCTAATCTAAAAAATATGTTTGTTCAATTTTTTGGAAAACCAAGATAAACCTAGGAGAAAACAAGGGAAAGGGTATGATAAAAATAAAGAATCTTATAGGAAACCTTATTTTCCATATTTTCAAGTGAAGAGGTTTTCCTTGAGCACCACAATGTGAATAACTACCCCAGTTTAGATTATTCTTGTTGAAGAGGGAGGGTTACCCCTCCAAGTGAAACTCTAAGGTCTCACAAAATAAAGAAAATAAAGAGAAATATAGAAATAAGAATTGGGAAGAGTTTAGTAGAGAAAAAGAAACTTTTCCTAAGGCTAGTTAGCTCTCTGTAAAAGATATTTCTTTCTCCTAGGAAAAACACTTAGAGTATGTTTCAAACTCTCATGATCATGGAAATGGATACTGCATTTCTAAGTATCCAAAAGAAAGATTGTTTTTAAGAGAATATGATGATGAAAGTTTGAATAATACTAATTAGAGAGAGAAATATTATAAGAGAAAGAGGGAGTAAATAGAAGGAAAAGAGGAAGAAAAGAAAGAAAGGGTAACAAATATGTTGTTTGGAGTTGAACCAGATAGTGACATGAATTCCTCTCTAGACAACCCTTGTAAGGATGTGCATAAAGAAAAATCTTTGTTTGATGCTACATTAGATATTGATGACAATTCCTCATCTGTAGAAAAATCTTGTGAAGGGTTGTTTGATAAAGAGTAGAAAGAAGAATAGTCTAGACCTAGTACTTTTCATGTTATTTACACAAACTCTTGCTTTGATAAAGTTATTTTAAAAATGTTAATCAACTTAGTATTACTCACATGGAGATTATATTTCAAAAAATTGTAAAAAGAGTTGTTCTCTCATTTTGGATAGTACTAGGTTAATTAAAATGTTGAAACACAACATAGACACCTCTTTTCCATCTCATAAGCTTTCTTGGATTCAAAATGATGATAATATAGTTGTGAATCAACAAGTGAAAGTGAAACCTTCTTTAGGACACTATGCTAAAATTGTTTTGAGTCACATTGTGCTAGTAGAAGCTTGTTAACTTTTATTAGAATGGTATGGGATATTTAACCGTACCTTTGTTTACCATGGTTTTTTTTAATAAAATCACTTTCACTCATAGAAGAAATAAGTTTGTGGTTAATTTCTCATCACTTTCATGAGTAGTGGAAAACCAAATGCAAACAAATTTGAAAGAAATTTTGTCTAGTGCTGAACCAGACAATAATATAAACCCCTCTGGAAAGCCTTGTGAAAGATTGCTTCAAACAAAACAATCAAACCAAAAGATTAAGCAATTTCATGAGGTAGAAAGACAGAAAAATAATCGTACTCTTTGGATTAATCTTGTCTACCTATCAAGTAAAGGGTACAATGACCTTGGAAGCAAGGTTCTTTCTACTACTCTTGTCATTATTCTTTTTAAAGAAATACCATTTGTTTTACTATTTGCTTGTTTCTACAGGCGGTGTTTGATCTTGGAGGAGAGTGAAGAAAATAAAAAATAAAAGTTCCAACCCTAGAGCAGAAAGTCAGGATTTGAGGACAAATCTTTTTGAATAGGGAGAGACTAATGGAAGACCATCTCAACCACCTAAACAATCAGGTTCAGAAGAGAAGAAAATTTTATCAGAAGATTCTTTTCTAGAGAAATCTCCTTCTGAAGCCTTGTCAAAATTGTATAGAGTAGATAGGTTTTCAATTTCATTCTTTAAATTTTGTATAGGAATTTAAGGACTTGTATTTAGGCCATTTTAATCTAGGATTGTATACTTTAGAGAAGCCAAGAGTGATGCCTACAAGGCACACACAAGGCACCACATGAGCTTCCAACATGGCGCCTTCCTTCTCCACAAGGTGACTTTTCCTCTTCTTCTTAGAGCATACGAAGCGCCTGCTTCCTTATTTTATTCTCTCCCTTGTGCCACATGTCAAATTGTTAATGGAAAGTTTTGGGAGACATGAATTGCCACATGGTAATACACCAATGGAGGGTTTTTGAGGTTCCACATGTCATTCCATTAATGGAGAGTTATAGCTCTATGAATAGAGAGCTTCTCTTGTGTAATTCTTAGACTTGAATTGTTTAATAAATTTTTGCCTATTTTGTTTCATAATTTTTCTCAAGTCTCCATTTTCTCTTGCTCTCACTCTTTAGTGTAGAAGCCTTAGAGATAGCTCGAAGGTTGGCCTAACCTTCTTCCTAGCACCATTCTCTTGCAACACCCATTGTTCCAAACCCATTTTTGAGCATTTTTTATTCTATCTTCCGCTGCCATGTCCTCTCCATTCAACAAAATCATTCCAACTTGAAGAACTTTAGAAGAAGCCAAGGAGAACTCCATCAACTTCTCTAGAGCTACTAAAATCTACATGCAATAATGCAATTCAAACTTTATGTGTCCAAGTCTCAATAAACACTAGAGAAGAAATCCTCAACAAAAAGAAGCATCAAACAAATTTGATATTTTAGATGCAATAATCGCATGGCCACATATAAGAGCATCTTTAAAGATATTTACAAAGCAATGCCATTGTTGTGACAAAGACAAAAAAAGGCTAAGTGTTTAAACCAACAAAGCATAAATCAAGGTACAGTTGCATCTAATAGACACTGGAGGAAAAATGTAGATAATGCAAGTTCAAGTACTTTGTCTAAGAAATGATAAAGCATTCTTGATGGAGATCAAATCGAAGAGGAAAGTAAGGCCCAAGCCCAAGAAGCTCAAGGACAAACTAGTTCAAAAGCCTTCATACCTCAAAGGATTACAAGGAGCAAGGCTAAAGTTTTGGGTAAAGAGCATCAAATGCTATCTCTTTTTGTAATTACCATTGTATAAATTTGTAAATAATATAGAAATAGCCTTAGGAGAATACCAAAAGAGGAAAACCAAAAGATACCTCTCATGTAAGGCATCATAGGCACATTTTTAAGGAAAAATTGGAAGAAGTGACTCTTCCTACTCCTTTCTCTCCTAGGTGCTAGAATGAGCTAGAAGAGTGACTCTTCCAACTCCTTTTTCCTTGTAACATAACCGGCCCTCTCCATTATAAATAGGGGTGCTTGGTACCTTGTAATACAAGTTGAATTTTGAAGTAAAGAAACTATCTCAAATTGGTTAGAGAGTTGTGTGAGACTTATTCTCTTCTCTTCTTCTATGTCTTTATCTTGTGAGTCTTGGGAGCTCTCAAGTGGCGGCACTCCTCACTCATCTTGGAACAACCACCCTCCAATTGGCGTGAAGCATTCCCTCCATGGCTACAACCACATAAGTCCATCTTCTTTCATCTTCCATAATTACCCATTTGTTGTTTTCTTGTAGTTTTGCAATTTTAATCGGTTCAATATTCTCCTTGAGTTGTTTCCTTTCTTTTGCTGCAATTGTTTTGCACTTTGTTTGGTTTATTTCCATTGTTTCATGTTGTTATTGGTTTGGCTTCCATAATTATCCATTTCTATGTGGAATTCTTGAATTTCCATTAGTGGGTTTTGTTCTTTATTGTGTTTCAATTGATAGTTTCAATTCTTGTTGTGTTCTTGTTTCAAATCTTGTATTCTTCTGTTGTTCTTGTGTTCTTTATGAGTTTATGTTGTTGTTCTTGGTTTACCCTTTCGATTTCCAACCCATGTGTATCATAAAATTCACCTATTCATGTGTTTTTCTCTTGGACCTTTAGAAATGAACCTTCACATCTACTTAGCACTTGCTAAGTTAATGTCCAGTGGGGATTTTCTCTAGGTGACTCATTATAATTGCTCTAAGAATATTGATCTAATTCTTAATAAAGTGTTACAAATCAAATGAATATAAAATCAACTCACATCAACTCTGCAAACTTTACATTTTGTCTAGCTAGTGTTAATGAACATCAGACGATAAATGCAGACATATGTTAAAGCTAACTTGATGCAATCCAAGGTGATGGATTGTAGAAGTTGAATGCAGTGGCAGCGGGATGGAGAAGAGTTTGCACTGAGAATGGGAGGTTTTGGTGAAAAATTAAAGTTTTGGTGCTTAGAAGTAGAAAGAGGTTTGACCAACTTTCCAAGGATTACTAGGCCTTGGAGGCTCTCTAGCAAAAGAAGATTTAGGAGAGAATGAATTTCAAATTCAGAGTTCTTCACTCAATATTTGAAAATCTCCATACATGAGAGTATTTTGGAGTATTTATAGATGAAGGTAGCTTGCTCCTTAAGCTACCGTAACTCTAGTAAGTAGACTTAACTATGGGGAGTGTGGTAGCTTAAGGAGGTCGTGTGTACTCTTCTAAGGTGCTCTAGAAGCCCTTACTTGTGTGACAAGTTAGGGTTTCTAGAGTATCTTTGTTTCATCTATAAAATACTTTAAGAATATTTAAAATACAAATCCCATATAGGTTTATTCTATTATTGATACAAACAATTCATTTATCTTTTATTCTTATGTGTAGACATATCTTAAAGCTAACATAAAGATAAAAATTCTCGTAGCTTAAGTTTGTATTGTAGGGATTGTCTTCACCACCTATTTCTAAGAGAATCCATGCTCACGACAAGTCAACATCAAGATCTCTTGAAGTTTGATCTAAAAGCTATATTACTCACTAATTATCCTGACATAAGCGTATTTCAACCCTGAACTAGTTATCTGTCCAATATAGTGTGCACTTTTACTAAAGTTTGGTGTAAAAGCTTCTGCTATCGGGGAAGATATGTACTTTCAACTATCAAGGATGTTGCATGAAGAAGATAATAGCAATTATTGTTGCATGAAGCGCATGTAATGCTTCTTAAGGTTCAAGCTCGATAGATGATAAAAGAAGAAGAAAAGTATATTCAAATGAGTTCAAAGCTACTCAAAAGTTATAAAATGGATTGCATCCACTACATTCTTCAAGCCTGTATAAAATCTGCATACTGGAATTATTTCCCAAATTTGTCACCCTTCCTAACTATGTTGGGAACTTTAAACACCAATAATATTCCACCAAAATACTAATAAACATTCAATGAAAACTGCTTACAAAGAATAAAATACAATTCAATTGGAGGAAAAATATATTTTGAAATGTGTTTGGATGTTAATATTTAGAAAGGGATAAATTCAAGTATTCTTGTATAGGTTCAAGGAATGAAATATAGGAGAAATGCTAAAATTTATTTAAACTTGTTTGGATGCACAAAATATTTTGGTAATATTGTGGTCCGCTCAATAGTTTCATATCGTTTAAGAGTCAATATCAAATGTAATTTAAATACACTTTATTTCCTTATAAGTTAAGAACATATCAAAAGCTTCATCCTTATGCTTAATTAAATGCACTTTGGTGTGTCTAGAAAAATGATCTATAAATGTTATAGAATAATTTTTACCACCTCTAAACATGGTTTGTTTTAAATTAGAAAGATCAGTATGAATTAAACTAAAAAGTTCAGTTTGATGTTTTACAGAATGACACATTTTCTTCATTATTTTAGATTCTACACATATATCACATTTACTATTTTGTTTTTCATGCATGTTGATTAATCCTAGTCGTTGCAATTTCATAACATACGAATAATTCACTTGTCCTAATCTAGCATGTCACACATCATGCGAATCAATAATATAAGCAGAAGACCCAAATTCATTAAACTTCAGAAATGTTCAATACAAAAAGACCTTGATCACAATATCCCTTCCCCACAAAAAAAAAAATTGTTTTTTGTCATAACAATCTTGTAAGATTCAAATGACATTTTAACTCCAACTTTGCCTAGCAATGCTACAGGGATCAAATTAACTTTAATCGATGACACATGTAACACATCACCCAAAGTCAGAGTTTTACCAGTTGTGAGCTTTAGAAGAACCTTTCCTTTTCCTAAGACAGGAGTTGTCCTGAAATCACCAAGATAAATTTGTTCTTCTCCATCCCCCACAATTGCGTAGGAGGTAAACACGTTTCTATTTGCACAGATGTGTCTCGTAGCTTCAGAGTCAACCACCCATTTACTTACATTGGTCATAAGATTTACTTGTGAAACGAATGCAATAATGGTATCTTCTCCTTTCGCTATATTTTCCTTAGGAGGATTGTCGTTTATGGCCCTATGTCTGCACTGAGGTGCATGATGACTTGGCTTTCCACAGACAAAGCAATTTCCCTTTTTCTTGAAGGTGGAGTTAGTTCCACAGGGACGAGAAATTTTATTATTATATGTCTTTTTGTGATCAAGTTTTTTCTTGTACCTTTTTGGAGCTGGTTTGTCTTCTATCATGTTTGCTCTGGCAGACAAAGTTTTGGCCCTTGCAGCAACACACTCCTTTCTATTTGTGTCTTCAATGATGATGTGGGTGATCTGATCTGGTAGTGACATATGTTTGTGCCTGTGCTTCAGTTGTTGTTCATAATCAATCCATGATTGCGGAAGCTTTTCGATCAGGCAAGGTTATGTTTTCTGCTTCAACAGTGTATTTGAGGATAAGGGAATCCCAAATATCTTTTGCTTCCTTGTAAGAGCAATAGACATCAAACAAATCGTTAGATGAGTAAGGTGTGACGCCATATCCTACTTTCATGGGTCCAAACATCAATTTGTTTCACAGGCGTGCTTGAGTCAGATTTAGAAGTCGTAAGTACAAAAGCGACTCGCAAAACTCTCCCGTTAGATCTGAAACGGAACAGGCATGTTCACTGCGTAGCCTCCATAATTATATTAGTTTATCACATTCATCCTTCCGTTAATTAATTCATCTAATATGATCAACATATTTTTCTTACGAACTGATAAAGCTAAAACAGTAAAATGGTGATTAATTTTATCAATCAAAGACACACTTTAAACAAAGTTTACTTTATACAATGCAAGAACCTTTTTCTAATTTGAAAAAGAAAAGAAGATTTTACCTATGGTTGGCAATATGATCGAGCACTTTAAATTCTGAAAGGAGATGAATTCTTAAGGTGTCATCTGGTGTTCCCTTCTCACAAATAAGGAAGGGCAATGGTAAATCTCCACTTTCACCAAACTTTTCAGGTTCAGGCTCGTAGGAAGACACGTCAACTTGGAACACTCACCAATAACCAATTCACGAAGCAAGCCAAAGTTCCCGAAGCAGTCAGGCAAGGATTCCACGTTCGGAAGATCCCGCAATACTAAACTCCGAAGCAGGGGAAGGTCTCCAAAGCAGTGAGGCAAGGATTTGAGATTTGGAAGATGAAGTAACGATAAACTCCGAAGCAAGGGAAGGTTCGCAAAGCACCCAGACAAGGATTCCACGTTCGGAAGATCCCATAATCTCAACGACTGCAAAGAAGTCATACGTTGTAAACCCTCATGCAAATGTTCCAACTCTTTGCATCGGTAAACCAACAAATCCTCAAGGCATTCAAAACCTGATGACACCTTGAATTTACGACACCCCACAATCGCTAATTCCTTGAGGGAACAAGAACTTGACACCCACAGTGGAAAATTTGCGCCTTTGTATCCTTGCAGTGTCAAACTTTGGAGTTCTTGGGTATCAGGTTCAAGGGCTCCAAGAATCTCCTCAACGTTTTCTTGTAATTCGGATTCTTCATTTTCTTCCCATGACAAGTACAACTTGTTCAGTTGCTTATTTGACAAGTTGGCTTCTTTGGCATCTGTTACACTTTTCACCTTCTCCAGATGCTTTATCTGAAGATATCCTTTGAGCTTTAGTGACCCTAGTTCTGCTAAATGGAACCTTCTTTCCCTACCAACGAAATACGTGCTTAGTTTCTCTAGGCAAGTTAACTTCCCTAAATGAGGAGGCAAGCTTGATAGGTTGTAGCAATCCTTCAAAGATAGTTGTTGTAGAGCTTTTAAGCGTGTTAATCCGTTAGGCAACTCCTTGAGACGATAGCAATAATCTAGTTTCAGTATATGCAAATTCCATAGTTTTCCTAATGATTCTGGAAGAGTTTTGAAGTTACCCTGTGAGAGATTTAAGTATCTTAGATGTTTTAAATCACTAATTGAATTGGATACTTCTTTCACTGCTGTGCACCAAAGCACACGCAAAGAGTAGCATTTGAATATAACAGGATAAAGTTGGCCAATATAGGTTCTCAAAGATTTTACTTGTTGCAACTGCATCGAATTAATGGATGCCTCGGATACATCCCACGCAGCCCGATGATCTTGGACATGGTGGATTGTGTCAGACAAGGTAGTTACATCATCGTCATATGTAATGCAGCAAACATCTTCTGCAAGAAATTTTGCAAGATCGTGAACAAGATCATGCATCTTGAAACTTTTAACTTTGCCAAGTTCATCTGTCTCGATATCTTGAAAAAATGATCTACAGTATAATTCATTCCACATAGAATCACCAGTATCTTCAGCATCTAACGTTTCACTAGATGGAATGAATCCATTGGCCATCCAATGTTCAATTAAATCTTGCTTACTTATTGTCTCACCTTTGCGAAATCTTGCACAATATGCAAAACATTGTCTGAGTTTCATTGGTAAGTCTAGGTAACTTAATATCAAGACAGGTATTACAGAGTTTTTTTCATGTTGTGGTAAACTCCACAGGTTGCTTTCCTTAACAGAGAACCACTCTTTTTCCTCTCTTTTGAAACTTAACATACCTCCCATTGCTTTCACTGCAAGAGGCACTCCCCTACATTTCCTTACTATTTCCTTCCCTGTTGCCACAAGCCCTACCCGTTCTACCTCGTTTTGTCCAAAGGCACGATGTTTAAAAATTTCCCAACAATCATTATCAGATAGCACTGGTAGTTCATGAGGAGGCACTGTTCCCAAGCTAGCTGCAACTGTCTTTGGGAGGCGTGTAGTTACCAAGATGGAAGAACCCTTTGCATCACAAGACAATAATACATATTTCAGCTGTGACCAACTCTCTGGTTCGTCAATCCATACGTCATCCAAAACAAGCAAATATCTTTTTCTTTGAAGCAGATCTCGAAGTCTTATTTGTAGAGGTTCTAGATCCATATCCTCACAGGGATGCCTAGATGCTGCTTCAATGATAGCCTTTATCACTCTCTTCAATCTGAAATCTTCTGAAACACGGACCCAAATTCTTAACTCAAAGTAGTTGATTATCCTCTCGTGCTTGAAGATAAGCTGGGCAAGTGTTGTTTTTCCAAGTCCACCTTCACCTACAATTGTATAGACCGATGCATTCTCAGAATGAGAAACATAACCAGTCAAAAAGTCTACAATTTTATCTGTATCTTCTTCTCTTCCGTAGACTTTTGATTCAGTGACGAATAACGTTTTTTGACGCCACTCAGTTACTCCACTCTCTCTCCGAGGAACCATCTCCATCTTAGTCAAGTGAAAGTTAGTACTTTCTTCAGCAATTGCTTCCAATCTCTCACTTATTTTTTTCATTTTCTTAGCATTTTTGCAGCGAAAAGCAACAATCCTGGGATGAAAAGAGGATAAGCAAGAGCTTTGTACCTTGTTTGAAGGACCACAATTGACTCCTTGACCCTCCAATCTCAATGATTCAGAGGCAAACTCATCCAAGATGTCATCGAGGACGTGAGCTGCATCTTTTAGCTTTTCCAGCCAATCTTTTACAGCTCTATTAGAGAGCTGTTTCTGCTCAGCATCCTCAAGAGTGGCCTTGATTGTAGTGAGCAAACTGGCAAGCCTTTTCGTGTCTTGATTGAAACTCAAGCATAGTTCCAGCTCGAGTGAGTTCAAATTCTCAAGCACAGTTTCAAGGGTAGCCCCAGCCATGTTGCAACTCTGAAAGATGGAGATAGAAGAGGAGGGGTTGTGTATGAGCAACAGGGAAGAAGATTAACAAAGAACAAGTTTTATGTGCACATAACATGTGGTTGCCTACCAAAAAAGAATTGTAAGCAAGCCAAGGTTTCTCAAACAGTAAGGCAGGAATCATTTAATGCAACAATCTCGGAATAGTTTAAAGCAGTGGCATGCACAAGTCACTTAGGATTCCCTTAACCACTGATGAGATTTCAGTCTTCTACAGATGAGATTTGGAGTGTACACAAAGCCTTTCCTTTTTCTCCATATGTTTCTGAGATTATAGAAATAGACTTATTATCTGCTAGATTAATTTTCATCAGGTTTTTCTTTATTCCTTTTCCCAAAGGGCTTCTATTTGAGATTCCTACATGCCACAAGAGCTATTGGGTTGGGTGGAAAATAAAGGGAAAATAAAATTTTTATTCAAATATTCAATACACGTTAATACAAGACTTGCACAACATTGAAATACAACAAAGATTTAACAACTTTTCAGACATTAATTTTAGAAGGTTTCAGACTTTCACCTCAAGTAGGCATATTAAGTTTTTGACAACACTATTATGAATGAAATTTCTCATTTCTTGCAAACGATTCCCAAGCCATGAGAAAACTTGGAGCAATCAAGGGTGCCCATTAACTCTGCACTCACTTCAGTGGCCTCAATGTGATGGGAAGTAGGTGGAGAGAAGACACAAGAGGCACAGTTTGGAGAAAGCAAGGAGGTAGTCCTGTATTTGTCCTCTCCTCCAACAACAGGCATTGCCACACCAACCTTTGCAGGGTTCTCAAAATCTTCCCTGTAAGTCCTCCCAAGCACACCATCCACCTTAGGGGACAACCCGAAGAACCTGAATTGAACTTCCAAGTGAGCAAAGCAATCATCCTGAGGCACTTGGTAGTTGTGAACTGCATCATCTTCTTTGGTCACCGGCACCACATTCACCAAAATTTCAGCAACATCCTCTAGCGTGACTATGACACTGTTCCTGGCAGCTACTCTCTCCACTTTCACATCTTTTTGTGGAGAGTGCCAAGTGGAGAGAGGGCCCTGAGGGAGAAGCAGATGGTTTCCATTGTATGTGAATTTGAGATGGTCAACATCTTCATTCCATTGGGATGTTTTGGGAGCTTCAAGTGATAAGGTTTTGGAGTTGAAAAGGACTCCAAGGGCTTGAATCCATGTGTAGTCTCTGGCTCTACCTGCTGGCCTGTGTCCAATGAAGCGAGCATTGATTTGAAGGGAGGAGTCAGAGACTAAGGCAAAGTGTTCATTGGTCTTTCCGTGGAAGTAGAACACTCTCCCATCCCCACCAATGAAACGAGGGTCATAGCAACCTGATCCTGGTGCATTGCAGTTTGGTTTGCGACCTTCAAATCACAAAAACCAATTTTATCATGCATGTTAATGTATCTTCTAACTCAATTCTAGTTGAAATAAGTAGCAAAGAGAAATTGTTTGAAGGGTAGAAAGAGGAAGAATGAAAGGATGGTTTGTCTTACTTCTGCATACAGCCCTGCATATGGGTTTGTCACAATCAATTTGACAAACCTTAGCCTTAGGATCTGTTGATTCACTGCTGGGGCACTCATTTGGACATCTAATGTACTTTCCATAGCATCGAGTTCCTTTGGTGCTACATTGCCTGTAATAATATGCATTGGCCTGCAGACTCAAACATGACACAAACAATAACACAGCAATTATGATGGAACTGCCTTTAGTGATCTCCATACTTAAACTCTGAGTTAATGAAATATGAGAAAAAACAAGAGAGTTAGAGCCAATTTATAGATGCAACATCCACCATGTTGCTTGCTTATTGTGAAGGTGGCTTTTGCAAACTTGCCGCCTAATCTATTGCTGGATCAAATTTAAAGCACGAACATGGGTTTGGATGATTGAATGAAGAATCATCAAAGGAATTCACATAATTGTTGTCTTCTTATAGAAGGGTATATGAATTTGAAGGTGTTAACTCATTCCTTCAACTGCAAAATTGGTGTATGAACTCCTCATCAATGGACCTGCCAAGCTTATGGGAGAGGTAAATAATATATTAATTATAAATTTAGGATGTTTTCGTGTACATGATGATCTATAACACTCCTTCCGACATTTTATGAATTTTGTATTTTTTTAAGTTTAGTTTCTTAACTTTTAATTATTAATAATTTTGGTCATCAATTTTTATTTATAAAATTATGATCATTTCATGTTTAATTATTTATAAATTTATTTGATGTTCAGTTTAGTCATCCGTAATTTTTATTATTTTGGATATAGTAAAAATGAAAACCAAAAACGTATGGTTTAAGACTTAGGGCACATGATACCCTACAAATAGCAGAAAAACATTATATTTATATGGTCTTTTCACGTAATTTTAAAAATAAAAACTAAATAAATAATTTAAAATTGATAAAGGAAGAAGAAACCATAATTTTACAGTCCATTAGGTATATGTTTATATACTTTTTCTAAACACAATTTATGTCTTATTTATCATAAACACTGCGTTTCCATTAAGCATAAAAGAAAGTCTCAACTTTTACTTTTTCATATTTACTTAACTTAATTCTGCAAAAATGCATGTATGATGTATCTTCATGCACGTTAGAACTAAAATGAAACATCCAAGCAAAACTGCAGCTATATGAAAAGGATGTATACAAATACACTCAAACTACTAAATCAGATCTAAAGAAAGAAATATAAATTTAGTAATAAATTATTTTTTTCATTAGATATTATTATTGATAAATCGTAATAAAGAAACAATTAATTACTAACGTTTTTAGTATATCAGTTTGTTTATTACATCTTTTACTTTTAACAAATAATTATCTTTTTTATATTTTTATTTTAATTGATCAGTCGATTATTTCATAACAATTATATAAGAGAAATATTAACGTTAAAAAGAGTAAAAAGTTCACGTTTCAAAACTACAAAACTTTTACCTTTAAAACAATATGAACCTTTAAAACAATATGAAATGGGTTGATATGAAATGTGTTGAATATAACAGACTTAGTTCATAGTTTTTATTGTGTATTATCGTCGGCCAAAATGGATGCGAATGTGAAAAAACTGTAAGTAATACATTAGGTTTAGTAAACTTCATCTTTTGAACTTCTTCTATAACATGTATAAGACCATAAAACTCAGCATTCATAGCAGTCTGAACTTCACTATCATTATACGATTACTTTATTATTATATATTTGTAATTGTTTCTTTAAAACAAACATGCGAAAAACTATTTGGGTCTAAAGCAGTCACCAAATAGTTTGGTCATAATTAACCTTATTACTAATTAAATTTATGAAAACATAAATGGGTCTATAAATTGTTATTAATTAAAAAGAAAATTGAAATACAATTATCTACTACAAGCATACAATTAACGTGTAATCGAAATTGGAATACGCCTAATTAATGAGTACAATTACTATGTAGCACGTACATATGAAAAAAACATACTAACCAAACATTCAAAATAGGTGTGTCAACAGATTTTGAATTCATTAATCCAGTTTCCTTTAAAATATTCAATACATATTTCCTTTGGGAGATAACAATGCCATTGTTGGATTGTGCTACCTAATCCTCGAGAAATATCTGAGTTTGCCAAGATCTTTGGTCTGAAAATAGTGACAAATATGTTATTTTATTTTAGAGATGCCATGGTGATCACTATTTGTAAGAATAATGTCATCTAAATGATTTGCCTCACAATGAGTCATACCAAATTCTTGAACAACACTACTAAAATTTCCAATCCAGGCCCTAGGATACTGCTTGAGGCCATATAAAGATTTGCGAAGATGACATACCAATCCAGAAGACTCTTCCTGAGCAACAAAACCAGGAGGTTGCTCCATATAAATTTCTTCCAACAAACTCCCATTAAGAAAAGTATTTTTGACATCTAATTGATAAAGAGACCATCTTTGAAGAGTTTTCATGGCTACGAATAAGCAAACATAAGCCATCTTTGCCACTAAAGAAAATGTATCACCATAGTCCAAACCAAAAATTTGTGTATCACTATTATCCACAAGACGAACTTTGAGACGATCAATAATACTATCAGGACCAAATTTGATAGCAAAGACCCACCTACAACCAACAACAAATTTCCCATAAGGTAAAGAAACAAGTTCCCAAGTTCCACTAGTCTGAAGAGCACTTATTTCATCAAACATTGTCTAACTCCAACCAGGATAAGCTAAGGCATTACCTACAGACATTGGAATGGACACATAAAAAGATAAATGAAAGGAAAGTATAAAAAGGTTGAGATAGATGATGACTATTTTACAACAAGTGTATCGTGTCAGAAGTAATAATTTTTCCCTAAGAACAGATATCGAACCCACAAGAAACAATTAAATTCTCAAGTATAATATTCACTAAATATAAGACAATTTGTAAAATTTTGTTGGAAAGGTTGTTTGTATGGTGAATTTGCAATAATTTAAATAAAGCAAAGTAAAAAATTTGTATGAGTCAATTGGAAAAATTGAGATTAGGTATTCATCCTTCTCACTCTTCTATATTTTTCAAAAACATATAATATTCAATCTTGATTGATATTTATGCATATATAAAAGTCATTCATATTGATTCCTCGTATACAAAATTATTAAGAGAAACTCCTAAATATCGATTCCTCGCATATTTATAAGAACTTCTTATCATTACGAACATATGTTATAAAGCAATTAACATTTAAAATTTATTTCTAGCATTCAAATATGTTAAGCATTATCATTTAAGTCAGATGCTTAAAAGTAATTTCCAGTCAAATCTAAGGATGAAAATCATGAATAATTCAAGCTTTGAGAATAAAATGATAATACCAATCATCAATCCAAAACTAAATATTATAGATAAATATCACCTCAATACATAAGAGTTTGAACAAATTACCCCCAATCCCAAAGGGAAGAATTACCCACTCATGTTGGCCATTACAAGTATGGAAAGCAAGAAAAGAAGATCCAGGATGTTTCTCCTTGATGAATGCCTTCTCTCGGGTTTTCTATCTCTCTCTATTCTCTTAATGATGTCTAGGGTTATGCCTCACACCTTCTATTTAACCTAGTTATGCTTGGGCTAAGTGACATCTCGCTTAAGCAAGCTTGACGAGAAAAAGCCTTACTTCACTGGAGTGAACTTGCTTAGGCGAGTTTCTGTGGAGTGATATTGCTTGGGCGAGTTTGGAGCGAACTTTCAATTTCCAACTTTCCCTTTTCATCTTGTCCATTCTTCTTCAGCCCTTTCATCTCCACTTTCTCCTAGAATCTTGAAATTAACACAAAGTTGGGAATAAATTGTTCTCATTCCTCTTATAATCACAAAATATGTAAAAGGGTTTAAATTCATAAATTAAGGGTTGAATTATAGCTATGTTATCAATAAAAATCCATAAGTGTCTATCTTTTAATATGAAATATGATACTTATCAATAGTCAATGGTAGCTTAAAACAGTATAATGTGGATAGAGATTATGGGTAGAACGTATACCTTTACAAAGGGTAATGGGAATGTCAGGTTCAACCATCGGAGTCGAAAGGAGCGGAGGAGATGACACTAGAAAAGAGTCATCCGGTGGAAGAGGGGACACTAGACACAACAAGAGGATCAGAAATAACAAGAATATTAACTTGATTAGATGAAGACATAGGAGGAGAAGGAGAAGACTTAAAATAAAGGGAAAACTAAGTGAAGGTAACATCTATTGAAATAAAATAGCGATTAAGAGAATGTGAAAAACATTGATATCCTTTTTGTGATCGAGTGAACCCTAAAAAGACACATTTATGTGGTCTAAGAGATAATTTATCAAGACCAAGACTAAAAGCACAAAGCATGTGGAACCAAAAACTTTGGGAGGTAAGGGGTGGTCACGAGGAAATAAAATGCCACCCCATTTTGTTGAGATGTATGAGCACATGAAGTTTGATGAAGAATATCGTGAGAAGACATAAAAATTTTAAAAGAATGAGAAAGATAGTCACGCCCATTATCATTGTACAAAATTTGTATAGAAATTTCAAATTGACTTTTAATTTCATTGTAAAAGGTTTGAAATATAGAAAATAACTTAGAACGATTTTTCATTAAAAGCACCAAATGGCATCTTGAATAATCATCAATAAAAGTAACAAAAGACTAAAATCCTAAATTAGACTTAACACGACTTGGTCCGTAAATGTCAGAGTGAACTAAGGCATGTTGTGAGACAATAGTAGGAAAAGGACTACGAATATGTTTCCCTAACTGACACGACTCACACGATAAAATTGATAAATTAGAAAAACTTGGAACAAGCTACTACATCTTGATAAGACTACGATGAACCAACGGAGCAAGAATGAGAGATGGAGAATTTATAATCATGCCAACATGTACAGAGGTCTGTAGGTGATAAAGACCATGGGACTCACATCTGATGTCAATCATCCATCCGGAATTGCGGTCCTATAAATAAACAAAATCTTTAATAAAAGAAATAACAAAATCAAGGGATTAGATGAAATAACTAATGGATAATAAGTTAAATGGAGACTCCAATAACATAAAGAACATTATGAATAGATAAAGAAGGAAAAATATCAATGGTCCCACACTATGCGATGAGACCTTATCCATTGGTCATGTGGTAACCAAAGGTAAATAACATGTAGTAGACAAGGAAGAAAAAAAGATTTATTACCACTAATGTGATATGTGACACTTGAGTCTAAAACCCAAGGGCCAAGGGAAGTAGAATGAGTGAGGCCAACAAAAGATGTACATGTAAGTGCAACAAAAGGAATAGAACTAAAGATCTGGTCTTCATACCATTTGAGAATTTCATTGAAAATAACAGGTTGTCATGAGGTATTAGATGTAGAAGTACCAGAAGAAGTATGACACAAATTAGATTTTTGCAAGGGAGCAACAAAAGAGGTCATAAATGACTATTAGAGATAATAAAAAAAACCTAAAAATCAAACGGACTTCAATCAACAGAACAATGCAAGATCCATCACAAGAATGATGAGGCGATCCCATCGATACGACGACATGACAATGGAGGCAATAAAACAACAACGGTAGTGGAAAAAAACAATGAATATTGGGTCCACTGGAAAGACAAGAATATTAACTTAGCTCTGATACCATATTAAAAAAAACGATAAGATAAATCTTTATGTAAAATACACACATAAAGTTATTTATTTATAAAGAAATAATAAAAAAATAACATAATAGAATAATAAAAATTATGAAGTTATATTCAACCCATTTTATATAACTTTAAAGATAAAAGTTTTGTAGTTTTGAAACGTGAACTTTTTACTCTTTTTAACGTTAATATTTCTCTTATATAATTGTTATGAAATAATCGACTGATCAATTAAAATAAAAATATAAAAAAGATAATTATTTGTTAAAAGTAAAAGATGTAATAAACAAACTGATATACTAAAAACGTTAGTAATAAATTGTTTCTTTATTACGATTTATCAATAATAATATCTAATGAAAAAAATAATTTATTACTAAATTTATATTTCTTTCTTTAGATCTGATTTAGTAGTTTGAGTGTATTTGTATACATCCTTTTCATATAGCTGCAGTTTTGCTTGGATGTTTCATTTTAGTTCTAACGTGCATGAAGATACATCATACATGCATTTTTGCAGAATTAAGTTAAGTAAATATGAAAAAGTAAAAGTTGAGACTTTCTTTTATGCTTAATGGAAACGCAGTGTTTATGATAAATAAGACATAAATTGTGTTTAGAAAAAGTATATAAACATATACCTAATGGACTGTAAAATTATGGTTTCTTCTTCCTTTATCAATTTTAAATTATTTATTTAGTTTTTATTTTTAAAATTACGTGAAAAGACCATATAAATATAATGTTTTTCTGCTATTTGTAGGGTATCATGTGCCCTAAGTCTTAAACCATACGTTTTTGGTTTTCATTTTTACTATATCCAAAATAATAAAAATTACGGATGACTAAACTGAACATCAAATAAATTTATAAATAATTAAACATGAAATGATCATAATTTTATAAATAAAAATTGATGACCAAAATTATTAATAATTAAAAGTTAAGAAACTAAACTTAAAAAAATACAAAATTCATAAAATGTCGGAAGGAGTGTTATAGATCATCATGTACACGAAAACATCCTAAATTTATAATTAATATATTATTTACCTCTCCCATAAGCTTGGCAGGTCCATTGATGAGGAGTTCATACACCAATTTTGCAGTTGAAGGAATGAGTTAACACCTTCAAATTCATATACCCTTCTATAAGAAGACAACAATTATGTGAATTCCTTTGATGATTCTTCATTCAATCATCCAAACCCATGTTCGTGCTTTAAATTTGATCCAGCAATAGATTAGGCGGCAAGTTTGCAAAAGCCACCTTCACAATAAGCAAGCAACATGGTGGATGTTGCATCTATAAATTGGCTCTAACTCTCTTGTTTTTTCTCATATTTCATTAACTCAGAGTTTAAGTATGGAGATCACTAAAGGCAGTTCCATCATAATTGCTGTGTTATTGTTTGTGTCATGTTTGAGTCTGCAGGCCAATGCATATTATTACAGGCAATGTAGCACCAAAGGAACTCGATGCTATGGAAAGTACATTAGATGTCCAAATGAGTGCCCCAGCAGTGAATCAACAGATCCTAAGGCTAAGGTTTGTCAAATTGATTGTGACAAACCCATATGCAGGGCTGTATGCAGAAGTAAGACAAACCATCCTTTCATTCTTCCTCTTTCTACCCTTCAAACAATTTCTCTTTGCTACTTATTTCAACTAGAATTGAGTTAGAAGATACATTAACATGCATGATAAAATTGGTTTTTGTGATTTGAAGGTCGCAAACCAAACTGCAATGCACCAGGATCAGGTTGCTATGACCCTCGTTTCATTGGTGGGGATGGGAGAGTGTTCTACTTCCACGGAAAGACCAATGAACACTTTGCCTTAGTCTCTGACTCCTCCCTTCAAATCAATGCTCGCTTCATTGGACACAGGCCAGCAGGTAGAGCCAGAGACTACACATGGATTCAAGCCCTTGGAGTCCTTTTCAACTCCAAAACCTTATCACTTGAAGCTCCCAAAACATCCCAATGGAATGAAGATGTTGACCATCTCAAATTCACATACAATGGAAACCATCTGCTTCTCCCTCAGGGCCCTCTCTCCACTTGGCACTCTCCACAAAAAGATGTGAAAGTGGAGAGAGTAGCTGCCAGGAACAGTGTCATAGTCACGCTAGAGGATGTTGCTGAAATTTTGGTGAATGTGGTGCCGGTGACCAAAGAAGATGATGCAGTTCACAACTACCAAGTGCCTCAGGATGATTGCTTTGCTCACTTGGAAGTTCAATTCAGGTTCTTCGGGTTGTCCCCTAAGGTGGATGGTGTGCTTGGGAGGACTTACAGGGAAGATTTTGAGAACCCTGCAAAGGTTGGTGTGGCAATGCCTGTTGTTGGAGGAGAGGACAAATACAGGACTACCTCCTTGCTTTCTCCAAACTGTGCCTCTTGTGTCTTCTCTCCACCTACTTCCCATCACATTGAGGCCACTGAAGTGAGTGCAGAGTTAATGGGCACCCTTGATTGCTCCAAGTTTTCTCATGGCTTGGGAATCGTTTGCAAGAAATGAGAAATTTCATTCATAATAGTGTTGTCAAAAACTTAATATGCCTACTTGAGGTGAAAGTCTGAAACCTTCTAAAATTAATGTCTGAAAAGTTGTTAAATCTTTGTTGTATTTCAATGTTGTGCAAGTCTTGTATTAACGTGTATTGAATATTTGAATAAAAATTTTATTTTCCCTTTATTTTCCACCCAACCCAATAGCTCTTGTGGCATGTAGGAATCTCAAATAGAAGCCCTTTGGGAAAAGGAATAAAGAAAAACCTGATGAAAATTAATCTAGCAGATAATAAGTCTATTTCTATAATCTCAGAAACATATGGAGAAAAAGGAAAGGCTTTGTGTACACTCCAAATCTCATCTGTAGAAGACTGAAATCTCATCAGTGGTTAAGGGAATCCTAAGTGACTTGTGCATGCCACTGCTTTAAACTATTCCGAGATTGTTGCATTAAATGATTCCTGCCTTACTGTTTGAGAAACCTTGGTTTGCTTACAATTCTTTTTTGGTAGGCAACCACATGTTATGTGCACATAAAACTTGTTCTTTGTTAATCTTCTTCCCTGTTGCTCATACACAACCCCTCCTCTTCTATCTCCATCTTTCAGAGTTGCAACATGGCTGGGGCTACCCTTGAAACTGTGCTTGAGAATTTGAACTCACTCGAGCTGGAACTATGCTTGAGTTTCAATCAAGACACGAAAAGGCTTGCCAGTTTGCTCACTACAATCAAGGCCACTCTTGAGGATGCTGAGCAGAAACAGCTCTCTAATAGAGCTGTAAAAGATTGGCTGGAAAAGCTAAAAGATGCAGCTCACGTCCTCGATGACATCTTGGATGAGTTTGCCTCTGAATCATTGAGATTGGAGGGTCAAGGAGTCAATTGTGGTCCTTCAAACAAGGTACAAAGCTCTTGCTTATCCTCTTTTCATCCCAGGATTGTTGCTTTTCGCTGCAAAAATGCTAAGAAAATGAAAAAAATAAGTGAGAGATTGGAAGCAATTGCTGAAGAAAGTACTAACTTTCACTTGACTAAGATGGAGATGGTTCCTCGGAGAGAGAGTGGAGTAACTGAGTGGCGTCAAAAAACGTTATTCGTCACTGAATCAAAAGTCTACGGAAGAGAAGAAGATACAGATAAAATTGTAGACTTTTTGACTGGTTATGTTTCTCATTCTGAGAATGCATCGGTCTATACAATTGTAGGTGAAGGTGGACTTGGAAAAACAACACTTGCCCAGCTTATCTTCAAGCACGAGAGGATAATCAACTACTTTGAGTTAAGAATTTGGGTCCGTGTTTCAGAAGATTTCAGATTGAAGAGAGTGATAAAGGCTATCATTGAAGCAGCATCTAGGCATCCCTGTGAGGATATGGATCTAGAACCTCTACAAATAAGACTTCGAGATCTGCTTCAAAGAAAAAGATATTTGCTTGTTTTGGATGACGTATGGATTGACGAACCAGAGAGTTGGTCACAGCTGAAATATGTATTATTGTCTTGTGATGCAAAGGGTTCTTCCATCTTGGTAACTACACGCCTCCCAAAGACAGTTGCAGCTAGCTTGGGAACAGTGCCTCCTCATGAACTACCAGTGCTATCTGATAATGATTGTTGGGAAATTTTTAAACATCGTGCCTTTGGACAAAACGAGGTAGAACGGGTAGGGCTTGTGGCAACAGGGAAGGAAATAGTAAGGAAATGTAGGGGAGTGCCTCTTGCAGTGAAAGCAATGGGAGGTATGTTAAGTTTCAAAAGAGAGGAAAAAGAGTGGTTCTCTGTTAAGGAAAGCAACCTGTGGAGTTTACCACAACATGAAAAAAACTCTGTAATACCTGTCTTGATATTAAGTTACCTAGACTTACCAATGAAACTCAGACAATGTTTTGCATATTGTGCAAGATTTCGCAAAGGTGAGACAATAAGTAAGCAAGATTTAATTGAACATTGGATGGCCAATGGATTCATTCCATCTAGTGAAACGTTAGATGCTGAAGATACTGGTGATTCTATGTGGAATGAATTATACTGTAGATCATTTTTTCAAGATATCGAGACAGATGAACTTGGCAAAGTTAAAAGTTTCAAGATGCATGATCTTGTTCACGATCTTGCAAAATTTCTTGCAGAAGATGTTTGCTGCATTACATATGACGATGATGTAACTACCTTGTCTGACACAATCCACCATGTCCAAGATCATCGGGCTGCGTGGGATGTATCCGAGGCATCCATTAATTCGATGCAGTTGCAACAAGTAAAATCTTTGAGAACCTATATTGGCCAACTTTATCCTGTTATATTCAAATGCTACTCTTTGCGTGTGCTTTGGTGCACAGCAGTGAAAGAAGTATCCAATTCAATTAGTGATTTAAAACATCTAAGATACTTAAATCTCTCACAGGGTAACTTCAAAACTCTTCCAGAATCATTAGGAAAACTATGGAATTTGCATATACTGAAACTAGATTATTGCTATCGTCTCAAGGAGTTGCCTAACGGATTAACACGCTTAAAAGCTCTACAACAACTATCTTTGAAGGATTGCTACAACCTATCAAGCTTGCCTCCTCATTTAGGGAAGTTAACTTGCCTAGAGAAACTAAGCACGTATTTCGTTGGTAGGGAAAGAAGGTTCCATTTAGCAGAACTAGGGTCACTAAAGCTCAAAGGATATCTTCAGATAAAGCATCTGGAGAAGGTGAAAAGTGTAACAGATGCCAAAGAAGCCAACTTGTCAAATAAGCAACTGAACAAGTTGTACTTGTCATGGGAAGAAAATGAAGAATCCGAATTACAAGAAAACGTTGAGGAGATTCTTGGAGCCCTTGAACCTGATACCCAAGAACTCCAAAGTTTGACACTGCAAGGATACAAAGGCGCAAATTTTCCACTGTGGGTGTCAAGTTCTTGTTCCCTCAAGGAATTAGCGATTGTGGGGTGTCGTAAATTCAAGGTGTCATCAGGTTTTGAATGCCTTGAGGATTTGTTGGTTTACCGATGCAAAGAGTTGGAACATTTGCATGAGGGTTTACAACGTATGACTTCTTTGCAGTCGTTGAGATTATGGGATCTTCCGAACGTGGAATCCTTGTCTGGGTGCTTTGCGAACCTTCCCTTGCTTCGGAGTTTATCGTTACTTCATCTTCCAAATCTCAAATCCTTGCCTCACTGCTTTGGAGACCTTCCCCTGCTTCGGAGTTTAGTATTGCGGGATCTTCCGAACGTGGAATCCTTGCCTGACTGCTTCGGGAACTTTGGCTTGCTTCGTGAATTGGTTATTGGTGAGTGTTCCAAGTTGACGTGTCTTCCTACGAGCCTGAACCTGAAAAGTTTGGTGAAAGTGGAGATTTACCATTGCCCTTCCTTATTTGTGAGAAGGGAACACCAGATGACACCTTAAGAATTCATCTCCTTTCAGAATTTAAAGTGCTCGATCATATTGCCAACCATAGGTAAAATCTTCTTTTTTTTTTCAAATTAGAAAAAGGTTCTTGCATTGTATAAAGTAAACTTTGTTTAAAGTGTGTCTTTGATTGATAAAATTAATCACCATTTTACTGTTTTAGCTTTATCAGTTCGTAAGAAAAATATGTTGATCATATTAGATGAATTAATTAACGGAAGGATGAATGTGATAAACTAATATAATTACGGAGGCTACGCAGTGAACATGCCTGTTCCGTTTAAGATCTAACGGGAGAGTTTTACGAGTTGCTTTTGTACTTACAACTTCTAAACCTGACTCAAGCACGCCTGTGAAACAAATTGATGTTTGGACCCATGAAAGTAGGGTATGGCGTCTCACCTTACTCATCTAACGATTTGTTTGATGTCTATTGCTCTTACAAGGAAGTAAAAGATATTTGGGATTCCCTTATCCTCAAATACACTGTTGAAGCAGAAAGCATAACCTTGCCTGATGAATTTGTGTCCGAACTGCTGATCGAAAAGCTTCCGCAATCATAGACTGATTATGAACAACAACTGAAGCACAGACACAAATAAATGTCACTACCAGATCAGATCACCCACATCATCATTGAAGACACAAATAGAAAGGAGTGTGTTGTTGCAAGGGCCAAAACTATGTCTGCCAGAGCAAACATGATAGAAGACAAACCAGCTCCAAAAAGGTACAAGAAAAAACTTGATCACAAAAAGAAATATAATAATAAAATTTCTCGTCCCTGTGGAACTAACTCCACCTTCAAGAAAAAGGGAAATTGCTTTGTCTGTGGAAAGCCAAGTCATCATGCACCTTAGTGCAGACATAGGGCCATAAACGAGAATCCTCCTAAGGAAAATATAGCCAAAGGAGAAGATACCATTATTGCAGTCGTTTCACAAGTAAATCTTATGACCAATGTAAGTAAATGGGTGGTTGACTCTGAAGCTACGAGACACATCTGTGCAAATAGAAACGTGTTTACCTCCTACATAATTGTGGGGGATGGAGAAGAACAAATTTATCTTGGTGATTCCAGGACAACACCTGTCTTAGGAAAAGGAAAGGTTCTTCTAAAGCTCACAACTGGTAAAACTCTGACTTTGGGTGATGCGCTACATGTGTCATCGATTAAAGTTAATTTGATCCCTGTAGCATTGCTAGGCAAAGTTGGAGTTAAAATGTCATTTGAATCTTACAAGATTATTATGACAAAAAAAAAAATTTGTGGGGAAGGGATATTGTGATCAAGGTCTTTTTGTATTGAACATTTCTGAAGTTTAATGAATTTGGGTCTTCTGCTTATATTATTTATTCGCATGATGTGTGACATGCTAGATTAGGACAAGTGAATTATTCGTATGTTATGAAATTGCAACGACTAGGATTAATCAACATGCATGACAAACAAAATAGTAAATGTGATATATGTGTAGAATCTAAAATAATGAAGAAAATGTGTCATTCTGTAAAACATCAAATTAAACTTTTTAGTTTAATTCATACCGATCTTTCTAATTTAAAACAAACCATGTTTAAAGGTGGTAAAAATTATTCTATAACATTTATAGATCATTTTTCTAGATACACCAAAGTGCATTTAATTAAGCATAAGGATGAAGCTTTTGATATGTTCTTAACTTATAAGGAAATAAAGTGTATTTAAATTACATTTGATATCGACTCTTAAACGATATGAAACTATTGAGCGGACCACAATATTACCAAAATATTTTGTGCATCCAAACAAGTTCAAATAAATTTTAGCATTTCTCCTATATTTCATTCCCTGAACCTATACAAGAATACTTGAATTTATCCCTTTCTAAATCTTAACATCCAAACACATTTCAAAATATATTTTTCCTCCAATTGAATTGTATTTTGTTCTTTGTAAGTAGTTTTCATTGAATGTTTATTAGTATTTTGGTGGAATATTATTGGTGTTTAAAGTTCCCAACATAGTTAGGAAGGGTGACAAATTTGGGAAATAATTCCAGTATGCAGATTTTATACAGGCTTGAAGAATGTAGTGGATGCAATCCATTTTATAACTTTTGAGTAGCTTTGAACTCATTTGAATATACTTTTCTTCTTCTTTTATCATCTATCGAGCTTGAACCTTAAGAAGCATTACATGCGCTTCATGCAACAATAATTGCTATTATCTTCTTCATGCAACATCCTTGATAGTTGAAAGTACATATCTTCCCCGATAGCAGAAGCTTTTACACCAAACTTTAGTAAAAGTGCACACTATATTGAACAGATAACTAGTTCAGGGTTGAAATACGCTTATGTCAAGATAATTAGTGAGTAATATAGCTTTTAGATCAAACTTCAAGAGATCTTGATGTTGACTTGTCGTGAGCATGGATTCTCTTAGAAATAGGTGGTGAAGACAATCCCTACAATACAAACTTAAGCTACGAGAATTTTTATCTTTATGTTAGCTTTAAGATATGTCTACACATAAGAATAAAAGATAAATGAATTGTTTGTATCAATAATAGAATATACCTATATGGGATTTGTATTTTAAATATTCTTAAAGTATTTTATAGATGAAACAAAGATACTCTAGAAACCCTAACTTGTCACACAAGTAAGGGCTTCTAGAGCACCTTAGAAGAGTACACACGACCTCCTTAAGCTACCACACTCCCTATAGTTAAGTCTACTTACTAGAGTTACGGTAGCTTAAGGAGCAAGCTACCTTCATCTATAAATACTCCAAAATACTCTCATGTATGAAGATTTTCAAATATTGAGTGAAGAACTCTGAATTTGAAATTCATTCTCTCCCAAATCTTCTTTTGCTAGAGAGCCTCCAAGGCCTAGTAATCCTTGGAAAGTTGGTCAAACCTCTTTCTACTTCTAAGCACCAAAACTTCAATTTTTCACCAAAACCTCCCATTCTCAGTGCAAACTATTCTCCATTCCGCTACCACTGCATTCAACTTCTACAATCCATCACCTTGGATTGCATCAAGTTAGCTTTAACATATGTCTGCATTTATCGTCTGGTGTTCATTAACACTAGCTAGACAAAATGTAAAGTTTGCAGAGTTGATGTGAGTTGATTTTATATTCATTTGATTTGTAACACTTTATTAAGAATTAGATCAATATTCTTAGAGCAATTATAATGAGTCACCTAGAGAAAATCCCCACTGGACATTAACTTAGCAAGTGCTAAGTAGATGTGAATGTTCATTTCTAAAGGTCCAAGAGAAAAACACATGAATAGGTGAATTTTATGATACACATGGGTTGGAAACCGAAAGGGTAAACCAAGAACAACAGAAGAATACAAGATTTGAAACAAGAACACAACAAGAATTGAAACTATCAATTGAAACACAATAAAGAACAAAATCCACTAATGGAAATTCAAGAATTCCACATAGAAATGGATAATTATGGAAGCCAAACCAATAACAACATGAAACAATGGAAATAAACCGAACAAAGTGCAAAACAATTGCAGCAAAAGAAAGGAAACAACTCAAGGAGAAGATTGAACCGATTAAAATTGCAAAACTACAAGAAAACAACAAAAGGGTAATTATGGAAGATGAAAGAAGATGGACTTATGTGGTTGTAGCCATGGAGGGAATGCTTCACGCCACTTGGAGGGTGGTTCTTCCAAGATGAGTGAGGAGTGCCGCCACTTGAGAGCTCCCAAGACTCACAAGATAAGACATGGAAGAAGAGAAGAGAACAAGTCTCACACAACTCTCTAACCAATTTGAGATAGTTTCTTTACTTCAAAATTCAACTTGTATTACAAGGTACCAAGCACCCCTATTTATAATGGAGAGGGCCGGTTATGTTACAAGGGAAAAGGAGTTGGAAGAGTCACTCTTCTATCTCATTCTAGCGCCTAGGAGAGAAAGGAGTAGGAAGAGTCACTTCTTCCAATTTTTCCTTAAAAATGTGCCTATGATGCCTTACATGAGAGGTATCTTTTGGTTTTCCTCTTTTGGCATTCTCCTAAGGCTATTTCTATATTATTTACAAATTTATACAATGGTAATTACAAAAAGAGATAGCATTCAATGCTCTTTACCCAAAACTTTAGCCTTGCTCCTTGTAATCCTTTGAGGTATGAAGGCTTTTGAACTAGTTTGTCCTTGAGCTTCATGGGCTTGGGCCTTACTTTCCTCTTCGATTTGATCTCCATCAAGAGTGCTTTATCATTTCTTAGACAAAGTACTTGAACTTGCATTATCTACATTTTTCCTCCAGTGTCTATTAGATGCAACTGTACCTTGATTTATGCTTTGTTGGTTTAAACACTTAGCCTTTTTTTGTCTTTGTCACAACAATGGCATTGCTTTGTAAATATCTTTAAAGATGCTCTTATATGTGGCCATGCGATTATTGCATCTAAAATATCAAATTTGTTTGATGCTTCTTTTTGTTGAGGATTTCTTCTCTAGTGTTTATTGAGACTTGGACACATAAAGTTTGAATTGCATTATTGCATGTAGATTTTAGTAGCTCTAGAGAAGTTGAGGGAGTTCGCCTTGGCTTCTTCTAAAGTTCTTCAAGTTGGAATGATTTTGTTGAATGGAGAGGACATGGCAGCGGAAGATAGAATAAAAAATGCTCAAAAATGGGTTTGGAACAATGGGTGTTGTAAGAGAATGGTGCTAGGAAGAAGGTTAGGCCAACCTTCGAGCTATCTCTAAGGCTTCTACACTAAAGAGTGAGAGCAAGAGAAAATAGAGACATGAGAAAAATTATGAAACAAAATAGGCAAAAATTTATTAAACAATTCAAGTCTAAGAATTACACAAGAGAAGCTCTCTATTCATAGAGCTATAACTCTCCATTAATGGAATGACATGTGGCACCTCAAAAACCCTCCATTGGTGTATTACCATGTGGCAATTCATGTCTCCCAAAACTTTCCATTAACAATTTGACATGTGGCACAAGGGAGAGAATAAAATAAGGAAGCAGGCACTTCGTATGCTCTAAGAAGAAGAGGAAAAGTCACCTTGTGGAGAAGGAAGGAGCCATGCTGGAAGCTCATGTGGTGCCTTGTGTGTGCCTTGTAGGCATCGCTCTTGGCTTCTCTAAAGTATACAATCCTAGATTAAAATGACCCAAATACAAGTCCTTAAATTCCTATACAAAATTTAAAGAATGAAATTGAAAACCTATCTACTCTATACAATTTTGACAAGGCTTCAGAAGGAGATTTCTCTAGAAAAGAATCTTCTGATAAAATTTTCTTCTCTTCTGAACCTGATTGTTTAGGTGGTTGAGATGGTCCTCCATTAGTCTCTCCCTCTTCAAAAAGATTTGTCCTCAAATCCTGACTTTCTGCTCTAGGGTTGGAACTTTTATTTTTTATTTTCTTCACTCTCCTCCAAGATCAAACACCGCCTGTAGAAACAAGCAAATAGTAAAACAAATGGTATTTATTTAAAAAGAATAATGACAAGAGTAGTAGAAAGAACCTTGCTTCCAAGGTCATTATACCCTTTACCTAATAGGTAGACAAGATTAATCCAAAGAGTACGATTATTTTTCTGTCTTTCTACCTCATGAAATTGCTTAATCTTTTGGTTTGATTGTTTTGTTTGAAGCAATCTTTCACAAGGCTTTCCAGAGGGGTTTACATTATTGTCTGGTTCAGCACTAGACAAAATTTCTTTCAAATTTGTTTGCATTTGGTTTTCCACTACTCATGAAAGTGATGAGAAATTAACCACAAACTTATTTCTTCTATGAGTGAAAGTGATTTTATTAAAAAAACCATGGTAAACAAAGGTACGGTTAAATTTCCCATACCATTCTAATAAAAGTTAACAAGCTTCTACTAGCACAA
Organism: Phaseolus lunatus; assembly: GCA_013389735.1. Classification (NCBI taxonomy): domain Eukaryota; kingdom Viridiplantae; phylum Streptophyta; class Magnoliopsida; order Fabales; family Fabaceae; genus Phaseolus; species Phaseolus lunatus. The sequence goes on along the minus strand of CM023867.1, from coordinate 40,560,212 downwards.
TATGACTCAAAACAATTTTAGCATAATGTCCTAAAGAAGGTTTCACTTTCACTTGTTGATTCACAACTATATTCTCATCATTTTGAATCCAAGAAAGTTTATAAGATGGAAAAGAGGTGTCTATGTTGTGTTTCAACATTTTAATTAACCTAGTACTATCCAAAATGAGAGAACAACTCTTTTTACAATTTTTTGAAATATACTCTCCATGTGGGTAAAACAAAGTTGATTAACATTTTAAAAATAACTTTATCAAAGCAAGAGTTTGTGTAAATAACATGAAAAGTACTAGGTCTAGACTATTCTTCTTTCTACTCTTTATCAAACAACCCTTCACAAGATTTTTCTACAGATGAGGAATTCTCATCAATATCTAATGTAGCATCAAACAAAGATTTTTCTTTATGCACATCCTCACAAGGGTTGTCTAGAGAGGAATTCATGTCACTATCTGGTTCAGCTCCAGACAACATATTTGTTACCCTTTCTTTCTTTTCTTCCTCTTTTCCTTCTATTTACTCCCTCTTTCTCTTATAATATTTCTCTCTCTGATTAGTATTATTCAAACTTTCATCATCATATTCTCTTAAAAACAATCTTTCTTTTGGATACTTAGAAATGCAGTATCCATTTCCATGATCATGAGAGTTTGAAACATACTCTAAGTGTTTTTCCTAGGAGAAAGAAATTTCTTTTTTAGAGAGCTAACTAGCCTTAGGAAAAGTTTCTTTTTCTCTACTAAACTCTTCCCAATGCTTATTTCTATATTTCTCTTTATTTTCTTTATTTTATGAGACCTTACAGTTTCACTAGGAGGGGTAACCCTCCCTCTTCAACAAGAATAATCTAAACTGGGGTAGTTATTCACATTGTGGTGCTCAAGGAAAACCTCTTCACTTGAAAATATGGAAAATAAGGTTTCCTATAAGATTCTTTATTTTTATCATACACCTTCCCTTGTTTTCTCCTAGGTTTATCTTGGTTTTCCAAAAAAATTGAACAAACATATTTTTTAGATTAGAGATTTCTCTCCTAGTATCTAGCATTTCCATTTTATGCTTTTTACCCCTACTAACCTTGGAATATCTTGTCATATGCAAATGATTAGTCATGGTGGACTTAAAGAATACTCAAATATTTCCACAAAAGATTTTAAAGCCCAACAAGATTAATGAAAGGTTTTCACAAATATATTTTTATATTTTCAAAAAGGAAATGAAATTTACAAAAACTAATATTTTTGGGTGGTAGTCACCTAAAGGTTCTAAAGAGAGACTAGCTCTAAGTAGACTCCCAGGAAAGAGAGGTGCGTCACTAAGATTGCTTAAGTACCATGTCTTCCCTAACCATAGTGTTCCTTAGACAATCTTCACAAAAGACCCTTCAAGTGACTTCCAAAACAATTTCCAAAAACTACTAATTGTGTGTTGGTGAAGATGCAAATAAAACCTATTAAACCAAAGAAAGGTTTAAAATATACTAAGAAAGGAAAATCTCCTAATACCAAGAAGAACTATCAAACAATAACAAAATTGAAATAGTTAAGCAAAGTAAATGCAAGTGATGTAAACCGGGTGTTTCCTAATAGAAGTGCAAATGACACTTAGAATTGGATCACTTTTAGACTAATATGGAATTACTAAGAAATTTTTCAATGGAATTGCCCAAGAGGCATGTTTCCAAACACTTGAAAGACTAGAAAAATAAATCAAAGAAAAATAAACTTCAAATGTTTTTTGGTATACACCAACTCAAATTTTAACACTTTTTCTTGAACTTTTTGGATGAATCTTGGTGTGATTTGGCTCCAAACTATTCAGCTCCTCTTTGGACTCTCATTATCCCTTGATAGCACTCTAATAGTCAGAAGCAAGCCTAGAAAATAGTTGCAGAAAAGTTGGTTCAACTTCTTCATATTGTGTTTTACACCTTTCTCCAAGAATTCCAAGAAAGAAAAATCAAGAAAAGCTAATTTGAAAAGGCTATACTCAAAAATCAGATGTATATTACAACAATACAGAAAGAAATTCAAAGAAATGACAAGCAAAATTAAAGAAAAATGGATGGAACAACATTTGGCAAGAAAGTGTCCAAGATTTATGTAAAATGTTCTAGATATAATTTTGCTCAGAAATTTTAACAAGATGCAGCAAACATATTAATAATCATGATCCTAAAATTTCAACTCAAATAGATCACAGTTATTTTTAACAATTCAAAATCGAGAGCAAAATGTTCTCATTCAACCTCTATTTTCAACACTAAATGTCCTGGTTTTCGAGATTTATCATTTTTTTGTTGTTTCAAATTAGGACGCGCCTTTATAATCAAAAAATCAATAACATATTGAAGAACACATATATAAAATTTCACTTGATTTGGATACTTATTTTGGTCATTATAATTTTTCAAATCCAGAACATATACACAGAAAACTGGAAACGAAAAGAAACCTATAAATCCAATAAATTTGAACAAAAATACAAGCCACAGTGAAATTTTATGATTTATGCAACTTAATAATGATCTAATAGAAATTTTAGAACTCACACCTAAAAAGAAAAATGAACCAAAAACTTAATAATGATTTAATAGAAAGTTTAGAACATATGGTGTGCAACTCATAGAAACAAATGAACAAACACTTTAGCTACACTACTAATCATAGAATTTTTAGACAATTAAAAGGATAAATATGACAAGAAAAAACCAAATCAAATTTCAAAATCAAAACAACACAAAAACTAAACAATTAAAATGATATAAGGCTTCCACACTAAAGAGTGAGAGCAAGAGAAAATAAAGACTTGAGAAAAATTATGAAACAAAACAGGCAAAAGTTCATTAAGCAATTCAAGTCTAAGAATTACACAAGAGAAGCTTTCTATTCATAGAGCTAGAAGTCTCCTAAAGTGACTATTATAACTCTCAAAAACTCTCCATTAGTGGAATGACATGTGGCCCCTCAAAAACCCTCCATTGTTGTATTTCCATGTGGCAATTCATGTCTCCAAAAGCTTTTCATTAACAATTTGACATGTGGCACAAGGGAAAGGATAAAACAAGGAAGCAGGCACTTCGTGTGCTCTAAGAAAAATAGGAAAAGTCACCTTGTGGAGAAAGAAGGCGCCATGTTGGAAGCTTATGTGGAGCCTTGTGTGTGCCTTGTAGGCATCGCTCTTAAAATTTCAACAACTTTGACACGTGATTCAAATTGACATGGGTGTTACAATAATTTTAAGAATTTCTCACAATTGAAGAGTTATGGAAGGGAATACAGAATTACGTGATGAAGATAGAATTATGAAGTTCTCTTATTCAAAGTTTTGCTACAAGAATAATCCATTACCAAACTATTTTATTATTTTCCATATATATATATATATATATATATATATATATATATATATATATATATATATATGTATATATATATATATACATATATATATATATATATATTAGTTTGTTAAAGAGTAAATAACATAATGGAGTCTCCAACAATACAATTAGACTAGTCCATAAACTATTACAAATTTGATATGTACCTTTTCTTTCCTATGAAAATGGAAACATAAACTAAGATACAATAAAATACTCATATATTCTAAGATATGTTTACTTCTTGAATTTTGGTTTTGTAATTTTGGCTGTTGTTAAATCATTTAAGGTCTTTCGTATCAAACTAATTGTAGTCATAGGTAGGTGGTACCTTTGTCATGGTGCATGAGACTACCTTGTATAAACAAAAAATGTATTAAAGTTGGACACCAAATTTAATTTGTATTAGGTGATTTGAAGTCTAAAAATATACCTTTTTGCTAGTGGGAAACCTTGATTGGTGACAATGTCCTTATTAGTTAATGACTCGATTATTGGGGAAAGGATTTTAATCCATTCCCAAAAGCATACAACCTCCTATGTTCTCTTGGTTAAAGTCAATTCCATGATCTATGTATGTTGTCTTCTAGTTTGCTAATGGTTAAACACAAAACTAGTTCTTACAAAGCTTTTAGGGACGCAAAGAAAAATTAGCAGAGTTTTAGCACTTGCAAGTAATGGCTCTTTTGTTTTCTTCTCCTTGAAGCATGTCTTTATATACGCTTGAAGAATATTGTCGTTGCAATCTTTTTTATAATTGTTGAGTAGCTTTGAATATATTCTTCTTCTTCTTGTTGAACCAAGTGGTGTTCAAGGTTTTGAAGAATCCAAATCCTTTGAAGGATGATGAAGCTTTTGTTGTGCTTGCTGTTGCTGTGCTGGTTTAGTTAGGATCTGGGTAGTTTGAGTTGTGTAACTCAACCTTTGATTGAATATAAAGCTCAAGCATCTCAACTTTCAAACAAAGTAAAGTGTTTTTTTCAAACTGAGTTAAAACAACCAATTGTTTTATCGAAACAACCGATTGTTTAAGCTTAGGTGTTTTGAAAACTGTTTTGAAGTGTGAAAATTGGTTAAGTAACAAAACAACCGATTGATTCGAGGAAACAATCGATTGTTTGTTATGTTTTTATAATAGAAAACAGTTTTGACTTTGACTGAGCTTTAAATGCTTTTAATTCATACGCTCCAGTCATAAAATGCTTTGACCAATCTTTCTAAAGCAATTAAGAGTTTGTTAAGATTTGATTACAAACATCTTCTTTATATATATACAGAAAAACAGATTTGAGTTTGAGAAAAAAAAAGAATCTAAGTGAATTGAGAAAGTTTTTCTAAGAGTTGGAGATTGCTTAGAGTTTTGGTTGATCAAAGTGCTGAGATAGGATTCTCTTGTACTGATTTCAGATTGCTTCTGTAACAAGTGTAATCCTTGTAATTCTGTGAACGTTTTTTTGTGTTGTTGCTAAGAAGAGCTGTGTGTTCTTGAGGGGATCAAGATCAGCTTTCTTAGTGTGGTGTGCTGACCAAGGAAAGTGTGTTTCTTGAGGGTGTTCAAGGTCGCTTTCTTGGTTGTGTGTAAGTAATCTAGTGTTGATTGCTTAGTGGATTTCCTCAGGGTTTCTGAGAAGACTGGATGTAGCTCTGGGTTGGAGTGAACCAGTATAAACATCAGTGTACAATCTCTCTATCCCTAACTCTTTAATTTCAGTTTGTTTGTTGTTTGCTGGTATAAACAACCGATTGTTTCGAAGAAACAACCGATTGTTTTCCTGGTAGTGCTGTTTTGCTTGCTATTTTGGCAAACTGAATTGCTTAATCATTTGATTTCTGAAAGATATTCATTCTAGCTTGGAAAAGTTTGCGAAAACCTCTTTAAACAATTCACCCCCCCTCTAGTTTAAAGCCATCTTTCCTAACAATTGGCATCAAGAGCTTGGTTCTTGAAAGTCATTCAAGTTGATCCTAAAATCTTTTAAAATGGCTGATAGACTACCTTTTGGGGAAGGTGCTTCAATAAACAGACCACCCTTGTTCTGTGGTTTGAATTACCAGTTTTGGAAAGTTAGAATGAAAATATTCATGGAATCTCTTGACAAAGGAATTTGGGATGCAATTGAAAATGGTCCTTTTATACCAAAGTTTGAAAAAGATGGTTTTGTCATTGAGAAGCCATGGTCTCAATGGACTGATGCAGAAAGCAAAAAGGCCAAATTTGATTGCATTGCCAAAAATATTATAACCTCTGCTTTAAATTCTGATGAGTTTTTCAGGGTATCACAATGTAAATCATCAAAGGAAATGTGGGATACTTTGGAGGTCACTCATGAAGGAACAAATGAAGTTAAAAGAGCTAGAAAGCATGCTCTAATCCAAGAGTATGAAATGTTCAGAATGCTTAAAGGTGAAACAATTGCTGAAGTACAGAAAAGGTTTACTCATATCATCAATCACCTTATGAGCCTAGACAAGACTTTTGACAAAGAAGAGCTAAACATCAAGATCTTGAAATGTCTTGATAGAGCATGGCAACCAAAGGTAACTGCAATTTCTGAATCTAAAGATCTAACATCCTTAAGTGTTGCTTCTTTGTTTGGAAAGCTTAGGGAACATGAGCTAGAGATGAATAGACTCAATGTTCAAGAGAATCAAGATAAGCACACAAGGAGCATAGCCTTGAAAGCATCCAAACACAAGGGAAAGCAAGATTCAAGTGATGATAGTGATGAGGAAAATCTGAGTTTGCTGTCAAGAAAATTCAGCAAATTCCTAAAGAGAAACCGCAACAAAGACAACAACAAGGATAGGTTGGAAACAAGAAATCCAATGATTTAAATTCAAATAACTATACTTGTTTTGGTTGTGGTGAGCAAGGTCACATAAAGGCAGATTGTCCCAACAAGAGCAAGGAGAAAAAGACAAGCTATAAGGAGAAGAAAGGCAAGACAAAAAGAGCCTACATAGCTTGGGATGAAAATGAAGTGTCTTCATCAAGTTCCTCATCAAGTGAAGATGAAAAAGCCAACATATGTTTAGTGGCTGAGGATGATGATGATGCTTGCAGTTCAAGTGAGGTAAGTTCTTGTGCTTCCTTAAATGAACAAAATTATTGTGAATTGCTTGAAGCTTTTCAAGAAACTCATGATGAAGCTAATCGATTGGTGCTTTCAAACAACCGATTGAGAGATCTTAACAATGGGCTTGAAAAGAGAGTTAAATCACTTGAAGAGGATCTGAGAAAAGCAAAAATTGATTTTGAAAAGATGGAAAATCATTTCAAAAACACCTCTTGTAAGTGTGATACTCTCATTTGTGAAAATTGTGAAAATTGTGAAAATCTTGAGAAAAAGGTTCAATATCTTGTTGAAACTGTGGACAAGCTTTCAAAAGGGAAATCAAACTTTGAGAATGTCTTGGCATCTCAAAGTTGTGTTTTTGGAAAGGCTGGTTTAGGCTTCAATCCACAGAACAAGCAAGATAGGTTTTCAAAAACTTTTTTAAGAAAACCAGAAAAACAACCGATTGTTAAGACGAAACAATCGATTGTTACATGCTTTTATTGCATGAAAAAGGGCCATTCGGTTAGATTCTGCAAAATAAGAAAGTTTTCTGTTCCAAGAGGCTACATGAAATGGATCCCTAAAGGATGTGAGGTTCCAAGTGTGAAAAAGAAACCAATTGGACCCACATTTGTGAAAGGACCAAATCTTGTTGCTTGAACTAATGTTTGTGCAGGAAAATAGATAGAAAAAGAGGATTTGAGCCAACTGATTAGACTGTTAAAGACAAAGGGCAATCATTGAAGCTGAATCAATGCTTTGCAGAAGGTCAATTCAATGAAAAGAAGCCTTCTTGATCAACAAGCAATTGGCTCATTGAGGAAACAACACAAGGATGAGATTTTTCTTTTACTGTCCTCAATTTTAGTATTAAAGTTCTTTCCTGTGATTAATCCCTCTTTGGTCAATGTTATGTGTTGTTATCTGCTTCTGGTTTTGGTTAAAATTTCTTAAAATCAAGTTTTAACTGCTGCAGAAAAACAACCGATTGTTTCTTTGAAACAACCGATTGTTTTGAGTCTAACAGCACTGTGAAGAAATTGATTTAAATTTTGAATTCTTCTTCTATCCGTTGCAGATCAAATTCAAAAGGGAGAATCTTGGTCAAAATATCTGTATTGAAAGTTGAACGTGCTCAGAAAGTGGTTACAACATTCATAAAGGAATATATTCCAAAATCTTGGAAATTCAAGAGCCTTTATTATGACTAGTCAAAAGACCATGTGTTTTTCAGTTTCTTTTTCTGACATGTTCTGTGCAGAACAGCCTTCTCTCTCTGAAAATCAGGTACCCATTGAATGGAATTAATCATAAATTGGTTTTCGGATGGTTATAAAATCAGGTGCAGATGAACAACCAATTGCAACATCTCTTGCAACATCTCTTGCACCATCTCTTGAGAAAATCTGTAAAGAAGAGCTGCCCTCTGTTTTCTCATCTCTGCTGCCATGGAATCAACTCCTCCCACTTCTGGAAGAATCAAAACCAGAGCTGTAAGGTCTGGAGGAAGGCTGGAAGGATGGTTTTCTGGAGATAAAGATCTCATAGAAAAATATAGATATGAGACAAGTCTCAAGAAAATCAACAACCCCAAGGTTGTGAGTTTTGATTGGCTGAAAAGTCAAAAGCTGGACAATGTGAGGAAACTTCTCAAAGATCAGCATCTCAGAAGGTTTCTGGAGATGAAGGGCAACATATATCCAGACTTGGTGAAGGTCTTCTACACCAATTTGAAATTTGAGGGAAACAACCTAGTTTCTCATGTAAAAGGTGTGGAAATGGAGATAACCCATGAGGTTTGGGCTGCTGTTGCTGGACTCAAGTTTTCTGGACTGTGAATCAGCAAAGGCAATCTTGGTGTAGTGGAGGATTTCAACAAAATTCAGTTTTACAGAAGCTGTTTGAAAAACACTCAAGCTCAAGTGAGTGCATGCTCAGTTGGAGGGTTGAAACTGGATGAGAGGCTGCTTGCTCTCATTGTAACATGGATTCTAACTCCAAGGGGGAGCAACCATTCTGTTTTGACTGAAGAAGATCTGGTTTACATCTTCTGCATCACCAAGAAGATCAAACTAAATTGGATCCACATCATCAAAGAGCACATGCAAAAAGCAATGAGGTTGGGTGACTATCACTATCCCTATGCTATTTTGATATCTAAATTCCTAAACTATTTTGAAGTTAATCTGGAAGATGAGACTTCTGAGCTGGTCAAGTCAACTCAAGAGTTGAACAATGGATCACTCAGCAAGATGGGATTTACAAAAATAGGTGGAAAATGGGTAAGCAAGGATGGTGATCATGGTGCCTCCTCTAGTGGTGCTGCTCAAGAAGAACCTACAGATATGGATGTTGAACATGAAGATCCAACAGGAGGGTTTCAAGATGCTGGACCCAGTGCGGCTGCTGAACATCCAGAAGAAAGGATTCAATCAATGTCACCTTTTGAAAGGTTCATGATGAATAGGATGGATAGCTTTGCTGAAAACCAAAGAAACCTCCATGATCTGTGTGTTAGCAATTTCTAGAGGTTTGATACCAGGTTTGACAACATGGATGCAAGGTTCATGAGCCTGGATGAACAAATTGAAGCTGTTCAGAACCAAATCTTTGATCTTCAGTTTGGAGATAAGGAAGAATGAAGAAAAACAACCGATTGGATTGTCGAAACAATCGATTGTTTTTGCTGCTGTTGAAGTTTGATTTTCTTTTCTTTCCTTCTGCTGTTGCTTTTATAATTCTGATGTAATATGAACTTTTTATGGCTTTATCTCTTATATTTGTCTATTTGTGAAGACAAATAGGGGGAGATTTTATGCTTGTTTGCTTATATGCTTGTTTAAGACTGCTTTTAGCTGTTTTTACTGATATTAATTGTTTAAGCTTTAACTGTGTATATATATTCTAACCAAATATCAGAGGTTCAATGTCTGCTAAAAGTTCGTTTGCAGGAACTGCTTCAGATTTAGTCAGAACAACACAAGCATTGGGGATCAAGCATCAGGGATTTGTCTTCATCAAATAGGGGGAGATTGTTGAACCAAGTGGTGTTCAAGGTTTTGAAGAATCCAAATCCTTTGAAGGATGATGAAGCTTTTGCTGTGCTTGCTGTTGTTGTGCTGGTTTAGTTAGGATCTGGGTAGTTTGAGTTGTGTAACTCAACCTTTGATTGAATCTAAAGCTCAAGCATCTCAACTTTCAAACAAAGTAAAGTGTTTTTTTCAAACTGAGTTAAAACAACCGATTGTTTTATCGAAACAACCGATTGTTTAAGCTTAGGTGTTTTGAAAACTGTTTTGAAGTGTGAAAATTGGTTAAGTAACAAAACAACCGATTGATTCGAGGAAACAATCGATTGTTTGTTATGTTTTTATAACAGAAAACAGTTTTGACTTTGACTGAGCTTTAAATGCTTTTAATTCATACGCTTCAGTCATAAAATGCTTTGACCAATCTTTCTAAAGCAATTAAGAGTTTGTTAAGATTTGATTACAAACATCTTCTTTATATATATACAGAAAAACAGATTTGAGTTTGAGAAAAAAAAAGAATCTAAGTGAATTGAGAAAGTTTTTCTAAGAGTTGGAGATTGCTTAGAGTTTTGGTTGATCAAAGTGCTGAGATAGGATTCTCTTGTACTGATTTCAGATTGCTTCTGTAACAAGTGTAATCCTTGTAATTCTGTGAACGTTTTTTTGTGCTGTTGCTAAGAAGAGCTGTGTGTTCTTGAGGGGATCAAGATCAGCTTTCTTAGTGTGGTGTGCTGACCAAGGAAAGTGTGTTTCTTGAGGGTGTTCAAGGTCGCTTTCTTGGTTGTGTGTAAGTAATCTAGTGTTGATTGCTTAGTGGATTTCCTCAGGGTTTCTGAGAAGACTGGATGTAGCTCTGGGTTGGAGTGAACCAGTATAAACATCAGTGTACAATCTCTCTATCCCTAACTCTTTAATTTCAATTTGTTTGTTGTTTGCTGGTATAAACAACCGATTGTTTCGAAGAAACAACCGATTGTTTTCCTGGTAGTGCTGTTTTGCTTGCTATTTTGGCAAACTGAATTGCTTAATCATTTGATTTCTGAAAGATATTCATTCTAGCTTGGAAAAGTTTGCGAAAACCTCTTTAAACAATTCACCCCCCCTCTAGTTTAAAGCCATCTTTCCTAACACTTCTATCATCCATCGAGCTTGAACGTTAAGAAGCATTACATGCACTTCATGAAACATTAATTGCTCTTCTCTTCTTCATGCAACATCCTTGATAGTTGAAAGCACATATCTTTCTCAGTAGCAGAACATTTTGCACAATAGTATGGTAAAAGTGCACACTATATTGGACAAATAGTTAGGCCAAGGTTGAAATATGTTTATGTCAAGATAATTGGTGAGTAGTGTAGCTTTTAATACAATAATCGAGCAAGATTCAAACAACTTTTTAAGAGAATATATCTAAATATATAAATAACTTTTTGATGGATTCGGTACAAATTCTGAATAAATATAATTGTTACAAACCATAGGAATTACTTAATTACAATGAGTTATTTGGAAAATGAAACAAATTTTGTTCATAAGATTAAATGAGTTCTTAGTCAATTCAAGCTGTGGCCATATGAGGATGTGCATTTATGACTACATTGTCCTGTATGAACTTACTCCAAAACCAATGTGACTTCCAAACTTTATTCATTTCTTCAATCCCAACATTTCTTGTCTCAGGCAGGAACAAGGCAACAAAAATGGTCATGATGAGCACAAATCCAGCAAAGAAAAAGAAAAGACCAAACTTCAAGTGACAAAACATGGTTAGGAAAACTTGAGCAATAACAAAGGTAAATAACATGTTTACAGCAACATTGGTGCCTTGACCTGCAGATTGAACCTCAAGAGAACATATTTCACTAGGAACCAACCACCCTAGTAGACCACATGACCATGCATATGCTGCAACATATGCACATATAAAAAATAAGAGAATAGTAGCTTCTCCACTACTGAAATGTCCTCCACCACTCACTCCAAACTTCAAAGCAATTAGGACTCCAACAGCAAGCTCCAAAAAATTATTATGACCTTCAAATTAATTGTTCATGCTAGCAAATGACTTAAGTCATAAAAAGTATTATTTTTTAAATATTAAATTAACATACATTGTTTATCGATTAAGTAAAGGTTTTTACCTGACAAATAAGCATTTGAATGCCACCTTCGAGGAACAATATCCTTCTTCCAAACTTGTCCACAGAGAAAATGGAAACAAAAGTGGCAACCACGTTAACACCTCCAGTGATAATAGAAGAGATAAGGGAAGTATCGTTACCAAATCCTAAAGTTTTAAATAGGATAGGTGCATAAAACATGATGACATTGATGCTAGTGAATTGTTGGAAAAATGGAATGAGAGAGCAAAATGTGAGTTGAGGTCTATATTTTGGTTGTGTAATGTTCTTCCATGGGTGTTTCACATCTTTGGCTGCTTCAGTGGCATAACAAGGGCTTGAAACTCCTCATCAACATTATCCACACCCCGAATCTTTTGCAACATTTTCTTAGCTGCTTCTTTCTTACTTCTTTCAATTAAGGAGTTAGGGGTGTCACCTAAGAAAAGAGATCCTACACATAACATGATTGCAGGAACTGCACCAACACCTAAAGAAATTCTCCAACCAGATTCTAGTTTGGAAGTGCCATAATTAATGAGATTTGCAACCAAGATGCCAATTGTGATCATCATTTGAAATCCAATGTTAAGTGAACCTCTTATCGATGTTGGAGCCATTTTAGACAAATACACAAGTACAGACTATTGAAAATAATAATAATAATAAAACAAAGGGAACGTTAAAAATAGTTTAATCATGAAAATTTCTCCATATTCATATAACCAAAGTTGAAAGCGTTGACAATCACAAAGTCTCACATGATTACAATATCCAACACCAAAACCAAGCAATAAACGACCTATGATGAGCATTTGAATATTGATGGCAAAACCATTGATCAATGCACCAAGAAGGAAAAATAAACTCCCTGCAAACTTTGAGGTCTTGCGTCCCATCATTCTTGTGGTGGTGGAAGAAAAAAAAGGAAGCTACTAATGCAGCAAGATATAAAGAAGAGGTGAATAAAGTAAGGATCTGGTTGTTGAATTTGCAGTATTGACTCTCATGGTTAGATTCATCTTTCATTTGTCTGTAAACATTTGGAAAGAATTTTATCAAGAATGGTTCCATGGAAGTGACTCCTCCCGTAATTCCAAGATCATAACCAAAGAGTAGACCATCCATGGCTGCTACAAAACATGTCACCAACACATACATTGTCGTCTTACCTTCATGTTGTCTTCCATTTTCTAAAGTAGCAAAAGTTCCGCCAGCCATCTCTTAAAACTTTATATTTTAAGTGGATATCTATGTGTCTCAATTTCCCTTTCTTTTTCTACTTATGAGATGTTCAATAATAAATTGTTTTATAATATAAAATATGCTAATAATATCAATGAGTTATATCAATGAAATAACTTCTCCAACAATACTATATCTTTTAAGTAATTTAATTATCTATCACGTTATTAATATCCTAATTTATTGTTTGTTCTGTTAGAACTAATATGTTATTTTAAGGATTTATGTTTTATACATAATATATAGTTTATTTTGACCATTAGTAATGTAATCTAATTATAATTTAAGGAATATTATTTAACAATCAATTTATATTTTCCTATATTAATATTGTGTTCATAAAATATTTATAAAAAATTGAAAAAAAAGCGCCAATTACATGTAAACCAAATTTACAATATAGTGGGATTGAGATTTGAATGGTAGGAAAAATTTGTATAAACAATTTATTTAAGAGAAATGAGTATTTTTTTATTTGTCTCTATTATAAAGAAAGAAAGAGGTATATTAAACTTCTAGTTGGTGACCAACCACATTTTCTATTGGATGTATTTTATTGATAAAGTAGTACTTTTGTGTGTCTGTGTGTGTGTATATATATATATATATATATATATATATATATATATATATATATATATATATATATATATATATATATCTATCTATATATATATATATATATATATATATATATATATATATATATTCCCAAAATTAAAGTCAATTTTATATTTATCTTGAAGGTAAAAATAATAGAAAATAAATTTGCGATTGTATTATAACAATATATTGTAAAGGTTTGTGCATTAAATTATAGTTTCAACCACAGAAAAATAAATAAGAAATTTTAAAAATAAAAATATAAGTAAAATAACTAATCTTTAAATTATAAATTTTGTTTAGGATTATGCTTCTAATGGGATATTTCATGAACATCTTTGGAGAAGGAGAGAAGAAACCAATTCTATAATAAAAAAACACTAAAAAAATATTAAATAAAATAATTAATCACTATATTAATTAAACTAAATATTATTTTATAAATTAAAAATTTATTCATATTTAAAATAATTTTTATTATTATAAAATTTATAAAATAATTTTTAAATTAATATTTAATTAACTATCAAAATTATTAATTTATTATCTAACTAATTAAGTAAATGATTATATTAATTTTCTTCTGCATATTTTTTCTTTGCAGTGAGAAGTCAGCAAGCCTTTTTTATCTTGAAATTTACATCATCTATGTAAATAAATAAAATCAAATAAGAGACGACTTTATGAGGCAATAAGCTAATAGATGATTATACTTGGTTTAAATTAGATAATAAAAATTGACAGAATAAAGTAAATAAATTGTTTAAACAAAAATAAGAAAAAAATTTAAATAAATCCTTTTATTATTAATAATTTATTTATTTATTATTTTAATATATTTTGATTTTTTTTATTTCAATACATATTTTAAACTATTTATTATATAATAGTTAAAAACATAAACCGTATACAAGTTACCATTTATTATGTCCTCGTATAATCATAAATCATATTAAAATATTTACAATATAATTTATAAACTAACCAACTGTTATAGAAAAACATAATTAATTATGAAAAAAAGTATAATTTATATTAATTTCTTTTAATTTTTAGAGGAAAATTACTATGTCTTTTTTTCTCAAAATTTATATACAAGTTAATAAAAAGAAATCATGTAAAAGCATACCATAATAAAAAATCACCCCAAGAACAACCAATTGATTTTTAATGTTTTGGTTGAACTAGGAAGTAAATTTGAAGAACTAAATTTAAAATAATTTGAAGACAAGCTATAAAGAAAATACAATAATTTGAATTAAGATAAATAAAGTAAAAAGTGTAGGAAAAATTTATGTAAATTTGTGAGTAATGACGAGTGTATTGAAATTATATTTTTTTTAATTGATAAAAAAATATAAGTTTATAAATTTATTTTTGTATTTTAAAAAAAAAAATTATTTATAAATTAAAATTATTTTAATTAAGATATTATTTCTGATGATTAAAACGTTATTTATAATAATGAATTATAGTTAACTTCGAACAAATACTAATGATATAAAATTTAATAAATAATATTTAAATATTTATAATTATAAATATTTGATAATTTTTTTATACTAAATAACATTATTACTTTTATAATTAATATAATTATTATTTATTTATCTTTTTATTATTAAAAATTATATTTATTATTATTTTTTATAATTATAATTTTATTATTCTAATTAATTATTATAATTCATAACTATTGTATATTTTTATAACATAAATTTATTTAATATTTAATATTTTAATATTATTTTATAATTTTATTATATTATATTATATTTAATTGTATATAATTATGCGTTATATTATAATATATAATCGATTATATTATAACGTATAATATATATATATATCAAAATATAATATATAATCTATTATATATATAATAATTATATTATTTTTTTAATAATTATTTTCTTATAATTTTTATTATTTTTTATGTACATTTTATAATTTTTACATCAAATTCTTTTATAATTATTTTTTTATGGTTAGATTGTAATGTCAATTTAAATAAAAATAAATAATATTTTGAGTTTAAATAAAAAAAAAATTAATAGAGTACATTTGATTGATATACAAATCCGCGTATAAGAATGGAAAAGGAGTCAGAGGTTAATGGCAAATTTGAAAATCTAAAACTTTATACCTTCCGTTACTGTTTTCTACAGCATGTTTTTTTAAGGTAAAATAGTAACAATTCAAAATCTTCTCCATACAAATATTTGTATTTAAAAGTTAAATTGTATTATGTGTGATAGAGAGTTAGAGAATTCGGATTCATAGAAATATTCTTTACATGCACAAAAGTTGTGAAAATTTGGAATATAATTTTCAATTGGTTGGGTTTTTTAATCACACACCACGGTACTGCAATATTGCACTTTTGTGGGTTTGATTTTGTGAATTTTAATGAGAATAAAGATGATATCCTAAAAATTATTTGGATCACTACTGTTTGGAATATACGGATTGAGAAACAATATTATTTTCAATAATAAAACTCATGATAAGCAACAAGTATTTATGATGGTAGAATTAAAATCTTGGACATGGATAACTGTTAAATTTTCAATGATAATTTTTTCTTATTTTGACTGGTGTTTAAATCATGTCTTATATATTCAATTGCTAAACTAAACATCAGGCTTTTAGTTTAGATAAAAGCTTCATTTACAGTTTGTTAGAGATCAATGTTTTTTCTGAAAAAATATTATGATAATTTCAGACTCAAGAAGAATAAGTTTGGGGCAAAATTCAAATATGTAGTTAAGTTTCTGGAAGCTATCGCCTTTAGATACTCAAGTCTATGGATTGTTTTGTATACAACTACCAGAGCTTAGACAAGAGTGAGTTTTCTCCTTGTTTGTGTTTTATTTGAATTGTATAAGCCCGTAGTCACACTTATTCCTAAGAATTGGTTGTTATATACTTTATTGCCTATTATGATTTATATATAAATCATTTTTAGTTTATGTCAAAGAAACCATCAGTCCTATAAATAAGATGTGCTGTATGAACTTCTTTAATTGGACATTATTTTCTTTTAAAAGGATTAGAGTATCCTAAATCTTAAATCCTCACATTTATTATATTTTTTATTAACGACAAAAAAAACATCCACTAATGAATCTGTTGAATAAACTTTAAAATTAGAAGTTATTAAAAGAATGGGAGTTTTGATAGGTGAAAGGCCAAAAAGTTGTGAGTGGGATTTTAATCATGTTGTTAGTGGGATTTTAAGGCCATAATGAAGATTTTTTCTAAAAGAGCTTCCTAAAGCCTATAAATAGGATGCTTTCTCAGTTGTAATACACACCACAGAAAGAAATACAATTTAGAGAGTTTTACAAGAAGAGAGTGTTTTCTTTAGAGAAAATCCAAGTGTGAGTGGTTGTTGGTTTTACAATTTGGTATCAGAGCCAATGGCGAATGTGACGGGTCAAATACCGCTATCACGGTTAACGAAGGCGACCAGATATGACAACTGGAGCATTCAAATGAAAGCTCTTCTTGGTTCTCAAGATACATGGGAGGTGGTCGAAGAAGGTTTTGAAGAACCAACAAATACCACGGGTTATACGGCGGCTCAAACCAAGGCGTTGAAAGAGATGCGATCGAAAGATAAGGCAGCTTTGTACATGTTGTATAGAGCTGTTGATGAGGCAATTTTTGAGAAGATTGCTGGTGCATCCACTTCAAAGGAAGCATGGGACATGTTGGAGAAGGTGTTCAAAAGAGCTGACCAAGTTAAGCAAGTGCGTCTACAAACTCTGCGTGGCGAGTTGGAGAACATGAAAATGATGGAGTCAGAAAGTGTATCTGACTACATCACGTGTGTACAGGCTGTGGTGAATCAACTCAACCGAAACGGTGAAACGTTGACCGATGCACAAGTTGTGGAGAAGATTTTGAGAACATTAACCGACAATTTTGAGAGTATTGTGTGTGCGATAGAAGAGTCAAAGGACTTAGCAACGCTCACAGTTGACGAGCTTGCCGGTTCTCTTGAGGCACACGAGCAACGAAAGAAAAAGAAGAAGGAGGAAACACTCGAGCAAGCACTTCAAACCAAGGCGTCAATCAAAGATGAAAAGGTACTCTATCATCAAAATTCTCGAAGTAGAGGGCGTGGCCGTGGAAGTCGTGGAAATGGTCGCGGTGGTAGAGGCAGCAATCATGAAGGGTACTATAAGGAGAAGGAACAGTCGAGCCAACCAAATTGGCGTGGAAGAGGACGTGGTCGAGGAAGAGGTGGCCGATCAAATTATTCCAACATCGAGTGCTACAAATGTCACAAATATGGTCACTATGCGAAGGATTGCAACTCCGACAAATGTTATAATTGTGGTAAAGTGGGGCATTTTGCGAAAGATTGTCGAGCAGATATAAAGATAGAAGAGACAACCAACCTAGCCTTGGAAGACGAAACGAATGAAGGTGTTCTCTTGATGGCTCAAAATGAAGTCAACACTAACAGTGACACTTTGTGGTACCTCGACTTAGGAGCAAGCAACCATATGTGTGGTCACGAGTACCTATTCAAAGATATGCAAAAGATTGAAGATGGTCATGTCTCGTTTGGAGAAGCATCAAAGGTAGAGGTCAAAGGGCGAGGTACGGTTTGCTACTTACAAAAGGATGGCTTAATTGGGTCACTCCAGGATGTTTATTATGTACCAGACCTCAAGACCAACATTTTGAGTATGGGGCAACTCACGGAGAAAGGTTACTCGATATTTCTGAAAGATCGGCTACTACACTTGAAGAACAAGCAAGGGCGCTTGGTTGCTCGAATCGAGATGGCAAGAAATCTGATGTACAAGATGAACTTGAGAAACATACGAGAAAAATGTTTGCAAGTCAACATAGAAGATAAGACATCGCTGTGGCATCTCCGTTTTGGTCACCTACATCATGGTGGCCTAAAAGAGTTAGCAAAGAAGAATATGGTGCACGGGCTACCCAACATGGACTACGAGGGAAAATTTTGTGAAGAATGTGTCCTCAGTAAGCATGTGAGAACCTCGTTTCCAAAGAAGGCCGAATATGGGGCTAAGCAACCTCTCGAATTGATTCACACCAATATATGTGGACCAATTACTCTAGAGTCCTTCAGCGGTAAAAGGTATTTCATTACCTTCATTGATGATTTCTCACGAAAAACTTGGGTTTATTTCTTGAAAGAAAAATCCGAGGCATTCGAGGTGTTCAAAAAGTTCAAAGTGGTGGTCGAGAAGGCAACTGATAAACAAATCAAAGATGTACGATCTGATAGAGGTGGCGAGTATACTTCGATGACTTTCATGGAGTATTGTGAGGAGCAAGGCATAAGGCGATTTCTAACTGCACCGTACACTCCTCAACAAAATGGTGTGGCCGAAAGGAAGAATCGGACCATTCTCGACATGGTTCGATCAATGCTTAAGAGCAAAAAGATGCCAAAAGAATTTTGGGCGGAAGCTGTGCAATGCGCCATCTATGTGCAAAATCGATGTCCACCTGTGAAGTTAGATGATCAAACACCACAAGAGGCATGGAGCGGACAAAAGCCAACAGTCTCTCATCTCAAAGTGTTTGGTAGTGTGGCTTATGCACACGTCCAGATCAACGAAGAACGAAGCTCGAAGACAAAAGCAAAAGGTACATTTTTTTTGGGTATGATGAGAAGACAAAAGGTTACAAGCTACTTGACCCAATAAGCAAGAAGGTGATGGTGAGTCGTGATGTGCAAATAAATGAAACAAGTGAGTGGGATTGGAACAATTCTTCAGAGGTTATAATTAAAGAATCATCAGTCATTGCACCGACAATTATAAATTCTGAAACTACCGATGATGAAGATGAACCACGACAACCTAAAATGCGAAGTCTGCTAGATTTGTATGATTCGACAAATGAGGTACACCTTGTATGTCTTTTGGCAGATGTAGAAAATATCAGCTTTGAAGAGGCGGTGCGAGACAAGAAGTGGCAAACTGCCATGGATGAGGAGATTAAAGCGATTGATCGCAACAACACATGGGAGCTAATAGAATTGCCAGAGGGAAGTAAGACCATTGGTGTGAAGTGGGTATTCAAGAAAAAGATGAATGCTCAAGGCGAGATAGAGAGGTACAAGGCGCGACTCGTTGCAAAGGGATACAAACAAAAGGAAGGAATCGACTACTATGAAGTGTTTGCTCCAGTTGTAAGAATGGAGACAATTCGATTGTTCATTTCCCTAGCGGCTCAATTTAAATGACCGATATTTCAAATTGATGTCAAGTCGGCATTCTTGAATGGTATGCTTGAAGAAGAAGTCTACATCGAACAACCACCCAAGTACATGAAAATCGGAGAAGAGAAGAAGGTGCTGAAATTAAAGAAGGCACTTTACGGGTTGAAGCAAGCACCGCAGGCATGGAATACTCGTATCGATACATACTTCAAGGAGAACGGGTTCAAGCAATGTCCTTCCGAGCATGCTCTTTACACAAAAAACAGTAGAGGTAACATGATATTTGTAGCCCTTTATGTTAATGATCTCATTTTTATGGGTAACAATAATGAGATGATAGAAGAGTTTAAGGGCACAATGAGACGAGAATTTGAGATGACAGATATGGGATTGATGAATTTTTTCCTTGGCTTGGAAGTTAGACAAAAAGAGACGGGTATTTCTGTATCACAGGAGACATATGCAAAAGAGATTTTGAAGAAGTACAAGATGACAAACTGCAACCCAGTATCAATACCAATGGAACCAGGTGCAAAACTCTCAAAGTTCGAAGGAGGAGAACGTGTTGATGCAAGTAGATACCGGAGTTTGGTAGGAAGCCTTCGCTATCTCACATGCACGAGGCCAGATCTTTCATTAAGTGTCGGCATCATAAGTCGATTCATGGAGGAACCGATTTACTCACATTGGAAGGCGTTGAAGCGAGTCCTACGATACATCCAAGGTACTATATCACTTGGATTGTTCTACTCAAAAGCAGAAGATTTCAAGTTGGTGGGTTACTCTGACAGCGATTGGTGTGGAGACATAGATGATCGGAAAAGCACATCGGGATACATATTCTTTATGGGCAACACAACATTTTCTTGGCTTTCAAAGAAGCAACCGATCGTGACACTATCGACGTGTGAAGCTGAATATGTGGCAGCATCTTGGTGTGTATGTCATGCGATATGGCTTAAAAACTTGTTGAGCAAGATCTAAAGCAATTAGGTGCAACCGTGATTCAAATTGACAACAAATCAGCAATTGAGTTGGCAAAGAACCTAGTGAACCATGAAAGAAGCAAACACATTGATGTTCGTTTTCACTTTATCCACGATCATGTAAAGGAAGGAAGTGTGGAATTGGTGCATGTGGCAAGTCAGGATCAAGTTGCAGATATCTTCACAAAACCGCTACTGAAAGTACTTTTCGACAAATACAAGAAGATGTTTGGCATGATAGATGGTAGAAACATTTAAGTTTATGGGGGAGTTTTGTTGAATAAACTTTAAAATTAGAAGTTATTAGAAGAATGAGAGTTTTGATAGGTGAAAGGCCAAAAATTGTGAGTGGGATTTTAATCATGTTGTTAGTGGGATTTTAAGGCCATAATGAAGATTTTTTCTAGAAGAGTTTCCTAAAGCCTATAAATAGGATGTTCTCTCAGTTGTAATACACACCACAGAAAGAAATACAATTTAGAGAATTTTACAAGAAAAGAGTGTTTTCTTTAAAGAAAATCCAAGTGTGAGTGGTTATTGATTTTACATAATCAAGGTTTCTGGCATAATGAACTATGATTCTAGTAAAAACAAAGCCAACAAAAGTTTATTTTGGTTACAGAAAACATTGAAACAGTAGAAAGCATAACATTGATCATGTTGAAACATCATTCAACAGATATGATTCTAGGCATCGCAGAAAGAAGAAAGCAGACTCCGCTGTCTTCACAGGTTGAGCACTTTCTTCTTCTGTCTCCGACTCACACTCAAAAGAGATCTTCACCTTCACCAAAGTCTTTTCCTCTCCCATTGCAGATAGTTGAAAACTTGTTTTATAGTATGAAAAACCTTGCTCCAGATACCCTCCCTCAACCACTTCCAACACAATTTCATGAGAAATTTCATCAAGCTCTGTGATCTTCTCCTTCTGGTAACTCACTGGGGTCACACCTACAAAGAGTTTGACTAACATAGTTGAATAAACCATGAAATTTGTATGATTAAAGAAAAGCTTGAAAGAAAAATGTCACCAGGGAAAAATGTGAAGAGAAAGATTGTGCCTATCCCTCCATCACCTTCCACCACTTTCGCATCTTTCATAATATTTGGTATAACCTTCACAATTGTCACTTCCAAATCCTTTGACAACACTTGCCACAGGGCTTCTAACCCTACACTCACCTCGGTTTTCTCGCTCAATTCCTTTCTCATGTCTCTTCTCAATGTCGATTCTATACGAGGAAGGTTATACATACATATATATATATATATATATATATATATATATATATATATATATATATATATATATATTGGTAGTTTAGTTTTGTTTATATTTTTTATCATTATGGTGAAATTATCTGACAAAATTTAAGAATTGGTAAGTTGTCAATTTTTATTTAAAAAGAAATTCAATATTGAAATCGAATAAGATTCACTACTTCAATTAGATTAATTTTTATGACTAAAGGTAAGGTTGGGAAAACGACTTTATATTTTTTATAAAATAAATAAAGTCGAATATATGATAAATACGATTTTAGTTATCTTACTTTGTATTGAACTTGTGCATAATAAAAATAAGTTTTGTGTATTTTTATGTTGTGACATAGTGATTAAATATTGGACAAGGTCCATCAAGAGTGGGATAGAAACACAAGTGCAAATGAAGGGATAGATAATTTCTGAATGTTATTGAATGAATAAATATGTATTTTATTAGTTTTTTAGTGACTACGAAAAGAAAGAGAGATACATGTTTTGCTTTTCGAAGGGTAAAAATAATGAAGAGTGCAACTTTTTAAACTTATAAAAGAAGTAGAGTGAAGTGAACAGTTTGGAAAAAGGATTTGGCACTTGACTTCATATTATTATGTATTTGTTGAATTATATTATTAGTAATAAAAAGTAACAAAAGTTGTAAACAATATACACAACTTTAATATGTTTTGTTGAAGTTATCATGTTTAAATATGATTTCACTAGTACACAACGACCTTTATACGTTTTAAAAAAGGAAAATAAATGAAAATATATATACCAAGTACAACTTTGATTTAAACAATCCCAAAATAAATATATAAAAGTAGTCTTTACCAAACACAATTCCATTATCAAAAAATAAGACAATTGAAATCGTGTTTGTCGTGTATAATTTTTCAAAATAATATAAAATCATCTTCTTTGTTGTGCATGATTTTGATTAATAAGAAAAATTTATCTAATAAAGTGGTGGTCATTTCGCATAATAACTTTAGAGTGAAAATTTTTTAAAGCAAAGTTAATATTTAAGTACATGACTCTTTATATACAGAAGTTGTAATCCATAAAAATACTTCTTTGTATATACAAATTAAGATTGTTTTACATAAACACGAGTTCTTCTTTATAAATTCAACTTAACTATATCTGTTTTTTTCTTTTTTTTAAATCAATCTATTCTAGAAGAATGGTAAAATAACATTTATTTCCTTCCACAATATACATATACAATTTAATATATATAAACTTATGTCAAAACAATATATCATCATGTGCCTTAAAAAAGAAATAATGTTTTCATTCAAACTTTAGGTTTCATACTAACTACTTCAACATCTTCACTTCCCCTAGTTGTGATTATATCTTGAGAAATTTATTAATTAAATAATTGATTATTAAGAAAACATTAATCGCTTTCTAAACTTCTAATGCAACTCTTAACCAAGCATAATTGCTTTATTATTGCAATTTGAAAAACTGATTCTTTTTAAATTTGTCCCATGCATAAACTTTGGGTTTTTAAATTTGTCTCATGCATAAACTTTGGATTCTCTTTCCTTGTTCTAAAACCAAACAACATCATGAATACTACAATTAAAGTCTACAACACGTATGTAAAATTATTTTTCACACCACGTATGTAATTGTAATTAGAGGCAACCACGTCAATGGTTAGCAAAATATCAATACTATAATATTAATGACTTCAAATGAGATAACCTCTCATAATTTCAAGTTAAACAAATGAAAAGATTGCACTTTTTATTCAATAGGACCACATAATTCAACACAAAAAAAAATCATTACATCACAATTTCAAACTCTGTATTCTTCTATTGGTGACTTTTGAAATTTCATCTTCTGCAAACTATGCCATTCCCACTGTTGGCCGCAGCAGTGCAATCCAGCAAACCATATTCACTCACTGAGTTAATTTTCTCTGAAGATTCTTTTCCACCATCAAACAAACAAACCCCACAATCTGCAGAAACAAGTGATGTGGTTCTGTACTTGTCTTCCCCTCCAACCACTGCCATTGCCACCCCCAACTTTGCTGGATTCTGAAAATCAGGCTGATAAGTCCTTCCAAGAATCCCTTCAACTTTTGAAGACAAACCATGGAATTTGAACTGCACTTCCAAATGGGAAAAGCAATCCTCCTTAGGAATCTGGTAGTTGTGGATTCTACTATCTTCGTTAGTGACAGGCACAACATTGACAAATATCTCAGCAACTTCTGGAAGAGTAATAGTAACACTGTTCTTGCTTGATGTTCTTTCTATTCTAAGTTCATTTTGTGGGCACTGCCATGTGGAGAGGTAACCATCTGGGATGGCAAGTTCTTTGCCATTGTGAGAAAACTTCAAGTGGTCAACTTCATCTTTCCATGATGCTGCTGGGATGGCTTCAATGGTGAACTTGTGAGAACCAAAGAGGATTCCCAATGCTTGGATCCAAGTGTAGTCCCTTGTTCTAGTTGCTGGTCTGAGGCCAATGAAACGTGCATTGATTTGGAGGTTCACATCGGATACTAAGGCGAAATGCTCATTTCTCCTTCCATGGAAATAGAAAACAATTCCATCTGCTCCAACAAAACGAGGGTCCAGGCATGCAGATCCACGGTCATTGCAATTTGGTTTGCGAGCTGTTGTCATCAAACATAGACGAAAACCTTTTCAGTTTCCACAAAATAGTAAATGTTTGGATATAATCACCTCACACAGTGAAAATTTGTATCACTTTTTATCATAAGATCTCTAGTACAAGTTGACTAATAAGTCCAACAATATAAGTTAAATTAAGTTATAGTTTAATAACTCCATCATTAGTTTAATTAAGGTACGATGCTATACTAAAAGTTGGGTTAACCTAAAAATCTAATTAATTAAATGAGAATAATTCTCAACTTTTTGTTTGTTATTTGAGTCATACCAGCACTCAACTTTGATGACTAATATAAGGCTATGAAAACCCTTAACATGATCGAGATGATCATTCTCAATTGAGCATAAACTGAAAGCGAGGAATTCACTTTCGAGGTGAAGCAAAATGATATTAGTTTTAATGAGAAGTGTTATGTAAACGAGACAAAACATGAATATATTAAAGTACCAACTAATAATTTTCTCACCAAACAGTGAAATTACTGATTATATCTTTTCTTTAGAATCGAATTCTAGAATGAATGATCTTACTTTTGCATTGAGTTTGGCAAATGGGAGAATCACAGTCAAGATAGCATACTTTGGCTTTTGGATCGGATGGTAATTTCTGAGGGCATTCATTTGGGCATGCCACTTTCTTCCCAAAGCATGAACTCTTGCGGGAGATGCAGGTCTGATTATCCTTTCCTGCAATAATTTGCATTTCACAGAATGCAAAGAATAACACCAAGAGATAGATCAAGCTGTTTCTACTTGAGATACTCATGGCTTTCCTCTTATACACAAGGAGATACCAATTTGATGTGAACACAGGGAGATCACTATTTATACTATTTATAAAAAACCTCATAAGAATATTTTTTCAATAATCACTAAATAGAAACTAATTTTAAATATAAAAAATAATTAGTTAATATAATGATAAAATTAAATAATATTTTAGAGACTAAAAAATTATTGATATCTAAATTAATTTCTATTAGTAATAAATAATTTTTAAATTGATAGTTAAAACTTAGATATCTAATTAGATATCAATTTAAAAATTATTTATCAAAAATAGAAATTAATCTAGATATTAATAATTTTTATAGTATCTAAAATAGTATCTAATTTTGTGAATATAATAATTAATTATTTTTATTTTTAAAATTAATTTTTATTTAATGATTTTTTTAGTAATGAGTCTTAGCAGTTGACAACTTGCAATCTGTTATTGCTTTCTTAAAGTTTCATCAAATGAAAATGATTCACAGAATGTGTACAGATCACTTTGTTGAACTTTGGCTAATTTCTTTATTTTTTTTATCTTGTTAATGCATTTTACATTCACGTTATTATATGAATATGGCAAGTGATGGTTGACCAATGTGGCTTTCACTGAAGGCAAAGCCCACGAGTTGCGTGAAGGGTGGTTGATCCACCGTTAAGTCTGGTCTAACCATGAGAGATGAGAGATGGTTTATTATAGTCACATTGAAAAATTATTTGAGTAATGCTGTTGAAAAACATAATGAATTCTATGGGTGTTTTTGTTTTGCTTTTGACGTTTGGCATCTACCTATGTAAACAATAGAAGTCAAGTAGTTTTTCCTTGGATGTCATCAAACATATGACACTGTTTACTTTTTTTTTAATAACAAGTAAAAAATAATAAATATAAACTATTTTAGGACGATCCAATTCTTATATATTAATACTGTTTATCTTTTTATAATTATTAAATTTTAAAAAACATATGCTTAAGAAACAAATTATGAATAATTTTATTTCTAATTAAGAACTATATCTTCAATCAGTTGTTTAAGTAAAATTGGTTAACAAACATTTTGTTAGAACTAAAAATATTACATTTTTTCACCTTTTATATTTTGAACGCCTGTGCTGCGCATAAAATTGATTGATTCAAAATTAGGAATGTTTGCTGCAGGAACTTAGCTGTTATTGTAGAATTTTAACTATAGGATAATATGAGTTTGAATCTGATCTAACAAATACTAATAATATTTGAATAAAACTATATTAATCCGACCTTTTAACACGTTATTAATCTTAACATTATAATAATTAAATAGTACAAAATTTAAAAAGTATATCAACATTTTAATATATTTTTAAATAAATGTGTGAATTAAAATGTCTACTATAAAATATGGGTTGAATATAGCTTCTTAGTCAAATATTTTATGGTGCATATTAGAAAATATTGAAATATTTTAAATGTTTATAAAATTTTCAAGGATTTATACGCATGTAATAAAAGTAGCGGTGAACACTCTTTTTTTTGTATTAATTCGTCTGAATTCAAGCCATGTCCAATTCTTCTTTCTCAAGTCCACTAATTAATCGATAATTAATACTGATATTCTTTTTATGACTTCTGATTTATAATTATACATGAAATCACTCTTGATTATCTATTTTCTTTTTAATGAAATAGTAAATATTACAAGAAAATTTTTAAATAAAAATTAATTTTAGAGACAAAAAATAATTAAGCATTACATTAAATAAATTAGATACTATTTTATAGATTAAAAAATTATGGGTATCTAGAGTATAAATTTTATTAATAATATAAACTACTTTAGATACTCATGATTTTTTTAATCTATAAAATATTATCTAATTTAATCAATATAGTGACTAATTGTTTTTTATATTTAAAATTGATTTTTATTAATGATTTTCTTGTAGTGAAATGAGTACATAGTGTCACTCTTGACCGAGTTCATAATACCATTCTTCACAGTACAACAAAAGTTGTTTGAAATGTTTGCAAGTAAATTCTCAAATAAGAAAGATACAAAAATATAGACACTCATTGTTCAAGATAGTAACTTCATACAAGTGGAGGATTCACAAATAAAAGCTTCTCTTAAAAGTCCTATAGTGGATGATCTTTTATCTAAACACTTAAAAGCTATGAATATTTTTTTTATGTGCATAATTAATCTGTGTAGAATCTCATATCTAGCATTAATATTTTTTTCATCGGATGAATCATTTTATATAAATGTCAAGTTAAGGACTGTTAAAGATTGCATGTTTATTTCAGCCCTTCGATTAGTGCTTTTTAGAGCATGACAACCTTTACACTGACTTGTACCTATATATATAACACTCAATGTTGTTAAGCATAAGACAACGTTCTCTCCACCCTTTGTGATGCTGATAACTCCAAAATGAGTATACAAACTCAAGAAGTTAGTTTGTTGTGAGATAGGTGGTTATTTCTTGGCAAGTGGACCGAGTCAACTATAGTACATTGGGGTTTTCGTATCTATATGGATTAGTGATAACCATAGTATAAATATCTTTCATTATGAAGTCGAAATGTGATTATGAAGGGTTGCATACATTATATTTAATAAGTAAAATTGTATAAAAATAAAATAGTATAATTGGTGGGATTGAAACTAGATGTAAAAAGGTGAAGTTGTTTATTCAGTGCAAGTGTTGGGATTGAATCACTTTGTAAATCTCTTTTGCTAAGTTACTTGTAAATGCATTGTTTTTCAAGTGCACCAAACCTTATGGCCAAACCAAGTTAATCCCTTAATCTTATTTATCTAGAACAACAAACTATCATAATCATTTCCTTGACTTACAATAGCTTGCTTCTGCAATAAGATGAAATAATTCAAGTCAAACATTCAATTTTGTTCCTAGACATTAACTTGTTTGGATGATTTGAAAGAGTTCCAAAAATGAAAGTGTTTTCTAAAAGTTCTAAGAATGATGATTCCTTGAATATTAAGTATTAAGCATACAATCAAATAAAAGGAATTGAAATAAGCAAGAATTCATAAATAACAAAGCTCAGAAATGTTACATTGTTCTTCAATCCCAACAAGAGGAGTTTAGCTATTGATGATAGTGTTTACAAGGAAACTCAAAGATGAATAGCTAGTAACTAGATACATTGAGTCTTAGAAGTTGCATGCTAGTTATGTCTACTTCCCTTCTACTATGTGTGCTTTTGTATTTTGTGGAGTCTTATTTCATTTTTTATTTGGTTCAATATCTATTTTGTTATTTTTAATTTGAGTTTTAAATCTAATCCATGTTGTCCAAGTCATGTTCATTTGATATATGTCATAAACTTCTAGTAGTACTTTGTTTCGTTTTAGTTTCTTGGTTTTATGAGTCTACCACAAAGTATTGTGTAATCTGATTTGTTTTGGCTATTTACATGCGTTTCATTTATGAATTTGAGTCTCTTAGCTTGTTATTATACCATTAACAAGTTCTTTAGAGTTGAGACTTCCACTAAAATATGTATGCTTTTGCAATCTTCTTTTGAGGAAGGTAATAAATTAACATTACTTTTCAAAATCAATAGTTGTTAGAATGTGTGGCCAAAACAAAAGGGGATGAATTATTTTCACAAAATTTTCGTAAATATTGGAAGTAGAGTGAAAAGTTCTGAAAAATCAACCAATTGATTTTCTATTCAATTGGATAAAAGTTCAGTTTTATAGTTCTTTACAGAAATTCAACAAATTGTTTTCTCGAAACAAAATGTTGTTTATACCAACAGAGAAAGAACAATGTTAAAAAAAATAAGAGAAGGGATAGATAGATTCACACAAAGAGGTTTATATTGGTTCACTCTTAACTAAGAGCTACATTCAGTCCTCAGCTAACCACTAAGAATCCACTATGTAATCAAACCTAGATTACAAAACACATACCAAGAATGATGATCTTGAACTCCTCAAGAACACACACCACACCTTGCCAACACCACAGTTTTCAAAAACCCTTTCTAAAACTGCCTTAAACCAAATACACAGAATTACAGTGCTCAAATGAAGGAAATAGAGTACACCTGGATGATCCAAAGCTTTTGATTATCTTGAAAACATTTTCAATAAGCTCTCTATCTTCAAGTCTTGAAAAGATCATAAAGGAGTCTTTATATAAGCTTAAGGAAGTGGTTAAAACTATTAGATCATAAATTAAAAGCAGTTGGAATCATTTAAAAAATAGTTTCAAATTCTTAACAGAATTTTGTTATAAAAACAACAGATTGTTTTAGAAAACAACTTATTGAAATAAATTTTCTGTTAAGTATTTCAAATAAAACAGCCAGTTGTTTTATCGAAATAACTGGTTGTTTGAATTTGACAGCAAAATCAAAATAAAGTAAAGCTTTTCTAAAACATTTTGAAAACCATTTAGTGTCAAACATCCAGTTGTTTCGATAATTCAATAAGTTGAAAAACTTGCCTTAGCCTTAATACCTTTGAGTAGCAGCTTTTTCAACTGGTTGATTAGAAAAACAACTGACTAAAATTTCTCAGCTTTTAAGAGAACATTTCTTTCAAAAGAGATGAAGAGTTAAGTGAGCTTGGATCAATACAAGATGTGAATTAACAAGTCAAAAACTACTAGACAACACTCACATAGATAGCAGCAGGGTCTTCAAGCTTTCCACACAGATTTGGAGGCATCAAAACATCTTGTTCAACAACAATTTGTAAAGAAGTCGCTTGATTTAGGCAAAAGACCTTACAAGGTGAACACAAATATTTTCAAAGAAGGTCCAAGTTTTCACATGAAACATTTTACAAAAATAAAGGACCATCTTTTAACATTGTCCATAGAAACATTTGCATTGTGATAATGTTTCCTATATTTTACAAATGGATACATGATCCTGGTGGAGAAAGAAAATAATTTTTTGAGGAAATGGTCCATTCCAGGTGGTGATGAATACCATGATAAATTGGATCTGAGGACAAATCCTTTTCAAGAAGAAGGGTATGATGAGGAACATGTGGAAGGACTCATATTGGGCATCTGGCCATGGCTAGAAGATTGGAAGAAAAAGAAGGAGCTCAAAAGACTCTCTTTTGTGGAAAACTAATTGTTGTCTATTCTTCCAATTTTTCTAGTTTTGTAAAAATTGTACTATGTAGTATAGGCTTTATGTTGGGCTTGTATTTGGCCAATTTTCTTGGGCCAATTCTCATGGGTCATGTATTGGGTCAATTAGAGTAGGGTGTAAATAGGAAAAAAGAGTCTAGCTAAAGTTACATTTGTGCCTGCTTGAACCAAATGTAACTCTAGACCATCTAGGGGGCATAAATAAATTACTAAAGTGCAAATAGAAAGTATGGAGTGACAAGGAAGACATGAAGGTCCACATGTCATCCCCTCAAATGGAGAGAATTTCCACCAACTAAGAAGGACCACTTGTCAACCACTAATTTGAGATGATTTTTTCCATTGAGAGAAAGCTTATTGTCATCATGGGAATGAAGATTATTCTCTCCAATTAAAGGAGGACACTTATCAAGCTAGGAGTGGAGAGTTTATAGGTTAAACTTTGTTGAATTTTGGCACCTCTTAGCACTATAAATACATGTGTTAGCCCTCTTGTAAATTAGGTTAGAATTGATAAAGAAATGTTGTCCAAGTTTGTGCATAATTTGTCTTCTTTGCTCACTCTCTGTTAGTATCTAATTATGTATCTAGCTTAGAATCACTTAGGATTTGGCCTCACCTCTTCTAAGTCTCTATATTCAACAACCAAATTCATCTTCTCCATTGAGTTTTCTTCATCCATCTAACCCACTCAAAGCATCCATCAAGGAACAACATATCAAAAATTACAAAGAACTACATGAATTGAACAAAGGATTACATCATTTGGTAAGAAGATTTTAAATTTTGATATTCCATTTTGGTTATTTTGTATGCACATTTTGATTATTTGAATTTTGATTTGTGATGACCCGCTGAAAATTGTGGCTTTTATGTACGAGGACTATAGTTATTACGTCCAAATATATTTCTAGTATTTATGACATCTCTTTTATAATAAATAGAGACTTGAATGGTTTATTCTTTGTCTGATATTTATTTCTGGTCAGACAAATTCCATTAATCTTAATATGATTTACAAAATGATTTTGCAAAGTTGGTTTTGTTATAACTTCACTTGTTGTGATAGTTCTTTCCTTGTATAATTTTAGGGTAATAAACTCAGGATCAACGCAGTTTCAAAATATATAATGAAATTTACTACCATTTTTTGGACATGTTACCTTTAGGTTTTTTATGCTTGCATACATATGGTGGACTTGATGTCCTATTAGTTATTCATAACATATTTGTAGTTAGGTTTATGTTCACGTCCTTATGACACTGAGAAGAATCACGTGTGTTTACTGCTAAGTTAATGTCATATATTTTGATTTTGTAATGATTGAAGTGGTGAAACCCTCTTGGTTTCTTTTTAAGAGTTACATTAAAAAATATATATTTTACTATTACATTGATCCTATTATTCTTTATGTAATCCTTAATTAATTTATATATGTATATATATATATATACACATTTATTCTATATAGAAAATTATAAATATTTTATGAAATGAAGAACTTTTGATCATATTTCTTCATTTTTCAAAAAAAATATTAAATTATACTCAAAAAAGGAACACAGTTTTTAATACTTCAAATATGTAGATACTATGATTGGAATCAATAAAAAATGAATGCAATTTTTAGGATGGAGATGATGGGAAATTCTTTTCTACGTACTCTTAAGAGGGAAAACTTTTAAGAGGGAAAACACCTAAATCTCACAGTTGACGAAAATTTCATTTGTGCAAAGTGATTTTCATGTGGAATATATATATATATATATATATATATATATATATATATATATATATATATATATATATATATATATATATATATATATATATATATATATATATATATATATATATGTTTCACTCCTCAAATACATTTAAATTAAAATGTCTCAAATATAGAATCCAATGATTAAGAGTCTTTATTTGCACTTTTTCTTGCATTCACCTAATACACAAACAAGCACAAAATATTACTAGTTTATTAATTCTACATTGGTAATCAGTTAATTCTTGTGTCTATTATTTGAGAAATGGTGGGTATTTACTGAGAATTGCCTTCAACCATATATGGAAAATGTGTTTGTCAATAGTTTGGAACAAAGTTTCTTATTAAAGATGTTAATGGATATTTTAGTGTCCTTGTCAATTTGATTTGGATTGGTTGTATTAACTTTAGTTTTAAAATATTATTGTTGTTAATTGGATTTGGTTTTGAATTTAGATTTGAATTTTACAACTGAGTTGGATTGAACTGGAATTTATTTCGTTTAAGATTTAGAGTTTATGATTTACTCAAACAAATAACAAATAAGAATTTTAAAACTTTTTTTTAAGTATGGATTTAACTTTATTTTAAGCTTCTTCTTTCTGCACTCTTATGTTTTTCTTCCCGCACTCCCACAATTTTGTAAATTCCAAAATTAGTCTTGATCTTTTATTTGAAAAATGATACCGTGGTTCAGTTTATATGGTATTGTTCATCTTCTTCATTCATCTCAGAGAATGGTGGAGAGTCATTTTAGCTATGCGGAGCAAGGTGGAGGAGTGGGTTGCATTGCCAAAGTCTTGCTTTGCTTCTAGAGGTAAGAATTAAGTTTTTTTAGGTGCATTAATGGTTATGGCGTTTTTGTGGTTACCGAAAATTGGGATCCGGAAGTGTGCTATGGATTCACCAATCCATAACTGAATCATTTTGTTTTCTGGACGAGGGGGTGTTCTGGAAACAAATTTTGCATAAATTGTTGATTTTCGAATTACTGAATCCAGAAGCCTAATTCTGTTATGGATTGGTGGATCCGGAATGTTTTTTTTTTAATTATAGATTTCTGAATCTGGAATGCATATTTTTGTTACGGATTGGTGGATTCGAAATGCTTTTTTTGAATGATGAGTTTCTGAATGTGGAACGCATATTTTGGATTAGGATTGGTGGATCCAAAATTTTACTAGAAGCGCCAATCCGAAAATTTTCCAGATTACATAATCCAAAAAGCAAAAAAATAAATAAAGTTTAAGTGCATTTTAGGGTTTTTAAAAATAATAAAGATAGTTTGATCTTTGTATAACATTGTGGGGGTGCAGGAAGAAAAATGTAGGAATACAAGAAGAAACTACCTAATATATTTTGTTTTCAGATTTATGTGGGCTTGACTTATGCCAACTTTTCATTGGCTATTTCTTCCTGCACCTCCATACCTTCTTCTCTCACCTCCATAAATTTTCAGATTTCCAAAAATGCCCTTTTGTAATATTCTGGATTACATAATCCGGAATTCATTTTTCAAATTTGTAATTAGCTTCCGGATTGCATAATTTGAAAGCCTTTTTTTTCAGATACATGGTTACTTTCTGGATTATATAATCCAGAAGTTTTTTTTTAACTTCCGGATTATGTAATCTGAAAGTCTTTTTTCAAATGCGTTTCCGTATTACATAATCTAGAAACTAGTCTATGGGAGTGACATAAGAAGAATAAAAATGTATTTTCATATTGTATATGGGAGTGGCAGAAGAAAATATGGAGGTGCAGGAAGAAACCGTCCTTTTAATTTTTATTCTTTTAATAACATTAACATTCGCTAAATCCATTCTAAAAATTTTATATTTAAATATTTTTTTTGTTCCCTTTGCATCTTTGTAGCCAATGCTATTAGTGTCTTCTCTGATGGTCGACGATAAATTATAGCTTCTAGTCTTTTATCGTGAATTTTTTGCAAATGTTTCTCTGACGGAAGTTATGCATTAACGTCCACTTTTTCCATTTTGAATCCGTTGTTTCCCGATTTTAATGTGCTACTTTCTTGTAGTACGGGAATGAGTTCCTCCTACACATATATTGCACAATTTTTTATTTTTTTATGGACTAAAAAATAAATAAATTAGATCATTTAATGAGTGTTCTAATTCTATATACAAAATAAAAAAAACAAAAGAAAAGAAGGATACTTTAGTACCCCCAAAACACCTTCATACACTTTAAAGGTAAACACCTACCTTAGTTAAGATAACATCTAAAAAACAAACCAACTCTCAACCATTAAACCAGAAAAAAAAACTAAAACATCCCTACACTACCCAAACCAGCAATGAGAGAAGTTGTTTCAAGCCTAAATGCACAATAATCACCTTAAACATGAACAAATGATACAGAATAAATAAACCCTCCTTGTCTCTGTTCTTGAGGAAGAAGTGTGGGAAGTGATGAATTTAACGATAAGATTGCCACGGCTTCTCCACCTCCTTTTAAGATCCACCACTTACGGCTAATATGTGTAGAGCATATCTTATATTTTATTATGTCCTCCACCTCCTTTTAAGATCTACCACTGCTAATATTTGCAGAGCATATCTTATATTTTACTATGTTTTCTAGTGATATTGTTTTTTAGTTTCACAACCGACAATATTTTCTCAGACGGCATCGAATCTCGATAATGTATCCGACCAAACTCACTTTATAATACATGTTGTATGAAAGAACATATCCTTCACAAAAAGACAGAAGCATATTTGGTATTCATACATGAATGAGATGATAAAGATTCCCCATCATGGTACTACATATACCAGTGTGTGTCCCTGTGTGAAAGCACGTAGATAAGAGCCATGATAAAGGAATTCAACACCCAAACAGAGCTTAGTGTGAGATTGGAAGCCCTCTGGGCAGTGCTATCCAAGGATTTCATAACCGTGGCTCCAAAGGTCCTCCCTCATATTGTCAAAGATGTGCAAGTGATTGAAGGTGATGGAGGGGTTGGTACAATCCTCATCTTTAACTTTTTGCCTGGTCAGTTTTTCTCTCATTTATTTCTACCAGTTCATCAATTGTTTTATACTAATCAAAAATCAAATTTAATATTTAACTTTTCAAATCATTTTATATAAAAAAATTATTCTTTTCAGCCTTTTAGATTCTTATTTTTACAATCTACTCAAAATTCAGTCATCCATTCTTGGAACTTTATTTCTTTCCAACCCTGAAGAAAATAAATTGTAGATTCAAAAATGACTACCATAGAAAAATAAATTATATTTAATAACAATGAAGAATGTCGTTTTTTATTAGACTCTACGTATTTTATTTTTCTAGATCAATAAGAGAAGAAAAAGAAAATAAAAACAGTGACAAAAAAATTAATATTTTTCAGTCATTTCTCATCTCTTCCTAAATTTATTTATATAGTGACTTTATACTCATACAATTACTTAATTTTAATTAAGTAATTAATTTATTATTTTTTAAAATAATAGTTTTCTTTCATTTTCATGAATTTCACTTCTACGAACAAATACATCATTTTCAATTTATTTTATTTAATATTTTTACAATTTCTTTCATTTTGCTTTCTTTACAATGTCTTTGTTTTAGCCATTAATAACTAGTTTGATATTATGAACTGATATGGATAGATAAAGTATTAAAATTACAGTTTATATAAAAAATATTCTGTGGTTATTCCGTTAGATTTCCATATTAGATTGTATAATATGTTATATGTTGTAAATTAATTACAAAAGTAAAAAATAAAAACTAAAACTGGTCATATTTTAATTAAAAACAAAATAAATATAAATTAATGACAAAAAATAGTATTAAACCTTGGTAAAAAGTAACAAAACTTATCTGCCAACAAAAACTATTTTCTCTATTTAGAACCATATTGATTTTAAGTTATTCCATATACAGATTTCAAGTTTCATTTAGTAATCTAAATTGTCTTATAACTTTTGGGAATTAATCTTAGATGTGTCCCCAAGTTACCAGAGGGAGAAGATCACAGAGTTTGACGAGGCTTCACATGAAATAGGTTTGCAAGTGATTGAAGGAGGTTATCTAAGTCAAGGATTGTCATACTACAAAACAACTTTTAAATTATCAGCAATGGAGGAGGAGAAGACTTTGGTCAACGTGAAAATCTCTTACGACCATGAATCCGACATAGAAGAAAAGGTCAAACCTACCAAGACATCACAGTCCACTTTATTATATCTTGGACGTCTAGAGAGATACCTGTTGACTGGCACAGCTTAATGGAAAAATATTCAATAAAGTTTTATATTTTAAATACTTTATAGAAAAATAGAGTAAAAATAATGTGTCGTTGGTTTTACTATTTTTCTATAGTATTTAAAATAAGGTTAACTATGTTTTTGTCTTTGTATTATAAGATTGGTCTTTGTTTTTTGTTTAAACATTATAAGATTGGTCTTTGTTTTTGGTTTAAACATTAAATCATCAATGTGTTTGTAGTATGTTTGGTATGTGAAATTGATTTAATTTGAGATTCTTCATTAATCCACTGAAAGTAGTTATAGTAGACATTAGTCTACCATCGAAATAACAACGAATTTTGAAAAAAATTAACAATCATTTCACATACAGTGGGACTCATTCTAATCATTTTCATTTTGTAATTATTTGGATGATTTGAAGTTTGAACCGAAGATCAAAATCAAGTTTGTGTTATATTAAAGGGATGAAAACAAAGGAATAGGAATAGGAACGAGTTGTGAAAACATAGGAATAGGAAGATTTTTAAAAGCGACATGATAGACTACATAGAAATCTTCACTATGGTGCAGTTGAAGGTATGGTCATGGGTGATTTCCAAAACCCGCGGGATAAGTTTTTTGTACTCCAATTAGTGTCTTGAACTTTTGGTGTGCATGAGATCTATAAGAAAATGTTAGGTGACATTTTTTGTGTTTTTTGTGGGGTGTGTTTTACTTTTGTGAAACTTATGCTCCCTTTCGTATATGGAGCTTAGAGGATAGATATTTTAGATTGTCTTTGTATAAGGGTTGAGATATCCCTAAAATACTTTTCTTATATTTATTCTTTTTTTTCTGATAAAAAAAAACTAAAGGGATAAAAAACGTTTTTAACTCTTAAAATAATATTATGTTACTAATATAAGTAAAAGTAAAATTGAAAATTAAATCTATTTTCCAAAGCCAAACATTTCCTAATGTTGTAATATATGTGGGGGTATAGTAGTCGTGTCTTTGGTTTTTGAATAATATTTTACTATTTTCAGTCCGGTAATAAAAATAATGGTTAGTTGGTCTCTAGAACATAATTTGATAGCTATTTGGTACGATTTGATTTTCTTATGAGTTTTACGCACTTTTATAATTAAGAGTGGATAGTGATTAGAAATCACTATAACCTTTTAACATTTGTTTAAATTAAAAGTTACTTTTGATATTGTTTCTTATTGAAATTTATCTTCGAAAAGTAGTAATTTTGGTTCACGAAATGTAAAGTTCAATCTTTTTAAATGGGGCGTCTTATAGAGGCAGTGCACTCAAAAAATAAAAAAAATTCATATCATGGATCGAACATAAAAATTTATAGGAATTAATTAGAGTATACCTCTTTTTTTATTTAAGAGTATGCTAACCCAAACTTTATGATTCACCTATCATATGATAGAGAATAATTAATCTATAATCCTTTTTTAATAATTATTTTATTGGGAATCAAACTTGTGATATGTTTCTGATATCAATTGTTTGAATTGAGTCTTTATTATTAGATAAAAAAAACTACAACTGATAGTAAGGACAACTTTTTGAACTTTAGAGTGTAATAACATAAACATCATCATTTGATAGTTACTTGACTTACCTAGCTTCCATCAAGGGACAATTAATATCACCTACAACATATTTTCTCATTTATTTTAGGACAAAGTGATTAAGGTTCTTAAAGTATTTATAACAATAAATAGAAACCAATTTTAAAGAAAAAAAATAATTAGTCATTATATTGACTAAATTAGATACTATTTTAAAGACTAAAAATTATTGGTATCTAAAGTAGTTTCTATTATTAATAAAATTTATAAAGTAGTTTCTAAATTGGTATTTAATTAGCTACCAACTTTAGAATATAAATTATTTGTTAGCTAATTAAATATCAATACAATTAATTGGTAGTGATTGGATTAGTCCCTTGACTCTCCTACAAGTGAATCATTTTTTTGAACAAATCACAATTAGGAAGGAACAGGATACTCCCAATTAGATTATGGAAGACTCTGATAATTTCACTCTCAAATATGCTAGGAATTTTTTCTTGGATCCAAGAGTTCCTTGTGGTTGGGGTAAGTTCATTTGGTTCAATATATTCCTCCTTCCAAAACTCTAATACTTTGGAAATTTTTTTATGGGTGGCTTCCTATAGATCAACACATTCAGCACAGAGTTTTGCATATATGTTCTATATGTACTTTTTGTGAAATGCAGGAAGAATCTATTCAACACTTATTTTTTTGAATGGATGGTTCAAGAAGATTTATAGAGTTTGAACCAAACAATTGGTGGAATTACTTCAAAATGTGAAAAGGAATATGTAAACAACACGAAAATGGAGAGAATTTTTTTTCCAGTTGATGTACTTAGTTGGATTGCATGAACCGTGAGCTCTAATCCATTTGATGGAATCTTGCTTAGTTTCCTTTCATTTTTCGTGGGGATGTGGTTGATGAAGGAAGAATGTTGTAGCGAAAGATTAATAGAAGAGATGCAATGAAGGGTTGGAGTTTGGATTCGTGATTGGAAAGTGAGTAAGGAAAGGTTAGGTTAACTCCAACTAGTTTCTAAGTAGCTTTCTCTTGGAACAACTATACTAGAAGAGAGACTTAAAGAGTAGATGATTTTGAAATTGGGCAGAGGTTCATTACTCAATATCAAAGTTTGAATTGTCAAAGGATTTAGCCCTATTTATAGGCTAAGAAAATTTTTAATCCACCCAATAAGGATAGAATAAGATAAAGTCTTATAGAGGAAGATTCTACACTTGAAGAGTAGAATACTAGGATTTTCTTTTACTTCTTAGTCTTGTACACATTGTATAGATGTAGTTTGTCTTGTATTCTTTGAAGGATTTTGTACAGGTATAAGTAGGCTTCCTTTAAGCCTTAATTAGGCTTTGATTAAGGCTAGAAAAATCAACAAAGATGATGGAGACCATCAAACAACCACAATTTTTGCCTGAGAAGATTGAAAAAGATAGAGCTTTGATTGGAGCATCAACTTTAAAGAGTACTTTTTTTCTTCTTAGTCTTGTAAAATAATTGTATATAGTAGTGTAGGCTTTTATTTTTGGGCCTTGTATTAGGATTTTAGGCCTTAAGCATTGAATTTTAAGACCAAGTTGGACACCCACTTGTCTCCATTACAAGACTCCAAAAGGCACCACATCACAAGCTACAAGTAGGTGCCACTTCCTTTTTTCCAAGTGGACTTTCCAAATTCCAAATGCCACTTGTCATCCTTTCATTAGGCACCTCTCCAAGTCCTTAGTGTCATTTTTCCTCTTCTTATTGGAAAGTTTCTTAAAGCCAGGATTGCCACATGTCATCATACAAATGGAGAGGATTTTAAGAAGTTTGAAAGACAAGTTCCACATGTCATTTTATGAGTAGAGAGGATTTAGGAGTTTAATAGACAAATCTAGGAGACTTAAGCACTATAAATAATTTTGCTTGCTTTATAATATATAAAAATTCTGGGGTAGCCTCTAGCAACTCTGGGGTAGACTCTAGCAACTCTGGGGTAGCCTCTAGTGACTTTGGAGGTATTCCAAGCTCTACAATGCTTTAGCTCTTATCACATGGATACAATTCCAAAAGGTCAAGAAATAAAGCAAGAAAAAGTACAATTTCCAAAGATGAATTCAAAGAGATTTAACTAGTGACAACTGAAAAAATTTGATAGAATTGACAAGAAAAAAAAATTAAAGGAAGCATGACACGAAGCACAAAAAAGAAAAAAAAAACTTAGGAATAGCTATAAAACAGATTACAAAAACCAAAATAAAAGACTAGAGTGGTTTTGGCAATGGTGCATTCCAAATTTTTCACTCATATTATCAACTCATTTTAAGGCTTAGTCATAAGAAAATTGGAGCAAAAACAACATTGGATTAGGTTAAATAAATTTTTCACTAAAAGCAAACATGGATACATTTTATAATTTTTTTAGCACTTGACATCCTTGCTTTTGGGATTTGTGATATTTTTTCTATATTGAATATGGATGGGACTTTTTAAAACAATGTGTAACTTATATTGAAGTGTTCAAATGTAAAATTTTACTCAAAAATATTGCGTCAATTACTTATAACAATTTGTTAGTCTAGTGTTATAAAAGTCCAATGACAATGAAACATAAGACAGTCTATGAAAATTGAACAAACAATTCAAGATATAAGAGAATCCTATCTCTAAGAAGCTTATCAATGATCTACTAAAAATATATGGAACTCAAAGTTAGAAATTAAGAGAACACAACGCAATACTAATTTTTTTGAAGCTTTTCATCAAATAGATTGCAAACAACAACTAGGCATTTCGTCAAACAAGTTGTAAACTATTATACTTGGAAAGTTTATGACAAGTTTAGGATGTACAAGACTTAGAACATGATTGGAACAAATTATAAACAAAAAATTAAGCTATTCTAAGATGATTTAACTTATTAAAATCAATCAAAACTCAAGAAAATGGATAAGCATACATAAAAACATAAAGAACCTGAGTAAAAAAAAAATGGATGGTTCAAGAAGAATTATAGAGTTTGAACCAAACAATTGGTGGAATTACTTCAAAATGTGAAAAGGAATATGTAAACAACACGAAAATGGAGAGAATTTTTTTTCCAATTGATGTACTTAGTTGGATTGCATGAACCATGAGCTCTAATCCATTTGATGGAATCTTGCTTAGTTTCCTTTCTTTTTTGCGGAGATGTGGTTGATGAAGGAAGAAAGTTGCAACGATGAGATGCAATGAAGGGTTGGAGTTTGGATTCGTGATTGGAAAGTGAGTAAGGAGAGGTTAGGTCAACTCCTACTGGTTTCTAAGTAGCTTTCTCTTGGAACAACTATACTAGAAGAGAGACTTAAAGAGTAGATGATTTTGAAATTGGGTAGAGGTTCATTACTCAATATCAAAGTTTGAATTGTACAAAGGGTTTAGCCCTATTTATAGGCTAAGAAAATTTGTGTGGCAAGCTACTCAAACCTATAGCTTACATGGGAAGCTAGGGTTAGAAGCTTGCTTGCTGCCCAAGCTACTATAAACCATACCTTGCGTTCTAAGCTTCTACTTTATCCTAGCTTGGCATGCAAGGCTCTATTTAGGGTTAGAGTTTTATTCTACTTTGCTTACAAAGTTTGTACATGAATTCCTATGGTACTTGGTCCGAAATGTTGAACAAGGTGCTTTGATGCTTCCAAATCTACTTTGAAGACTTGAAGAACCTACTGCAGTGTTTGTGTTTATTGTTTAGTAGATTTTGTATTGTCAATTCACATCTAGTATTGATCCAAGCTCAGTTAACAAAAATTAAGCTTTGCTTTCTTTTTTCTTTTCTGTCACGCTGAAACAATCGGTTATTTTGATGAAACAAATAGTTGTTTTATATAAATTCAATTAGTTGTTTTTTAAAATAATATGTTGTTTTTCTAACAGAATTCTGTTATGAATTCCAAACTATTTTTAAATGTTTCCACTGCTTTTGATTAATGATCTAACCGTTTTAACCACTTCTTTGAGTCTATATAAAGACTGTTTTATGATCTTTTCAAGTACCTAAGAGAGAGAGCTTATTAAAAACGTTTTCAAGAGAAGATAAAGAGCTTTTGGACCATTGCTTGTGTGTGAAGTAGGATCTGGGTTTTTTATTCATTTGTGCTACTACTTTGTAAAGCCCAGGTGTATTTTATTTCCTTCTTTAAATACTGTAATTGTGTGTTTGTCAGTTTCAGAGTGTGTTTTGTAATCTAGTTTTGATAGCATAGTGAATTCTCAGTGGTTAGTTAAGGATTGGATGTAGCTCTTGGTTAAGAATAAACCAATATAAATATCTCTGTGTGAATCTCTCTTTCCCTACTCTTATATACTGCTTTGTAATCTATTCTATGTTTTCTGGTATAAACAATTAGTTGTTTCGAGAAAACAAATGATTGATTTTTCATAAAGAATTGTAAATCTAAAATTTTATCAAGTTGAACAGAAAATCAATTGATTGATTTTTGCATAACTTTTCACTCTACTTCAAATCTTGGCAAAAATCTTGTGAAAACAATTCACCTCCTCTTTTGTTTTGATCACACATTCTAACACGAAATACAAAGCCTAAAAGAATATCTTACACTACGTGGTCCAGAATACAAGACCAAAAAATATCTTCTCTACAAATATTTACAAGACTCAAAGGAAGAAAGACTCGAAAAGATTATCGAAGTCTAAGATGTGGTGGCTTAATCAAATATGTACATATGTACTAAGCCAGGTGTATGACTAGGAAATTCTGCTAACCTAATAGTCTCTGGCGTTTAGTTTGGTTCTTCATTCTAACTAACTTAAATTGCAAACCTGTTATGATACTTAGATATATGTTGTCTTGAGAATCTTTTATTCAGCTAAAATATTGTCCGTATTGATCGAGTTGCATCAGTAAACAAGAAGAAAAGATTTTTTTATGAG
Organism: Phaseolus lunatus; assembly: GCA_013389735.1. Taxonomy (NCBI): domain Eukaryota; kingdom Viridiplantae; phylum Streptophyta; class Magnoliopsida; order Fabales; family Fabaceae; genus Phaseolus; species Phaseolus lunatus. Next base: position 40,517,247 of record CM023867.1, on the reverse strand, counting down.
TTTTTTCTTAGATAAGAAAGCTTTTTCTACTTTTATATATATATATATATATATATATATATATATATATATATATATATTGTTTGTATTTCTTTTATGTGAAGCGAAGTTGATGTGACTACTTTAATGTTTGATTATCGAAGTTGAATTTCTTAAATAAATATTGGAAATTGGTCGGTAAGATAAGATGTTAGCCGGGGATCAGTTGGACATGAATATATATTAAATCTTATTACTTTGAAGAATTAATGCTTAACACTTTGTTCGAAATATCCAGAGTTTATTCAAAACATAAGTGCATTCTAGTTATTAAATAGATATTTAGTAAGTTATAAATATCAAACCTTAATTATAGTTTTTACTTTTACAATATAGTTTCTACTCCCATTTCGTTCCTTTTCATCTTGTCTTTTAAAGTTATTTTTATAAAAAATAAGAAACACAATAATGATTTAGATTTCTTACAATAGTATAATTCATAAAAAAATCATTTTTTTATAAAAGTATAACTGATAAAAAAGTTAATATAATATATTGAGTTTCGTAAATAATAAATAAATAAAACAATTTTCAAAAATTCAACAAGAAACGGAGAAAGTAATGAATAAAATATGTTATTAAAATTTTATGTAAAATGACACCTTGATAGATGATATATTTTTGTAAGACTTGAATTTCTTCTTGTACAATGTATACCAATTGGAAGTCGTGGTTAGCTGACTTCACACCTTAATGTTTTGCTTCGTCAACATACCACTTTGATATATGACTATTGACTAACATTCTTAAAACTTTTTATCATTTATAAACAAAGTATTAAATAAAAATAGTGTATTAATATCTTGAAAGTAAAACCTACATTCAAATTATATAAATGGAAAAGCAAATTAAGTATAAAGATAATGATTTTTTTTATAATTATTCATAATTATAATTGTACATGGATTTAGATTTTTCAATCACTTCTATCACATCATTTCACCTCATACATTGAAAATGTACTTAATTGTTGACTTAGACACTAATTATACATTAGGGTTATTGATAGTGAGTTCATACCTCAAAGGTCCATTAGAAAGACATTCAAACTTGCATGGCTAAAAGATTTTATCTAGGAAGGTTATTTATGAATGTTTGTTTGTTTGTGAGGATCTTGAAAGATCTTTCTGTTTTAATTTTTTGTTAACTTAGACCAACTGTCCACCAATGAAAAGTGATCTTTATAACACCTCTGATAGAAAGAAAAAGTGACAGAAGTTTTATTTTTAAAAGTAGTTTTCCAGGGGGTGTTAACCCCTGTTCCTTGGGCCTTGTGTTTTTTCTTTCTTTTTATACAACCTCGTATCAAATTGGTGCTTCCGTTGAGCCTTTACCATGCCTCCCAAATCAAACAAAGACCTAAATGAAACCTTCTAGTTCATCCTAGACAAATTAGCTAACCTCCAAACCGAACTCCATAACACCCATGAACATCATGAAAATCGATATACTAGCCTTCACCAAACTTTAGAAAACCGCCAAATAGCACTGGAAACAAAGCAAGAATTTCACCCACACTATCAACACTCTCTTAAATGCCATCCCAGCAACTCTTTTTCAACCCAATGACATGTCCCCACACCTTTCTATACCTTTTTCTGTAGAAACAATCTTTCGTATCCCACCCCAGTCTCTAACGCCACCTCCTCTGTTTTTTCTACCACTACAACCATCCTTCCTCCACCAATTTCTTCTTCCCCTCTTATCCCAACCATGCCTAGACCACCCAAAATACAACTCTCATTTTTTTATGGCTTTAATTCCCTAGATTGGCTTTTTCAAGCTGATCAGTTTTTCCAATTTTATAACATAGCTTGGGATTCCCACCTACGCATGGCAGCTTTTTATGTGCATGGTGATGCTCTAAGTTTGTTCAAGTGGATGTATCAAAATCACCAACTCAGTAATTGGATTTCTTTTAGTCGTGCTCTAGAACTCCATTTTGGCCCTCCACATATGCTAATCATCAAGTGAAACTGTTCAAACTACGTCAAAATAGCATTGACCAAATACTAGAGAACGCTTCAAAAACTATGCAATCGAGTTTTAAGCCTCACTCAAAAAATGATCCTTAACTATTTCATCTTTAGCCTTATTCCGGAAATCAGGTGTGAGTTAGTTGTTCTCCAAACTACTTCCATCATGGGTCTTGCCAAACTCTTGGAATCCAAGAATATGACACCAAGCATTTTATACACTCCTCGTCCATTCTGCCTCAGCCACCCCCACCTCACCCCCTTTTCTTCAACCAGCTATACCATCCACATCCTCATCTCTTCCTATAAAAAAATTTCTTCAACCCAACTTAAAGAATGAAGAGTGGCCTATGTTACAATTGTGATGAGAAATTTTTTCCTAGTCACAAATGTGCAACCAAACGTTTTTTTTCTGTTACTAGGAGACGAATGCCCCTTAGATACATCACCAAATACTCTCTCCACCTTAGATAATGACCAAGAACCTGTGGAGTCCTCTAACATTATATATATAATAAATAAAAAAATTTAAGCAAGAACAATTAGTATATTACAGGAAAATAAAATAACAAAAATATAAACTAATAAATAGCACCAATATAAAATTGAAGATAAATTAAATGACATAAATATAAATAAATATATAAATAAATAGAACTTGAGATAAATTAAATGATATAAATATAAATAAACAATAAATAAGAATAGTGCATAATTCAAGATTAATTAAATGATATAAATAAATATAACTAATACATAATTAAAGATAAATAAAATAATATAAATATAAACAATGCATAACATAAAATCACTACCTAAATAAATAAAATTAGTGCGTAACTAACTACTATAAATATAAATTAAATGACATAAATATAAATAAATAAATAGACCAATACATAACACAAAATGTAAAATAATATAAATTAAAATAAATTAAAATAAATTCTCTCTCTCCTCTCTCTACTAATTATTTTATTTTTGTTGTTATTTTTATTTTATTTAGTTATAGTATTTGTCAAAAAGTTTTTTTATTTATTTTTCAATCTTCAAACATTATCTAAATAGAATATAATAATTATATTATATTATATATATATATATATATATATATATATTATGTTGTTAACATTATTATAATAGATATAGAATACGCCAAAAAAATCTTTATGATATTATTATTATTATAATTATTGTTATTATTATTATTAAAATAATAATTATTTTAATAATAATATTAAATTTTATATTATTACAATTAATTATTTCTAATATGAATAATAATAATAATAACAAAATAATTATAATCATAATAATAAAATGATTATAATCATAATAATAAAATGATTATATTTATAATAATAAAATAATAATAGTAAAAATAATAATAAGAGAATAATTATAATTTAGTCGTTAAATCGATCGTTAATTTGTAATGTTTTAAAAAAAAACAACAGATCAATCATTAATTTATAGTCATTTAATAATAAAAATCAAATTAGTCAATAATTTGTAATGATTTATTTGTATTTAGCTAAAGAAACTAAATCAATCGTTAATTTGTAAGAATTTAATGATAAAAATGAAATTAATCACTAATTTATAATGATTTATTTATATTTAACGACTAAAACTAAATTAATGTCAAAATCAAATCAAATATTAATTTGCATTAATTTACCAATTAAAATCAAATCGATCACTAATTTGTATGATCACTAATTTGTATTGAGTTAATAATTAAAACCAAATCAATTTCTATTTTTATCACAATTTGAGATCAATTTTGATTACTAAAATTATCCCTAAGTAGTTTTTTTAGCTCAATTTTGATCACTAAAACTATCGCTAAATAGTTTTTTTTAGCTGTTTGAAAGTAAGGATGCTACAATACATCTATATTTAAATTTAAATTTTGCAAGGTGTAAATCCAAAAATCGATTGGAGAATTTTGATGTTGAAAAAAATATAGACAATTAAAAGTGAAAAAGAAAATCCAGTGCAGAAAATAATACCATTCAATATTTTCCTAAGTTAAAGAATGATTTGCTAACACACTACTGACACGACTAAAGCATAAATAAAATAGTAAAAAGATCAAACAAAGTTAACAAAAGTATTTTTACACAATTTTTTCTACATGTAGCATTCCTAAAAATGAAAAATTAGTCTGAATTCTTGATCAATTAAAATTAATTAACATAAATAAAATTACAAAAATCAGTAACTTCTCCAAAATTTAACTTTTAATTCGTACATAAATTAATTTTAATTTATGAAAAATTAACTATTTTTTTAATTCTTTTCTACAGTAAACATTTTAGTGGAAGTTTCCTACAAACAATATGAAAATAACTGGTAACAATTTTTTTCATAATTAATATATATATATATATATATTAATTTATTAAGAATGTCATCATTAAAAAAAGTTGAGAATTCTTATTGCTGAATTCCCGAGAATATCCAAAAAGAAAAAATAAACGCTTTTAAGAGGCACAGTTGGCTTCTTCTTCCTGCACCCCTACATTTTTCTTCCTGCATCCCCACAATTTTGTAAATCCCAAAACTGACCTTCACCTTTTATTTGAAAAAACTAAAGTTTTTTAGGTTACCAGATTTTGGGATCCGGGAGTGTACTACGGATTCATCAATCTGGAAGTGAATCTTTCGAAGGCAAATTGTTGATTTCCGAATTGGTGAATCCAGAAGTCTAATTTCTATTACGGATTGATGGATCCGGAAGATTACCAGATTCACCAATCTGGAAGATTTACGGATTCCCCAATCCGGATTGAAGGATATTTTTGTCTTTCCATTTCATTGTGGGGGTGCAGGAAGAAATATGTAGGGGTGCAGGAAGGAACAGCCCACACAGTTTGTAGGACAGTAATGGGCCGCTGAAGTTAATGCAAAGGCCGAAAAAATAGAGGGTGCTTCTTTTTACACCCCTACATTTTAAAAAATACTTAAATTAGTCTTTTTTTTTTTTTTTATTTGAAAAGTTATCGTTGATGGTTTTCATGACTATGTTTGTTTTTCTTGGTTGATTATTGATGTTGGTAGAGGGAGCTTTAAGGGAGAAGGGTGGAGGTGTGGCTGTTATTTTGAAGTGTTGTTGGCTTTTGAAGATAAGAATTAAGTTTTGTTCAAAGAGAATTGAGTGGTTACACGAGATTTAAAGGTTTATGAAAATTGGATTTCGTGACTGTATTACAAACTAAGCAATCTGCAAGTAATCACCCAAAAATAAAAAAGTTTCATCATCCGAAAACACAAGCTCATCCAACCAAAAAAAATGCACACCTCATCCAAAAAAACAAAACATAAAATAGAAAAAAAAAAACACAAAAATCAATACCGGATTACCAAATTCGAAACCATTATGGCACAATAATTTTGATATCAGGATCAGTCTTTCTGTCTAGCTATATGAATTGCTAAATCTGCAAGCCATAAAATTGGCTTACGGATTCATTGATCTGCCAAAAAATGGAGTACATATTTCAAAAACAAAAGAAAACACCTATACACCTTTTCTCCCAGAAAACATCCATCACGAACACCAAATAACAACCACCAAGCTGCCGAAAACCAACCTGTTCATAAAACAACGAGAAAAGTCCAACCTACTGCACAAAACAATGAAAAAAACAACTCGTTGCCACACTTTCAATAGAAATATATGCAGAAAGTTGCAGAGATGGGAGAAAGAAACACTGTGACAATGGTGGTATGTTGTCTTCAGAATTTTTAAAAACTTCAAAGATAATTTAGTAATTACACATGTAAAGGTGCAGGAAGAAAAATATAGGGGTGTAGGAAGAAACACTCAAAAATTGAACATTTTAGGTTACGAAAAACAACTATATTGTAGAAAAAAAATGTATACAGATACGTGACTGTTTCTTCCTGCACCTCCATATCTTCTTCTGCCATCTCCATACACAACATGAAAATACATTTTTATCCTTCTTATGCCACCCCCATAGAGTAGCTTCCGGATTATGTAATCCGAAAATGCATTTGAAAAAAGACTTCTGGATTACATAATCCGGAAGCTAAAAAAGACTTTCAGATTATGTAATCCAGAAAGTAATCATGTATCTGAAAAAATGCTTCTGGATTATGTAATCCGGAAGCTAATTACAAATTTAAAAAATGACTTCCAGATTACGTAATCCGGAATAATACTGAGGGGCATTTTTAGAAATACAAAAATCTATAGAGGTGAGAGAAGAAGGTATGGAGATGGAGGAAGAAACACTCCAGATACGTGTCTAATTAGGCCCTAATCTAGCCCATGTCTTGTATTTCAAGAACCATCTTAGTTATAAGTGTAAACTTTTGCATTCTTGTGTTTCAAATACTCTCATATATGCCAAGTTTTTCTCAACTTAACATACATGTCAATCCAACAAAGGTTTCGTTCTTAGAAACTATATAAAAAGAATGACTCCACACCAACATTAAACACCCATTATAAATTGCATACTTATAGCTAGTACAACCAGAATAGGACTAATTTACTAACCAAAAAATGAGATCCAAAAGTTGTGAGAAAAAAACAATTAAATTAGGTCATGTTTAGATGGATTTTTTTATAAACACTTACTAAAGGAGAAAGTGAAAAAAAACAAAAAAAATCAAAGAAGTTTAGCATTGGGGAAATTTGCGAGGGAGTTTAAGTTTTTTAAACCCTTGAGTTTTATCTTAAAAATAAATAAAGTGATTTAATTTGTCATAAACTAAAACTAATCTTTACTTAAAATATATTTCTTGGAGTAACTAAACAAACTATGTCAGAGTAGAACCGTAATTGATATATTGACTCCATGGCCTATTGTGCAAACTTATTAGCTTATATAAATAAGAATGAAGAAAATTTTGTTGAAGAAAGAAAATATGTGCTAAGATGTCTAAAAACAAAAACAAGATAAAGAAAGATAAAGAAGAAGAGATAGAAGAAAAATTTCAAGGAATTAACAAAAAAGAAGACCCAGTTTTCTAAGATGAAATTAGAAAACTTGTATATAAAAGAAAATTATTGAATAGAAATCAATTTTAGAAAAAAAAATTAATTACTATATTAACTAAATTAGAGAACATTTTAGAGACTAAAAAAAATTAATTTCTAAATTAGTTTTTATTATTGTTAAATAGTTTCTAAATTGATATTTAATTAGCTACCAAGGTTTTAACTACCAATTATTTAGATTTTAAATTTGGTAGCAAAAAATTTGGTAGCTAATTAGATACCAATTTAGAAACTATTTAACAATAATAAAAACTAATTTAGAAACCAAAAATTATTTTAGTCTCTATGTCTCTAATTTAGTCAATATAACAACTAATTATTTTTTATCTCTAAAATTGGTTTCTATTTAATAATTTTTTTTTGTGAAATAAAAATATTATCCTCATTGACTCTATGACCTATAGTGTAATGCCTTATTAGCTAAAAACAAAATTGGATAAATATGGTTGAAATTAAAAAGTAAAAGGCACGAGGGTCACTATAGTAGGTATTGAATACAAGTTCTATATGAGAAAGTTGACTAAAATTTTGTATTCATGTTTTAGTATTATGCTTTATCCTAATAAATAAAATATATAGGGTAATTTGTTATTGATTTTTTCCTTTAGAAGACGCTACTCTTAGCGTGAAGTAATTGGTTTGGTTGACATTTTTTGCATTTTAGTTATATTGGAAGACTTTGACAAACATAAGCTCTTTTTGTGTAAAGATGATTGATGTAAACTTTTGAACAGCCAAACAAAAACAATTATGAGCACAACTATGTTTAGGAGAAATTTGTACCCTCTGAAGGGTTTAAAAAATCAAATTTGAAGGATATTTAGATTTAACAATCCAATCTAGGATTGGGGTGGTTGAAGTATACACTACACCATGCCTCAACAACAAACAGAAGTTGAGTCATGCATTTTCTGCAATTACCAGTGGTTATGACACATTGAAAGCACCCCAATTAATAAATAAGCTCAAATTAGTTGAAGGAAATCCAAGGAAGAAACATAAATCATAGAAATCTCTGTCACTCTCTCATTGCTTATTATTCAATTAGCATATGCCTAAGCATGTACTTTGTCTAGCACCTATCATTATTGACTAGGGTGGGGGAAGCAAAGAGGAAGAAAAGTAAATGGCTAAGTTTTAAAAAAAATTAGAAGAGAGAGGCCTATTAAGACAATGCAAATAGATAAGTCTGAAGACATTTTCAATTCATTAACTTGGAAAACTTTGTTTATCTAGTGCAGTGGCATTCAGAGAGGGTGACACAAAATTTAATGAAATGGACAACAATATTAAACAAACTATATCTCAGTATCAATAAAGTAAATGATAAAAAACTTCACAATAATAGACACATAATTTATCAAACTAATAATATAATATGTTAAATATGTTTGTTTTTTTAAAATTGATTTTGATTATTGCCTTTAGTCCAAACTTTAGATTTTTTTGAATGTTTGTAATAAGAAAACTATTGAAATGAGTTTTTACTAGTACTTTTGTTTTTACGTGACAAATAAATTTTCAGCATGGACTATATTATAATATTATAACACATGTCAGTGATGAATTAACATGTAATATCGGTTATGATATTGTGTATGGATTGCAGTTGTAGGTGAATTGTGAAAACAAAGAAATAAGAATTTAAGAATGGACACATAAATTAATTGAAATGTTTACAATGGTGCATTTGCAAGTTTGGTCATGGATAACCTCGAAGGTACGCTTAACATGTTTCTCTTACTCTCATTGGTGTCTAGAACCTTTGGTGTGTATGAAACGGTTAAAAAAAGAAAATACTAGAGGGAATAGGCTGGGGTGACAAGGGTTTCTTAGTGTTAGAGGGGATGTTTCTTGTTTCTCAGGGTATAGGGTAGACGTCGTAGTTTTTGTCCAGTTCAATTTTTTTCATGACGTTTAGGCAAGTTTTGGTTGGAGAATGATTCTGGTTTTGTATAAGAGTTGAGGTATCCCTAAAATACCTCTATTATTTATTCTTTTTTTATCGATAAAAAAAAATTAACATCTCACTGAAAATTTGTTTGCCGCATAATAAAAACTAACAATCACTTATTCCAATAATTTTCTTATTATAAGTATTAAGTAAGTCTAAAGTTTAGACTATGGACGAAAACTAATTTTGTGTAATTTATCATAGATATAAAATAACATTTATAAAAAAAAAGGTTAAGTAAACGAGACCAAAAGAAATTATGGAATGAATAATTTTAACAAAAGGAAGAATATCTTTAAGCCCTTTGCATTTATGATGAACTGGTCCTAAAAGCTACCATATCAGACGGATCAGAGAGAATTGACACCGGGCTAGTGTTTGGTGTCATTGCTTTATCCTTAACAAATATAAATTGAGGGTAAGGTTAGGTGGAACCTTGGAAGGTTGCAATAAAATAGAAAGGTTGCCCCAAACCCAGATAAAAAACTTTTATATATGTTTCCATCACTTTCAGGTTACTACTTAAGCTGTTATCATTAACTGCAATTATCTGTATTGACAGGAACATAAGCACTAGGGAAGAAAATATGTATATATGCACTATGCCATAATATTTATCTAACAAGCCTTCTTTTAATGCAGAATCATTATCAACATCTTGGCCTGTGGGGTAAGTTTTGAATACCTGTCAAAGGCCTGCAAGTCTTATTTGTTAAACAGTTACATTACCCAATACATGTTATTCATGATGAGAGCTGAAAGCCAAGCTTTTGGAAAAATGTTGTGTTATGGTTGCCAAGTGGTCCAGAAACATTGGAGACAAAGGGGCGTAATATGAGGCTAATGAGTGGTGAGGATAGTGGTGGTTATGGCTTATCCCTATAAACATGTATATTTGGTTAACACTTTTCCTTATTCTATTCTCTCACCATCAACATCTCATTGGTTACAAACAAGTAGTTAGGTTATTATATTTGCTGTTAGATTTATGTAGCTATCACTGCAATATGCAATAGAAGCACTGCTAGATGTTAGGAGAACATTTGGCACAGATCTTCCCTTTTCTTTATACTCTCAACAGGATAATAAAAACTATTGCTTCTAATAATATTCTTAGATCAACACCAAACCATGCTAATAATAACATTAATGCTACTGTATTGTGCTCATCAAACATGGCACCACACTGGTTTCTATAAAATAATACTAATCAAAACCGTTTGGTTTGGTAGAGAAGACAAAGAAAAAAACAATCACTTGTATTTAAGTTGCTATGGGGAACCAGTGCAATGCAGTGATGCAACATGGCACCACACCTTCTAGATAGTTTTGTTTAATAGCAACATATAATCCACCCTTTTATGTTAACTTAAGAGCCTAAAGAAAGATTTCTATTGTAGTGCTACTAAATAATTGGTCATACATAGTTTGGCATGCATAATATAATAATATGAGATTCATTCAAAAACTCCAATAACACAATACCCAATTGTGATTGGTCAAGATAATCATAGAAAACTAACCCCAAAGCCAAAGACAAAATGTTTGTCATATGTCAAGTGATCACTAAATTAATGCCTTAATCCTTTTTAAAAGAGAACACGTTTCATGTGCTGGCATAGTTTAACTTGCTTGATTCCACTACCACACTGGGGTTTGGTTCAGGATCAAGGGCACCCTTTTTCTGTTGGAACTTTCAATTTCATAATCCTTTGTTTCTTCCATAATTGCATCATGTCTTAAGTGTATTCAAACATCTCCCTTCAAACTCAACTCATCAATCTCTTATAATATTCAGATTCATCTTAGAAATTAACTTCCCTCCAAATCATCAAATTTTCTTCCGACTTTATGTGTTTTATATTATATGCATAATTGTAGTTGAATTACTATTTTTCTTTTGACATATATGGACTTCTTCATAGGTTTGAAATTTGATTATTAAATGATGTGCATGTTTTTCAATACGCATGCTTAAAGATGGTTAAGAGATAAAATTATTAGTTATACAAACCTAATTAGTTGTCTTTTTTTTAACTGTTCCCTCTATTGGAATGTGAAAAAGAAATGGTTAACATGTTTTTGTCCGATACTTTAATGCGAAGTTGATTTTTATTTCTAATCCAAACTTTATATTTTTATACAAATATTTTTGAAATATGTTATTATCGGCGTTTCTTTTTGTAAGTAACAAATAAATTTTTAAAGCATAAATTATATTATAATATTATAACATATACACGTCAGCGATGAGTTAACATAAAATATTTTAATATCATGAGAAGTATGTTTGTCATGTAAAAAATTTGGTAAGACCTCATTTCAACAATTTCCTTACTACAACTAGGCAGTCTAAAGTTTATATTAAGAACGAAAATCAATTTCACGGAAAAGTACCACTACAAGAAAATCATTAAATAAAAATCAATTTTAGAGACAAAAAATAATTAATTACTATATAACTAAATTAGAGACTATTTTAGAGATTAAATAAATTTTTATTTATAAATTAGTTTCTATCATTGTTAAATAGTTTCTAATTAGTATCTAATTAACTAATAAGATTTTTGCTACCAAATTTAAAATCTGTTAAATGATTCTTTTGTAGTCTAAATAAAAAAAAAACATATTATGGACAAAAATATATATATATATATATATATATATATTTTAACTCGAAAAAAAATTCAAAAGATTTAATTTTATTTTAAAAAAGATAGGGAATAAAGAAACACACATATATTAAAAAATGGGAAAGAAAGTTGGTGTTGCAAGTTGCAAAGCAAATGCAGTGGTGGTTGTTGACTCTTGAGTTGAAAGGTAATGGGCCAGAGAGGGTTGTGGAGGGGCCGACAAAGGAAACAAAGCAAAAGGGTCACGTGTGGTGTGGGTGGGGGCTTTAAAGGAAGTGAGATTGAATGAAGAATTCATAATAGTGGTCAATGGGTGCCACACGTGTATGTGTCGAGGGTGGTGTTGTCGCGTCAGTGGCAAGCACGTGTGAGAGCGACGCCTGAAAATGTGGCTCCGCAACCACCCAACCACCGTCGCCTTCGCTGCACCGATTGCAAGCAATTGCACGTGAATTTTGCTGTGCTGCACTGTTCCTTACTTAACACATCACTACGCTCTATTATTAATGTCTCATGCTTAATTTATTTTTATCTAATATCTTCTAAATAATTAAGGGAATGTGCACGTGTTATGCTAAAAAATAATTTCTACTTTAATTCAATAATAACTTACAATAAAATAATTTCTACTTTAATTCAATAATAACTTACAATAAAATAATTTCTACTTTAATTCAATAATAACTTACAATAAAATAATTTCTACTTTAATTCAATAATAACTTACAATATACCCACCATGCAATACGCAATGTTCAATTTCATTACTCCTCTGTGATTGCTAATAGATTTAATATCATGTTCATATCTACACCTATTGTTTTTGTAACTTTTCAATAGAAGTAAATAAATTTAATTTTTAACAAGATAAAATAGTTAGTTTATACAAAAGTTAAAATAAAAATTAACAAAGTTATACATAAAAATTCTTACAAATTAATTCATATAAACATATATAATAATTGTAATTTATGAAGAAACTAATTTTATTTTAGTTGACTTCTGATTTTTGTCCTTCGAGAAATAAATTATAATCCTTTATTTCTAGTAGTCATTGTTTTTCTAAGAAAAAGTGTTTTCGTTTTGGTATCTCATTTAGAAACCATAGATAGCACGTTTTCATAAACATAGAAGTATGCTGATAAAAGAAAAAAAAAAGTAAAAATGAGACAATTAATTTTTAGGGACCATGATAGATTCTTCTATTTATAAATGTACTTAAACTTCATAAAATATATATGTAATTATTTTAAAAAGTTAATATATAGTATTTAAGGAAATATTTCATTTTTCACATGTTTTTTTAAAATAGAAATGTTCACATAATTATAACCAAACAAAAAACAACTTTTACCTATTTATAACAAGAAAATATTAAATAGAAACCAATTTTAGAGAAAAAAAAATAGTTACTATATTGACTAAATTAGATACTATTTTAGAGATTAAAAAAATTATTGGTATATAAAGTAATTTCTATTATTAATACAATTTATAAACTATTTTCTAAATTGGTATCTAGTTAGCTACCAAGGTTTTAGTTACTAATGGTTTAGAGTTTAGGGTTTAGGGTTTAGTGATAACTAAAACCTTGGTAATTGATTAGATACCAATTTATAAACTATTTATTAGTAATAGAAATTATTTTAGATACAAATAATTTTTATAGTCTCTAAAATAATATTTAATTTAGTTAATATAGTAACTAATATTTTTTGTCTCTAAAATTGGTTTCTATTTAATAATTTTCTTGTAGTGTAAATGTCTGAAACTACTGCAGAAAAGTTGTTCAACGACAGCCTTACAACACCGGTTTAGAGTCAAACGTTGTCCATTAAAACGCGATGACATTTTTGAAATTAAAACGAACATATAGACAATGATTCATGGTAAAATAATTGTCTATAGTTATGACGAAGCACATAGACAATGGTTCCTACCAATAATCGTCGTCTATGAGTCTCACATAGATTGTGGTTATCATAAAACCGTAGTCTATTGTTTTGAATTTCATCATAAACGGTGGTTACTAGTAAGAATTGTCATCTATTTGCATTTTATTTTATCCTAACTAGAGACTGTCTTACTTATGTTGTCATCACTTTCATTTTCGTTCTCTCTCGCGCTCTCACCTCCCTATAGTCTTGTTCTCCCTTCACCTTGCTTCCTTGCTCTTTGTAAGTTCTTCCTCTATCGCTCCATTGGTTGTATGTTGTTTCTCCATTGCTCATATTTGATGTTTTCAGGTTCTCCACTGTTCAAGACGTATTCTTCACTATGTTTTGGTCTCTTCTACCTTGTTCCTTCGTGTCGTCGTTGCCCACCACCAAGTTGGTCAAGTTTTATTTTTTTATTGTTAATTTTTTTTGGATTATTATTTTTTATGAGTACGTTAATTTATATATTTTTAGAGGAAAAAATAATAAGTAATTTAGGATTTATAATTAATATTATTTTAGTAATATAATTAAGATTATTAAAATTTAATAATTAATATTAGGGTTTATGATTAGAGTAATATTATTTTATAAATAAATTTAGGATTTATAATTAATATTATTGTAGTCAATAATATAATTAATATTAATAAAATATAATGATTAATATTAGGGTATTTAATTAGTATTAATAAAGTACGACCATCGCACGATCAAACTTGCGTATAATACTTAAAACGTGTACTAACAAGGTTTTTTCTATTAATCAGGACATAAGGTGAAGATAACATACTCAAAGATTGAACAAGTGCAAATTATCAAAAGATGACATGGTTGAATCTCAAGGTTTGTAATTTTCTATCTTTCTCTCTTCATTGTTTGTCAAAATATCAATATTAACTTAATTGTAATGTAATAAACATCTGGGAGGGTATAAGTGTGGCTACTACGTTATGCAATGGATGACTATCATTATATAAGGATAAACATTCAAATAAATTGGGAACAAATAATAATATTTAAATTATTAATTTATAGTAAAAGTATATGTATTATAACACTATTTTGAACTCATTTTGTATTGTAGTAGTTTATGGATGCTCAACCACTACATTCGGAAACAATGGATTATGTGATAAATGTTTGGACCACGTACTTCATTAATTTCTATAACTCTAGAATAGTTAATGAATAGTATATAGATTTAAGTAATGTACAATGCTTCTAATGTATAGGAAATTAGATAGATAGGAATATATATTGGTGTTTGTAATTAACTTATCAATAATATATATATAATTTTATTTTTTGAAAAAATGTGTAATTGTATAAATGAACAGGTTAGTTAAGAGAAAGAAACATATAAAATAATTTGAACTAAAAACAATACCATAAAAGACTACAGTTGTGTCCACAATCGCAGTCTATAAAACACTATAGACTGTGGTAGTGCACACAACTGTTGTCTATAATGTCTTATAGAATGCGATTTTGACAACAACCACAGTCTATACCCTTATTTAGGTATACTTTGACCTTATTTATTGATGACCTTGTGCCTTCATTCGGTTGTTTCTTTGGTGGAGTTTTGCGGAAGCTGCAATGAAGGCTTGCGAACAAGGCTCTCACTTGGAGATTCTAGATGCCTTGGAGATGCAGGTTGCGTATGGAATGTGAGTGGTGAGGCCAACTCACTTTGAAAATGAAGATTGAAGACTAACTTGCCTATCCTAGAGAGGAAGTAGCAATGAGTGAAGAATTGGCACAAAGATTTTGGCAGCAATTTCACTCTATGATTAATCTTCCAATTACATGAGGTAAGCTCCTCCTTATATAGCTATGGAGGATCGAAAAGATGAAATGCAAATGCAATCTAAATTGCTTTGGAATGTCCATGATATGCACATTGCACATGGAGCTCATGGATCATATTTAACATGTGTGGTAATTCTTTTTAGCACATGTTTCTTATGATTCATATGGTGATATCCGTGCAACACAATTAACACATGGAGCATGTGTTAATTATGTGCTCTTCTCTATGGTTTTAACTCGTCTAGGTTAATTTAGAAGTTTTAGATACTCTAAATTAACCTAGGTTGATTTTATGTGCCAAAATTAAATTCTAAGAAAATTTACTGTAATTTCCTATTTTAATTTTGACAGAAAATAAATTCTACTCTATACTAAGCTTATGACATTTTGAACATATAGAAAAACATTTCTCTGCCATCAGTAGCAGTGTTCCAATCCTCTTGAATTCTTCTAGCCATAGCTCTTGTAATTGGCCCGGATCTTCTATATGTTGGGCTTGAGTTGGAACTTGAACATGTATTTGGGCTTGGGCTTGGGCCTCTGCCATCATTTATTGTAAGCTATAGTTGAGAGTTGATCAAAATAATCATCGTCTATATGTGCCGTATAGACTACGGTTGTGAGTTGTCATCTATAAGTCGAAAGTATAGACGACATGCTAATTGGTTACGATTTCAAAACCGTTGTCTAAGAGCTTTAAAAACCACTATCTAAGAGCTTTTCCCCACTAGTCTGAAAACTTCTATAACTATTTCTATTTTTTAAGAAATATTTACCTATTATATTTAATTATGCTAGTCATAACATTTTAAATCTAAATAAAATGCATAATTGTGTATTAAACTAAAATTACTATGAAAATACTAAAACTTATAATTATAAATGGGTAATTCATATAAAATCTCAAATAATATTAAAAAAAAGACTAAAATATATATCAAAGTATTGTAAAAATTAAGTCTCCTTAGTTTGAAAATATAAATTTCACTTTACTAATATAGAATCGATTAAAAAAGTATGTATTTATACTTTCACAAGTATTTTTAAGACTTTTCTCTTATTAGAATTAAATTTTACTTTAACAGCTTATACAATTTTATTCCTGCAAAATGTGTTAATTTCATCACTAATTTTACATTGGATTTATGAAATTCTAACATTAAAACAACACGGGGACATTATTATAATTATTTTAAACTCTTTTATATTGGATGTCTTAGGTCCGATGTAAAACTTTATATTTACATCAAACATTAATATAACTCAAACGTACATATGGAGTTTTATGTCAAACGAGGGACAATCGATGTAAATATCTATTTAAACTTGCATAATACTTTCATCTTCATCATAGTTATAGTACTCTTCATCCAATGGTGACAAGAGTAGTTTTATAATGGTTCTTCACCCTAACCATGGTCTCCTTGCATATTCTTGGTCCATTTGTTTTGAAGGAGGTTTCTCTTCAATCACATTGGAGCATCTTTTGGTGAATTATTGAAGTTGGTGATCTATATCTTCATGTTATTATTGAAATTGAAATCATTGTTGTTTTTTGCGCTTCCAAACAGGATATTGCATAAATATCTCAGTTGGATTTTTTTTCTTATAACTGTTGGTTGATTTTTAGATTTGATGTATTATTTAGTTGTTTAAATTTGAAATATTGAAATTAATTTTTTTTTTTAGTAATGAATATTACAAGTTGGTTAAAATTGTAATTTAGAATTAAGAATAGTAAAAATTATTGGACTAATTCATTATTTTACTATCTAAGAGTGACTAAATCAGTCAGTCCTTAGAATGTTTAAAATTTTAGGATTTAAATTATAAATTTTTTATAAAATGTATTGTAGGGAAATTATAGAGAAAAAAAATTTAGACTGAAGGTAGGAATAAAATTTATTGTAGTATTTTTGCTTGATCTACTTTCTTTAGGGGTGGCAAAGCACGGCGGGTCATGCGGGCCGGCCCGCGGCCCGCTAGTAAAAAACGTGGGGTAGGCTCAGATTTTCAACCCGCTAACCCGCTTTAGCCCGCCCCGCATAATCCGCAGCCTGCGTGGGCCAATAGTGGGGTGGGACGGGCTGGCCCGCTAGCCCGCAAAAAAAAAAAATTGTATGTTGACTTGGATTGGGCTTGGCAGTGACAACTTGGATAAGAAAAAAATATTAATGTTTTTGAATTAACGATGTTAATTGTAGTGGTGTTTATGTTTAATATTTTTGAATTAGCTATTTTTAATGTTTTTGAAATGGAAGAATATTGATATTTGATTTTTATCTTAATTGAATTAATGATGTTTGATTATGTTTGAAATGGAAGAAAAAAATATTGATATTTGATAGTAACAAATATATATGTTCAATTTGACAATTTTTCAAGAGCTAAAAGTAAAAATATTTTCTTTGAATTTCTTTTTTTTTTTTTAAAAAAAGAAAAATCGAATGCGGGCTGGCCTGCACACCCGTGGGCTGACCCTTATGCGGGGCGAGACAAAGAATCCAGTCCGCATTCTTTTTGCGGGACGGGGCAACCCGGCCTGCATTTTGTGGGCCAAGTGCAGGGCAGGTCGGCTCGCTTTGCCACCCCTAACTTTGTTTATATTATAATGAATTAATTTATATTAGATTTCGTTTTCATGTACACATTGAGCGAACCTTTGATTAATGGCTAAACATTCATCATTTGTATTAAATTTTGATTAATTGTCCTTTAATACGATATTTAGTTTGCACATGTTAGTGAATTATGGAAAATGTTTTCATAAATGGGTAGGGTCTCCCTTTAATTTCAAAAGTGAGAATCACTTGCATGCTTGATAACAATGAAGTTTGTAACCTACATAGTTATGGAGTGAAGTTTGATGAATGTGCGACGTGTTAGTGAGCAATATGAAATGGGGTTGATTAGTTATTGCAATTTGCTTGCTAAAATTGTAAACCTAATAATAAGACCTATTATTGTTTATGTGTTTGTTGTCTAAATCAGATGTGTCATGAACTTGGAGAGACACATGGTTACCAATTTATCTTTGGTATTGTCAAGAGTTATACAATATGAACATGACACAAAGAAACATTAAACATTTTAACTGTGTCAACAATTTTGAAGAAGAGATGAATGATCATTTACAGGAGATGATACGTGATATTAACGAAGGACATTTTCGAAGAACACATGTGTATGATTCTTTGAAGTTTGATTTTGAGAAAAAAAATGTATATAGGATGTAGTAACTTTACAAGGTTGTTAGCAACTTTAAGATTGTTAGCAACTTTAAGATTATTCAGTTTATTCATTGTGATAAACAAGTTAGTAAAGAACTTGTTAATAATGATGATGAAGACAAATGTTGAGGAGGAAATCCTTGTAGATACAATGGGATAATCAAGTTTTTGGAGGTCGACACTTATGTTCTTCCTATATATATTTTCCTACCAGAGGCATTAGAGATTATTAACAAAACCTCCATGTTAAACATTCCAGTCATACAAGTTTGGGCCATGTAAGTTGTATTTTCATGTTTGTTGACATTATAATAATTATATTTAACCAATAATTTCATTGTGTTAGGTACATCAGCAAATTGAGTGTGGAGCAAGGGAAATAAGAAGTATATAGATCTGTTGAGCCTTAATCCATCTAAGAGTACGAGATCAATAATATTTATAAATACGAATGACTAACTCACAAAAACATATATACTTAGCTATATATTTATAAGTTATAGTTTTAAACTTGTTTTTCTAATTGTGTTAATTATATAAATAATTTGTTTGTCATTGAATATAGGTCCCATTGGTAGTTAATTGTCATTGTAGTGGCCAGACCTCGGTCGTCGGCCAAGAGTTGAGAGGTCGGCACGAGAGAGGCCGGTCTGGTGGGGCCCATAGTGGGTCCCTGGAAACACACATGTCGAGGTATAACTTAGGCCCACAGATGCGCCATGCATGAAGGATATATACGAAATGTTAGGCTTTGGCATAAGAGATTTATCCATAGAATTGCATGTAATGGCACGTGAGGGGTTTAAGGGCACGTGAGGGACTGGTTTAAATCTTAAGGATAGACCCCGCGGTGTTAGGGTTAAGGGTAGGCTTTAACACTCACACCTAAAGATAATTACTATAAGATTAGAAGGTTACCGTAATACACGCCGAAAGATTAAGTGATAAAAGATATTGTTCCCATTAACATTCAGGTGATTATTGTGAGGTCTTTTTGCCCTAGTTTTGACTTGAGCGTTTTTTGCCCTAGTTTTGACTTGAGCGTCGGAGTGCAAACAGCCGTGAGGGTGCCTATCTTTCTTTCTTTGCAGGCAAGCTATTCTACAGGAAAGGAGGAGGAAGGTGCAAACAATCGTTGAATCTAGTCGATAGGAAAGTCAACCGGCAAGAACATTTGGCGCCCACCGTGGGGTCCGATAAAACTAGGTCTCATCCACAGTTTTAAAGAGCAAAGTCAAACGATATGAGAAATACCAGGCAAGGTGTCACTGGAATCGGGGTCGGATGCCAGTCGCGTTTGATCTTTTTGATGTTAAGCAGTTTCAGGAAGAGCCGCTGAAAGATTTCCTCAACCGGTTTGCAGCATTGGTGGTGAGACTGTCAACCAAAGATGATGCTATGATTGTGCATGCCTTTGAAAGGGGAATCCTTCTTGGACCCTTCAGCAACGCCCTGATACGATGTCCAGCAAGGACCTTTGATGAGATACAATGCAGGGCACTGGCCCATATTACTACAGAGGAACGAGTCGCAGAAAAGCGCCCCAGGGTTGATCACTCCAAGCCTCGCGCGCCAGGGCGCACTCAACCTCTGAGAGTGCATGTTGCCACGGAGAAGAAGGCTAAGTCTGCGCACTATGAGTCCAAGAGGCCCAAGCCTACTCGGCACAACTTCAAGATCGGGCTCAAGGAACTCATAACACTCCTTGAGGTGGCTAACAGGTTGAAGGTCCCCCCAAAGTCAGATAAGCAACTAGGTGCTCAGAAAAACCAATGGTGTGATTTCCACCAGGCGCATGGTCACACCCTCGGCAATTGCCTTGCCTTGGGGTACCAGCTGGATGATCTAGTAAGGAATGGATTCCTGACGCCTTACTTGCAAGAATCACAGGGAGACATGGGGGGAACAGCCCAGATCGGGGACCAAGGACACAAGGTGCCTATTCATGGGGAAATTCATACCATCTCAGGAGGGTTCTCGGGAGGAGGATATACAGCCTCCCAGAGAAGAAGATATGTTAGAGAGGTCATGACGGTGCAGGGAGTAGAGGCTGATCAGTTCCTAGAACCGGACCTGACGTTCACCAAGGCTGATCATTTGGATGTGGTACCCCACGACAATGACCCGATAGTGATATCAGTAGTAACTGTTGGAAGGCGGGTCCACCGCGTCCTAGTAGACCAGGGAAGTTCCGCAGACGTCATGTTCTGGTCTACGTTTCAGAAGTTGCAGTTGTCTCCTGATCAGCTGAGGCTGTATGACAGCTGCTTATATGGCTTTGCAGGAGACCAGGTTGAGGTTAGGGGATACATTGAGTTGAGGACGACATTCACGGATGGACAAAAATCTCGCACCGTTAATATCAGGTACCTCGTAGTCAATGCCCCTTCAGCTTATAACGTTCTGTTAGGAAGGCCAGCACTGAACAGGTTAGGAGCGGTATCCTCGTCGATGCATATAAAGGTGAAGATGCCCTCCCTTGAAGGAGCAGTTATCACCGTCAAGTCTGATCAGAAAGCGGCCAGGAAGTGTTACGAGAATAGCCTCAAAACAAAGAGGGGGGTATGTTCAGTAACGTCCCACTCTCCCTCTGGGGAGTACTCAGATTCGGAAGAGCTCACCCCTGTCAGAGGACCAGAACCCGCAGGAGAGGTGTTGGAACGGGTTATTGAAGGGAAAACTTTCAAACTAGGTAAGGCTTTGAGCCAGGAAGACCAGGACCAGATAGCAGATGTGCTGTCACGACACCTGAGCTCCTTTGCATGGTCCGCAGCCGACATGCCAGGGATTGATCCCGACTTCCTGAGCCATCGCCTAAATTTGGACCCGCAAGTCCGTCCGGTGCGTCAGAGGCGTCAAAAGTTTAATGTAGAAAGATGTCAAGCCATCAGAGAAGAAACCCAGAAGCTACTGAAGGCGGGGCACATCAGAGAAATCCAGTATCCGGAGTGGCTAGCCCATGTGGTGCTGGTAAAGAAGTCGAATGGTAAGTGGAGGATGTGTGTGGACTTTACTGATCTCAACAAAGCTTGTCCCAAAGACTTATATTCGCTGCCCAACATCGACTCCTTGGTAGACAGTGCGTCAGGCTGCAAACTACTAAGCTTTCTGGATGCCTTTTCAGGGTACAATCAGATACGAATGCACCCACGAGATGAGGAGAAAACAACGTTCATGACAGAGCAGTCCAGCTACTACTACAAAGTCATGCCCTTTGGGTTAAAGAACACAGGGGCGACGTACCAAAGGTTGATGGACCGCATACTTGTCCCCATGCTGGGTTGAAACGTCCAGGCGTACGTGGATGACATGGTTGTTACATCCCAGGAAAAGGGCCAGCATGTGATCGATCTGGAGGAGCTCTTCCGTACTATTGCCAGACACAATTTGAAGTTGAATCCAGAAAAATGTGTATTCCGGGTGGAGGCAGGAAAATTCCTAGGTTTCTTGCTAGCTGAACGTGGAATAGAAGCCAACCCAGAGAAGTGTGCAGCCAGTATGGCGATGAGGAGCCCCGCCACGGTCAAGGAGGTCCAACAATTGACAGGTCGGATGGCCGTCCTCTCGCGCTTTGTCTCGGCAGGGGGAGAAAAAGGTTATCATTACTTCTAGTGTCTTAAGCGGAACAGTAGATTTTCATGGACCAATGAATGCGAGGAAGCTTTCCTCAAGCTAAAGAAATACTTAGCTAGCCCTCCGGTACTGTGTAAGTTGGTCTCAGGGGTCCCCCTTCGCCTCTACTTCGCAATTACAGATCAAGCAATCAGCTCGGTCCTCGTCCAAGAGCAATACCAGGTACAAAGGCTTATCTACTTTGTCAGTAAGGTGCTACAAGGGCCTGAAGTGCGGTACCAGGCCATTGAAAAGGCGGCCCTAGCAGTGGTGTTCTCATCAAGAAGGTTACGTCATTATTTTCACAGTTTTGCTGTTATAGTAATGACAGATCTTCCCATCCGCAAGGTCTTGCAAAAGCCTGATGTAGCAGGGCGTATGGTTTGTTGGGCAATAGAGCTCTCTGAGTTTGAGATTCAATATGAGCCTAGGGGCCCCATCAAGGGACAGATCTACGCTGACTTCGTAGCTGAGCTCACCTCGGTAGCTACACCCCAGAGTGAGGCGGGATTCAGGCGGGTCCTTTCAGTTGATGGTTCGTCAAATCTACAAGGCAGTGGTGCTGGGGTCATACTAGAAGGACCAGGTGGTGTGCTGATAGAACAGTCTCTGCGCTTCGCTTTCAAAGCCAGCAACAACCAAGCTAAATACGAAGCCTTGATAGCAGGCTTGTTGCTAGCAAAGGAGACGGGAGCAGGACACCTGCTGGAAAAGAGCGATTCGCTCTTGGTCACAGGGCAGGTCACGGGAGAGTACCAAGCCAAGGATCCGTAGTTGGCTGCTTATCTCAGCTACGTGCATTTGTTGAAAGGCACATTTCTGGAGTTTGAGTTACTGCATGTACCACGAGAGCAAAATACCAGAGCTGACTTGTTAGCAAAACTCGCCAGCTCAGGCAAGGGGGGCAGATAGAGGACAGTAATACAGGAAACCTTAAAAGCACCTCGAACAGCTGCGGGAGAGCTCGCGGACACACAGATGGTGTTTGTTGTGCAAGAAGGGGGAAGGAGTCATAGATCACTAACTCAAGAAACGTTGAAAGTACCTCGTGTGAATTCTTATGGCTTGCTAGCTGAGGTGGTGTTGCAAGTTTGTTCAGTAGGGGAAGAAGAGACTTGGATGGCACCTTATCGACGGTACCTAGCGGACGCAACACTTCCATTAGACCCAGTGGAGGCAAGAGTTGTGAAAAAGAACGCACCCCGTTACACTTTGATCGATGGGAACTTGTTTAGACATGGGTATTCTCATCCGCTTTTGATATGTGTCAGTGGGGCGTAATGTACTCGCATAGTAATAGAGCTTCATGAAGGGGTATGTGGAAGTCACGTCGGGGGACGAGCTCTAGCAGCCAAGGCCGTTTGTGCAGGGTATTATTGGCCCACAATGAGGGAAGATTGCGTGAGATATGCGCAAAGATGTAAGAAATGTCAAGAACATGCAGACTGGCACCGAGCGCCACCAGAAGAGCTGAGATCTCTCCACAGCCCGTGGCCTTTCCACACATGGGGGATCGACATCCTAGGGCCTTTCCCACTTGCAATCAGGCAGATGAAGTATTTGGTGGTGGCCGTGGAATACTTCACTAAATGGATCGAAGCAGAGCCAGTGACACAAATTACGGCGTATAAAGTCTAACACTTCGTCTGGAAAAATATTGTGTGTCGTTTTGGGATCCCGAGGCGTCTAGTATCTGATAATGGTACACAGTTCGCAAGTCAGCAGCTGGGAAAGTTGTGTTCGGAGCTCGGCATCAAACAGGTGTTCGCGTCAGTCGAGCATCCCCAGACGAATGGGCAAGTTGAATCGGCCAATAGGGTCCTGCTTAGAGGCCTGAAGAGGAGACTCGAGAAAGCAAAAGGGACTTGGGCAGAGGAGGTCCCCAGGATTGTGTGGGCATATCACACTACTCCACAATCCACCACTAAAGAAACACCTTTCAGTGTAGTATATGGATCAGATGCCATGATTCCAGTAGAAATACAGGAGAGCTCGCCCAGATTCCAGAACTTTGTGGCGGAGGAATCAAATGAAGAAAGAAGGGTGAATTTGGATTTGTTAGATGAAGTAAGGGAGGAAGCCCGCATCAAGTCTGAAGTATTAAAGAGGAGAGTAGAGCGCCAATACAGGTCAAAACTGAGACCTCGGCAGTTCTAGGTCGCTGACCTGGTGATGCGGAAAGCTGATCCCTATCAGCTAGAGAACAAGCTATCTCCTAAGTGGACAGGCCCGTTTCGGGTAACGGAGGTCCTGGGAAACGGAGCATACAGGTTGGAAACCTTAGAAGGCGGAGCTATTCCCCGCACCTGGAACGGTGACAACCTCAAGTTTTATTTCAGCTAGCAAATACATGTTTAACACAATTGTATTGTTCAGTTCAGGGGGCACTCTTTTTCCCTACGGGGTTTTTTAACGAGGTCACCCAATAAAGAAAAATAATTTAGAAAGATAAATTTGTGTTAAACTATAAAATGAACCTTTTCTACCTTGTTAAAGAAAGGTGAAGAATAGTAGGGTTCATAGCAGTTTTTTTAGTTTTTTCTTGATTAAAGACAAGAAGGAGTCAGACAGCAAATAAAACTAAGATAAAGTTTTCCTTAACGAAAGAGTTGAGGTCGATCCGCAAGAGGTCTTCCTTGACGAAGGAGTTAAGGTAGTATGAGGTAAAGTCTTCCTCAACGAAGGAGTCGAGGTCGACCCGCAGGAGGTCTTCCTTGATGAAGGAGTTGAGATCGACTAAGATAAAATCTTCCAAAACGAAAGAGTCGAGGTCGACCCGCAGGAGGTCTTCCTTGACGAAGGAGTTGAGGTCGATCAAGATAAAGTCTTCTCTTAACGAAGAAGTTGAGGTCGACCCGCTGGAGGTCTTCCTTGGCGAAGGAGTTAAGGTTGACTAAGATAAAGTCTTCTCTTAACGAAGGAGTCGAGGTCGACTCGCAGGAGGTCTTCCTTGGTGAAGAAGTTAAGGTTGACTAAGAGAAAGTCTTCTCTTAACGAAGGAGTCGAGGTCGACCCGCAGGAGGTCTTCCTTGGCGAAGGAGTTAAGGTTGACAAGAGAAAGTCTTCTCTCAACGAAGGAGTCGAGGTCGACCCACAGGAGGTCAACCTTGGCGAAGGAGTTGAGGTTGACTGAGGTACGGTCTTCTCTTAACGAAGGAGTCGAGGTCGACCCGCAGGAGGTCTTCCTTGGCGAAGGAGTTAAGGTTGACAAGGTAAGGTCTTCTCTTAACAAAGGAGTCGAGGTCGACCCGCAGGAGGTCTTCCTTGGCGAAGGAGTTAAGGTTGACAAGATGAGTTCTTCCTCGACGAAGGAATTGAAGTCGACCCATAGGAGGTCTTTTTTGACGAAGGAGTTGAGGTCGACTAAGGTAAGGTCTTCCTCGACGAAGGAGTTGAAGTTGACTCGCAGGAGGTCTTCTTTGACGAAAGAGTTGAGAGGTCGACTAAGGTAAGTTCTTCCTTGATTAAAGAGTTGGGGTCGACCAGGATAAGGTTTTCTTTGGTTTGTCAGTCAAGGTTGACTCAGAAGAAGTCTTCCTTCGCCAGAGTATAGGGAAAGAGGTCTTTTGGAGCTTACCAGCCGAGAGAGGGGCTCCAAAGGCTGATTAGTCAAGGAAGCCAGCATGGGCCGGGGCGTAAAGTTAAGGGCCAGCATTAGCACCACATCAAGTTACATCATGTTAGTTCAAAAGGAGTTTGCTGTGGACTGAAAGGTGAAATGCACAGACCAGATAGCGCAATCATCAAACGCGACCCACACAAGACAAGAGGTAAGATGTACAGGAAAAGGATTGATAACAATATAGGAAAAGATTTATAACTTATTCATTGCAAGTAGATAATGTCGTCGTTTAAGAAGAAAGTAGAAGGAGAGGGAATGCATTGCTAGAGGTTGAATATGTTTACACTTCGACAGTAGGCAAAGAAAGCAAAAGTGATAAATGTATTATAATTCAGAGTAGTCAATATACAGGCAGTTACAAAGAAAAGCTTAAGACTCAGGAGGGGCGTCTACCAGCTACCCTTCTTGGATGATTTTGTCTAACCCGGTTTGGGAGAGATCCACCCCAAGATGCGCGCAGGCAACCTGGGCCATGGCATTACCAAACCCTGCGCTATAGGCTTCAGCTGCCTCATCACCAAGTTCATCCAGGGACTTTTGGCAGTGCTCCTCCTTCCTAGCCATTTCAGCCTTCAGCTCAGCGGCCTCCTCCCTCATCCACACCATCTCCACGTCCCATTGGGCTAGATCGTCATCCTGTCGCGCCAGATCGTCTTTCAAATCAGTGATGACACCTTCCTGGCGACTCACCTCACCCTTCAAGTCCTCTAAGGCCAGGCGGAAGTCGTTGCATTTGGCGTGGGCTTGCAGGGCCTCCTGAGACTTTGAGAACAGGAGGTCCCTAACCACTTTATCGGACTTCCGCAACTCGACCACTTCTAGGGTAAGGCTTGTAAGGCGACGTTCTGCTCCCACGGCGACCGCTGCCCGGTGCTCAGCATCTTGGTGAGCCTTCATCATTTTGCTCAATAGGAAGCTGGCACTCCCAAGAGTTTGGCCGATGCCCCGAGCCACATGGTCCATCAATGGACCTGTCTCCAGGCCCTCCACCTCCTCGGTTTCTTGGGAGGACTTTAAGATGCGCTGGAGAAAGGGCGCTAAGGAGGTAGGGGGGCTCAGTGGCCCATCCATTGGGACGCGTCCTCTTTGCTCTAGGGAGATGCGTGGTGGAGAACAGATTGCTAGGCCAGGCTGGGGACCTTCCCCTCCAGAGTCAGACGAGGGAATGTCCTGTATGCGCCTCCGTTTGAACACAGGCCCATCACAAGTCCCCTCGTCGTCTGTGGGGGCGACCTTAGAAACTGTAGGGTGAGAGGAAGCAAGGGGCTCTGCAGCTAAGGGAACGGCATCAAGGGCCGCGTTGTCAGCAGAGGTGGGAGTCCCCTCTTGTACAGATCGGGATGGGCCTGCATCGCCTTTCTTCTTCAAGGCGCGTGCCGCCAGTTGTTTTCTGTGTTCAGCCCCGATTGTCATCTTTGCAGTCAACACAAAATCAAAAGCATTGAGTATCAACAAGGTAATAGCAGGGAAATTGCATTGCACAAAAGAAGTTAAGGAAAGGTAAAGAATTGTAGAGAGATAGACTAAGGTCCTACCGATGTACTCTCGCAGGCTTTTGGGCAGGTACTCGTGTTGTATAAGTTTGGCTGTGTTAAATACAACTTCGAGACCAGATAAGAACTTGCACACCTCCTTATCTTGTGGGTGCAAGTCTGTTAGAGCCCGAGGTTTTGCCAGATTGGGTTTCTCCACCCAATAGAGGGAGAACCCATCCAAGAGTGTGGGATCAGTAAGGAGACATCGGATCTTCAAGAATTTCCCTTTGAACCCCTTGTAAGACTATTGGAAAAGGGTGAGAAGAGCTCTCCCAGCAACTCCGTTGAGGCTGACCCAGAACTTCTTCCCGGGGCTCTTGGCCTCGAAGAAGTAAAGGAAGGAGTCTACTGAGGGTAGACGTCCAAAGTAATTGCAGAGAACGGCAAAGGCGCGTACGAAGGCCCAGCCGTTAGGGTGAAGTTGGGCCGGGGCCACGTTCATCTCTGTCAACAGCGCTCTTTCAAAGCCATTGAGAGGAAGGCGAAGGTCAACCCTCTCAAAGACAGTGGAGTAGATAAAGCAAAAAGGGCCCTCCTGGCCTGAGGTTTCGTCGCAGCATACAGGCTCGCCGGCCTTGCAGGGAACTACTCTAACGTATTTGTCGGTGTCTTTCCCAAAGACATGAGTGGGGTGGCTGGCTTTACTACGTACCTCAGCCTTTCTGTAAGCTACGATGGACTCGGAGGTAGTGAAGTCGGAGAACTCCTTAAGAAGCCCTTCAGGGGCCCAGGGGTATAGGGTTTGGTAGTAATTTGAATGTAGCCCTAGAACTACTTAACGGGCGGAAGAGTGTGAAGAGTTTGAATCAGACCCCGACAAGGATGAAAAAGGCTGGTCCATTTGGAAGGCTAAAACATAAAGACAACTAAGAAAGATAGGTTCAGAAAGAGGGAAAGGATAATGCGTTCCTGGGAACGCGATAGAGTAGTAAGGGGGAACGTAATGAAATGGAAACAGGAATCGAAAGCAGTTCCAGGCAGGATAGGGAGATAGCAAGCATTGTAATGAAGAAACGAAAACAAGAAAGGTGGAAAGAATGTACCTTTGATCGATTGGAAGATGAAAGGATGGAGTTTTGTATGCGATAGGGCGCTCGAAGTATAGCTTGAAGGAACAAAGAGTTTGAAAATGCAGGGTAAGAGGGAATGAAACAGTAGGGAACTTAGGAGGCAAAACGTAACGTATAGAGGAAGAATGTGAAACGACGAGTTATTCCCACCGTTAAGATTGCCACGTGTACGGTCCAGGGAAAATGTGCGAAAGAGTCACTTCTTGGTACGGCGTGCGTCAAATCACTCAGGAGTGTGACAAGGACAGGTGGAGCAGTGCCATGTAGGTCGACCGGGCGAGTTGTAAGGCTCTTCGTTGAGACAAGTCCCAACTCGAGCCTGGGGGGCTAATGTAGTGGCTAGACCTCGGTCGTCGGCCAAGAGTTGAGAGGTCGGCACGAGAGAGGCCGGTCTGGTGGAGCCCATAGTGGGTCCCTGGAAACACACGTGTCGAGGTATAACTTAGGCCCACATATGCGCCATGCATGCAGGATATATGCGAAATGTTAGGCTTTGGCATAAGAGATTTATCCTTAGAATTGCATGTAATGGGACGTGAGGGATTGGTTTAAATCATAAGGATAGATCCCGCGACGTTAGGGTTAAGGGTAAGCTTTAACACTCACACCTAAAGATAATTACTATAAGATTAGAAGGTTACCGTAATACATGCTGAAAGATTAAGTGATAAAAGATATTGTTCCCATTAACATTCAGGTGATTATTGTGAGGTCTTTAGTAACACTCCAAGGACACAGTTATGCTGTTAAGATTGTGCGCGTATAACGGAATTCTCTCACTCATTAAATATTTTCTTTCTAAAGATAAGATTCTATGCAGGGAAAGTTGGTTACTAGTGGTAACCTAATGGTACTCTATAAAAGGGGTTTAAGGCTCCAGGAGAAGGTACGCAGTTTTTGAGACTATCACTCTTTTACTATACACTTGGAGTTTTTTGCCCTAGTTTTGACTTGAGCGTCGGAGTGCAAATGGCCGTGAGGACGCCTATCTTTCTTTCTTTGCAGGCAAGCTATTCTACAGGAAAGAAGGAGGAAGGTGCAAACAATCGTGGAATCTAGTCGACAGGAAAGTCAACCGGCAAGAACAGTCGTTATACCTAGAGATTAGGTTGTGTTGAGGTTTTGTTTGTTGCAACGAAAACCCACCAACAAAATCAAAAGCCTATTTATGAGGATAACTTTAATATGTTTAATTATATTTTAAAGTAGAAGTATATATTCACTTACATATGTTTTTGCTTTAATTAGATATGTGGCTAAACAAATATTTCAAGTGGAAGAAGTAGAACAAGATCATTACAATTCATTTACCCTAAGGTTAAACAACATTTTAATACATACACTAATTCTTTTATTTATACACTTTGAAAATAATAATGTCATTTGTTTCTCATTTCAGTGTAATAGACAAACATAGTTGTTTGAATGTGACTTCTATATCATGTACCAAATGAGAGTCATCCGTTGTGAGTATTATTGATTCTTAGATGAAAGTAATTCATTTCAACATTTAGTTAAATTTAGTTTACTTTTATGAGTATTACATAATAACCTGAGTCAAAGTTTCGAGTCTTTCAAGATCAATCCAAATTGTCCTAAAATGATATGCGTCAAATAAAAGAACAATGAACTACTTATCTTCTCCAACATAAATAATATAGTTAGGCTTATTCTGTTGTTTAGGTTATGTAGATTAAATTAGATAATTTCATTAAAACTTTAAGTAGTTTTCTTTTTTTTATCAGCAAAGAATTAATAAATTAAAAGAGACACTTCAAGGGTGTCTCAACCCTTATACAAAAGCCTACTACCTGACCACCTTGCTTATAGATACATAAACATAGATAAAACTAACTTCAATAATACTTTGAAATCTGTATTACCTATAAAACATTTTGGTTAATAGGCATAGTGGATCACAGAATTTTGCTTTGCCTAATTCCAAAAAATTATGCATCAATATGCATAAAATTTTGCCAAAAACCAAAACCGTGTATTTTGGTGATTTGGCATAGTTGCTTATTGCTTGCAGAATTTTGGTTTGCCTAAATCAACTTCACATATTGCTTTGCTACATTCCACTTCAACAAGACAACTCTCTCCATTCTACTTCCCAAACTGAATACAATGCTGGCAGCACTATCCAACTTATTACCTCCTATTTGAAGGAGCTCCAAATTTGGCAAGCCTTCACCTCCCACACAACCATTTCTCCAAGGCCAACAAACTGCAAAATTATGCATTGTATAAGTGAGAAAACAAGACAAGTATTACTGCATAATTATGCAGAATTATGCATCAGCTCCTTGAGCACCTTTCACATAAGGTTCAACATCATCTACTTAAATAGTCTTGTTTTTCAGAACCCCTTCACTTCTGCACACCAAAACCTTTCGAGAGCACTTGGTAGCAGCGTGACCTACAGGTCCTCTGCCAATTAGCTGGTGAAAATTGCCACATCAAAAGTGCATCAAAGTGGAGAAGTTAAGCTCAATTTAAACTCTAATTTATACTCAAGAGACAGACCTTTCCACCCCACTGCCTTGAGCCCATAAAAGCACAGTAGCCACTCTGACATTGTCCTCTGCATCACAATATAGGTGAATTGGTATTGCTGCTTGATGCACCAGTGCAGGTCCTCCCCTGCCTACAGCCTCCCACCCCCCACTACTGACCTTCTCTTCTCCATAGCAACCATCCTCTGCCCTTGTTAAATTATCTATAGCTATTGATGCAAAGAAGAGGATTTAACACCCAATCTACAAAGGAATAGTTATATGAGGGTATCCTATGTTTCATCCATAACCGTGATTTGAGTTGTGTCATCTGTAGAATCTCTTCCACATCAATTATCCCTTGCTTGAAAATAACGTTGTTTCTTTGTTCCCATATGCACCTCACTACAGTTGCCCATAAGCCTTTCCAAACCAAGTTTTGCTTGCTACCATCTTGTACAAGATGGAAAATCTCAAAGTGGCACCTCAGATCATTGTGTTGAACAAACACGATGCCAATCCATCTAAAGCACATAGACCATATGCTCTGAGCATGTTTACATTCTAAGAACAGATGCTGACTTGATTCTTCCAGATCCTTACACATTCCACATACTATAGTGTCTACCATCACCCCTCTCCTTCTCAGACTCACTCTTGTTGGGATTCTATTCAGCAGAACCTGCCAAGCCGTAGTCAATACACTGGGTAGCGCTTTAGCCTTCCACAAACACATGAATATATCATTAACATGGTCTCCTGTGTGATTAGCTAAGATACCACATGCAGACTTAACCGAGAACAACCTTGGATCTTCGCGTCCCCACACCTGGACATCCTTCGCCTCCCTACTCACATAGGTCATAGATATAAACCTAAGAAATTCTTCCTCCACCAAGGATTCCCACTCAAACCTCTCGCGCCTCCACCTTAAAGTCCACCTACACTCTGATTCTTCCCACACACCTACCTCTCCCACCTTTTGGCCCTAATTCAAAGACAAAGAATACAACCTAGGATACATTGCTTTGAGATTAAGGTTGTCGACCCATCCATCCTCCCAGAATCTAGCTTTGTCACCTTCTCCTACTTTCCATCGCATCACCTTCTGAAACCAACCTTCACCTCCGCCCTCACTACAAACCTTAGACAGGTCTCTCCACCATCAGGATTGATATTTACTATGCATTCGAAAGTTGCCTAAATCCAAGCCATATTTTGAAACCAGTAGCTCTTTCCATTTCCCTTTCTCTTCAGTCATTTGACACTACTTCCAATTAACCAAGAGAGCATAGTTAAATTTTTGGATATCCTTAAATCCCAACTCACCCTTCTCTTTAAGTTTACATAAATTCTCCCAGCTTACCCAAGAAATAAACCAGTTATCCTTTCCCTACCCCCATAGGAACCTCCTTTGAATACTGGTTATGGCTTTACAAAATGACTCCGATGCTTTGAAGAAAGATAGATAGAATAGGGGCAAGGCTGTTATTATAGATCTAATCAAACAGATTCTTCCTGCCAACGACAGAAATCTCCCTTTCCACACACTTAGACGCGCCCTTACTTTATCTATGATTGACTCCCAAAACTGTTTCTTTCTTGGGTAACCTTCCACTTCTAGCCCCAGGTACTTGAATGGTACCCTCATCTGAGTACAGTTTAAGGTCTTTGCATAGCACCTTAGGTTGTTAGTCTCAATATTTATGCCAGCTAGTTTTGATTTATGGAAGTTGATCTTTAGAACTAAAGCAAGTTCATATCCCCTAAGGATTGCTTTCATGGTGAGCACATTACTAAAGGAGTCTTCGCATAGAACAAGGGTATCGTCAGCAAATTGGAGCATACACACCTCTACCTCGTTCCTTCCAACCTTCACTCCTAAGAGCATTCTGGCTTTTATTTCTTGTCTTACTAGCCCAGCTAGACCTTTAGCAACCACAAGAAAGAGGAAAGGGGCTAAAGGGTCACCCTGTCTTAATCCTCTCGTTGGCTTGAATTCCTCCGTAGGGCTACCATTCACCAGAACCGAAATCGAAGCGGATTCCATACACCCTTTAATCCATTTGATCCAAAGACTATGGAAGCCCAACCTCCGAAGCATATCATATAGAAACTCCCAACACACCGAGTCATATGCCTTCTCATATATCCACTTTCAAGCACAGATCGCTTCTCCTATTCCTCCTGAGGTCCTCAACCACTTTTTTTGCCACAAGGACACTATCTAGCATCCCTCTATCCTTCAAAAAAGGCTTATTGACTTTCATCAATATAACAGAGGGGAAAACATTCTTGATTTTGCTTGATAACACATTTGAGACGATTTTATATAGGGCTCCCACAAACGAGATAGGTCTGTAGACCTAGCTTTGTTGGATCCCTTACCTCAGATACCAAGACTATAAAGGATGCATTACAACCTTTAGGTATGTACCCCGTTTCTTGGAATAGTAAAACCTTAAGTAGTTGTGTTGTTTTATATTGCATATTTGACTCTTATAGTTGTCTTCTATGTTTTGTATTATAGGTTTTGAATTTAACCAAAAACAAACCGGATTAAATAAATTGCAAACTATTATGTCAATTATGTTCGTAATCGACATAAATTTTCCTCGAATTTAATAATACTTTAGGTAAATTTACGTTAAATTTGATTATATCTCACATAAAAATTGACACTAAAATTCACCTTGTTTTGAAGTCTATGTATCGGACAGGGTTTATCCGACATAAAAATAATGTTTTATGATTGTTGTTGTAATCTAATGTAAAAATAACTTTTTACACCAATTATAGGTCAGACCTTTTCTTTTACTTCTTTTGCATTTACATCAAACTTTTATGAGATGTTATTTAAATTTAAAAAACCAACCCAAAAAACTTTTTGTGTACTAGTAATTAATAATAAATAATTATATTATATATGCATATATATAAATAAATAAATAAAAGAGATATATAGATAATGAAGTTTGAAATTGAGTACAATATCAATGATTGAATCTTTTAGTGAATAGCTTAGTGTACTTTATTTTCTAATCTATATATTTCGATCACCCTAAAAGTATTAATCCTGAAGAAATAATTGAGATTTGAAGGAACACATGGGAAAAACTTGAAAAGTATTGAAAAATACATCTATATATTCGACATCCCAATGGTAATGACGTTATCAATGCTATACAGTAGTAAGAAATGCGCTCTCAAGGTTACAAACAATATTTGAAGACAAGCCTTTCAACCTGAAAATGATTTAATGAAGTAATTCCAATTGTTTATAATTTAGAAATTCATAAAATTTAGTAAATTCATGAATCTTTATTTATTGATTAAAATAATATATATTCAATCTAATTTTTTTTTTATAAATAACTATTAATATAAAACTTGACATCTCAAATTTCAATAACTATCTATCATCACATAATTTTTTTTTTAAACTATTTCCATACACATAATTGGGTTGAATATAATAATTTTTTCATCATTGGACCTCTTCAACCAAGTTAAAGAAATATGGTTGCCACACATGCAATTATGATAGTGGTACATGGAGGACAAGGTTACATTTGCCATGTGAATTGTTAGTAAACAATTACTATATAGCTATGTCCCTGAGTCCATCAATTTAGGATTGGAGAGTATTTGGATTGTACTGGTTAGTGAGATTTGAAATCATAAAATAAGATTTTATTTAAAGATAGAGTGTTGGACTCCTCTGATATCTTTTCTTTAGCTCAATTGAAGGTTTGGTCTTGAACTACTTTTAAATTTCCCTTTACTTGTTTCTTTTATTTCGATTGGTGTTTGTTCCTCTGGTTTGTCTTGATTCTCTTTAGCTTGTGTGCGGTTGTGATTTTTGGCGGATTAGTTTTGAGTAGTCATTTGGATAGTGTTGTGTTATAAGGTCGTCTCATATTTTTTTTTATATGAGTTGGATCACTCTTGAAGTGATTCTTATATATATATTGTTTCTTACTAATAAAAAAAAAACAAACTATATAGCTATCTCTCATTCATCACCTTACCAATTTTTCTTTTATTGTTTTACATGAATTCTATGGCACAATAATATCATTATGAATAATATACTCGT
Source organism: Phaseolus lunatus (assembly GCA_013389735.1). Taxonomy (NCBI): domain Eukaryota; kingdom Viridiplantae; phylum Streptophyta; class Magnoliopsida; order Fabales; family Fabaceae; genus Phaseolus; species Phaseolus lunatus. The sequence continues at coordinate 40,482,192 of CM023867.1, read as the reverse complement.
TCTCGGAATATTTAACTTAATATATATCTAAAAATTAATTTAATATAATTTAATAAACAAAACTACTTATATTTTAATTTACACTCATGTTCAATAATATTGATGAAGAAAATAGGATGAAATTTCCCATTCCAAAATATTACTTTACCCTTTTAAAAGTTTATATAACATATTAGTTTTTCTTATCAACAAAAAGATTTTTTTTTTTTATAACATATTAGTTTTTATTATTAAAAAAAAATAATAAGATATACCTCAATCTTTATATAACAACCTATTACGGTCTTTTCAAAACATTAACTACACTATCATCTATAGAGTTTGGAGTCAAGACTCTCCACCGAACAAAAATTATTTACTGTGTTCAATCTGTTTAAGTATGACATATTAGTTGTTATTAATCACTAAAAATTTAGACATTGAATTTGATTAAGTAAAACTATATCATTGGTTATATTAACTAGTGGCACCTTTCAAACACACATGCATACATAGCCTCAAAATACAAGTTACCCTCATGTTTTCATTTCTATCAATCATCTAGTGCCTAATTATTGCTGTGACTTCATGTCCTATCAGTGGTCATCGTTTAGTTTACATCATACTTCGCTTACTTTAAATCATCAAGTTAATTGTTGCAGATATAATTGCTTCCCATCTTTATCATTGTTGGCTACATGGTCAGCAAAATAAAGTAAGGTTCATTGTATTAGTTGCTTTTCTTTAGTTAATACTTTTTATGCATATTTTTAACATGTCTCCCTAATCTCTTGCATGAAATTAAGACCATCTATTCTTTGGCTTGTTGTTTCCTTTTTCACCACAAAAGAACAGAAAAAAAGGCTGATATTGAAGTTATTTTACCTTTTGTTAATCTGTTTGATGGTGAAGTTGAGGAAATATTTCCACTGATATAACTCTTTATCTTGTAATATAAAATGGAAAGCAAAATGGAACTTTTCATTTGACTAAATTGATCTCTCATTTTCGGTGTTTTGTATCTATAGTACATTGTTCATACAAAGATTTTAATTTTCTTATTTTGATTAACAAATATTCTACCCTTGACATTATCACATTTAAGAGAGTTCACATGTGCTATCAAGTTTTAATTGAGTTTTGAAATGACTAGAATGACAAGTGGAACATAAAGGCACAATTTTTATTTTTTTTTTAGTTTTGGGTGTTGAACCATGTTAATATTATTAAAGGCTATATTAGCTTAGGGTTACCCTCTACCCTTTTTTAGCTACCCTACATATTAGTGCCCTTCAGCCTAATTTTTACACAACAATCCATTAACATCAGCCAAACTAGACCACCATCCGTACTCAAGTGGGCTTCTTAGTTGTACCATCTAAAGCTTTCTCCAACACATGGTGGCATTGAGAGTATGTCATGCAACTAGGCCAAATAAAGTTAATGGTTAAAACTTCTCATATGAATCATCATATAATCTTAACCTATATAGGGAAAAGAATATTCTTATCTTAAAAACTTAATTGACATAAACTTAAATTCAAATTCTAAAATAATACTTAGATTATATGCAGACCCTTATATGCTAATAAATAATACTATTGGTAACAAAAACTTAGATAGCTAATTATATATTAAATTAAAAATTATTTATAAAAATTAATTTAGATATTAATAACATTTTTAGTTTTTAAAATAATATTTAATTTTGTTAATATAATAATTAATTATTTTTTATTTTTATAATTAGTTTCTATTTAATGAATTTTTAAAATGTCGTGAAATAAATGCAGTACAGATTTCCCTTATTTACAAAACTACTATTGTAATAATGATACTAAAACAATCATTATAATGTATCCTAGAATCCAAATTTTACACTAATGTGCCATCAATAACTATTCAAATATAAATTAACAAGATTTGTATACTTTTTCAATATTAATTAATTAAAAACTTTAAATATCACTACAATTTTTTTTTATATTACATTCAAAACAAAGATATAAATTTATAGATAAATTTAATATTACACACAATATTTATTTATTTATATGTAAATTCTGCATTACATACAAATTATAGTAGATAATATATCTTACTACATGCAAATTATTCCGTAAATACTTTTGTATGTAAAATTTTGTATATTATAATCATTATTATTACTATTATTAAAAGTACTATTATTTTTATCATTATTAATACTAACACTATTATTATTACTAATATTATTAACAGTGTTACTAATATTACTAATAAAAATAATAAAAATTTAATGATAATAATAATAATATATTACTATTAGTAATAATATTAATAATATTATAAATATTAATAAATTTTAATATTAATAATATTATTAATATAGTTAATATTAATGATAATGATAATAATATCAATAATAATAATAATATTAATATTAGTATTAATAAATAATAATAATAGTAATTTATAATACCAATAATATTATAAGAATAATAAAAATCATAATATAACAACTAAATAATCCTTTTATTACAGTTACATGTAGTTAGTGGATGTTGGTTTAAATTACTACAGTAAGATGTTTATTATTATTATTATTATTATTATTATTATTATTATTATTATATAATAGTAAATAAATTTTTATTTATAAATTATATTTGTTTAAATAATAATATCGTCGGTTTGTGTAGTGTTAGTTAGGGATGGCAATTCGAGCTATCCTGTTTCGGGTAAAATATGCGAGTTATTTTTATTGGCCTACATGTGGGCTAACCTACAGACCTGTCTGTATAAGAATTTTTTTTTAAATTAATTAAAAGAATTAAATATAAATTTTGTATGAATTTATTTTTTGTTTATTAAGTTATTTTTTTCTTATTTAGTGAATTAGGTAAATGTTCTCATAGTATAAAAAATGCATAATAAGATATGGATACAAAAGTTATAATGATGTCTGATGCGAAGAAGATGATGAATAATACTCAATGATAAAAGATATGATATTAGATACTCGAGATTATATTACTAAAGTATCAACATTAACATTTGGGACTAAAGAAGAAACAAATTAAATTACATTTAAAGTTCAAGATGCACAAGGATCTATCAAACCAAAAGAACTTTCATATTCAATGTTAATTTGCTCGTGAACAAGAGAAGAATTAAAGCTTTAACGGTCATAATCTGAAGACTATATAAAGACCTTGAAGGTGAAGAACACATACACAATAATACGAGACAAAGTTACAAAGCTAACATATCAAATTTATATTCTGAGTGTGTATAGTCTTTCTGTGAGAATATTTCATATCTACTATTTAGAGCATTCATATTTTGAGGAGTGGGTCAAAGATTGTAAACACTTCACCATCTGAAGATAACCCTATATGGTTCCACTGCTACTATCTTATTGAGAGTGTTTCTCACTTATTGAGAGGTCATAAACTCAAAGGGAGATTAAGACTTGTTGTCTGGAGAGGTCACTGGTATAAAATATCAAAGTCACGACCCCAAATAACGACATTTATTACAAAACTGTTGTAAAACAAAAAGGTAGTGGCAATTTTGTAAATTTTCAAATTTTTTAGCAATAATTCCTTGATGAACTGTCGTTAAAAGTGACCTCCTTCACACAACCACCGATTGACCATTGCGACTCCACATCATTTGCGCCATTTGCGTCGTGCGTGTTTTGCCGTGCATGCTTCTCCGTGTGTGCCTCCATGCAACCATCGAGTTTACCACCACGACTCCACCACTACCAAACCATACCACCACCGCCAGACCGTCCCACCACCATGAGCCTCTTCTGTGTGTGAGCATCCTTCGTGCGTGAGACACCATGACCACTGCTCTTATTCCACCTTGCCTCCGTACGAGCCTCGACGACTCCTCCTCCACGAGTATCGATGACCACCGAGATGCTACCTCTATAAGCTTTCTTCCTTGTCACGAAAGTTTAAAAACTCACATTTGAGGTTAGTATTTTATTTACTGTTTAATTTTATAATAAATGTGTGTATGAATGTATTGAACGTGTTGATTTTTGAGTTCGTAGGTGTTCGAACTTCAACAATTTTGATTTAGTTTCTAGTGAATTAGATAGTATTTCTATATATTGAATGCTTTGATTCTGAGTCTAGTGGTGTCTGACCTTCAGTAGTTTTGATTTACTTTTATAATCAATTATATAGTATTTGTATATATTGAACGCATTGATGCTGAGTGTGGGGTGTTCAATCTTCAACAATTTTGATTTAGTTTTATAATGAATTAGATAGTATTTATATGTATTAAACGAGTTGATGCTGAGTCTGAGGGTGTTTGACCTTCAGCAATTTTGATTTAGATTTTCTTAGTTTACCAATTTTATGTATCGGAGTTGGATTAATGCATCGTGTATAAGTGATGCATATGAGAGAGGGGTAGAATAAGTCATACAGTTTGCACAACGTAATGTCGTTAGTAATCATAACATAGTAAGAATAAGGTGTCCCAATGTGAATTGTTTGAATGGAAGGATATTAAATGTTTTCAAAATTAGAGAACAACTTTTGTGTGATGGATTTTTGAAATATGATACAACATGGACGTGGCATGGTGAATTGTTACACTTGCCAAGTGTGAGCAAAGCTTCGAAGTTTGTTGATTTCTCAATAAATGATAGATTAGAGGACATAATTTGTGACGTGGGAGCAAAATCTTTTGTTGAAGCGATTTTCAAAAATATGTCTAATAATGTAAAGACTCCTTTGTATGTTGGTTCGAATAACTTCACACAATTATCAGCAGTGTTAAGATTGATGAATTTGAAGACAATGAATGGATGGACCAACAAAAGTTTTACAAAATTGCTTTAATTGCTGAAGGACATGCTTCCAGAAGGAAATACATTATCCAATAAAAAATATGAGGCAAAAAAAAGAAAACTTTGTCCAATGGGTATGGAATATAAAAAAATACATTTATGTCCTAATGATTGTATTTTATATAGAAATGAGTATGAAGATTTAAAAAGATGTCTCAGGTGTGATTTGTCACGTTATAAGGTTAAAATTGGTAAAAAAGATGAAATTGATGAAGTCACAAAGGGAGGTCTTCCTACTAAGGTCGTTTGGTATCTTCCAATACCAACTAATTTGATTATTTGTTTGTTGAAGAGTAGCAAGAACCTAAGACAAAACTCTCTGTAGAAAAGAAGAAAACATTCTTCATTGATGATCTTGTGGTAGCATTGGTGGAAGTTGTTACAGCTTTAGATACAACAGTCGTACAAGTTCCATGATGCCAATGTTTTTGTCAGACATAATGATGTCTCATTTTACTTTCACATGTCATATTATTAATATCATTAATATTATTCAAATTAATAACATTATTAATTATTATAATAATATTATTCATAATACTAATATTATTACCATTATTAATACTATTACTATTATTAATATTATTATTATTTATATTATTATTAATATTAATATTTTTAATATTATTCATATTATTATATTAATATTATTAATTTTATAATGTTAATAGTATGCACACGTAGCAATTCTAGTTCGTAGATAATATCCACCAACTTCAGTTCGTAGGTAATACCCATTAACTCTAATCCGTAGGTAATACCATCAACTCTAGTGTGTAAGTATTACCAATCAACTAAGGTCCATAGATAATACCTACCAACTTGAGTTTGTAGGTAATACTTACCAACTGTAGTATGTGGATATCTTTCTTACATATCATGCATATAATTTTTTAATTTATTTTCATTATTATTTTGACTTTTTTTATTATTTATGATTTTTATTTATCATTATTATTTAATATTATTATTTATAACTATTAATTATGATTATTATTTATAAATATTAATTATGATTATTATTTATAATTATTCATATTATAATAATATTATTAATATCATGTATATAATTAATATGACTAATATTATTCATATTAATAAAGATATTAAGATTATTTATATTCTTAATCTTATTTATATTGTCAATATTATTAATATTGTTAATATAAATAATATTATTAATATTTGTAATATTATAATAGTAATATAAATATTAATATTAATATTATTAATAATGTTAATAAAAATTTATATTAATAATAAGATTGAATTTACTTACTAATATAAATTTGTTGGTAAAATTTGTGGATAATGTAAAATTTATCTACAGATAGAGATCCGTGGGTAATATCCATAAGTAATACTAAATTTACTTACAAATTCAAGTCTGTGAGTAATAATTTGTCGGTAAATATGATTTTTTTTGTAGTACTTGCATCCAAAAATTAGGAGATTAAGATAACAGTTCTGCAATTTTAAATGACGTAAGTTTAGTTATTAAAAATTTATACTTTTTATTTATTATATATATTACTAATAACTTATTGAAATTTAGGTATATTTGTGGATTATGCTTCAATGAGGGAAAACAAGATATGTATGGATTTTCAGACCTTCAACTCATTCAATCATTGGTAACAAAAAGTCAGAAACACAAACATACATTACCACTGTCTTAAAAAATAGAGGAACACAAATTTATATTGTTCCATATATCCATGAATAAGTCCATATTCAATAAATAAATTATACTAAATTATTGAAATAAGATAGACTAACTAATTTTTTTATGTAGGTGTCATTGATAACTACTGATCATATCTGTTCAATCATACCACTGCATGATTTTGCTCATTGCATAAGAAACCTCCTAACTATTTTAAACATATTATAGATAGGTTAGACAATTTCAATTAGCATCTATTATTACTCATACATTGCATAATGTTATGCGTTCTAACATGAAATCTTATTATTTCAATGTTTATTCTTGATATAACATGTTGAGTGGGAAAAGAAGTGCAAATACAAAAAATCTTACTTGGATGCACCTTAAGACATTTAAGGTATATTTGTTCACTCACTTCAATGTGTGTCATTCATTCATTTAGTAACATTTATTTTTACTTGTAGTGCAATAAGTAATTTGGAAATTATGAGTGTGATTACTATGTGATGTAGTGGATGTCAACTATTGTGTGAGTTGGAATTAATAGAGGTTGGGATTAGGTAATTCATCAATACACAAAGACACTAAAATTTGGTGTTTATTATTTATGGAATAATTCAAAAATATTCAAATGTCATAGATTTTCAATAACTTATAGCCGATAGATTCAGAAGTACCGGAGTATGTTAAGACAAAATGGTCAAAATTTTTTGTAACCATGTATAACACTTTGGTATAGATGAATGATTAGAATAACATCATGTTTTTTTGTTAAACTTTTTCATATATAATTAGTTGTGTTAAATTATGATGTTATATGTACTTATTTATATGTAGTCTTTTATATTGAAATTATGATGCTATATGTAGCCAAAATTTTGTTACAATGCATGATTTTTATAGAATTTGATATATTACGCAGGACGAAAGCATATAAGCAATATTCGATAATTTATAAAAGAAAACCACTTTTAACAACGGTTCTGGACCAAAACCTTTTTCAGAAGACCTCACCAAGCCACCTTTAACAACAGTTCCTAAGTAGAACTGTCTTTAAAACTCTTTAAGAATGACTTTTAACGGTGGTTTCTGGGATAAAATTGATGTAAGTTGATTTTAGATTGTTCCATTTAAGAGGTGACACTTATGATTTGGATTTTAGCAAATATATGGTGAGACCTAGGGAAGATTCCCACTGGACACGAACTTAACCAAGTGGTTAAGTAAGTGTGAAGGTTCACTTCCAAAGGCAAAAGCAAAAACACAGTATAGGGTGAATATGATGTATGGTGCGGAATTGAAAGAACATGAAAGGAAGCACAATAGAATGATATGGACCTAATGTAAAATGGAGGAAAACAAGAACATAAACACAAAGATAAATGGAGTAATGGAAAATGAAGGAAAAGGGATGGAAGAAGAAAGCTTATGGTGTGGATTTAAGAAGGAACACGCCACTTGGAGTATGGTTTCCTCCAAGATAAGTGTAGAGGGCCGCCACTTGAGAGCTCTCAACTCACTCAAGATAAGACCTAATGCTTAAGAGACACAAGCCTCACAAACACCTCACACAATTTGTGTAGAATAACTTTTCTTAATCAAATTCAACTTGTAAATACATGAGGCAAGACACCCTATTTATAGCAATGAGTGCCTTGGTGGGCAAGGAAGGGAGGGGTAGACTTGTAATAGGGGGGGCCTAGGGGTTGACCAATTGTCAATGTCACCCCTAGTCCTAGCTTCTAGAAGCTAGGGCTACGTTCTAACCCTAATTGACTTGTCATGGCCCAATTTGATAAGTACGCCCCTCCTATCATGTTAATTAAACCCTATTCTACTGAAATTGAAAACAAGGAAACTAGTTGGTGCTCAACTCCCATGGCTTGGGCTTTGCTCCTGGTAATCCTTTGCGGAATGATGGGGTCTGAAGCACTGACTAGTGGTGGGTCCTGACCTAGCCCTTAATCTTGTGTCATGCTTCGTGTCCTTCTTCTGGAAGGTTGGGCTTGATCAAGGGTTTCTCCATCTCTTAGGTTTGTATCATGCTCTCCGAGTGGGAGAGATTTTGTACACGAATTTGCAACACCTGTAGAGAAGGGAATTAGATCACTAACATTAAAAGAATTGCTTCCTAGATATGTGTTAGGTAAATCTAACTCATAAGCATTATCATTGATCCTTTTAATGATCTGGAAGGGACCATCACCACTAGGTAAGAGTTTGGATTTCCTTTTAGTAGGGAAGCAATCTTTCCCATAAGACCACCCTCATGTGCCTCTCTAATAAGAGACTTCCTCAAAGACCCTTGGGGAACACAAAGTCTTTTCCCTTTAAAGAGAAAACCCTCGTGTATGAAAAAGTCCTTGTGTCCTCCCTTTAAGCAATCTTGATAGATGTGAGAGAAATCAAGGTCATCTTTATAGATTTCCTTTATGTGATTAAAGCCCAAGTATGTAGTATCCAAAATAGTTAGCAAGGTATGCCTTCTTAAAAGAGCATCTACAACCACATTTGTTTTATCTTGCTTATGTTTGATCACATAAGGATATTGTTCAATAAACTCCACCCATTTGGCATGTCTCTTGTTGAGTTTGCTTTGACCCTTCAAATATTTAAGGGATTCATGATCACTATGTTGTTAGGAAAGATGGCTTTAAACTAGAGGGGGGGTGAATTGTTTAAAGAGGTTTTCACAAACTTTTCCAAGCTAGAATGAATATCTTTCAGAAATCAAATGATTAAGCAATTCAGTTTGCCAAAACAGCAAGCAAAACAGCACTGCCAGGAAAACAATCGGTTGTTTCTTCGAAACAATCGGTTGTTTATACCAGCAAGCAACAAACAAACTGAAATTAAAGAGTTAGGGATAGAAAGATTGTACACAGATGTTTATACTGGTTCACTCTAACCCAGAGCTACATCCAGTCTTCTTAAAAACCCTGAGGAAATCCACTAAGCAATCAACACTAGATTACTTACACACAACCAAGAAAGTGACCTTGAACACCCTCAAGAAACACACTTTCCTTGGTCAGCACACCACACTAAGAAAGCTGATCTTGATCCCCTCAAGAACACACAGCTCTTCTTAGCAACAGCACAAACGAATGTTCACAGAATTACAAGGATTACACTTGTTACAGAAGCAATCTGAAATCAGTACAAGAGAATCCTATCTCAGCACTTTGATCAACCAAAACTCTAAGCAATCTCCAACTCTTAGAAAAACTTTTTCAATTCACTTAGATTCTTAAAACTCAAATTTGTTTTTCTGTATATATATAAAAAAGATGTTTGTAATCAAATCTTAACAAACTCTTAATAGCTTTAGAAAGATTGGTCAAAGCATTTAATGACTGGAGCGTATGAATTAAAACCATTTAGAGCTCAGTCAAAGTCAAAACTGTTTTCTGTTATAAAAACATAACAAACAATCGATTGTTTCCTCGAATCAATCGGTTGTTTTGTTACTTAACCAATTTTCACACTTCAAAACAGTTTTCAAAACACCTAAGCTTAAACAATCGGTTGTTTCGATAAAACAATCGGTTGTTTTAACTCAATTTGAAAAAAACACTTTACTTTGTTTGAAAGTTGAGATGCTTGAGCTTTAGATTCAATCAAAGGTTGAGTTACACAACTCAAACTACCCAGATCCTAACTAAACCAGCACAGCAACAGCAAGCACAGCAAAAGCTTCATCATCCTTCAAAGGATTTGGATTCTTCAAAACCTTGAACACCACTTGGTTCAACAATCTCCCCCTATTTGATGAAGACAAATCCCTGATGCTTGATCCCTAATGCTTGTGTTGTTCTGATTAAATCTGAAGCAGTTCCTGCAAACGAACTTTTAGCAGACATTGAACCTCTGATATTTGGTTAGAAAATATATACACAGTTAAAGCTTAAACAATTAATATCAGTAAAAACATTTAAAAGCAGTCTTAAACAAGCATATAAGCAAACAAGCATAAAATCTCCCCCTATTTGTCTTCACAAATAGACAAATATAAGAGATAAAGCCATAAAAAGTTCATATTACATCAGAATTATAAAAGCAACAGCAGAAGGAAAGAAAAGAAAATCAAACTTCAACAGCAGCAAAAACAATCGATTGTTTCGACAATCCAATCGGTTGTTTTTCTTCATTCTTCCTTATCTCCAAACTGAAGATCAAAGATTTGGTTCTGAACAACTTCAATTTGTTCATCCAGACTCATGAACCTTGCATCCATGTTGTCAAACCTGGTATCAAACCTCTGGAAATTGCTAACACACAGATCATGGAGGTTTCTTTGGTTTTCAGCAAAGCTATCCATCCTATTCATCATGAACCTTTCAAAAGGTGACATTGATTGAATCCTTTCTTCTGGATGTTCAGCAGCCGCACTGGGTCCAGCATCTTGAAACCCTCCTGTTGGATCTTCATGTTCAACATCCATATCTGTAGGTTCTTCTTGAGCAGCACCACTAGAGGAGGCACCATGATCACCATCCTTGCTTACCCAGTTTCCACCTATTTTTGTAAATCCCATCTTGCTGAGTGATCCATTGTTCTACTCTTGAGTTGACTTGACCAGCTCAGAAGTCTCATCTTCCAGATTAACTTCAAAATAGTTTAGGAATATAGATAACAAAATAGCATAGGGATAGTGATAGTCACCCAACCTCATTGCTTTTTGCATGTGCTCTTTGATGATGTGGATCCAATTTAGTTTGATCTTCTTGGTGATGCAGAAGATGTAAACCAGATCTTCTTCAGTCAAAACAGAATGGTTGCTCCCCCTTGGAGTTAGAATCCATGTCACAATGAGAGCAAGCAGCCTCTCATCCAGTTTCAACCCTCCAACTGAGCATGCACTCACTTGAGCTTGAGTGTTTTTCAAACAGCTTTTGTAAAACTGAATTTTGTTGAAATCCTCCACCACACCAAGATTGCCTTTGCTGATTCGCAGTCCAGAAAACTTGAGTCCAGCAACAGCAGCCCAAACCTCATGGGTTATCTCCATTTCCACACCTTTTACATGAGAAACTAGATTGTTTCCCTCAAATTTCAAATTGGTGTAGAAGACCTTCACCAAGTCTGAATATATGTTGCCCTTCATCTCCAGAAACCTTCTGAGATACTGATCTTTGAGAAGTTTCCTCACATTGTCCAGCTTTTGACTTTTCAGCCAATCAAAACTCACAACCTTGGGGTTGTTGATTTTCTTGAGACTTGTCTCATATCTATATTTTTCTATGAGATCTTTATCTCTAGAAAACCATCCTTCCAGCCTTCCTCCAGACCTTACAGCTCTGGTTTTGATTCTTCCAAAAGTGGGAGGAGTTGATTCCATGGCAGCAGAGATGAGAAAACAGAGGGCAGCTCTTCTTTACAGATTTTCTCAAGAGATGGTGCAAGAGATGTTGCAAGAGATGTTGCAATTGGTTGTTCATCTGCACCTGATTTTATAACCATCCGAAAACCAATTTATGATTAAGTCCATTCAATGGGTACCTGATTTTCAGAGAGAGAAGGTTGTTCTGCACAGAACATGTCAGAAAAAGAAACTGAAAAACACATGGTCTTTTGACTAGTCATAAAGGCTCTTGAATTTCCAAGATTTTGGAATATATTCCTTTATGAATGTTGTAACCACTTTCTGAGCACGCTCAGCTTTCAATACAGATATTTTGACCAAGATTCTCCCTTTTGAATTTGATCTGCAACGGATAGAAGAAGAATTCAAAATTAAATCAATTTCTTCACAGTGCTGTCAGACTCAAAACAATCGGTTGTTTCGAAGAAACAATCGGTTGTTTTTCTGCAGCAGTTAAAACTTGATTTTAAGAATTTTTAACCAAAAACAGAAGCAGATAACAACAGATAACATTGACCAAAGAGGGATTAATCACAGGAAAGAACTTTAATACTAAAATTGAGGACAGTAAAAGAAAAATCTCATCCTTGTGTTGTTTCTTCAATGAGCCAATTGCTTGTTGATCAAGAAGGCTTCTTTTCATTGAATTGACCTTCTGCAAAGTATTGATTCAGCTTCAATGATTGCCCTTTGTCTTTAACAGTCTAACCAGTTGGCTCAGCTCCTCTTTTTCTATTTATTTTCCTGCACAAACATTAGTTCAAGCAACAAGATTTGGTCCTTTCATAAATGTGGGTCCAATTGGTTTCTTTTTCACACTTGGAACCTCACATCCTTTAGGGATCCATTTCATGTAGCCTCTTGGAACAGAAAACTTTCTTATTTTGCAGAATCTAACCGAATGGCCCTTTTTCATGCAATAAAAGCATGTCACAATCGATTGTTTCGTCTTAACGGTTGTTTTTTTGGTTTTCTTAAAAAACTTTTTGAAAACCTATCTTACTTGTTCTGTGGATTGAAGCCTAAACCAGCCTTTCCAAAAACACAACTTTGAGATGCCAGGACATTCTCAAAGTTTGATTTCCCTTTTGAAAGCTTGTCCACAGTTTCAACAAGATATTGAACCTTTTTCTCAAGATTTTCACAATTTTCACAAATGAGAGTATCACACTTACAAGAGGTGTTTTTGAAATGATTTTTCATCTTTTCAAAATCAATTTTTGCTTTTCTCAGATTCTCTTCAAGTGATTTAACTCTCTTTTCAAGCCCATTGTTAAGATCTCTCAATCGATTGTTTGAAAGCACCAATCGATTAGCTTCATCATGAGTTTCTTGAAAAGCTTCAAGCAATTCACAATAATTTTGTTCATTTAAGGAAGCACAAGAACTTACCTCACTTGAACTGCAAGCATCATCATCATCCTCAGCCACTAAACATATGTTGGCTTTTTCATCTTCACTTGATGAGGAACTTGATGAAGACACTTCATTTTCATCCCAAGCTATGTAGGCTCTTTTTGTCTTGCCTTTCTTCTCCTCATAGCTTGTCTTTTTCTCCTTGCTCTTGTTGGGACAATCTGCCTTTATGTGACCTTGCTCACCACAACCAAAACAAGTATAGTTATTTGAATTTAAATCATTGGATTTCTTGTTTCCATACCTATCCTTGTTGTTGTCTTTGTTGCGTTTTCTCTTTAGGAATTTGCTGAATTTTCTTGACAGCAAACTCAGATTTTCCTCATCACTATCATCACTTGAATCTTGCTTTCCCTTGTGTTTGGATGCTTTCAAGGCTATGCTCCTTGTGTGCTTATCTTGATTCTCTTGAACATTGAGTCTATTCATCTCTAGCTCATGTTCCCTAAGCTTTCCAAACAAAGAAGCAACACTTAAGGATGTTAGATCTTTAGATTCAGAAATTGCAGTTACCTTTGGTTGTCATGCTCTATCAAGACATTTCAAGATCTTGATGTTTAGCTCTTCTTTGTCAAAAGTCTTGTCTAGGCTCATAAGGTGATTGATTATATGAGTAAACCTTTTCTGTACTTCAGCAATTGTTTCACCTTTAAGCATTCTGAACATTTCATACTCTTGGATTAGAGCATGCTTTCTAGCTCTTTTAACTTCATTTGTTCCTTCATGAGTGACCTCCAAAGTATCCCACATTTTCTTTGATGATTTACATTGTGATACCCTGAAAAACTCATCAGAATTTAAAGCAGAGGTTATAATATTTTTGGCAATGCAATCAAATTTGGCCTTTTTGCTTTCTGCATCAGTCCATTGAGACCATGGCTTCTCAATGACAGAACCATCTTTTTCAAACTTTGGTATAAAAGGACCATTTTCAATTGCATCCCAAATTCCTTTGTCAAGAGATTCCATGAATATTTTCATTCTAACTTTCCAAAACTGGTAATTCAAACCACAAAACAAGGGTGGTCTGTTTATTGAAGCACCTTCCCCAAAAGGAAGTCTATCAGCCATTTTAAAAGATTTTAGGATCAACTTGAATGACTTTCAAGAACCAAGCTCTTGATGCCAATTGTTAGGAAAGATGGCTTTAAACTAGAGGGGGGGTGAATTGTTTAAAGAGGTTTTCGCAAACTTTTCCAAGCTAGAATGAATATCTTTCAGAAATCAAATGATTAAGCAATTCAGTTTGCCAAAACAGCAAGCAAAACAGCACTGCCAGGAAAATAATCGGTTGTTTCTTCGAAACAATCGGTTGTTTATACCAGCAAGCAACAAACAAACTGAAATTAAAGAGTTAGGGATAGAGAGATTGTACACAGATGTTTATACTGGTTCACTCCAACCCAGAGCTACATCCAGTCTTCTCAGAAACCCTGAGGAAATCCACTAAGCAATCAACACTAGATTACTTACACACAACCAAGAAAGTGACCTTGAACACCCTCAAGAAACACACTTTCCTTGGTCAGCACACCACACTAAGAAAGCTGATCTTGATCCCCTCAAGAACACACAGCTCTTCTTAGCAACAGCACAAACGAATGTTCACAGAATTACAAGGATTACACTTGTTACAGAAGCAATCTGAAATCAGTACAAGAGAATCCTATCTCAGCACTTTGATCAACCAAAACTCTAAGCAATCTCCAACTCTTAGAAAAACTTTTTCAATTCACTTAGATTCTTAAAACTCAAATTTGTTTTTCTGTATATATATAAAGAAGATGTTTGTAATCAAATCTTAACAAACTCTTAATAGCTTTAGAAAGATTGGTCAAAGCATTTAATGACTGGAGCGTATGAATTAAAACCATTTAGAGCTCAGTCAAAGTCAAAACTGTTTTCTATTATAAAAACATAACAAACAATCGATTGTTTCCTCGAATCAATCGGTTGTTTTGTTACTTAACCAATTTTCACACTTCAAAACAGTTTTCAAAACACCTAAGCTTAAACAATCGGTTGTTTCGATAAAACAATCGGTTGTTTTAACTCAGTTTGAAAAAAACACTTTACTTTGTTTGAAAGTTGAGATGCTTGAGCTTTAGATTCAATCAAAGGTTGAGTTACACAACTCAAACTACCCAGATCCTAACTAAACCAGCATAGCAACAGCAAGCACAGCAAAAGCTTCATCATCCTTCAAAGGATTTGGATTCTTCAAAACCTTGAACACCACTTGGTTCAACATATGTATCACAAATTCCTTTGGAAAAAGATAGTGTTGCCAATTTTGCAAGGCTCTCACAAGAGCATAAAGTTCCTTATCATAGGTTGAGTAATTGAGATGACTCCCCTTGAGTTTCTCACTAAAATAAGCTAAGAGGTGACCTTCTTGAAGGAGGATAGTCCCAATGCCTATGTTGGAGGCATCGCATTCAATTTCAAAAGTCTTAGTAAAGTTGGGTAGTGCTAGTGCCTTGGTCAATTTAACCTTTAAAGTTTCAAAAGTTTTTTCTTGTTCTTGGCCCCATTTAAACACCAGATCCTTCTTTACTATGGCATTGAGAGGTGCAGCAATGGTACTAAATTCTTTCACGAACCTTCTATAACTAGCAAGTCCATGAAAGCTCCGTACCTCACTAACATTAGTGGGTGTAGGCCAATGTCTAATTGCTGCTACCTTTTCTTCATCCACATGCACCCCTTTTGAACTTACAACAAACCCTAGGAAGTTTATGTAATCAGTTGCACACACACATTTTTCCGAATTAGCATACAACTTTTCCTTCCTAAGGGTTCCTAAGACTTGCCTAACATGCTTCTTATGGTCCTCTAAAGACAAACTATAGATAAGGATATCATCAAAATAGACCACTATAAACATGCTAATGAAAGGTCTTAAAATATGATGCATAAGTCGCATGAAGGTGCTTGGAGTGTTGGTTAAGCCAAAGGGTATGACTAACCACTCATACAATCCAAATTTGGTTTTAAAAGCGGTTTTCCATTCATCTCCCAGTTTAATTCAGATTTGATTATACCCACTTTTAAGATCAATTTTGATGAGGATTTAAGACCCATGCAACCCATCCAACAAGTCGTCTAATCTAGGAATGGGATGCCTATACTTGATGGTTATGTTATTGATTGTGCGACAATCTGTACACATCGTCCAACTCCAATCCTTTTTAGGGACAAAAATTACAGGCATAGCACATGGACTCATGATGTCTTGCACCCACCCTTTAGCTATCAACTCCTCAACTTGTTGAATTTCTTTGGCCTCTGTTGGATTGGTCCTATATGCTAGCCGATTTGGTAAAGAAGCCCGAGTATGAAATCAATTTGGTGTTCAATACCCCTTAGAGAAGGTAATCCTTTAAACTCCTTTACCAAAGGGTCCAAGCACATAGGACCATCTATTGCCAACTCACTTGCAAGATTTTTCTTTGGATAAGCTATGAAGATAGCCCTTTGAGAAAGTATTACCTCTTTAACTTCTTTAGGTGAAATGAGAAGGATTTTCTTAGAACTTTTTTTCTTTTTCATATTCTCTCTTTTCTTTCATTTTTACTTGGTCCTCATGGACTTCTTTTGGTGTGAGAGATGTGAGGGTGATCTTATGCCCATGGAAGGTAAAATAAATTTTGTTAGTAAGGCCATCATATAAAGTTTTTCTATCAAATTGCCATGGCCTTTCTAAAAGAATATGTGTGGCTTCCATAGGTACAACATCACATAAGACCTCATCCTTATATTTACCAATCAAAAAGGCTATGAGGACTTGCTTATTTAGTATTATTTCCCCTTCAATGTAAGGACCTGTAAAATTAAATTGGAATAAAAGAGATATATTTTAAATGAATTCTAAGTATGTCTTTATTTAAAATGAAAAGGAAGGAAAGTGTAGTTTGGAAGACTATGAGATCGCCTAGTAGTACATGATCGCCGGTCGCCTGCTACACATGAGCGCCAGGGCGCGAGGCATGCAGGCATCGCGCGGGCGCGAGGCATGTGGACGTCGCCAGGGCGCGAGGCATGCGGGCATTGCCAGGGCACGAGAGGCATGCGGGCATCGCCAGGGCGCGAGGCATGCGGGCATTGCCAGGGCGCGAGAGGCATGCGGGCTTTGCCAGGGGGAGACATCGGTCGTTCGCCAGCGAGAGGTCATCGGTGGATTGTCTTCGCGCGAGGGGTCATCGGTGGGTTGTCTTCGCGTGAGAGGTCATCGGTGGATAGCCTTCGCGCGAGAGGTCATCGGTGGATGGTCCTCGCACGAGAGGTCATCGGTGGATAGCCTTCGCGGGAGAGGTCATCGGTGGATAGACTTCGCGCCTGTGGTCATCGGTGAAAGGTCATCGCGCGACGTCGAGTTACACACAGAGAAGGTGGGACCCAGACTTCCAGCATGGAACGTCCTGCACGGGCGCCACGTAGACAAAAAGAGTGGTTCAGAATAGTGACCTCAGAGTGTTAGCCTGCGCAGAGGCACGCTCAGTAGTACTGTTCAGGGAGTGGTTGGCCTGCGCAAGAGACAACTGTAGTCGTACTGTTCAGGGAAACGTACACTCAGACTTCTCTGCAGAGTGGGTGTGGCAGCTGCTTTTGGTGGATAAGTTGGTTTAAGATGCAGAGACCCACTGCTGAGAGAAAAAAAAAACGTGGCAGTATTCAAAGAGAGAAAGAGTGAGTTACCTCCCTTCTCCTCCAGATATCTCCTTCGCGCTGCGATTCTAGCATCTTCACACAAGAGTACGACGAGGGGCAGCACCATTAGAGCACCTGGGAGGTTCTCTGCAAGTCCTTCAACCAGACGCAAAAACAGAGCCAAGGCGTTGTTCAAGCTTCGTTGGGTTTCGGAGCTCCTGGTGTTTTGCGCAAGTCCAGGTAAGGGAAGCTAGCTTTATTTTCAATACAAGCCATAGATTAGTTGTTTCTGAAGTGAGGGCGACGTGGTCGCCGGTTTTCGTTTTCATCTTCGTGAATGCTCTGTTTCTATGTGTTTGGGCGACGTGGTCGCCGGTTTTATATACAGACTTCGAAATACCTTGTTTTTGAACTAGATCGCCGGTTTTGGCGTTATTTACGAACTCGCTGTTTTTGATGTTGCTTTGAAACGGTATGAGATTTAAATGAGATATTCGAAAATAAGAACCTTGGAGTGAGCTTTTGCTGTGATTGAAATCTTTCCTTTAAGTGTTATGTGATGTGTTGGATGTGGTGAATGTGGGATCGAGGCATAGTATTTTCAGGAAAGAAAATACCGTGTAAGATCGTGTAGGATGTGCATTGATCGGTGATGTCTATAATGAGATTATCCTGACTCTCCTGAGATAATGAATTCACATAGATGAAGTTATTCAGGCGTTGAGAGTCGAAGGAGGTTCATATGAATGGGTGTCTCGTGTGAACAAGACGAGCTCGGCCTGTTATATGGATTAACCCTGTCATACTGTGAGAATGATGAACTTGAGATCGAGAATGTGTTGATGCGCATAGCTGTGGAAACATTACAACAGCTTAGTATGACAGGTGCAGAATCTCTGAGTCTAGTCAATGCACGAGTCTTCCGGAAGTAGTGTCAAGTGTCTTGTGTGCTGGGTCAGTGGTGGTCTGACATGTGAAATGAGGAACTTGAAATTTATAGACACTTGATGCAGTTTTGTGAAATAGAATGACTCTTGAGAATATTGTGAAATGTGTGATTTCTGGGCGATCAGGTGAAGGGTATTGAGAAAATCTATAGCTTTACGTGAATATCTTGAAAATTGCTTACCCTGATTTTAATGTTCTTATTTAAACTCTCTTTAAAATATCTAACTTACCCTGCGTGTTTTGCTCGTTGGCTGTTTTTCTCTTTAAACTGTGATGATCGTGTATAACTTACACGGGAGCAGATGATCTTCCAGGATGTAGAGCTCCTTAGTGAGTGGTCGCCGAGGAAGAGATCGCCGGTTTTCTATCTCTTGGTGGTGATCGCCGGATTTATGTCCTGCTAGCAGATCGCCTGTTTGGGCCTTCTGTTACCAGATCGCCAGTTCATGTGTGGAGACCGCCGGTCTTGTTGTATTTGATTGAATTCGTTAAATTTTGAAAACATTTGACTGGTTATGTATTAAACTCCCTAAGAGGAGCAACTTCATTACTTATATATATATTATCATTCTTCAATATTATTTGTTCACCTTTATTTTCATTATACATGTATGTATGGCTTTATTTTGGCGGGATGTTACATTCAACACTTAGCCATTGGAGCTTGTAGGGTTTTGCATGAGAGATGGTGGGTAACCCAAGTTTTTCCACCACTCTTGTGCTAACCACATTTGCACAACTACCCCTATCTATGATTAAGGAACATAATTTGTCATTAATGAGGCACCTTGTGTGAAAATGTTTTCCCTTTGACTTTCATCAAAAGGCTTTTGGACTTGGCCAAGCATGCACCTTACTACTTAGAAATCTCCCTCACATGGAATTTCATTTTCTTCCTCACTTTGGCTCTTAGAAGAGGTAGGGGACCTAGACCTTTGAGGGCTATGATCACTCATGACAACCCCCTGTTAATCATCATGTTTCTCTTAGAAGGACAATTGGTTGCTATATGCCCAAAACCTAGACATTTAAAACATTTAATCTTTGAGGTTTTGGTGGTTGACTTAGGTGTAGAAGTAGAGGGTTGAGAAACTCTAGGTTTGTGAGTGATTTCGTTGGAATGAAAAGTTTTGGAAGAAGTTTTATTTTTGTATTTCCAATAAGATTTGTAGAAGTCATCATTATGAGTGTTTTTGAAATTGGTTTCCTTTAAAAATTGTGATTCTACCTTGATGGCTAGGTGAACCAACTTTTCCAAAGAGGAATACTCATACAATCTACGACATCTTGGATTTCCCTTCTCAAACCACTAACAAACCTAGCTATCTTTGACTCCTCAGTTTCAGGCATGTTAATTTTAGTCAAAGTAGTTCCTAAATCTTTATAGTACTCATCCACACTCCTAGGTCCTTGTTGAAGCCATTGGAGCTTCAACAAGAGTTTCGTCCTATAATGAGGAAGAACAAATCGCGCGCACATGTATTCTTTCAAATCATACCAAGAGACCACAACTGGCCTCTTGTTTAAACCAATGTCCATTACAGTTTGATGTCACCACTGCATGGCATAATCTAAGAATTCTAGGGAAGCTAACTTAACCTTTTGGTCCTCTTGGACCTCATACAGATTGAAAATATGTTCTACCTTAGCTTCCCATCCTAGATACACATTGGGATTACTTTACCCATTAAAACTAGGAAATTTAATAAAAGGGAAAGGGGTTTTGGATTATTGATGTTGGTGGCGCCTATCTTCAAATTGATGCACTCTCCAATCTTGATCATCCTCTAGACTCCCATAGTTGGTGTAGCTTCTAGAAGCTCTCCTTTGCTCCCATTTTCTTCCGCTATGTGGTCTCTCTTGAGTCGTTTCAAGTCTTTGTAATCGCTCCTCTAATTGCTGCATCTCCACCTCCTTTTTGTCCAATGTTCGTTTTGCCTCCACAAGCTCTCCCAAAAGAAAAAGCCTTTTGAGGAAATTGTGGCTTGGAAAATTCCCCTGATGACAAGTGAACCATAAAATACACAAAGGAAAACAAAAATTAGTGGAAAAAGATTAATACTTCTCTCCTCACTTGAAGCACTCGGTTATGTAGAAAAGAGGCCAAAGAAAAAGAAAGCGCTAAAAAGAATTTCTCTCAACAAAGGTCTATCTTTGATTGCAAGCTCTCAAATGAAAAAGGATAAAGCCTTTAACCTTGATCTCTAAAAAACCACAACAAAACTAAGAAATTTGAATGACAAACAATAAAACTCAAAATCAAGAAAGCTAAACCAAATTGGAAAAAAAGATTATGACAAAAATTTTTAAAGAAAGACAAGCAAGAAAAGGCACACAAAAAGACTCTAGGATACTTACTTAACTTTTAACAATGAAGTTCTATTCTTCCAAGAATTTGTAAAAGCAAAGGAATAAAATTCCAAAAAAATGAAATCAATTTGCCAGATAAAAGAACCATAATGATAAAAAAAAGGTAAATCAATACCACATTAAAACAAAAACCAAAAGAGAAAATGAAAAAGAAGAGGAAAGTATAACGAGTCTCATCTTGTTGACCTGTACAAAAATAATTATGCCTCCTAGGTATACTTCTTCCTTTTCTTTTTCATTCACAAATAATTCTAAATACTTGACATCTTTGATAAAGAAGTTTAGGGATGATCTTCAAAAATCTTCCAAAGGTTCTAACCTTCTAAGAGGATTTTCACAAGCAAATCATCTCTTCCCTAAACATTCTCTACAAACATGGCCTATATCTAGAATTCACCTATGTGAACTCCCCAAGCTTCATGAACATAAGATTGTTTCACATCCTAAACTTAGAAATATCTTCTCTGGGAACAAACTAGCTATGTTTTTTGTAGGAGTTCTAAATTCAAGGTCGAATTCTCTCAAACTTCGGGGGCATGATACAATCCAAGCCAACAAGGAGATGACCAAGGATTCAAATTACTATTCACACTATGAGAAGTCATCTCAACTTTCAAGTGAAGACGCAACCAAGGATCTAGCAAACCTCACTAGAAGGAGAAATGGGCAAAGACCATAACATCAAATGTTATTTCTTCTGGTCTTCTTAAAAATAAAACATGTTGTAAATAATTTGGACTCACTTTAAGGGTCCAAATAGCAAAGATAGGCTAGAATAGGTGCCTATAACATAATAGGGGGTGTAGTTATCATTTTAACTTGTTTCTAGCCCTTTAGGAAGGAAATTTGACCTAGTTTCTAGAAGAACAAGCCTAGGGTGCGATTTTGACTTAGTCAAACCCTAAAGGCAGCCCTCTCACGCATTTACCACCCTACCCATGCCCTTCTTGCCCACCAAGGCACCCATTCCTATAAATAGGGTGTCTTACTCTATGTATTTACAACTTGATTTTGAATAGAAAAGAAACTCTACAGGAGTGATTTTGTGAGTCTGAGTACTCTGGGTTTTATGGGTCTTATCTTAGGTGGGTAGTATCCTAAGTGGCGACTCCGGGTCTTATCTTGAGTGAGTGACATCTCAAGTGACGGCTCTTGCACCACTCATCTTGGAGTCCATCTGCTCCAAGTGGCATGAATTCCTTTTCTAATCCATAAGTTCTATTCATCCCTTCATCTTTTTCCTTCTTTATTTGCGCTATTATCCATTTTCATTTCATGTTCTTTAATGTTCCTTCCATTCCGTCATCTTTATCGTTTTGGTCTTGCTTATTTCTCTTTAAATTCTGCAATTTGCATCATTGTCACTCATATATGTGTTTTTTTACTTTGCCCTTCTGAAGTGAACCTTCACACTTACTTAACCACTTGGTTAAGTTCGTGTCTAGCGAGAATCTTTTTTAGGGTTCTCATCTTTAAATTGCTAAAATCCAAAATCTAAACAAAATTGAAACATTTAAAATGTGCAATATAAAATCAACTCACATCAATAATCGTCGTTAAAAAAGAACTATAATTCCTTTTTTTCTATTTTTTTTATATTGACGACAATTTTGAGTTAAGTGTCGTAATTTTTGTTTTATAACAATGGTTTTATAATCGTAGTTAAAAGTCAATTATTTTTAACGACATCTTCATTAATGACGGTTATAAAATCATCTTCAAATGCTATTTTTAACTGTCGTTAAAGCTATTTCTGCAGTAGTGGGTGTTGAATACTTGTTTTCTGGAAAGGTATTGAATACTTGTGTTAATAAAGACTCTTAGGTGGTTGCTTAAGAGGATTCAACGTAGTCCAAATTGTGGGTGAACTAGTATAAATATGTGTGTATTTTTCTGTCTATTATTCATAATTTAGATATTGCATTTGTCTTGATAATTTCACAAGAACCAAATTTGAGTTCAGACTCCATTCAACTCCTCTTTCTACAGCCAATTTTACCTTCAAAATTAACAGGAATAATAGAAAATCTTATTATAATCATCTCTCACAACTTGAAAAAAAGAAAAAAACTAATGGGAGAAATAATTTAACTTACATTACTTTGATAAAGAGTTATACAGGTTCATGTATATTGCTTAGTGGGTCAAGATAAATCTAGTGACTCATGTCCAACAACTCAAATAAGAAATAATTTGTGTTTAAAATTGTGCTATATGCTGAGAGCTATAACTCTCCTATTAGTTAGCATAATTTTTTATATTGATGATATGCATTTCTATTCATCTCATTTCACCCCTAAACGTATAAAAAATATGAGAAAAGTTAAGGATCTATTTCGGAGAAAAGATCTTCTTGCTCATTTTATTATGGTATTTATAAAACCCACCAATATACTTAATTGAGCTCCACAATTATATTTTTTGGATTTTTCTCTTAATTAATATGACATTTTTAATTTGTTATATTATTTAGTAACATGAAATAATTCTGATCATTTTAGTTAACGTGCTGTTTGCAACATGTAGCGGGTAAATAATTTGAAATAATAATAATAATAATAATAATAATAATAATAATAATAATAATAATAATAATAATAATAATAATATAATAGATGTAACATACGTAGCTGACAAGTGATGCCGTGTGATCCAAAAATTTGGAAAGAAAATTTTAGAAGATTCAAGAGGAACCAATCATGTAAGTTAAGTACATTTTGAATATTTAATAAAACAATATTTAAGAATTGGCTTTTCAAAAATTTATATTCCTACTTGACCGAGATATATATATTTTATTTTATGATAAATAAATATATAAAATATAAGCTTGTAATGAATTAAGATTAAATACCTTTTATAATAGATAATTATTTCTATTTTAGTTTTTTTAATATATTTTTATTTTTTCTCTATACTATTATTTTGTTTTGATCTAGTCACTCACATGAAGAGGTCATGTTAAATTATGTGTGGCTAATAGAGATAGACCAATACATTTGACGTTTCCTAAATGAAATTAATTAACTAAGAAACTAATATAAAACATACAATTTTAAAGGAACTAAAATTGTAAAGAGAAATACTAAAATAAAAATTTGTTAAAGAAACAAACAGAAATAAAAACATAAGCAAAGTAAAGAAAAAAAAATGTATTACTAAGTTTAAAAATTATTTAAACATAAAAAGTCATTGCTCCACTACCTTATTTATATTTCTTGTTAATTTATATTTGAACCATTAATGTTAATCGAATTTATTGGCATTTTGACATGTTTTGAAATTAATAGAAGATTTTCAAAACAAAAATTGAAGATAGATGCAGTGAGGAATCTTGAATTAAAATTTGCTTTATAACGAGACATTTAAATAAAATAACTGACCTAATTCTATTAAAATAATCTTTAGTCCTCATATGAGTAAATATAAGTCTTTAAATAAGCATATAATTTTAAAACTATAAATAAATAAGCATAATGTATGACAAATTGTTTATGTTAATTTAAATAGGTTAACTTGTCAAACTTAAAATATCTTTTTTACATGTCATAAACTTTGATTTTTTTTATAATATAATTTTTTAAAATACCTCAAAATAATTTTTACTGAAAAAAGTTAAGGTTCTCGACCTAGTTTATTTACTTACTTTTATAATACTATTATTTTTTTATTTAAACTATATAAGACAATGCCAAAGAATAAAACTCTTATTTCGAATATTTATTATTTTATATCTTAGGTTTGAATTCGAACTATCTAATTAAAATGAATCAATATTATATTAGTTTAACACGCATCTAGTTTGTGATGTGGTTGTACTTTCTAATAAATCCTAAACTAAATTATTTCTATATATCACTATTATAAATACTCTTTCATTTTCTCACTTTTTCTTCTCCTACATTGCACACTCCAAATAAGAACTAAGATAGCACATTCTTACGTGCAAGAAACATTAGCTTAAGAAAATTAATACTTGGAAGCATACACTTAACATAATCGTTTTCCTCTCTCCTTTCAAAATTTCCCTATTTATTCCTCCAATTGTTTTTGGACAAAAACAACTTTTTTTTCTTTAACAAAATTTAGTGTTCTTGTGTTGTAAATCAATATTGTAAAAAAAATTAATTCACTAAAGAAAGTTCAAATTATGTTGTATAGATGAGTATCAAATTTCGATTAGAAGGAAAAAACTGATATAACAATCAAGTCAAGAAGACTAAATGAAAAACAGTAATTTATCAAAAGTACAATTAAAGTTATTTTTCAAAGTGAATCAAAGAATAAATTTTGTGAAACGAAATCAAAATATATAGGAGTGTTATTTATCAAACATGAAACATGTAAAAAAGGGGTTATATGTATGAATTTGATCGAAGTGAAAGTTTTAAGGGACGTAAAGACTTTAAAAATCAAGCACGTGTGTCTCTCCGCATATGATGACAATTTGAGTTTTGAAAAAACGTAATGCTAGAAGTAAAGAATCCTCCTCCTCCACCCCTATTCCTTTTCTATATTCAATCTACCACTATATATATTACTATTACTATTATTTTATTATTATATAATATTAGAAAATTACTTTAGAAAGTGCTTTTAATTAGAGTTTTGACTTTTCTAATGGAGAGACTTGCATGTTACCTCCAAATTAGGGTTTTGACTCTAAGTCACCCCAATTAGCTCTAAATAAAGCTCACTTATGTATCTATTATTTTACACAACAAAAATTAATTCATATACATTTTTCTACTCTATTTTATTTACTCTTATAATTTTAACATGACTAAAAAGAAGGAATTTTTTTTAATATTCTTCTCTCAAATATTTGTTCTTTCTCTGTAAGTCTTTATCTTCTCCATTTTTTTAAAGCAATGATGTGGTGACTCGATGATTTTCCATCTCACATGAATATATTATAACACACAAACTTCAATAGTACAATTTAGAATATCTATTAAAGGAAGCTATTGCCTTCGAATAGAACTAATCAACACACAAACGTATGTAGAATTGCATGTAAAGAAAGTTTCAACCTTTTAAGTACTTAGCCATATTGTTGGGTTTGATAAAAGTCTAGATTTATTTGGAAAATCTTCATTACTGTGAAGTTAAGACTTTAGAAGCAAGGAATGTACTTTTGTAATATCCTCTATGGTGGAAAAGAGTTTATAGACTAATATATCAAGTAAGGCCAAAAAGGATTATCAAAAAATTGTATCAATTTAAACAAAGGTTGTCTATTTGGCCTTGTGTTTCTAATTAATACAAATGCCTTAATTATTTTCATGCACTTTTATGATGCAACATAATAAAAAAAATCAAGCAACCACTCTTGTCAATTCATCAGTGAAACTCTCAAACTGTTGGAATCAAATACTATAAACTTGATGACTTGTTTTAGCAAGTGTACCCTAACCACAGGGAACTCCTGGATCCAAGAAAAAAGTCCTATCCGATTTAAGAGTGAAACGACCAGACTCATCTAGAATCCAATTAGGAATATCTTGTTCCTCCTTAACCATGATATGATTAAAAAAATGAGGCATGTGCTGTAAAGACTAGGGAATATGTCAATCACAACTAGTCCAAAATTGGGAGACTGTATCCGGAATGCTAGCACCATAAGATAACCCTACAATATTGGCTAAAGAAGTAGTAGAACATCATTTATCATTCCAAAAATTAATAAAAGTACTTGTACCAACAGTCCAACAAGTATGATCAAGAATAATGTCATAAAACTGCTTAATTCCAGGCCAAATAGATGAGGATAATGAGGCATGTGCTGTAAAGACTAGGGAATATGTCAATCACAACTAGTCCAAAATTGGGAGACTGTATCCGGAATGCTAGCACCATAAGATAACCCTACAATATTGGCTAAAGAAGTAGTAGAACATCATTTATCATTCCAAAAATTAATAAAAGTACTTGTACCAACAGTCCAACAAGTATGATCAAGAATAATGTCATAAAACTGCTTAATTCCAGGCCAAATAGATGAGGATCTATAAACCATTATAAGTTTGTATTTTGATTTAAGAACTTTGTCTTTCAAGAGAAAAGACCAAGGCTTGTTGTTGTAAGCTACTAGTAGTACTTTGTTTCATTTTATTTTCTTGATTTTGTCAGTCTATCACAAAGTATTGTGTAATCTTATTTGTTTTGGCTATTTGCATGATTTTTCATTTATGAATTTGAATCTCTTAACTTGTTATTAGACCATTAACAATTTCTTTAGTGTTAGATTTCCATTATGTATTGAGTTATCATAATCTTCTTTCAATTTCATAGGTTTCTTCTCTTTGTTGTTTGTTATTTTTTGGTACTTGCTTAAACAAAAATTAATGCAAGCTATATACTCGTTTAAATGGTGTGAAAACATTTATGTGAGAATTTCAATATGTTGTTTATCTCCAGTTAAATAGGCACATCCAAATTCGTCGTAGAAAAAAAAATGATAAATGATAAAAGTCAGGATGTTTCTCTCGGTCTTGAATTTATTGGGATTAATTCAGTGTGTATTTTGAGCTGAATTTTTTTTAGAACATTACCTACTGTGTTATAAATCTGTGGTACAAATTTGGGAGAAAAATTCAATCTTAAAAAATTTAAATAATTTTTTGAATCAGTCTTGGCAGAACTAGTCTTAGTAAAATTTTTGTTTTAAAATCTTATTCTAATGCTATTCTTGGGTTTCCAATTTGTGCACTCACTATTTTCCCATCTTTATTTGTTGATTTGTGTCTTCAAAACACTCCTTTTATGTTGGCATATTAATTCCAATTTAAGCTTAGCAATTTTTTAATTGAGTTTTTCTTGATTTTACTTATTGACCTCTTTATGTGAAATTCTTCTTGTGAGTTTTGGACTTGGAAGTTGTGAAGCTAAAATTCCTAGTTGATATTTAATGACTAAGAAATAAATCAAGGGCTTACTTGGAGAGAGCTACAAGTGAAGAATCAAGACAACTTTGAAAGAAGGAAGACTTGACAAATTGAAGGAGTATCATAATAAAAAAAATTCTTGTATTTGTGGAATTGTATCACGGAACCTTTGAGTTCAATTTTGTTTTTAATTTCTTGCTTTCTTTTGTTGTTTGGAAAAATTCTCTCAAAGCAATCTCATTAAGAACATTGTAATAGTTAATCCATGTATTAGATAGTGAAAGTGTGTCAAGAGGCTCAATGTGTCACTTGCACTTTCATATAAGACACGCCTAGATTGTTTTCCTCATATGTTTCTTGATTTTCTTTACTTCCTTCTTGCTTAATTTCTTGTGTTGTTTTATTTTAAGTCTCTGTGATACTTAGGAAATTTCTCTTCATTTATAGATAACCTTCCTTTGGTTATTAGGAATCCTTGCACACACAACATTTGAGAGAAAAAATTGTTTTTGAAGTTTCTTTTGAGGAAATTTTGGTTAAGCCTATTTGAGGAATCTTTGACTAGGAAAGACATTGGTACTTAAGCGGTCCAAGTGACTCACCACTCTTTCCTGGGAGTAAACTCAGAGAAAAATTGACTCTTTGACCTTGATAGAAACTTCCAAAACCTTAAAACCTACTTGTGAAAACCTTTGTCACTCATTTTTGAATCTAATGGTTTTTGTGAAAATCGTTTCTTTTTAATTCAAAATGAGTGATCATAATCATGCATATGGTGCAAAGGATGCAATAGGGAACAAGAGGATACTTTTGGGTGGAGAGAGGAGATTTGATTTTTAAGAGAACAAAGGGTTGGCCTTCCTCCCCTTTATGGAAGAGTTGACATAGATGACTTTTTAGATTAGGAGATGAAGGTGGAGAAAAATTTTAATAACCACCATGTAGAAGAAGATAGAAAGGTAACCTAGCTAAACTGAGCTTTCAGGGACAAGCAATGTATTGGTGGACTTCTTTAATGAAAGACCTTTTTGATAGCATCTGATACTGGAATAAGTTAAAGAATGCTCTTAGGAGACGCCATGTTCCCTCTTACTATGAAAGGGAGTTGATGTATCAACTCCAAAGACTTTGATAGAGAGATCTAATTGTAAAGGAATATAGGAAGGAAATGGAATTACTTATGTTGAGGGCTCGTGTCAAGGAAAAGCCCAAGGTTACCATTTATAGATTTAAGCGTGGTCTAAACCTTGAAATCCAGGATAGGGTTGAACTTTTTTCTTTTAATTACTTTACAATTTTGGATGACTTGGCTCAACTGTTAGGGTAGAATAACAGCTTAGAGCAGGACTACCTCTAGGGAAGATTATCCTAACACATCTTATTGTAGGAGGGAGTTTAAGAGGGAGGGTTACTTCTCCAAATCCAGGTACAAAATGTCACAAGAGGAAGGAAAGTACAGAAAAGTCTTTGTCTAGAGTTGAACCAGACATTGATAACATTTTACCTTCCAAAAAACAACCTTGAGAGGATATGCTTGAAGAAAAATATGTGTCTAAAGCTGAACCAAATATAGATATAAAGTTTTCCTCCCTAGAAAATCCAATTGAAGGTGTGATCGAAAAAAAAAGAAAAGGAAATAAAAAAAAAGAAAAAAGAATAGTCTCTTTTGATACCCCTACAAGCACAACTGAGAAAGAATCCTTAAAGGGGAATTGCAATACTTTGAACTATTCTTTTCAATTATATAATGCTAATTCTTCTTCACAAAAATCTCAAAAACAAAATTTTGTGATGTTGTTGCCTAACTTAGGAAATGAGCAACACAAAGTGAATAAAAATATTTTTGAAAAGGACCATATTTCTTTCTTTGAAAACTTATACAAAAATAATAATGGACCTTATTTTTGTTCTGTTTTCTTTTGTTTCTATTTTCTTTTACTAAAGAAACTTATATAATGTTTGTTTTACGTCTACTGTAGATTGATATTTGACCCTGAAAGAAAATAACAAATAAACAGAGGTTGATGTCATTGAGTATCATTCCAATCCGAGGACAGATCCTTCTCAAGCGGGAGGGTATGATGGAGGACCATCAAGCCACAACAACTTTGGGCTACAAAGATTGAAGAAGATAGAGCTTTGATTAGAGGATCCATTTCTAAGAGTCTTTTTCATCTTATTAGTCTTGTATAGAGCACTGTAGTTTGGTAATTTTTGTGTAGGATTTAATTGGGCTAGTATTTGGGCCTTGTTTGGGCTTGTACTTGTGCCATGTATTGGGATTATTTTCATGATTCATGTATTGGGCCAATTAGAGTAAGGTGTAAATAGGAAGAAAGAGTCTAGTTAGAGTTACAATTGAGCCTCCTTGGACCCAATGCAACTCTAGATCATCTAGGGTGCACAAATAAATTACTAGAGTGCAAATAAAAAGCATGGAGTGGCAAGGAAGGTATGAAGGTTCACATGTCATCTCCTCAATTGAGAGGATTCCCACCAATGTTAAAACACCACTTGTCTTTATGAGAATGGAGAGATTCTCTCCAGTTAGAGGAGGACATTTGTCGACTTCTAATTTGAGAGAATTTTGCTCCAATAAGAAGTCAACTATCACCATAAGGGTGAAGAATGTTTAGGGTTAAAACCCTTTGAACCATAATACAATTGTTAGTCCTCTTGTTAATTAGATTTACTAAATATTTTTTTTAAAATTTATAGTTAAAGTTTAGACTTTATATAACTCATATTATTAGTGTTTGTATTTTAGTTGTTTCTCATTTTCTATCAACCTGTGTGCTCTCTCTTTCTACTTTATTTTATATTTATTATATAAAATCTATTTGTCACCTCTAGTAAATACATAATTCTATACCTAATTTATGCTTCATTAAATATTTTAAATTATTTTAACAGTTGTTCACCGATGTTCATGCATAGGTAAATAGCATAAATATTATTATTAACAAACATATAACCTATAACAATTATATTAGAAAAACTTTGTGATAATAATAATAAAATAATAATAATAATTATAATAATATTGTTAATATTAACAATAATATTATTAGTAGTAATAATATTTAAAATAATATTAATATTACTATTATCATTATTACAATCAATATTAATATTGATATTATTAATGTTATTATTATTATTAGTAATAATTTGTGTATAATACTAAATTTATCTATAAATATGTATTCATATTTAATATTAAATTTATCTATGAATCAGTATCCATGTAATACTCATTAGATAAATTTAATTTTTTTTATAATTCATTCTCACTTATAATAGAGATCCCCTGTATTGGTAATTGATGATAATTTCTTTGTTACAGTATAATGGGTTGTACGCTTGATTAGTTCGTTTGGCTCGTTTATAACTTTTCTTTACCATAAGAAAATTGTTTGATCTAAATGAATAGAAAATTGTTTGATCTAAATGAATTTTGTAATAGTTTGTAGCATTTTTTATATATTAATTCAAATGACATTTTTAGAGTCGTATTTGATAAAATTAATTGAGAGTTGAAAATTTTTAAAAACTAAAAAATTAGTAAGTAAAAGTTGTTGAATACTTTATTAAATTATAAATGTTTGATAAAAATCTCTACTGAGATAGCTGTACTGTATGGACACTTTTATTGATAAAATATATTTAGACTAATTATAATTTTTTTTAAATTTTTTAAATTAATTTCAAAGTCTTGTAATTTAAATATTTAGATAATAACCAAATTTAAAATAGAAAAATTATCATAATATATGCCCTAATTTTGTTATTTATTAATTTATACCTATACATAAAGTTATTTTCCTCTTTAATTGTTATCTTTGTGTTTATCAATTTCACCCTTACATTAATATTTATTTTATTGTTTTATTTTGGACATTTCAGTCATTTCATTATTTTTTAAGTATTTAATAAATAACTAATTATTCTTATAATTAATTGAAAACTATTTTTTTTTAATTTTTAAAACAAATATTCTATCATTTTGTAAAAAGTAGTTACCAATTTTAAATTTTGAATATGGAAAAAAAAATTTTGTACTTTTTCTCATATCTTCATATCTCTTAAAAATCATAGTTGTTATCATTTGGTTTCCTATTATTTCTTTGTAAAAAAAATATGAATACGGTTTCTTTCCCCGATGACTCTATTTGTGATTGTGACCTTCATCAACTGCATTTGGCGGACTACTATCTTCGAATGCCTCACATGGACAATCTTGATGAATATGTGAATGAGTAGCAAAACAACTTATTCTTCTTCACTCCAATTACATCCTTCTTCACGGATCACCTATTCTTCTCATCACAAATGTGGCATTGAAGTTTCTCCAAATTCACCAATTGAATTTTGAGTCTATGATTTCTGACACGATCTTTCTCGCACGTGACAGGGAAGATGTTCGCTGCATTATAGAGAAATGACTATTACAAAAGATTGGGTCTTCGTAACTTGGATTTGTAATGGTAACCTGTCGTTTGTCTCGTCTTTCGCAACCAGACCTTTAAAGTCATTGTTTTGGGTTGTGCTATACTCTCTTCTTTTACAAGTTCATTTTTTATTCCTCTTTATCAAATTGATCATTCTTTCAATTTTTCCTATTTATTCGTTCCATTAAATTAAAAATTATTAATAAATATAAATATTAAATATTTTTTTTATTATTACAGTAATATTATGACTTTTAAAATTTTAATAATAAAAATAAAAAAACACGATAAAAATAAAAAATACGAACACAAATGCGTTTGTCTTTCCACTTGTTAATATAATAGTTCAAAGTATATTAATGTATAATATTTAATGTTAATATAATAGTTCAAAGTATATTAATGTATAATATTTAATTAATATAATTAATGATGTAAATATTGTAATGATTAAAATATGTCCCGTAAGAAAACAGTAAAAAACCTCGATTATGTAAGAAATGATAATAAATAATTTAATAACTTGTTAGACTACAAGGAAAATGAAACATAAAAAAAGGTTAAAAGTTAGCGTATTAAAAATGCTACTTAAAATGTCTCAAAAAATAGTACAAAGGTACTAGTTTAAGTTAGAAGTTAGTAGAAAGAAATTATTAATATAGTATAAGAATTTGTTTTATGGGCTTTGGAGAAAAGAATTAAAGTTGATAAAGAATGAATAATTTAATTAAAGTAAGTTTATAAGGATATTATTATTATTATTATACAATTTTTTTCTGTATATTTGATATGAAAGACCTATATGTAAGGAAATGAATATTTGAAGAACTTATTTAATCTGGGGCATTTCCGTTAGTCTATTCATCTTTTAAGGATCAATTTTAATATTTACTTTATATAAATCATTATTTAAATTATAAATTATTTTATTTTAGTTTTCTCTTTTTTTGAAATTATCTAATCTTCCTTTATAAGAAGTAAATAGCATTGCAAAATATAATTCAAGACACATAATAGTTTTATTTTATAAGTAATTGAAATATATGTAATATTATATATATGTTTTTGTAAACCCAATATGTTTTATCTTATATTTGTAAATTATATATATATATATATATATATATATATATATATATATATATATATATATATATATATACACACGTGTATGTTGACATCTACCTTTTTATATTCTATTTTATTTTGGTTTTTAATATATTTATTAAAAATTTACCTTGTTTATATTATTATCTATTTCACTCGTTTCATTATTTAAAATATTTGTTTTATTATTTCAACATTTACTTCAATATTTGTATTACTTTATTTAGCTCGTATTTTAAATATTTTTATATTACAATGATTATTTAAACCATTATATTGTTTATATATTATTTCTAACATTTTATTTCAAACTATTTCAATCATTACATTAATAATATAATCAAAGTATGACGTCTACACAAGTAACTATTATTTATTTTATTTTAAATTTAGTTTAAAATATTTTAAGATATAATATAAGAAAAATATTAGAATGCATATTATGAAAAATATAATAATTAAAACTAAAAAATTATAATCAGAATGATTAATCTCTAAATAAAATTATAGGAGTTTATGTAACATCCTTGAATTTCCACTTATATATATATATATATATATATATATATATATATACTAAAAATAAGACAGATAATGAAATTAACATATACATACATCATTCTCATAAATGTATCTCAAATTAAACATCCCTCTTCGCTGAGATTTTAATACATACATCAAAAGTTTTCCAAAATAAAACAAAACAATTTAAATCTAAAAACGATCCTTTTCTCAAACTGCTCACTGAGGAGTTCTACTACCTGCAACATCATCTGCTCCCGTGTAAAAATACACGATCATCACAGGTTTAAGAAAAACAGCCACAAAACAAAACAAAGGGTAAGCTAGATATTTTTAAAAACTTATATCATAAGCATAACTTTAAACATCCATATAAATCCATCAATTTCTCATTCATTTCTCATAACCATCAAGTGTCTATTAACAATTCTCTTTATTCATCTTTCTCATGTCAGACTTCTACTGACTCATAACACATAGACACTTGACTCTACTTCTGGAAGACTTGTGCATTGACTCAGACTCAGAGATCTGCACCTGTCATACTATATCACTGTGAATCCACACAACTATGCGCATAAATAATCTCAATATCATCTCTTTCCTAGTATGACAGGGTTAATTCATATGACAGGTCAAGTTAGTTATCTTTCAAACCACTTACCCATTCATATGAACCTCCTTCGACTCTCACCACCTGAATAACTTTATCTATATGATTCCATTATCTCAGAAGAGTCAGGATATCTCCTTCTAGACAAATCCCTAGTCAATGCACATTCTATACGATCTTACACGGTATTTTCTTTCCTGAAAATACTATGCCTTGATCACACTTTCACATCATTCCATATCTCATACAACACATCCATGAACGATTCAACCATATCATATTTTTAAACCTTTTCTACGCAAACCAAATCATGAAATCAAATCATACCAAAGTTTAGAATTTTGAAGATCATATACATTCACAGCATCTACTATATTTAAAATTTCATATTTCAATCTCAAACAATCACCGATCTACACAAAAACAGGGCATCGTGCAAGAAAATTGAAACTGGTGACCACGTCACCCCCAACTTCAGAATCTTCTAGCCTAAGGTTTTATTGAAAAGAAAACTAGCTTCCCTTACTTGGACTTGAGCCGATCTCACTAAGGGCTCCAAACCCACCGAAAACTCAAGGATGCCTAAACTCTGTTCAAGTGTTCTGATCGGGAAAACTTGCAGAGTAACTTCCCAGGAGTCCAAGGGCAGTCGTCGATCGTCAAGCTGGTGCGTGAGGATGTCGGAATGGTAGCGAGACGGAGAGGAAGGAAAAGGGAGAAAACTAAACTCACTCTATCTATCTCTACTCAAAAGCAGCCTTCGAACACTCTATCAGAAAGTGAGTTTTGAAACTAAATCACCTTGACCAGTAATGTCGCTGCCACCACCCACTCTGATGGAAAACTCTTGCGTGCAAGTTTCCTCTGACAGGATGGCCACGTGGTGTCTCTGCGCGCACCAAAACTCTGGGTCACCTGCCCTACCAAATCTCTGGCGCCAATTGCTTTGGGACACTCTTACAGTCTACGTGTCACACATGCATAACGCTCTCGCTGGGAGTGTGGGTCCAGCTTAACTGTGTGTAGCAGGGAACCCTGATGACCATGCACCGATGACCAATCGGTGCTTCACTACTTCCCCCGATGACTGATCGCGCTCTGAATGCACCGATGGCTAATCGCGCTCTGAGTGCACCGATGACTGATCGCGCTTTGAATGCACCGATGACTGTTCGCACAATGACTATCCACTGATGACTGATTGCCCGATGACCATCCCCCGATGACTGATCGCAGTCTGCTTCCAGGTGCTTTACTGACCATTGGTCCTCTCTCCATCTTTAAATCTCTGCACGTGACTAACTGTTAACTGGCTTAGGCTTTAGCGCGATCTCACTGCAACCCTTCCAACTTGGTTTGTGACTTGATCGCGACTAACTGTAACCTTAGCATTGCCTTTAACAGCTTTATGCATAGCTTCATGCTGGATGACTGATGTGTCTCTCATCCTGTCGATGACCGATGTTTCTCTCATCCTGACGGTCTCTCATCACCCTTGTGTGTGACGAGGACACATCACCTCACTCTGATCACCGATGTCACATTGTCACACTCTGCTGAGTGTTCATCGACTCACTACTCCACGTCTGTGGTATCACCCCCACATGGCTTGGTGACGTCGGTAGTTTCTCCTGCCCGAGGACAGTTCGGTACAAACGTCTCACTTGCCAATGCATGTAACACTAAGGGTAAATCTCTTATGCCAAAGCATAGAGTTTCGCAGTTACCCCGCATGCATGGTGCATCTAAGGTTCAAATCACACCTTGATACATGTGATTTCTAGAACGCACTATGGTCCACCGACCGACCTCTACCATACTGACCTCAGACCTCTTGGGCGACGTCCGAGGTTTGACTACTATGAATTTTCTATTATATGTTCTTTTCATTTTCGATAAGCAATATATTCAGGAAACATTTAAATTATACTACTTCTACTCTAAGTTAATTTTCTAGGTCCTTACCGTTTACATATTGATTAAACTTTTAAAATCATAATTACTTTAAAATATACCTTTTTGAACAAATAAAATTATTTCTTTTTTTTACACATTTCGTTTTCTAATTCTATCCTTTACAATATTAAAATATAACAAATTTAACAATTATTTCTTAAAATTTTAAAATTTTGAATTTTAAATTTTTTTTAGAGAAATATGATTTAAAAAAAAAACAAAGAATTCAATTTCTTGCCATTTTACTCTTTAAATAACTACTTTTTCTTTTAATTCAAATAATTCTTTCCAGTAAAAAACCACCTACACTATAAAAAAAAATTACATACAACAAAATTAAAAAAATTGTTTTTTTTTATAATAATTTTTAATAAAAATATTTTTGTAATTTAATAATATATTTTTATTTCAATATCTATAACAATATACCTTCTTGTTTTTACATATTTCATTTTCCAAATTTATGCTTTACAATATTAAAATACAACAAATTTAACGATTATTTATTCTAAATTAAAAATTTGAATTTTGAAAAATTTAAAGAAATTTGAATTTGAAAAAATACAAAGAATCCAATTTCTTATCCTTTTACCCTTCAAATATATATTTTTTTAAATTCAAATAATTCTTCCTAGTAAAAAACCACGTACACAATACAAAATTACATATAACAAATTTAAAAAATTTATGTATTTTTATAATAATTTTTAATAAAAATATTTGTATAATTTAATAATATGTTTTTATTTCAGTAGTTATTATAATAATAGTATTTTTTGTCAAAAGAAAAAAAATGTAATTATTCATTTTTCTTAAAAAAATATTTATTTATTTAATAAAATAAATAGTTAAATGATTATTTTTATTTCAAAATAATTAAATAAATTTTCGTTTTAGAAATAACAGTTAAGAATATATTAAGGGAATTTATTTTTTTTTTCTACACATTTTGTTTTCCAATTTTATCTTTTATAATATTAAATTATAATAAATTTAACAATTATATATTCTAAATTAAAATTTTTAATTTTAAAAAATTTAGAGAAATTGGTGTAACACCCCATAAATAATTTAATTATTACAATACAAGTTCTACTAGTTTCTGTATAAACTTAGAATTTTTCAAAGTATTTTTATTAGAAGATTATGACTTATAGAACTATAGATATTTACAATATAAGATCCAAAACATCTTAAAACCCTTCAGATCCTCTGACACTTATATGGTCTACTCGTGTACGTAGTACAGTCATTGCAATTCACAACACAACAAGAAAAACAAGGGTAAGCTAATCAAAAGAAGTTCCATGACATACTTAATTCATGCAAAAAAGAACCAATCACACTAATCATTTATAAACATTTTTTTAAATGTTGTCATATAAAATTTCAATACCAATTTCATTGTTCATATAGACCACAGGTTGATCTATTTTCAATCACAATCATTGGATTTCATTTCAATCTATACTACTTTGATTTCATTTCAATCACACTGACTACACATTCCGGAAGACTCATTAAGTATGTCCCTACTAGAGACTAACATCTAATTCATACATCAAGGATCAGGGTAAGTTCAAATATCCAATACCGAGTGTCTACAACGCGACCCGATGTGTATGAACTCCTTTATCAACTTCTCACCACCTGATGTCTTAGTCTATATGACTCAGATTATCAGTGAAGGTAGATGATCTTTGTTAAACATAGGCTTTCCATACTTAATGTACAATCAAACAATAACTCATACATTATCTCAAATGTATGACATCAATTTCATACAATTTTCATCATTCATATATAATACATATCATTCAATCACATAACATTCAAGGATCTTCCCAGCACCAAAAACAATATTTAACTTCCAAACTATCAAAATCTAATATTCATACATGTTCACACAACATAAAATCAAATAATTTTATCAAATAACATCCTTGCAAGAGAAATTGAAACTTGGGACCACGTCTCCTCCACATTTAGATCTTCTAGCTTAGGGTACTATTGAAAGTTAAAGTTAATTTATCTTACCTTAATTGTTTGCTTTCCAAGCAACCTCTAAAATTTTATCCCCTTAGTTTGGATAAGCTTTAAGATATAAGGGTCTAATGCAAGTTATTCAAATAGAACATAAATTCATCATATAGTAGAACACTACAAGAAAATCATTAAATAGAAACTAATTTTAGAGACAAAATAATTAGTTGCTATAGTGACTAAATTAAAGACCATTTTGGAGACTAAAAAAATTTTTGCTTTCTAAATTAGTTTCTATTATTGTTAAATAGTTTCTAAATTGGTATCTAATTAGCTACCAAGGTTTTAACTACCAATTATTTAGATTCTAAATTTGATAGCAAAAACCTTGGTAGCTAATTAGATAGCAATTTAGAAACCATTTAACAATAATAAAAACTAATTTAGAAACCAAAAAATTTTGTAGTCTCCAAAATTATCTCTAATTTGGTCACTATAGCAGCTAATTATTTTTTGTCTTTAAAATTGGTTTCTAATAAATGATTTTCTTGTAGTGGAATAAGTTAACAAGATTACTTTACTCAATTGATCTCACCAAGATTAATGACTAAATCTTGAAAAAAAATAGAGAATAAAGGATCTTTAGAGAAAAAATGAAATTACTTTGTTTAAAAATCTGATAGAGTAGAAATGTTCCTTAACTCCTGAGCTACAATATGGAGCGATGAGATTTTGAAATAGATAATGTATAAAGTGAAAAATGAAAAGAAAAAAAAATGAGAAACAAAGAGATGGAGAGAGAGAAAGAAAAGTTGCATGGGGGGAGGGGAATTGTTCCCTGTTTCATTTTTTTTAACGTTGTTACAATTGGAATTTGAAAACAAAAAAAAAATCCAATTTCTTACAATTTTATTCTTTAACTAACTATTTTTTTAAAATTTAAATAATTCTTCCAAATAAAAAATCACCTACACAATAAAAAAAAATTACATACAACAAAATTAAAAAATTATTTATTTTTATATTAATTTTTAATACAAATATTTTATAATTTATTTTTATTTCAATAGTTATTATAATAATAATAATAATTTTTTTCAAAAGAAAAATTGTCATTATTCATCTTTCAAAAATAATTTATATATTTATTTAATAAAATAAATAATTAAATAATTATTTTTATTTCAAAATAATTAAATAACTCCTCTTTTAGAAATAACCGTTGTATATATAATAATTTTTACCTTTTAATATATATAATTTATCTTTTAAAGAAATAATATAGTCAATTGTTGCTATAATTTAATAAAAAAATATTTAATAAATATTTTTGATAAATTGTAGGTAAACCCAAATAGATATATAAACAATAATTTTTGTTTGATCATCTAAAAAAATTTATTATTATATGTATATAATAAAATTTATAATAATATTTGTAAATTTAGACATATATTAATTCAGTAAAATTACAATTATTATAAATTTATAATGTCATAATAAAAAGAATACAACAAACTTTTAAAAACATTTAAAAAATGCATATATGCATGTGATTCCGTTAAAAATTTATAAAAGAAAATATAAATATAGTTATTTCTACCGTTATACATTCATCAACTACTTCAATAAAATAAATTCCAAAAATATATAGTTAATTAACATATTCTTAATTCAAGTGAAACTAAATTTAAATCTTTTAAACAATATCTTGAAATTGAGCAAGGTATGATATAACAAAAATATGGTTAAAAAATACTCTAATAAAAATAAGTACGCAGATAATTGAATGAAGATTAATCAATTATAAGAGTAGTAAACATTTTATATTTATAACTCGGTATAATAAAAAGTAATACTTATAAATCAATCAAAAATTAAATAGCTTAACTTTTAATTCCCAGCTAAATATTTCCTTTATGAAACATAACCAATAACAACGGCAAACAATATAGTGGTTTAATTATAAGTATTATTTGGGCCACCTTCATATTTTCTCCCTACATCTCCATATTAATTATAAAATGTCAGTTTTAACTATTTTTAAAAAATTAAATAATTCTAAATGAAACATAATTTTATCTTTCTAAATAACCTCATCTGTACCTTTACACCTCATATTTTCTTTCCAAATGCATGCCTCAATTCTAGTCATAATACTTTTGTTTTTCTATAGCTACAACACTTTCATTATTCATTTTGCAGCATTTGAGAGAGTAGTTTTATTATTTGAGTATGTGTGAGAAGGTTGATTAGAATATTTATTGTATTTGAAGTTCCTAGGATTTTTTTAAAAAATTTTGTACGTTGGTTTTTTTAATGGGTTATGTGACTTCCAAAAAAATGAAAAAAAGTAAGCGAACGAAAATATAGTCACCACAGTAGAAACACAACAAAATTTACCTCAACCATCAACATTCACCATTACAAATAACCACCACCACTTGAAAATGAAGAAGACAACATACTCTTTATCATACTCAAAATTGTATTTTTGAAATTAAAAAGGTAAAGGTACGGAGTTAGATGAAAATTTTGGCTATTCTTTGTGAGTAAAATGTGATGATTTTAGCCTTATAGCAACGTAGCATGTGAGATAGAGATAGAAAGAAAAACAGAGATAATAGATTACATTTGGATAGGATGATGCAAATGTCTCTTTCTGAGAATTGGATTTGTAAAGGTTAAAAGTGACAAAACGTGCTTCGGTGCAAAGTATATTCCCATTAATAATTATTAATTTATTATTATGATTTAATTATATGATTTTGTAAGGTTCATGCTAGCATGTTGATTGTTGAGAAAGTGCTTATTAATGATAAAATTAAGTATATTTAGCAAAAGAAAGCAAAAAGTGGGAAAATGAGTAGTGAGTGTGGGGATATATAAGCCATTGTCGATGTCGGTGGTCCTCACTAGATTTTTATCACGTTCTTCCATCTAACAATGTTCTTCATTCTCTTTCGTGTGAAAACATTGGTGCAAATGGCTTAACTACGAGGGGTCCTTTGATCACTTTTTAATTTTATTATTCACAGAAAATAATGTACATTAAAATTATTAATTATGACAAACTGTATGTAGTTGGGAATTCTACTCACTCACAACAACATCAACAACAAAAACATTAATTTGAGTCATTTCAACATCACTCTAAAGCTAAGCTTGTGTACTTGGAAAACACTAAGACAAATGCTAATTGCCGAATGGGGACAATTATTGCAAAATATTCCAAAACATCAAATCCTCAAATCATATTAGGCCCCCAAGTACATCTCTTTGTTCATCATTACATTCGGAAAAATTAAAATGTTTTTCATATCTATCATTCTTAGTATTTGTTAAGCCTAAGATAATATATGATTTAATGATTCCTTTTCATGCAAATGTTTTACTATTTTTGTTGCATTAGACGTCAAATTTGACTGCAACATAATTGTTTATTTATGGAAGGAGATTATTGACTTTACTGCACCTCGGATGAGAGTTCATAGGACACAAAAATAATTAATTAAACTAATTATTGCTGCTAATACAAGAAGAGTCTAATCTAATTGACACAAAAGCTATTCCTAGACCTTTTTAAGCCATCCCACTTTTAAAACAGAAATGACAAGTTCTAACAGCAAAACAAGGTAAGATAATGGGAAGAAGAAAAGAAAAAAAAGTTGCAACTGTCGAGGGCAATAATGAACACTAGATATGAAATTATGGTGACTTGACAATACATGATATTTGATGAAAATTATTGGATTACCTACCTACCGTTGAATTTTCTTTGGAATGAATATGCAGAACAAAAATGGA
The DNA here is from genome assembly GCA_013389735.1 of Phaseolus lunatus. Taxonomy (NCBI): domain Eukaryota; kingdom Viridiplantae; phylum Streptophyta; class Magnoliopsida; order Fabales; family Fabaceae; genus Phaseolus; species Phaseolus lunatus. Next base: position 40,439,611 of record CM023867.1, on the reverse strand, counting down.
AAACCATAGAGAGGACAAAGGCATGAGTAAAATTTGATGCTTACTCTAATTCGGCAACACAAACTGAAATGTGGTACGAACCTTATCTCCTATGTCACACTGTTAAGGCTTGGCTGCATTATTATCACTCTGAGCCGAACACAAAATGTCCCTGAAAAAAATGCTTGTCTCTTTCTTCTGGGTGGTCTGAATTTCATAATATTTTGTCTGACACACCCTTCAGAAATTGCGTTATATATTCCCCTTTGAAAAGCAAAAGAACTGTTTTTTTGTTTGTTTGCAAAGAGTATATAGCACAGAGGGAACAACCCTCTGACTGCACTGATTCTCCCTTATCTTCCCCCTACTCACTTCACTCCAAAATTTTCTTGGCATCGAGCTTTGACCAGTCCTGGGATTTCCCAGTCTTGAATGGCCTGAAAACTGATTGAGTTGGTCTTTTGGTTGGTTCACAGTGGGGGCACTGTGATCATATAATAATAAAAGGGCCAGGGGGTATATAATATGATCATAGAATTAGTGTTATGTGGTGCCACTGCCAGCAAATAGTCACTAGGAATTTCGTCACTAGCACACAAAGTTGTTTTGTTTGCTTTTGAAATTGCTGAAGAAAGCATATGGTTGAACCTTGAACAGAAACCCCCCTGTTGATTTAATACCCACACATGGTTTTTAGTTCCTTGACTTAGTGACAGAATCTGACACAACCAACTATTTGTTAAAATAGACTCTCACAGAAAGAGAATTTGGACTCACTACTACTTGCCATCACTGAGAGGAGCTTATCAACATTTTTCTTAACACTACATTTATCATTTATCTCCCACCCTTTTCCCCTTCCACTAATTTCAAAATTATGGACAAAATTCTCACCAGACTAGTCTTAATCAAATTCCAAACCCTCTTTGCAGAATAGAATAGAATAGCCTTGCTCCCTCACGCAAACAGCATAACACTTTTCCATTGTTTTTTTTCTTCTTTATGTTTAATTAATTAATTCCACTGTGATTCGTTAGTTGGACATAAATAGTGAATTGGCAAGGAGAAAAAGTTGGCATGCTTTTTCCTGAAAACTATAGAAAAAGAAAGGAGTTCAGAAGTGATGGCTTTCTTTCTTGTTTGCCGTTATACGAAATAAACCCCATCACACATAAGAGAACACGCATGATTGCTTGCTGCAATTAAGAAACCAATTCCAACCCAATGTTATGATGATTATATACACACATATAGTGCCTTTTTTTTATTCTGTCAATAACGAGGTTTAAATTAAGACTCATGCAATTAGGCCAATTCTTGTGAATTATTATGATCATAGGGTCCATAATAAAGTTGAGAAGACAAAAAATGAAACAAAAAAGGGAAACTAATATAGTGGATAAATAAAAGACAAGAGAAAGGCATTAGACAACAACAGCTTTCTTTCTTTCATCAAACAGGAATTGCTTTTTACAGTGGCTAGGTTCAGTTCACTATGCAAGTTAAAAACAAGGACTAAAATCAAAGTCTTTTTAAACATAGAATTAACCTAAAAAAGAGTAATTAAAATCCCTCCCTTCCCCTAACATGTCCACAAAAAACAGTTCACGTGAACCGCCATGAAAAGCTACCAACCACATAATAATGTCCACCTTTAGATTCTTAATCAATTCTGATTGATCCACTGCTTGTGGCCGGAAACCCATTTTGGACATTTGGGACTAAAATATTTTTCCACCACCCTTGAGTTCAAGAGCTCCACCACAGGTGCAAACTTCACACACCTTGGAGTCTTGTACTGATTTATTGAAGCCCCTAGGCTTATGGCATAGTCCATGAGCTTGTCAAAAGTCCCCTGTTCCACAATCTTGATCTCGAGGGGCCCAATTGATTTGTCTGAGACTCGCCCTTGGCGATACACACTGTTCAGAGATTCCTCTATGGTTAAGCAACAGTCCTCAAACACACAGGGTGGAATTGGGGTTGAACCTTTCAGGGCGAGCTCCCAGTACAAGACATAGTGGCCTGGGATTGTTGTGGTGTCTGCATAGCTTGTGTAATCGGACACTGATGCATCAAAGGGCACCAAGTGTGTCACAGCATTCTTCATTGCGTTCTGAAGCTCCACCTCATCGGTCTTGTCTGAGTCTATGCTCAACACCACGTTCTTTCTGCACACAAAGTTGAATTGGGGTGCCTTGTTCTTGAATCCAGCCACCCTCAGCACATCACCAACTCTGTAACGATACAAACCTGGTAACAAAAAACTTGTCAGCTGTCAATTACCAAACCCATGTTCCAATTTTGTGTTATGTTAATATGAAAAGCAAGATTGTAAGAAAGAGTCGGACATTAGATAAAGTCAAGTTTTTTGGGGTATCAATTGTGATCGCATTAGTTACATTTGTTTAACAATTTTCTTCAATGCTAAGGATGATCACCATGAATTACAACTGCAATTTAAAACTTAAGATGATGTTAACAAGGGTGATGACGAAACTGTGACTAGAATTTAGAACCTTGATGTTAAGATAAAAAGTGAAAATAACTAAAGGGTGTTTGTTTATTCTTACCAGCATAAGTTGTGACAACGAGTTCATATTCTTGGCCAAGTTTGACATCAACAAGCTCAACCAGCTCCTGTTGTTCTTTCTCATTGAGGGATCTGGGGGTGTGGAGAGGGTCATTCACCCCATTGCTTCGGTTAACAGGCAAGAACTCGAAGTAGCACATGGTGGGAATAAGGGTGTAAGAGACCTCACTGGGTTTGCATAGAGGGTTGAGGTTGACGCCAAAGTAGCACTCACTGGATGCATACATGGTGCACACAAGTGGGAGTCCATTGCTATAGTAGTCCAATGTGGGGATGTACTGTGACATTGTCCCGGTCACAATAACATCTACATACCTAGTATTTGGCCACAGCCTAGTGATTATGCCCTGCCATGAGTTCTTGCTACACTCAGTTTGGATAAGATCCGCGAGCTTAGGGTCAGGTTTGAGGATCTTCATGACAGCCTCACGGACGGAGGTGTCAGTGATCTGGGGGTTGATGGTTCCAGTTCTGATGTCGTTGCATAGGAGGGACCAGTGTTTCTCAAGGAACCTAATGGCCCTTATGAAGCCAGAGGCAAAAACTGCCCCCACACGGAAAACTTCTTTGTTTTGGCAAAGGCCACAAAGGAGTTGGGAGTACATACTTTGGTAGGAGTCAGGGCAGAGGACAGTCTCATTTGGGCTGGTGTAGTTGGTGTAGGGGTCATAGGGTCTGTCTTTGAAATAGGAACTTTTGTAGTAGCTGGTCAGAACTGGACGAGCCACAATCCCTCCAGGTGTTTTGGCCTCGGATTTTATGAACATTAGGTACATTCCTTTGCCCTTTTCCAAACCAGGAACAAACAGGCTCATCACTGGCATCAGAAGGCCATACAGTGAACGCCTCCTCCCTAGATCCTCCTCAATTGTTGGCATCAGCTTCCTCTCACCTCCTGATGTACCAGAACTGCAAAAGCAAAAATGAACACACAATAAGAAAACCAAAGAAACAACCCCATGAATATTTTGACATGCCCATGTGCACAAAGAAACAAAAAAAGACTTGAAAAACAAAACCCATAATAAAAAAATTATCTTTTATCTTCTCTTGTTTCCACTTGAGTTAAGTTAGAACTAGGCCACCCCATTAGGACAGGTCTTAAGTTCAAACTTCATTATGTTATTTATTATATACAAAAGAAAAAGGTTAAAACTAGGCCAATCCACTAGGAACGGCTAAGGTCGTGTTGGTAGTGTATATGAAGAGAAAGTTGGAAGTAGGCCAAAAAGAGGTGTGAGAATATATATATTTGTATATGTGTGTGTGCAGCATACCTAGTGAGGAATTCTGAGATGGGTTTGGAGCAAAGGATTGGAGAAGTGTCACCATTGGCGATGCGGTTGATGTCAGGTTGGATATCCTCGTAGGTTATGACAGGCAAGAGTTTCTTGAAAGTTTCACGATCTGTCTGGCCGTGGAGACCGTGTCTCTTCAGGTACTCAACGTTTGCATTGTTGGAGAGGATTTCGGATAGGACCCTCTTCTGAAATTTGTCGGCGTTGGCAGTGACATCCTCAATGAACTCGAGAATTTTCTCGTTTTGCTCAACAAGGTTGTAGTCTCTTGGTGCCTCAGGCATGGTGATGGTGTGGCGGTGTTAGCAGCTAGCTGGCAACACAACAACCTTGTTGCGGTGTGAGTGTGCGTTTTGGGAAGGAGAACAACACACAAGAGTTTGGTGTGTAAGAGAGAGAAAGAGAGAGAATAAGACAATGACTCCAATAGTAATAGAAACTCGTTAGGAAGAAGCTAGGAGATGGTGTTGGGCGTGAGTTGAAAAGAAGAGAGAAAGTGGTTTATATAGAGGCACATGTCAAGCTGGGTTTGCTAGATGCCAAGGACTAGGGAGTAAATACATATAAAAACAGAGGGTAGAATGGGGAATATGTAGCCGTTTTGTGTCACTTTTTGTTTTTCCTTTTTTCTATATATTTAAACATTTATATCATGCCAAAGCAGTCTATACAATATACAACTTCCATGCATTTATGGTCTTCTAATTAATTGAGCATATGGCCATGATGGAAGGACTTCGATTTGGCTTGTTAGGAAAATAATTATTTGATTTTGGTATTAAAAAGTTTACTATAATAATCTTATTAAATCGATTTATAAGATTAGATTTATATTTATTTATATAGTATAGAGTATTTTAATTTTTAGTTAATATAAGATTTCTAACACATCCTTTATGGATGATTTAATGGCAGATGATCTGATAAGTTCAACAAATTTTTGTAAGAATAAATTCAAAATCTAATTTTTTGATGTTATCTAATATTTGGTTTTAGGGAAATTAATAATCAAGGGAGGAAAAGAAAAAGAAACGTGAAATGAGAAGAAGGCATAAAAACACAATTTCAATTGGAAATGACTTGGCATATTATTTGAACATGAGTGAATGAATACCATCACCCCTTTTTAAAGATAGATAGATAGATTGAATGGAATCCATGTGCAACATAAAAGGAATGCTTATGGAGTCACTTTGAAATGCTTTGCGGTTGTTGTCAAAGTGCTTAATAAGTAGAAGATTGATAGTCCATATCTTAAAGAGGGGCATAAGATCAAATAATGTGGAATAAGGACAAGCCTATATCCCATTATCCCTTTGTCTCGTATTGGATTGGCCAACCCAAATTCATTATTATTTGTTTCAGCAAAATCCCACGAACCCAAGTGTCAAATTATCAAACTCTTTTCAATTTTCTCACCAAATTAAAAACAATTATTACGCATACATATTTTAGTTTCCAAAACTTTCATTTAACCCATTTTGCGTGCGTTTGGGATCACAAATTCGCACTTGTCGTACAAGAAAAACGGCCAAACGCTTTGGAACCCGCTTTGTAAAGGCGTTGCGGAAGGAACCTGATTAAAAGTGTTTTTAAGATAGTTAATTAAATAATTAACCGGCAACATCCGGTAAACACGGTGTTTAAGTAAACCCATGGCCTGCGCGCTTGGAGTGCGGAGGGGGGATGTCCTACGGAATACCGGCAGCCACTTACTTAATTAAGTGGTTAGTTCCTTGTAATACCGGTAACAAAAAATAACGGCGTTCCTCGAATTTCCCGCGATATTCCGTAGTCAAAGTTGCGCGAGTACTTGGGTTGGGAGAGTGAAGACGGGAAGGGATATTGTGTGAGTGGTGTACGGTAAAGTGGTGGGGTTTCTTGTTTAAGAGTACAAAAGAACGCACCAGCTGGATGCCAAACTTGGTAGGTCGACACGTGTAACAATTTTTCAACCATTCTAATGTTTCTTTTAAAATATTCTTTACAAATTTAAAATTAAAAAAATCAAATTATATTTTGATTGAGTGAAGATTCAAATACTTTTTTCATTACCAAGGATCATTCCTTGTCGAACACAGGAGTAATATCTTTGGGGGTTTAGGCATATATAAAATAGATACACATCTTTTAATTTGAGTTTTGTTCTACGCAATACCGAATATTAACTACTTTATTATTTAAGTGATGTCAATCTAATTCGAATATTTAATCTTAAATTTGAATTTCGTACCTAAAAAAGTTATACATAAATAATGTTTTGGATAATAAATATTGTAAACAAACTGAAAATTAATAGGATAAAATGAGGATAAAAAATTTATAAGATATTATTATATAGGAAATGTTTACTCATCACATGTACAAGATGTTCAAAATCATCAAATCTTTGATTAACTCTTTCTAAACTTTAACACATGTTAGGGTTAAATTGTTTAAACCTTGTTAAAATTCTTTAATACAATCCCACACTTAATTATGCAAAAATTCAGGTAAAGTTGTGGTTGTGGGCCTTCTTACCACAACAATATTCTTTTTCGAGGTCATGATTTCTCTAATATGTTTCTGTATATCATTAATGTTAACCACACATTCAATTTTTTCAAAGATACGTCGCTGAACCAATTTGAATATCCATAAGGTTTAATAATATAAGTCATTAGAATACTTATAAAGGAGGGGACATGACATTAATCTTAAACTTTTCATAAGTTGTATTATATGATGTGTCAATTTATCTAGATATTTTGTTTCATGCACTAAAGCATGAAAATGTCATAATCCATTAACTATGCATAATTATTGCCTTGTATTGAATATGGTAATCCATCTAAAGAGGAATTTAGTAAGTATGATTCATAAGATCAAGAATGAAGCAAAGAAGAAGACTGTTTCTGTTTTCATAAATTTGATAAGAGAATTGATTATTATAGTAAGCGCACCACTTCCTATAAATAAACATGAGAAAGGGAAATATAGTAAAATAGTAACATAAGTTGCAACAAACAATAATATAAGTTACAACAGCCCCTCCTCAAGTTGGATTAAGTATGGTTTTTAATCCAAGCTTGGAAATAATATTTCTAAAGGAAAAACTATGAAGAGCCTTGGTGAAGACATCTGCCAGTTGATTATGCGAACGTATAGGGAGGAGATGAAAAAGATTAGCTTGAAGCTTGTAGCGGACCACATGACAATCAATGTCAATGTGTTTTGTTCTTTCATGAAGAGTAGGATTGTGGGCTATGTGACGAGCTGATTGGTTGTCACAATAAAGAGTAGCTGTGATAGAAGTTTGCATATGTAGATCTTGAAGGAGGTAGGTCACCCATTGCAATTCACAAGTAGTAGTAGCCAGGCATGATATTCAGCTTCCGAAGAAGAACGCGAGACAGTTGATTGCTTTTTGGATTTTCATGAAATGAGAGAAGTTCCCAAGAAAATACAATAACCAGTAGTAGATTTTTTAGTGTTAGGACAAGAGGCCCAATCTAAATCACTAAATCCCTTTAACTGAATTTCACTATCAAAGGGAAAGAAAAGACCTTGAGCAGGGTTGGACTTAATGTATCGAAGAACATGTTGTGCCACTTGATAATGATAAATAGTTGGATTGTGAACAAACAGGCTAAGAAGATGAATGGCGAAACTCATATATGGTCGAGTGTTGGTGAGATATAAGAGTCTCCCAACAAGTCTTTGATAAGTTTCAACATCATACGAAGAGCATCAATGTTGAATAACAACTTGAGATCCTTCGAAAGAGGAGTATGACATGGTTTACAACCAAGCATTCAAGAATCATTCAAAATATCCCAAGCATATTTTCTTTGACAAAGGTGGATCCCATGTTTTGATCGAGCAACTTCTAACCCAAGGAAGTATTTCAATTCCCCTAAATCTTTAATTTTGAAGGTTTTGTTGAGACCTTGTTTTACTTCTTCAATGTCAGCCAAGGAATTTCCAACAAGAATAACATCATCTACATACACAAGCAAAGTGGTGAAAGCAACATCTGTTTTCTTAATAAAGAGGGAGTGATCAGATTTAGACTGAATGAAACCAATAGAAATAAGAAAAAAAAGAGTTTGGCAAACCATTGTTTGCTAGCTTGCTTTAAACCATATAAGGACTTAGTTAGCTTACAAACCTAATTTGATTGGGGCAAAATAAGACCTGGAGGAGGGAGCATGTAGGCTTCTTTAATGAGATCTCCATGCATCCAACTGATGTAAATACTAATGTTGTGTGGCAGCCAAAAGCCAAGAGCAATCTCACAGTTGTTAATTTCACCACTGGTGAAAAGGTATCTAAGTAGTCTTTGCCTTCAATTTATGTGTATCCTTTAGCAGCAAGGCGAACTTTATGTCTCTCAATGGATCCATCCGACTTGCATTTTATTTTATAAACCCATTTGCAATCTATGGGAACTTTATTATCATGTAACTTGGTCAAATACCAGGTTTTATTTGCTTGAAGAGCTTCTAATTCCTTTTTCATAGCAACAATCCATTCAGGAAATTTGCATGCCTCCTCATAATTTTTAGGTTCAATTGAGATGAAATAGTCATGCTAAAATGTAAGTGTCTATCAGATAAAGAATTATAAGATAAAACATAAGAAATGAGATATCTAATTTTACCTTTTAAATCCATTTGAGTAGAGTTATTGATACTGTGATGGTAATCATTCAAAAAATTCAGAGGTTTTCTGATTCTGTTGGACCGTCTAGGACAATTAGCATTAGTATTCCTATCTTGACGAGTTTCGGTACTAGTAACATGATTATCTTTATCAATATTGCAATTTTCTAGATTCTGCAGTGGTCTATCCCTGTTTTCAGGATTCTACAGTGGTCTATCACTGTTGTTATTGCAATTCAGATAAACATTGTAGTGACCTGTCTCAGTTTCTCCAATTTGAATTATGCTTCTAGTAATGTATGTGGTTGGCTCAAGCAAAAAACTAAAATCATGACCTTTGACTGAATTCTTATGATGAGAAGATGAACCTTCAATGTTGCTATAAGGAAAGACATTCTCATAGAAAACAAAATTTCTATTGACAAATATTTCTCAGTTAAACATATCAAGAACTACATAAGCTTTTACTCCATTTTTATAACCAAGGAAAATACATTTCCTAGATCTAGAGTCAAGCTTGGTTTTGAGTATTTTTCTAATGTAGAAGCATAACATAAAGATCCAAACATTTTGAGATTCGTGTATGTAGGAGGAGTATAATGCAATATTTCGTAGGGAGATTTTCCATTTAGAGAAATTGAAGGCAATCTATTTATTATATGTACAACATGAAAAACCACATAACACCAATAAAGTTTAGGCAATCCAGATTGAAATATTAAACTACGGGTAACATTCAATATATGTTGATGTTTCCTCTCCACACAAGTCCTTTGATGTAAAATAGCAAATATATCATACAAATCACTATACTCAAGCTCTTTCCCATTATTAGTCCTAATAACTTTGACAACATAATCAAATTGATTCTTAACATATGTGACAAAATTTGAAAGCAACATTCTGGTCTCACTCTTAAATTTCATAAGATAAATCCATGTATGCCTAGAATAATCGTCAACAAATGTGAGAAAAAACCTATGGCCGTGAACAGAAGTGATAGAAAAAGGGTCCCAAATACCAATATGAATAAGGTCAAAAGCATGGGTAGTTGAAGAATTACTTAATTGAAAAGGAAACTTATGTTGTTTAGAGAAATGACAAACATCACAAATGTGTTTAGAATCAGTATGTTTGTAAGGAAAACATTTACACAATATTTCAAGAACCTTATTTGAAGGATGTCCTAGTCTAAAATGTCACCTATCATAATCAATTTCCTTGTAGTTCAAAACACCATTCACAAAAGATTGGTTGCAATCAGATAAAACTTGCAAATAGTACATGCCTTTATTCAATTCAGCACGACCAATCTTCTTGGAAGTAGCCCTGTCCTGAATCTGACAACTCTTGGAAGAAAATATTAGTTGACAATCAAAGTTATCAATTAAACGTTGCACAGAAATGAGATTGAAAGCAAAATCAGGTATGTATATAACATTAAAGATTATGAGAAATACCCGAGATAAGTCCTGGCTTGGAAAGTCTTGGTACTTAAGCAGTCCATTGAGATTCGCCTCACTCTCGTGGGGGTGAACTTGGAGAAAACACATACTTGAATTCTTGATTTACTTCACAAAAATATTTTTGCAATTCTTTCATCACTCAAGTTGAGTTTTTAAATCTTTGTGAAAATAATTTCAACTTTAATTCAACTATAAGTGATCCTTCACATAAATTTATGTTCATGGTAATATTCATACTCAATATTTTCACAATGTCCATGACACACTAGAGAAACAAACAATAGATTTTTATGATTTGAAAGAAATGATTTCTGAATTTAAGATTTCTCAAGAAAGGGATAGAGAAAGAAGTAGGAGTCGGTATGAGGATCATAAATACAGAGAGGGATCACATAGAAAACAAACATATTATAGGGATCCTTCCTTCCAAAGTTCTACTAAGCCTAAAATAAACCTCCCTTCTACACCAATGACACTCCCAAGAGGTCAATAAATACAAATCTAGAAAAGCTAATTTGAATAGGTGCACTCAAATGGAATGATTAATGACAAAACTCAAAAGAGTATAAAAGAAATCAACAAGCAAAAAATTAAGGTTAAAAAAAAAGAAAAAGCCCTCAAATGAAGATCCTACCAAAAGCTCTAAAATAGAAGAAGAAAACCATTTCTAGAATGTTCTGGTAGTGGCTCATAAAAAATTTATGTATATTTTTCTAGGCCGTATTAGATTACCTAATTTTTTTTTAATCTCAATTGGCCAGCATATCAAATGAAAGGAAAGCAACAAATTTGAAGTGAAAAGGTCAACGGATCAGTGAGAAACAAATAAAAAACTGAGAGCACACACAAAAGTCTTTCCATAATTTTTCAACATTAAGCATCTAGGCTTTCGTGATTTATCATTTTTTTTATATTTGGAATTTAGATGTGCCTTTTTAACAAGATATTCTAAACATCTTGAAGTTTCAATGGTTAAAATTTTATGTGAAAATTCGATTTAAATAAATGATAAATTTTTTTAAAATTAAGTGGAAATGTAAGCCCTAGGTTCAACAAATGGAGACATGAGAAAGTCAATGAATTAGAACAAAACCTCAAGACATAAGACAATTTATATATCAAGAGACTCACCAATGACATAACAGAGAGTCATGAACTCAAATTGAAAATTGAAAATGCACACAATAGCTTTTACATTAAACACTTAGCGGCATTTCATGAAACACATAGAAGACATAGATTTGGCATTTTATCAAACACATGGTGAACTAAGGTTTAACTCATGAATTTGTGACATAATTGAAATAACATGACATTTAATATGACTAGGTTGGACTTTAAACTGAAAACTAACATCATCTAAACACAATTCATCGATTGAAATTCAATTAAAAGACTCAAACAATAAAAAATACACCAACACATGCATATTGAGCATAGACTTCATGTTTTTTGATGGTTCAAGGAACATTAAGCAATTTGAACCATTAAAATTTGTAAAACCTAAATCTAATTGGTAGAAGTGAAAGAATACATGTAAAATTACAATGAACAACATGAAATTGAAGATTTAATCAGGTGAAAAACAAAGGAAATGAGCTAAGAACACTTAGCTTTGGAGCAAAACTAGCTCTGGTAACTACATGACGGAAGAAAAGTTGCTTTCATGAAATTCCAAGTGAAATGAACATAATGAAACTTGGTTTGGAGGCAACAAAATATGTGAATTGAATGAAGGAAGTGAGCAAGTGAATCGGTGCAAGTAGTTTCACGTAGAAACTTGGAGATAGAGAACTAGTTCATGGTTCTTCTAGCCTAGGTTCACTTGCACTCTAGGAAAGAGAAAGTGGAAAGAAAAGAGTATAGAAATATGAATGGACAAAGTTTTCTTACTCACAAATCAAGTTTGAATTATACATGAGGATGTGCTCTATTTACAAATAGGGATGAAGCTAAATGTCATGCCATGCAAGCTACTCCAACTCCAGCTTGCATGGCAAGCTAGAAGTTGACAAACCCATCCCATGCTTCTAGAAATCACTTGCTTGTATTATCAAGTGAGGGTTTTTAGAAGGGACTCATGCCTCCCTTATCTTAGATTTATTCTACCATAGGTATGGCTCATACTACAAAGCCATCCTCATTTGCTATTTACAGTTTTTACAAGGCTTAAAACGAAGAATGTCTTCTGTGGTGTTTCTTCTCTGAGCCTAAGTTGTGGCGGCTAGATATGTCTGGATGTGACAACCCCTCTTGTCAGTTATACTACAATTGACTCTGTTTACTTGTCGAGAAATAACACACAACCAACTGTCTAACAAACATTTTTCTTAGATCATTTGCTATGTGCAACCACTAAACCGTCTAGTCAGATAGTCTACTCTGGCTAAAAACACAAAATTAGCAAAAATAAGAATTAAGGCCAAAATAAACCCAATTAGATGAATCTCAATTAAAATAGTGTATTTATTCATGATTACAATCCAAGAATATATGATTAAAACCTACTAAGTATAAATAAAATTGCGCTTATCAAGGACCATCTGGAAGACCACATGTTGGGCCTTTTGTTGAGATGTTGGATGATCTATCTAGACGACCTGTTAAGCCTTAGACGATTTGATGAACTCTAGATGGTCTATGAGTTCATGTCTTTATGTTTTGATGATAAAAAAACCTATTTGAATGACTTATGTGTATATTGTAAGATCTAAATAATGTTTCTACAACTGCAATGTTCATTAAATGGTTTGATAGTCGATCTGAGCATCTACAACATAAGTTCTTGATAGATGGTCCAACTGTCTATAACATATATGCATTAGATAGTCTAATAAGACTTGTTAAGCGTATACAAAAATCAATATGATCGTGTTATTTGGCTCTAAAAATGATTTGTACAACTACTAGATAGAGTAGACTCTTCAAGCGTCTACATGTTCGTTCATGCTAGACTATTTAACGAACATGTTGAACGAGTAATATATTTTGCTTATAACTATTAAATGAACTCTCCTGAATTCACATATCTATTAAAAACACATTCAATCAAATATATTTTATGTTAAAAAGTGAAAAGATTTGAATATGAGTATTGACTTTGTTCATCCCTATTTTTCGTATATCTTAAAATCCATCTTTTCCTAAAGATGTTTGTGGAAATAAATCTTGCAAATATCTTGTTTAATATATTACGAATATCTCCCAATCTTTTTTAAATAGAAATATTTTCATAAACTGAAAATATTTGATACCCTATATTCGTATCAAACATTATCTGGAATGAAATGATTTCTAATAATATTTTGATTTATTTTTTCTAAACCATATTGCAAATACTTTTAAATTAGTTTCTTAAAAAATTTTGAAGCAAAAACTATTTGGAAGATTGCAAATATAAGTTTTTTCTTTTGTTTTGAACATTTAACGCAAAAAAGATAAAGATATAAAGATATTGTAATGTCCAAAGTGAAAGGAGATTGAAGTTAAAGAAAAAAAGTAAGGAAAACCAAAAAAAAAAAAGGATATACTAGTTATCTTGGTCAAAATACGAAGAGTTCTAGGGAGCGTCTACTTTAGCGTTTAGAGCATTTAGTCTTCTAGGTTCAGTGTGAGACCATTGTAATTCTACACTTTGTGAAGTTACACCCATGTGAGCTTTCTTTATGCTCTCTTTGAAAGAGTTCCTTGTTTCTTTTGAGGTTTTTACTCACATGGGGAGTTTAAAAAGGTGTGACCTAGATAGGTGCTGATACTCAATTTAACCTAGAGAAGTGTTGATAAATGTCATTGTTTAGTGAAATTTCATGCAAAAAGTTAGACATTTATTGATTTTAATTGTTGATTAAGCTATGAGTCAACCCTAATTTGAAAAATTAGAATTTAATAATATATTTTGGAGTTATGAGATTAATAAAACTATTTATTCCCAATTTTGTGTTATTTTTAGGAATTTAAGGAAAGATAAAGCAAATGGATATATTATGAATAAAGATGTCACTTAGCCTAAGCCAAATCAGGTTAAATAAGGCCTAAGGCAGAGAAAAAAGTGTGACCCGAAGGGGAACCAAAGGAAGAAAATCCTAAAAGAGTATGTCGTCAAGGAGAAATGTTCTAAATCTCTTTCTTTGGCTTTGGTGAATGTAATGGTCACCATGAGTGGCTAATTATCTCCTTTGGGATTGAGAGTAATCTATTCAAACTCTAATGTATTTTGGTGGTAATTATATATGAATTTATATTCCTCTTTGATATTGGAATTGTCATTTTGTGCTTAAAGCTTGCATTTTTATTCATGAACGTGATTATTGGATCTTGTATTTTGTGCTTAAAGCTTGAATTTTATTCATGAACCTGATTATTGGATCTTATATTTTTTGCTTATAGCTTGAATTTTTATTCATGACCCTGATTCTTGGATTTAACTGTGAAGTACTTATGAGAATTTGACCTAAATGAGAATACTTGATATGTTTTGATACTAGGAATAGATTTGAATGTATCAATTGCTATATAACATCTTTTATTAATGATAAAATTGTTTTCCTAAGATATGAGACATTGATGTTTAGGAGATAATCTTAATAATTTTATAACTGAGGAATCAATATGAATGACTCTTATATGTTGCATCAATATCAATTAGGTTAGAATATTGTATGTTTTTATTTACCTAAAATACATACGACTGGGAAAGATGAACTTCAATCCCAATTTTATCAATTCAATTCTTTAACTTATTTATTTATTTTAATTTAATTTTAATGCAAATTTATATCTATATCTTATGAATCAAATTATTATACATATTCTTATGCTTAATGAATACTACAATTAGGATTTTAAATAACTGTTTCTTGTGGGTTCAACATATGTCTTTCTAAGACAAATTATCACAACTAACTAGGTACACTTGTTGTAAGTAGTCATCAAATGTTAATACTCATTGTAACTTGAAAAGGTGAGAATACTCATTGTAACCCGGAGATGTGAGAATCTGCGTGTAACTAGTTGATTAGTGGAAGCTCTTAAGCAATTTCTTAAGAAGACTAGACGTAGCCCAAGTTCAGGTGAACTAGGATAAATACTTCTGCTGATCTCTCAAATACTCTCGTTGTTGCTTATGGTTTGATTTTTATTGATAGACAAAATTTTAGATGGTCCTATAAGAATGTATCTATTAGATGGTCTACTAGACAATTTACTTATTTAATCTATTGTAAAAAGAGTATAAGGCTCCATTCGACCCCCTTTTAGAGCCAACTACACATACAATTGGTATTAGAGATAACATTTGGGGTTATCTATTAATAGGACAAGAGGAAATAATCTTGATAAACTCTATGGACCCTGAAGGTCAAGCTATTACTCTTCCACCCTTTTTCAAAGGATAAAAGTTTGAATTATGAAAACTCAAGATGATTGCTTTTCTTGAATATTGCAATGTTGATTTGCTACAGATATTTGAGACTGATATTCCTTCTTTGCTTGATGCCACTAGAAAGTTGTTGGCAAGAGTTACATGGTCTACAAATCAAAAGTATAGATATTATATGAATGCAAAAGCTCTGCATATTCTTATATGTGCTTTATCTGAGGAAGAGATTTCAAAATTCCATGGCATGACAAGTACAAAGGAGATGTGAAAGACTTTGGCCTTATAATATGAGGGATCCAAAGAGGTCAAGAGAAACAAGCTTACTCTATTTAGATGCAAGTATAAGATGTTCACCATGGAAGATAATGAGAGTGTCCAATTTATGATTGCTAGGCTAAAAATTATTCTTAATAGTCTAAGATATATTGGAACCACTATTAGTAAGTATGAGATTAATGATAAAGTGTTGAGGACTCTTCCTCCTAGATTTAGGACCCTAGAAACTGCTCTAAGAGTATCCTAAGACCTAGAAGCGATGCCCACAAAAGAACTTATAGGAATTCTTCTTATTCATAAACATGTTTTGCAAGGAAATGTCAAAATGGTTAAAATGAAAGATCTTGCATTAAAGACTTCACACAAAGAGAAAAAGACAATGTTTGATAAAGTTTATGAATCTATATATGATACATCAGACAATTTAGGCATAAACGTTGATGATATATTCTTTCCCACCAAAAAATTTAAAAAGATTATGAAGAAGCATGGCAAAAGATTCAAACACAAAGACCATAAGGAGAAGGTCATCTGTTATAAGTGTAAAAGCTTGGACATTACAAGTCAGAATGCCCAGATCTTGAAGACAAGGAAAAAGAAGTACAAAGAGAAGAAGAAAACAAAGAAATTTAAAAGAAGGAAGATTCTCATGTCTACTTAGGAGGATTTAGATTTTTCTAGCTTAGAATCTGATTAGCAAGCTCAAATTGGTCTCATGGTAAGTATTGTCTGCAACTATGTATAAAAAAGATTTGATGAAGAAATATATTTCTTAGATATACGTTCTATTAGAAAATATTATCAAGAAGCTATATCTAACAATGCTAGAATCATTGAAGCTTTTAAAGGAATGAAAAGAAAATATAAACATGTTTGTAGAGAAATTGAAACAATGAAGAAAGAACATGCAACATTTGATGATCTCTCTCCTTAACATGAACAACTCCTTAAGGCCCATAAGGATTTGTGCAAAGAAAATCAAGGTCTAAAGTAGATCCTTGAAATCCAAAACACAAATATAAAGAAAGTTAAAATCTAACTTGATGCAATTGTGTTGTGAGTTAATTTTAGGATTGCACATTTTATGGGTTGCACTTTGTTTATGGTTTTTGGATTAAGTAGAATATGGTGAGAAACCCAAAGAAGATTCCCACTAGACACGAACTTAACCAAGTGGTTAAGTAAGTGTGAATGTAGAGGGGCAAAGAGAAAACACAACTATATGGTGGTGATGATGAAGAGGTGCAGAATTAAAGCATATAATGGAAAACAACAAGATGGAAAAACCAAAAATGAAAAGAAAAACTCAAGAATATAGGAGGAATGGAAATGGTGCAAGGAAGGAAGAGATGAAGAGATAGAGGGAGCTAATGGATGGTGATGGTGGTCGTCACGCAACTTGGAGTGGAGGAAGACTCCAAGATGAGTGGTGAAGAACCGTCACTTGAAGTGCGTAAACACCCATGATAAGACTCACAAAAAGAGAGCACTTAAGACTCACTTAACACTCTAACATGGTTTCTTTTCTATTCAAAATTCAATGTGAAAATAAATGAGGCAAGACACCCTTTATATAGGAGAGAGTGACTTGGGGAGCAAGAGTGAGAGGGGTAGGAGCATAATTTGTGAGAAACCTTCTAGAAGGTAGGTCAAAAAAACCCTAAACCTAAGTGCATATGTCATGAAAGGTGGGTTTGGCAAAAGCCCAATTTACTAAGTACACCCTACTCTAGCTTATTCTTCTATTTAGACCCCCCAAAAATAGCCAAAATTATTTATATAAACATGTCTTGTAAAAAGACCAGAACAAAAAAAAAAAACTTATGCTCTAGCCTATGTGATGTGAGTTGATTTTATATTCATTTGATTTGTAACACATTATTAAGAATTGGATCAAGATTCTTAGAGCAATTATAATGAGTCACCTAGAGAAAATCCCCACTGGACATTAACTTAGCAAGTGCTAAGTAGATGTGAAGGTTCATTTCTAAAGGTCCAAGAGAAAAATACATAAATAGGTGAATTTCATGATGCACATGGGCTGGAATCCGAATGGGTAAACCAAGAACAAAACATAAACTCAAAAAGAACACAAGAACAACACAAGATTTGAAATAAGAACACTACAAGAATTGAAACTATCAATAGAAACACAACAAGGAATAAAACCCACTAATGAAAATTCAAGAACTCAACATGAAAATGGGTATCTATAGAAACTGAACCAAAAACAGAATCATATAACATGTTTGCACCGATTAAAATGAGAAATAAGTGCAGCAAATGAAAGAGGACAACTCAAGGAAGAGATTGAACCGAATAGAATTGAAAACAAACAAGTAGAACACAAATGGGTAATTATGGAAGATGAAAGGAAATGAACTTGTGTGGTTGTAGCCATTGGAGGGAAAGCTTCACGCCACTTGGAGGGTGGTTCTTCCAAGATGAGTGAGGAGTGCCGCCACTTGAGAGTCCCCAAAGCTCACAAGATAAGACATGGAACAAGAGAAGAGAACAAGTCTCACACAACTCTAACCAATTTGAGATAGTTTCTTTACTTCAATATTCAACTTGTATTTCAAGGTACCAAACACTCCTATTTATAATGAGGAGAACCGGTCATGTTACAAGGGAGAAGGAGTGGGAAGAGTCACTCTTCTAGCTCCTTCTAGCGCCTAAGTGAGAAAGGAGTAGGAAGAGTCACTTCTTCCACTTTTTCCTAAAAAATGTGCCTATAATGCCTTACAATTAGAGGTATCTTTTGGTTTTCCTCTTTGGCATACTCCTAAGGCTATTTCTATATTATTTACAAATGTTTATACAAGGGTAATTACAAAAAGAGATAGCATTTGATGCTCTTTACCCAAAACTTTAGCCTTGCTCCATGTAATCCTTTGAGGCATGAAGGATTTTGAACTAGTTTGTCCTTGAGCTTCTTGGGCTTGGGCCTCCCTTTCCTCTTCTACTTGATCTCCATCACTATGTCCAGTTGTTCTTCAGCTGAAGTCCTTCTGAAGTTTGGTAGGGCCTTGTCTTGGATGCTGAGATGACTGACCTAATGATGAAGTGTTTGTAGTGTCCTTAGTCATCTACTTGTCAAGTTGGGTTGTATCAAATTGCCCTTGACTATGGGAAGGATTTGATGGAAGACAACGGAAGACTTGTTGAATTCATTGGAGGAAGCATCGAGTGACCATGGAGGAGAAATGTTTTGGGCATTATGTTCAAGGGCCAAGGCAAAGGTTAAGCCAACTTTCTTAATTTCTTAAAATGCAAGAGAACATCATAGAAGAGAGACTTGGATAAATATGCCGAGAAATTTAGAATCACAAATTCATATACCATTCAAGTCTAAAGTGTTTGAAGAGAAGCTCTTTACTTATAGAGCCTTGGGTTTGCTAAGATGATCATTAAAGCTTAAAAAACTCTTCATTCATGGAGTGACATGTGGCAACTTGAAATCCTCTCCATTGGTGGATTTCCATGTGGTAATCCATGTCTTGAACGCACTCTCCAATAACATGAAGGCAAGTGGCACAAAGGAGAGGAAAAGACATTGGAAGAGACTCCCCAAGTGTATGCTTCTACAAGGAGTTGAATGGTCACCTAAGCATCCTACATGGATGCTTAGGTGGCACCATGTAGGATACATTGTGGATGTCCCCTCTTGGTCTTCTAAGGACCAAAATCCTACACTATCTTGGCACAGAATACAAGGCCCAAAACACTATTATACTATTTAAAAGTTTTTATACAAGCTAAGGCAAAGATTTTCTTCTTGTATTCTTGAAGGTTGATCCTATGCTCTTAGCTGAGAAAGATTGTGGCTTTAGCAAGCATGATCCTCCATCAGAATTAGTTCTAGTTAAGGAAAGTGATGACTTCCTCCTTGCTCCAAGCTTAACATCATGGAGAGGAGAAGGTCTTTGGACAATTGCAGAAGCGTGTGATAATGATTAAAGATGGAGGAAGTGATTTGAGGTGGACGTGATTCAGATTTCAAGGGAGGTTAGGCCAACTCTTAGAATAGATTCCAGGCTAACTTCTATAAGAAGAGATAACCTAAAGAGATCCACGAACAAGTAAGTGTTGAATATCAATTTTGGCAGCAATTCACTATATATTTAAAAGCTGAAGAAACTTGCAACCTAAGCTTCAAAATATCCTAACCCTAACCTAGAATTGAGCATGTGTGCATGGAGAGTAGTTTGCACCCAAGCTAGGGTAAACACCCTAAATTGGTACACAAGGAACTCATAACCCTATCTTAGCGCCTAAGTTAGGATTTCCAAGGATGGAAAGGAGTCTCCTCTCTCTTAGGGTTAGGTTTAATGACATATAGTAGGGTTTAGTCCAAATACAAGGGCCCAAAAATAAATCCATCACTAATTTGGCTCAAAATACAAGGTTTAGGAAACTCCTATTCTAATTTGTACATTTATGTACAAGACTTCGGAGAAGGATTCTTAATTTAAGTCTAGGTTATGTCCCCTTAATGTAGCTCCTCTCTAGAGTCATCTTATTTCAAACCAGTGGTGGCTAGTAGGATTGCATTAGCGGAATGATTCCAGTGAGCAAGCTCCATGGAAAACACTTAAAAACGTTGAGTGCATCTACATACGGTGAGCAAATTGAGGCCAAAACAATTAAGGGGATCTAGCTATCAAAATTCTGAGCAAATTCTGAAGTGTTGAGTGAAATACCATCCTTAATCATGAAGAAATTCCAATTTTTCTCAGAAAGGGCTTGAGGCAACCTGCACCAAGTTTAGGAATAAAAGGATTTTGCTTGAAGCCAAAGCCAAGTCAATTTTACTTCATGGTTAAGAAAATTCAATGTTGGGCTGGGCTTGAAGCGAATCCCTGGAAAATCTCTGACTTTGGGAATCCCAAGCCTAAGAAATGGGCTTGAAGCCCAAATATTTCTTAAGGATGAAGAGAGCCAATTTGCTAAGCTGATTGGCTTGTACTAAGCAAAAGATGAATCCCATGAATCCCTTTGAATCCCACTCAAAGAATCTATAAATAGGGACCTTGGGGCATCATTCAAAAGAATCGAGAGGACTCGAGAAATCAAGGGAAAAGGACATTAAGAGGATCAAGTGAGATCTAGAAAGAGGAGAAATAGATTTATTTTGTTTGTTTAGGCTCAAAGAGACTAAATTTCATAATCAATCAAGCTATTAGGCCAAGCCTCAAAGGAAGTGAAGACAAATCTCTGGAGAGAAAGATCTTAAAGCCGAAGTTATACTACAACATTTAGGGATCCATGTTTGTTGTATCTTAGCTTCTCCTACTTAAACTCTCACTGTAAGATATTATTATGAGTTGTTAAAACTATTTTGTTTTGTTGGGATTAAATGAGAATGTGATATTTTTTGAGTTATTTTTGTTTATAATTGCATGCTTCTATTTGAAATTAAAATTCCTTAAGCCTGGTAATGTCCTTAATGCTTAACGGTGAGGAACAACCATTGATTGTCCATAAAAAATGAATGAGGTAGGAAGAAGATTTTATGTATCTGAACCGCATTCAGCCAACCATAGCACCATAACCTACAAAGTTTTGTTGATTTCTCAATTTCTTGCAAATTTGGGCATTTTTTCTTGGTTTCTTTGTTGTTTTGATTCAAAATAGGTGTGCTTTTAAGTGTTTTTAATCTTGTTTTGTCATTAGTTTTGCCTATTTTTTTTTCAATTGTCACATAATTCTTGTTTTCCACCTATTACATATGTGTTTGATAAAATGCCTCTTAGAAGTGCACACCAAGTGTTTGTGTTTTTTCATAAAAATATACTATAAGCTTTTGCACCATTTTTTTCTAATCTTTGAGTTCCTAACTACTATTTTTCCATTATTACTTTCTATCACATAATTTCCTTTGTGTCTTGTTGTTTTTGTTCTTAAATTTCCATTGGCTTTCTAAGGTTTTCTTCCTGTCATGATTTGTAAACTTGTTGTCTCGGTTTTGGAATTTATACTGGGTTTGTTTGTAGGTAAAAAAATATAAACATTTATAAAAAGTACTTTGATATGTTTTTTTTGTATCCATTTAAAAAGGCACGTCCGAAAACAAAATAGAAAAAAGATATAAACAGTAAAATCTAGGATGTTTTCTACTAAGAAAAACAAGCTTTCTGTATTGATTGCTCTCGGTTTGAAATTTATTATGCCTTATTATTTGGGTGTTTTGACTTGAAATATTTACTAGACCTTTCATTGTGAAAAAAATTGAGCCAAAGATTCGTTGTAAAATTTTGGCAATAAATTTTTGAGTCTTCTCTACCAGCACTGAAAAACAAGTTCAATTTATGTGCCATAGTGTTGCAATATTTGATTTGTTTCTTTCATAATGTACATCTATTTGACCCAAAATTTCTTACGTTTGATCAAATTGTGTGTTGCAGTTATTACCTAAAAAATTTATAGAAGAAATAGTTTTTAGAAAATTTTACATAAATTTTGGATTGTTTAGTGTCTGTTCACTCTAGATTTTTCTTTTCTAATCCATTCTAGAGACATTCTTAGTTCATTTTGTTGTGTGCTACCTTTTTCTTCGTACCTTTAATTGTTGATTGTCTTTTTTTGGTTTTCCATTGAAATTTGTTGTATTCTTCTCCTTTTGGTTTAACTTTTCAAATTTTTAGCTTTTATTGCTTTTGTTCTTGGATTCTTTTATTGGTGAATGATTTTGAGTTTCAAGTGTTGGTATTGAGGAAGAGATATCTCGGGCTTCTTCTTTGAGGTTCTATTTTTTCAAAGAGAACTTCTAAAAGGGATAGGAGGAGACAAGAGATTTTAGTGCTCAATTTTGATATTCAACATCACAAAAGTTTCAAGAAGTTTATCAAGATTGGTTCCATTCTCTTCTTTTATTTTTTTTTTTTTTGTATCACTTAACCTTTGTGTAATTTTTACTTTTGAGTTGATTGGGAATTTGCTCCA
The DNA here is from genome assembly GCA_013389735.1 of Phaseolus lunatus. Classification (NCBI taxonomy): domain Eukaryota; kingdom Viridiplantae; phylum Streptophyta; class Magnoliopsida; order Fabales; family Fabaceae; genus Phaseolus; species Phaseolus lunatus. The sequence continues at coordinate 40,417,034 of CM023867.1, read as the reverse complement.
AAGGCAACCCAAATAGACATTTTTAATAGCTTTGACATGCATTAGTGATGCAAATGTGTTGGGGGACTAGTTTACTTTCACCAGCATTCCTTTATTGCTTCAAATTTTTCTTTTAATTCCTTCCTTTACTTTCTTGCTTTGTAAGTCTCTATGATACAGATTTTATCCTTTGTTGCTTATTAGTAGTTCTTTCTTTGATCTTTAGTTTCATTTTTAATTTCACATAGTCACTACAATTTATAAAATTGTTTTTGAAGTTCATTGAGGGAACTTGAGTTGAGAACTATTTGGGGTGAGAACTAGCTAGGAAAGCTTTTATACTTCAGTAGTGCATTGTGACTCACCTCACTTTTATGTGCCAGTAACCATAGGCCGGTGTGACTATAACCATAGGAAATTATAAAGAGAGCCTTTCATGTGATATTGTTTCAATGGAGATAGGTCATATTATTCTTTGGTGACCTTGGAAATTTGATCATAATTCTTATCGTGAGGGTCATACGAATAAAAACACTTTTTCTTTTCAAGGTCATAAATTTATTTTGTGTCCTTTTACACCTCAGTAGGTAATAGGGGATCAAATAAAACTAAAAGAAAAAATAAATAGTGAAAAAGTTAATGAAAAAAGTAAACAAGCTGTTTCTTCGTTATCCAAACCTTTTTGTTCCATGAAGTCTACATTTGAGAGAGGTAATTCTTTTTCAACTCTTTCTTCTTCTTTTGTTAGTAAAGAGAAATTTCAAAAAAAAAAAGACTTTTTCTTTTCCAAAATGGCTTTGTTTCATTTTTCTTTTCATTCTTTGTTTTCTTCTTTTGTTTCCTAATTTTTTTCAGGTAGACATTTGAACTAAGGGGACTATGCTGAAATTTTTGAACAAGGTGGCTCAAAGATCTCAATGAACCAAATCTGAGGATAGATCCTTTTCAAGGGAGAGGGCCTGACGGAGGATCATTCTTGCTAAAGCCACCTTTTTGTCTCAACTAACAGCAGAGGATCAATTTATAGATTATAGTATAAACATCTACCTTAGTCTTGCATAAATTTTGTAAATAGTAGAACAATACTTTTTGGCCTTGTATTCTAGGCCCAAATGGTGTAGGATTTTTAGCCTTAAAAGGCCAAGAGGGGACGTCCAGATGGCATCCTACATGGTGCCACCCAAGCATCCATGTAGGCGCTACTTCCTTCCTTCCTTTCTCCAAAGGTGACCATTCAACTCCTTGTAGATGCGTACATATGGGCGCCTCTCCCATGTATTTTCATCTCCTTTGTGCCACTTGTCTTCATGTTATTGGATAGTGTGTTCAAGAAATGGATTGCCACATGGAAATCCACCAAAGGAGAGGACTTGAAGCTACCACATGTCACTCCATGAATGGAGAGTTTTGGATAGCTCCAATGGTCATCTTAGAAACCCCAAGACTCTATAAGTTGAGAGCTTCTCTTGTAAACTTTTTAGACTTAAATGATACATGAATTTGTGTTTCTGAACTTCTCTGCACAATTCTCCAAGTCTTTCTTCTATGATGCTCTCTTGCATTTTAGAAATTCAAGGAAGTTGGTCTAACCTCTTCCATGACCCTTTCACCTAAGAAACTCACGCCCAAACCACTTCTCCTCCCTGGCCATTCAATTCTTCCTCCATTTAATTCATCAAATCTTTTGCTTCCTTCCATCAAATCCTCCCAAACTCAAGGATAATTGCATCAGGTGGATCAAAGCTAGGCTTCACATCCAAATAAGCTTAATCTCATTTTTTTTGGGCTGTTCTTGAGTGTTTGAGTATGGACGAATCACGTGTTGTCACATTCTTCATTGCTTTGTAATTTTCCACTGTTTATTTTGTGTTTCCACCATTATTTTGAGTTTCCACCGTTTATTTTCAGTTTCAACCATTTATTTTTAATTTCCACCATTTATCTTCTTTGTTCTTGATGTTTCTTATTTTTTTCATTGGTTGTTCTTCATGTTTTGTATTGTTTAATTTCATAATATTCTCATTTTAATTGGTTTAGAGTTATATATTTTCATGTTTTGATGTTTCTTTGTGATCCATGATCAATCCACACCATAACCTACAAATTAGGTTGTTGATTTTTGGTTTCTTTCAAATATGGGTACTTTTGTTCTTGGTTTAATTATGTTTTGATTCAATTTTTTGTGTAGTTAGGTGATGTTATTGTGTTTCTAATCTTGTTTTGTCATTAGTCTTGTCTAATTTTTGTTTCAATTGTCACTAATTCTAGTTTTCCACCTTTTACATATGTGTTTGATAAAATGCCTCTTAGAAGTGCATACCAAGTGTTTTTGTTTTTGTTATAAAAATATAGTATAAGCCTCTGTGTCTTTTCTTTTATAATCTTTGAGTTCTTGAGTTCTATTTGTTCATTAGTACTTTCTATCACATAATTCTCCTTTGTGTCTTATTGTTTTTGTTCTTAAATTTCCATTGGCTTCCTAGGGTCTTCTGTCCATATTGGTAAACCTTTTTTTTTGTCTCCATTTTAGAATTTACTATGTGTTTTTTTTTTTTGTTAAAATTTGTTGCGTTTGATCACTTTTTGAGGTTCTTACAGAAAATGTTCATACAAAAAATGTTTACGGAAAAGTTTACATAAATTTTTTACGTTTCAATGTCGGTTTATTCTAGATTTTTCTTTTGTAATCCATTATAAAGCCATTCTTAGGTTCATTTTGTGTGTGTTGTACTATCTTTTTATTCTTTGTTTAATTTTTTTTTGCTTTCTTTTTTTTGGCTTTCTATTGAAGTTTTTCATATTAATCTCCTTTTGGTTTAGCTTTTCAAATTTTTAGTTTTTCTTGCTTTTTTCTTTGATTCTTTTGTCGGTGTAGGCTTTGGAGTTTCAAGTTCTTGGTGTTGAGGAATAGAAATATTGGGCTTCTTCTTTGAGATGCTATTTTGCAAGGAGAAACTCTAAAAGGGAGAGAAGGAGACGAGATTTTAGTGCACAAGTTTGACATTTAACATCACAAAAGCTTCAAGGAGTTCATCAAGATAAGTTCCATTTTCTTCTTTTGTTAATTGAATTTTTTGCACCACAAACCATTGTGTAATTTTTACTTTTGGGTTGATTAAGAATTTGCTCCAATGGCAATCCCTTAACCATTTTTAATAGCTTTCACATGCATTAGTGGTGTAAGTGTATCAGGGGGCTCTTAGTATCACCTACACTTGCACCTTAGAATTTGACTAATTTACTTTCTCTAGCATTTTCCTTTATTGCTTCCAATTCTACTTTTAATTCCTTCCTTTATTTTCTTGCTTTGTAAGTCTCTGTGATACATAGGTTTTCTCTTTTGTTGCTTATTAGTAGATCTTTCTTTGATGCTTAGTTTCATTTTGCATTTCGCAAACTCACTTCCGTTTATAAAATTGTTTTGAAGTTCTTTGAGGGAATTTGTGTTAAGAACTATTTGAGGTAACCTCTGGCTAGGTGATACTTAAGTAGTCCATTGTGACTCACCTCACTTTCCTGGGAGTGAACTTGGAGAAAGCTCATACTTAATTTATTGATTTACTTCACAAATATATATAAAAAAATTGAAAGTCTTTTGCTCACTCGGGTTGACTTATTTTTTTTTTTTGAAAACATTTTTAGTTTTAAGTCAACAATGGTTGATCCTTCCCCCCAATCTAGTCTTCATGGTAATTAAAACACTAATAATTTTTCATATATCCATGAGACACTAGCAAAATAATATAAACAAATTTATAAGTTGAAGGAAAATTTTCAAAATTTATGATATCACAAGAGAAAAATAGGGAAAGGTTTAGGAGTAGAAATGGGGAGGTGTCTCACAAACATAGAAGCAGTCATCATAGAATCCCTTCCCAAAGCCAAGATGATTATAGTAGTTACCACAATGCATACTACTATCAATAAAACCCTAGACAACATAGGCATAAAGCCCATCATGTGCATAGAGAACCTAAGATTGATCTTCCTTTCTTCCATGGATCACCAACTATAGATGATTACCTAACTTAGGAGCTGAAGGTTGAACAAATTTTTTAGGCTCACCAAATAGATCATGAGAGGATGGTTACCTTAGCTACCGATAGTTTTCAAGATTCAACCATGACTTGGTGGAAAACCTATACAAAAGATCTTAAGTTACATGATTTCCCTCAAATAAGATATTGGAATGAGCTTAGGTCAGCCCTTAAGAAGAGGTATATGCCTTGCTACTATGATAGAGTGTTAATGCAACAACTCCATAGGTTAACCTAGAAAGACATTACCACAAATCAGTACAAGCAGAGATAGAGTTACTTATCTTAAGGGCATGGATTAGAGAAGAATCTAGACTTACCATAGCTCGGTTCCAAAGTTTTCTTATTTATGAAATTAGGGATAAAGTTGAATTTTTTTCTTATAATGGTTTAAAGGATTTAGTTCAACTTTGTGTTAGAGTAGAGGAACAATTAAAGAGAAAATCTGATTTTCAAAAATCCTCTTCTTCTTTTTCTAAGTGTCCCAATGATTTTAAAAGAGAAAATCATTTGTTTTCTAAACAACCATGATCAATAGAGAAAGAAAGGGAAATGACACCTTTTTAAAGGAAAAAATGTTTCTTCTTCCAAAGAAATTAAAACTAAACAAGTCCAATTTAAGTGTCTTGAAAAAGGTAACTATTCTTCTGAGTGTCCTCAAAAGAGAAATTTAGTTTCAAAATTGAGAGTTCATCTTCTTTTGAAAATAAGGAAGAAGTTTTAAATTCTGATGAAGAACTTAAACCTTTTTTAGGAGAATTATTGGTTGTCCAATGAAATTTACAAATTTGTCATTTTGAACTTGAACAATCACATCAAGAGAACCTATTCCACACAAAATGAAAAGTTTTTTGATAACATTTGCTTTGTAAGTGTTGATAGTGGCTTTTGTTGTAATTGTTTTAGTTCCTGTTTAGTGAATAAGTTATCCTTGAAAACCATTCCACATCCTCAACCTTATAAGCTAGATTGGATAAGTCAAGAGACTAGAGTGATAGTGAATAACCAAGTGTGCCTATAAACATAGGAAAGTGTAAAGAGAGAATTTTATGTGATATTATTCCAATGGAGATAGGTCAAATTATTCTTGGGCAACCCTTACAATATGATCATAATTCTTATCATGAGGGTCATACAAATAAAATCAACAGGTAGGAGAGGATGAAATAAAATAAAGGAAAAAAATTGTGAAAAAAAAAATTGAAAAAAATAAACTCGTTGTTTGATGGAGTTCTCCCTCTACTTCCATAAGTTCTTCAATTGAAGATGGTTTGAATGATTGGAGAAAACATGGCAGTGGGAGAATTGAATAGAAATGGGTAAAAACATGAATGGATTTGGGTTTGGAGAATGGTGCTAGGAAGGAGGTTAGGCCAACCTTCTAGTTTTTCCTAAGGCTTCTACACTTAGAGAGTGAGAGCAAAAGAAAAGTGAGACTTAGAGAAATTTTGAAAACCATTTACACAGAAATTCAGTACTCAATTCAAGTCTTATGTTTACAATAGAAAAGCTCTCTATTTATATAGTCAAAAGTGACTAAAGGAACTTAAAAACTCTCCATTCATTGAGTGACATGTGGCACCTAAAAACTCTCCGTTCGTGAGTTGCCCATGTGGCAATCCATGCACCTTAAAGCTCTCCATTCAATATGTGACAAGTGGCATCAAGAAGAGGAGAAGGCAAGTAGTAGGTGCCCTTTTGCTCCATGTGGAAGAAGAATAATCATTTTGGAAAAAGAAGGAAAAGGCTCCATGCAAGTGTCCATGTGGCAGCTATGTGGATGCCAATTAAATTTCCCATCAAGCTCTTCAACTCTAATCTAAAAATTGACCCAAATAAAAGACCTAAAAAGTTTAATACATAATTTTAAAGACTGAATTAGAAAATCCTAATTACTTTATAAAAATTTACAAGGCTTCAGAAATAGAATCTTCTAGAAAAGGATATTCTATTCAACACTTTTCTCTTCTGAGCCTGCCAGTTAAGTTAATTTTCCCAGTTAAGTCCCAAACCCTCTACCCAGATAGATGTTTTCACTCTTTTAAGTGAACTCAGAATTCTAACTTGTTTTGTATCTTGTATCATAGTTCCTAAGCTAGCACAGAGCATGATTTAATAAATCAAGGACTTTGGTGGCCATTCAGATGATATTTGCTCCTCTTTTGTCAGCCAGCTTACCTTATTTCCCATTCCTATCTTTTTTATTATTAGGGGTCAGGTATTCTTTTGTATATTTTTTTTATATTTAAGGTTGGCTATTTTTACTATTTTTGGTTTAGAGAGTCGTTTTTAGGTATCCTTGCAATGTGCTAACTTTGAAACCTAGAAACTTAACACAACCAATTTTGAATATCTGAAATCACTAACTTGACTTGATCCTTTCTTTGTGGTTCACTCAGCTGTCTCAGTGGTTGCTCCCTTGATGCAATGCCTCAAAGACTGACCTTGATCTTTATGAGTTTCTTCTTCCCTTCAATGCTCTTCTCTTTATTAGCTCTATTGTCTTGTTAGTTGCTAGTGCAGGGATTATGACATTTATACAAAATATCTATATAATTTGTACAAAATATCTATTTAATTTATACAAAACTACCTACTAGTCTATTGCATAAATAATTTTAAGTTCTAATTACAATTTAAAAGATAACTTTAAACTTCATTTCTCTGCTTCATATAAATTTTCTTCTCCAAGTTCATTTAGTGCTTCAAGAATACTGTTGAAAAAATCTTCACTATTTGTAGCAAGAGATTTAGGGTCTTTTGTTTGCTCTACATACAATGGCAGTTATGAAACTTCAACATCTTAAAGTGGTCCAGATGGCATTACTTGTTCTTTAGTGTCTTTCACCATAAGTTTAACAGTCTCCTTTGCTACATTATCAAATATTGCATTGATGTTTCTTATTAAGTCTCCAGGGCAAGCTATAATTCTTCTAAATTCTTCATCTGTCATCATTGGAGGATAGATAGTTGGCTAGTGCAACTGTTGATTCTAGGAAAATAGAGAAAACAAGTTAAACAATATAGTGTAAGCTCAATGATTTGCAGGTAATTGTTGTTGAATATGCTCCTACACATCATCCATCTTTGACTCATCTTGAGTAGCTTTAGGTATGTTCTACTCAGCTACAGATTCTTTTGTTGGATTGGTTACTCCCCTTTTTGACATCTGCTATTAACTCTGGTTGGTGCAGTGAATCAAAATGCACACTTTATTAATAGATGGTTTGATGATGTTCACAGGGTAACTAGGCACTCTTAATCTGTAACGCCCCTCAATTCCTTTTCATATTGATATACTAGAATAAGCGTAAAACATTAATTTATAAAACTAACATATGTATATATAATGAAAATACATCATCCCATACATTGTATCTTCAAAGAAAAACGTCCCTCTTATAGGGGCTTTAATACATCTCCATCAAGTGTTTCAAAATAAATCCTAAGTACAGCATAAAAAGAAAAAAAGGCGATCTCTTTCTGGCGGCCACTCACTGAGGAGCTCTACTTCCTGCAACATCATCTGCTCCCGTGTAAATTATACACGATCATCACAGGTTTAAGAAAACAGCCACAGAACAAAGACACAGGGTAAGCTAGATATTTTAAACCAAAAAAAACTTTAAGTGTGAAATTTTAAACCAATATAAAACAGATTTAAAACACCCACATAAAATCCCTCAAGAAATCACACATTTTACACTCTCCTCAAGTGTCTATCAAATTTCAATATTTCTCATTTCTCACGTCAGACTTCCACTGACTCATAACACATAGACACTTGACACTACTTCCGGAAGACTCATGCATTGATTAGACTCAGAGATCTGCACCTGTCATACTACACTGCTGTAAAGTTCCCACAGCTATGCGCATAAACATAATCTCAATCTCAATCTCATCACTCTCCTAGTATGACAGGGTTAATCCATACAACAGGTCAAGTAGTTATCTTTCAAACCACTTACCCATACATATGAACCTCCATCGACTCTCAACGCCTGAATAACTTCATCTATATGATTCCATTATATCAGCAGAGTCAGGATATCTCATTATAGAAATCACCGATCAATGCACATTCTACACAATCTTACACGGTATTTTCTTTCCTGAAAATACTATGCCTTGATCCCACATTCACAACATTCAACACATCATGTAACACTTAAATGAACGATTCCAATCACAGCAACAATCATTCCAAGGTTCAGATTTTCGAATATCACATGCATTTCACATTTCAATCTCAAACAGTTTCAACGACACTAAAATAGGGGAGTTCGAAATCAACATTAAAACCGGCGATCACGTCCAAAAACAGGGGATTATGCAATAACATTTGAAACCGGCGACCACGTCGCCCAACATCAAAATCTTCTAGCTTAAGGTTTTCTTGAAAATAAAGCTAGCTTCCCTTACCTGGACTAGTGTAAACTTCACTAAGAGCTCCAATCCAACGAGATTCAAGGATGCCTGAACCTGCACCATGGAGCCTTAGACACAAAACTAGCTATACCACTCATTTCTACGTTAACAGAGACGATTCCTGAAGCCAAGAGAGCTGCATGCAACACCTATGCAGAGGCAACCCTCTCAAGTGCAGGATCGACTCGAAGAACAGAGCGAAACGACTTACTCTGTTTTAGCGTCCGGTTTGGAGAACTTGTAGAGAACCTCCCAGGTGCTCTATGGTAGTCGCCGATAGCCAACTGGTGCGCTAGGACGTCTGAACGTATGGAGAAGGAGAGGGAAGAAACAGGGAGCTAAAGCCAACTCACTCAATTTCTCTCTACTCAAGCAGTGTTCCAACCTTGCCTATCCAGACTGAAGTTTGAACTTAAGCCACCCTTCCCAGGAATGCCGCTACCACCACCCACTCTGCAGGGAAGCTTGCGTGTACATTTCCTCTAACAGTAATGCCACGTGGGTCTCTGCGTACACCAACTCTGGGTCACTTTCCATACCAACTCTCTGGAGCCACTGTTCTGAAGCACTCTCCCTGACTACGTGTCGTGCATGCAAGACGCTCATGCTGGGCGCCTGGGTCCTACCTTATCTGTGTGAAACAAGATCCACCGATGCCTGGTCGCGCGATGACCATCCACCATCCACCGATGCCTGGTCGCGCGATGACCATCCACCATCCACCAATGCCTGGTCGCGCGATGACCATCCACCATCCACCGATGCCTCTCATACCGGCGATGACTGATGTGCCTCTCATCCCGGCGATGACTGATGACACATCGTCACGCCTTGCTGAAGGTTCTTCATCCCACTATGTTACGTCCAAGGTATCACCTCCACATGGCTTGGTGACGTCGGTAGCTTCACATTTCCAAGAATAGATCAGCACTACTCCTCGTGCGCCCATGCATGGAACACTAAGGATGATTTCTTATGCTCAAGCATAGAGCTTCGCATGCACAGCGTATCTAAGGCTCAACCCACACCTTGATACGCGTGGTTTTTGGAACCCACTATGGTTGATCCAGCATCTTGACCACATGCTAAGTGCACTTTCGGCAATCATGTACACCATAGGCGATTGGCGATTATGTACCAGAGAAGTCGGAGATCGCCTCCGTCTTCAACAACGGCGATCTCGTAGACTTCTAAGCTACACTTTCCTTCCTTTATATTTTAAATAAAAACATACTTAGAATTCACTTAAAATATATCACTTTCATTCCAATAAAATTTTCTAGGTCCTTACATAATCCATTTTCCTGGCATAGTTCAGAGATCAAGTTGGGAAAAACTAAAGCCTTTGCAGTACCTCTAGCACTAGTTTGAGAGATAACTGATATGTGTCATCCACTATGGTTGCTTAAGTTATGCAATATAGTAGTTGTGCCTAATCTAAGGTCATATAAAAAACATGAGTTATTGGGAAAATATTTGCAAACATAGTGATGCAATCCGTGTGTGGTGTTCTTGGATGGAACTGATGTGGCAGCGAAAGACTTAAGTGTTTGCACCGAATTTGAGATGATTTGGTGAAGAAAGAAGGTGATTTAGGACCTGAATTTAGGAAGAGGTTAAGCCAACTTCCTAGGGTTTCACTACACCTCTAGGCTCTCTAGCAAAGGGGAGATTTAGGAGAGAATGATGCTGAAAATTTAAGAGTTTCATTCAATATTTTCAAAAATCTGAATACAAGTGGTAGCTTGTTCCTTAAACTACCATAACTCTAGTTAAACAAGCTTAACCATAGTGAGCTCTAGTAGCTTAAGGAGGTGTCTCCCAAGCCTTCTAAAAGGCTCTAGAAACCTATTCTAGAAATGGTCCAGAATTACAAGACTTAAAGAATTATTTACTCTACATTTTACAAGTTTTTGTACAAGTTAAGACAAATATATATTCTATAAATTCTTTTGTTCTTAGCTCTGTGTATGGAGACTTGGAACTTGAGGACGGTTCTCTATCACATAATTCTTGCCTATAGCGGTGCATTTTTGCTCATGTCTGACCTGTAAATTTTCTTGGGAAGACTTGATCTTCCTCTTCCAACTTCCTATCCAGATTACATAGATGGTATGCCACTATTCCTAGGGAGATATCTTTTCTTCTCTTATTCATCTCTTTCTTCATCTCTTCATTCAAGTTCAATTCAATGCGAGGATGCCTTCCTAAAGCAGAGGCATCATAGCAAACATGTATTCCTCTTACCTATGAATACTTGTGAATCTCATTGAAGTTTGTTGGGTAAGCATTGGCATAAAATTCTCTCACTATATCTTCATGATAATAGGGGCAAGGTGATTGATAAGTGTAAATATTTAGTGAAACCTCATGCAAAATGTTAGACATTTATTTATTTTCATTGATGATTAAGTTATGACTGAACCATAATATGAAAAATTAGAATTTAATAATATATTTTGGAGTTATGACATTAATAGAATTATTTATTCCCAATTTTGTGTTATTTTCAGGAATTTAAGAAGAGATGAAGCAAATGGATATATTATGAATAGAGATGTCACTTAGCCCAAACCCAACTAGGTTAAATAAGGGCGTAAGGCAGAGAGAGAAAGAAGGGGGAGGAAACCATAAGAGGCAACCGTCAAGGACAAACACTCTAGATCTTTTTCTTTTGCTTTCAATCATCTTTTGGTGGATGTACTGGCTACCATGAGTGGCTAATTCATTTTCTTTGGGATTGAATGTAATAGTTTCAAAGTGCTATGTATTGAGGTGATATTTATCTATAACATTTTGCTTTTATTTGATATATTGATTTTCATTTTATGCTTAAAGCTTAAAGTTTTATTCCTGATTTAGATCTTTGGAATTGACTGGGAAGTATTTTTGATGATCTAACTTAAATGAAAATACTTTATGTGTTTTAATCCTAGGAATAAATTACTATATATCAAATGTTTCGCAACATCTTTTCTCAATGATAAGAACTTTTGCTAAATAGTTGAGGAATCAATGTTTAGGAGATGATCTTAATAATTTCATATGTGAGGAATCAATATGACTGACTCTTTTGGTTGCATCAATATCAATTAATTAATAATGTTGTATGCTTTTATTTACCAAAATACAAACAAGTGAGAAAGATTAACTTCAATCGCAATTCTATCAATAAACTTTTCATAATCATTTACTTTGTTTTTATTTAAATTACCATAGAAATTTAAACAATATTCATATACATTGAATAAATTTACAACACGTTTCAATATCTAGTGAATGCTACATATTAAGCTTTTAATAGAATTTTTCCTTGTGGGTTCGATATCAGTTTTCTGAGACAAATTATTACTTTTGACTCGGTATACTTGTTGAAAAAGTTCAACAAGTTTTTGGCGTTGTTGCAGGGGAACAACTTTATTTAAGATTTTAAAGTTTAACTCACCAAGTATTGGAAATTTTTGTTTTTCTTTTATTTTAAAAAATTAGTTATTTTTTCGTTATTTAAATTTTTTTTTTCTTTTATTTATTAAAATTAGTTACTTTTTCTTTATTTTAAATTTTTTGTCTTTCGTTTATTTTTAAGAAAATAGTTTTTTTTCTCTTTATTTTAATTGTTATGTTTTTCTTTTATTTTTAAAAATTAGTTATTTTTTCTTTATTTTAAATATTTTTTCTTTTTTCTTTTCTTTTATATTTTTTGTTTTTCTTTTATTTTTAAAAAATAATTTTTTCTTTATTTTAAATTATTATTTTTTGTGTTAATCCTTGCACAAGCTAGTGTATGATATATGATATTAAGAGGATAGAATTCTAGAGATCAACTACAGTTGGATTTAGAAATTGAAAAGACAACTCAAAGAAATAGAAGTCAAAAAAGAAAAGAAAAGCAAGGAAAAGATAAAAAAGAGTAATCAACCATGTTAACCCCTCACATTGAGACAATTCAAAAAGAAAGTAACATGGTTGAAGAAGGACAACCACCAAAAGAACACTTGGTGGTTATGCTATGCATTAGGGATTAAGACACTTTTCTAGCATTGCAATATTGTGTACTACCAAGTCTGTGGAGATGAAGTCATCTTTTCTTAGTTTGATTAATTTACTAGCATGGACAATGAAGATCTGTATACGCATCTATCAACATTATATGAACTGATCGGAACAATGGGCTTCCAAGAATGAACTTGATTTGGAAATTAAAGACAAGAAGAAATGTGAGAACAATGTAGGAGATCATCTACCAAGATTGGTGAATGACGAGGTGACTACATTGGAATCTGTGGTCCTTAATGAGTTCCCAAGTGATAAGCTTTTAACATTTAAAAGAGGTTGTTGATCAAGGTTGATCTTGGAGCTTTGATGTCTCCAAATCCATGGTGTTTGATGGAAGGCTGGAGTTGCTACTTGTGTGGGTGGGATATGGGTAGATTAAAGTGTAATCCACTCTTTGTTTAAATCTAAAACTGTTTGGAATCAAAACCTTTTTTGAAAAAGATTTTTTTCTAAAGACGTGGAAAAACAACCAGTTGTTTTATCGTTTCAATCAATTGTTTGACACTTAGTTATTTTTGAAAAGGGTTTGAAGCTATTTGACTTGGTTGACTTTGCTGTCAAACCAATTCAATCGGTTGTTTCAAAAAATCAACCGATTGTTTTTTGAAAATCAATAACAGAATTCTGTTATGCTTTGCAAATCAGCTTTAAATGTTTTCTAAATAAATAGGCTCCTACTTTAAATGTTTTTAACCAACCTTTGGAATATAAATAGTTTATTTTACGCTCCTAAAAGGTGAGAAACAGTTTTGAGAATTTAGTTGTGCCAAATTGATTTCAAGCTTTCAAGATTTGCATTCAAGCTTTTGGATTTTCACAAAGGAGTGAAATAGGATTACTGTAATCTTTTGTATTGATCTTCATCAGGTGTAATCCTTTCTGTATCTCTTGTATTTCTGAATATTGTTGTCTAAGTGCAGAATCAGAGGGTGTTCTGATTTCTGTGGTGATTGTGTGCCAAAGGAAGTGTGTGGCTTGAGGTGTTCAAGGTCACTTCTTTGGTGGTGTGTTTGTAATCTGGATTTGATTGCATACTTGTGCCCAGTGGTTTCTGGGAAATGGATGTAGCTCTTGGGATAAGAGTGAACCGGTATAAATTACTTGTTTGCTTTTCTCTTGCCCTGAACTCATTTATGTTATGTTTTTAAGTTGTTTTAATCACTGCTGATAAAAACAACCAGTTGAATCGCAAAAACAACCGGTTGATTTTCTGATAATCAACTTAAACAGTTTTGTTTGATTGTTTCTTTGATCTCTGTATCTGTGATTCTGCATTGAAGTTCATTATACCTTCAAAGTTTGCGAAAATATTTCTTAAACAATTCACCCCCCTCTTGTTTAAGTCCATATATTCTAACAGAGGTCATGTGATGGAGGACCATCTAAGCCACCATACACAAGAATAAAAGACAGATGAACTGTCTTTATAAATACTAGAATAAACCTGCATAGGAATTGTATTTTGGTTTCTTTTAAACAGTACATTTTAGATGAAACAAAGACACTCTAGAAACCCTAACTTGTCTCACAAGTAAGGACTTCTAGAGCATCTCAAAGGAGAATACATGGCCTTCTTAAGCCACCATATTCACCATAGTTAAGTATACTTAACTAGAGTTATGGTAGCCTAAGGAGCAAGCTACCTTCATCCATAAATACTCTAATTCCTACTCATGTACTTAGATTTTCAATTAAGGAATGAATAGTTCTGAACTTGAACACTCATTCTCTCCTAAATCTCTCTTGCTAGTGAGCCTAATAGGCCTAGTGTTCTTGGTTATTCTTCCATAATTCTTTGATTTCCACCATTTATAATCACTTCTCACCAATTATAATATGTTTCTACCATTTAAAAACACTTTTCCCCGGTTTAATCTCATTCAAACATTCATCAAACACTTCCCCTTTCCATCTATTGCATAACCTCTTTTTTTTCGGTTTGTTTTCTTAATTCTTGCTTGTTCTTCAAATTTTCTTGAATTCTACCAATTTTTACCTCTTCCATGGTTTATAATTGTTTTCCACCATTTAAAACATCAATTCCACCATTTAAATTCAGTCAAACCTTCATCAAACACTTTCTAGTGAGTTCTGCTCCTCAACCTCATTGTTCTTCACTAGTTTGCATTGTTCATTCTGTTTTCTTCAATTCAATCAGTTCAATTTGTGTTTTCTTTGATGTTTCACCGTTTAACATGTGTTGCCTTTCATTTCGTTGGTTTATCTTGATTTTTGTACGGTTAATTTTCATGCAAGATCCATCAAACACTTTCTGCAACCCAACATGTCCAACCAGTGCATGATCTTGTTGTTTTCTTTTAATTCAGCATGTGTTTCTTGTTATTTCTTGTGTTTAATTCTGTTTTTCTGTACATTTAGGTGTTTTTTAAGGTTTATGATCCTTGCATGTCAATTGTCACGTCCAAATATTGCCTAATCTTGTCAAAATTAGTCATGTGTTGTTGTTGTATGCAATGTGTTTGATAAATTTCTCTAATGCACACAAATTGTTTGATAAAAGTCCTTTATATGTTTTTGTTGAGTCTTTGCTTTGGTATCTATTGTATTTACCTATTCTTGAGTCTTGTAACTTACTTTTAGTACATTTGTGAGTTTTGTTCATCATTTTCCACTTATTTCTTAAAGTTTTGTCAATTGTTCTTACTTCCTTTAAGTTTCTGTTTAGTTTTCATAATTATAGGATTTATACTTAGTTTTGAAAATTTATCTTGACCTCAATTCGTATCCGAACCTTGTGAAAATTTTTTGTGCATACATTAACATGTTACCAATGCTCATTAAAAAAAGGCACGTCCTAATTTCAAATACAAAAACAATTAAAATTTTCAAAAGCCACAACGTTTTTTTTTTGTTTACCACACTATTTCAGAGCTAGTTTTTCTCTCAGTTTAACATTTTCTGCACCTAATTCCCTTGGTGCTTTACCTTGAACCTTTTACCATATCTTATTTCATATGTTACCTATTTCCAATTAAAATTTCAACTTCAAATTCACTGTAGAAAAATTACCATAAAGCCTACAATATATTTCAACCACTACTAACCCTAGCTTGCATAATTGCTTGACATTGTTTGTTGTTTGTGCAAACTTGTTGCATTTATTTCTCTTTGAATACAACACCAAATGGCATCAAACTTGTTGCATTCCTCATTGAGTGTAGAATATACCATAAAATTTTTTGATTGCTGCCATATTATTCTTTTGACTGGTCAGAGTAGCTTTCATGAATTTTTCCAAGGTATCTTCAAATTTGTTCAGTCTTCAGGAACTGAAGGATATAGAGGTTGTTGTTATTGTTGGAAAGTACCTTGCTTGTTAGATGGACCACTATCTTGTGTTCATCCAAAATTTTGATTCTGATTACTTCTCCAACCTTGAGAATAATATTATTGTTGGAGAAACCACCTTGCCTTCCCTAGTTGCCCATGTAATTTACTTCTACTTCAGATGAATTATTTTGGTAAGAACAATGACTATTAGGATTATCACCTCCACAAAAATCACATCTTACTCGTTGATTTTGACTCTGAGAAGATTCCACAACTTGTAATTGTTGTGGCAGTTTAGCCATTTATGTTATTTAATTCCAGGTTAAAGTTTTTTTCCTGGAAAATTGAAATCTAAGTGGTTAGGCCCATTTCTTGTTAAGGGAGTTAATGCCTATGGAGCAGTGGAGTTGGAGGACCCAGTGTCACACAAAATTTGGGTTGTAAATGGTCAAAGATTGAAGTTTTATTTGGGTGGTGAGATTGAAAGACTCATCACAGTAATTTGTTTGAAGAAGCTATAAAGAAACAAGCGTCAAGCTATATGACGTTAAACACTTTCTGGGAGGCAACCCAGTGTTTGTTTATGTTTTGTTATGTTTACTTTTTATTTTTGTCTTGCTTTTGTTTTATTATGTTTACATTAAGTATTCCTGCATCAATCTCTTTGTTTAATTCTTTTTTTGGGTTGGTTCATCTCATTCCCATGTGGATGACCCCGAAATAGTTCAGACTGTATGTTGCATGACCTCGGGACAGGTATTCTTTTCATGGGGGGCAGGTCCAGCAAATCATGTTGATACAAATATAGATGAAGAATTTGACACAGAGTTGGATGAACTCAGAGGAGATTGATAGGCGCTAAAATGAAAATGGTTTTATCATTCTAATTTTTATTTTTATTTTTCTTATTTTTATTGTTATTTTTACTTTTATTATTTTTCTAGTTCTCTTATTTTTCTTATTTAGCTAGTTTTTCTAAATTCTTATTTTTTTCTAATTTCTGGGTGTTTAGTTTTTCAAGTATTTAAATTTTGTTTTTTATGCTTTTGGTTTTGTGGTTAATTCTAAACTAGACCATGGGATTTAAGATTATAACAGTTACTGATCTCGACAAAGGTGAAAAAAGAGAAATTGTGTTGATTCTATATCAAAATTGAGTTAAGATTTTGTTGTATGAAAATTGAGCAAGATGATTAGTTGGAATAGTGAATGGCAAACAAGTAAGGAATTAGGCTAACTAAACCAAGTGAGTGGTGAACCTTAAACAGTTTGAGAGTTTCCTGATTTTTTTTTATTATGTTACATCACAACAGAATATGAAAATGATTGAGGCATTTGTATAAATTTGAATTAGAAAACTCATATCCAAATAATCAACATTTGTTTAAATTGATTAAATTTTTGTGATAGCCCTTTTGAGCCAAGATTTTTTTTTATTGCACCTTGAACCTTAACTAATATATTTTCATACTTGTTGACATACTTAAGGAAGGATTTATATATAGAAAAGGGTATGATTGGTTTTGGTTGTTTTCAATATTTTATGTTTAAACAATTCATTTTGTTGGAAATAGGAATAATCTATTTCTATTCTCTTTGAAAAAAAAATTTATGATGAATCAAGGATACGGAATGAAAATGGGAAAAATGTTAAGAGAAATTGGTAATTGGATAGCACAAATATAACTTAGTTTGAATTGTAGGTATTTCTTCTTCTTTTAAAGTATATATTTTGTTATCTGAAAAATCAATATTTTTTTGTATCCCAACCTTATTACAACCCTGTAAAAGACCTTAAGATTCATGTTTCTAATGTGATTGTGATATGAAGAAAAAGAAAGGTAACTATGATTTTTTAAGATTTAGTGGAAATTGAGATCAAAATACTCGCCTATGAGAATATGAGGAGAAGTTCTTTACTACAATTTTCATTTCATTGTTATAGTTATTTATCCTAGAAAATGATTGCAATTATTATATTTTGTTACATTTGGAGTAGAAACATCATAGGTTTCTAATTTAATCTATTTTCCAGTGAATGAAGCTGTTTTGATAATTGAACCATGGTCTAATTTATCTAGATTTATTTACTTTGCTTGAGGACAAGCAAGATTCTAGGTTGGGGAAAGTTGAGAAGTGTCATTATTTAGAAAAATTTCATTTAAAAAGTTAGACATTTATTGATTTTAATTGTTTATTAAGCTATGAATCAACCCTAATTTGAAAAATTAGAATTTAATAATATATTTTGGAGTTATGAGATTAATAAAATTATTTATTCCGAATTTTGTGTTATTTTCAAGAATTTAAGGAGAGATGAAGCAAAGGGATATATTATGAATAGAGATGTCACTTAGCCGAAACCCAATTAGGTTAAATAAGGGCATAAGACAGAGAGAAAAGGAGGAGGGAGGAAAGCCTAGGAAGCAATCATCAAGGAGAAACGTTTTGGATTTCGTATTTTTGCTTTGGTGCATATAATGGCCACCATGAGTGGCTAATTCCTTTCTTTTGGGATTGAATGTAATATTTTCAAACAATGATGAATCCTGGTAATATTAATATATGATATTTTGTTCTTATTTTATATTGGTAGTCATTTTATACTTAAAGCTTGAATTTTTATTTATGAACTTGATTATTGTATTTTATGCTTAAAGCTTGAATTCTTATTCAAGAACTTTATTCTTGGATTTTGTGCTTAAAGCTTGAATTTTTATTCTTGAACTTGATTCTTTGTATTTTGTGCTTAAAGCTTGAATTTTTATTCATGAACTTAATTATTGAATTTTGTGCTTAAAGCTTGAATTTTTAATCAAGAACTTTATTCTTGGTTCTTGTGCTTAA
Source organism: Phaseolus lunatus (assembly GCA_013389735.1). NCBI lineage: Eukaryota > Viridiplantae > Streptophyta > Magnoliopsida > Fabales > Fabaceae > Phaseolus > Phaseolus lunatus. The sequence goes on along the minus strand of CM023867.1, from coordinate 40,398,393 downwards.
AGCTTGAATTTTTATTCATCAACTTGATTCTTGTATTTTTTGCTTAAAGCTTGAATTTTTGTTCATGAACTTGATTCTTGGATTTAACTAAAAAGTAATTCTAAGAATCTGACCTAAATGAGAATACTTTATATATTTTGATACTATACATAGATTAGAATATATAAATTGCTATATAACATCTTTTCTTAATGATAAGAATATTTTTTAAATATTTCAGACATCAATGTTTAGGAGATAATCTTAATAATTTCATAATTGAAACATCAATATGAATGACTCTTATATGAGTATTCTTTGGACTCGTAGCATCTTTTGGCTAACCCCTTGAGTATTCTTGCACAAGTCACTCCAAGCTTACCCAAGTATTCTCTCACAAGTCACTCCTTGCTTAACCAAGTATTATTTCACAAGTCAATCCTTTATTAACCAAGTATTCTTTCACAAACCACTGCTAGGTTAACCAAGTATTCTTTGAACAACAATAACTTTTGGATAATAATTGAGTATTCTTTGTCAAACAGTCACTCTTGGCTAAGATACATAAACTGCTTGTGTGGTGATCAACAAATCACACAATAGCTCATTAGAGAGAATCATCGTTTTTCACCAGATATGATATGATATTTGTGCACTCTCTTCTAGTTTGCTAATAAAACACAAACAATATTCTTCTATTAAGTGTTTTATAGGCACACAATTTCAGCAAAGTTTCAGCATAATACAACATTGTCTCTTGTTTTCTTATTCTTCTTGAGTTGCTTTATATAGGCTTGAGGAAAGTAGCCGTTGTGAAACCGTTTTCGGTTGTTGATTAGCTTAAGTTCTTTCTTAATATATTTTTTTGTCTATTGAGTTTGATATTGAATGATGCATTAAATGCACTGCATGCAACCATAAATGACTTTTTTTCTTTATGTACACCCCAAAAGCTAGATGTACTTATATCTTCTTAGATAGTGTGTCTTTCCTTGAATTTTTCTAAAGTGCAATGTTCTACGAAATACATAAATCCTTCCAAAGTTGACAATCCATGACTCATGGATTTGTTAAAGAAAAGTCTCTTTATCTCTTTATCTAAGAGATCTTCTAATGTGATTGTCCTTTGCTAACAAAATTTTTTGGTAGACAAAAGTAGTAAACATTCCCTACAACGGAATTTATATGTTTTTTTTATGTTGTAAGAGGTTGGCTTACTTCTATATGCTTATTGTCTGAGCATGTACATGCTTTTTTAGACATAAAATAAGACTGTGTAGTGTTATATTGTTTGTTAGACGAAACATTTGCGTCTTTGCATGATCTATTGTTGAACTTAACTATTGTCCTACAGATGAAGCATGACCATGTTTATATTTAATTATTTTTAGCACTTAATCAAAATCATAAGGTGTTGGACTTTTGCTTTAACAACCCTCCATTTACCTATAGATGGTTTAGTGTGATAAAAAAAGTTTATATAATTTAAGAAAAGTAAAATTTGATAACATCAAACTTCTTTGTCACCTCGCTCCATGCAAAACCTTTTTATCCTCCTATATTTTGTTTTCACCTCAAACCTTTTTATCATGTCACTTCATGTAAAACTAGTTAGACTATTAAAAAAGTTAGGGACTTGTCACCATTTATTCTTGAAACTCCTTTTCCTATTTTTTACATTGTATTTTGTAATCCTAGACAAAATTTACCTTCTTCATGCCTCAATGATATTTTCATATGCTTGGGTTGTTTAACTGTCATCTACTTTGTTACTATTCCTTTAATCATTATTTTAAGTTACATGAAAAGTTAAGATATAATCCCGTAATGATTATCCAATGTTAATTTCTTTGATAATCACTCTACATATGATTTGGTATAATGTCCCAAGTTTGTACCTTCATTATATTATTCATCAATTCAAAAGAATAATGGGGGTACTTATGCTAGGAAACTTTTTTAATATGTCAAATGTTGTCTTGATTACATTCCTTAATAAATAATGGCAATGGTTAAATAGTTTTCATGGATTTTGTAAAGGTTTTTTGTGAATGCTCTTTAAGGTAGTGATAAGTACCGAATTTTCTTAATTTTCATATTAAATTAGACATGAAAAATGAATGAATTGTATGTAAAATATGATGTAAAGGATGCCTTTGGCCCAAGAATCGTGCTTGACCTAAAAGAAGACAAAATAGAAATTGAAAGAAACTTGTAGGAAAATGAAGAAAACTACAACAAAAAAAAAGGAATAGCAAAATGACTAATTTGCTCAGCACAGACATCCAACGCTAAGCAAATTGGCAACAAAGAGCAATGAAATAAAGAAACTCTAAAGCGCTGAGCAACAAGGAATGCGGTGAGCAAATCTAAGCCAAAGAAGGATTCAAATTGTAAAGTTTGGGAGGCTGAGAGAATTTAAGAGGCTCTAAGCGAAAAGAATCCTTCAACAAGAAAGCCTAGATTTGCTTGGGTTTGCTTAAATATGATCCAAAGCAAAAAGGTTTCTTCAAGGGCGGGAAAAGTCCAAATTGCTTAAGTTTGGCTTGAAGCGGATCCAAAGCCAAAAGCTTTCTTCATCTTTAGGAAAGAATTTTGTTGGGTCAGGCTTGAAGCAAATCATTCAAGGATTAAGAAACTTAGGATTTCAATAAGTTGAGAATAGACTTTGAGCCAGGAGGTTTCGTCAAGGTGAAGAAAGTTAATTCACTAAGTAGATTGATTTGGCGTTGAACTAAAGGCAAATTTGAAGGAACTCATCACTAAACTTCTATAAATAGAGGTCCTGGTCCTTCATTTGAAGGTTGAAACGTGGGTGTGCTAAAGGCAGAAGAGGTAAGCCTTAGCTGGCAAGAAACATTCAAGACTCCATGTCTTTTGTTGCAAGTTACTCATGCAAGAGTTTCTCTTATTGCTTTATCATGAGTAGCTAAATTTATCTTGTTGGAATTGGAGAACAATGTAATATTTCTTAAGATGATGCTATTTATGATTTTTTTTTTAAATTCAATTTTTATGATGGATCGAATGCTTAAGACTTGATATGTGAGGAATCAATATTCATGATTTTAGAACATGGATGATGTTGGGAAACAATTTCATTTTCTAAACTCTTTCAAATCAACCAAGTATGTCAATGTTTGGAAATGGAATTGAGTATTTGACTTGAATTGTTCATCTTTATGTAGAAACTAACTAATTATAAGTCAAGAAATTGATTATGATAGTTTGTTGTCCTAGATAACCATGATTAAGGGATTAACTTGGTTTGGCCATAAGGAAAAGTGAACTTGAAGAACAAAGCATTTGTAAGTAACAATAACAAAAGAGATTTACAAAGTAATTCAATCCCAATATTTGTTCCAAATATCTAAAACTTCTCCTTTTGCATCTAGTTTCAATCTCACTATTAATACTATCTATACTTTATTTATTATATTTATTAAATATCTCATATGCACTAAAAAATCATCATATCCTTATTTCATTTTGAATGATATTTCTACCTTGGTTATCTCTAGTTCATGTGGATACGATAACCCCTCTTATCAATTGTACTATAGTTGACTTAGTACACTTGTCGAGAAAAAAAAAATTAAATAACCCTACCATCAAGTAGTATATCACGTTATCTAGTATATCATGTCATGATATGATGTAATAATTTGTTCCTTTAACATGAAACTTGCATCCCTTACACACAATTATGAAAAAAGCAACTACTTAATAATATAAAGCTATGACATAACCAATCAATATAAGCAATTAAATTGAACTAACATTAAGGTATGATTAGTGAATCCTCTCTAGTAAGGACATCTTTCAAAATCTTAGAATTAGAGGTTTCCATTCCCACTCAACTAAGACATGTGAATTTAATATCGAAATAACAAGCTACAAATATTTTTATTGAATAATCTTTTTTACCTCAAAATTGAGGGTCATTTGATCCCTCCTCATTAACTCAAACATAAGTATCATCAATGATCCCAAACAATTCTTTCAAGTTACATGTAAAAAAATATCTTAACAAAAGGTACCCAAAAACTTCTTGCATGGACACGAGTTTTTAATAGTTCATTATATTTCCTTGAAATATAGGTAATGGTTGCTTGAGCTTAGTTGATTATGTTATCACATAATCGGCGTATGGTGCCATTTTCATGATGCGTATTAGTAGCGAGTGGACCAAATCAGAGACATACACATACACATCAAGTAACCATGGTTAAAGTGCTATGTGAAACTATGCCAACAACAACAAAACAAAAAATAAAAAAACAACAACAATGTGTATGGCAACTTTTCAGTGCTAACAACAAGGAACAAGGTCACTCATTCATTTATAGTGCTTAAAAGTGAGATGTATGAAACTCAAATAACACGCACGACAACTACAAAAACAAAAACCAAGAGGGAGATAATGGAGAGGGATTATTTTCTTGTTCACTACACTGAATCACTTGTGCCTTTGCAACATCTTCTTCCTACTCAAATGGGCTTCAAAAACTTCTCAAATCACGAACTACAACACTCACCAGGTGCTAAGTTTACGTGACAATGATAATGTGTGATAGATAAGTTCAGAATAATGGTAGTGTTCAATGTGGAGAATGTGGTAACTAAGATTATAATGGCACATGAATGTGCCAGAATCAAGGGGAAAGGGGAAAATGAAAAATGTGCAAGTTTCACACTGACTTTTTCTTACTTTTCTGATGGTTTAAGAAAAAGTACCACCAATTATTCATGCAAATTCACTTCCTTAACAGAAGTGCATTAGTGGAAACAAATTAAATGTTAATTATTTATGCTTTAATAGTTTTTTCTAACTTTGTTGTTTTAGTATCTATAAAAATCTAGTTTATAAACTAATGTACGTTTTTTCATAATTTATTTTTCGAAACAAACCTTAAGTCTGACTATTTTATAAACCATTAAATTGCAAACTATCTATTCATCTGAATGTCAAAAAAGTTTTAAAATTTTCACTTAAAAACAATTCGATTTTCATTTTCCTTGTTTTACATTAAATGATAAAATGTAAGCAATGAGTGAAAAGAGAAGTCGTTTAAATAGAAAGAAAGACAATTTTGTTTATTATTTTTAATATTTTTTTTTAATTTGATTATTATTATTATGAAAATATTCATAATCAATTAAGTGTGTCTTTTAATTGATTATATAAAAAGAAAAACTTAAAAAAAAATTTAGAATATAATTGATAAGTGTGCTTTATTTGAGAACTATGTGTTTTTTTACATAATTGGAGTATTTTAATACTCTCATTTATATTATTTTTTATTGTTAATTAAAAAAAATCCACGTGCGTGAATATCTTCTTCTTATTTCTCTTTTTTTCTATTTTTCTTCATATCTTCACCCATTTAAATCATCACTCATCTCTATCTTTGCAAATACGTGTCTGTCTCTACTAAGTATAAAACATATTAATATTTTCTCTTTACCATTTTTTATATTTTTTATACAATATTAATCTCCACTTAAATGTTTGATTGGTGAGGTGATTCTCTTCATGAAATTCTTTTAATGTAATGTAATTTCCACTCACCTATTATTTTTCTCATTCAATTTCAAATAGTTAATTAAATCTCATACAATGATTACTATTATAAATTATTTTATCTTAGCATTTGTTTATTAGTCATGAAAATTAGGTGGATGAATGATTAATTATAAATGTACTCAATTTGTTATACTTAACGACGTAAAATCATTTTTATGCTAAAAAAATATTAGCTGACAAATATTTTGTACAAATTATATGAAAAAATGTGTAGTGATTGGCTTTATCTTTAAAATATTTAATTGATAAAAAATAGAACAATAATAATTCATAAAATTTCTAATGCATATATTTTTATTTTATTTTATTTCATAACATTTATTATAAGGTATAAAAGAAAATATAAATCAAATAAAACCTTAACATAAATGCTTAAATTTTCTCTTCACTCTTTCTCATAAAACTAGCATAAAACATAACAATATATATATATATATATATATATATATATATATATATATATATATATATTTGTTTTTATTTGTGCACGATCATGTGCCTTATTTCTGAAAGAGTTTAATTGTATATAAATGGTACATAGTTAAATGATATTATAAAATGACTTACACAAAAATATGTTTATATAAATAGGTTTTATCTAGTTTATATAAATATCTGAGACTTATATACATGATTCAAAAAACATTATAGATTCGTAATATGAATAATGATGAGGACATGGAATGAAAAATTATGTGAGTAAATGAAATGTATGTATGGTCATATTGAAAACCAAAGTTGTCTTTCTTTACACAATTAATTATCTATTTTTCAAATTCGTAAGCAGTGGATATTTTAGTTTAATTAATATTGAGATTAAGTGTAATTTGTTATAATTTATATACTCTACATCATCTATAATATTTTAACTTGGTAAATTATTCTACAGGAAATATTTTATCATAATCATTGATATGTCAACGTTGATAGTGATAATTAACTTTTAATAATAAAAAAAAATCTGCTAAATGACATCAATAACTACATTTTATCACATAAAATTAATGCATTCATGACTTTAGAAGAGTCATATAACTCATTATTGTATGAATTCATGAATGATGAGTTCATTGAGTCACAGGAATAAGATTATTTTTAAAGGTGGAGTTTTAGATTTTTCTGAGATCTTGAGATATTTTTTAGCTCAATTGAAGGTTTGGTCTTAGATTATCTCTAAATTTCCTTTTACTTGTTTTTCTTTTTCTGATAGATGTCTTGATCCATTGGTTGGTTTTTCTTCACTTTAGTTTGTTTTCAGTAGGAGTTTTTGTCAGGGTTATATTTAGAGTAGATGTTGGGAAGATTTCTTGTTGTTAGAATGCTCTTGTTTTCCTTGTATATGGGTTAGATCACCCCTTAAGTGGTTCATATGTATATATTTTTATTGTTGATAAATAAAAAAAAATAACCTCATTAATCATGATAAAAGAGAGAAATTTAGATAAGGTTGAAGAGAAGTTTAATTTTAGATGAAGATTTTTTATATTAATTTGTCTAAGTATAGCTAACCTAACTGTGATAGAAGGCAGAGAAAACTGAAAAAAAATTGGACTATGCTGCTCTCTCAGTATCATAACCAGTTCAATGGTTTAAAGCTTCTTCTTTTTTGAAAAAAAAATATTTTTCATCAGATAAACTTCCTCTCGAACCAAATAGAATTATTGTTTTTAGAAAATTGAATGCAGTTGGTCATTGTTTGTAGATGAATTAATAACAATAAAAACTATGAGTAGAAAAGTTAGAGGAGAATAAACATTAAAAGAAAATCATTAATTAGAAACAAAAATATTTAGTTGTTGTAGTGAGCAAATTAGAAATCATTTTGTAGACTAAAAAAAATTTTGGTTTCTAAATTAATTTTTTATTATTGTTAAATGGTTTCTAAATTGGTATCTAATTAGCTACCAACGTTTTCGCTACCAAATTTAAAAACTAAATAATTGGTAGTGAAAACATTGGTAACTAATTAGATACCAATTTATAAACTATTTAACAATAATAGAAACTAATTTAGAAACAAAAAATTTTTTTAGTCTTCAAAATAATCTCTAATTTAGTCATTATAATAATTAATTATTTTTTATTTCTAATCAATGATTTTCTTGTAGTGGAAATGCAAAGAAAAATTTGACACAAGCAAAAGTTGATAAAAAAAAACAGGTTATGTCATTATTTCAAAATATTCATTTTCATTTATTTATCAAAAGATATTTTATCTTCTAAATCCCCCAAATTTTCTACTTTAAATTTTTAACTATTAAAAAACTAATTCCGTTTTAGTGAATTAAGTTTGATTTGTAGATAAAACTAAGTTAGGTAAAGTTAAATTTTAAAAATAGCGATATTTATCTTTTTGTGATTTATAATTATGTAGTAGCATTTTTGGTTTTATTTTTATGTAGTAATATACAACCCGTTTAGTTTTATTTTATTTATTTTTGTTGAAAAAAATGTGGGAACATTTTTAAGAGTATATTTATATAAATAATTTACATCATTTTTCTATTTTCATTTCTTCTTTTAATTTATCTGATCTCATATTTTTGTTTACTTTTTTTCTCTCATCATTCTCCTTTGTCTTAGTACAGAAAAGGAGTTCTTATATATAAATACAATTTATCTTTCTTTAAATTGTGAAGCAAATAAAATTCAGAATATATGGGAGAAACTTAATTGCAAACTTATTAAAATATAGTCCGTATTAAAATATATCTTTTAATAATTAGAAATTATAAATTAATTAAAAATAAAAATATTTAATAATATATAAGTGAGTGCAGATTAATTTTATAAGATTATATTGGATTTAAAGTCTAATATTATGAGAGAAATGAATAAGGAAGTGTAGTTGACATTGAAAAGTAGGGTTGTTTGAAAGATAATAATGAGTTTGTGACTAAGCATTAGGTGGTGTGATCTGTGTTTAATTTTGTTTGTGTGTGTTAGCTTTGAATATAGTGTTTGTTTTGGTGAGATAAGATGACTTAATAAGCAGGGAAAGTGCCGACCATTAGGTATTGAAAAGCAAAGTCAAAAATAAAAATGATACGAAAAGTGATACACTAATAATACTTGAATTCTGAGACTGTATATGCAAGTATGTGTGGTGTTTTACTTTAAGAAGCAACACGTACGTACGTAAATGGCAAGCCACAAGAACACATTTTTCTTTCTTCCCAAAAAAGATCATCATGCTAAATTCAAAAACCCCTCAATTTCTCTTGTGGGGGTCAATAATCTTTGCCAATCCATCCACACCCGAACCCTCCCACAAAAAGCAAAAGCACCAAAAACCTATCTTCAAACACCTCATAATTAAGCAATTCCAACAATGATAGTGCTTGTTTGAAAAAGGTCCATGATTCAAGTTGAAGATCAAACCTAATGGGACAATTCCTTCTGTTAACTTAATTACACCTATACACCTAGCAATTATTATGAATAGGTTTCAAAAACTTCTCCTAAGTCCTTCTAGAAAGAAAATTACTATTTCTCCATAAATTAAAAATTGTTCATTCACAAGTTAAAAAATTAAAATTTGAAGAAAATTTCTACATTATTTTTCTTAGGATTAAATGTATTTTATTTTTTTATATTTTCACGCAAAATTAGTTTTTATTTCGAGTCCAAACTTTAGATTCTCTGGATACTTATAATAAAAATCATTGTCAGTTTTTTTACATAACAAACCGATTTCGAGTGTGGACTACAATAATAAAATATTTCATGTTGACTCATCATTGACATGAATGTTATAATATTGTAATAAAATTCATGTTATAAATTTGTTAATTATGTAAAAAAAAATTTACATTATTTTTTTTAGAATTAATATATTTTACTTTTCTATACTTTCACGCAAAATTAATTTTCGTTTCCAGTAGAAACTTTAAACTTTCTGGATAGTTATAATAAAAGTCATTGTCAGTTTTTTTTTTTAGTGAAGCAGATTTTCAACATGGGATAGAATATTAAAATATTTCATGTTAACTCATCACTAATATAAATGTTATAATATTATAATATAGTTCATGTTGTAAATTCATTAATTATGTAAAAATTACAAATAATGACTTATTTCAATAGTTTTTTTATAATTACATCTAAAGTTTGAATTAGGAAAAAAAAATTAATTTCACATTATAATACGAAAAAAAATATTTAACATTTTTCTTATACAAAGAGGTTGTAAAAAGTTTTTCACATGTCTTATAATAAATACAATCAATAATAATATATAAGTTGATGATTTTTTACAAGCATATCTACATTTTGTGAATAACATTAAAATTAGATAGAAAAAAATAACCTCAACTAGATATGAGTTATGAATTTAATGCAAAACTAAATCTACACCAGATATTTATAAATAATTTATAAAAAAAAAAAAGTCTCCGTGCATTTATTAACAGTACAGAAAGCAAGTGATTTTAGTACCTTTTAACCGTATCCACGTGTACTCATCCGTATAAATTATTATTTCCACAAAAAATCAAGAAAATTCATTGATAATATTAATGTGTTGTGTTCCCATCTCATTGTCGTCATAGTTTCTCTCGTGTTTTATTTATCAATTTAAACAATGCAAATATATATAAGTATATATATAAACCTATTTAATTATGGTTGAAAAATATGCAAATATTTGTGATGATGAAGCATAATACGTATGAAATAAATAAGTAGCGCGACACTTAAGGAAAAAAGATATTTTATAATAATGTCGCATAATGTGGATCTTAAAAGTCACGATGAGTCATTTTCTAACAAAACCAAACTTAAGACGTAAGCCATAAGACAACAAACCAATTTTTTGTTTTATTTTATGTGAAATATAACAAAGTAAATTTGAGTCGTCAAATCATATTTATGTTGTCAAGATCAAAGGGAAATCTTTCATAATTCACTCTATTTACTAATAGTTCGAAATGACCATTCGGTGCACCAGCCCTACAAAGGAAGGACCGTAATAAATATAATGTCTCTTTAAAAAAGTTCAGAAAATTAAAACTTGATAATTGTGTAAAAATACTTTATGTACATACTATTTACGCTTAAAAATTATATATTTATTCTGTTTAATTTATAAAAAAATACGGTTTATAAAAACTACAAAATTGAACTAAAAGTAATGTGTTAAGTTGAACCAATTATGAGCCAATTAATACACGAGTTCGGTTGTAAAATGAACAAAATCATATTATCCAAATATCATGACAACATTGAGAAATGTTAACTCCAACAAACCTACTAATACTAAGATTTGATAAATTGAAGTGGATTATTACACAAATATGCAATTTCTGGTTATATATATGAAGGAGATTTGTTTGAGGTTATATCACTACAATAAAATTACTAAACAAAAATCAACTTTAAAAATAAAAGATAATTAATTATAGAATTAATAGTTAGTTATGGGATCTCCAACGCACCCCTCACGCCGAGACTACCAACTTGTGCGCGGAGATATATGTTATGGGTGGTTCGATAATAACCCGATAGCGAGTGACCTAATAAACCCAACAAATTCTCGTTATGATAGGTTCGAAAATGAGCTTTAAACCCAACTCAACTTCATAAAACCAGCTTATAAGGTGAGGTTTGCACCCACTTATATACAATGAAATGTCATCATCTCTAATCGATGTGGGATCTCCAACAAGTTAGATATCAATTTAAAAATTATTTATTAATAATATAAATTAATTTAAATATTAATAATTTTTTACTTTTTAAAATAATATTTAATTTAGTTAATAGTAACTAGTTTTTTTTTTTTTCTAAAATTGGTTTCTCTTTAATAGTTTTTTTTGTAATGTATGTTTGTGTGAAATATTCACAAGCTTGTGTTTCTTGTTTTGATTAGTTTGTTATTCCAAATCAACTTGTTAAATTTTAACTTAAGTCTGAAACACTTTAAGTGTTTTTTTTTTATTTAATTAACAAATAGGTAGGACTAGTAAATAATAAGCAAGAAAATAGGTAAAATTGCAGTGATCGAAAATTAAAATGGTAGATATATATACGTGGGTATGATTAGTTTGCTCAGTATCCGGGGTGCCAAGAAGTGTAAAGGAATCTGCATGATAATGACATAGAAGCGTATCGTATCATATCTCATTCCTAAGAAAATAGAAACAAAAACACACACATGTGGGGGTGATCGAAGATTGAGGAGGTAACTCATCAACCTCCATTATTTTTCCTCAATTTCGGTACCTAACATATCCTTTAGAACTTCAATTAGGTGTTTTTTTATATACTTATATACACAGAGTCAACCACACAGTTTATCTGCTTCACGCACACACACAGTGACTATATTAATCCCACGACCTTAATTAATGTCCTAAATACTACACGGCATGTTAATTGACCTTTTTTTTCCTAACCTCCAATGTTGGACTCCAACATCATGGTTTTCCAGTTTTTCATGTAACCCACAAGTGTGCTTGATTTGCCGTTCAAAAATCTAACTATCATCTTCAGTTCAACATGCACTTGCACAATAATTTGACCTTTTCTTTGTTGGAAATTACATAATTTTTCTCGTATTCTACACAAGTACGAACACTTGCCCACAATTTCTTGCTTGAAAGAGGAAAAATGTTTAAAGTATATTCGCATGTATTGACCACTACTCGCAAGTTGCAGCTCAGCCATATTCGAAGAAGGGTACAAAAACATAAGATATTGTGAAAATGTTCATTTGTTTTTATAGTCAAATGTTAGTTCGATCGATTTAATGAATTATGTGTATTGTACGAATGATATGGGTTTTGACATTGAAGCAAGAATCCGGAGTTCATTATTTCGAAGTTGCCAACTTGTTATTTGTCTTAGCTAGTTGGCAAGAATCAATCTCTTCAATTTCCACTTCTAGTGTATCCCCTAAGAAACAAAATACGTTTTCTTTTTCGGCTTTCTTCAAATCCTTTTTTATTATTCTCTAGATTGTGATATTGTTTTAAAATCTATATGTTCTTTGCTTCCACTGTTTAACGTCTTCAAATTGTTTGCATCAAACAAATTTCCTTGCATATTCTTCGTCATTAAATAACTTTTTTCCCCTTCTTTTATGCAAAGTCTACTTAGTACTTTCATTTTTATAATTAAATTTTTCAACTTTTTTTCCAAAAGAGAAAAAATAAGAAAAGAAAGTGAGATAAAATGATAAAAAAAATAAATATGAATACACTTTTATAAAACTTATGATATACATATAAACACCACTACTCAAATTCAAAAACAAAAACAAAACAAAAAATATATAGGTTCTTGTATGAGTTAGGAATGTTTTGTCGCTACAATACTAATATTTATTGATGTGTATCTTCTATATAAATTTGACCTTTGGTCTTCGATCTTTCATAAGTCTTGGTCTGTCTTAGATTTTGGTTTTCAGTCTCTTTCAAATATTGGTCTTTGGTCTCATGTTGATATCTATTTTTAGCCTCGATCAAAGTGAGGATACTTGCAAAAAATACTTCAATGCTTAAGTTAGTGCTTGATTATCGAATGATTGGAGTAATAAATGCTATTAAAATACATACATTTGTTTTGCTTTACTTTATCTTGGAGCACATATTTATAATGTAAACGTGAACCTCTACTATTGGATTTAGTTTATCGAGTTAATCTTAGTTTTAGACAACAAATATTTCGTGCACTAATTATGTTAAGCATATTATTCGAGAATACTTCTCGATTTCTCGAGATATACTCAACCATAAAGAATTATGTCATACCATGAGAAATATTCGGTGATATATATGGACAATACAACAAATAAATATATATATATATATATATATTATATTGGTGATAAAAAAAAACTCATATTTCCCATTCTATTGGATGTTTTGAACGGATATACAATAACTAAATAACATGGAAAAAAATGTGATAAATTATTAGACGTTGAAAATGTGATTTTGGAAGAGTGGAGCTCTTTAATTTGAAACCAGAAATGGTGGGCAATGAAGTATAAATTAGAATGGATAAAAAGAAGGAGGAGAGAAAGAAATTAGAAATAAGTGACGCAAAAAAGAGGAAGTGTTTTTACAATGAAATAAAGTGAAAGAAAAGTGAATGTTGAGCAATCCCTGAGAATAGATATCCACAATTTGGCACGTCATGATATCACCACCGAAAGTGATAATCTGCATATCCTATATGAATCTGCACATACCCTAAATTCAAGAGGCAGTCTCACCAGTACCACTCACCACACATTCTTATACACATTCATGGTAGTTTTTTTTTAATAATTTAGGTTTAATTTTAGGTTTCCTACTCTGCAGAACATTTTCATTTTTAATATAGTTATACAGCTTTCAATTTGATTAATTTCTTTAACAAATACCCCATTTTTATTTTTATAATTTTATTTCTTCGATTTTCATTTACACAATCGCATTTTTTTTCTTCTATTTATAACGTTATTTCTACTCTTTTTTTTTGTAACAAATTAAGAAACAAATAAAAAAAATGAAATTAATTCATTTATCAACTTATATTAGAGCATACATGAATAAACTTTTTTACCTAAATTAATTTTAATTTATAGAGAGATTCATATGTTTTTATAAAAGTATTTGTGATACCCATTTATTTATTTTATTTGAAGGTAATGAACTAGCTTTAATATTTTCCACATACAGGAATAATTGTTAAATTAATAATTTTAAAAACGACACTAACCCTATACAAAAATTCAGCTATAACAATATATAATAAAATTTCATAAGTCATGTAACTTTTAAGCTCAGTTAAATTTTCTGTTAAGAAGTGAGCTTTAAGCCTAACTCAACCTCATAAAATTGGCTCATAAAGTGAGGTTTGCACCCATTTATATACAATGAAATGTCCACATCTCTAGTCGATGTGGGATCTCCAACACACTCCCCTCACGCCGAGGCTACCAACTCGTGCGTGGAGATATATGTTATGGGTGGTCCGATAACGACTCGATAGCGGGTGGCCTGATAAATCCAACAAATTTTCACTAGGATGGGCTTGAGAATGGCTCTGATACCATATAAGAAAATTGTATGTAAGAAGATAGTAAGGAGAAAGAAATGTTTTTATTATCTTGTGTGTTTACATCACTCAATATATAGCAAATATATACAAGTCTATGGAGACCTTCTCTCTCCAAATTACAAGCTAATTAGGTAGGGATCCACTAATCATGGGATTCTATCATTATTAAATTAATTACATATAATTGTGTATAATATTGCACAATATAGTACAATAATTATATACAATAATTGTGTATAATTTGATAATTATTATTTTCTTAATACTCCCCCTCATGTTGGTAGGTGAAGATCATGAACCCCCAACTTGTGTCGCAACGTCAAAAACTGTTCCTTGCCAAGTGCCTTTGTAAAAATATATGTGAGCGGATATTGTGTCGGTACATATGAAGGACTAATTATCCCGGCTTGTAATTTTTCTCGCACAATGTGACGGTCTATCTCAATGTGTTTTGTACGTTCATGAAATACTGGGTTTGCTGCTATATGTAATGCCACTTGATTATCACAGAAAATTTGAGCTGGCAAGTTACATGGCACCTTTAAATCCTGCAACAAATATCGCAACCAAACTATCTCCAAACAAGTATTGGCCATCGCACGGTACTCTGCTTCCGCAGATGATCTTGATACGTTTGTCTGTTTTTTTTTATTTCCATGAGATAATAGAGGAACCAAGAAAAATGCAATAGCCAGATACTGATTTCTGAGTTGTCTGACAACCCCCCCCAGTCTGAGTCGCAATAAGCTGTCAATGTCAAATTGTTCTCAGATGGCAATAACAATCCTTGTCCTGGTGATCTTTTGATGTACTTTATAACTCGAATTGCAACATCCCAATGAGGTTTCCGTGGAGCCTGTATATATTGACTTAGAGTCCGAATTGAAAATGCTATGTCAGGCCGAGTAACTGTGAGGTATATCAGTCGTCCCACAAGTCGCCTGTATTTGACTGGATCCTTTAATAACTCTCCATCGTCTGGTGTGAGTTCTAGGTATTGTCCCATTGGAAATTTTTCTAGACGAGCACCTGTGAGTCCTGTAACCTGCAAAATATCAAGTGCATATTTTCTTTGTGACATGTAAATACCAGCTTTGGAACGGGAAAATTCAATCCCTAGAAAATATTTTAAGTCTCCAAGATCTTTAATGCGAAATTGTTGTAATAGACAGTCTTTAACATGCTGAATTTCTGTCAAATCATTTCCTGTCAAAAGAATATCATCCACATAAATCAAAAGGGCAGTAAATGATGAGTTATTCTGTCTTGTGAAGACAGAGTAGTCTGTCTTGGACTATTGAAATCCTAAAGATTTAATCACATGAGAAAATGTTGAAAACCATGTTCGGGATGCCTGTTTGAGACCATAAAGGGATTTGTTGAGTCGACATACAATGTTCTCCCCCTGTCGATGATGCCCGGGTGGCAAGTCCATGTAAATAATTTCATGCAATGTGCCATGTAAGAAGGCATTTTGCACATCTAGCTGGTGAGTAAACCAATTTCTGGCTGCTGCAATAGTGAGGAGACACCTCAAAGTTGTTAATTTTGCTGTTGGTGAAAAAGTTTCAGAATAGTCGACACCTTCAATCTGAGTGTATCCCTTTGCGACAAGGCGCGCCTTATATCTGTTGACGCTGCCATCTGAGTTGTACTTTATTTTATAGACCCATTTGCATCCGATTGGTTTCTGTCCAACGGGTAACGATGTCAAGGTCCACGTTTGATTTAGCTGCAAGGCAAAAAGCTCTTCGTCCATTGCTTTTTGCCAATTTGGATCAAGGATAGCTTGAGCATAAGTGTGAGGTTCTTTGGTGGCTGTGATGTTAGCAAGATATGCACTATGTGTAGAAGAAAATCGTGAATTAGAAAGAAAATGATGCATAGGGTACCTGGTTCCATTCGGCCGGTCTTGGGCAGTGGTCGAATGATTGGCTTGGGATCCCGTTACGTAGTCTTGAAGCCAGGAAGGTGGGTTTGATGTGCGACTGGATCGTCGAACAAGAAGGTCAGTTGGAGAAGGTTCAATAATGGGTGCTAGACTTCTTGGCGTGGGAGAAGAAGGTTGGTCTACTAGAGGTTCAGATGCATTATGACGAGTAGGAGAAGAAGGTTGGTTTGGTGAAGGTTTAGGTGCATTGTGACGAGTAGGAGAAGAAGGTTGGTTTGGTGGAGGTTCAGGTGCATTGTGACGAGTAGGAGAAGAAGGTTGGTTTGATGGAGGTTCAGGTGCATCATGACAAGTAGGAGAAGAAGGTTGGTTGAGTGAATGTTGGACAGGAGTGGATAAGTCAATGTCAATAGTAGGCAAAATACCTTGTAATGGAGGTGAGGATTGCGTTTGGGACTGTTGGCAGAATGGGAAAACACTTTCATGGAAGATGACATCCCGACTTGTAAAAAAAGTGTCTGTATCTATGTCAAATAATTTGTATGCTTTTTGATTGAGAGGATAACCAATGAAGATGCATTGTCGAGCGCGCGGATCAAATTTTTGCTTAGGTGAAACAACAGTTGCATAACAGAGACAACCAAAAGTTTTTAAGTGAGAAAGTGAAGGTGGACGATTATATAGCATCTCAAAAGGTGATTTATTTTTGAGTAAAGGTGTTGGCAAGCGGTTAATGATATATGTGGCGGTTAAAACGCATTTCCCCCAAAATTCTAATGGTAAATGAGACTGAAGTAGGAGGGCTCGTGCTGTGTTTAAAATGTGTCTATGTTTATGTTCTACTACTCCATTTTGTTGAGGAGTGTAGACACAAGTGCGTTGACATTCAATACCTTTTTTAAGAAAAAAATTATGCTTAGAAATAAATTTCAATCCATTGTCAACGCGGATGATTTTAATAGATGCCTGAAATTGATTTTGTGCAAAAGTAATGAATGATTCTAAGAGATGTTGGGTTTCAGACTTGTGATTCATAAGAAATAACTAAGTACATCTAGTATAGTCATCGACTATAGTGAGAAAAAAACGTTTTCCAAAATGAGTTGGGGTTTTATGAGGACCCCAAATGTCACAATGCAATAGATTAAATGGAGAATGAGATTTTATTGTGTTTAAAGGAAAGGGTAGCTTTGTCTGTTTAGCTTTGGGACAAATACTACAATTATTATGAATGGGAATGAGATTTTTACTAGAAGATGCAAGTTGTAGATACGTCGGAGAAGGATGTCCGAGGCACTTGTGCCATAAATCAAGGTCGGTCGAAATTTGAGATGCGTGGGCTTGGTTTGGAAGAGTGGACATGTAGTATAAGTCTGCGTGTTGTTTACCCGAGCCAATCATCCTCCCCGTAGCCAAGTCTTGCAAAACGCAACCATGTGGAGTAAAAATGACAAAACAATTTAGTGAACTGGTTATCTTACTAACGGACATGAGATTTAAATTAAAAGAAGGAATGCAAAGCATATCTTTGAGAGTGATATTGTCTTTGAATTTAATTGTGTCCGTAGATGAGATGGGCGCAGTTGAGCCTGTGGGCAGATTAACATTTGGAATAAATGATGATGAATTGTGTGTGAAAAAATTGTGAATAAGATGCAATGTGATCGGTTGCTCCGCTATCCAAAATCCATGGTTTTGTAGAAGCAGAATTAATAGAGGAGTTATGGGCAAGCAAACCTGTAGAGCTAACAAACGTGTCACTTTTACTGTTATTGTTGAGCGAGTAAATAGCCTTTGCCAATTGCTGAATTTGCTCGGCAGTGAAGCCTTGTACGAGGTTTCTATCGGACTCGCTATTGGTGCCTTCTTTGCAAGACATGATTTCTTATTTAGCGGATAAAAATGGAGAGGTTGTCAGAGCACCAAGATCGGTGCTCTGATACCATATAAGAAAATTGTATGTAAGAAGATGGTAAGGAGAAAGAAATGTTTTTATTATCTTGTGTGTTTACATCACTCAATGTATAGCTATACAAGTGTATGAAGACCTTCTCTCTCCAAATTACAAGCTAATTAGGTAGGGATCCACTAATCATGAGATTTTATCATTATTAAATTAATTGCATATAATTGTGTATAATATTGCACAATATCGTACAATAATTATATACAATAATTGTATATAATTTGATGATTATTATTTTCTTAATATTTTCATTTTCAATATTTTTTACATAAAAAAAAAGAAAATTCAAAATATATTTTAAATAATTTATGTTTTTAATAATTTTTAATAATAACTTATATTAATTTTTTAAAATTTTTTGAAAAATACAGACAAATAGTATATATAAAATTAAAAAAAAACACAAATAAAAGTTAATGGACAAAATTATTTTGACTACGAATTCTTGACAAATTCTTTCTTTTTATAAAAAATCATGTTTCAAGATCATTAGATTATAGTTTTTCTAACATCACTATCAAATTAATCGTACCGAATTTTTCTAAGTGACAAAAAAAAAAAGAATATAAATTAAGATGGATTGGAGATATTAGTCATATATGTTAATATCATATCTGAAAAATAATTTAAAACGAAAATGTGTTAGAAAATGAATTAAGGAAATAGTCATGATATATGTTGATAATCTTCCACTAAAATTCAACTAGAGAAAGAAACATATTTTTACTGAAATTAAATAATTATTGAAATTATATTGTATTATATCATAATTGTAAATAGATCATGATTATAAATAGGTGGCTTTTAGTGCGTAGTTATTAAAATAATATTTTAAAAAAAAACATATATAAACTGAAATTCTTTCTTGTTTTCCAACTTGTCTATATTCCTAGGATTATACATTCGATTTCTCATATTACGTCCCAAATGTATGTGTCTTATAAGAATGGTTGGAAACATATTTTTAACATATATTTTGGAGTTGATTATTGTTTATTATAAATAATATTAATAGATTCTATAATATTGTAATTTTTTATGGTTTTACTTTGATAAATTTTATCAGTAAAAGAAATTGTGTTAAGAATAATATGTTACGTTTCTAGCATATTTATGATTTATTAGTATTTTATATAATATATAAGATATTGAAAAACGGTGTAGAAATAATTGGATAAAAATGTGTTGAACTATGATATTTGGTGAAAGCAGTGATGAATGATATGCACGTGTCTCACACACCCTATGACTCTCAAAAGTCAGAGGTCAAATCCCCGACCGGTAATATGATCAGATGGCTATGATCCCCGCAAACTTATTACAAAAATGTCTTTAATATTCTTTAAATATAACGAAAATTTAGTATGGAATGAGTCCCTCTAACTATTTTTCTTTTCTCAAAATCAACTTGTATTGGAAATAAATGTTAAAATAAAAATGAAATGTAAAACAATTATGTATTTATTAAAATTTATTTAATATATGAGAATATATATATATATATTAAAAGAAAATCATTAAATAAAAATTAATTTTAGAAAGAAAAAAACTAGTCACTATATTGATTAAGTTAGATTGTATTTTATAAACTAAAAAAATATTGGTATCTAAAGTAGTTTCTATTATTAAAAAAAATATATATATATATATATATATATATATATATAAACTAATTTCTAATTGATATTTAACATTAACAACCAAGAAACTGATTCTTGTGGGAAACAACATAAGAGTCTGAATTGTTGGAGGTAATTAATAGAGTCAATATGAATATGGATAGATACGATAGGTGAACATCGGTAGGAGAATATGATGGTGTATTTTCAATTAAATTTGTCTATACTTACCTACAAAATAATAAAAGCAGTACTAATATTGAACATTTTCAATGTTTCTGGGTTACCAAAGCTCTGTCAAATGCACATTTATTGGCTTGGAGGGTTATTCTGGAGAAAGTGGCTACGAGAACAAGCCTAGTTAGAAGAGGGGTTAACTTAAATACATTGGTCTGCCCTTTATGTCTGGAACAAGATGAAATTGTTAATAATCTCTTTTTCTCTTGTAATATTGCGTCTACCATTTGGAACCTGTGTAGTCAATGGATTGGAATCCAAATTGTTTCACATAATTCTCCAATGAAACATTTTTTTTTTTTTTTTTGCAGTTTACTTGTTTTCAGCTAAACAAAAAACATAACACTATGTTGAAAGGGTTATGGACTGCTATTGTAAGGAGTATATGAGACCATATAAAAAGTATAGTCTTTAACGATGCTAGGGTAGATGCTGAGTACATTTTATACACGACCCAGATGAAAGCATGGACATTGATGACTATTTTATGACAAGTGTATCGTGTTAGAAATAATAAATTTGTCCCTAAGAACAAATATCGAATTCACAAGGAACAGTTGAATTCTCAAATATAATATTCACTAAATAGAAAACAATATGTAAAAGTTTGTTGGAAAAGTTGTTGTGTATGATGAATTTGCAAGAATTTAAATAAAGCAAAGTAAAATATTTGTGTGATTCAATTGGGAAAATTGGAATTGGGGTTCATCATTCTCACTTGTTTGTATTTTTACAAAAGATTATAATATTCAGTCTTGATTAATATTGATGCACATATAAAAATAATTCATATTGATTCATCGCATACAAAATTATTAAGAGAGTCTCGTAAATATCGATTCCTCGCATACTTATAAAAACTCCTTATCATTACGAATAAATGTTATAAAGCAATTAACATTTCAAATCTATTCCTAGTATTCAAATATTTTAAGCATTATCATTTAGGTCAGATTCTTAGAAGTACTTTTCAGTCAAATCTAAGGATCAAAATCATGAATAATTCAAGCTTTGAGAATAAAATGATAATACCAATCATCAATCAAGAACTGAAATATTATAGATAAATGTCACCTCAACGCATAAGAGTTTGAACAAATTATTCCTAATCTCAAAGGGAAGAATTAGCCATTCATGTTGGCCATTACAAGCATGGAAAGAAAGAAAAGAATATCCGTAATGTTTCTCCTTGACGATTGTCTCCTCTAGTATAGTAGCTAATTTAGTCAATATAGTGAATAATTAATTTTGATCCCTAAATTAGGCTGCTTTTTAATGATTTTCTTGTAGTGACAAGAAATCAGTTTTTGAACCCTACAAGAACTAAATCTACCCTTGTGACACCCTGTCACAATTTACAATTCCTAAGAAACCCTTTCAAGATTTTCAACAATGTAAAGAAACCAAAAAAAAAAAATTAAAGAACCAAAGCACCCGAACCAAAAAATACAGAAACACAACCAGGGATTCTGGTTTCCCAAAATTGTGAAGAATCCTTCACCTAACAAGATGATGTTCTAAAACCTCCAAGAAAATCAAAAAGATCTTTGAAAAAACTATTATGAACTCTTTCTCACAGGTTTAAAAATGCACAATTATCTATATAACATTTTTCTGAAAACAAAAAACCTTTTTATAAACTCAAATACACATAAAACAATTTCTAGAAAATAGTTACTAGAAAAACAATTTGTTAAAGATTGAATCCATTAGTTGATTTCACTTAAAGTGAACTAACTAGTGTAAAACAAATTTTTCCAGACGTTAAAACCTTATAATGTAAATTAATCTTTTTTTAAACATATCAAAACATAGTTTTAACATATAGAACCAATTTCTAAAAATATCATAAGTGTTTTTAATCAATTGATAAAAGAAAAGAACATGTTGAAAACTTTTAATTGATTGATTAATAAAAGAACAAATTAAAACCATTATATTTTCATAAAGCTTTTCCATAAACAATTTCAAAAACATTTTAACCATTTAAATTTTTTTTCTTGGGTCATCATCTTATAAGAAAAAGATAAATCACAGATACAAGACATAAGAAAAAGACAACTTAGACTCACTAAACTTCATCAAACATAACTTGAACCCTTGATGTTCAACAAAAAGGATCATTGGAACCCTCGTGAGCTCGATGGAGCCATTGTAGTAGCTCAATGACCTTGTCGTGGTGAGTCTGTTCTAATCTAATTTGTGGTTTAGGGTTCATGTAGAGTAGAGAACTTTGTATGTTTTTTATACTGGCAACTTGTTTGGGTAGATTGAGGTGATAATGATTTTTCATATTGGAGATATTGATGTTTAGTTGGATGTTTTAGGATTCATGACTTCGCCATAAAGAATGTGAAAGTTAATAAGGAAACAATTTTTCACGTTAATTTACTAAAATAGTTAGTCATGGGCCCAAAGAGAGGTGTAGGATGATTTTGATCAAACATATTAGGGTTTATATAGAATATAGTAGTCTAATTTGATCCTTATGTAACCAATAAAGAATAAACTTAAGAAACAATAGGATGTAGAAGTATTCATGTTGTCAACTTTGCCTTGATGAATCCTAAGTTGTTGGGACCATATGACAAGACATAATATATTATTATTTTGTTGACTGACTACTCCTAACCTAATAAAAACATGGAATAACTTTTAGAGTGAAGTACAATCAAGATTTATGATCATCACTTAGATCAAAAGTTTTGCTAAAGTTTTAACTCTTCCATAAGATGGATACTTCATATACATGCTCGACAGGCTTGCATGTATTAACCAGTTTTCAATGTAGGCATGTAACGACCCTTCTCTCTTAGGCATTGTTTGGCCTAAAACGTGTGGCATATAGAAACATTAAGGCCATTCATTTTCATCCTCACAACAAGCCATCTACTGAGGCTAGTTTTTTTTCTTTGCACCCTTTCTAACTCTCATATGCTTCAATACACGCCCGAACACCCTAGCCTCAATTGTTGCATCACCCTCACTCCTTAGAATATCCTAAAACCATCTACACCCTCAACCTAATTAATATTTATCATTTTATTCCTTATTTTGTTCAGGTCTTGGAAGAATCATAGGTGTGGAAAATGGTGCATAGAGTTTATGACAAAAATGTTCTTAGATGTAACGTCTACAAATACGAGTTTGCCGAAAAGTTAATATGATGCTGAGAGGGTAGTATCAAAGTTGGGATTGAAGGCTAAGAAGATTGACTATTATGGTATACACTTTAAAAGTATATATGCTTATATTTTACTAAGTTTTAAAAGTTTTATTTACTCACAATTATTTTCAAAATGTGTTCTAAGAAAATGAGCTTGGATGATATGTTGATGAGGTGTTTCAGCAAACCTATATCCGAAAGGATAATAACAAGTTTGTTGATGAAAGATCTAGGAACATGCAAGCCTCGTTAAGTGTTAACATTATTTTTATCCTTAAACTTGTATATTGATTTAATAATTCTTCATTTTTTTATTAACAACAAGACTTTGAGTCTAGACTTTCATAGGCTAGATCTGAGGTTGGATCTTATGCTGATAATTTAGAAGAGGTTAACCCTCTTAATACTGCACAAGACGACATCTTTAGGACTCAGTGTTGGGTCGAGTCTGTTGGTAGAAAAACAAAGAAAGACTTTATGGGTTTGGACAACTTGTTGGAAATTACAAAGGTGGAAATGATAGCTTGCAGTTCTGAAGACATTTCCCAACTCACACAACCCCTATCAGTAAATAAGAAGGCGAGTGAGACGATTGACTTATTAGTTCCAATCCTATCAATCACTATTTGGTACAATTATGCAATTTCTTCCTCCTGATGCTCAAAGTCTTCTACAACAACACCAGCTAACCAAGACTAGAATAATCCAAAAATTCCACAACCTAGGAGCAACCTCAGGACAATAAGACCCACCACAACAACAACAACAAAAAACCAGGAAGAGGACAATCTTGATCAACCAAAATCCTTTTCTGATTATGCACATTATTAGAAATAGTATGTAAAATGATATGTACAATTTTCTTATTTTAGTTTTAAATTGTAGTTCTTGATGCACATTTATTTAATCATGAATAATATGTATTTCAGAGTAACATTGAATATTAAATTATTCATTATTTATTTGGAATTTCTGGAATTGTCATATACATGTTAGATTGTTTGTCATGTTAAATCATTGGTAATGTGTAGGTATATGGAAAACCTAACAAACAAGTTCGCTTTTCTAAAAATTATTGTATTACCGATGGAAAACTCTATTAGTAATTGTATTAACTAACCTTATACAAAATAATTTACTGACGAATTTTTTTGTGCGATAATTACAAAAAGACACATCCATCACTAACTACATTCAGATATCTTCTTAACATCAAATTACTAATGGATAGTTCGTCAGTAATTATTGACGTTGTGACATCATTCGTTTGTAAAATTTATTGACAAACACTTTACCGACAAATTTGTTAGTTAGTGGCATATTTTTCACCTTATATATATTTATAATTTTATCTATAAATATGTATACAAATGTTCTTTACATAAAATATTTGAATTAAGTTTTTAAAAACTAGATAAAATATCACAAAATATAAAAATGAATTAAAATAACACTTTCAATCCCAATTTTACATTATTCATAATTCATAATAACAAGGATTTTCAATTGTGATCAATTGTATCTCTCATGGCAATGAGAATTTGTTACAACTTGACAAACTTGACATCTTTAGGAATATACATATGAAATATGAAATTAACATTTAACCAATTGAAAATATTTTTTGTAATCTAATATTTGTTTTCTATGTTAAGGTGGTTCTTTGCACCTATTTTGCGAAGCTTGATGCAAAAGTCTCTTGTAGTTTCTTAATACTTGATATATTAATCTATGTAATTTAGACTATGAATGAAGTTATGATATCTCTTTTTCTTAATGAATTTATGTACTTAATATAATGATTTTAACTTGGACTTAATACCATTTTGAGTATCAATATTTTTTCACTCAATTCAATGATCATATATCTCGATATGTCACTTAAGTGAGATACTCTTACTTAAATAATTTTTCTTCACTAGAAGAAGGTCCCTAACTGAACATATCAACTTATTGCTTGAGTACCTCATTTAACTTGAGCAAACTTGTGTCGCTTGAGCGATAACAACTTAAAAAATGAAAGAAAATAATTTTGATCTCTTCCTCGCTTAAGTGTCAAAAGTGTTTGAGTGTCCAACTCCTAATAGAGATAATCAACATTAACTCTTCCTCACCATCACTTAAGCAATGTGACTTCTTGCATTGAGCCACTTAATTCTAGAACACAACTCACGTTATTAACTCTTCCTTTCTCGAGTAATCACTCATCACTTGAGGGATGAAAGTTCTAGAGGAGATTGCTTCAACATCTCTCTTGCTCTAACTTCAAGACATAACTTAAGTGATAAATAGTTTCGCTTACAAAGTCAATGTGTTGCTTTAGCGAGTGTTTTTTTAGCGAGTGTTTTGTTCCTACAATGAATGCTACCACTTGAGTGTCCCCTGAGCAACAAACACTCAAGTAACATATGCAAAAACCAAAAATTTAATATATTGTCCAACTAATACACAATTAAAATTTAACCACTTTTGACCCTTCGAACATGTTTTAAACATCACACTAAACCTATTTTTCACTTCAACTAACAAGTGTACTATTTCAAACTAATTCTCACTATTCAACACTTAAACTAAGTCAAAACTAGTATAATTAGAGTGAACACCATCAACAACTTCAATATTCCAAATTCGTAACAACACGATCTAAATTCACAATATTAAATAGGTTTCTATTGAATCTGAATTAAAAAAAACTATATTCACATATAGAAGTTAGCTTCTCATGTTTGAAAAAAAATATATACTATGACACTTAGATATTCAAAATAAAGTAGAGAAATCTCCAAGTACTCATAAACAACTTTTCATACTTTCTAAAACATCAACTTGTAAAATCAACATTTACTTTTTCATATATGAGAATAAATTGTGTTAAACCTATTTATGTTTTTTTTCAAAAAATATTTGTATTTTTTATTCAGTTTAAAATTTATTATCTAAAATTAAATAAACCAGATCTTACATTTTAACTGTTAATTAATAAAAAATATTTTAAATATAAATTTAAAAATTATTATTAATATTATCAACATAAGTTAGCATATTTACTCATATAGATAATTCCTCAAACAAACTAAAAACTTAATAATACTGCATACACAATGCCATACACATATATAATAACTATAAATAAACAAAAGAAATCCAACATAAGTTGAGACTTTTGAAGATTGGAACTTTCCTAAACAAATTATTTGATGAAGTGTTAAAATAAAAAACCCAAAATGGTTTTTTGGGATGATGAGGCGAGTGCAGGAAGGTGGCAGGTAGGGCCAAACCCAAGTGGGAGGCATTGTGCTTGGTGGCGTTATGTTGTGAGGGTTTTGGGGAATGTCATCTGTGTGTGAGTGACAGAATGTGAGTTAGAAGTGTGTGTTATGTGCAGATATGTGTGGGAGACAGAGACAGTAATGCAAATCTTTGACCGTTGACTTTTCACATTGCATATTTATAGTTTTATATAAACAGCCAAATTATCCATCTTTTCTTATCCTCCATTTAACATCTCGAGAAAAATGCTGAGATCTAACATTTAGATTGGGATTATATTATGTTGATGCAAATATGGTGAGAGGGGTGTGTCATGTTTTTATAATGCCTCTAATTCTCCACTGTGTGTGTCTCCCATTACCCAATTTGCCACTATTTCTTTCCTTGTTATCTATATTGTATACACAACCATTGTATAATGGGGTCTTTCATCTGCAAAAGGGGAGGGAAACTACTTGTTTACTTTATTCCCTTTTTTCTGGTCAAAATATCAGTTTTATATGTCTATCTTTGGACCCTCCCTCACCGGATTTTCCTTACTAGGTACTAGGCTAGGATTACTATTTAGGCTTCAAGTCAAAAAGTAATGTGAGATTGAGTGAGGGAAAAGGTTTTGTTGTGGGAAATTAAGAATGTCCCTTTGCCATTTCAAACATATCTTCATTCAATAAAATACAACCTTTCTAACAAAATGGCACCATTAATAGATAATTATATTATTTAAATATATATTACTTTCTTTAATTTTCTTCTATGTGGTATAGGAGTATCCAAAGAAAATAGTTTTCTACAAGATAGGATATATTTAAGGGTTAAATATGTTTTCCATCTATGTACTACAACATGAAATTGTTTTTTCTAGTTTAAGTTTTAGATCATCCAGATACTTGTAGTAAGAAAACGATTGGAATGAGTTCTGTGTATGGAATTGGTTTAATTTGAGGTTCCATTTCATCAATCCATTGAGAGTAATTATGGCGAACATCAGTCTATAATCAAAACAATAACAACTTTTTTTAAAAAAATAATATTTGAAAAAATTAACAATCTTTTAGTATACAGAATGACCAATTTCAATCATTTCCATTTTATAAGTACTTAATAGTCTAAAGTTTAGATCAGAAACGAAAATCAATTTCTTGTCATGATAAAGAAAAAAAAAACATATTTAACTATTTAAATGTTGTTAGACGAAGATAAGTTATCATATATGATAGTTCTATAACCCTATATTTGCATCTTAATTTGTCTTCTTGTATGACAGAAGGTTGTACTCCCTTTTGTTTGTATTCAAATGGCAGTAAGCAAAAGCAGAAACATGGCAATTAAGGACATATACATATACCTAATGAGAAAGTAATTATAAGTGAGCACTAATGAGAACAAGATTATTAGTGAGGTGAAAACTTTGAATTACGTAAAAACCATTACTAGTAATCAATAATGTAAAAAATGACAGTGATTGCGTGTAGGATTTTTAAGCGACAACGTAAGAGCAAAAGGCTATGCAGCATAAGATATGACATATAATTGTGTTGCTAAGAACATATATATCTTATTGGACACAATAGTATACGCATCTCTATGTCCTTTTATGTTGAAACCAGGAATGAGAGTTACTAAAGTATGATAAATGAGTTTAATACAAGAAACTAGGTACTAAGGTACAAGGAATAAGTCATATCTCTTAAGTAAATTAAGATATGGATATAATATACCCATCTAGCATCTTGTGTACGTATTAAATAAATAGTTTATGTTTGTATATTTTGGGTCAAGTTTTTACTAATTTTCATACATGGCTCGGTTGATGAGATGCAACAAAGATAGGAGTATTAATTTAACTTGGAGCACCAATGCAAGCACAAATAGTAGCATTATTTGTTAAAAGTTCTGACTAATAGGTTAAGAGAATTTTTTATTTATTGAAAATCATATGTAAATACTTAAAAAAAATAAAGAAAAAATAATAATTTTCTCTATCCCAATAAAAAAAGCTTCTCCCTTTTAGTTTCTTAACAAATGTCTTAACATTTACCTTAGTTTAATCACTAGGACATAGTTTTTTCTGTTTTTTTTAATAGTTGAATTTAAAATTTTACGTTTATTTGTTGTATTAAAAAATAAACTTGATGTATTAACTCAATTTTATAAAATTGATTTATGAAGTAAGATTTATACTTACTATTTATAGTCAATATTTATAGTCAATAATGTGTGATTTTCAATAATTTTACATGTTAAAAATAATATTAATTATTTTTCAACTATACTTCTAGTTTCTATCAAATATTTTATTATTCTACTTATCTACCAGATTTCTTGGTTGATGCACAAAAGAATTTAAAAGAGATAAAAGAAAGAAATAAGTAGTTTTGTTAGCATTATTGGTGTTAGAAATAAAAAATGATCCTACTTTACTGCGTGTATCCCGTGTGATTTTGTGTAAGCATAAAAGGTCACATACCTTATGCATGAAATTATGTAGAAAAGCCTTTAAGAAGTAGCATTATATCCTAGGTTAGGGTTCGGAGTAATAATGAAGAAGTAGGGTAATTGTTTTTCAAAACGTTCATACTAGTGGCTCGAGGAACTAAAAAGAGGAGGGAACAAATTGAGTTTTACAATATGGTTACAGCCAAAATCCAGCAGATAGTTCATTGGTAATGCTAATTGATGATTAAAGATGTGAACATCTTCTTAAGGCATGATTAACTTTATGAAACAAATTATGTGGTCCCTAATATGATGCTTCCATTTGGGGGTAACAAGGAAGAAAATTGTCAGTGGCAGCAGTAACACGGAGGAACATTTGAATGAATCTATAACGAAATCATCATCACCCCATCTTTAAGCTAGGAATGCCTAAAAATTTGGATAAAATTTAGCATAATAAACTAAAGTACATCTTTCTGACTCAATGCTAATTGGCTCTTAGAGATCCAGAGGGAAGTAAAATTTTAAAGTATTTGTTCATCACATGCCACCTTTTTGCTTGTATAAAAACATAGCATAGTCAAGGGTAAAAGGTGATTTTACTTTAGTTTTATTTATGGATTTATATATTTTATGTAGAGATCAAAAGGGCATTGAATCTTGTAAAATTTGATTACTTTATGAGATGGAAAAAAAGATCATGGTTTTGAAATGGTATGTCTTGCATTAGGCTTTACCCAGGTCTGCTACAAATTCATACAATGATGGTTCTAAAGACCCTTGAACAGTGCTACTAGTTCAGCATCCCCCACCTTGTTGCATTATTGTGTGAATCTTTTTATCTTCTTCAGATGAAAAAGTAACAGAATGATGAGCATTTCCTTTTCTTTTCGATTTAGAAAAAAAAAACAAACAGAAACACATGTTGAGAGCAGGAAAAATATGGCATTCTAGGCAACTAACTAACACTTTGAGGGGTTCTTGTTCTTGTGTTATTACTAATGCCATAAACCCTTTCTCAATCAAAAAATGTGGTCCTACTAAGCTGTCCATATTCTAAGTGACTTCAACAGTACTTAAACGTGGCGATTTGAGACTCTCAATGTAGGAATTAGTCAAAAGAGCAATACTCATGAATCAACACAAAACCCCAAATCTGAAGTTTTTATCTTTTTATCATTTACCCGGTTTGGTTACTTTCAAACGCAAAAATGTTAGGCTCTAGTGCATTCATTGTGATTAGTTTAATTAATGCCTTGAAATGATGCCTTTTGTTTATATCTTAGTTAAGTTTGAGGTGTGAAAATTTGAACAACACAATCCAGATTCCGCTACTGTGTGTGCCCCTTTAATCAAATATATCTGCACCACATTTTCTTGATTTCTAAATGCTGGTACAAGATAATATGGGTGGTGACTTCATGACATAAACAAAGAAGATAAAAATAACATGAACTCTAGTTCATTTCCACTGCACTTTTTCCCTTTTAATCTTTCTCACCGACTCACATAGCCAGCATCATTTAACCGACAACAAGATCATCATAATATGCTGCGAGAGGAAAGTGATATAACACTGTGTATATCTACTCAAAGGGGTCAGTACAATGCTTGTACCTCCACCAGGACGTGTCCTTGTTGCATGCTTCAATTTAAAAGAAGAAGAAGAAAAAAAGAAAAGAAAAGGGGAAAGAAAATAGCCAAAAAGACAAAAGTTGAAAAAGAATAAAAGGAAAAAAAGAAAGAAAGGAAAGGAATATTTGCATAAAGGCAAAGTTCACCTAGCTCAATGGTTGATAAGTATTATGATACCTTGTCCACCACTTCATGCAACAATTAGATAACGCAGTACACCATTACTACAAAAGCAAAATTTGCTGTCCAATTCTGATTTCAGCAACGAACTGTCAATCACAATGCATTTTACACAATTGCCAGGGCTATATAATAATGTATATAATTCCATGAAAGAAGAAAATTCAAGGACCCTATATCCTTTTAGTGTCTTGAGGTGAGACTTCATGCACAGCATTATTGGGAAGGTGATCAAAGTCCTTGTCAATAATAACATGTAGCCATTTGAATAAAACCGTTTGCCAATAATTTTGTACTTCAAAATACGTTATATTTTCCCTCCTATTCTATGCTTTTACTTTTTGCTGTCTCATACCATGTTGCTTTCGCTTTCATATATTGTTTTCCCTTGCAATAGAGAAACGATAACGTTTACTTCATTCTTGGCCTGTGATCATGGAGCTTGATAGGGGCCTTCACCCTCCACTCACTGTGGAAGCCATCTTGTCGGTCAAATGTCACCAGAATAAGGATTGTGTTCATGAATGCCTATGCAGGTTAATCCATATGCTACTAGAAGAATCCAGATATATTGCACAATATTGGAAGCAGAATAGTCTTATGTGTGTGTATAATATATATGTATATGTCTAATGCATACATCACTTCACTGAGTCATGCTTTCTTTCTAAAAGAAAATTATTTAAATCACATTACATACCCTTTCACTGTCTTACTTTTGACTCCTGTTAATTATCTGCACAGGTTTTTTTTTTTTTGAAGTAATGACATACACGTATAATCACACTCAAATGACTGACATGACAAGAAAACACTAATATATATTAAAATGACCGAAGTTTAAACAAGGGGCTCTTCATTTTTCTGTTTTTCTTTCTCTAATCATTGACAAGAACACAGTATGTAAGGCTATGACAGCATTGAGAGGACCTAATTCAGTTTATACATCCTAATAAAAATAAATAAGAAAAAGAGGAGAGGGAGAAAAGGCAATTAAATTGTATCTAGTCTATGAAATTGCATAAAGTAGGGTTAAAGTCAAAATATGTTTACAATGAATACAAAACAGTGCAGGATGGCATCTTCCTTGAAACCAAAAAAAAAAGTAAATATGACAAAAGAAAAGGATGTTACAGCCTAAATATCTATGAAACATTATGCAATCATTAATTTAAAACATAAAATAATAGACCTTCGTTTGGAAAAGAAAAACAAATAATAGCAAGAGAGAAAACATTGATCAGTTAACCATAAATTGAAGTTCATGCAAGTTGCATCACAATTCACTAGTGTTCAAACATGGTCAGTGAAAGTGAGAACAACCTCTGTTAAAGGTGAAATAAAATATAGAAAATTATTATTATCAGAAAGGATAGAGAAGACAGAATCTAATTTATCTACTTTATCTTCTAGCTGGACTCAGCTTTCTAGAACTTAGTGTCAACCAATGGCAACGTTAAAACATGATCCCTCCAAGATTTACATAACCAGGGAGCTTAGATTATAATGATTCATGTCAGGTGTTGAGGCATATTACTCCATATCATATAGATAGTTATTTATGAAACATAAATGCAAGCAGTTGATTAGTGAGTAGTGGCCACATAGCCTATAATAGAAAACAAACACCTTATTAGGCATCCTTCCAAATTTGGGAAATTGAGAGCAAGGTGCATTTAATAAAACCATGATTGGCGTTTTCTGTTTACTAAATTCTTTGGCCCCTAATAAAGAAGAACCAACCAAATGGGTGACTTGGTTGAGGCCACAAATCACATGGCAGAGCCAATAAAATGAGTTTGTCGGCTACTTTTCAGGGCAAGGATTGGGAGGCTAGTGATAACACTGTGAGCAAGGCACAAACATTTTGATTATGGTCTAGCATGTAGCAGGGGATAAACATTAATCCAAAAGTTGGAAAGCATAGATGACAAGATGAATCAAAAGAAAGAGACAATGTGATTAGCAAAGTGAGAGTATTCAGTGAAAATGGCTAGGCTAGGTGGTTTTGTGATTCCAAAGCAACGATGTTTATTGCAAAGCACAAACTTTACTTAGTAATAATTGTAATTCTTGGCTCCTCACGCCCAATTAAATGCAGTATCATGTACTAAAGTGATTAAGAACCATGAAGGAAGTTCATGTCAAATCCTAGAGCTTTAACTGGCTTAGCTTGAAAACCTTTCAGCCCATCGTTTCTTGTCACCCCATAGGTTAGCCTGTGGGACCTTAAAACGCGAATGCCCTCTTGACCTCAAGTACGCCACAAAAGTATCTCTCTTTTAGATGATGATTGCAGTCATATGGACTGTGGAGTAGGGGCATGCTTTCCTGACTCTCTAAGTTCCATCTTTCTTGTTCCCTTTTTGCCTTTTGAGTTTGTTTTTGGGGGAAAGACTAGTGGGACAAGCAAAGAGATAAATATTGGGATAATATAGAGAGAGAGTGCTTAAGACCATGTAAGGTGGGGAACATATTCATAGAGACGTTGAAAATAAATTATGTTCATAGGATAGTAGGCTGCATAACGCCTAAGGGGTGTGCGTTTCTTGCTTTAAATGGGATTTGAGATTACATTACCCATATTTTCCAATATAAACAGTTATAAGAGAGAGGTACTTGTACTTGTGGACCATCAAACTTTGGACGAGCTGCTGGTTTCTCTACATAGTGCTCTATGATATGTGCAGATATAAAACCAATGTTTTCCAGAATTGAAATTTTTGTGGAAAATTAGGGTGTGACCCCCATGAAGAGTGAAAAGGGTGTTTACATAATTATGATGTCATATTTAGACCTTGTTAGGGGCCCCTCCATCTCTCTCTTCCTTGAGGGGAAGATGTGGCTGAACAAAAGAACATCTGAGTTTGCCCCCACCAATCCCTCTTGAATTAAGTCTCATGTGGGATTCCTTCCATGGTGGTAGGTAATTGTTACCAGCACCTAGACATAGCCTGTGACTCCTGAGTTGCACCACTGCCTCAGGCCACGTTTTGTATAGTTTTATTTCACTACGAATAAGAGGAGAAAATAGCCCTGTCCCGCATTAGGGTGTGAAGGACATGCAAATACGTGTAAGCATTTTCAGTTTCACAACAGGCTTTCCAGAATCTGCCAGAGGGCATATCACATGTTTGTTGCTAGCTAAAAAGGATAATTCATTGCGTTAGTTAGTGTGACAACGATGGTTGAAACTTTTCAAAGTGATCAAATTTTGGTCTGAGACCCTGAATATTCGAGATAGAACCATGCAACTTGCAGGATGATATTTGTTGCGACAAAACTACAATTTATGATGGCATCCTTTGACCATATATAAATCTTTTGGAAAGTTAATAGGTTTTTGGGAATCTCGATAGTCATGAAACCTATTTTCATTTCGGTGCTTTTTATTCCAGTGGTGGAAGCAGGTTGACTCTTCAGCCAATTTAGATGCTAATGGCCAACACAAATCTCTGTGCAGCTTTACACATTGTAATATCATTGCCTGAATTATCCAAAACAGTTCTTCACTAACAAAATTAAGGGCCTATAATGAAGAAGCATTTATATTTTCATCAACTTTAGTAACTTTCTACACAGTTCCTAAATGATCTGTCACATCATTAATTATAGTTTACGAAGATTTCTCTCTTCTGGTAAATACTTTAAACTGTTTTTTAAACAATTTACACCATGATTCACTGTAGTTGTAACATAAGTGCATCAAACATTAAATCCACAGTATAACAGTAAAAGGCCACACATTTAAGAAAACATTGACTTGTGGGAGGTTTCATTATTCACACAGTATCTAATAAACAAGAAACAGCTGCCTAGACTAAGAGAAAGCTAGAGTTTTCCACTCTCCTAGCAAATCATTTTCTAGTAACCAAATGCATCCCCATTGACTTTTGAGAAAATTAAAGATTACCCTGGAATGGGATGATAATAGGTATCACTACTCAAATACCAAAATACTTCCATCCCACGAGCATGAAGCAATAACATTAGGTATAATGGGGTGGAAGGCAACATCTATGCATGCTTGGTCATGGGCCTTGATTTTCTTCACAACTTTGGATGACTGATAATCATAAAGGTAGATAGAGCCATCTGAAGAGCCAGAAGCGAGTTTTTTCCCATCTAAGCTGAAATTGCACTTGATTGGGAACCCAGAGATCACATGGCCCTCATATCGCTTATATTTGTTGAGTCTGTAAGGTGGGGTGGCAGTAAAGATCGCAACATAATTTCCATTTGACTGAGCAACAAAGATTGAATCAAATGGGTGGAGCCTCAAGCAAGGACATGTATAAGCTTCTGCATAAACCTGATTCAGGAGTATAATAAGCTAATTAAAATCTAAATTCATTAAGTCATAACAACGTCTACATGTACAAACGGTCAAAATGATATTTAGAGATGAATTGCATACTCCAAAATGCATATAAGCATAAAGAACAAAAGGTGGTAAGCATCATAGAAAATTCAGCATGTAATGCAAGTGGCCTGAGTTTTATAACATTTAATATCATGGAAAGTCATCGGAAGGCAATTAAAAAGTGATCTTTTAAGCTACTTGTGAAGCGTTATCAGTGGAAATCATGCTTCTTTGCTGCATTAATACTGTCACTAATATTTAACTACCATCAACAAATCTAATTTAACAGAATGTCAGGATACCCAGAGAGAGAAGTTTAAATGAGTAAAATGTAGATAATGTAATTTAATCTAATATGCACTTAGTTATTTCAAGAAAATGAAAACAACATGATGAACAAAAAGATGCATCAGCTACAGAGTAGTAGAAGACTCTTAACAAAACTTTTAGGTTCCTTAAGTGATTTGAGTACAGAAATACGTGTTCCTTAGCAATTTTCAAGCCGTTCATTTAAACTCAACATGTTTCTAGGAAATAAATTGAGTATGGGCATTCATACCATTGGATATTGAGAAAAGAACAGAAAAGCCCATATCCAGCTGTTTGCTAAATCATTCTAACTGATTGTACAAGTAATTAAGGGAGTAAATTTCCGGTTATACATGGCCGTTTTTATTTCTTTCTGTTTCTGTAAATTAGAATATTTACTATTTCTAATTGGGATCTTCATTTGCTGCACTCAAAAGGCTACTTATGTGTCAAGAAAATAAGGACAGTATATGGAGGGTCTATCATAGGAGGAAATTTAAAAATAAAGGATAAGGGAGTTAGTTAGTTAGTTATGGGTGGTCTTTAAGTAAAGACCAACTCGGTAAGGAAGGGGGTAGCGGATTGTATGTGTAAAGTGGAGACAGGATAATACCTGTGTGAAAGGAACTGTTTTCCTTTCTAAGTGTTCTGAGTGTTTGGTGACAGTGCTGGAATTAAAAGACATAGTTATTCATTCTTTTAACTTTGTTCTTTGGGAGAATCTTTATCTTTCTTTCTGGGAGCCTAACATTATGTCATCTGTATCACACATTTCAGAGTATGTGAATATACATTTTTTACATGGTATTAGACCATTGGTTTTTAACCCTAACAACAAAATAGCTGTTACAAACCTTGCTAGGAGAAGAAAGAAGAATAGAGTAGCTAGACAGGAAAACGCACCAACTCCTAACTGGTGATCTTATTTCGTCAAAATAAAGAAAACAAAGTTGGTTAACAAGGGAAACTAGTCCCTTTCACACGGGATTATCATTGTCAAAAACATATCAAAAGTACACCTCTACCTCGTCAAGGTTAGTCTTAATATATAGACCAACTGTCCCAAGATGATATGTCGTACACATATTCAATGTGGTACCTTGAAGTCTAAACAATTCTTTCCAAGAGAGACTTAAGAACATAGTATCTCTATCACTCACGATTGACGTCGGAATTCCATGTAACTTTACCACCTCTTTGATAAAACATCAGCTATCGATCTTGTCGAATACGAATGCTTTAGGGGAATGAAATGTTCATACTTACTAACCATTCTGTGAGTTTTAATATGAAATTCATGCTTATGTCTTCTCATATTGCCATCAGAATAGGAAGTAGTTGAAGAAGCCCTTGGGGTGAGCATGCTTGATACTTTGTTGACAAAATAGGACAAGTTGCAACATAACTCAACCATTTTCTTTCTCAAATTCTCTCTTCTAAACATGGTACCATCATCTGTGACTTGCTTTGCCACTAATCCTTCCAACATTGTATCATAGTTTATCCTAGCAAGGATTGTTGGTTATCATGTTACCTGCTATCGAATCACCCACAAATATCTAGACTCATACTAGAAATGTTTAGTCCTAAATGTGTGGGGTGTATTGAAGATTTTCCGTCAACTATAGATATGACCAAATTATAGTATATAAATGGATGCAAACCACACCTTACAAACCGATTTATGAAGTTGAATTATGCTTAAAATTCAATTTCTACGAGGGTATTACTGTCTAAAGAGAAGGAAACACAAATTCGTGTGTTCCTTGTGGGCCCACTACTCTTAGGAGCAAACATTTTAGAAATCATGTACGTTTTCAATTTTTGTGTTTGTTTTCCTATTGTCACTTTTCACACTAGATACACTGATCTTTACCAAACACAATTCATCACTTGCGTTACTATTCATCATTCGACAACTTTCTAGCAAGCCTTTTCCAGTCAATGTTATTGGTTATTGTAAACGTTTTCCCAACAAGTACTATTACGACAGATGATTTCCTATAAATATTGTTTACCACCAACGTTTTTCCAATGAGTTTCTTTTTCCATTAAACCTTTTCCAACCGACATTACTACTAATTGTCGACATTATTTAGCAATTGTTTTTTCTTCTTCTAGAGAGTTTTTTTTTTTCCCTAACAATCGTCACTATTGCCATCACCTTGCTATGTGAAGACACTATTTTTGCTCTCTAACAATTGCCATGCCCTTTAAGCACTTTTGCTTCCCAAGAACGAATGCACTCTCTAAGCATTTTTTCCTTTCCAATAGCCAGTGTCCTTTTAGCATCTTTGACTTTCTGGAAGCCATTCTTCTTGTTGAGCATGTTTTACTTTTAAGATAATTGTTGCCTCTCTGGAGCATTTTCATTGTTCAACTGTTGTTGTATCCTCTGATCATTTTTGCTTTCGATAGTTGTTCCCCCTGAGCATTTTTGCTTTTTGACAAATGTCATATCTTTTGATCACTTTTGCTTTCCAATAGTTGTTGTGCTCTTTGATATTGTTCGCTTTCCGACAACTGTAGTGCCAACTACTCATTTTTGCTTTGACAATCATCATATCTTTTGACCATTTTTAATAGGCTTGACTCAAATGATTCATACGTTCTATAGCTTGAAAGGGAGTGTTAAATATATAATTTAAAAAAAGGATAGAACATATTGAAGATTGATTATGACTTTGACAAAGAGAAAGTCATCTCCAAAAAATATCTACTAGCATTGTCATTATTTACTATGTAGGCTTCGACAACCAACTAGTTAACATGTTTACTTAGTCTCTCAAGAGGTCTTATGTTGATGATTTTTGTAACAAGTTTGTCTCATGATACATATACAATAACTTGAAGGGGAGTATTAGAGATATGAGTTGATTGTGTTAAAGATAAGATTTGATTACATTAGATAGAGAGATATATTATGATTTGATAAGGAAATATCTTATCAAATATTTCCTATTATTATTTCTTAAAAAAATCATGTTAAGCATCACTATGAAATGTTAACATCCCAACTAAGTTGGCACCTTAATCACAAATATTTCCCATTATTAGATATTGATTTTGTTCATTA
Source organism: Phaseolus lunatus (assembly GCA_013389735.1). Taxonomy (NCBI): domain Eukaryota; kingdom Viridiplantae; phylum Streptophyta; class Magnoliopsida; order Fabales; family Fabaceae; genus Phaseolus; species Phaseolus lunatus. The sequence continues at coordinate 40,359,631 of CM023867.1, read as the reverse complement.
TTATTGTATTATAAATAAGAATATGCATGTGTGTAACCTTAGGGTTGGCAAAGCAGACCGGGCGGGCAGTTCACCCAGTGTTATCGATATCGGATGACGGATCATATCGGAGACCCCATAAATCGTTTATAAAGTTATAATGGAAACCATAATGGGTTATGGCAGAAGGTGTTGTGGCAGAGATAAAAAAAATATATTATGGATTGCAATGAGTATAATGTTTTAAATGGGCCAAAAATAGGCCAAAAAAAACTTAATTTTATGTAGGTTTTGAACTCTTAATTAGGTTTAACAGCTCATGTAGCCACAACACATTCAAAATTTATTTGAATAATTAGGATTTTAGGAAAAGTTGGAATAGGCCAAAGGCCCAAACTTAATTTAAGTAGGTTTTGAACTCTTAATTAGTTTTAATAGCTGATGTACATGCAGCACATTCAAATTTTATTTGAATAATTAGGGTTTTAGGGTTCAGGGTGGCATAGAGATAAAATAATGTGCGGTTGAGAATAGTTATCTATGTTTTAAATGGGGCCAAAATAGGCCCAAAAGCCTAATGTTAATTAAGCTGTCATGTTTAAATTAGGGTTTCCCAGCTGCACACCACCCACACACCACACTCAGTATTTAAATTTTAGGGTTTTTATTATGTTAAAGCTGAAATGGGCCTTTGGCCCAAATTTCTGTTTCCTAAAACTAGGTTTAGGTCTTCCGCAGCCCTTCTTCTTCACGTCATAGGCCGCCGCCACTGCCACCATTTTTTTCCCGATATTTTGGATATCTCCGATATCCGTTAGCACTCCAACATGGCAAAAGAGGCCGCCATGGAAAATCCGCTTCACCATCGCCATGTTGTGGCAGTGGTTAGAAAATCCGCCACCGCCATCCACCATCGCGCCGCCATGGCCGGTAATTGATAACACTGAGTCCACCCTTATTTAGGCGAGGCGGGTTAAATTTTTGAACCTACCAACCTGCATTGGCCCGGTCCGCCTAACCCGCCAACCAAACGGGCCAAAGGCGATGTGGTATTTTTGGCATTTTTAAAGAGAAATCTCATGTTTTTTGGAATTAAAATTGGTGGTAGTTAGTGTTTTATATACAACTTTATTTACATTAATTTTTTTATAAATCATTTGATTCATTAAATTATTGTTGTTATTTACTTTTTTTTGTTAGGCATTAAACCTTCTTTTATTAAAATATTAAAGTTTGATTCAATTTTATTGTTCTTCCTTTTATTTTTATTGTCCAAAAAGTAATATTAATGATTATAACCAAGTAAATAGATCCAAAACAAAAAATAAAAAAGAATTAAAAAAAAATGAAAAATGTGGCGGGCTCGCCAACCCACCCTTTGACAGGATGGGTTACTAATTTCAGCCCGTATCCCACTAGCAGGCCAGTGGCAAGCCAGGCTAACCCGTTTTGCCACCCCTATTGTACCCTACACATAGAATGCATTATATTCCAACTTAGTTTCTCTCTTCTCAACATTGTATTAAAGCAATACCAAACACAATCTATCATTGATAGAAAGTTTACATCAGGCCAGTGTTATCAATATCGAAACATATTGGGAACCCTAAAAACCCTTATTAAGTTATAACGGAAACCATAACAAAGTATGGCAGAAGCATTGCTATCAAAAGAAATACAAATATACGTATGATAACTTAAAAAAAATTAAAAAAAAATGAAAGAGACAATCATAACTAATAATAATATTATGTCTAGAATTCAAATAACAATAACATTAAATCAAAAACACCACAAATTTCAAGTTCAAAACATAAAATAACAACAAAACATAAAAGAAATTGTCTTATGTTTCTAATTATCCATCTCTCCTTCAATCCCAACATAATTGTATTCAATATTATCCAATGGAGCATACCCCTCCTCCTCTTCCCCTTCATAGAAACTCTTGTCAAAGTTAAGTAATTTTTCAAACTCAGAATCAAAGTTATCAAGCAATTCATTCATTCTCAACCCTAATGTGAATCTTCCCTTTAAAAAAGAAAAACACTTGCGGCGGGTGGCGGTATGCGGCAGCAGGCGGCGGTGTGCAGCAGCAACGGGCAGCTGGCAGTGAAGTCCAGCAGTGACAATGGCGACGGAGACGTCAGCAAGATCGTCAGTGGCGGCAAGTGATAGTGATCAGTGACGGTGAATAGTGGTCGCGGGTAGTGGCTGTGTACAATTGTTGTGCACAGTGGCAGTGAGTAGCAACTGCAGATTAGGGTTATTTGATAGTAGTTGCTAGTTGGTTAATACTAACATGTTAATTGGGCCGAGTATGGCCCAAATCATTTTAATATCTATGCCCACAATATTACGTTTTTCTCCTAGCTCGGTCTAGCTTCTCCCAGCACCCACGACACAGACCTCATCCCGCCACTCAGAATTTCTTCTCCCCTCGTTTTTCTCCATTTTCGTTTAGCCTTACCATCCTGTGATGCAAAAAGCGGCCACCATGGGCTGCCATGAGAAACCCGCTTCACCATCACCATGTTGTGGCGGTAAGCAGTGAATACGGCACCAGTTTCTGCCATGGCCATTTTTCAATAAGACTGCATTAGGGTAATACACGTTTGAATAGGGCAACATAGTCTCATGACAATGAAAAATATATGTTGAAGAGAAGTCCACTTCGTAAGATAGTATTGGAGCTTATCAAGAGCCTATTCTAGTCAGATTAGTTAGGGCTTAGCCCCACTTTCATAATATGCTATTAAGAGACTATTCTAGGGAGGTTTATTGGACCTATCATGTTAGCTGCTATCATAACCCCTTCTATCCCATGCTCAAGATGTCCAATTCTTAGTGTGAATGGGTACATTAAAAATCCCACACCAACTAGAGATATGACCAAATTATAATATATAACTAAGATGCAAACCCTACCTTATAAGTTGATTTGTGAGGTTCATAAATGAGGTCATACTGTGAAAACAAGGCTCCTATATGTATTGCTCAAAATCCAGCACAGCACAGCAGAACTAAACATGAGGAAATTGAGAAACAACTGAGCCTAGAGAATATGGATGTTGAATATTAGGCCATTCCTTCCAACGAAGCAACAAGACATCCTTACAAAGGATGTTCCAACCTAACTTTGAACTTCCTGCAAGTACAATGGCATGATAGATATCTATGCCATATTGACGGGTGGGGTTGAGGTTGGGGTTGGGGGCAGGGGTGGGAAGCTGGCAGGAGCGGTGCGGCGGCAGGGTTGAAAGTATTTTAGGAATAAATGGTTAGGCATTTTAGGAAAACTTTTTAGTTAGAATAAAATATGAATCTGCTGATTCAGTTGTTGTTAGGCAGGCTGTTTTTATACTGTTTTGCTGCTATATTTTTTACCTAATATGTAGCGTGTTGGTTACCTATCCTAAACAAATTCTTGTAATAAATCATACTATTCATGGGAAAATAGTTGATACGGAATGTGTTTCTCTCTGAACATGCAGTCACTTACATTTTATTTTATTTCCGTTTTTTAGATGATAATGCTCAGCAAGAACAACAGCCCTATCCCACTCACCATTGGAAAAATCCAAATCTCACATTGACTAGAGATGCTGTCAAATACAGTATATAATAAGCTAGTTTTGTGGTGTTAAGTTAAACCCTACTTTGTAAGACTAACTAGGATTACCTATAGATTTAAAAATATGGAATACTAATTTATTAAAATTTCATATTTAATGTCAATACAAAATATTATTAATATTAAAAAAACATAACAGTGTGCATACATTAAATGACTCAATCACGGGCTGATTTTAGAATATAGAACTTGCAGGCTATAACTTATACTAGACTATCTGCATTATTCCATTCCCTCAGGATGACTTATTAACACAAGTAACAGCTGCTTAAACTAACAATACACAAACTTCACAGCAATTTGGTAATAAGATGAATGAACAGTAAAAACAGAATATAAAAGATAGTATATTGCATTCCCTTACCTGATTAGACAATGGTACCTCCCTTGACACATCCCAAACAATAATAGCGTTCTCACTTATATTACTCTGAGATACATCACAAGAAGAAATGAATTCCTTCCCATTCCTTGTGAACTCAAGATCGAGAATCGGGCCTAAGTTTCTATTATAATGATGCACTGCTTTGCCAGTTCTGACATCCCATAATTTGATATGGCCCTTTGAACCTCCAGAAAGGAAGATATTTGAATTGTCTGGATGGAACTTTATAACTGCAACAATTTGATCTTCACTGAAAACCTGAGTCTCCATTCCCTTTTCAACATCGACCAACCGTGATGTGCAATCATATCCACAAGAAAGTAGAAAGTGCCCTTGCTGAGACCATTTCACATCTTTGACTGCTGCATTGTGGAAGTTTAGCACACATGCTTTCTTCTGATTTCTGCTCCATACATTCCATACGCAAATTGTGTGATCCATCCCAGCAGATGCAAGGAGGTGAGCTGTAAGCTAACTTTGATGAACAATAAATACTAGTATACATAATAAGCATATCTCTCTTACTTTTTCTCTCACATATAAAAACCACTTTTCAATACTTAGATTTTAAATTTATTCTAGCTGTGCAAAAATGCTTTATACATCAAAATCAAATTAAAATATAATATTATTGCAATACCTTTATCAATAAGAAACAACTTAGGAAAATTATTCCTTATTAAGACTAGTATATCACACACATACAAGGGCAACATTTTGTCAACAAAGAGAACATACCATGAGTTGATGACCAATGTATAGCATTGACTGCATTAGTATGCCCGGATAAAGTTGTAGATAGCTTTTCAGATATCAGATTCTGGCTTTGATGACCCTTTGCTTTACTTTTCAACAACGACAAAATATTATGATGTATATCAGCAACTGAGATACTACCTAAGTTTTACGAACAAGGAAAGGGTCAGAGCAGTTGTCTCTATCAAAGATTAATATAGAACCATTAAAACATGCAGCACATATATGCCTGAAGAAAGTACCAACAGGAAAAGGTATGTGAGAGGAAATAAAGAAATTTAAACTATGCAAGCTCATCACTCAGCCAGAGACAGAATATAGCATATGCCTACTTCAAAATTAAGCAGCTATTTTCTATTGACCTTCTCCATTAGATAGATAAAGAAGTGGAGGTCCTTAAATTGAGAAGTGGACCTTGAACTAAGATAGTAGCTAGGCAAAGCAATTGTTGCCTAAGCACTGTGCTTATAGACAACCAATTAAAAACTCTAGACAATATTAAAATAACTTTAGCATGGCTTTCACTACAGACTTCAATATTATTTTAACACATTTTGAAGTTGGTTAGTTGCATCCATAGGCACTATGTTCATGCAAGAATTACTCTAGTCTTGCCAAAGAAATCCAATTCTCTTAAATACCTCCACAACCAGGAAAAGAAAATCTCAGTGCGATTTATATAGAAGAATACAGATATAATTATGAAAAAATAAGTACCTAGGACTCCAAGTTTTGCCTATCTCCTAGGGAAAAGAACATTTGCTTTCCCATACTCACTAAAGTATCCAGGCCACAACCATGATATTGTTCCCTCCAAGTCATAAGATGTTATCACAAATGTTACATATATGATTTGATTACATTAAATAGAGAGATATAAGATATTATTTGATAAGGATATATCTTTCCAAATATTTCACATTATTAGATATTGATCGTGTTCCTTATTATTGTATCTCTTCTCTTCTTCATTATAAATAAGAATACTCTTGTTTGTACCCCAATACTGGGATTCATTATATTCCTTCTTGATTTCTCTCTCCTCAACAAGGTACTAGAGTGGTACATCCTCCGTAGCTTGTTTTGTCATTGATCCTTCCAACATGGAATCACGAGCCTAACAAGAAGGGAACTCAGATTTGTACTTTCCCTATCACTGCTCAGAGGACTAAATATTATAGAAATTGTGTACCTTTTCTAATTTCTATTTTTTTCTCTATCATCACTATTCATGTTGGACACATTGTTAGTCACCGCTGTCACAATTCACCACCCGCATTACTATTCACGGCCAATGAATTTCCAACAAGCCTTATCTGATCAACATTATTGTTTTCCCAGTGAGTATTATTTATAGCCAATGTTTTCCAGCAAATACTATTTCACCACAAGGCAGCTTTTTTCATCCAAATTCTAGCAGCCACCAATCACTGCTTCTCACCAATTTAAAAAGACCCATCTCTTTTCCAGCCACTTTGCAGATTTCAACTTATTTTCTACTTCTTTTTTCTCTGTTGCCTAGAATTTCTCTTTAAAAAATTTGAAACAGCAATGACTCCTCTTCAATTCTACCTATTATTTTTGCTATTTTATCTCTCAGCGGCATAAACTGTGTTAAGGGTTTAAGGTTCAAAACATCGTTATCCCACTATCCCGGTATATCACTCTAACGGCGGAGCCATTTGGCATCGACTACTCCGATCATAATTCAAAAATTGAACAAATTCCACAAAATATGAATGCGAATGAAGTGCCACTCGAACAGTTTCTCTAATTAGAAAAATGCACACAAACAAAAACAAATCAATTTTGGACAACACAAAAAGGTTAAAAAAAGTGATGAATACCTGATAGCGTGAACGGAGAAAGAACAGGAACCGGGTCAGGAAGAGGGGAAGGGGTGGGACCCATCAGAGCGCGTTGTCGTTTTGAAATGTAACTTCCGGGAATAGGAGGTTGCTTTTGGTGGATTAAAGGAGGAGAAAGTGGAGGAAGGTGTCGTTTTGGCGGATTAGAGGAAGAGTGTGATAATCTCTGTCGTTTGGGTTGCTCTTCGTCGTCTGAGACATTCGAATACGCGTTCAACAGAAGATCCATTTCTATTTCTCCATCTCTTTCCCTGCACAAATAATTATAACAACAATAAATATTAATATTAATGATAAGGTTTTGGATGTTAAAACAATAACTATATGACTATAACTTGTTTAAAACCATTTAAGATATGGATGTTATAAGGTATATTGTATAGCACATATATCATTTTATTTCTGTATATATGGTAAATCCAAAAAATTGTATAATATGTAATCATTCCCAAAATCACAATTAAAGACTTTACCTTCATATAAAGAAATACACCATTCTTGTGTGATTCATCTCTTCTATTATAAATATATAAATATAAATAACTATATTTATATATAAATATTTCTATATTATAATAAAGATATATATTTAAATATTTTATAAATATTATTTTTGTATATATTTATTTATATATTTTAAATATATATATATATATATCCTAGAAATAATTATAATATATAATAAAAATATTATATATTATATATTTTAATATATACTATTTTAATATATAATTTAGGTATAATTATCTCTTTCGTCTCTATATTGGGTCAATATTCAATTTAATATATTAATTTAAAAATAATATCAATTTGGTTCCAAAATTTTTTTAAAAATATGAAATATGGTTCCTTCTATTAAATTACTTCTGATCATATGGCATACACACTATCATTAATATGATATGCACAGGTGGACTTTGCACTTAGGGACACAAGGGACAAATTTTTAATATTTCATTATTTGACATTGAAATTATGTGTTTAATTTGAAATTGGAAAAAGGAGATGAATGGTTCAATCGCAATCAGTGATTGCAACCACAAACACTACCCAGAATAACCACCAACAAAGCATTTACCTTTTTAATTACTCAAAAGGATTCATAAAAAACATGGAGAGGGAGATTCCTTGGCGGCAGCTCCTCGCCACCCTCTTCGGTGGCAACTCTTCAAGATGGTCTTTATGGGTTCCCAAGTCGGAGAATGTTGGCGGGTTGAACAACAACAAATTGTGGTCGCTGGAAATGGAGAGGGAAGGCATCCGCGTAGGGTTTGGCTAACACGTCATTGTAGAGACCCTGGTTACTAGAGTAAGAAGAAGGATGGAGGTTTGGAAGAAGGATGGAGGTTTGGGAAGAATGCCAATACTAAAATTGGATTCAAACAAGAAATAACAAGGAAGGGAGGAGCAACTTCGTTCTTCAACTCCCAGATCAACCACTCGAATTATAAAATTATTGTAGTTTATTGCCCGCACATGATATTTTCCCGAGTACAAATACAACATCGTAACATTATTTTCACAATCCAGTTTGTACATGTTATCGCCACAATGTATTGGATCACTTTTCAATCTAAATGGCCAACTTATGTTTGTGATTTTCCCGCATGAAGAAGTGAGACAATCAATAGCATGCACAACCACCATACCTGATTGTTTGTGTTTCAAACTTCCCTGCCCCATCCTTTTACCCTGCTTAATCCGGGGATAGAATAAATTCCTTGACAGTGATAGTATATATCTCACATCATCATAAGTTAATAGTGTTAGATAAAGTTTAACAAAAAGAATTAAATTGCATATTTTTTTAAAATCTTTATGACCAAATTGATTTTTTTTAAAACTACGATAGTAAATTGAATATTAACCCTAAATGTAGGACAGAAAAGATAATTACACCTATATTTTATAGTTTAAAATATAATAAATTTAACAAGTATTTATTTTAAATTTTAAATTGAAATTTAAAAAACATAGAAAATTTTGAATTTGAAAAAAAAAATCCATGTGTTTTTCAATTTTACGCTTTGAATAACTATTTTTTAAATTCAAATAATATTTCTCAATAAAAAACCACCTACATGATAAAAATTAAAAAATATTTATTTTTACTAGCATGAACATAGGCGCTCCCGCGCCTGTGTATCCGCATTTAAAATATTTTAAATAAAAATTTTATTTTCAATTTTTTATATAATATATTCAAAAATTTTGAAAATTTAAAAATTTTGAAAGTTTAAAATTTTTTGAAATTTGAAGTGTTTCGAAAAGGCATTTAGATTTAAAAATTTTAAAAATTTTAAAAATTTGAAATTTTAAAATTTAAAATTTTTGAAAAATTTAAATTTTTTGAAAAAATAAGAAATGACGTTAATACTCATAATAATAAAATAAAATCAAATATTTATATAAAAATAAAATAGGACAAAAAAATTAAGGAAGTTAAAAGAAGGAATCCGCTATATATAAGTATAGATAATTACTTTCAATAAAAAATTATAATTTAATAGTATACTTTTATTTCAATAGTTATTATAGTAAGTAATTTTTTGACAAAAGAAAAAAAGTAGACGTATTAGATTATTCATCTTAACAAAAACAAATTTATTTAATAAAATAAATAATTAAATAATTTATTTTTATTTAAAAATAATTAAATAACTTCTTTTTTTGGAAATAACAAAGGTTACATATATATAATAATTATTAATAAAAATTTAAATCGTAGGCAAATTCAAATAGATCTATAAATACTAAACTTTATTTGATCTCCTATTTAAGAAAGAACTTATTGTTACTATATACAGAACTATCAAACTCTAAATTACTAATTTAGTGTAATCTACTATATATATATATATATATATATATATATATATATATATATATATATTAAATTTATAATAACATTTATAAATTTATAATATATATAAATTGAACAAAATTATAATTATTATAAACTTATAATGCAATATTTATAAAAAAAACAACAAACTTTTAAAAATATTTAGAAAGTATGGACACACAAACACAACTTCTGTTTATGCTAGTTTATAATAAATATATATTATATAAATTATATAATCTATACTTATTTATAAAGATGGTTTTTTTTAAACTATTTTGTAACCGCAAATTTAGTGCATGCAATTTTTCCCCATTTTATCCATTTAATATATCTCTTTTTTAAAATTATGAAAATAACCATTTAGTCATTTAATCATTCTTCTTCCCATGGAGTAGTTTTCAATTTGATTTACAGTGCAGTTATTATTCCTCTTTGCTTTGTTACTATGGTAGCAGTTTTCAAATTGATTTAAATAGTAGTCTTTGTATTCCTCTTTACTTGCTGCTATTGGATCTAATTCTCTCCACTACACATAAATCTCAATCCTCTTCACACCACTCTCTCTAAACCCTAACATTTTCATGATGAAATTTATAATCTTGCTTTGGTTCCGAGTTTCAACCACAGCGGAGCCCTGTAAACGACGTTGTTCGCCATCACTTTCTATCTTAATCGTTGTTTATTGTAGGAGTTCTTAAAAAAAATACATGCCTCTAAATTGGTCCCTATATTTTGATAAAGAAGACGATGTTGCAATTCCCAAGTCGAACAATGTTAGTCTACGGAATCAAAATCAGGCTCTACTCTGTGACTGCTTACTGTAATCCGATAAAATCTTGAGGAATAAAATAAAGAAAATGACCACTAAGAAAAGAAAGGAGACACATGCTTACAGACAGCTACATCTTGCTAACCAAAAAAATACAAGTGCCTTTAAAATGAAAACAAGTTCTTCAATAGACTCCTCTCCTAAAAAGAACAATCATCCTCATATTGACTAAGTGTTATGTGGGACAAGGTTCACCTCATCCAAAATTACATCTACAGATTATTTGCATCACCATATTTATAGTGAAAAAATGCACAAATCCTTCTCTAGATGGTCCAGGTTGTTATGAACCAGCATTCCAAAAGACTTAAGGTGTTGGGTAAAAGTGAGAGAATTGTCTTATATGTTTAATATGCCGCCTTACACAAAAGCCTTTTCATCTTGGACATGGACAATGCTCCAAACCCATCCAACCTTGTATAAGCATTTGAATTTTATTTGGAGCAAAGGGGGTGTTACGGGACCACCGACCTGACGACATGGTCATAATGGCTATGATACTATATCATAAATCAACTATCACAAAGAGTTAAGTTGTTAAGTAAATGTATGGTTAAGTTGTTCAGTAAATGTATGTGAATTGGTCTGAGTGTAACATGGATTTCAAAAGGCACCAATTCAAACTGATGGTGTGGCTATAGGACATATTCAGTTACACTACTGGATAATCAATCCATTGCAACTATGGAAGATTTTCCCTTTTGTTCCATGTACTAGACATATAATTGAGATGGAAACCATTAAACAGCTTGTTAATATCTTAAAAAATTTATCATAATGTCCTGATATTGTTTGTTAGAGGTAATAATAGAGTGGGACACAAACATGCAGAGAAATGTACAGAGCGATAAAAATCCACACAGCAAATTTTAGCTGGTTCTCAACAGTCACAAGTTACCACAGGGCACTCAGCACTCAGACCTGTTCTCCACTTAATCCAGACAGTTATAGTGCAAGTACCATTGGATATATCCATATTAACTGTCATTGGTTAGTAATTCCAAACAAAATATTATTCCCAATTCCATCAGCTCCAGAAGTAAAATATCTCCCTAGAATTCCACTTCCCAGTTCCCACGATCCACCACAGCTAGAAATTTATTTCTTACAATCAAAATCACTAATTAAAATTTTAACTTGATTATCTCTCTTCTTTCCTATATCATCAACAAATTTAAAGCAGAAAAACCGTCACGTGCATACATCCGAGCAAAATTGTTTCTAGGCACCAGGAAAACCGTTCAATTTTGCACGCAGATCGTCAGCCATTACCAGGAAAACACACAGCAAACGTCATAAATCCTTCACGCCCAAACCAAAAATAAATTACAGATTCGAAATCGAAACCCTGAGAAGTGGAGATAACAGTCACTCCACAGGGAATCAAGGTAAAACGAAATTCCAAGCATCAATGCCAGAAAATGGGTGAAAAGGGAGGAAATCTTACAGGAATAGACAAAGGGTACGATGACGAAGCAAATTTAACCCTAACCCTAACATAGAGTCATGTCGAAATGAATAAATATTAATAAAACAAAATTAAAGAGGGATTAAGGCAAGAACCTGAGAGAGCTACTTCAAAACCCTAGATAGAAGTTGACTTATGTATAACAGAGCAGCTGCAAGGGTATCTTTATCTCATTCTTCCAATTATCTCGTAAGTTTTATATAAAAAATAAATCATATAATTACAAAAATTAAAAAAATATTTATATTAATTAGTTTTAATTAAAATATCATAAACTTAAAAATTAATTTAGTTACAGAATTAAATCTTTTAAGTAATTATATTTAATGACAATGTTCGTACTTTAATGATCATTTTTCTATTGATAAAAGTCACTTATATTGTTTATGATTCAGTAAATTTTCTACTTTTGTGTGTTATTAATGTACTTAACAATATATAAGAAATATTTTCACTTTTCTTTTACATATTTCGTTTTTCAATTTTATTTTTTTATAATATTAAAATATAAAAAATTTAATAATTATTAAAAACCCAAATTCTTGCTATTTTATCCTGTAAATAACTACTTTCTTTAAATTCTAATAACTCTTTCCAATAAAAAGCCACTTACATAATAAAAGTAATTACATACAATAAAATTAAAAAACAAAATACTTATTTTTGTAATTATTTGTAATAAAAATATTTTTCTAATTTAATGGTATATTTTTATTTCAATAGTTATTACAACAATAGTAATATTTTCAAAAAAAAATAGTGTATGTGTACCGGTAGGGTCTGTATGACCGAGACCACGGGTTTGGACGATCGAGATCATACCTTGGGATTCGGTTGGGTATCGATCGAGACCAGAATTGAAGTTACGCTTAAGCAAAATTAACGAAGATAATCAACAATCAAGAGCTAGGTAATACGCTTTTAAATATGACCTAACTCTCTAATCTAACCCATAATAATCATATAAATAGGCACAGATTCTTAAAATCAAGTATGTCATCATACTATGCTAAAACACTGAGTGTTGAACACTATACTCACTTGAGCGTCGGAGTGCCTTTTGCAGGTACCATCCAAGACTAGAGATCGTGAGGATGAGAGGAAGAGTGACGAAGGAAAAGCGAAGTACTTGCCTTTAGAAGAGGGAGGGAGCGTCGACCGACCGACCGAAGGAATAACCGCAATATTTCTCTGGGCTCCAACCCTGTTTGAGAACAATTGGCACCCACCGTGGGGCTGAGAGAATTGGAGTGAAGAAGAAAGTAGATGGTATCAACCAGAAGCATGGCAAGAGAGAAAATGTCTGAAGCTAAGCAGACGACGTTGTTCTTATCTCTGTAGAGAGATAACTGAGATGAAGAGGAAGAATGAAGAGATGACCAGGAAGAATGATGAGGAGATCATGGCTCTCCGAAAGGAAATGAAGAGATTAAGAAGGTTATGGAGGGAGGACCGTCAGTTAGACCGACTAACATTGTCGGGAGGTCCTTCAGCACCCCTATCGGCCCTAAGACGGTTTAGGATTCAAAGAACAAGATTCCCACCCTGAAGATGGATGATGAATCTTGTCCAAACAAGTCGACCGTAGGCTCAAATCGCCGACACCCGTTCAATGATTTCATCATCGAAGCTCCACTACCAGACAAGTGGAAGGGTTTCAATAGGGATCGCTATGAAGGCATGACAGACCCCGACGAGCACATGGACGCGTACACCATGCACACGAGCTTGTATACCTCGGATGACACGGTCTTGTGCCGAGTGTTCCCCATGTCATTGAAGGGAGGAGCTTTGAGCTCCTCCGAATTCTATTGATTGTTTCAACACGCTTGTATCCAAGTTTGACATGCAGTACGCCACTAGCCGACCACACCACTTGACTTCCATCGCCCTGGTCGGCATTCGGGACGAGAAGGGATAGTCGTTGAGGAAATTCATCGACAAATTCGGGAATGTAGCAATGAGCATTCGAAATCTTAGCCCGGACATAGCCATGCATCACATGCTCACGGCTCTGCGTCCGAGGCCCTTCGCCGACAACCTATGCATGCAGCCTGCCGCGAGTATGGATGAATTTAGGCGCATGGTCGCTAAGTTCATGCAGTTGGAGGAGTTGCGGGAGTTCCAAAATTAGGCCCGAGCAGAGGCCAATGGAGAGAAGAAAAAGGATAAGAAGCGTCAAAGTTGGTCTGGTTTTGGACGAAGAGATAGACAGAGAGATAATCGAGGACCCCAGTTCACAAAATACACACCCCTGAGCGCCGATAGGGGAAGGATTCTGGATGAAGCTTTGAGTGCTAAGCTGATTCCACTACTGAGGAGGGCTTCAAGCCTTAAATATGCTTACCAAAGTCGGAAGTGTCGGTATCACTAAAACACCGGGCATACAACCAAGGAATGCCAAGCCCTGAAGGATAATATTGAAGAGCTTATCCAAGTTGGGCATCTCCATCAGTTCGTACAAGGGAGTCGAAGCTCGAAGCGGTCCTCACGAAGAGGAGAGCCAGTAAAATGGAGGGACTACACCCCTCCGAGAGCACGAGAGGAGGAGCGCTGACCCGAGCATTGGCCACGAAGGGAAGACCCCTTGAGGAGAGATGAAAGGAAAGGTGACCGAGAGGTCACCAATACAATAGCAGGAGGGTTCACTGGAGGAGGTAGCTCCAACAGTGAAAGGAAGAAGCACCTGAGGGCAGTCCATCAGGTGAACACCATCGCATTTCGGCCAAGGATGCCATCTATCACTTTTACTAACAAAGACTTCAAAGGTGTCGACCCTTCGCAGGATGACCCCATGGTGATATCTGTCGATATTGATAGGTTCACCATCATGAAGACGTTGGTGGACCAAGGGAGTTCGATAAACATTCTCTACTGGAAAACTTTCAAGCAGATGAAGATACTGGAGGAGGAGATGAAGCCATATGATGATCACATCATCGGCTTCTCGGGTGAAAGATAGGTACTCGAGCATACATCGAGCTCCAACCCACTTTTGGCGAGGGGAAGGCAAGCAAGACTATCAAGATCTGATACCTTATGATTGACCCCAATACCTCCTACAACATCCTGCTGGCATGATTGTCCATCAACCGGTTGAGGGCGATTGTCTCCACTCCTCATCTAGCAATGAAGTTCCCATCGCTATCGGAAGACATTGTCACGGTGCACGTAGATTAGAAACTTGCACGAGAATGTTACGCAAAGAGTCTAAGGGTAGAACCTACCTGTCGGGACAATCGGCGCAGCCAATCTCCTATGCGCAAATATATATATAATTTTTACCTTTTAATATATATAATTTATTCTTTAAAAACTATACTCAATTTTTGTTATAATTTAATAAATAAATTCATTTAAAAAATTACTTCTTATAAATTGTAGATAAGTTCAAATAAACACCTCAACACTAATTTTTATTTGGTCTCCTATTAAAATGTGTAATGACATTTGTAAATTTACATTATATATTGTTCCGATACTGCCAATATAGTCCCACATTGTTTAGGAGTTGAGGCCAAGGATAGTTTATATACTCCTTCCTACTCCAACCCATCGAGATGCCTTTTAAGGACAAAACCGTAACAGAGTACCGACCTCTAAAGCAAACAATACCTTGGATGCGGTGATTGACCCTAGCAATGCTATCTCTCAAACTTGAGGTCGTAAAAAAGGCATTGACTTTCACTTGTTGACTTGCAACTAGATCCCATCATTTTGAATCCAATAACATTCATGAGATGGAAAAAGGGCATTTTTGTTGTGTCTCAACATTTTAATTAACCAAGTACTATCCACAATGAGAGAACAACTCTTTTTAAAATTTGTTTGAAATATATTCTCTATGTGGGAAATACCAAGTTGACAAACATTTTACAACAAAATAATTTTATCAAAGCAAGAGTGAGTGTAAACAACATAAAAAGTACTATGTCTAGACTTTTCTTCTTTTTTTCTCTTTGTCAATCAACCTTTCACATATTTTTCTATAGATGAGGAATTCTCATCAACGTTTCGTGTAACGCCAGACAAAGATTTTTCTTTATGCACATCCTCATAAAGGTTGTTTAAAGAGGCATTCATGTAATTGTCTGGTTCAACTCCAGACAACAAAGTTCTAATTAATTTCATGATTTTACATTTTCTCTTGATTCTAGAATAAAGTATACGTAATGAGCTTGGATGTAAGTGAGTTTGTTTATAATTTTATTTATCACGTGAAGGTAAGATGAACCAATGTAGAAACATAAGAAAAGGAAAAAATATTGTGAATAATAAAAACAAAAAGAAAGTTTTATATACTTTGAAATAAGACATTCAATCATACATGTGTTAAAAAAAATAGAATGTTAACATATAGACATCTATACAACTTGATAAATGTTGTAGTGTCAACAAAGAAATGAATTGGTAAATGTTAACTATATGAACTAGTTCTATCCAAGAGTCAATGCTTCTGATTTGCATAAGGGACAAACATTTTTCTCATGTAACCATGTCCTTATACAATCTGTGTGATATCCATGTCCACATTGAAGAATTCCAATTTCCTCCTTGTTCTTATGTTCATCCTATCAAACCATGCATAAGCATTCCAATTAATAGGAGAAAGAGAAATGCTAACACAGTGTTTCTAAACTTGAATGAAAATAAGGCATGTTGCTAAACTTGATACCTGACATATTATGCAGAGATCATTTTCTTGTTCCACAGACGCTACCTCTCCTGAGTTATTAGGAAGTAGATAAGTTTTTGTCTTCATTTGTCTTGCAATAATTTCATCCAACAAACCTATGTCGACGTTGCCAATTTGTTCACCTAACTCAAGAAGCTCCTGTTGTCCAATTCTAAAGAGTTAGCAAATTAAAGTTTTCATAAGACCTCATAGTCAATCCACATTCATAAGAAAATACCTCATATGACATGTCCTCAATGTCCAGGTGCATATCACTATCATCGTCACCCAACCAAGAAACATCTTGCATAAGAAAATCCCAATTAAACTAGGATTTTAATTAGATGAAATCTAAAGGACTGTGAAGTACCAAAAGTAGAGAGAATGACATATTACATCATCTTGAATAAAGGCTCGAGGAGGAAGAATCCTCCAGTGCGGAGGAGTTGTCACACACACTGAAGACATGCTTGAAGGATTTGTTGGAAGTGTAAGTGCAGGATGAAAGTTGATGAAGTGTCCTCTCATCTCTTGCGCAAGCTCTGCTTGATACTGCGGATGGAGAAATCCATGGCCGCTTCTACTTCTTGCTGTATCATGATAGCTTTGGGATCATTTCTTGCAATCTCTAATGAAGGAGTTGGAGCTGGAGAACAAGGCCAATGGTCATTTGAAAGGAACCAGAGGGAACCAATCACAAAATCTTAAAAAGTGTACTTTAAGTCTAGTTCATTCTTATAAAACAAGTTAATAAGGTGAGTTTTACACCCACTAATATACTATGAAATGTCCTTATCTCTAACCAATGTGAGATCTCCAACGCAGAAATAATAAAAAAAGAAAAGGAGACATTTTACCTTGAATCAAATGGTTAAAGTGCGGTAACAAAGGGATGCCAATTGCATTGTGCCTTGCATTAGGGGGAGCAACTGAAATACTATGAGCCAAACTAGATGAAATAGGAAGACCTATAAGAATAGGTTGATGTTGAACTCCATTGCACACTCTCCTTCCATACACCATCCCTTTGTCATAAGCATCTAGTAAGTAATGAGAATCTATAGTTTCTCTCACTGTCACTGTGCACATATTAGGCCAAAAAATGTTTCCCTCATTCATTTCATCCATATCCCTGAATCCAATGACAATTATCTAGTTATCAATCGCTATAAAAAACCCAAAGATACTAGTAACAATGTTTTGAAAACTGAAGAACAAAGAGAAAAAATTAAGGAAAAGAAGAAAGCTTTATAACTTGTAGATCTATTGGAAGATGCTTTATTTATAGAGATAAATCTCTAAATCCTCAAACTTAAACTTTAAGAAAAATCTTTATTTTTGAAGATAAAATCAATTCTAAAAATTTAATTCTAGATATTTGTTTTATTTAATTATTATTATTTATTTAATTATGTTCTATCTTTTATTTTATTTGAATAGATCTATTCATATAAAAAATAAAAAAATATTTTTTCTTATTTGAATCAGACCGTAACAAACCATGAAAATACAGATAAAATAAAACAGATGAAAAACTGTGGTGTCCCAATTTTATTTTATTTGTATAGATATTATTTAGAAGATAGAACATAAAGTAATAATAATTATAATAAAATAAAATAATTATTATAATACAATAAATTAATAATAATTATAAATATAATAAAGTAATAATAATTGTCATATAAGAAAGTAATAATAATTATAATATAACATAGTAATAATAATTATAATAAAAGAAAATAATAATAATTATAATATAATAAAATAATTATAATTATAAGATAATAATAGTAAAATAAATATGATTATAATATAATAAATTAATAGCATTTATAACAAAATAAAATAATAATATTATAATAAAATAAAATAATTATAATTATAATAAAATGATGTAGTAATTAACTAATACTAAAATAATTTTTTAAAACAACAATCAATTACTCATATATATATATATATATATATATATATATTATAAGATAAAATTATAATATAAGAAAATAATAATAATTATAAGAAAATAATAATAATTATAAGAAAATAAAATAACAATAATTATAATATAAGAAATTAATAATAATGAAAAAATATTTATAATAAAATAGATTAATAACAATTATAGTAAAATAAAGTATAAATAATTATAATATAAAAAATTAATAATAACTATAAGAAAATAAAATAATAATATTATAATAAAATATTATAATTATAATAAAATGAAATTATAATTAAGTAATAATAAAATAAAATTTTTTTAACAACATCAATCACTCATATATATATATATATATATATAACTGAATCCGAGAACACTTATCACATTATCAAGTTGTTTGTAGGAATCCAAAGAAAATAGTACGAATGCTTTGACGAGTACTAAGAACGTAGAGCAAGAGTAAAGGAAAAAAAATTTTTTTAAGTGATGTGATAGATCTATTGAGAAATGTACTATTTATTGAGAGAAAACTCTAAATCCTAAGAGTTATAATCTAAATAAAATATTTATTGTTACAAATAAAATAAATTTTAAAAATTTAATTTTAGATATTTTTTTTTATTTTAATATTATTATTATTATTATTTATTTAATAATTTGAATTAGATTCTAACAAATTATGAAAATACATGTAAAACTAAATCTATAAAATAAAATATTTGATGTTCCATCTTTTATTTAGAGTGTGTAGATAATAAGAACATATTTTTCTTATTACATTCAAACCTTGAAAATACATGTAAAATATAATAGATAAGATAAAATATTTTCTATTCCAATTTTTATTTTATTTCTAAGAGTAGAAGATAGGACATAAAGTAGTAATAAAATAAAGTAATAATAACTATAATATAATATAATATAATATAATATAATAATTATAATTATAATATAAGAAGTTAACAATAATTATAATATAAGAAATTAATAATAATTATAATATAATAAAGTAATAATAATTATAAGAAAATAAAGTAATAATAATCATAATATAATATAATATAATAATTATAATATAAGAAATTAATAATAATTACAATATAATAAAGTAATAATAATTATAAGAAAATAAAGTAAGAATAATTATAATAAAATGAAACAAATATAACTATAAAATAATAAAGTAATAATAATTATAATATAATAAAAGTAATAATAATTACAATAAGGAAGTAATAATAATTATAATATAATAAAGTAATAATAATTGTAATAAAATAATAATATTAATTAGAATATAAAAAATAATAATAATTATAATAATAAAATAAAGTAATAATAAATGTAATAAAATAACAATTATAATGATAATAAAATAAAATAACTCTAATAAAAATAAAGTAATAGTAAGTATATAAAAGAAAGTAATGATAAGTATAATAAAATAAATGTAATAAACTAAAGTAGAAATAATTATAAGAAAATGAATTAAAATGATTATAATGTAATAAATTAATAGTAATTATAAGAAAATAAAGTAATAATATTTTATAATAAAATAAAGTAATAATAATTATAATAAAATAAATAGTAATTAAATAATAATAAAATAAAAAAACTGTAAATAAAACCAATCACGTGAGAAAAATATTATTATTTATAAGGATAATACACTAAACATAAGAGAAATCTTCACCGTTAAAGATAAAAATCAATTCTTAAAATTTAATTTTATATGTTCTTTTTATTTGATTATTATTATTTATTTAATCATCTAAATTAGATTCTAACAAAGCAAATACATGTAAAACACAACATACAAAATAAAATATTAAAGTATTTTATGTCTCATTTTTTATTTTATTTGTGTAGATATTGTTCATACAGAAAATAAAAACATATTTATCTTATTTAAAACAAACCATGAAAATACATATAAAATATAACAAATAAAATAAAATATTATGTGTTTACTTTTTATTTTGTTTGTATAAATATTAGTCAGAATCAAGATAGAACACAAAGTAATAATAATTATCATAAAATAAAATAATAATTATAACTATAATATAATAAAATAATAATAATTAGAATATAATAAAATAATAATAATTATCATATAAGAAAGTAATAATAATTATAAAATAATAAAGTAATAATAATTATAATAAAATAAAGTAATAATAATTAAAATATAAGAAAATAATAATAATATTAAAATAAAGTAATAAAAATATAATAAAATAAAATAATTATAATTATAATAAAATAAAATAACTCTAATAAAAATAAAGTAATAGTAAGCATAGAAAAAAGTTAGCGATAATAACTATATTAAAATAATTATAATAAAAAAAGTAATAATAATTATAATAAAATAACTATAATAAAATAAAGTATAAATACTTATAAGAAAATAAAGTAAATATGATTATAATATAATAAATTAATAGTAATTATAAGAAAATAAAGTAGTAATATTTATAATAAAATAAAGTAATAATAATTATAATAAAATGAAGTAGTAAAACCAATTTTGCTGAGACTACACTTCTACACTTCTTGCTTTAAAACTTTATGATTCTGCTCATCATTATTAAAATCTTGCTTGAAAGTAGAAATCATCTTTTAAATATCATAATTACAAATCATATCTTCTTGTGAGAACCTCTCTTTTAATATTCCATATGTCAAAGGTCTTGTCCATATAGATGTTCTTTGCGATGGATGGAGAAACAACCTTGAGCATCCAGGTAACAACCAACATATTGCTTCTATACCATGCTGGAAACAATAACCTGGTATGAGTGAGAACTTCTATGGTTCCATCAATGAAACCTATCTTGTTCTTTGAAATGAGGCTCATTTGAAATAAATGAGACCAAATCTTGTGAGGGATCAACAACTTCTCTTATGGGTAAATGCAGCAACCAAAGCTCTGATCAGAGCTCTGATATCATATTAAGAAGTGAACTTTAAATCCAATTGAACCTTATAAAACCGACTTATAAGGTGAGGTTTGCACCTACTTATATACTATGAAATGTTCTTATCTCTAATCGATGTGGGATCTTCGACACACACCCATCACGCTTAGACCCTCCTACTCGTGCGTGAGACTATATATTTATGGATGGTCTGGTAATAACCCGATAACGGGTGTCCTGATAAGAACAATAAACTCTAGCTAGGATAGGGTCTAAATCACTCTTATACCATATGATAAAAAAGAACAAAAAGGAGCAAAAGAGAAAAAGGAAGACAAAGAATATGAGAAGGAATATTTCTTCTATTTTTTTATTGAGATCATAGTAGAGGGTCAGAATATATACAAGTACCCCAACTAAAGAGAGAGAATGTAAAATAAAGACTAAATAAAGGCTAGAATCGGAAAAGAAAAGTGAAGGTTAAACATTTGTACAAAGAGGAACAACTAAGAATTAGAAAAGAAAAAATTCATAATTGGCTAACTTCTAAAAGTATTGTATCCATATCCTTTGGTACACTATATGCTGGCTTGCTTAAGGCCATTTAAAGCCTTTTTTAATTACAAACTTGTCTTGGTTGAATAGAAGTCAATCTAGCAAAAGCAACCATGTATACATCTTCCTTCAACTCTCCTTATAAAAAGGCATTGCTTATGTCTAATTGTTTCAATTCTCAATTATAGATAAAAGTTAGAGAAATTAGCCCTTATGGTGGTCATATTTGCTACTAGAGAGAAAGTATTAAGGTAGTCAGTGCCTTTTATTTGTGTGTAGCCTTTTACCACTAGCCTTATATTTATTTTGAATACCCATTTGCATCTTATGGCAGCTTTGTTCTTAGGCAGAAGAGCAATCTTCCATGTTTGATTTGACTCCAAAGCAAATATCTCACATTGTATAGGTTTTCTTCAACAATCATGCTTCACAACTTTAAAATAAGTGTTTGGCTCAACATGTGAAGAAAGAGGCATAACAAAAGATGTGTAAGAAGGTGATAAATTGTTATAAGACAAAACAAAATTCAAAAGATATTTAACTCTTGAAGAAGTATTGGAAACATTAAAATTACAATGATAATCCTTTAGATACTCAGATGGTCTTTTTATTGTTGTACTCATTCAGACTTACTGATCTAATTCAGAATTTTGTTCTGTGTCATGATCTTGTTTGAGGTTTTGATCTATATGATAAAAAACTTCTTATGGCACCTCCATCTCTGATTCATAGTTATTATTACTGTTATTTTCAGCATTATCACAAGGTGCAAGAATGGTTTGTGATGACTAACTCGAAATAGGTTGATCTTCAGTTAAAAAAAACTTTGACCATGAATGTTAGGACTGTTAGTTTCATTGCTAGTATCTTAAACCTTTGGAAACATTAAAATTACAATGATAATCCTTTAGATACTCAGATGGTCTTTTTATTGTTGTACTCATTCAGACTTACTGATCTAATTCAGAATTTTGTTCTGTGTCATGATCTTGTTTGAGGTTTTGATCTATACGATAACAAACTTCTTATGGCACCTCCATCTCTGATTCATAGTTATTATTACTGTTATTTTCAGCATTATCACAAGGTGCAAGAATGGTTTGTGATGACTAACTCGAAATAGGTTGATCTTCAGTTAAAAAAAACTTTGACCATGAATGTTAGGACTGTTAGTTTCATTGCTAGTATCTTAAACCCTTTGCTATGGACAAACATGTTCATAGAAGACAACATCCCTAGACACAAAAATTTCTCTGGATTGAATATTCAACAGAACATATCCTTTTGTCCCCCTTTTAAAATCAATAAGAACACATTTTGATGCCCTTGGATCAAATTTTATTCTTTTTGTTGACAAAGTCCTAGCATAGCATAAAGATCCAAACACCTTTAATCCATTAAAATATATTGTAGTTTTCTAAAGCATTTCGTGAGGAGAATTTCTTTTAACACAGGTGTGGGGAGTATGTTTATAATATACGCATCGTGTATTACAAAATATGACCAATTTAGTCATGAAAAATTTAGTCTCACTGTCACTTCTTCTTATTTTTATTGCTGCCTGAAATTGTGTTTGAATAAAAACAAAAAAATTTTCCAAAGTCTTGACAACATCATATTTTTGTTTTAAAAGAAAAATCCATGTGTGGCAGCTATTAGAGTTAAAGGTAAGAACAAAAGATAAATTATTAATCAATTTTTCTACTAAAAGAAGATTAAAAGTGAAGCAATGAATATACAGAACGTTGTCTATGACATGATTTTGATTGAGAAAAAAACTTCCAGAATAATTTGCAATGACTATATTTCCATTTGGTAATTTGACACAAATAGGATTAATTTGATGATATGAAGTGAAACGAGTTAAGGATGAACAAATGTGGTTAGTAGCACCACTATCAAGAATCTAAAACTTGAAGGAAGAAAGAAATTTTATTACCAATGTGTGTTGTCATGTTGGAAGGAATTACATTGTTGAGATACTGGTTATCACCAGTATCCCGAATTTTTTGTCGTTAGTTTAATTTTGTTTTTCAAACATTATATAAAGGGGTTTCCCTATTCATTGTAATATGACTTGAAATAATAGAATAAAGCATACAGTTTTTTTTTTCTCACCTGCTCTTGTGTTGTTCCTTCTTCTTCGCTTGCAATTACTTAAAAATTCTCCTTATGAACTTTTCTATAAAATATCTCCTACTTATCTCGATTTGAAAACCTTTGGATCTCTCTGTTTTGCTTCCAGTCTTAAAAATAATCGTACTAAACTTGAACCCAAGTCTAGAAAGTATGTTTTTCTTAGATATAAATCAGGAATAAAAGGATATGTTTTATATATTTATGATTATAAATATGACTATAATACTGAAAACAGTTCTGATTTTTAACTATAATCTTTATACAATGACAATATCAATTTTGTTGACACTGATAAAAGATTAAATAGTTTTGTCAATGAGAATGAGGACAACAACAGAAAAGACATTGAGAATAATGAAGAAGAGGCATGCAATCAAGACAGTGAGATTCAAGAAGAAAGTCAAGACAGAACTACAAGTATGGATCTTAGGAGATCCACGACAAAGGAGAATGCCTTCATTCATAAAGAACTATCAATACCAGGTTAACAATTCCATAATAAGTGAATATGATAAAAATAATTTTAAAACCCTATATCCTTTATCATATAAACATTTGACAGAAAAGCATTTAAATTACACTCAGGCTATATCCTCTAACACTGAACCACAGTCTTTTGAACAAGCATGTAAACACTTAGAGTGGATTGATACTATGAATAAGGAGATCAAAGCTCTACAAGAAAATCACACCTGCTATCTTACTGATATACCATCTAGAAAAACACTTATTGGATGCAAATGGGTTTACAAGATCAAAGACATAGTAGATGGAACTATTGAGAGACATAAGGCTAGGCTTGTTACAAAGGGTTATACTCAACTTGAAGGGATTGACTATTTAGATACTTTTTCTCTTGTTGCTAAGCTTACCATTGTTAGAATTTTGTTAACCATTGCTGTCATTAAATATTGGCATTTACATCAATTAGATTTTGACAATGCCTTCTTACATGGAGACCTTAATGAAAAAGTATATATGATACCACCTCTAGGGATAATAACTGAAAGACAGAACCAAGTTTGTAGACTTACAAAGTCCCTATATGGTTTAAAACAAGCCACAAATTTGTTCAAGAACCCACAACTCATCATCAACAAGATGCGCAACATGTTCTACGTAAAATCAAAGTCAATCCCGCTCATGGATTATTTTTTAACAATGAATTTCAAGTTGACATTAAAGCCTTCAGTTACTCGGACTAGGCATCTTGTCCTAACACAAGATGTTCTACCACTAGCTATTGCATTTTTCCCAGGCTCCTCTTGTATCTCGTGGAAAACAAAGAAACAAAACATTGTTTCTCAATTTTCCTCTAAAGCAGAATACAGAGCACTCGTGACTACTGCTTATGAACTACAATGGATTATTTACATTCTTCGAGATCTGCTTGTACAACCATTTGATCCTGCTACTCTCTATTGTGATAATCAATTGACTTGCCATATCACTCATAATCCTAGTTCCATGAAAGAATGAAACACATTGACATAGACTATCATTTGATTCGTGAGAAAATATAGGATAAACTCCTACATCTACTACCTATTTGATCTTCTGACCAATTAGCAAATATGTTTACAAAAACCCTACATCGGATTACCTTCCAGAACTTTATGAGAAGCTTGGTATGATGGATATACATAATCTAGTTTGAGGGGAAAATGTTGAGATACTAGTTATGACCAATATTCATTTTTTTTTTGTAGTTAGTTTAATTTTTTTTTTCAAACCCTATATAAAGGAGTTTTCCTATTCATTGCAACATAACTTGAAATAACATAAATAAATCATACCATTTTTTTCTTACGTGCTCTACTGTTGTTCCTTCTTCTTCCCTTCTAATCGCTTTCTCCAAATCGCCATCAGAAGCTTTTCTACTCTTCTTGGATATGCATTGAGAATGTTGTCTATTTTACCCTTTCTCTTCTGAAGCAGATACAATTTTACCCTTTTATCCCCATGTGCTTTTACTTCTTTACCCTTATTAATTTCTCTACCATTTTCTACAAATAGAGACTTGATTAGAAGTATTGCCACTGGATTTGGACTATTGTAAAAGAGCTAACAATGCTTGATAGTGCTAAAAAGTAAAACCAATTTACCGAGACTGCAATTCTGACTTTGAACCTTCATGATTCTGCTTATCATTATTAGAATCTTGTTTGAAGAAGAAATCATCTCCTGGATATTAGAAATACAAATCATTTTTCCTTATGAGAACTTCTCCTTGAAATAATTCCATATGTCAAAGGCATTGTCAATATAAATGATGCTCTGTGCAATGGATGGAGAAACACCCTTGAGCATCCAGAAAACAACTAGCATATTGGCTTTCTGCCATGTTGGAAACAAGAAGTTGGTATAAGTTGGAGCTTCTATGGTTCCATTAATGAAACATATCTTATTCTTTGAAATGAGGCTCATTTGAAATAAATGAGACCAATGATGATAGTTTGGTCCTTCAAGAATAATAGGGACAAAGAGAAAGGAATGATTATCAGATAAAATAACATGGTAATGTGAACAAAGATCTTGTGAGGGATCAACAAATTTACCCATGGATAAACGTAGCAACTAGAGCTCTAGAACTTTGATACCATATTATAAAAAAAGAATAGAGAGGAACAAAAATAAAAAGGAAGGCAAGGAATATGAGAAAGAATATTTCTTCTATTTTTCTATTAAAATCAAAGTAGAGGATCAGAATATATACAAGCAGTACACCCCTTGTAGGTCTAACTAAAGAGAGAGAATGTGATGGAAGACCATCCTAGGACTGATGGAGGACCATCCCAGCCACCTAAATCATCAGGCTCAGAAGAGAAGAAATGTTGAATAAAAGATTCTCTTTCTGAAGCCTTGTAAATTTTTATAGAGTAATTAGGATTTCTAATTCAGTATTTAAAATTTTGTGTCAAAATTTTTGGGCCTTATATTTGGGCCAATTTTTTAGATCAGAATAGAAGAGCTTGAATGGAAGTCCAAATGGCATCCACAGAGGCGCCACATGGACACCTACATGGAGCCTTCTCCTTCCCTTTCCCAAAGTGACTAGTCTTCTTCCACATGGAGCAAGAGGCGCCTCTTACTTTCCCTCTCCTCTTTCTTGATGCCACTTGTAACATCCTAAATGGAGAGTTTGGAGGTGTGTTAATTGCAACATGGAAAGTCATGAATGGAGAGTATTCTAGGTGCCACACGTCACTCCATGATTGGAGAGTTTTTAGAGTTTCATTAGTCACTTTTGGCTCTATAAATAAAGAGCTTTTCTATTGTACAAATAATACTTGAATTAAGTAAAGAATGTCTGCCTAAATGGTTTTTAGAATTTCTCTCAAGTTTCACTTTTCTTTTGCTTTCACTCTCTAAGTGTAGAAGCCTTAGAAAAAGCTAGAAGGTTGGCCTAACCTCCTTCCTAGCACTGATAAGTTCCATATTTCAATAATATTGCATATTAAAATACAAGCACTTATGGATATTAATTGATAAACTAACTATAAAATAACCCTTAATTTATGAATTTAAGCCTTTTTACATATTTTTTGTTTCAATTTGAATAAGAACAATTTATCCCAAATTTGTGATAATTTTAGGATTCTAGGGAATAATGGAGATGACAGGGCAAAAGGAGAATATACAAAGCTAAAAAGAGAAAGCTGGAGTGCACCAGCACTCACCCAGGCTGCCCCAAACTTGCCCAATCCAGAAGCTCCCAGAGGATCTCGTCCAGGAGAGATCACTCCAGTGACGTTGGTCCTATTTTCGTGCAACTCTATCAGGCAAGCTCAATCAAGCATAGGCGAGAAGTCACTTAGCCCAAACCCAACTAGGTTAAATATGAGGTGTGAGGTACAACCCTAGACATCCAGTGGGGAGAATAGAAGGTGTTAGAAACCCTAGAGGAGACAACTGTTAAGGAGAAACATCTTCGATCTTCTTTTCTTGCTTTCCATGCTTGTAATAGCCAACATGGGTGGCTAATTCTACCCTTTAGGATCAGGAGTAATCTATTCAAAGTCTTATGTATTGAGGTGATATCTAACTATAATATTAGTTCTTGATTGATGATTGCTATTGTCATTTTATTTGTAATGCTTGTTTCTACGATGTAGATCCTTTGACTGGAAAGTACTTCTAAGTTTCTGACCGAAATGATAATGCTTAACATATTTGAATGCTAGGAATAGATTTGAAATGTTAATTGCTATTAACGTCTAATCATAATGATAATAAGTTTTTATAAATATACAAGGAATCTATATTTAAGAGACTCTTTTAATAATTTTGTATGCAAGAAATTGATATAAATGATTTTTATACAAACATCAATATCAATCAAAGGATAGAATATTACCATGCTATTTATAATACAAAAGAGTAAGAAGGATGAAACTCAATCTCAATTTTTTCAATTGAATCAAATAACTATTTACTATGTTTTTATTTAAATTTCATACAAACTATTGTCAATATCAAATCAAATCAAATTATTGTACATATTCTTATACTTAGTGAATGTTACTATTAGGATTTTAAACAACTGTTCCTTGTGGGTTCGATATCCATCCTTAAGGACAAATTATTACTTTTGACTCAGTACACTTGCCGTAAAAGAGTCATCAAGCACCATTCTCCAAACTCAAACTCATTTATATGCTTACCCATTTTCAATGAAATCTTCGGCTGCCATGTATTTTCCATCATTCTCAATAATTAATAACCGAGGAACTTAAGGAAGGAGAGGGAGAACTCCATCAAAATGTAAAGACCCAATAAAGACTAGAATAAGAAAAGACAAAATAAAGGTTTAACACTTGTACAAATAAAAACTACTAAGAATTAGAAAAGAAAAAATTGATATTAGTTTCCTTCTAGAAGCCTTGTATCCATATCCTTTGATAATATCTTAAATAATTTTAAACAAGTTATACTAATATAGGTATTGTTTTAACATCCAAAACCTTATCATTAATATTAATATTTATTGTTGTTATCAGTATTCATGCAGTGAAATAGACGAACAAATAGAAATAGACGTTCTATGGAACACGTACTCAAATGTCTTAGACAATGAAGAACAACTTAAATGACATCTTCCTTTTCCAAAATGACAATGGAAGAGTAGAACAAGCCCCAAGTTCAATCACTCACATTTGATAACATGCTTAGTCAAATATCAGATGGTATTCATGTCTTACAATAAGGATTTTAGAATCTGTCAATTATTATACACAATAAAGCAATTTATTTGAATCTGTCAACAAGGATTTCCAGTGAGTTGATAATCAATTTGCTACTTTGAGCAAAGATATGAAAATTTCCAAGATACGGTAGAATAAAGCAATTTATTTTTATACTGTTTTTGTTTGATTCACCACACATATGTATATATTTAACTATGTCTTATTTATTTGTTTTCATTTTCTCAACTAATCTTTTTTTTTTTAAAAATGTGTATATTTAAAAAATAGAATTGACCTAAAGACAATTATACGAAAAAAATGTGTATATAGCAAAATGTTACTTGCATTTATGATCATAACTCTGAATGTACATATTAAAAAGTACGACTCACTTTAATCACTCCATTAGTTAAACATTCTAATTATCCTCCTCTTTAGATGTACATTTTAAATTAACTCCGTGAATTAGTAAAAAATAAGTAAACATATCTTAAACTACCACTTGTTATTTTGTATACTTAATGTTCTTAATCATATCTCTCACTTTCAATAAATATTTATTTTATATAATATAAAAATATTAGTTAATAATAAACATGTGGAAAAAGTTCCCAAAAGGAGTTTAAATGAAAAAAAAAGAGTGAAAGTCCATTTCAAATTCATCCAATAAGTATAACCTACAAAATTATTACTTATTATTTGAGAGCAAAATATTTTGCAATATAAAATGCGTTGTGTGATTAAAATTCTAATTAATTTCATGATTTTAAATTTTTTCTTGACGCTAGAATAGAGTATGCTTAATGAGTTTGTATGTGAACGAGTTTGTTTATAATTTTATTTATAATTTTATAATTTTATTTATCACGTGAAGGTAAGATGAACCATTGTAGACAGCATATGAAAAGGAAAAAATATTTTGAATAATATAAACAAAAAGAAAATTTTTATATACTTTGAAATAGGACATTCGATCATACATATGTTAACAAAAATAGAATGTCAACCTATAGACATCTATACAACTTGATAAATGTTGTAGTGTCAACAAATAAATGAATTGGGAAATGTTAAATATATGAACTAGTTCTATCCAAGAGTCAATGCTTCTGATTTGCATAAGGGACAAACATTTTTCTCATGTAACCATGTCCTTATACAATCAGCGTGATATCCATGTCCACATTGAAGAATTCCAATTTCCTCCTTGTTCTTATATTCATCCTATGAAATCATGCATAAGTATTCCAATTAATAGGAGAAAGAGAAATGTTAACACAGTGTTTCTAAACTTGAATGAAAATAAGGCATGTTGCTAAACTTGATACCTGACATATTATGCAGAGATTATTTTCTTGTTCCATAGAAGCTACCTCTCCCGAGTTATTAGGAAGTAGATAAGTTTTTGTCTTCATTTGTCTTGCAATAATTTCATCCAACAAACCTGTGCCTACGTTGCCAATCTGTTCACCTAACTCAAGAAGCTCCTGTTGTCCAATTCTAAAGAGTTACAAATTAATGTTTTAATAAAACCTCATAGCCAATCCACATTCATAAGAAAATACCTCATATGACATGTCCTCAATGTCCAGGTGCATATCACTATCATCGTCACCCAACCAAGGAACATCCTGCATCAGAAAATCCCAATTAAACTAGGATTTTAATTAGATGAAATCTAAAGGACTGTGAAGTACCAAAAGTAAAGAGAATGACATATTACATCATCTTGAATAAAGGCTCGAGGAGGAAGAATCATCCAGTGTGGAGCAGTTGTCAAGTGCACTGAAGAAGTGCTTGAAGGATTTGTTGGAAGTGTAAATGCAGGATGAAAGTTGATGAAGTGTCCTCTCATCTCTTGCACAGGCTGTGCTTGATACTGCGGATGGAGAAATCTGTGGCCGCTTCTGCTTCTTGCTGTATCCTGATAGCTTTGGGGATCATGTGTTGCAATCTCTAATGAAGGAGTTGGAGCTGGAGAACAAGGCCAATGGTCATTTGAAAGGAACTAGAGGGAACCAATCATGAAATCTTAAAAAGTGTTCTTTAAGTCTAGCTCAATCTTATAAAACAAGTTTATAAGGTGAATTTTACACCCACTTATGTACTATGAAATGTCCTTATCTCTAATCAATGTGAGATCTCCAACACATAAATAATAAAAAAAGGAGACATTTTACCTTGAATCAAATGGTTAAAGCGTGGTAACAAAGGGATGCCAATTGCATCGTGCCTTGCATTAGGGGTAGCAGCTAGAAAACTATGAGCCAAACTAGATGAAGATGAAATAGGAAGACCTATATGAATAGGTTGATGTTGAACTCCATTGCATGCTCTCCTTCCATACACCATCCCATTGTCATAAGCATCTAGTAAGTAATGAGAATCTATAGTTTCTCTCACTGCAACTGTGCACATATTAGGCCAAGAAATGTTTTCTTCACTTATTTCATCCATATCCCTGAATCCAATGACAATTATCGTGTTATCAATCGCTATAAGAAACCCAAAGATACTAGTTACAATGTTTTGAGAACTGAAGAACAAAGAGGAAGAGTTAAGGAAAAAAAAGAAAGTTTTATAACTTGTAGATCTATGGGAAGATGCTTTATTTATAGAGATAAATCTCTAAATCCTCAAACTTAAACTTTAAGGAAAATCTTTATTTTTAAAGATAAAATCAATTTTAAAAATTTAATTTTAGATATTTGTTTCATTTGATTATTTTTATTTCTTTAATTATGTTTTATCTTTTCTTTTATTTGAATAGATATGTTCATATAAAAAATATTTGTTTTCATTTGAATACAGGTAAAATAAAACAGATGAAAAAGTGTTGTCTTCCAATTTTTATTTTATTTGTATATATATTACTTAGAAGATAGAACATAAAATAATTATAATTATAATACCATAAAGTAATAATAATTATAAATATAATAAAGTAATAATAATTGTCATATAAGAAAATAATAATAATTATCATATAATATATTAATAATAATTATAATAAAATAAAGTAATCATAATTAGAATATAATAAAATAATAATAATAATTATAAGATCATAATAGTGAAATAAATATGATTATAATATAATAAATTAATAGCATTTATAAAAAAATAAAATAACAATATTATAATAAAATAATTATAATTATAATAAAATGACGTAGTAATTAAGTAATAATAAAGTAATTTTTTGAACAAAATCAATCACTCATATATATATTATAAGATAATAATTATAAAATAAGAAAATAATAATAATTATAATATAAGAAAATAATTATAAAAAAATTATAATAAAAATAATAATAACAATCATAGTAAAAGAAAGTATAAATAAGTATACTATAAAAAATGAATAATAATTATAAGAAAATAAAATAATATTATTATAATAAAATAATTATAATTATAATAAAATGAAATTGTAATTAAGAAATAATAAAATAATATTTTTGAACAAAATTAATCACTCATATATATATATATATATATATATATATATATATATATATATATATATATATATATATATATATATATATATATATATCCACATACGTAAGTAAATATATACATACATAGATGTACACATATAATACACACATATATATATATATATATATATATATATATATATATATATATATATATATCCATACATATATTTACTTATGTATATGTATGTGGATATATATAATTGAATCCAAGAAAACACTTACCACGTTATCAAGTTGGTAGGAATTCAAATAAAGTAATATGAATGTTTTGGCGAGTTCTTTAGGAATGCAAAGAAAGTAGTATAAATGCTTTGGCGAGTGTTAAGAATGTAGAGAAAGAGTAAAGGAAAAACAAAAACTTTTAAATGATGTAATAGATCTATTGAGAAATGTACTATTTATAGAGAGAAAACTCTAAATCCTAAGATTTAAAATCTAAATAAAATCTTTATTGTTACATATAAAATCAATTTTAAAAATTTAATTCTAGATATTCTTTTTATTTTAATATTATTATTATTATTTATTTAACAATTTGATTTAGATTCTAACAAACCATGAAAATACATGTGAAACTAAACCTATAAAATAAAATATTTGATGTTCAATCTTTTATTTAGTGTGTATAAAGAACATATTTTTTTTATTACATTCGAGCCTTGCCTTGAAAATACATGTAAAATATAACAGATAAGATAAAATATTTTTTGTTCCATTTTTTATTTTATTTCTAAGAGTAGAAGATAGTACATAAAGTAGTAATAAAATAAAGTAATAATAATTATAATATAATATAATAAAATAATTATAATTATAATATAAGAAATTAAATATAATTATAAAATAAGAAATTAATAATAATTATAATATAATAAAGTAATAATAATTATAAGAAAATAAAGTAATAATAATTATAATAAAATAAAATAATTATAACTATAATATAATGAAGTAATAATAATTATAATATAATAAAGTAATAATAATTATAATATAAGTAAGTAATAATAATTATAATATAATAAAGTAATAATAATTGTAATAAAGTAGTAATATTAATTAGAGTATAAGAAAATAATAATAATTATATAAAGTAATAATTAATATAATAAAATAACATAATTTTAATGATAATAAAATAAATGTAATAAAATAAAGTAGAAATAATTATAAGAAAATATTAATGATTATAATGTAATAAATTAATACTAATTAAGAAAATAAAGTAATAATATTTTATAAGAAAATAAAGTAATAATAATTATAATAAAATCAAGTAGTAATTAAATAATAATATAAAATATTTTTTTTTTAAATAAAACCAATTACTCAAAAAGAATATTATTATTTATAAGCATAATACCCTAAACACAAGGGAAATCTTTACCGTTAAAAGATAAAACTAATTGTTAAAATTTAATTTTAGATATTCCTTTTGTTTGATTATTATTATTTATTTAATCATATAAAATAAAATATTTTATTTTCTATCTTTTATTTCATTTGTATAGATATTGTTCATATAGAAAACATGAACATATTTTTCTTATTTAAAACAAACCATGAAAATACATATAAAATATAACAAAATATAACAGATAAGATAAAATATTTTATGTTTCTATTTTTGTTCTGTTTGTATAAATATTAGTTAGAGTTGAAGATATAACATAAACTAATAATAATTATAATAAAATAAAATAATAATTAAAAATATAATATAATAAAATAATAATAATTACAATATAATAAAGTAATAATAATTATCACATAAGAAAGTAATAATAATTATAAAATAATAAAGTAATAATAATTATAATAAAATAAAGTAATAACCTTGAGCATAGAGATGCTCTGTGTGATGGATGAAGAATTAACCTTGAGCATCCTGGTAACAACCAACATATTGGCACTTTGCCATGCTGGAAACAATAAGCTAATATGAGTGAGAACTTCTATGATTCCATCAATGAAACCTATCTTGTTCTTTGAAATGAGGTTCATTTGCAATAAATGAGACCAAATCTTGTGAGAGATCAACAACTTCCCCCATGGATAAATGTAGGCAACCAAAGCTCTTATCAGAAGAGCTTTGATACCATATTAAGAAGTGAACTTTAAGCCCAACTAAACCTTATAAAACTGACTTATAAGGTGATGTTTGCACCCACTTATATACTATGAAATGTCCTTATCTCTAGTCGATGTGGGATCTCCAACACACACCCCTCACGCCTAGACCCCCCTACTTGTGTGTGGGATTATTTAATTATGGGTGGTCCGGTAATAACCTGATAACGGGTGGCCTGATAAGCCAACAAACTCTAGCTAGGAGAGGGTCTAAATGGCTCTTATACCATATGATAAAAAAAGAACAAAGAGGAACAAAAGAGAAAAAGGAAGACAAATATGAGAAGAAATATTTCTTCTGTTTTTTTTTTATTGAGATCAAAGTAGAGGGTCAGAATATATACAAGCACCCCAACTAAAGAGAGAGAATGTAAAATAAAGACGAAATAAAGACTAGAATCAGAAAAGAAAAATGAAGGTTAAGCATTTGTACAAAGAGGAACAACTAAGAATTAGAAAAGACAAAATTCATAATTGGCTTACTTATAAAAGTATTGTATCCATATCCTTTGATACACCATCTGCTAGCTTGCTTAAGGCCATTTAAAGCCTTTTTTAATAACAAACTTATGTTGGTTGAATAGAAGTCAATCTAGAAAGAGCAACCATGTATACATCTCCCTTCATCTCCATGTAAAAAGGCATTGCTTATGTCTAACTGTTTCAATTCCCAATTATAGATAAAAGTTAAGATAAATAAGCAACCTTATGGTGGTCATATTTGCTAGTAGAGAGAAAAGTATCAAGGTAGTCAATGTCTTTCGTTTGTCTAGCCATTTGCCACTAGCCTTGCTTTATACCTTTCAACTATCCCATTTGCCTTATATTTTATTTTGAATACCAATTTACAACTTATGGCAGCTTTGTTCTTAGGAATCTCCCATGTTTGATTTGACTTCAAAGCAAATATCTCACATTGTATAGCTTTTCTTCAATAGTCACAATTCACAACTTTAGAATAAGTGTTTGGATCAACATGTGAAGAAATAGGCATAACAAAAGACGTGTAAGAAGGTGATAAATTGTTATAAGATAAAACAAAATTCAAAGGATATTTAACTCTTGAAGATGTACTGGAAACATTAAGATTACAATGATAATCCTTTAGATACTCAGATGATCTTTTTATTCTTGTACTCATTCAGACTGACTGATCTAATTCAGAATTTTGTTTTGTGTCACGATCTTCATTGAGGTTTTGGTCTGTACTAGAACAAACTTCTTCTAGAACCTCAATGTTTGATTAGCAGTTATTATTACTGTTATTTTTAGCATTAGCACAGGGTGCAAGAATGGTTTGTGATGACTAACTCAAAAATATGTTGATCTTTAGTAAAAAAAAAAAACTTTGACCATGAATGTTAGGACTGTTAGTTTCATTGCTAGTATCTTGAACCCTTTGCTATGGAAAAACATGTTCATAGAAGACAACATCCCTAGACACAAAAATTTCTCTGGATTGAATATTCAACAAAACATATCCTTTTGTCCCCCTTTTAAAACCAATAAGAACACATTTTGACGCCCTTGGATCAAATTTTCTTCTATTTGTTAACAAAGTCCTAGTATAGCATAAATATCTAAAGACCTTTAATGCATTAAAATATGTTGTAGTTTTCTAAAGCATTTCATGAAGAGAAATTTTTTTAACATAGGTGTGGGGAGTATGTTTATAATATGCATATCGTGTATTACAAAATACGACCAATTTAGTCATGAAAAATTTAGTCTCATTATCTCCTCTTCTTATTTTTATTGCTGCCTGAAATTGTGTTTGAACGAAAAACAACAAAATTTTTCGAAGTCTTAACAACATCATATGTTTTGTTTTAAAAGAAAAATCCATGTGTACCTCAAATAGCTATCAACTATGGTCAAGAAATATTTATGACCATGAATTGATGGTATTGAGTATGGTCCCCATAGATCTACATGAATCAAATCAAAACATTTTTTAGATTTAGATGTACTAATAGGAAAGGAAAGTTTTTTTTGCTTTGAAAAATTACAAATGTCACAAATAACGGATTTGTTATATTTAACAAAAGAAAATTTATTCTCGATAACATCAATACATTTTTTTGAAATATACTCTAATCGAAAGTGCCAAAGGGTTTCTAGATCACTTGAACTGACATTAACAATATTGATGGTGTGTGTAGATTTGGTGGGTTGGATTTGAAGTTTTTGATAGAATGGGACTCTGAGTATATATAGCCTATCTTGCATCTTAGCTGAACTAATCATCTTTAATGAGTTATTGTCCTTAAGGTGAC
Organism: Phaseolus lunatus; assembly: GCA_013389735.1. Taxonomy (NCBI): domain Eukaryota; kingdom Viridiplantae; phylum Streptophyta; class Magnoliopsida; order Fabales; family Fabaceae; genus Phaseolus; species Phaseolus lunatus. The sequence continues at coordinate 40,322,522 of CM023867.1, read as the reverse complement.
AGCTATTAGAGTCAAAGGTAAGAACAAAAGATAAATTATCAATCAATTTTGATACTAAAAGAAGATTAAAAGTGAAGCAAGGAATATACAAAACATTGTTTATGACATGATTTTGATTGAGAAAAACACTTCCAGAATAATTTGCAATGACTTGATTTCCATTTGGTAATTTGACACAAATAGGATTGATTTGATGATATGAAGTGAAATGAGTTAAGGATGAACAAATGTGGTCAGTAGCACCGCTATCAAGAATCTAAAAGTTGAAGGAAGAGAGAAATTTATTACCAATGTGTGTTGTCATGTTGGAAGGAATTATAGTGTTGAGATACTGGTTATCACCAGTATCCCACATTTTCTGTAGTTAGTTTAATTTTTTTTTCAAACCCTATACAAAGGGTTTTCCCTATTCGTTGTAACATAACTTGAAATAATAGAAATAAAGTATACAATTTTTTTTCTCACCTGCTCTAGTGTTATTCCTTTTTCTTCCCTTCCAATTACTTAAAAATTCTCCTTATGAAAATATCTACTACTTATCTCGATTTAAAAACCTTTGGATCTCTTTGTTTTGCTTCCAACCTTGAAAATAATCTTACTAAACTTGAAACCATGTCTAGAAAGTGTGTTTTCTTAGATATAAATAAGGAATAAAAGGGTATGTTTTACTGGTTACTAAAAATAAGGAAATTTTTATAAACTAAAATGTTATTTCCTATGAAAATATCATCCTTTATAAATATTTTGATGATATTTATGATTATAACCATGGTTATCAAACTCGCGAGTCAACTAGTTGACTCGTCCGAGTTTACGTGTCCACATACCCTTATGGAGTTAACTCGGTAGTAAAATCGATTTTGGAGTAAACTTGGCAGACTCGGAATGAACTCGGTGAACTCATTCAAACTCGCGAGTCTGCTCCGAGTTGGCGAGTTCAACTGGGTTTTCGTTTTAACCCAAAACGGTGCCTTTAGGGTTCGCGTTTCATTTTGTTTCACATTCATTATGGTGGTGTTGCGTCTTCTCTGGAGTGCAGAGGTCATATGTCTTCTCTGAACAAGTGTGGCGGTGGTGGCGATCGAGCGGAGCAAGTCACGCGGTGGTGGTGGTTTGTGCGGTTGCGGTGGTTGCAAGTGGCAGGTCGATGATGGTGTTGTTCATCATATAAGATTATTGAGATGGATGGTGTTGGAATTGGGCTGGTGCTGGAATTAGGGTTTCTGTAGTGTGATTTAGGAAATTAGGGCTTTTTTTATTGGACTGCATATTGGGTTTTTTATTGGGTTGCACTAATTTGGGTTTTTTTATTTAATTGAGGTGCAATTTTTTTTTTTTTGCAGTGCTTTCTTTTTTAATTGGAAAAACTTGGAGCAAATATTTTTAATTTTTTTTATGTGAAAGTAAAGTCTTACGAGTTTATGAGTCGACTCTATGAGTCAAGTCTACTGACCTCTCATGAGTCTATGTAGACTCGTAAGTTTGATAACCTTGATTATAACCATGTCCATAATACTGAAAACAGTTTTGACTTTTTACTATAATCTTTAGACAATGACAATATCAATTTTGCTGACACTGATAAAAGATTAAATAATTCTGTTAATGAGAATCAGGACAACAACAGAGAACACATTGGGAATAATGAAGAAGAGGCACACAATGAAGAAAGTGAAATTTAAGAAGAAAGTCATGACAAAACTACAAGTACTCATCTTAGGAGATCCACTAGACAAAGAAGAATACCTTCATTCCTAATGGACTATCATTACCAGGTTAACAATTCCATAATAAGTGAATATGATAAAAATAATTTAAAAACCCTATATCCTTTATCATCATTTTTATCATATAAACATTTGACTGGAAAACATTTAAATTACACTCAGGCTATATTCTCTAACACTAAACCACAATCTTTTGAACAAGCATGTAGACACTCAGAGTGGATTGATGCTATGAATAAGGAGATAAAGGCTTTACAAGAAAATCACACCTGGTATCTTACTGATATACCATCTAGAAAAGCACCCATTGGATGCAAATGTGTTTACAAGATCAAAGACGTAGCAGATGGAACTATTGAGAGACATAAGGCTAGGCTTGTTACAAAGGGTTATACTCAATTTAAAGGGATTGACTATTTAGATACTTTTTCACCTGTTGCTAAACTTAACATTGTTAGACTTTTGTTAACCATTGCTGTAATTAAAAATGGGCATTTACACCAATTAGATATTGACAATGCCTTCTTTCATGAAGACCTTAATGAAGAAGTATATATAATAACACCTCTAGGGATAATAATTGAAAGACAGAATCAAGTTTGTAGAGTTACAAAGTCCCTATATGGTTTAAAACAAGCCAACAAACAATGGTTTGCTAAGCTATCCTCTTTCCATACTTATTTTTGGTTTTTCTCAATCAAAGTTTGATTATTCTCTTTTTACTAAAAGAACTAGAAATTCTCTCAATGTTTTACTTGTTTATGTAGATGATATTATTCTTGCACGAGATTCCTTATAAGAAATTAGGAGAACAAAAAATTTCCTAAATGAATCTTTTAAGATAAAAGTTCTTTATGAACTAAAGTACTTCTTGGGTCTTCATGTTGCTAGATATAAGAAAGGATATCATTTATGTCAGAGGAGCCCTTGACATATTAGAAGAAACTGGAATGTTGGGAAGTAACTCTTGTTTTATTCCTTTTATGTCTAACACCAAGCTTCTTTTTGAAACTGCAGATAAACTTCAAAATCCCACTCCCTATAGAAGACTCATTAGCAAACTCCTATATCTCACCAACACTAGACCCAACATAACCTTTGATGTTCAACTTATCAGCAAATTTGTTCAAGAACCCACAACTCATCATCAATAATATGCGACACATGTTATACGCAAAATCAAAGCCAATCCTGGACATGGATTTTTTTTAACAGTGAATTTCAAGTTCACATTAAAGCCTTCAGTTACTCGGACTAGGCATATTGTCCTAACACAAGATGTTCTACCACTGGCTTTTTGCATTTTCCTAGGCTCCTCTCGTATCTTGTGGAAAACAAAGAAACAAAACATTGTTTCCCGATTTTCCTCTAAAGCAGAATACATAGCACTCGCGACTACTGCTTATGAACTATAACTGATTATTTACATTTGTGAGATCTGCATGTACAACCCTCTGATCCTGCTACTCTCTATTGTGATAATCAATCATCTTGCCATATCACTCATAATCCTAGCTTTCATGAAAGAATGAAATACATTGACATGGACTGTCATTTGGTTCGTGAGAAAATACAGGATAAACTCCTACATCTACTACCAATTTGATCTTCTAACCAATTAGCAAATATGTTTACAAAAACCCTACATCGGATTACCTTCCAAAACTTTATGAGAAGCTTGGTATGATGGATATACATAATCTAGTTTTGTTTTATTTTTTCAAAAGGAAAGCAAAGAATATGAGAAGAAATATTTCTTCTATTTTTCTATTAAAATCAAAGCAGAGGATTAGAATATATACAAGCAGTACACCCCTTGTAGGTCTAACTAAAGATAAAGAATGTAATGGAAGACCATCATAGGATTGATGGAGGATCACCCAGCCACCTAAATCATCAGGCTCATAAGAGAAGAAATGTTGAATAAATGATTCTCTTTTTGAAGCCTTGTAAATTTGTATAGAGTAATTAGGAATTTCCAATTCAGTATTTAAAATTTTGTATTAAAATTTTTGGGCCTATATTTGGGCCAAATTTTTAGATTAGAATAGAAAAGCTTGAAGGGAAGGCCAAATGGCATCCACATAGGCGCCACATGGACACCTACATGGAGCCCTCTCCTTCCCTTTCCCAAAGTGACTAGTCTTACTTGCCTTCTCCTCTTTCTTGATGCTATTTGTAACATCCTAAATGGAGAGCTTGGATGTGCGTGAATTGCAACATGGCAACTCATGAATGGAGAGTATTTTAGTTGCCACATGTCACTCCATGATTGGAGAGTTTTTAGAGTTTCATTAGTCACTTTTGGCTCCATAAATAAAGTACTTTTCTATTGTACAAATAAGATTTGAATTAAGTAAAGAATGTATGCCCAAATGGTTTTCAAAATTTCTCTCAAGTTTCACTTTTCTTTTGCTCTCACTCTCTAAGTGTAGAATCCTTAGAATAAGCTAAAAGGTTGGCCTAATCTCCTTCCTAACACTGATAAGTGCCATATTTAAATAATATTACATATTAAAATACAGGAACTTCTGGATATTAATTTATAAAATAACTATAAAATAACCCTTAATTTATGAATTTAAGCCTTTTTACATATTTTCTGATTTCAATTTGAATAAGAACGATTTATCCCAAATTTGTGATAATTTCAGGATTCTAGGGAATAATGGAGATGAAAGAGCAAAAGGAGAATATACAAAGCTAAAAAGGGAAAGTTGGAGCGCACCAGCACTAACCCAGGCTCCCCCAAACTTGCCCAAGCTAGAAACTCCCAGAGGATCTCGCCCAGGAGAGATCACTCCAGTGACGTTGGGCCTTTTTTCGTGCAACTTGCCCAGGAGAGCCCAATCACGCCCAGTCGAGAAGTCATTTAGCCCAATCCCAACTAGATTAAATATGAGATGTGAGGCACAACCCTAGACATCAAGTGGGGAGAATAGAAGGTGTTAGAAATCCTAAAGGAGGCAATCGTTAAGGAGAAACATCTTCAATCTTCTTTTCTTGCTTTCCATGCTTCTAATAGCCAAAATGAGTGGCTAATTCTACCCTTTAAGATCAGGAGTAATTTGTTCAAAATCTTATGTATTGAGGTGATATTTAACTATGATATTTTGTTCTTGATTGATGATTGGTATTGTCATTTTATTTGTAATATTTGTTTCTATGATCTAGATCCTTAGATTTGACTGGAAAGTACTTATAAGTTTCTTACCCAAATGATAATGCTTAACATATTTGAATGCTAGGAATAGATTTGAAATGTTAATTGCTATCAACATCTAATCGTAATGATAAGAAGTTTTTACAAATATGCGAGGAATCGATATTTAAGAGACTCTCTTAAAAATTTTGTATGCGAGGAATTGATATAAATGATTTTTATACGGGCATCAATATCAATCAAAGGATAGAATATTATCATGTTATTCAAAATACAAAAGAGTAAAAAGGAAGAAATCCAATCCCAATTTTTTCAATTGAATCAACTAACTCTTTACTTTGTTTTTATTTAAATTTCATACAAACTATTGTCAATATCAAATCAAATTACTATACATATTCTTATACTTAGTGAATGTTAATATTAGGATTTTAAACAATTGTTTCTTGTGGGTTCATATATGTCCTTATGGAAAAATTATTACTTTTGACTCGGTACACTTGCCGTAAAAGAGTCATCAAGCACCATTCTCCAAACTCAAACTCATTTATATTCTTACCCATTTCCAATGAAATCTTCGGCTTCCATGTCTTCTCCATCATTGTCACCCATTAGTAACCGAGGAACAAAGTGAACGAGAGGGAGAACTCCATCAGAATGTAAAGACCCAATAAAGACTAGAATCAGAAAAGACATAATAAGGGCTAGAAACTTGTACAAATAAAAACTACTAAGAATTAGAAAAGACAAAATTGATATTAGTTTCCTTCTATAAGCCTTGTATCCATATCCTTTGGTAATATCTTAAATAATTTTAAACAAGTTATATTGATATAGGTATTGTTTTAACATCCAAAACCTTATCATTAATATTAATATTTATTATTGTTATCATTATTCATGCAATGAAAGAGACGAACAAATAGAAATAGACATTCTGTGGAACACATATTCAAATGTCTTTGACAACAAAGAACAACCTAAATGACATCTTCCTTTGCCAAAATGACAATGGAAGAGCAGAACAAGCCCGAGCTCAATCACTCACATTTAGGGCTGGCAAAGCGGGCCAGCCCATCCCACATAGGCTCGCCTCGCACTTGGCCTGCAAAATGCGGGCCAGGTTGCCCCGCCCCACAGAAAGAATGCGGGCTGGATTCTTTGCCCCGCCCCGAATAAGGGCCAGCCTGCATTCAATTTTTTTTTAAAAGAAAAGAAATTCAAAAAAAATATTTTTTACTTTTAGCTCTTGAAAAATTGTCAAATTGAACTTATATATTTGTTACTATTAAATATCAATATTTTTTCTTCCATTTCAAACATAATCAAACATCATTAATTCAATTAAGATAAAAATCAAATATCAATATTCTTCCATTTCAAAAACATTAAAAATAGCTAATTCAAAAATATTAAACATAAACACCACTACAATTAACATAGTTAATTCAAAAACATTAATATTTTTTTCTTGTCCAAGTTGTCACAGCCAAGCCCAACCCAAGTCAACATACAATTTTTTTTTGTGGGCTAGCGGCCCAACCCGCCCCACCCTGCTGTTGGCCCAAGCGGGCTGCGGGTTATGCGGGGTGGGCTAAAGTGGGTTGAAAATCTGAGCCCGCCCCGCGTTTTTGACTAGCGGGCCGCGGGCCGACCCGCATGGCCCGCCCCGCTTTCCCACCCCTACTCACATTTCATAACATGCTTAGTCAAATATCAAATGGTATTTATGACTAACAACAAGGGTTTCAGAATCTGTCAATTATTATACACATTGGATTCCAATGAATTGATAATAAATTTGCTACTTTGAGAAAATATATGAAAAATTTCAAGATTCAGTAGATTAAAGCAATTCATTTTTATATTGTCTTTGTTTGGACTCACCACACATATGTATATATTTAACTATGACTTATTTATTTATTGTTTTATCTATTTCATTAAATTGGACATCCTTCTTAAGAAATATGGTATTTTTTTCTATGTCGAAAAATTGGTTTAAAAAAATTCTATTTATTTAACTTTCCCTTATTGTTTTTTAAATATTATTGTCAATTAGTGAATAATATTTTTTTTTAAAAAAAATTATTTTCATTTTCTCAACTAATCTTTTTTTTTTAACAAAAAAAAATTGTGTATATTTAAAAAATAGAATTGACCTAAAAAAATATAAGAAAAATAAGTTATCAATCTTCATTAATTCAACCAAATTAATATTAATTGTTTTACTCAAATTCACTATTTATCCATTAAATTAAAGCACCTCACTTTTCATTCACTTTATCTCTAAATACTTAAAATCAAGCATCTACTTTTAATACTCCAATGAATAAAGTGGTAACGAGATCTAATTATTTCATAAGTAAAACTTGTTCTCAATATATTATATATAGTAATTATTAATCTCAAAGAAGAGTTTTTCTTAACCTTATCATATAACCATTTCATATGCTTATATACTAAGAAAACTAACAAAATCTATAGTTTCTAAAATTTAGCAAAATGTTACTAGCATTTATCATCATAACTCTGAATGTACATGTTAAAAAATTAGACTCACTTTAATCACTCCATTACTTAAATATTCTAAATATCCTTCCTTTTCTAGTTGTCCATTTTAAATTAACTCCATGAATTAGTAAAAAAAAAAAATCAAACATATCTTAAACTACCACTTGTTATTTTGTATACTTAATGTTCTTAATCATATCTCTCACTTTCAATAAATATTTATTTTATATTATATAAAAAAACTAGTTAATAATAAACGTGTGGAAAAAGTTTCCAAAAGGAGTTTAAATGAAAAAAAAAGAGTGAAAGTCCAACCCAAATTTAACCAATAAGTATAACCTACAAAAATTATTACTCAGTTAATTGAGAGTGAAATAGTTTGCAATATAAAAAACGTAGTGTGATTAAAATTCTAATTTATTTAATGATTTTAAATTTTCTCTTGATGCTACAATAGATTATGCTTAATGAGTTTGGATGTGAACGAGTTTGTTTATAATTTTATTTATCACGTGAAGGTAAGATGAACCATTGTAGACATCATATGAAAAGGAAAAAATATTGTGAATAACATAAACAAAAAGAAAATTTTATATACTTTGAAATAGGACATTCAATCATATATATGTTAACAAAAAATAGAATGTTGACATATAGACATCTATACAACTTGATAAATGTTGTAGTGTCAACAAAGAAATGAATTGGGAAATGTTAACTATATGAACTAGTTCTATCCAAGAGTCAATGCTTCTGATTTGCATAAGGGACAAACATTTTTCTCATGTAACCATGTCCTTATACAATCTGCGTGATATCCATGTCCACATTGAAGAATTCCAATTTCCTCCTTATTCTTATATTCATCCTATGAAATCACGCATAAGTATTCCAATTAATAGGAGAAAGAGAAATTTTAACACAATGTTTCTAAACTTGAATGAAAATAAGGCATGTTGCTAAACTTGATACCTGACATATTATGCAGAGATTATTTTCTTGTTCCTCAGAAGCTACCTCTCCCGAGTTATTAGGAAGTAGATAAGTTTTTGTCTTCATTTGTCTTGCAATAATTTCATCCAACAAACCTGTGCTTACGTTTCCAATCTGTTCACCTAACTCAAGAAGCTCCTGTTGTCCAATTCTAAAGAGTTAGCAAATTAAAGTTTTCATAAGATCTCATAGCCAATCCACATTCATAAGAAAATACCTCATACGACATGTCTTCAATGTCCAAGAGCATATCACTATCATGGTCACCCAACCAAGGAACATCCTGCATAAGAAAATCCCAATTAAACTAGGATTTTAATTAGATGAAATCCAAAGGATTATGAAGTACCAAAAGTAGAGGAATGACATATTACATAATCTTGAATAAAGGCTTGAGGAGAAAGAATCCTCCAGTGTGGAGGAGTAGTCACGCGCACTGAAGAAGTGCTTGAAGGATTTGTTGGAAGTGTAAGTGCAGGATGAAAGTTGATGAAATGTCCTCTCATCTCTTGCGCAGGCTGTGCTTGATATTGCGGATGGAGAAATCTGTGGTTGCTTCTGCTTCTCGCTATATCATGATAGCTTTGGGGATCATTTCTTGCAATCTCTAATGAAAGAGTTGGAGCTGGAGAACAAGGCCAACGGTCATTTGAGAGGAACCAATCACGAAATCTTAAAAAGTATACTTTAAGACTAGCTCAATATTATAAAACAAGTTTATAAGGTGAGTTTTACGCCCACTTATATACTGTGAAATGTTCTTATCTCTAACCAATGTGAGATCTCCAAAACAGAAATAATAGAAAAAAGAAAAGGAGACATTTCACCTTGAATCAAATGGTTAGAGTGCGGTAACAAAGGGATGCCAATTGCATTGTGCCTTGCATTAAAGGGAGCAACTGAAAAATTATGAGTCAAACTAGATGAAACAGGAAGACCTATATGAATAGGTTGATGTTGAACTCCATTGCATGCTCTCCTTCCATACACCATCCCGTTGTCATAAGCATCTAGTAAGTAATGAGAATCTATAGTTTCTCTCACTGCCACTGTGTACATATGAGGCCCAGAAATGTTTCCTTCACTCATTTCATCCATATCTCTGAATCCAATGACAATTATCATGTTATCAATCGTTATAAGAAACCCAAAGATACTAGTAACAATGTTTTGAGAACTAAAGAACAAAGAGAGAGAGTTGAGGGGGGGAAAAAAAAAGGAAAGCTTTACAACTTGTAGATCTATTGGAAGATGCTTTATTTATAGAGATAAATCTCTAAATCCTCAAACTTAAACTTTAAGGAAAATCTTTATTTTTAAAGGTAAAGGCAATTTTAAAAATTTAATTCTAGATATTTGTTTCATTTGATTATTATTATTTCTTTAATTATGTTCTGTCTTTTCTTTTAATTGAATAGATTTGTTCATATATAAAATAAAAAACTATTTTTCTTATTTGAATCAGATTACTTAGAAGATAGAACATAAAAGTAATAGTAATTATAATTATAAGATAATAATAGTAAAATAAATATTATTATAATATAATGAATTAATAGTATTTATAAAATAATAAAATAATATTATTATAATAAAATAATTATAATTATAATAAAATGATGTAGTAATTAAGTAATTAAAAATAAATTTTTTGAACAAAATCAATCACTCATATATATATATATATATATATATATATATATATATATATATATATATATAAAATAAAGTAACAATAATTATATAATAAAAGAAAATAATAATAATTATAACATATTTATAATAAAATAAAATAATAATAATCATAGTAAAATAAAGTATAAATAAGTATAATATAAAAATGAATAATAATCGTAAGAAAATAAAATAATAATATTGTAATAAAATAATTATAATTATAATAAAATGAAATTGTAATTAAGTAATAATAAAATAAAACTTTTTTGAACAAAATCAATCACTCATATATATATATATATATCCACATAAATAAGTAAATATATACATACATAGATGTATACATATAATACACATATATACGCATCCATACATGTAGACATACATGTACACATCCATACATAAAATCATACATATACACATCCACACATATAATACATATATATACACATCCATACATATACACATCCATATATATATATATATATATATATATATATATATATATATATATGTGTGTGTGTGTGTGTGTGTGTGTATTAAATGTATACATCTATGTATGTATATATTTACTTATGTATGTGGATATATATAACTGAATCCAAGAACACTTACCACGTTATGAAGTTGTTGGTAGAAATCCAAATAAAGTAGTATGAATGCTTTGGTGAGTTCTTTAGGAATCCAAAAAAAGTAGTATGAAAGCCTTGACGAGTACTAAGAATGTAGAGAAAGAGTAAAAAAAAAAGAAATTTTAAATGATGTGATAGATCTATTGAGAAATGTACCATTTATAGAGAGAAAACTCTAAATCTTAAAATTTAAAATATAAATGAAATCTTTATTGTTACAAATAAAATAAATTTTAAGAGTTTAATTCCAGATATTCTTTTTATTATAATAATATTATTATTTATTTAATAATTTGAATTAGATTCTAACAAATCATGAAAATACATGTAAAATTAAACCTATAAAATAAAATACTTGATGTTCCATATTTTATTTAGTGTGTATAGATAATAAGAACATATTTTTCTTATAAAATTCAAGCCTTGAAAATGCATGTAAAATATAACAGATAAGATAAAATATTTTTTGTTCCATTTTTTGTTTTATTTCTAAGAGTAGAAGATATTACATAAAGTAGTAATAAAATAAAGTAATAATAACTATAATATAATATAATCAAATTATAATTATAATATAAGAAATTAACAATAATTATAATATAATAAATTAATAATAATTATAAGAAAATAAATTAATATTAATTATAATAAATTAAAATAATTATAACTATAATATAGAAAAGTAATAATAATTATAATATAATAAAGTAATAATAATTATAATATAAGGAAGTAATAATAATTATAATATAATAAAGTAATAATAATGTAATAAAACAGTAATGTTAATTAAAATATAAGAAAATAATAATTATTATAATAAAATAAAGTAATAATAATTATAATAAAATAACATAATTATAATGATAGTAAAATAAAATAACTCTAATAAAAATAAAGTAATAGTAAGTATATAAAATAAAGTAATGATAAGTATAATAAAATAATAAAAAAAAAATAAATGTAATAAAATAAATTAGAAATAATTATAAGAAAATAAATTAAAATGATTATAATGTAATAAATTAATATTAATTACAAGAAAAAAAAAAGTAGCAATATGTTATGATACAATAGAGTAAAATAAATGTAATAAAATAAAGTAGAAATAATTATAAGAAAATAAACTAAAATGATTATAATGTAATAAATTAAATGTAATTATAAGAAAATAAAATAATAATAATTTATAATAAAATAAAGTAATAATAATTATAATAAAATCAAGTAGTAATTAAATAATAATAAAATAAAAAAATTATAAATAAAACCAATCACTCAAGAAAAATCTTATTATTTATAAGAATAATACCCTAAACACAAGAGAAATCTTTACCGTTAAAGATAAAATCAATTGTTAAAATTTAATTTTAGATATTCCTTTTGTTTGATTATTGTTATTTATTTAATCATCTGAATTAGATTCTAACAAAGCAAATGTAAAACACAACATACAAAATAAAATATTTTTTTCCATCTTTTATTTCATTTCTATAGATATTGTTCATATAGGAAACAAGAACTTATTTTTCTTATTTGAAACAAACCATGAAAATACATATAAAATAAGATAAAACATTTTGTGTTTATTTTTTATTTTGTTTGTATAAATATTAGTCAAAGTTGAAGATAGAACATAAAGTAATAATAATTATAATAAAATAAAATAATAAATATAAATATAATATAATATAATATAATATAATAAAATAAAATAATCATAATTATAATATAATAAAGTAATAATAATTGTTGTATAAGAAAGTAATAATAATTATAATAAAATAAAGTAATAATAGTTATAATATGAGAAAATAATATAATAATTATAATAATATTTATACATGCTATGGAGGAAGCTCAAAAGACGGAATTTACTATGTCGGACTTGAATGTGATTCTGCCTTGGTTTGTACTGCGTTTACTGCTAGAACTAATGTTCCGTGGATGTTTCGTAATCGATTTAAATATCTGTCTTAATTACTGTGGGAAAATTAGGTTTAGGGTTACTCATATTTTTTGTGAAGGGAATGCGCGTGTTGATAAGTTGGTTAATTTATGATTTATTCATAGAAAATCATTTCATTGGTATAATGGACTTCCATCTAGTTTGTTCTTAGAATTCTTTATGAATAGGTATAGTCTACTTATGTATCATTTTTGTTAACATATGAATTTTGGCCTAATTCCCCATATTTTTGTATTTTTTTATTATTTTAATAATATTTTTTTCATGTGATGGCAGATGATTGGTGTTACTTGAAGTGTCAGCCTAGTTGAGATGTCAAATTGCATAGTAATGCTTAACATGAAAGTTCTTATATAAATAATAATAATAAAATAAAGTAATAACAAATATAATATAATAAAATAACATAATTATAATTATACTAAAATAAAATAGCTCTAATAAAAATAAAGTAATAGTAAGCATAGAAAAAAGAAAGTAATAATAACTATAAAAAAATAATTATAATAAAAAAGTAATAACAATTATAATAAAATAACTATAATAAAATAAAGTATAAATAATTATAAGAAAATAAAGTAAATATGATTATAATATAATAAATTAATAGTAATTATAAGAAAATAAAGTAGTAATATTTATAATAAAATAAATTAATAATAATTATAATAAAATATAGTGAAACCAATTTGTTGAGACTGCACTTCTGACTTTAAAACTTCACGATTCTGCTCATCATTATTAGAATCTTGTTTGGAAGTAGAAACCATCTCCTGAAGATTAGAATTACAAATCATATCTCCTTGTGAGAATCTCTCCTTTAATATTCCATATGTCAAAGGTCTTGTCCATACAGATGCTCTGTGTGATGGATGGAGAAACAACCTCGAGCATCCAGGTAACAACCAACATATTGGCTCTCTGCCATGTTGGAAATAATAAGTTGGTATGAGTGAGAACTTCTATGGTTTCATCAATGAAACCTATCTTGTTCTTTGAAATGAGACTCATTTGAAATAAATGAGAAAAAATCTTGTGAGGGATCAACAACTACACCCATGGATAAATGTAGCAACCAAAGCTCTTATCAGATACCATGTTAAGAAGTGAACTTTAAGCCCAACTGAACCTTATAAAATCGACTTATAAGGTGAGGTTTGCACCCACTTATATACTATGAAATGTCCTTATCTATAGTTGATGTGGGATCTCGACCACACACCCGTCACGTCTAGACCCTCCTACTCATACGTGAGACTATATATTTATGGATGATATTAATGACTTACAACAAGGATTTCAGAATCTGTCAATTATTATACACAATGGATTCCAGTGAATTGATAATCAATTTCTTACTTTGAGAAAAGATATGAAAATTTTCAAGATTCGGTAGAGTAAAGCAATTCATTTTTATATTGTTTTTGTTTGGACTCACCACACATATGTATATATTTAACTATAACTTATTTATTTATTTATTGTTTTATTTATTTCATTTCATTAGACATCCTTATTAAGAATTGTGATATTTTTTTCTATGTCCAAAATTTGGTTTCAAAAAAATTCTATTTATTTGACTTTTCCTTATTTTTTTTTTAAATATCATTGTCAATTAGTGAATAATATTTTTTTTTAAATTATTTATTTTCATTTTCTCAAGTAATCTTTTTTTCTTTTAACAAAAAAAATGTGTATATTTAAAAAATAGAATTGACCTAAAAAAATGATAAGAAAAAATAAGTTATCAATCTTCATTAATTCAACCAAATTAATATTAATTATTTTACTCAAATTCAATATTTATCCATTAAATTAAACACCTCACTTTTCATTCACTTTATCTCTAAATACTTAAAATCAAGCATCTACTTTTAACACTCCAAAGAAACAAAGTGGTAACAAGATCTAATTATTTCATATGTAAAACTTGCTCTCAATATGTTATATATATTAATTATTAATCTTAAAGAAGGGTTTTTCTTAACCTTATCATATAACCATTTCATATGCTTATATACTACGAATACTAACAGAATCTATAGTTTCTAAAAATTTAGCAAAATATTACTAGCATTTATGATCATAACTCTGAATGTACACGTTAAAAAATAAGACTCATTTTAATCACTCTATTAGTTAAACATTCTAAATATCCTCCCTTTTCTAGATGTACATTTTAAATTAACTCAAACATATCTTAAACTACCACTTGTTATTTTGTATACTTAATATTCTTAATCATATCTCTCACTTTCAATAAATATTTATTTTATATTATATAAAAAAAACTAGTTAATAATAAACGTGTGGAAAAAGTTTCCAAAAGGAGTTCAAATGAAAAAAAAAGAGTGAAAGTCCAACCCAAATTCATCCAATAAGTATAGTCTACAAAAATTATTACTCAGTTAATTGAGAGTGAAATATTTTGCAATATAAAAAACGTAGTGTGATTAAAATTCTAATTTATTTAATGATTTTAAATTTTCTCTTGATGCTACAATAGATTATGCTTAATGAGTTTGGATGTGAACGAGTTTGTTTATAATTTTATTTATCACGTGAAGGTAAGATGAACCATTGTAGACATCATATGAAAAGGAAAAAATATTGTGAATAACATAAACAAAAAGAAAATTTTATATACTTTGAAATAGGACATTCAATCATATATATGTTAACAAAAAATAGAATGTTAACATATAGACATCTATACAACTTGATAAATGTTGTAGTGTCAACAAAGAAATGAATTGGGAAATGTTAACTATATGAACTAGTTCTATCCAAGAGTCAATGCTTCTGATTTGCATAAGGGACAAACATTTTTCTCATGTAACCATGTCCTTATACAATCTGCGTGATATCCATGTCCACATTGAAGAATTCCAATTTCCTCCTTATTCTTATATTCATCCTATGAAATCACGCATAAGTATTCCAATTAATAGGAGAAAGAGAAATTTTAACACAATGTTTCTAAACTTGAATGAAAATAAGGCATGTTGCTAAACTTGATACCTGACATATTATGCAGAGATTATTTTCTTGTTCCTCAGAAGCTACCTCTCCCGAGTTATTAGGAAGTAGATAAGTTTTTGTCTTCATTTGTCTTGCAATAATTTCATCCAACAAACCTGTGCTTACGTTTCCAATCTGTTCACCTAACTCAAGAAGCTCCTGTTGTCCAATTCTAAAGAGTTAGCAAATTAAAGTTTTCATAAGATCTCATAGCCAATCCACATTCATAAGAAAATACCTCATACGACATGTCTTCAATGTCCAAGAGCATATCACTATCATGGTCACCCAACCAAGGAACATCCTGCATAAGAAAATCCCAATTAAACTAGGATTTTAATTAGATGAAATCCAAGGATTATGAAGTACCAAAAGTAGAGGAATGACATATTACATAATCTTGAATAAAGGCTTGAGGAGAAAGAATCCTCCAGTGTGGAGGAGTAGTCACGCGCACTGAAGAAGTGCTTGAAGGATTTGTTGGAAGTGTAAGTGTAGGATGAAAGTTGATGAAATGTCCTCTCATCTCTTGCGCAGGCTGTGCTTGATATTGCGGATGGAGAAATCTGTGGTTGCTTCTGCTTCTCGCTATATCATGATAGCTTTGGGGATCATTTCTTGCAATCTCTAATGAAAGAGTTGGAGCTGGAGAACAAGGCCAACGGTCATTTGAGAGGAACCAATCACGAAATCTTAAAAAGTATACTTTAAGACTAGCTCAATATTATAAAACAAGTTTATAAGGTGAGTTTTACGCCCACTTATATACTGTGAAATGTTCTTATCTCTAACCAATGTGAGATCTCCAAAAACAGAAATAATAGAAAAAAGAAAAGGAGACATTTCACCTTGAATCAAATGGTTAGAGTGCGATAACAAAGGGATGCCAATTGCATCGTGCCTTGCATTAAAGGGAGCAACTGAAAAATTATGAGTCAAACTAGATGAAACAGGAAGACCTATATGAATAGGTTGATGTTGAACTCCATTGCATGCTCTCCTTCCATACACCATCCCGTTGTCATAAGCATCTAGTAAGTAATGAGAATCTATAGTTTCTCTCACTGCCACTGTGTACATATGAGGCCCAAAAATGTTTCCTTCACTCATTTCATCCATATCTCTGAATCCAATGACAATTATCATGTTATCAATCGTTATAAGAAACCCAAAGATACTAGTAACAATGTTTTGAGAACTAAAGAACAAAGAGAGAGAGTTGAGGGGGGGAAAAAAAAAAGGAAAGCTTTACAACTTGTAGATCTATTGGAAGATGCTTTATTTATAGAGATAAATCTCTAAATCCTCAAACTTAAACTTTAAGGAAAATCTTTATTTTTAAAGGTAAAGGCAATTTTAAAAATTTAATTCTAGATATTTGTTTCATTTGATTATTATTATTTCTTTAATTATGTTCTGTCTTTTCTTTTAATTGAATAGATTTGTTCATATATAAAATAAAAAACTATTTTTCTTATTTGAATCAGATTGTAACAAATCACGATGAAAATATAGGTAAAATAAATAAAACAGATGAAAAACGGTTGTATTCCAATTTTCATTTTATTTGTATAGATATTACTTAGAAGATAGAACATAAAGTAATAGTAATTATAATTATAAGATAATAATAATAAAATAAATATTATTATAATATAATAAATTAATAGTATTTATAAAATAATAAAATATTATTATTATAATAAAATAATTATAATTATAATAAAATGACATAGTAATTAAGTAATAATAAAAATAAATTTTTTGAACAAAATCAATCACTCATGTGTGTGTATATATATATATATATATATATATTATAAAATAACAATAATTGTATAATAAAATAAAATAATAATAACTATAAAATATTTATGATAAAATAAAATAATAATAATCATAGTAAAATAAAGTATAAATAAGTATAATATAAAAAATGAATAATAATCATAAGAAAATAAAATAATAATATTATAATAAAATAATTATAATTATAATAAAATAAAATTGTAATTAAGTAATAATAAAATAATTTTTTTGAACAAAATCAATCACTCATATATATATATATATATATATATATATATATATATCCACATAAATAAGTAAATATATACATACATAGATGTATACATATAATACACATATATACGCATCCATACATATAGACATATACACATCCATACATAAAATCATACATATACACATCCATACATATAATACATATATATACACATCCATACATATACACATCCATACTATGTATGTATATATTTACTTATGTATGTGAATATATATAACTGAATCCAAGAACACTTACCACGTTATCAAGTTGTTGGTAGGAATCCAAATAAAGTAGTATGAATGCTTTGACGAGTTCTTTAGGAATCCAAAGAAAGTTGTATGAATGTTTTAGCGAGTGTTAAGAATGTAGAGATCGATTAAAGGAAAAAAAACTTTTAAATGATGTAATAGATCTATTGAGAAATGTACTATTTATAGAGAGAAAACTCTAAATTCTAAGATTTAAAATCTAAATAAAATCTTTATTGTTATAGATAAAATCAATTTTAAAAATTTAATTTTAGTTATTCTTTTTATTTTAATACTATTTTATTTATTTTATAATCTGAATTAGATTCTAACAAGTCATGAAAATACATGTGAAACTAAACCTATAAAATAAAATATTTGATGTTCCATCTTTTATTTAGTGTGTATAGTTAATAAGAATATATTTTTCTTATTACATTCAAACCTTGAAAATACATGTAAAATATAACAGATAAGATAAAATATTTTTTGTTCCACTTTTTATTTTATTTCTAAGAGTAGAAGATAGTACATAAAGTAGTAATAAAATAAAGTAATAATAACTATAATATAATAATTATAAGTATAATATAAGAAATTAACAATAATTATAATATAAGACATTAATAATAATTATAATATAATTAAGTAATAATAATTATAAGAAAATAAAGTGATATAATTATAATAAAATAAAATAATTATAACTATAATATAATAAAGTAATAATAATTATAATATAATAAAGTAATAATAATTATAATATAATAAAGTAATAATAATTATAATATAAGGAAGTAATAATAATTATAATAGAATAAAGTAATAATAATTGTAATAAAATAGTAATATTAATTAGAATATAAGAAAATAATAATAATTATAATAAAATAAAGTAATAATAATTATAATAAAATAACATAATTATAATGATAATAAAATAAAATAAAATAACTCTAATAAAAATAAAGTAATAGTAAGTATATAAAAGAAAGTATTGATAAAAATAATAAAATAATTATAATAAAATAAATGTAATAAAATAAAGTAGAAATAATTATAAGAAAATAAATTAAAATGATTGTAATGTAATAAATTAACAGTAATTATAAGAAAATAAAGTAATAATATTTTATAATAACATAAAGTAATAATAATTATAATAAAATTAGGTAAATTAAATAATAATAAAATAAAAAATTGTAAATAAAACCAATCACTTGAGAAAAATATTATTATTTATAAGGATAATACCCAAAAAACAAAGGAAATCTTTACATAAAATCAATTGTTAAAATTTAATGTTAAATATTCTTTTGTTTGATTATTATTATTTATTTAATCATCTGAATTAGATTCTAACAAAAACAAATGTAAAACACAACATACAAAATAAAATATTTTATGTTACATCTTTTATTTCACTTGTATACATATCGTTCATATAGAAAACATCAACATATATATTTTTTTATTTAAAACAAATCATAAAAATACATATAAAATATACTTGATAAGATAAAATATTTTGTGTTTCATTTTTTATTTTGTTTGTATAAATATTAGTCAAAGTTGAAGATAGAACATAAAGTAATAATAATTATAATAAATTAAAATAATAATTATAAATATAATATAATAAAATAAAAATAATTACAATATAATAAAGTAATAATAATTATCATATAAGAAAGTAATAATAATTATAAAATAATAAAGTAATAATAATTATAATAAAATAAAGTAATAATTGTTATAATATGAGAAAATAATAATAATAAAATAAAGTAATAACAAATATAATAAAATAACATAATTATAATTATAATAAAATAACTCTAATAAAAATAAAGTGATAATAAGCATAGAAAAAAGAAATTAATAATAACTATAATAAAATAATTATAATAAAAAAAGTAATAACAATTATAATAAAATAACTATAATAAAATAAAGTATAAATAATTATAAGAAAATAAAGTATTAATACGATTATAGTATAATAAAATAATAGTAATTATAAGAAAATAAAGTAGTAATGTTTATAATAAAATAAAGTAATAAATAATTATAATTCAAACATTTTTTTCTATATTTATCTTTCAACTTAAGTAATCACTGACACTAGCTCTCTCATAGAAAGAAGGAAGGGTGATGTTAGGTTCCCTAGGATTCTAATGGGATTTATGTTTATGATATTTAGGCGGTTGTTGACAATAGTTAGTATTATGATGGCTACTATATTCGTCATGACTTTGAGGAGGACTATGATGGTGAAGACTTGTATTTCTATGAAAACTCTCTCCATGTCTACTTCTACACTTGTGAGATTTTCTATCTCTATCTACAATAAATTTGTTTGAAAGGTCTTTTATTTCATATATATTTTTATCATATTGGTCTAGTTGTAAATGGATATCTAGTTGAGTTTTATCATTAATATTTCCATGAACACTACACTGATGAGATGGACCATTAATGGTTGAATGTAAAATATTTTCACAAGTGTTTGAAAATTCAATTAGAGTGAAACATAAATATTTTCAAAGCAAAAGAATTTTTATATTTTGTTGGTGAAGTTAAGTAAAGGAATCTAAAGTGAGAAGTGTTCAAGTTCACTTCTAAGAAAGTAAGGTGAGTCACAAGGACTTTTTAAGTACCAAGACTTTCCTATCTAGAGCTTACCTTAAAGATATCTCACAAAAGTTTCCAGAAGAAAACTTCAAAACAATTTTGAAAATAGTAAAATATTTGTATGGATGTGTAAATGAACTTAAACCAAAGCAAGGTTAACTAAGCATAAGAAAAGGAAAACCCCAAAGTATCACAAAGATGTAAAAGCAAAGAAAATAAAAGAAAGAAATAATACAGAAAAAGAAAGCAAAGAAAGAAATGCAAGTGTAATGCTAAAGGAGTCCTATGGTGATACTGCAATGAACACTTAGAGCTCACTGACACACAATCACACTAATGCACAAAAATTATTACAAAGTTTATTGGGATTGTCATTGGAGAATTTTCTCAAACACTAGAAATTAAAGACAATTATACAAGAAAATAAAGGTACACAAAATTCTATGATACTAAAAAAATTACAAGGTTTGAATATAAGATGTTTGATGAAAAGTCTAAAAGTGTATGATTTTCTCCTTGAAGTGAAGTACTCTGAATTTGCTTCTATTTGATCCTTCTTTCTCCTCTTGATAAAGAGTCTTGAAAACCAATGTATTAACCAAATTTTTTTTACCCAAATAACTCCTTGATGTACCACTTCTAGCTCCACCAACTCACCAAAATGTGAACCAATGGAAGCCAAGAAAGAAAGCAATAAAAGCTAATTTTTGGAAAGCTAAACTCAAGAGGAATAAGATGTGACAACAACAATGGAAGAGAAAGAAATACAAAAAAATAAATTAAAGCTTTGAATAAAAGTAAGCACAAGCAAAAAGAACCTAAGAAATGCTCTAGAAAATATTATAAAACAAAAATTCTAGAGTGGATTGGCACAGACTATTCCAAAATTTATATGAATTTTTTCACAGTTTTTTTAAGTTGAATTTTTATGGTATATTCTTAACTCAACAAGGGATAATATGCAACAAATTTGAGTCTAATTGTATCTATATTAACGAAGAAATAAATGCAACAAGTTGAGATAACCGAAAGCAATTCTATAGTAATTATGAAAGCTAGGTTTAGCATTGGCAGAGTGTAGTGAATGATAATTTTTCTACCGCGAATTTGAAGGTGAAATTTTAACCAGTGATAGGTAACATATGAAACAAAATATGGTAAAAGTTTCAGGTTAAATCACCAAAAGAATTAGGTGAAAAAAATTGAAAATTGAGAGTTACATGTGCACTTAAACTATGTGTGATACAACAAAAACGTCTTAGCTTTCGTGATTTTTAATTTTTTTTTTTTTACAGTTGATATTAGGATGTTCCTTTTTTACTGGATGTTTTATACATGTTAAGGTTCATTCAAGGTAAAATTTCACAAGATTTGGATGCTTAACAAGATCATAATAAATACAATTCAGGAAACTGAATAAAAAACCTAAAGAAATAAAGAACAAGTGAACAAAACTTCAAGACAATGATTGGAAATAGATTAAAAAAGCTCACTAATGAACCAATAACAAGTTAAGAGACTTAAGAATAGGTAAAAATGAAAAGCACCAAAGCATATATACTCAAAAGAACTTTTAACAAACACTAGGTGTGCATTAGAACAAACTATCAAACACTTAACATGCAATAACAAGACTTGACTGAATTAAGCAAAACTAAGCAAGATTTGGATGTGACATTGAACATGCAAGGATTAGAAACAATAAACAAGACCTAAATGCACACATACATGGAATTAAACTTAGAAAAACATTAAAGAAAAACTGAAGAACCCATGTTGTTTTTGGCAGGTTTTGTTGCGAAAACTACATGAAACAAAATGAAGCCAAATGCACTGAACAAAACATCAAACTAACCATTTAAATTGTATAAGAAAGAGTTTAAACGGTGTAAGAACACTTAGAACACAAATTGCGATTAAAAGCAAGAAAACAACAAAACAAATTAGAACAGAATGCAACTTGTGAGGTTTTGCAGCAGACAACAAGGAAAGGTGTTTGATGAAGGTTTGAGTGAACTCAATCGGTGGAAAAGTGATTGTAAATGGTGGAAACATAATATAAATGGTGAAGAGTCATTATAAATAGTGGAAAACAAAAGAATTATGGAAGAAAAGGCAAGAACAAAGAGGAATCGTGAAGAACAAGGTTGAACATAATTCTTTTTGTAAATTTTGACTTAGCTGGATGAAGCTTGGCCGTGGGATCTTGGTGTGCTCTAATCCACCTGATAGAGACCAAGCTTGTAGTTGGATGAAATCTTGGAGTGACAACAAAAATGATTGGAGATGTGCGCTAAAAAATAGAGGAAATTGTGAGGTTTGGAACGAGTTTGAGGTGTTTTGAAGAAGAAAGAGGAGTGACCAACTTTCTTAGGGTTTTACTAGGCCAAGAAGGCTCTCTAGCAAGGGAGATTTGGGAGAGAATAAGTTTCAAAATCTGGATACTTCATTCATTAATTGCAAATCTAAATACATGAGGTTTACTTGAGGTATTTATAGATGAAGAGAGTGAGGGTAGCTTGCTCCTTAAGCTACCATAACCCTAGTTAAGTAAGCTTAACTATGGTGAGGTTATGTCCTCTTAAGATGCTCTAGAGACCCTTGCTTGTGTGACAATTTGAAAGTAAATCAAAATACATGTCATATACACGATTATTCTATTTTTTATATAGACAGTTCTTTTGTCTTTATTCTTGCGTATGGTGGCTTAGATAGTCCTCCATCACCTTGATAGGTAATTAGATACTAATTTAGAAACTAGTTTATAAATTTTTATTAATAATAAAATTATTTTAAATATCAATAATTTTTTAGTCTATAAAATACTATCTAATTTAGACAGTATAGTAACTAATTATTTTTTATCTCCAAAATTAGTTTTTATTTAATAATTTTCTTATAATGGAAATCAATTAACATTGTTGAAATTGATTTTCTCAAAGTGATTGATCATTGACAAAGTTTATACAAATACCATTATTATAAAAAATATGTTAATAAAATTAGTAAATAATGTATTCAAATAAAAAAAAAAATTTAAAATTATTCATAGTTTTCATTCCTAGAAGGAAAAATTCAGAATTAAAAAATAATAATTCATAAATAATTTTATATTCAATTTTAGGGCTTAAAATACGCCTAACTCAACGCATTTTTAAGGATTTTAACAAAATAATCCAAATCGAATAATGGTGGCACTGGAATAGGATTTAAATTTAATCCCAAGTCAAATTTTAATACTAAATTCCATTATTTCACAATATTAGTTTGGACAAACCATTTTTCATCGTTGGAAAGGATTGAATGAGGTAGAGATTCTACAAAAAGATTGAAAAGAGTGGATCAAAGTGCCAAATGGGAGAATATAACTTCTGAAACCATAGAACTAGGAACTGAAAAAACATTTTTTTATATAAAAACGAATGATTTCAAATTTAAACTTAAAAAGAAAAAAAAAACATAACAATATGAATTATATTAAATATTATTATTGTTCATTGCACAGAATAAAGAATAATAATTATATTAGATAAAAACATACTATTTTGGTTTCTATACATATATTATTTTTAATCCAATCTTAGATTTTATATAAAATTTTAGTTCTTTTAATTCCTATTATGATGATTAAAAATACTACATGTAGAGATTAAAAAGATTTAGCGGGAAAGGTTCTATTAGAAACAAAATGAGTAGTTAATAAGGTAAAAGCACATATAAAGCTTGAGCCTTGACCTTCCCCTTTTTCACAAACTTCAAATTACACTGTTCAATTCATCATTTACCTGAATACTGCCTACAGAGAAAGAGAAGCAGAGAAACCTTGCACTTGGAGACCATCAATGCCAGTCAAAATTTACATTGTGTATGCTCTTTTTAAACCTTTCTTGTTTTCACTAATTGGTTCTTCATAATTTTCTTAATTAATAACTTGTTAATCTAATTCCCATGCATGTGATGTGTTGCTCCATATCTCTGGTTTACATTCTTTTGTCGATTGTTCTCTTTCTTGACATTTTTCTATTCTTTTTTAGTACACCTTGTTCTTTCTCCCTTGCATCAATTGATGCAGGTGCAGCAAGCTTCTTTAACAGTTTAATTTGATTCCTTTCAAATTTCCATGTTCTTTGAGGTTCTTGGATTATGACCCTCTAGGATATGATGCATCTTTGTTGAGATTATAAGAAAAAAATGTGGATGGTTATGAACTTGTGTTAAAATGTCTGAGATTATGCGAACGAGATTTTCTGCATAATAAGACCATAGACTCTCTTTTGTATTCTCACCAATAATACTTGCTTCATTACCTTTTCATTTTATTCTAAGGTAAACTATTAAGCTTGTTTCTGTGAGCTTGTTTGACAAAATATACTAAAATTTTCCTTACTTTGACAGGTTCTATTCAATGTATGGGGGTATAGAAAGACTAGCAAAGAATGTGGAGGATGGAGTTAACTCGGTAGAAGGTGTTGAGGCCAAACTATGGCAGGCATGTGTTTTTCTTTCATTTCTTGATGTTCCTAGCTCTATGATAATCCATTTTTCCATACCATAAAATCTGTCTAGTCTTCTAGTTACAGTTAATAATTGGTTTTAAAATTTTAACTCATCATCATTGTTCCTTCACTCTTGGATTTATTGAACACACAAGCAGGTACCTGAAACACTGCCAACTGAGGAGCTTGTTAGGCTGGGAGCTCCATCCAAGAGCAGTGTACCAATCATTCATCCCAATGATCTTTCTGAGGCTGATGGTTTTATCTTTGGATTCCCAACAAGATTTGGAATGATGGCTGCTCAGTTTAAGGCTTTTCTAGATGCTACTGAATATCTATGCAAAACACAACAGCTTGCAGGCAAACCTGCTGGAATCATCACCAGCTCCACCTCCCAAGGTGGTGGACAAGAGATTGCAGTGTAATAAGACCCTGTTCCTGATTGTAATTTTCTTATAATTCCCAGTTCCCTGATTTCAGTCAGAGGTTGATTTACAAGAGTTTAATCAGAAACTTTACAATTTGAGTATATATATACTATTTACTCATTGTGAAATCTATGACAGGCTTACTGGTATCACCCCTCTGGTTCATCATGGAATGATTTTTGTACCATTTGGAATAGGATTTACATACAATCGTGATTTTGGCAATATGGAGGAAGTGAAAGGTGGAACTCCTTATGGTGCAGCAATTTACGCTACAAGAGAGGAGCTAACATTGGTAGAGTCCATGCATGCGAACGACCATGGCCATTACTTCGCCCATGTCACAAAGCAGCTCAAGGAAGCTTCTGTATAATGGTGAAAGACATTGAAAATGTTATTGGATGATGGTGATTGATATTTGTCCCTTTCTTTTGTGTTACAACTCTTTCATAAATTTTGAAGTCACCATGCACCTTTTGAAATCATCACTATAATGATGACACTTGGTATGCATGCATGCATGAGTAAGTAATATGTACTGATTTGTGTGAATAGATTGATTCATTAACTCAATATTTTGAGTATTCCTGAATAAGACTGGGTTATGCTTCTGAATTATTTTTTCAGGATTTGTAGTTTCAAATCATAAAAAATATCTGGAATTTGGCAATTAATGACAAGTGCAATTAGCTTAAATTTTAGAGATGAGGAATGAATTAGATTAACTGATTTTAAAAGACTAAAATCATTCATGAAACGAATTAGAAAGTTAAAAATATAATTAAACTTTCTAGTAAATAAAATAATTTTATTATAAAATAAGAGTTTTCTTACATAATGAAGATTTTTGTAAATAAGATTTATCTGGAATTCACGAAAACCATACTAGGCCTCCACATGGGCCTTGGCCCAATGACATGCCTAGAATAAGGCAAATTCTTCCTGCACCATACCAATTTGTATTTGCATTTTATCATCTTTCAAAATTTTCAAAATTACCTTCTATTTTGGATTTTAAAATTTAAAATTCAAAAATACAATTCGAAAATCAAAATAATCTCTAGTGTGTCTTATGATTTTATCCTTTTAAGTTTATGCTCTTTTACGGTATTATTAGAGCGTCTTTTTTGGAGTTTTAGCTTTATTTTTTTCGTTGTTGCCATATTATTCCAATAATCTAATAAAAATTCATCAAAATCTTACTTTATTCATCCTAATGAAAGTTTGTTCTCTATCAATGTCATACCAGTGTTCACCGAAAACAACTTTTACTTTTGGTCACAATCCTTTCGATAGTGTCTATCTCTAAAAAAATGGGATTTCTCACTAGAATCGTTCTTGTTTATATATATCCCTCGTGGGAACATTGCAATACATTAGAAAATGTCTTGGTTGATAAATTCTCTATCACCATCTAATATTGTTCTATATTTTGATTCTGCTACCAAAATTTGGAAAGACTTGAGGGAACGTTCTCCAAATATCATCTCTTATCATCACAAAGCTCCAAGAAGAAGTTTCTAGCCTTAACCAAGGCTCACAGATATAGTGATTACTCCACTATCCTAAAATCTACTTGGGAAGAACTTAACAACTAACATCACATCATCATATGGGTCCTTGCACTTCTGCAGCCAAAAAAAATATCATCAACAAGATTTTATAATTTGTTTCCTAGAAGGCCTTGATGAACAATTCTCAGTGACAAACTCCCAACTTTGGCTCATGGATCCTTTACCCAACACAAATAGATTCTTTTCCATGTTCATCTAATATAAGCAACAACAACTACAAGGATCCATCATCCTCAAAGATAATAAGGTTGTTTCTTCCCACACCTCGCTTCCGTGACATCCATATTTCTTAAAATACTAAAAATATCATTTATTTTATTGATGTTTTTCATTTTGAAATTGGTGATCCAAAAAAACTCCGAATTATAAAATCCAAAATGTATTTCCAGATTAAAAATAACCTCTGGATTCTATAATTTAGAATGAGTTTTTTTTAAAAAAAATACATTCTAAATTATGAAATTTAGAATTTGGGAATAACTTCTGAATTTTATAATTCATAATGTACTTTTTTAAAAAAAACTTTATTTTAGATTGTATAATTTGAAAGGTATTTTTGAATCTGAAAATATCTTTCAGTTTATACAATCTGAGAGGTGCAAAAGAAAAAAAATACATTTCTAAACAATAGAATCTAGAATTATTTTTTAAGGAAAAAATGGTCTTTTCCTGATTTTTGAGAGAAGTTTTGAAGGTGGAGGAAAAAACCGCAGATCATAATAGTTTCACAAATATAGTTAAGAGTATTTCTTCTTGCACCCCTATATTTTTCTTCATACCCCTACATTCTTTGAAATACTAGAATCATCCTTTGGGTAATTCTGAAATAGGAATTTCGTAAGCAAAAGGTGTTTCCTAAATAGGGGTTTCGTAAGCAAAATTGTGTTCTTGGAAGACAAAAATCCATTCCAAAATATTCTTTTCAGAACACATTTTTTTAATTTTCAAAAATAATAAATCTGAAATTCATAAAATATCTTCTGGAAAGTATGTTCCAGAAATACTTCAGAAAAAATAATCTGAAAATCATTTTAAAAAGGGGTAAAATGGTCTTTTTGGAAAATAATGGGTGCAGGAAGCCATTTGTTGGGCAGGGAGAAACATTCTGTAGATAAATAACGTCAACCCAATGAGAACGAACGCAAAGCCCCTTATGACGATGGAAAGGTTGCTTCTAGCAATTTGTGCAACTATTGTGGGTGTTTTGGACACAACATTGATATTTGTTACAATAAGCATGAATATTTGTGACCTAAATAGCCCAAATGATTTTTGTGACCTAAAGCCTGGTAACCCTTATATTTTTTAATATTCATACTCCTTTTGACTATCAAAAAACATGTTAGGCATTATTCCATGGATAATAAATAAAGGAGCATTAGATCATTAACATCTTTAAAATATTTTCATGTTTCTTTCAAAATAAATACCATTGACATTAAATTAACCAATCCTACCTTTGTAACATCAACTTACTCAAGCACAATTTATTTTTCATCCTATTTTGTCCTCCATAATGTATACATTTAACTAATTTTCACTTTAAAATCTTATTTTTATTTCCAAGATTCAAGATTCTTTCTAATTCTCATTATGCACTCACCTTCTCTAATATTTTCTGCAAAATTTAATCAAGCAGACCAGCCCACTCCATGACCCTCCTTGGTTAACAACTTCACTCCCACACTCGTTACTACATCCAATCTTTGCCATTTAAAAAAAAAAAAAAACACTTGTCTAGAAAGTGTTTGAATATTTTACATCAATACTTCACTTTTATTCCCAAGTTTGTTCATAAAACTTGTCACGTTTTTCATTTGGCTAAACAAAGAAAAATATCTTATTTATAAAGTATCAATAGAACCTAAAACATGTTGGAAAAAAATATTAATAGGTCCTAAGTTATTTTGATTAGCTACTTATAACAAAATATCTAAACATGAATATCTTTATATCAAATCTTGACTAGTTACTTTTTCCAATTTTAGATGTCACATAAAAAATACATTTTAGCGATCACACTTTTCAATCACTAAACAATTGAAATTAGTCACTAATATAACACTTTGTTCATGTATCTTCATCTAATTCATCTAATTGGCTTGAGTTTAAGACAAACGATAAAATGTTAGTTTTGAAATTTCATATTACAATCTTAATATATAAATAATTATAATATGTTTTGTGGAGGATTTCGCAATAACCATCAATATCAGAAGATATCTTGAAGAGTGTCTCAAAGTTGCTTTACACCAGCAATCTCTCATAAAAGATTATCTATGATCTTTGGATAGTCCATTAACCTTGTATATATAGTTCGGAGTTTTTCTCAAGAAGAGATAAAAAAATATCTAACCAAGACTTGAGAAATTATGTTGGGTATCAAGATATTTCTTCAAATAGAAGTTTTAATTAAATGTTGCATGAAAAATATTTAATATAGTTTTAAACATATATGATGAGAGACATAACATGAAAAATGAAGAACATCTCCAAGTTTCGCAATGACTAGAAAAGGATTTACAACTATCTTCCCAAGCTCTCTTTATATATAGGAGTAACTTTTGAAGAAGGAAGAACTTTTGCACAAAAATCCTTTGGCCTAAGATTTATCCTACAAGCACTGCAAAATCTTTTATAAACCTAGCTCATTGATAGAAAATTGTTGTGTTCTTTAGCAAACTAGAATAGTGAACCTTATAATGTATCTATCTTAGGACATTATACTTCTTTTAATGAGCAACCCTATAATTATTTTATCACATTTTCTTGTAATCAAGTATTTTAACCAGTAATGTTGCATTCCAAATAATACTCGATTATATTAGCCAAGAGTGGTTGTGTTCTAAATATTATTTTTCTTATTACATTTTCTTATTTTTCTTCTCAATGGTATCTCATGATTTTATCCTTTTAAGTTTATCTTTTAAAAAATAATTAAATAAAAACAGGATTTATCAAAAATTTAATTTTAAAAATTTTGGCCTACAGACAAAAGGTAGAGATTTTGTTTCCTAAATAATTCCCAGCACTTGAATTGTACCATTCCTTCTTTACTTTCGAGCCTAGATTCAATTTTGAAATTAACTTTGGGCTTACTTGTAGCCCAATGTTCCCAGATAGTACTAGGCACACCCAATTTTTGTACCTCTAAGTGGGCCTAGATTAGAAAACCGTATACTTGTTCTCAGAAGTGCTTACATAATCATTACTTATATTGTATCATAGGATTATTCAGTGGCAACATAAAATACTATATTTCTGAATCCTACCAATTATTTTAATGGTTTTAATGAGAAATCTTAAACCAATGTATCAAATTATGGATAATATTTAATACAACCTTATTGTAAAATCTAAAAGAAGTCAAAATAACAATGATTTATGTTGTGCATAAATTTAGAAAATAAAGGGGAGGAAGATTATTTTTTATTTTGATTCTATAGGACTAAAAGCAATTGAAGAGGTGGTGTTAAATAGGCATGAGATTAGAGCCCACTTTTTCAATAATGACAAGAGAGGAAATTAAAAGAATGCATGAGGCAGGTCCATGTGTTTCTCTTCATAGTTTCATCATGACTTAGAATTTGTTTGGTCCTACAGTCATTGCCTTTATTTGTTTTCACAAAATTCAGTGTTCATACCTGGTGGCAAAACAAACCAAGTATTCTACTCTATTCTATATATTTATATACTCTTTTCTAAAATAATGATGTATATGTGAGGTCATCCTGTGCACTGTTGCCTTATATAAACATCTAGACTCAATTTAATTTGGTGGCATTCTAATCATAAGATCAATGTTAATTCATTAATGATAAGACCTGAATGCTTAGATATTTCTACCCTTCTTGTTTTTCTCTATCTCTAAATTGATTAAAAGAAATTATGAATAATTAAAATACCCTAATACCACAATTGAAATTATTTATTGTAAACTAAAAATTATAATTCATTTATTGTAAATTTTAATTACATTAAAAACTATAAATTAAAAAATATATTCATTATTAGAATATTATAATATGAAGCATATATTGTATACATACTAGAAAATCATTAATTGGTAGTTAAACACTAAAAAAAATCTTCATTAATGATAAATCTAGATGAAAAATAATTAGTTGTTATATTGATTAAATTAAATATTATTATAGAGATTAAACAAATTATTGATATATAAATTAATTTCTATTATTGACAAATAGTGTCTAAATTGATATTTAATTAGCTACCAAGGTTTTTAACTACCAACTTTATAATTTAAATACTTGGTAGTTAAAACCTAGGTAGGTAATTAGATATCAATTTAGAAACTATTTATCAATATAAACTAATTTATATACTAATAATTTTTTAGTCTTTACAATAATGTCTAATTTAGTTAATATAGTAACTAATTATTTTTTATCTCTAACGTTGGTTTCTATTTAATGATTTTTTAGTAGTGAAAACTTTGGTAGTTAATTATATACCAATTTAAAAATTAGTTTATAATTTTTTATTAATAATAAAACTACTTTAGATACCAAATAATTTTGTAGTTCATAAAACTCTATCTAATTTAGTGAATATAGTAATTAATTACTTTTTATCTCTAAAATTGGTTTATATTTAATAATTTTCTTATAGTGATAACACAGTAATTAAAAAATTAGTTACTTTAAATATTACAAGTAAAAAAATCTAATCAATTGGGCTGTAAAAATCTCTCTAATAATAACTTACTAAAGTCCAATTCATCTAATGTTTTATTACATAAGAAAGAAGTGTTAGAAATTGTATGAATGCCATAGGCATATGAAATTGGAGTCAATTATTGAAAGGTTATTGTAAAGAAATAAAAGGAATTGGAGGAAGTGAGGATTCTAGATGTGTGAGAGAGAAAAGAATAAGAAGAAATGTTGTGTGAAATAGGTGTTCTTTAATTGATGAGTAAAAGGATATTATTTATTTTTATAAGCATCACACAGCTGTAGAGAAAGCAATGAATGAAAGAATAGAATTAGAAAGATAGGGTGAGAGAGAGAGAAAACAAAAAGAGAGAGGAATATAAGGGGAGAAAACGACAAGGCAGGGAATAGTTTTCAAAGGGAGTCCTCAAAATATTGTAGGATTTTATAAGCAAAGTTTGTGAGATGAGTGGGAGCCAAATAATGAGTCCAAGGAATGTTTCACCAAAGAGGGTCAAGATCCATGTCAACTCCACCCCACCAAAGGATGGAGGACAAAACTCACACTTACCCCTCACACCACTAACTTACTCCTCAAATTCTTCATTTCTTTATTCATTATTAACAAAACTTTATGTTGCTTTAGTCTCCTTCTTAGGGCAAAAAATTGTCTCAAGCTTTCAAAAACTTTTGCATATGTCTCTTTAATTAGATCGCCCATTCATAAGCTCCTTACATCAAAACCAACATTCGGATCTATGTTGTATTGTATGAGTTTCATCCTTATTTACTAGATCAATCTTTCTAGATACAAAATTTAGTTTTTTTTTTTTTTTAAAAAATTGCCTATGTTTTCTTTTATTTATGGAATATGAAAGAAATTTGATTTTTATTTTTCAAATTAAAAAAAAATCTTAAAAAATACACTTAATTAGTTTAACAAAATCAATTTATAAGATAAGATGAATAATGTAAAATATCTAACCATTGCCATTGTCCTTATATTGAAAATACCACCGTAAAAATAGAAAAGGTTATAATACTATTTTTAGAAAATAAACTTTAAGCTAAGTCAACAATCTCTATCATTCTTCACATAATCAAGTATTTTTAATCATTCAAATTTATGGTTTAAGATTAGAAACACTTTAAAAAAAATCATTTATCATAGTGTTTAGATAAAAATATTTTTTCATATGAGAAATCACTACTAAAATATAATTAAGTAAAAATTAATTTTAAAGATAAAAATATTATATTGACTAAATTAAATACTAGTTTAGAGAGTAAAAATTTATTAGTATCTAAAATAGTTTCTATTAATGATAAATAATTTCTAATTTAGTATCTAATTAGCTACCAAAATTTTAACTATCAATTATTTTGATCCTAAAATTGATAGCTAAAACTTTGGTAGCTAATTAAATACTAATTTAGAAACTATTTATCAGATATTAATAATTTTATTAGTCTCTAAAATAATATCTAATTTAAACAATATAATAATTAATTATTTTTTATTTTTAAATTTAATTTTTGTTTAATAATTTTGTTGTAGTCAACTAAAATATTTTTTTAATTTATAAAATAAAACTGGATTCTTTCATAGTTTCAAAAACTAAAAACCTATTAAATAAATAAAAAAAAAACATTTTGTTCTTTCCTTATGTCACTACCATGCTCATCACCCTAGCTACCTATATGCTTTCATATGGTTGAAATCACACCCACACGCAAATTTTCAAACCAAAGAATCAACGAAAGTCAATGAAAAGAGAAACTGTCACCCAAGATACACATGCGTCAAATCCAAATTTGACGCAACAAAATTTCCAATACCCCAAAAGAAAATTTGCATTTGCGCGTGACGGTTGGTAAAGATCGCAAAGATTAAACATGATTAACAATTTTAACCAAAACACGTTATTAAGAACGGTACAATGTATTGTTTAGTATTCATATATGTATGTCTAAAATCTAGTTTAGGAATTTTATGATTTAAATGGAAAAGATAAGCCAATGAATTTTTTAATAAATAATTGTTGGATAAAAATTCGGTCATACAAATAATTAAATGAATTTTTTTTTTATTTTTAATAATATTTTTTAATGAAGACAGATGATTATTGTTACCCTGTCAATATAGTTGAGATGTGAGGTGTCCAACATAAAAACTTTGTAAAAAAATAATTAAAAAAAATAAGGTCTATTAAACTAAAAAGTATATTTTATTTTTATTTTAAAGTTAAAATCTATCACACTAAATATATCATGTTGTTTACATTTATAATTAAAATATGATAATATTTATAGCATTAAAATACAAACATTTTAAATTAAATATCAAAATCTTTTAAAAAATTACTTATTTATTAAAATTTGCATATTCTTAAATTATCTCTTTCCTTAATTAGGTAAATGGTTTAAGTCCATTTTCTACATATCAAACTCTTTGAAAATAACTTCTCAAGTTTGTTAGATATTTTATTGTGTTTTTTGTTCTGATTCTTTTCCATTCTTTATATTTGATCTTTGCTGAAATATTTTGTAACCTTTTCTCTATAAAGTTTATTAATAACAAAGTTTTCAATCTTTCTATGTCATCTTTTCCCCTTTCTTCTTTAGTTTTCTTATGTGACGAATAAGTTTGGTAACATGCATTGAATTGAATATGTGAAGTTTCAAAAACACTTAATATATTGAATGGAATAATCTTTAACTTAGCCAACCTTAAATATGAAGAAATATTTTGTTACTCTAATAGCATAAACAATTAGCATTTGGGATCAAATAAATAATTAGAATATGAAGTCAATGGAGGATTAAGATAATTATTAAGGGATATGAGAATTAGAAACTTTTTATCCATCAAATATTAAGAAGTGGACTTTAAACCTAACTCAATCTCATAAAATCGACTTATAAGGTGAGGTTTGTATTCATTTATATACTATGAAATGTCTTAATCTTTAATTGATATGAGATCTCCAACCCACCTCTCTCACGTCGAAAATATTAACTCGTGTGTGAGACTATATATTATGGATGGTTCGATAACGACCCGATAACTGGTAACTTAATATGCCCAACAAACAATCGCTAGGATTAATTTGAAATGACTCTAATACCATATTTAAAAGTGAACTTTAAACCTAACTAAACCTTATAAAATCGATTTATAAGGTAAAGTTTACACCCACTTGTATACTATGAAATATTTTAATCTCTAATGGATGTGAGATCTTCGATATTAAAGTAGAAGAAACATATATTCTTATTATTTTTTATACCTATAACAAGAAGTTTATTAATTGAGGTGATTAATATTTATTTTATGTATATTTTTAAAAAAAAAGTATATCCATACAAGCCAAACTACCTTTGCCCAGGCTGCAGCTTTTTGAAAGTAAAGAAATAGTTTATGGGTGTGCGGCTGTCCAGATGCGGCAAGTGGAATTTTTAGTTGGCTTCTTGTGGGATAAATGTGTGATTGATGGAGAGAAGATTTTCATTCCAAAATTATTTTAATCCAAGGTGGGTGAATAAGCAACATAATAATAAAATATAAAAGATGTAAGATAATGTTATCATGTAATACCCAGTCATAAATAAAACAGTTAATAAATAGTATAAATATTATTTATAAATTTAATCATTTAATTATATATATTACTGGTAACTATTTTAAAATAGTTATAATTAAGCTAATCTAATCACAAGTTTTTGTGATCGAAATATTTCTGGTATATGTTGTTATGATATTTTCAAGTCTATAAATACAATTATATAAAATATTTTTTATTAATTCAATATTTAATATTTATTTATTAATAAAATATTAATATTTTCTTACTACCCTGATCGTTGAAAGTCTTTCGCATCTGAATTTCTATTTAACATTAATAATAAAATTCAATAATCTTTCAAAACAAAGATTGTTCATCGTTCATCATCAACAACTTTAATTCATTATTTTGGAAGTCTCAACGTAAAACTAAAACAAGTATGTTTTTTCAGAATGAGTTTTTATACAATAAGAAAAATAAAATATAAAATAAAATAAATAATAAATTAAAAATATGGTTGTGTAGATTTGTTTGTTTATTGTAGAACCATTGTTGTGTATTACTGGGTATACAGAGTGCGTTCTACAATGTTCCATTGCTAAACTTCTTCCCGTTTAGGATGTGTAATGTGCCTACTTCAATAAATGAAGTTTGGGGAGTGATTTGGATTGCAGTAGTCAATGAGGTTTGGAAGCATAGAAACATGGTAATCTTTAAAGGAGGTGTAGTAGATGTATTGGAAGTGTTTGCTTTGGTTCAATTAAAGGTTTGGACTTGGGTTACATCCAAGTCACATCCTACGTTTTTCTCCTTTTCTGATTGGTGTCTTGACACTTTGGTTTGTATGGGGATGATTTCATATAGTTCTCTTTAAGGTGTATTTGATTTGTCTTAGGAAATTTTCTCTGAGTTTAGTTAGGAATGTTTTGTATTAGCATATATGAGAAGTCAAAGATTGTGTTTATGTATTAGGGTTGGATCACTCCTAAAGTGATTCATATTTATTCATTTTTTATTGCTGATAAATATATATATATATATATATATATATATATATATATATATATATATATATATATATATATATATATGAATTGAACCATGACCTTACTCACAACCTAAAGCAAGCACTAAAAATGCAAAACACTATAATATGAGTTGACCTTCTTAAGTAAATTTGTTTTTTCTTTTAAAAAAAATATGGTTATGTTATATATCATTTTGAATTGTGAAAAAGATAGAAACTCTGCATTCAAATTTATAATTTTTTAATATATACATCAGTTTTTTCCATCTTTATTAACATTACAGGAAATAC
Organism: Phaseolus lunatus; assembly: GCA_013389735.1. Lineage (NCBI taxonomy): Eukaryota > Viridiplantae > Streptophyta > Magnoliopsida > Fabales > Fabaceae > Phaseolus > Phaseolus lunatus. The sequence continues at coordinate 40,285,824 of CM023867.1, read as the reverse complement.
CCATATTAATTAGCACATTGATATACACATAACATGAATATAAAGTTGTTTTGGTCTTTAAAAAATCGATTCCTCCCCTCGTAACTAGCCAATTACTCTATAAAATACCGCCACCTCTACAATGCCGCTAATACTATTAATTCAATACTAATATATATATATATATATATATATATATATATATATATATATATATATATATATATATTACTATTATATAGGTTACTGTTCTCGTCGAGTTGAAGTTCGGAGATTGGATGTGGTTTCCAAAATGATTCATTTGTAAACTACAACTTTTGAATCTGGAGGTCACAATGAGATGAGAACGACTCCACTTGTTGACAATATTTCGACGATCAAATTAGTGAAAGAATAAAATTTATTAGTGTAGTATGTATTGCTTAAATAATACTTACCTTGCCCTTTGAAGGTCATTCTCTTTTTATATGGTTTTTCCGTTGATCTCTTCGTTTTTATCAGAATAATATAACATGTTATCGTCAAAACTCTAATCCAAACAACCCACAACATATTTGAATAATAACTAAAATGTATCAAATTATGAACTCGTCAGGAATAAAAAAATCATCTGAATAAAAATATATTCACCAATTAATATTTCATGTAACAAATAAATCAAGAATCCATGATATATTGACATAATTATAGGAAATAAACAAAGAGTAAAAAACTCGCCCTGAATAATATTGAGCCAAATTCATGTTAATACTTTACCTGATTACCTTAAGTTAGGTCTATACCCTATCAAAATCATATCGATCATTTAGTTGAAAAAACCCAGATAGTTCACAACCCCCTAGCCTCAAGCCAAGCCAAACAAGGCAATGAGGCTTGTCTGTACTGGCTTGAAAAGACCCCATGTATCATAAGCGGTTGATACACGTGGCTCAAGACGCTTTATGAGAACATGTTGGCCTATCAGTTATAAATGCTTATGCACATGTGTCACTCATCTAATGGATCACATAAAACTTTTCAACTTCTTTTCAAAAAATAACCCCCACCGTTTCTCCTTCATTTTACACTCTTCCTTCGTTTTCCACTCTCTCATATTCCTCTTTCGTTGCCGATTCTCTTCCATATTCCTTTGTGTCTTTAGGTAGGCTTCGCCTTCCCTTTTCCATTTAAACATCTTTATGGTGGTGGTTCTACTATGTCCTTTGGTTGTTTGTTTGTTTTTTCATTTAATCATGTTCATTGGTCGTTTTGCCTCTGCGTTCCCTAAAAATTGATTACGCTTATGCTTATCCCTGGGCTAAAAGGGATTTAATCAAATAATTCTTCCTATATATCTTGGGAAAAGGTTAGAACTTTAAGAGAATCTAGTTCCTTGAGTAAGACTGATGAAAACCTCATCAAGGTGGCTATAGGCGACCATAATGAATCGGTATGTAAGGATGAGTCTACTGATCCCGTCAGTCCATTTTTCTTCTTTTATGACATTATTTTCATTAAGTTAGGTTTACATTTTCCATTGACTTTGTTTCAAAATGAGTTATGAACTGAGGGAAATGTTGCCTCAGCTCAGCTTCATTCGAACAATTGGGCTTTCATTTGAGCCTTTAACATTCATTATTCCCAGTTCATGATAGTCCCCACCCTAAACATATTTTATACTTTTTTGAATTTAAGAGTTCCAATAGATAGATGTGGGCCTCTCTGAGTAGTAGCGGTGGAAGAGGTTTACTCTCCCTTTTTCAGTTGTTGTACAAAAATTTCAAAGGACGTTTTTTGAAAATTGACCTTCGGTCGGTGACCCGAGCCTCCTAGAAGGATTCCCCCCTATATTGGACCCATAACCCTCATTTCCAAAGCGCTCACCAATGGGAAGACCTTGACCCTAGGGAGCGGGGAGTTTGTGAGTTCTAGGAAAAACTCAACGTTGTTTTTGATACCTCCACCATCTTGAAGCGAAAATATTGAGCAATAGTCTTAAAAGCCTATATTGGTATAACACCTCTTTTAAACCATTTTTACATAGATTTCAGAATATCTCTTTTATTTTTGCTTTGTTAATTTGTACCTTTCTCTTTGCTTGTTGAAAAAAGGTTGTCCTCATTAAGCAAGGTTGAACTAGCTAGTCACCTAAGGAAGATGCGGGTACCAAAAACCAACTTGGTGGTTGGCTCAGTCAGCCCGAACGTCATTCAGATTCATTCTGACCATGATGAACCTACTGTGTCAGGATTGGTTTTCAAATGAAGAAGGTCGGACAACCTGATCCCCTCTGCTCACTCGAATGGGCATACTCCCAAGGTGGAGATTCTGACAATAGATGACCCTAATGCTTCCAGTTATTCAAAGACAAAGGTGAGCTTTTGGGATCCCTCCTTTAACATATCTACTCATAATAAAACTCACTATCTTCTGGAGGACGATATTTCCCGACTGAAGAATTCCAACACGAGTCTTCTTTATGATAACGCCGAAAGCCTACTTAGCCAAGTCACCACTTTGGTTAGTTTGGCTAATATGAAAGCCAAAGAAGATTCAAAGCTGGAAGATAGGAGAACACAACAAATATGCGATCTTCAGAAGGAAGTCAGTCGGCCTCAAGCTAAATTTGTCGAAGTGGATCGCCTCCATTTTGAGGCGATTCACTAGGCTCAGAAGAAATCCAATCTTCACACTTGAGTTCATCAGATGGAAAAAAGCGTTCAAGACAAAATTGATGAACTTACTACTGAAAAAGAAGAATTCAATTGGCAAAAGAGTCCAACCTGACTAAGACAATCGCCAATTTGAACCAAACCATTAAGATGTTGAAGAATGATGTGGCTAGCTCGTGTGGAGTAGGATTCGAGACGACTTTGGATCAGACTGCCATCGTCCACCCTTCCATCAATTTATCTGAGATAAATCCTTACAAAGTGGTAGTTGATGGAAAATTAGTTTAAGTCCCTTGATTAACCTTTGGCGCTTGTTTTGTAAACATTTTTATTTTATTGCATGTTTTTACTTTATCTACATTTCTTTATGTTTAAGAAAATGCAAGTTTATTATTCATTTGTTTAGATACCTAATTACGTCATCATCCAAAATCAGATCCCAAAAACTAAATTTTCTTTGCTAAGTAAAATGCACAAATGAGTTTTAATCATCTTGTTATCGAAATCATCCTAAACACTAAGTATTTTTCACCAGGTAAACATAAAAAATGGGACTTAACTAACGATAAAATAAAGTTGAACAAAAAATAGCACATACAATAAACCCTTACATTAAATACTAACCTTGCTTAAGTAGATTTTCCCATTTTCAAACGATTAAGTGGAGTTTGGTTGATACTCGAAAAAGTATATTTGATTTGAGTAGTTCAAACTAGTAGATCTGATTTGAGTCATTTGGACTAGTAGATCTGATTTGAGTTGTTCGAAACATAATTTCAAAAATTTATCTTGAACATGATTCGTCTCCAAACCTTATGAAAATTTTTGTGTCTAAACATTATATTACCAATGACCAGTAGCAAAGGCATGTCCTATTTTCAACTACAAAAAAAATTATAATTTTCAAAAGCTTGGACGTTTTCTTCTATTTGACAGACTGTTTCAGTGCTAATGGTGCTCTTGGTATAAAATTTTTTGCACCTAGTTCCTTTGGTGTTTTGGCCTGAAACTTTTACCATATCTTATTTCCATTTTAAATTTCAACTTCAAATTTGCTATAGAAAAATTACCATAAATTCTATAATTTGTTTGGCCAGTACTAAATCTAGCTTGCATAATTGCTTCCCATTGCTTGTGTTTTGTGCAAACTTGTTGCATTTATTTCTTAGTGCATATAGAACCAACTGGCTTCAAATTTGTTGCATATTGTTCCTCATTGAAAGTAGAATCTACCATAAAAAAATAATATTCAAATGCTTTGTGTAAAAATACATATAAATTTTGGAACAGTTCCTGCTAGTCCCTTCTAGAATTTTTGTTTTTTAATGTATTCTAGAGCTTTTCTTAGGTTCTTTTGCTTGTGTTGCGTTTTCTTGATTACCTTAATTTTTGCTTGTTTTTTATTGGCTCTCTATTCTTGTTTGTCCCATCTTATTCCATTTGAGTTTAGCTTTTTAAATTTTAGTTTTTCTTGCTTTATTTCTTGGCTTCCTCTATTACACATATTTGGTGAGTTGGTGGTGCTAGAAGTGGTATGTTTCAACATTCTTTGGGTTCTGCTTTGAATTTCAAGATTGTCTACCAAGAAGAGAAAGAGGGATCCAAGAGAAGCATTTTCAGACTACTTCATTTCAAAGAGGCAAATCCAAACAATTCATTTACAACTTTACCAAACACCTTATATTTCTCCTTGTAATTTTGTGTAGTATCACAGAACTTTGTGTCCTTTAAATTTTTCTACAATCATTGCTTTTATTTTTTTTGTTTGGGAAAATGCTCCAACGACATTCCCACTAAACTTTGTAATATTTTTTCATGCATTAGCGTGATAGTGTGTTAGTGAGCTCTAAGTGTTCATTGCACTATCACAATAGGCCTCGCCTAGCATTACATTTGCATTCCTTCTTGCTGTATTTATTGCTTTTCTCCCTTCTTATTTTCCTTGCTTATACGTCTCTGTGATACTTTAGGGTTTTTCCTTTTTCTTGCGCTTAGGTAACCTTTCTTTGGTTTTTAAAAGCATTTCCATACATACATATCTTTGTTTGAAGTTTTCTTCTGAAAACTTTTGTGAGATATCTTTAAGGTAAGCTCTAGCTAGGAAAGCCTTGGTACTTAAGAAGTCCTTGTGAGTCACCTCGCTTTCCTGGGAGTGAACTTGAAACTCTCTCACTTTTGTTTCTTTACTAAACTTCACTCATAAAATTGTTTTCAACAAATTCTCTTACTTTCAAATTTTGGGGACTTACTCTAGTTGATTTCTTTCAAACAGTTGTGAAAATTTTATTTACAATCAACCATGAGTGGACCATTTCATTAGTCTGGTGAACGTGGCAATATAAATGATCAAACTCAAATATTTATCCGCTCACAATTAGACTAACATGCTAAAAAACTTTATGAGATAAAAGAAATACTTATAAAATATAAACAAACTCAGGAAAGTAAAACACATAGGTTTAGGAGTAAATACGAAGAAAGTTCACTAGACCCAGGAGCAAACACGGGGAAGGGTATTATACAAACACTAAACCCTAAACCTTATAAGCAACCCTATTCTCAAAGTAAAGAGGTCTTTTATAACTCCTATGTTGTGGATCAATATTCTAGCTCAGCCTACCCTAGGAAGGATTACAAGAGGGAGGGTTATTTATACACACCACATTCTAGGGAGAAGAATTTTAAAACGGCCTCTTTTGCGGGACCTATTGTTTATAAGCCTACTTTCCTAGGTCTATATAAATTTATTACAATAGGTAAACAATTTTTAGATGGAGAAAAAAAATTATATCCACAGAGAGAGAAAATTTAGAGAAAAATAAGCATCTCTTCCAAGGAAACAAGAATTTCCATCCCTAGAAACTCAAAAGGAGGTACCTCAAATTATAGATACACTAATATTAGCACCTCCATCAAATCTAGGAAATAATAAACAAGAAAAAGAGATATCTTCTAAAGAGTTGATTAATATTGAGCACAAAGGTGAGAGTCTAGTACTAGTATTATTCATATTATTTCTAATGACTCTTTCCTTTATTCCAATATTTTTTTTAAAATGTTCATCAACTTAAAACTTTCCATACAAACAATAATTTTCATCATACTTGTCAAAATTTTCAAAGGTTTTCTCTTATGGATAATTATCAATTTATACTTTTGTTTATTCAAAAGTTGAAATACAACATAAAGACCCATTTTCCATCTTATAAACATCTTTTACTTCAAAATGATGGGAATTTAGTTGTATGTCAACACGTGAAAGTCAAGCCTTCTTTAGGACATGTTGATAAAAATGTTTTAAGTCATATTATTCCTATAGAAGCTTGTAATGTTTTATTAGAAATCACTAAGAATTTTTCAAATACATTTTTTTACCAGGGTTGTTTTAATAAACTTACTTTCACTAACAAAGGAAATATCTTTAGGACTAGTTTTACCTTTCAAAATTCTATGTCTAGAGCTAAACCAAAGTTGGTTCAAACAACTTTTGAAGACTTGCTGTAATTAAACACAAAGATCAAAAGTTTCAGCAAATTCATGAGGTACAAACTCAAAATAACAATAACAGTACTCCTTGGATCTATTATGTCCACCTATCAGGTAGGGGTACATTGACCTTGAACCCAAGGTCCTTTTTTTTTTCCATTTTTCTTCTTCCTTTTGTTGTCAATATTTCTTTGTTGTTCATGTTTGCTTGCTTTTATAGGATACATCTTGACCTTAGCAAGGACAAGAATTTTTTTCTACATTCTCTTTTCCCCAAACAAGGTTGAGAGGATACAAGTAATCTAAAAACAAAACTTGGTCAAGAAAATCCTCAACTTCAAACACAAAATAAATCATATACCCATTTTACCTTAACACACAATATTTTGCATTTTGTGTCACTTGATTGAGGTAATTCTTCTTCCTATTATAGTCCTTCTTCTTCTACATTGTTTTCTCCATTTCTTGTGGTGTTCCATTTACCTACTTTAGGTAATAAGAACCATCATAAAGGTACCATACAAATTACTTTGTTTTCTGTTTCTACATCCATCAATTTCTATTCTTTTGCATTCTTCTTATGTTTGCTGTGTTGAACAAGGTACTTTGATGCTTCCAAATCTGCTTTGAAGACTTGAAGAATCTGCTGCTGTGTTTGTGTGTGTTGATTGGTAGTTTTTGAATTGTCTATTCACATCTAGTATTGATCCAAGCTCACTTGATTCTTTATCTCTTTTGAAAGAAGTGTTTTATAAAAAAACTTTGTGAATTTTAGTTACTTGTTTCGAGCTTTCAATGATTTGAAAAAAAGTTGTTGTTCAAGGTCTTGTGACTACAACAAGTTTTTTATCCAGTTGATTTATCGAAACAACTGGTTGTTTGGTACTTAGTGTTTTTCAAAGGTTTTGAAAAACTTTTGTTTTCTTTTGTCTTTTTTGTAAGACATAAATAATCGGTTATTTCGATAAAACAAATGGCTATTTTATGTGAAATCCTTAACAGAAAAATAAATCAAGCAGTTGTTTTTCAAATCAATCAGTTGTTTTTTTAACATAATTCTGCTATGAATTTCAAACTATTTTTAAATGTTTCTAACTGCTTTTGATTAATGATTTAACCGTTTTAACCACTTCTTTGAGTTTATATAAAGACTATTTTGTGATCTTTTGAAAAGTATGAGAAAGAGAGTTTATTAAAAGCTTTTTCAAGAGAAGATCAAGAGCTTTTGGATCATTGCTTGTGTGTGAAATAGGAACTGGGTTTTCTATTCATTTGTACTAATGTTTTGTAAAGCCTAGATGTATTCTATTTCCTTCTTTGAATACTGTAATTATGTGTTAGTCAGTTTCAGAAAGGGTTTCTTGAAACTATGTTGTGTGTTCTTGAGGAGTTCAAGATCAACATTCTTAATGTGTTTTGTAATTTAGGTTTGATTGCATAGTGAATTCTCAATGGTTAGCTGAGGACTAGATGTAGCTCTTGGTTAAGAGTGAACCAGTATAAATCTCTCTATGTGAATCTCTCTTTCCTTGCTCTTATGCACTGCTTTATATTCTGCTCTTTGTTTTCTAGTATAAACAAAAATCAATTGTTTCGATAAAACAACTGGTTGATTTTTCATAAAGAAATGTAAATATGATATTTTATCCAGTTGAACAAAAAATCAATTGATTGATTTTATAGAACTTTTTACTCTGCTTTCAATCTTTGTGAAAATATTGTGAAAATAATTCACTCACTCTCTTGTTTTGGCCACACATTCTAACATGTTGTCTTTTTCAGGTGGATTCATGAACTAGGAGGATCTTAAAGTCATTCATTTAACATAAGGTGACACTTTAAATCGGATATGAGGACAGTTCCTTTTGAAGGGAGGGAGCCTGATGGAGGATCATCCAAAGCCACCATACACAAGAATAAAAGATAGATGAATTGTCTATATCAATAATAGAAATAACTTGTATAGGATTTTTATTTTACATTTCCCTAAAGTATTTTATAGATGAAATAAGGATACTATAAAAATCCTAACTTGTCACATAAGTAAGGGCTTCTAGAGCACCTTAGAAGAGTACATACGACTCTCTTAAGCCACCATACTCACCATAGTTAAGTTTACTTAACTAGAGTTATGGTAGCTTAAGGAACAAGCTACCTTCATCTATAAAAACCCTAAAATCCACCCATGTATGCTGATTTGCAATTAATGAATGACTAGTTCTGAATTTGAACAATCATTCTCTCCCAAATCTCTCTTAATAGTGAACCTCTTTGGCCTAGTGAACCTAGGGAAGTTTGGCGAAACCTCTTTCCCCTTCATTGCACCATCAAACCTCACAAACCTTATCACCTCTCATCCGTTCGATGCCATCATCTTGACTCCATTCCGCTGCATCTCCATTCATTCCTCCAACCAAGAGCTTGGACTACATCAAAATGTCTTTCATTATTGTTATTTATGAGTATTGTTTGTTCAAATTCATTGTCCTTACGGTTAAAACAAGTCAAATCCTTGCACGAGGTTATCGAGAAGCATAAACTCAAAATCAATTCATTGCATCATAATAGCTTATTTTTTCAATAAGATGGAATAGTTCAACCATAAACTGATGCAAACCCATATTGGCTCCATTATTTTTTTTTTTTGAGTTGTCTTTGGAAGGATTTGGATGTTACCTTGTGAAAGTTATGGAGGAGTGAAAATTTAGTGTAGAAAATGAAGTGAGCCGTGAAGAAGAAAGTATAGAAGAGGTGAGGTCAACTCCTAGAAGTGCCTAGGCTAGTCACAAGTAGATGTGATAACATAGAGTGAACTTTGAAAAGCAGAAGTGTTTCAATATTTGGACAACAATTTTTTACTAAATTCATAGTTAAAATTCATGTACAAGGCCTTCCTATTCATAGGACGTGAAGCTTGCAAGAGAAGCTTTTAACCCTAGATGACCTAACCCTAACCCTAACTTGGAGAGCAAGTTTCATAAATCCCCTCAAAAGAGAATGTGACAAGTGCCACCCCTTCATTGGTGCAAATCATTTCCATCGGGAGAGTGACAAGCGCCAAAGGCGCCACATGCTCATGTAGGAAGTGCCTAACCCTAGTTTTTTTAACCTAACTTGGCACCCAAGCTAGGGTTTATGACCTAGTTGGCTCCTAAAATCCTCCTTAGGGTTAGGTTATTTAACCTCATCTAAATTTAGCTTAAATACAAAGTCCAAAATGAAATTCCTAAACTACTTGGCCCAAAATAATTCCTAACGTACTCTTTACAATTTTTTCAAAGCTAAAAAGAAGAAAAAGACTATTCAAATATGAGTGGTCATCTCCAATAAGGCTTCATCTTCTTTTATCCTCTTAGCCAATGATTTTGGGGCTAGATGGTTTCCATTATACCCTCCCTATTGAGAAGGATCTGTCCTTATATATTAATGATGCTCAGTGATAGCAGCCTCTATTGTTTGATTTAATATTTTCCTTTAGGGTGAAATATCAATCTACAATAAACATCAAACAATGTGAGATAAGTTTCTTTATTAAAATAAAATTAATATAACTATATTTAAATAAAATAGTAAGAAAATAATGCCCTTTATTAATTTTATAAAAGCTTTGATGAGAAAAAAAATAGGGTCATTTTCAAAAATATTTTTCTTCACTCTTTATCGTTCATTCCCGAGCTAGTCAAAACATCACAAAATGTTGTTTTTAGAATTTTGGGAAGAAGAGTTAGAATCATGATTGAAGTGAAAAGGAGATTTCAAACTATTACAATCCCTTTTAACGATTCTTTCTCAATTATGCTTGTGGGGGGTGTCATAAGAGACTCTTTGATTTCTGGATTTCTGTCTTCTTTTTCTTTTTCTTCCAACTCTCTTTCTATCGTTTCTTTCTTTTCTTTATTTCTAATAAGAGGTTGCAATTTTTCTCTAAATTCTTTTTCTCTTCTTATGAATTCTTTTTTTTTTTCATATACAAATTTTCTTCCTTTTCTTACAAGCTCTTTTATCACGTATCTAAGCTTTTTATTTTTCTCATATGTAGCGGAGAAAATTTTCTTGTCATACACGTCTTAAACTCATTCCAATTCAATATTTCTAATCTTCTTCCAATTGCAACATCATTTTGCCTTTGTTTCCACTAAGACATGACATATTCTTGAAATTTAAAATAGCCATGCATAATGTTTTATATTCATCTACTTGGTGGAATTCAAAATCTTTATCAACCTTTTCATCTCCCATTCTAAATATGTCAAAATTTTTACATCTAAAGAAGGAAGGGAGGTTTACTTTACGCTGTGTAGAATGAGGATAATTTCTAGGCTTATGATAATGTTTAGGGGTGATTGATAGGAATTAGTATATCAAGGATTACTACACACCCATTCTTTTCTTTGTGAATGAGGGTCTTTATGATGGTCTCTCTTCCTATTTTACCTTTCTTCATGTTTACTCTTAGATTTATTTTGATTTTGCATGTATTTAGAAAACATGGTTCTTATCTCTTCCCTGAATGTTTTTTTTTTAATTTTTTTTTATTTTGTAATTCATCTCTAAAAAATCCTCCCTTATGATCCCTTTTATTTTTGTACACACTAGAAGGATGATCAATCATTTTGCTTTAAAAGTTTTTCACAAAAAAATTTCAAAGTTTTTAAAAATTGAGTGATAAAGATTTTCTCAAATGGCTTTTATATTTTGGTGAAGTTTCTAAATAGAAAATTTTGTTGAAAGTTAACGAAGTAGGCTCCTAGGAAAGAGAGGTGGTTAATGACTTTTTATGGCAAGTGCACCGTGTTGTTAGAAGTAATAATTTGTCTCTAAGGACGGATATTGAACCCACAAGGAACAGTTGAATAATCAAGTAAAAGATTCACTAAATAGAAAAAAAAATAATAAAGTTTGTTAGAGTTTGTTAAGATTGCAATGGTTAATAAGAAAACAAGTCAAAGAGTTTGTTGGTTCAATTGGAAAAATAGGGATTGAGGTTCATCTTCCTCACTCGTTTGTATTTTGATTATCATGACAATATTGTGTCATTTGATTGATATTGATGCCCATATAAAAATCATTTATATTGATTTTGATTCCTCGCATATAAAATTATTAAGATGTCTCATAAATATTGATTCCTCACATATTTATAAAAACTTCCTATCATTAAGATCAGATGTTGACAACAATTAACATTTCAAATCTATTCCTAGCATTCAAATATGTTAAGCATTATCATTTGGGTCAAAAACTTAGAAGTACTTTCTAGTCAAATCCAAATTTTGAGATCATGGTAAACCAAGAATTACAAACAAAATGACAATACCAATCATCAATCAAGAACATAATATTATGTTTAGATATCACCTCAATACATAAGAGTTCGAACAGATTACTCCCAATCCTAAATGGTAGAATTAGCCACACATGATGGCTGTTACAAACAGGGATAGCAAGAAAAGAAGATCTAGGATGTTTCTCCTTGGCGGCTGCCTCCTCTAGGGTTTCTAACACCTTCTATCTTCCCAATTGGATTACAATTCACTCAATGATGTTTTCCTATCTTGCGCATTTTAGGATTGTGTCTCAATCCTCCTATTTAACCTAATAGGCTTGGGCTAAGTGATTTCTTGCTTGGGCATTATTGGGCTTGCCTGGACGAGTTGCATGAAGAAATGTCCAACGTCACTAGAGTAATCTCGCTTGGGCAAGATAGGGCTTGCTTAGGCGAGATTCTTTGGGGGTGTCTAGCTTAGGCGAGTTTGGACGAACTTAGGTGAGTGTTGGTGCATTCCAACTTTTCCTTTTTAGCTTTGTATATTCTCCTTTTGCCCAATCATCTCCAGTCTTCCCTAGAATCCTGAAATTAATAGAAATTTGGGAATAAATCATTCTTATTCAAATTAAAAATCACAAAATATGTAAAAAACTATAAATTCATCAATTAAGGGTTATTTTATGTTTATTTTATCAATTAATATCCATAAGTACCTGTATTTTAATATGCAATATTACTGAAATCTAGTACTTATTAGTGGTTCACAAATGGAAATGCTTAAGTACAAAATCTTTCCTAGCAAGAGTTTTCCTCATACACTTTCACAAAATTTCTTAATAAAAACTTCAAAAAGACTTTATCCAAATGTGTATGTGCAATGGAATCCTAAAGACCAAAGGAAGGTCAACTATTAATTTCGAGATGATTAAGGCCTAATTATCTCGAAGATCTAAGAAAGGAAATAACAAAGTAAATTTGCAAGTACATAAATGAAAGCAAGTAAAAATTAGATGAAAATCTCGGTGAAAATGCAACTAACACTTTGAGTACCTTAACACATTTCCACAAGACTAAAAGTTTATTATTACAATGTTTAACTTTGAAATTGCTTTAAAGGCTTTTTCCCAAACACAAAGCAAACAAAATTACAAATGAAGAATTAATAAAAAGTTCCTTGACAATATGATTTGATCTTTGTAGCATGCCAACTCTCACTTTTAAGTGTTTATCACTCTTGCTTTTGAACTTCCACTTCTTTGTTCCTTAAATAGTGGTCATCCTTAATTTGATCTTTTTCTTCTCTAATATACCACATAGCAATGTTAGTTAACATTTTCAAAGAACACAACTAAGATATAATTGCCATCTCAAGAGGCAAGTAAAATTCAAAATAAAGAAACTAAACTCAAAAAATTTGAATTATGACAAATTGCAAAGAAAGATCTTAAAGACTCAAAATCAAGAAATTAAGGCGAAAAAGAAATAATAAACACACAAATAAAACACCTAAAGATAGAGAGGGCACTAGAAGAAATTACAAAATTTTAAAAAGAATAATAATGACCAATCTCTAACACCGTGAATCCTCGGCCAAAGCTTACTTTAATTAGTATTGAATTCTAATTCAGCTATTCCAATTTCGCGTGCTTCTGCATATTAAATTAGATGCAAAGTTGTGGCCCAATGATCAAAATTTCTCAATTGAATAAAATTTCTCTCTCGGTTCAATTCTTATAGCACGTGTAGATTTGTTCCAGCCAAAGCACCGTTCCAAATAAAAAAGAATACTGCACAGTTCTGAAGAACTCAATTCGTTTACTGCACCAATTTACTTCCAAATCAACGTTTTTAACCAATTGAGTTGCACCACTTGCACTTAACACTGAACAACAAATTCAAGTTGCAGATTACCAAAATTGAAATTGAAAACTGCAACAAAAAAATTTTAACACCAAATCAACAACAAAGTTTAAAATTCTGCACAAAACAGAGAACTACTTCAGCTGCACCAAAATTTGCACATCTGCAGAAAACCATATTTACTGCACTGCCTATCTGCACCAAAACAACCAACCAGCAGTAACTTTCAATGCAGAAATTATACTCCAATTTGTAATTCAGTTTTGGCACTGCTTCAGATTACACTCACAATTTGGATTCAAGTTTCAGCAGATCATAGTATGCAGTAAACCAATTCTCAATTTCAGCTACACGAATTCCAAATCCGAAATAGGCACCAAATCTATTCACCAAAACGGAATTCAACCACTTCATGAATCAGCACTGCAACTCCAAACTAAATCACTCTACGGACGTCACATACTAAAACACATTTGTAATAAGCTTTTGCCACTTCAGATTTTCCAATGAAACAATGTCGCAAATACGTTATCTGTAGTTTCAACCAAAAACGTACGTAAACTGATTCAAAAATCCAGCACCAACTTTATCGTGAGTTTTGCAAATCACCAAAAGAATTCCAAAACCGCAAGAATTTTAATGGAAACTATTTCAAATTACTCTCACCAGTTGCGCCAGTCTAAGTTTCAAAATAATTTTCAATATGCATGCATCAACTGCACCAACCTCCAACACGCGCGCTACTTCAAATTATCACAGCGAAATATTGACGTTGATTTTGGCTCTTCCACCGAAAGTGTTCTGATCAAGCTTCGCTTCGCACCGAAAAATCATCTGAATTAAACGTGCACCGATTCAAGATGAACAAATTGCAAACCACCGTTCACCTATTCTCTTCCAATTACATCAACGAACAAACAACAATGGATTATCCAGTGAGGAAACAACGAACACTTCAATTGGATTTCGCAACGAACAAAAACTCTTCGTCAATCCTCGGATTCAATTTCGTCTTCCGTTTTCGGTATCGTGCCAAAGAAAATTAAGAACAATATGAAAGTAAGTGAAGGCGCAACAGATTCTTCGTGAAAATTTCAAAAACAGATTCAATTACTATTCACAGCACTGAATTTCTTTTTGCAACACGGAAATTTTTCGGAAAATTTTCAAATTTTTTAAACAAGATGATAATGAAAACCTAACTCTAAAGAAAATTGTTAATGATCTAATAACAATTTAAGAACTCAAATATAAAGAACAAAAGTACCCAAACACTCTAACTAGGTGGAAATTTGGAAAAAATTTCAAAAAAGTACAACAAATGAAGTTTATGGCAATTTTGGACTAAATATGATTCTAGAAAAAACATTTATGATCTTAAAATCAAAATGACTCAATTATAAGAAAATTTCACCAAAAAAAGTTTGAAAAAGACTAAAGAAAAAAAAAAAACACATGGATATAACCATTGGGACACCTACATTATTTGAACTGAATAAAACCGACAAAACACAATTTCAATCAGTAAAGAAGTTCAAGACAAATAAGAAAACCTATGAAAAATATGGAAATTAGAAAAAAATTAGAAACCAAAGGTCTCTTTGTAGCTCTTCATGTGTGTGTAGATCTTCTTCTTATTTTTTATTTGATTTCTTCAATGGAAGATGATGAAGTTGTGGAAGCATGTAAGAAGTGTAGATTTGAGTAATGGTTTTTGAAGAGGAATTTCTAACCTTAGATGACCTAACCCTAACCCTAACTTCGAGAGCAAGTTTCATAAATCCTCTCAAATGAGAGTGTGACAAATGTCACTCTCTCATTGGCTCAAACCCTCTCCATTGGGAGAGTGACAAGTGGCAAAGGCGCCACATGCTCATGTAGGAAGTGCCTAACCCTAGCATATATGGCAAGCTAAGGTTTTTAACCTAACTTAGTGCCCAAGCTGGGGTTTATAACTTTCCGGGTGCCCAAAATCCTCCATAGGGTTAGGCTATTAACATAATCAAATACACAACCCAAAATGAAATTCATATGCTATGTGACCCAAAATAATTTTTAAACTACTATTTATATTTTTTACAAATCTAAGAAGAAGAAAAAGGCTATCCAAATATGAGTGCTCCTATCCAATAAGTCTCCATCTTCTTCTAACCTTTTAGCCAATGGTTTTGAGGCTAGATGGCTTCCATCATATATTAAACTCCAAAGTTTTTGGCCATTGACATATATGGCTGATTTGATAAGGTTCTAATATTTAGTGGCCTCATTCATGCTTCAAAGAAATTATTGGTCGTTCTCACAATTAAGAATGAAGCATATTATCAAATCAATAAAACTTGTATCTCAAATAAAAATATGTATTCATCAACAACAATAACTTAAAAAATATCACTTTGCTTTTCAATCCCAACAGGGTAAGTTTAGCAACTCATAGTAATTATTACAATGAAGCACGTGAATGAGAAGCTATAGAATAACAAACATGGATCTCTGGATGTTGTTGGCCAACTTAAGCTTTTAATCCTTTCCTTTAGAATTTGTCTCTTCTTCAGCCTTGAGACTTGGTATTATTACCTTATATGACTCTGTAATTTAACCTCTCTTGAGCCTAGATGCTCTGAAATTTCTATTCAGAACTTTTCTCTCTCAATCCCTTGATGTTTTGAATGAGACCCAAGGATCTCTATTTATAGATTTTAGAAAGGGGTTTCAATAGATTCAGTTTCCGCCCAATGTATGATAATTAACTCAACAAATTGGCTTTCTTCAGATTGAAGAAATCTTTTGGACTTCAAGCCCATTTTTGGGCTTCCTTGGATTCAAATGTCCTGAGATTTGGGAGGGATTCACTTCAGGCTGAACCTAGCGCATCCATTTTTTAACCATGAACTCTTCTTGGACTTAGGATTGGCTTTAAGCCAAGCCTAAGAGAATTTGAACACTCTCTTTTTTGGTTTAGGCTGACTTCAAGCCTTTTTTGAGCGAATATGAGCTTTCTTCATGGTGAAGGATTCTTTTCGCTCAACTCATGTGAATTCGTTCAACCTTTTAAACTATGTATCTCTTGATTCTTTTGGTCCGAATCCACTCAACACATGTCATCAACGCTCAACGATTGGGAATTTCTTTAATGCTTGCTCTTTGGAGACAATCCACTTAGTCGTTCTTCATGCGTTGGGTAGATTGGTCCTTTTTTATCTTTTTTGTTTGTTGTTTTTCTTCTATTTCTGCAAGATTTCTTCAATTTCTTCTTCTTCTCTATCTTTTTTAGTTAACCCTTGCTTTGTGGGGGGTTTTGCAAGCTTTTTTAGGTTGCTTTTCTATTTTACCCATAATGCATGCCTATTGTACTATGAATTTTACAATGATTTAAATCTTATCAAGCTCCCCCCAACTTAGCTATTTGCTTGTCCTCAAGCAAAAGATCTTGCAGATGTAGGTAGTGAGAAGCAATGTAAGCATGGGTTGAATTTTTTAGAGTTAGTTTGGAATGGAGAGATATCTACACTTATTCATTTTATCCTCAACACCAATTCTTCATACTAAATATCAGTACACATGCATATTTTATCACATAAAACTCTTAACCATGCACATATTCATTTTCTCCCCCTATTTTACTTATATACCCTCAGCTAGTTTTTTACATTCTAGTGATTTCTATGGCTCTAAAAAAATTTTGTATATCATTTATAGTACTCAGGTTAACACAATAAGCATGGATCATAAATGGTTTTGTTAGACTTGCATAGGTGTGTCAACTTTTTCACTTAGACCTTTTTGGTATACTTTTCGTTTGCTTAAACACATGTTGCCTCTTTGCTGAAATGAGTCATTTTACTAAAATGATCAACAACCATAAAGATTGAATCAAAACCTCTTGAAGTCCTGGGAACACCTAAAACAAAGTCCATGCTAATATCTTCTCAAGGGCCACTAGCTAAAGGAAGAGGAGTGTAGAGTCCATGAGGCATGAGTTTGGATTTAGCTTGTAAACAAGTTATACATTTTGAACAGTGCCTTTGTACATTTACTCTCATATGGGGCCAATGAAATTGTGATTTTAAAATGGATAAAGTATTTTCAACCCCATGATGGCTTATAAGGTCCCCTTCATGACTTTTAGTAACAAAAAGTTTTCGAATAGATCCTTGGAGTATACAGAGTTTGCCTTTATGATAAAGATATCCCTCAGAAAAATAGAATTCATCAAAATGCTTCTTAAGAAATTAATAAAAAAATGGGTGCAAAATGCTCATCAAAATCATATAAGTCCTTAATGTTAAAATTTGAGCACCTAGGGTGTTAAGTAACAAGTGTCGTTTGGATAAGGCATCAGCTGCGACAGTACTAGACCTTTTTTTGTGTTTGATAACATAGGGGAATTGCTCTAAAAATTCAACCCACTTATCATGTCTTTTACTTAATTTACTATGTGCCCTACTGTTTTTAGTGACCCATGATCAGTATGGATAACAAATTCTCTAGTCAGTAAATAATGTTCCCAAGTCTGTAGGGCACGAATGAGAGCATAAAGCTCTTAATCATGGGTAGGATAAATCAAGGCAGCTCCCTTAAGGATTTCACTAAAGTATGCAATGGGATGGCCACCTTGGGTTAAAATTACACCAATACCTATGTTAGAAGCATCACATTCTAACTCAAATGCAGAAGAAAAATTAGAAAGAGCTAGACCAGGTGCATAGGTTAATTTATCCTTTACAAATTGAAAAGAAATTTGTTGTTTGTCACCCCAAATGAAAGGAACATCGTTCTTAACAAGATCATTAAGAGGAGCTACAATAGTAGAGAAGTTAAGAACAAAACGTCTATAAAAGCCTGCTAACCTATGAAAACTTCTAACTTCCGCTACTATTTTTGGGATGGGCTATTCAAGAATAGCCTTTATTTTCTCAGGGTCAACTTGGACACCATTTTTACCTAGCACAAACCCAAGGAAGACAACAATGTCTTTACAAAATGTGCATTTTCCTAGGTTTGAAAAAAGATGAGAATACTCATAGAAGAAGCAAAACATGTTGAAGATGTGAAATGGGATCATCTAAGGATTTACTGTAAAAGGGTATCATCAAAACAAACAACAACAACAACAAAATGTCCTATACAATCCCTCAAAACATGGTTCATTAGTCTAATAAAGATTACAGGAACATTAGTGATGCGAGTTGATTTTAGGATTGCAAATTTTAAAGGTTTCACTTTTGTTTAGATTTTGAATTTTAGCAATTTAAGGTGAGAACCCTGAGAAGATTCCCACAGGACACAAACTTAACCAAGTGGTTAAGTAAGTGTGAAGGTTCACTTCAGAAGGGAAAAGATAAAAGACAATTATAAGGTGACAATAATGCAAATTGCAGAATTTAAAGATAGGAAAAACATATAACAACGCATAGTAAAGAGACAAAGTAAAAGAGAAGAAGATGAAAGAAGGCAAGGATAATAATGGTGACGCAAAAGGAGAAGAAAAGAGAAAAGATCAAAGGATTAGAAGACTTAGGAGGGATGGAGGTGGTCACGCCACTTGGAGCAGAAGAACTCCAAGATGAGTGGTGCTAGAGCCGCCACTTGAGATGTCACTCACTCAAGATAAGACTCGGAGTCGCCACTTAGGATAATACACACCTAAGATAAGACCCATAAAACCCAGAGTATTCAGACTCATAATTTTACTCAAGCAAAGTTTCTTTTCTATTCCAAATTCAACATGTAAATACATAGAGTAAGACACCCTATTTATAGGAATGGGTGCCTTGGTGGGTAAGAAGGGCAAGGGTAGGGTGGTAAATGTGTGAGGGGCTGCCTTTGGAGTTTGATTAAGTCAAAATCGCACCCTAGGCTTGTTCTTCTAGAAACTAGGTCAAATTTCATTTCTAAAGGGCTAGAAACAAGCTAAAATGATAACTACACCCTCTTATTATGCTATAGGCACCTATTCTAGCCTATCTTTGCTATTTTGGACCCTCGAAGTGGGCCTAATTTATTTACATAATTTTCTCTTGTGGAAAAACAAGAAGGAAGAACTTTTGATATTCTGGTTTATAACTAGTTCTTCTTCTGCTGATGCTTTCTCGAGGTTTGGTGGGGTCCGACTTTGTATATTAAGATGATTGACCTTTTTGTGAAGTGCTTGATGTGTCCTTAGTCATCTGTTGGTTGCTTTGATTTGTATCATGTCTCCCAGGTTGGAAAGAATTCGTCCTCGGATTTAGAACTTCTACAAATAACATAGTTAGTTTGTTCACTTGATTTATATATAAGAGTGGTGAAGCAAACTTATGTTCATTGATTTTTTGGAGTGTGGGTGGAATGGTTCTAGTTACATGTAATGTTTGTAGAGAGAAGGGAACTTTGTGCAAAAAACTTCTTATAAGGTGTAAACCTTTAGAAGGGTTTTTGGAAAATATTCCCACATTTCTCTAACAAATATTGCATGTACTTAGAGCTATGAATTGATAAACAAGAGAAGGAAGGAAAGTACGGAAGTGAGCCAACAATTTTTATTACGGATTTCACCACTTTTGGTGAAGTGATGAGCCCCATCTTGTTTTTCGTCTTTATTTATTTATTTTTCATTTTTACTTGATCTTTATTTACCATCATGGTTCTTTTAGTTGGAAAGTTGGAGGTTATATGCCTAAAACTTAAACATTTAAAATATTTTGTGCTTGAGGTTCTGGTGGGTGACTTAGGAGGAGAAAGTTTATCTTTAGAATCTTTATCATGTGGGGAGGTTTCTTTTGAGAAATTTGAAGGAGAATCTTGATTTTGAAATTTGGTTTTGTCATTCCAAGATGTTTTGTTAAAACCATCATTATGACTATTTTTAAAAGAATTTTTCTTCAAAACTTGTGATTCAACCTTGATGACTAGGTGAACCATTTTGTCTAAAGAAGTATACTCATATAATTTTACATCATCTTGTATTTCTCACTGTAATCCACTCACAAATCTAGCAATCTTTAACTCTTCACTTTTATGCATATTAATTGTCGTCAAAGTTACTTTCAAATCTTGAAAATACTCATCTACACTCCTAGATCCTTGATGAAGCCATTGGAGCTTCAATAAGAGTTCCTTCCTATAAGGAGGAGGAACAAACCACGCGCGCATGCATAACTTTAAATCGCTCTAAAAGATCACGGCTGACCTCTTGTTTAAACCAATGTCCATTACAGTTTGGTGCCACCATTGAATGGCATAGTGTAAAAATTCTAGGGAAGCTAACATAACTTTTTGGTCCTCGACGACCTCATACACATGAAAGATTTGTTCTACTTTAGCTTCCCATTCTAAATAGTCATTGTCCCCTTTAAAACTAGGTAACTTTACGAAATGAAAAGAATTCTTTGGTTGATGTTGGTGTTGATGGCACCTTTCTTCAAAATTCTGCACTCTCTAACCTCGTTCTTGACTTCCATAGTGCATGGATTGTCTAGTTGCTCTTGTCGGCTCCCATCTCCTTTCCCGAGTCTGTCTCTCTTGAGCCTCTTCTGATCTTTGCAATCTTTCCGCTAGTTATCTTATTTCCTCGTCTTTGTGGGTCATTCGCCCTTTGGCATCCACAAGCTCTCCCAAAAGGTGTGCCTTTTGAGGTGATTGTGGCTTTGAAGATTCTCCTAAAGACAAATGAGCCATGATTTTTGCACAAAGGAAACAAACAATTAGTGAAAAATAAAAATTTAAACTCTGACTCACGTGTATCACTCAAGAAATATTCACACTCAAAAGGGTCTACACTTGGGAGCAACACTTCT
Organism: Phaseolus lunatus; assembly: GCA_013389735.1. Lineage (NCBI taxonomy): Eukaryota > Viridiplantae > Streptophyta > Magnoliopsida > Fabales > Fabaceae > Phaseolus > Phaseolus lunatus. Next base: position 40,264,804 of record CM023867.1, on the reverse strand, counting down.
AGTGAAAGATGACAAAGCTCTTACACTTGCTCACCAAAGATCCCCACAACAAAAAATTAAGAAAATAAGGAAAAGACAAGCAAGAAAAGCTTAAAGCAAGAAAGCTAAACCGAAATGGAATTGAGATGAAGACAAAACTTTGAACAAGACAAACAAGAAAAGCATGAAAAAGACATAAAGAAACTTACTTAAACTTTAATATGAAAATGTGAAAGTTTTTTTTTAGAAATTGAGAAAGCAAGTGGGATTAAACTCCACAATTTTGAAAACAATTTGTCATATAGTTAGAACCCCTTTTGTAAACGAAATTTGGAAAGTGAATGTACTTAAAAATTTTGTGTTTTTTTTTTTGCTTTTTTTTTTCGTCTTGAATTGACAAATTCAAACTTTCAGATGATTTTGTGCATGTAGATGGGATTCACTTTTCAATTTTCGAGAAAGATAAGATACTGGGATTCAAGTCATATGAACGTTTGTAATCTATGTTTGGAATTAAATCAACCGTTACTCTAACAACTTCTAATTTAGTTTTAGTTCTTCACAATTAAAATGAAAATAAGCAGAATAGATGAAAGACTCGTAGAACACTAAGAACATCAGACGCAAGCAAAAGTGGTAAGAGAAAAAAGAAATGACCGAAAAACAAAATTCAAAAAGAAAAATTTAAAGTGCTTAATGAATAAAAAAGATAGAAACTGTAAATGAAAGGAATTTAAAGGCGGAATTTAAATTGCTTGAAACTAGAAGCGAGAAATTAAAATGTGCAGAAATTTAAAGGCAGAATATCAACTCAGCGATATAAGCACAAATAGAACCTTGCTCTGATTACCAAATGATGTGAGTTGATTTTAGGATTGCACATTTTAAAGGTTTCACTTTTATTTAGATTTTGGATTTTAGCAATTTAAGGTGAGAACCCTAAGAAGATTCCCACTAGACACAAACTTAACCAAGTGGTTAAGTAAGTATGAAGATTCACTTCAGAAGGGCAAAGAGAAAAGACAATTATAAGGTGACAATGATGCAAATTGCAGAATTTAAAGATAGGAAAAACATATAACAACGCATAGTAAAGAGACAAAGTAAAAGAGAAGAAGATGAAAGAAGGCAAGGATAATAATGGTGACACAAAAGGAGAAGAAAAGACAAAAGATCGAAGGATTAGAAGACTTAGGAGGGATGGAGGTGGTCAGGCCACTTGAAGCAGATGAACTCCAAGATGAGCTGTGTTAGAGCCGCCACTTGAGATGTCACTAACTCAAGATAAGACCCAGAGTCACCACTTAGGATACTACCCACCTAGGATAAGACCCATAAAACCTAGAGTACTCAGACTCACAATTTCACTCAAGCAAAGTTTCTTTTCTATTCCAAATTCAACATGTAAATACATGGAGTAAGGCACCCTATTTATAGGAATAGGTGCCTTGGTGGACAAGAAGGGCAAGGGTAGGGTGGTAAATGTGTGAGGGGCTGCCTTTAGGGTTTGACTAAGTCAAAACCGCACCCTAGGCTTGTTCGTCTAGAAACTAGGTCAAATTTCATTTCTAAAGGGCTAGAAACAAGCTAAAATGATAATTACACCCTCTTATTATGCTATAGGCACCTATTCTAGCCTATCTTTGCTATTTTGGACCCCCGAAGTGAGCCCAATTTATTTACATAATTTTCTCTTATGGAAAAACAAGAAGGAAGAACTTCTGATATTCTAGTTTATAACTGGTTCTTCTTCTGCTGATGTTTTCTCGATGTTTAGTGGGGTTTGACTTTGTATACTGAGATGACTAACCTTTTTGTGAAGTGTTTAATGTGTCCTTAGTCATTTGTTGGTTGATTTGGTTTGTATCAATTAGTTAAACCAAAAGGCGTAACAAGCCATTCATAGAGACCGAATTTGGTTTTGAAGGTAGTTTTCCATTCATCCCCTTCCTTGATTCAAATTTGATGGTAACCACTCTTAAGGTCTTCCAGCTAACTCATGGCACCATAGGCGTTCTACAAGTAAATGTTTACGCGAGTGAATATTGTAAGCAAATCTCGGTCAGAAGTCTTGCAAGCACATTTGTATATATTGAATAACACAGATGAAGTTATACCTTACATAGAAGCTCATAAAGCCATTGTGAAGGCAAATAATCCAAGACAAGCAGACAAATGGGTCTTGATGGAACATAATAGAACATTCATGCCTTGGTTTAAAGAAGAGGTGTTAAAGGATTCAACAACATCGGAGACCTTGACCTGGTTGGCTGCTGGATTGAAGTTTGATGTCATTTCTTGTAAAGCGTACGAAGTGAATAATTGTATATTTTACACGAAGTCTATGGATGAAAAGAGTACAGTTCAAAATTCTGGTGTTACTCTTGAAGCCGAGTCAATGCAGTTTTCCACTTCGAAAGATACAAATCCTGTACTTGGATCAATGGCATATTATGGATTTATAAAAGAGATATGGGAGCTTGACTATACTAAGTTTTCAGTTCGAGTTTTCAAGTGTAAAGGGGTTGACAATAAAAGTGGGGTTAAAATTGATGAATCAGGATTCACACTAGTGGACTTTCGAAAGATAGGGTATCGAGATGAGCCATTTATAATGGTTCAACAAGCATCTCAAATTTTCTACGTGAAAGATCCTACGTCAGAACATTGGTATGTTGTTTTACACGGGAAAAAACAAGGGGAGGCCATAGATGATATTGAAAATGGTGAACCCCATTCATTCACACCAATGATAACTAATAAAGATGACAATGTACTTGATCATGTACATGCAACCCGTAAAGACCACAGTGAAGGAATTTACATATGAACTTTAAACCCATTATGGTAATAAATTTAGAAATATTTTTGATAATATGCATTTACTATATTATGTTTTTATTTTATATGATTTTCTTTCGATGCAGATGAACTAACGTTTGTTAAATAATTTTTTAACAGAGATATGGGTGACGATCAAACTCCAATCAGACCCCGATCCGGACGAGGCAACAGAGGACCTACTAGGATGAAGCGTCTGGCGAAGAAACGTGCCCCTGGTGAGAAGATAGCTGTTGACATTGACGTCAACACTGGAATGGCTTCTGGTCCTAATGCAGATGACTTTAATAGCTATCTTGGAGTTCTTTCTCGTGAGAGACTCTCCATTTTGATTAATTCATGGGACGAGGTGTCAGAGGTCGACCGAAACATGCTGTGAGAGGATGTTCTGGTAAGCTTTACATAATTATTGTTATCATATAAAGCTATTTAATATTCATTGACTAATTTTAATTTGGTGATGTTATTTTGCAGGCAAATTTTGAAATTCCTAATGTGGAACCGCTTCGATCAAGGATTATATCCAATATCGGACTTAAGTTTCACGCCTTTAAGTCAAGACTGACGACAAGATATATTTTTGGTGAGCTTAAGGATGAAAGTCCTTGTGAAAGATACAATTTTATTGATGAAGAGACATGACTTGCTTTTAAAGAAAGCCGTCTAACTGAAGAATATATTGTAAGTGAAGTTACTTAACTATTTTTACTTATATAACATTAATGAGTTAATATTATTTAATTCACTTTGTTTATTTCAATTATGACAGCATCGGCGGAAGAAAGCTCAAGACATAGCTTTAAAGAATCTTATCCCGCATGTAATGTCTCGTGCGGGGTATCGAAAGCTTGAGCAAGCACTGATGGTTGAAAATGAGCAATCTAGACAGGGGAGTGCATCTCAGGATGTACCAAGTTCTGAGCAATCAGGGGTTATCATTGAAAAAATTGTAAGTTATTTAAGCCTTTTTTCATCTATTATGCTGCATTACTTATATTAAAACCTCATATGATTTTTGTTTCTTGTAGGATGCCTTGGACTCCCAAGGTGATTTTGTTGCTGAAGGTCGTCACGATATCCTTGTTAAAGCAATTGGACGACCTGAGCATTGTGGTCGTGGTCGTGCAGCTGGACAAGGAGTTGGGATTAAACTTTATTTTAGAGCTGCACCATGACACTTATCCTCCTCCCCCAAAGAGAGCAAACAAGAAATGGAGAATAGGCTACATAAAGAATTAATGGATGAGATGAGAAGGGAGACGGAAAAGATGAGGCTAGAGTTGCGACAAGAGATATCGCAACAACTTTGTGCTGACCAGCCGATTCAGACGCTTCTTAGTCCCGCTCCCAAGAGCACAAAGGGGAGTTGTGCAGCTCCTACAACATCAGGGGATGATATCATTGGCCAGACGAGGCAATGTGAGCTACTGGTAGAGGGTGACATCATTCCTCAGGTGGTGGCCATTGGAAAAGTCTATGAAGAGGACACCACCTTACATAACGTTCCTCTCTCCCCTTATGCAGCAAAGGTCACGGTTGAAAGAGTACGAGTACCTGATGCTCGTGTTCCACTACCTTCAGAAGAGGTAACAACTGTGGCCGAAGCATTTCAGTCATTTGTAGCCTGGCCCAAACACCTCATTCAATATATGCCACAACCACTGGTAATAATTTCATTTCATATGCTAATTTATATTTATATATTACATGTAATTTATAACAAATCTTTTTTCTTTTTGTAGAAACCTCGTCGGAAACCAAGTCTGAAAAAGAAGCAAGAGGTTCCGCTTGACAATCCTATAGCTTCCTTAGCTATAGTTGCTAGACAAATTGGACGAGACCCTCTGGAAGTTCCATGGGATGATATGTTTTTTGAAACAAACCCTGAGCTACCATTGTACATATACATGTCAGATCTGTTAGAATTTGTAGCTGGGGATCAGGAGCTGAATATAAATATCATTCAATTTTTTTTTTATGTAAGTATCATTACCTACATTTCATTTTCATTTATGTTAAATTAGCATTCATTATGATTTAACTAATTACTTGTAGGTTTTTGAATGGTGTCTCTGTCACTGAGGGGAAGGAAAATGTGTATGGATTCTTAGATCCCGCATATACTAATCCCACTGGAGCAAAGACAAATGAGACCCAATCATACATCACTAACACCCTGGAAAAAGAGGGAAAAGAGGTTTATTTGTGCCCTTATATTAACGAGTAAGTTTAAATATATATATTAAAAGTTTATTATATTCATGTTTTATAAATTTACTCTGCTCTTTTCATGGATGATATAGGGGTCATTGACAATTACTTGTCTTATCAGTGAATGATAGGACGGCTTTGTGGTTCTGTTCCCTACACAAGAAGATATCCACAAGTTTTAAGAATATCATTGATAAGTAAATACACTATAAACTTAACTATGGTTGAAACTATAATTAATCCACTAACAAGGTTTTTTGTATCAACCAGTTCATGGCGTGGATATAACATCCTAAAAGGGAGATCGAATTCAAATTTTCAAAATTTGAACTGGATAAGATTAAAGGTTTGTAAGATTTTTCTTTCTCTTTTCATTGTTTAATTATACTAACTTTTACAATTTATTGAATTATAGTGTAATAAACAACTAGGAAGCTATGAGTGTGGCTATTACGTTATGCAATGGATGATTACCATTGTAAGACTAGGTCTTACAAGTAATTGGCAAGAGGTAAGATTTCTTAAATTATTTTTATAACTTCAACATATATATATATATATATATATATATATATATATATATATATATATCTTAAAACTAATTTATGTGTCAACCATTTTGAAATGCAGTTCTTCACGAATGAGGAACCCATGACTTCGGAAGCCATGACATATGTGAGACAATCTTGGTCCACATATTTCCTAAATTTTTATAACTCTATGATTTGATCAATAGTGTAGGAAGATAGAGAGAGATATATTATTACTGTTTTTGTATACATTTTGAACAATAACTATGAATTCACTTTTAGCTTATCTGCACCTGTTTATCTGTTTAGCTGCTTGGGTATAATTAAACTGCACACATTCATTTGTATGGGATAAACAACTAAACAAACTGCTTTAAAAAAAACCTTATTTACAAATGCGGCTATTTACCTTAGCCGCATCTGTAAATCAAGCAAATGTGTTTTTAAGGGGTGTGGTAGACTCTTTAGAAGTTTGAAGAAACCGAGCCATCATTTACTTTTTTCAAGAATTCCAGTCCTAGTTTCTCTAAACTCCCTTTTAAGTAATTCTCTTCATTTAATTTTGGATATGGAATGAATAAGATCACTCATTGTTGATTTGTAAAAATTGAAAGAGTTTTCACAAAATTTTTAAGGTGATAAAATTTTCTAAAATAAATTTTGTTTTTGGTGAAGTTTCTTCAAGACTAGAAAAAGAGAGTTCTCTAAGTTCACTCCAGAAAAGCGAGGTGGGTCACTATGACTGCTTAAGTACCATGACTTTCCTAGCCAGAGCTTACCTTAGATAAGGCTCACTAAAATAGTCTCATAGACCCCACAAAACAATTTTGACACACAAGTGGGTGTGTGCAATGCAATGCAAGAAATGAAACCTAAAGACCAAAAGAAGGTCTACTACAATTTGAAAGAAAAAATGCCCTAAGTATCATGGAGACCTAAAAGCAATAAACAAATAAAACGAAAAAGAAAAAGTAAAACAAAGTAATACAATGAAAATAACTAAACGAACCCTAAGTGAAAGTGCAATTGACACTTTGAGCGAATTGACACACTTTCACATTAAGAATCGAATAAACTATTACAATGTATTTAGTGGGATGGCCTTTGGAGCATTTTCACAAAATTTGCACAAAAGTAAAAACAATGCAAAATTACACAAATTTACGTGATACTAGAAGTCAAGGAAAATAAAAAATTTGTTGCTCTTTGGTTAATTTGTGAAAGTGGTCATCAATGCTGAATTTCAGTGCTAGGAAAGTTGCTCAAGTTGTTCCTCTTAGTACTCCTCTTAACCCTTGATAGGAGGCCAAAAACCCCAAGCTACTAGGCTTCTTAGAAGTAGAAGACTTGAGCTTTAAAAGTCCTTATTCAACAATGTTCACTCCAAGAGGTCAAGAAACTAAAAGCAATAAAAGAACATTTGAAAAGCTAAACGACAAGTTGGATTAATGATGACAAAATAAAAGGAATTTCAAAACATATAGACAAGAAACAATTAATGGTCAGCAAAATAAAGCAAGCACACAAAAGGAACCTACCATAGGTGCTAAAGTAGATTAAGAAATTAAAAAAAAAAAAAATCTAGAGTGGGTGAACAATGGATAGTAAAGCTTTTGTAGTAATTTGTGTAGGCCAAATTTTGATGAACACTATCCAACACAATTTTTGATTTATGAATTTTTTTTATTTAAAAAATGGTAAAGAAATGAAATAGAAACAAAATCTAAACTGTAAGGCTTGCCATAACCAATAGTGCAAGATTCTAGAGAAATGTAAGGCACTAGTCAGTGAGATTAGAAAATTTGTATCAATTTTTATCGCATGCAATTGTGTCTCAAATTTTAACCACAAGACAGTAAAGTATTAGTATGCCAAATTTCAGGTCCAAATAAAGACAAATGCAAAACCGAGACTAATTTTCCCTCAGTAGTCACCAATCACTCAACCAGAGTACATGAACTTGTAAATTTTACCAAAAATTGTGTATTAGGAATTTAATTCCCAAATTTTCATCACAAGTGATAAAGACAATAAGAAAGCACTGGTCCAATTTTCAGAACAAAATCTGCACTAGAAAAATTTAAACAATTGAAAAACCAAGAGCAATGAACTCACCGTGCTATGAAAACACTCACACTAAGCATCAGGATTTTATAAATTATAACTTTTTTATGGACATAATTTTGATGCACCTTTTTAACAAAGTGTTCCTAACATAATGAGGTGTATGTGTTTAAAATTTCACAAAAAAAAAATTGATGTAAATTGATTGCAACAATTTTCACAAACCAGTGTACTTGCAACTTTAGGTTTCAGGAAAGAATCCTAAGGAATTCAATGAAGATTAGAACAACACTTGCAAGACGTAGGAGATTTGATGTAATTGAAGACTTTCTAGGAACTAGAAACAAGTCAAGAACTCAAAACACAAAACATAAAATGCACAACAACTTATACAAAAACAAATTGACCTAAGTAGTTGATCAAACACCTAGTAGATTTCATTGAAGCATTTTGTCAAACATGCAGTAGACTCAAACAGATAACATGAATTTATGACAAATTTGGAAGCACATGACTTAGAAAATGACTAGGTGAGATTATGAAAGCAAAATTAAAGTGAATCTACGCAATTTTCACTGATTAAAATCACAAGAAAGATACAAAATAATTTAAAACACAACAGCACATGCAACATAAGCCTATACTTCACAGTTTTGGATGGTTCAAGAAGAACTAAGCAATTTGAATCATTTAATTTGCATAAAACTCAAATCTAATGGTTAAAAAATCTTAAAAGATGTAAAACAATGTAGAACAACACAATTCACAAAGATTAAATGTTGAAAAAGTTGGAAATGAACTGAAAACACTTCGTTTGACTGTAGGTAGCTCATGATACCACTTGATAGATGTTGATCCAAGCGTGAAGATGTTGCACTGTTTGAAATGAGGAATGGAAGGCAGTGAAAGTATTTATGGTTATAGAAGGAGTGTTACACGGTGCTAATCTAGGAGTTGCTCCTCAAGGAACCTAATTGAATAAGAAGTTCTCCTTCTAAGAACCCTAGGTTAGGGATTGAAGACTCTTAGAGAGTTTTGGACTAAATTCAACAGAGTTTCTTTAATTCTATCAAGTCTAAATTTTACATGGAGGGAAGCCCTATTTATAAGGAAGAATGTGAGCAAGTGGCATGTTACTCAAGCTACCTAAACCCTAGCTTGCATAGCAAGTTAGGGTAAGGGTATGGAGTAACTGCCTAGGTCTTCTACTAACCCTAGTTGGCATGGCAAGCTAGGGTTTGTAGAGGCTTTTTGTTCGCGTCCTCTTAACCCTAAGGTTAGGGATTTAATCCTATTCTACTTTTGAACCAAATTAAAAGGTCAGAAAGGAAAGTCCTTATTCTACTATTTACATTTTCTTAGCACTAGAAGAATATATTGTGCAAGCAATAAGAGTCTCTTGTGATGGCTCTTCGCTTTTGTCATTACTTTTGTCAAGGGTTGCCCATGTATCTTGAAGGATGGTCCTGTTAGAATTTTAGGCCTTAAACAAGAGGGGGGTGAATTATTTATAAAAGATTTTTGCAAACTTTGAAGGTATAATGAAAACCAATGAAGAATTATAGAGACAGAAACCAAGATATCCAAGGTACAAAACTGTTTTAGTTGAGTTTTAGAAAATCAATCGGTTGTTTATGCAATTCAACCGGTTGTTTTTATCAACAGTTAATAAAAACAACTTAAAACAGATACCAAAGAGATCAAAGAAAGAGAGAATCACACAAATAGATTTATACCGGTTCACTCTTACACCAAGAGCTACATCCAGTCCCTAGAAACCATTGGGTATTCCACTATGCAATCAAACACATATTACAAACCACACATACCAAAGAAGTGATCTTGAGTCCCTCAAGAACACACACTTCCTTTGGCAAATCACAACACAGAATTCAGAACACCCTCTGAATCTGCACACCACAATTATTACAGAAATACAAGAGAGAATAAGGAATGATCACACCTGATACAGATTGAAAACTAAAGATTACACAACAATCTTATTCCACTCTTTGAGAAAATCCAAAAGCTTGAAGTAAATCCTGGAGAAAACTGATTTCAAAGATTATAATCTGATATCTTGAACCTAAGAGTGTAAAACAAACTATTTAAACTCCAAAAGATTGTTAAAAACATTTAATGCAAGAGCCAAATCAATTTTGAATCATTTAAAATAGATTTACCAAACTTAACAAAATTCTGTTAAGGATTTTCAAAAAATAATCGGTTGAAATGTCGAAACAACTGATTGAATTGGTTTGACAGCAAAGTCAACTAAAGTCAAACAACTTCAAATCCTTTTAAAAAATTTCTAAGTGTGAAACAACCGATTGAAACGATAAAACAATAGGTTGTTTTTCCACTTCTTTAGAAAACAATCTTTTTCAAAAAGGTTTTGATTTAAACCAGTTTTGAATTCTAACTAAGAGTGGATTACAAATTCAAACTACCCAGAACCCACACACACAAGCAGCAACACCTTCAACCAATCTTCATGAATTTGGAGACACAAAAACTCTTGTTCAACAGGTCCTCCATCACATTATTTACTAGTGCGGAAAGTATGTCGAATTTTCCTTATGTTCTAAAAAAGATTTGAAATAACACTATTTTTTTCATTCTAACAAACTAATAAAGAGAATTTAGACATTATATACGTCGAAAGACGCTACCCTATGAAGTGAGCATAAATCGAATCTTAATTATATATTAATAGTAAATTAATTATATAAATATAGTATCCGAATTATATTTAAAAGATATCACCACATTTTTCATACTAAAGTTGTTGGATCTTACTAAAAAAGAAAGGCTTTATTTGTGCAAAATTCATACATTGTTAATCCAAGGCAATGGCTTTTATTCTTGGTCACCCATTTTGCCGCGATGCTTCGCCTCGACGTTAGTCAAACTCTGAAATTATATCACTTGAATTATGCAAAATCGATAGTACTATTGTACAATATTTTATGTTGACTTATGACTAAACGTTTATCAAACAATGAGAGATCATGACCCATTGGTACACCACTAATGCGAAGATTCTATCACATCAACCTACACTTAATTGCTTCCATTTCTGTGAAAATATCTGGCACACAACACTGAAACTTGAAACAAATTAACCCCCAATTAGTCAACACTTAAAAAATGATTAACTAAAGCACATGTGTCCAAATTAGTGGTTTCCTTAACCAATCTGTTAATCTAGTTAATAGAGAAGTTTGATGATGATGTTTAATTAACAAGTAAACCAAATCATGAAAAGTCTTTGGCGTGCAAGAAACTGTGCTTGTTTCCATCTTAACTTTATTTAATTTCAATGTATCTGACTTACCCCATGTTAATTTTGTGCTGACTTTGCAAAATTCAAATGGAAAAAGCTTAAAATATGTATGTTGGACATGACATGGAAACAAAACAAGTCAAACACGTTGCCGGATTAACAAAAACACATGGACCATTGGACATTTGGACCTCAACCAATCAAAATTAACATCTTGTCTTAATCTTCTTCCACTCTCATTTTTTTTTTCTTGTTTAATTTGTTTGTGCTTTCACGAAAGAAAGAGAATCCAAAATCGTTGGGTTTGTACTTCACTTTTTTTCTTTCTTATTGTTCACTCACTCGTGTGGCTTTGTCCCCCTCCTTCGGTTCTCTCCTTTTTATGATCACACTCATGTGGGGAAGGTCATCACACACTAATTTGTGTCTTCCTTCACACATGTCTTACCCTCTCTTTTCTCTTTTATCTCTTTGTAACTTTGCACACCTCAAGCTTACTCCATTGTGACCTCATATTTCTTCATTTTTCACAATTGACTAAGAATAGTCATATATTTCACCACGAGTAAAATTTTTGTACAAATTTAAAATGATAAACGTATAATTCAACTAATTTAAAAGAAGTAATAATTTGTTTTTATCGATTTTTATAACTTTTTCTATAAAAAAAAAAAAAATACTATAGTCCTCCTTTATATGCTAGACCCTTTTAACCAAGTCAAAAAAATTAGTCAAAAAAATTTAATTTAGTTAAAAAAAATATATTAGTAAATTTAATTATTTTTAACAATTATTCTTGACGTTATTGGCACTCATTATCTTACTACTTTTACCTCTACTTGTAATTATTTAATATAGAGAGAGAATAATGGTTATACTATTAGAGAGAAATAATTTATCTTAATCATTTACAGTTACTTATTGATTGAAAATTGTGAGACAATTCAGCATATTTTAGTAAAAAAAATACTTAAACATACATAAGATAATTTATAAAATGTCTTATAGGTTCAACAAACAAATTTCTCAAAAAGCCTCTATATAAGACAGTAAATGACTATATACATATATATATATATATATATATATATATATATATATATATATATATATATATTATACTGATAGTGTTTACTTAGGGTTTAAATTCCACTAAAAATGGCACTTTTGAAAGAAAAAAAGAAACATTATGTGAATATGATGATCTCTAATGTGAGGTTTGGTTCATATTGATGAGCTTGTTCTTGAAAGAGAAAACATTACTATGATGCAAATTGAAGTTGTTAATGATTGCTATGGGGCGAGGCAGCGCAAAGAATAGATGGAAAGAGCAATACATTAGGGTAGGAAGAAGCATGCATGCAGTGAGGGAATTGAAGGTGGTGTTTAATTAGTCGATTCGTCCGAGATTGTTTTCTTGTCTTGTTTTGGCATTATTTGAGCGATTAAGTGGAGCCATTATCATTCTCTTAATCATAGGTAACCCCTATTTAGCATCATGGTGACTTCCACGTTACACCACAACCAATGTGTTGGCTTCCAATAAGGACGACCTTCCACAGATATTATCACACTCCATCCAGCTATCGTAGTTTACTCTCTCAAACAACTCATTTTACATAGCAACAACCATCTATTTGATCATTCAAACTAAACACGGTTTAAATTCATTCTTGATAATAAGTAAATTAAAATCAAGCATTTGAAATAAGCTTTCATCTTTCTATGCATATTTCATTTCAAAATAGATACTTATATGTTATTATTAGTGTAAACTAATCTCTATGTCATTACTAAAGTTTAATTTTTTTGTTATCATTAAAATTTAATTACTTCATAAAATTTGTTTAATAGTAGAAATTATTTAAATGATATAAAATATGTTGTAGAGAAATAATAATTTTCATCAAATAAAGTTTGAATCGTCATAAAAATTGCATTTTACAATCTTTATTTTGTTTGAATCGTCTCACGAGTGCTTTGACCATTTGAAGAAATAATTCTTGAACTAACATTGAACTTAGATGCTTGGAAGAAGATGTTGATGGAATGCGATTAGAAGTCATGTAGAAACATGTAATAGGCAGGCAATAGTCAACGATCAACTAACATTAGATAGTCAACTATGCACTCAAAGAAAAAGTCGAAATTAGTTGTAGAACCGATCTTTTGGGCTCGAACGAAAGCCTATCCTTTTAGAAAGATTAGAAACTCTAAAAATACAGTAGAAGTACCACATAAGCTTAGAGACTTAGACACTTAGTTAGTTAGTCAGTAAGTGTGACAATTTTAGTTTACTGTTTTTGGTTTTCCGTTGTATGACATTTTGAGCTCCAAGCAATCAATTCAATTTCTTCTTCTTAGTTCATATTTCTTTTTCTCTTTCATTTTCACCTTTTTTTAGTTCTTTTTTTAAAGGAATTCAATTCTGGAAATGGATTTCAATGATTAGAACACAATGTTAGATGATGCTCTATTCTAGTGTTTTTCTCTTTAAAATCTTTATAAAATTCTATTTTCGATTGAAAATTTGTTTTTAAGGACATATGAACTTATTGTCTATATGTTTCTTCATCATTCACTACAAAAAATATGGTATAAAGTGGCGGTTTTAATATGGCGGTTATTAATAAAGTGGCGGTTTTAAGGAATCCAGATTTGACTCCCTTGCATTTGAAGTAGAAGAACATTGAACCATGGTTTTGGTCCCTATTTTTCATAACTGAATTGGGTTTCATTTTTCTTTACTACATTTGTATTCTATTCATGTTTATTTACATTTCTATCATTTACATTTAAAATTTACATTTTCCTTTCACTTTTAATACATTCTAAATCGTTCTTAGTTTACATTTCATCATGCCCTATTTTATGTTCATGATTTTTACATTTATGCAATTTTTAATTCCTGCAATTTATCTTTTTGCCCTTTACGTTTCCATCCCTTTATATTTTATGCAATTTACCTTTTTATCAATTACATTTCTTGAACAATTTAAATTTCAGTTATTTACATTTTCTCGCAATTTACTTTTCATGTTCTCACTTTTTTTTTTTCGTTCTCTGTAAGTAGAATTATTAGACAATCTAGTTAGTGATTGCTAACTAGAGTGTTTAACAATTGTACTTAGTTTTTTTCAATTCATTTTACTTTTGGAAATTTAGTTTGAAACTTTATCCTTTGTATTTTTTTTTTTTTTTGTATAACTAGGCGATTTAGTAGACAATGATCGTCTAGATTATCTAATAGTTGTACTTAGTTGTTTTCTTTACCAAATTTCTTTCATGCTAGAGTAGATTTACTTTCGATTTTATTCATGACTTTATTGTTCTTTGGTGTTCTTTACGGTTTAGATTCTACTACATATTTTGTTGAAATTTTATTTACCACAATTTCAGTTTCTATTCATTTCTTTTATGCTTCCTGGTTATAATTTGAATTCTCTTTCCAGTACTTTATGTTTTATCATTTACTTTTAATTTATTTACACTTTTTGGTGTCATTAGATGGTCTATCAGACAATTGTCTTGTTAGACGATCTAATGTACACTTTGTCTTACATTTTACTTTCTAATTACATTCAGCAATCAAAATCCAATTTCCCTATTTCTTAATTTGTGAAGAAAAGAATATTAAATAATAGATTCAATTAACATGTTTTCTTTGGGATTCAACCTAGGTTGACCCTATACCACATTACTAGAAAACTTAGTATTGTTGTTTGAAAAACTGGATGCTACTAAGGAGTTATCAAAATGGGTGTTGTTTCCAAGGAAATTAATAACTTTCGATTTTCTAGTATTTTTCTAGACTAATTGCATTTTCTTAAGATTTCTTTTGTTCTTATTTTATATTTAATATTAGATTGGTATTTTCTCCAAAATAATAGAGTTTTTACAAAAAAATTATAAAAATTGCATTTTATAACTTATATTTGCTTGAATCGTTTTACGGGTGCTTTGGTCATTTGAAAGAACAACTTTTGAGCCGACTTTGACCTTAGAAGCTTGGAAGAAGATGTTGATACAATGAAGATTGGAAACAAGCAACAAACGATCAATAGTCAATGGTTAACTAGCACTAGAAGGTCAACTTTGCCCTCAAAGAAATAGTTGAAGTTAGTTTCGAACTGATCTTTTGGACTCGATTGAAAGCTCATCCTTTTGTAAAGATTAGAAACTCTATAAGATTTAGACACTAAGATACTTAGTTAGTTAGCCGGTATGTGCGAGAGTTTTAATTTACAGTTTCTAGTTTATTGTGTTATTATGTTATGAGCTCCAAAGTAATCGATTCAAATTCATCTTCTTCATTCGTGTGTTCCTTTCTCTTTCACTCTCACATTTTCTTAGTTATTCTTTCAAAACAAATCCAATTTAAGAAATGATTTTTTAGCAATTCGAACACCATGTTAGACAATACTCTCTTCTAGCGTTTTTCTCTTCAAAATCTTTACAAAATTTTGTTTTTGATTAAAAATAGGTTTTTAAGGACATACAAAGTGATTGGTTATATATTTCTTCATCATTAAGGAATCCAGATTTGGATGCTTCCATCGGTCTCTATAAAAAATCTTTCCTATTGTGAATTTATATTCCTTGCTTTGCACATCTACATACAAAATGGTGTCCCTTCACTAGTGCAAAAAGAAGAAAATGGTACTCTTTATTTAGTGCAGCTTTTGCGCTACCCACTTTCGTAAAAAACGCGGTGGCATTTTTGAAATCATTTTGATTTACGAATGCAGCTATTTGTATAGCTGCACTTGTAAATCAAAGCATTTTGATTTACGAATGCGGTTTTACCTTTAGCCGCATTCGTAAATCCTTTTTTACCCTAAATTTTGAAGCGCGCCACACACAATTTCATACTTTCTTTCTTGTCTTTGCCTTTGTTTCACATTTGCGTTCTGAGTTCATCTCCTTCTACTGCATCTGCATTCCATTTGTGCCAATGTAAGTTTCTTGAGCTCTTTTTTTTCCTCTTCATCTTCACAAATATATGCATAGATGTTTTCGTTTTTCTTATATATGTTTTTTTCCTTGCATTGGTGGTCTCGAAGCATTATTTCATTGGCTGGCATTCGTTGCTCCGTCGCTACTTCTCTATCCGCCGCCGTCGTTGTTGGCACTCCCGTGCCACTCTTCATGTATAAATCTTTTTCGTTTTTCTTACATTGTTTGGTTTCTTGCATTGCTCAGTACTCTTTCATTGCCTTTGTGGGTTCTTGTGGGTTTTTTTATTTGCTTCGTCGCTGCTTCCCTGTCCGCCGTCGCTTCCGCTGCTACTACCGTTGCTGGCGCTTCCGTGCCACTCTTCATCAATGTTGCCTTCACACAGATTGGCAGTGTTTTAAATTTTTTGAATTTTTTTTAATGTTTTGGCATATATAACTGCGGCTACAAGAAATATTCGCACTTATAAATGGTATTTACAAGTGCGGCTATATAGCCGAACTCTTATCTCTTCGATTTACAAGTGCGTGCTGATCAAATGCGGCTATACAACCGCACTTATAAATTTAAAATAGCCGCACTCGTTTTTCCTTTCTACACCAGTGCTTGTACCCAACATAGATTAACTACCATCTCCCCTGCTTAGATATTTGCACATACTTTTACGCAACTAGATTCACCAAGTTTGAGAATGGTTAGATGACTCCAAGACATGTGATATGGTATAGATATAAAAAAAACTAGTGACCTCTGATATATTAATTTTATGAAAGAGTTTCTTTTTTTTTATATAAAAGTTTTCATGTTAGACATCACTATACAACTTGACATCTCAGCTAGGCTAACACTTCAAGTAACAACAATCATATGCCATCACATGAAAAAAGTATTATTAAAAAAGAAAAAAAATACAAAAATATGGAGGGACTAGACCAAAACTCGTATGTTAACAAAAACGATACAAATGTAGATTATACCTATTCATAAAGAATTCTAAGAACAGACTAGATGGAATTCTATTATACCAATGAAATGATTCTCTATGAATAAATCCTAAATTAGTCAACTTATCAGCACACGCATTCTCTTCACGAAAAATATGAGTAACTCTAAACCGATTGTCCCACAAAAATTAAGACAAGTATTCCATTGATTAAGAAGCATCCACGGACCAATAGTTCTAGCAGTAAACGTAGCACAAACCAAGGCAGAATCACATTCAAGCCAGACATTAGAAAGCCCCATTTTTTGAGCTTCCTCCATAACATGTATAACTCCATAAGCGACCAAAGCAGTCTAAACTACAAGAAACGCAGAAAAAACACCAATAAATTCTCCCATACTCCCATGAAAAATACCTTCACAAGTAGCAAGACCAGGATACCCCCTAGCAGCCCCATCAGTGTTAACTTTAACTCAGCCCAGTGAAGGAAACTCCCATCTAACAGGAAGAGGACGAAGAACTTTACCACTACGAGTATTAATACCAAAAAACTTAATCACGTTGAAATCCAACATATCATTCTTCATTGAAATTTTAGACAAATTTCCCACTAGACAAGTTAAATCTTTAATTACTGAAATAGCCCTACAAACCTCAATCTTATCCCGAAATCTAGCATAATTCCTCATACGCCATATCATCCAAATAGAAAAGGTTATCAAAACAAGCTTAATCAATTTAACCAAAGGACTACCATTACTCTTAATAAAAGAAAGAAAATCATCCTTATTAGAGAAATGAGAAGTAAGAAAAATCTATCAAACCTAACTCCAAATATGCAAAGCATTAGTTGTTACAGATTATGTAAGAAACAAAATTTCAGTGGCAAAAAAAAGGTATAAACAATCATATGGACACCTATTGATGCAATAGATTATAAAACCAAATTGTGATAAACCACAACAAATTAGTAGGCACAACATATTACTGAATCGAATTTCCCATAGTAAACCACATTTTAAGTATTAATAACATTTAGTACTAAACTTGAATAGCAACACTAATGCAAAATAAGGTCGAAAACATATGAATGGCCAGATAACCAATCGTAGTTAACCTCAGATAAATATCTACATAATGTGCATGTTCTTATGTTGAAGCATAATATAATTACAGTGTTTAGATTTGAAGTTGCAATGGTCCAATATCTGTGCAAATTCATTGTGTATTTCTATTGTTCTATTTAACTATGTTCTACCTCACACCAACAAACATCTTCCTCACAGAATTTACTCTTTGTCTGAAGTTTTCTTAGCATATGAAAGAGTCACACTCCCAGCTAATTTCCCTATAACACACACACACACTTAAATTTATTTGGTTGATAAAAAGTATCTCTATAGGAATTGATCCCGCCGCGGACTCGAGCGTGGATGGGCTCCGCGTTCCTCCCGCGTCCGTGTCTGTTCCTCCGGTTGGCTTCCCTTCATTCGAAGCAAACGGTTCCTGCAAACACAGAGGGGCGCCCTAGCGGCCGGTGTAGCTCCGACGCTCAAGTCAGTTTGGGCAAGGAAACATCAAGAACTCTCTTTTTCTAATTTCTGGGTTACGTCCCTCATACCTGGTTTGGTGTTCTTCTCCCTCATATAAACCCACGTCGCTCCCTACTGGCTACCTCTAGGGCCACTTGATTGCTCTGCACCGCCGCTGTCTACCACCAGGCCTACCTTGCGTGCAGGCCTTCCTCACTTGAGTGCAAAGTCTGACAGGGGAGGCTGCGTGGGTACCTCTGTACCCCTCGACTTCTGTGCCTATGTGCCCTACCTATTCTCTGGGAACATCTTCACCGTCCACGTGGCAGACATGCAACCCCACTGGGAGACTCTAACCTTGATGGGTTCTTGTCCCAGCAAGATTCTGCACCTAACTGCATCTTCTCATCTTCATGCGTGGTTGCCTCGCGACTAAGGCCATTCCCTGCCTCTGGGCGCTTTACTGATCATTGGTCGCGTTGTTCACAATGCGCGGCCGATGTCACCTCGACACACACACCGATGACCGAGGTGTCTCTCATCCTGGCCGATGTTCGATGGCGCTTCTTTACGTTGTCGTGCTCTGCTTATGGAATCAAGCGAGGTCCTTGAGTAACGTTCTCGCTGGGAGCCTGGGTCCCAGTTTAACACGTGTTGGCAAGGAACCCCCGACGACTGATCACTCTGCATGCACCGATGACTGATCACTCTGCATGCACCGATGGCTGATCACTCTGCATGCACCGATGAGTGATCACTCTGCATGCACCGATGAGTGATCACTCTGCATGCACCGATGACTGATCACTCTGTATGCACCGATGACTAATCACTCTGTATGCACCGATGACTAATCGGTGCTTCATCACTTCTCGCACTCTACTTCCAGGCGCTCAAGTAGGAACCGGTCTTCTGGTGGCGGTCACTCGGTAGCTGACCACTGATCGCCATTCTTGAACGATCTCCACCCTGGTTTATCTGCTATCTCATGCCACGCGTTACTCTATGACTGGCCCACGTGGTCATCTGCTGCTGACGTCATCGGATACCGATGACCGACCGGATCACAAGCCCCCCAGTCTCGAGCTGTGAACTTGTTCTCAGCGAAGAGACTAAGTGGTCCTCCAAAGAGAAGAAGGAGCTCGAAGCCAATGTACCTGAGACCATGGCTGCTGGTGCCGAGGCTTTGATAGATGGGTTCCGTGGGCTTGCAGCAGGTTCACTGCGTCCTGCCAGACTTGGACTCTACCCAACCTAGCCTCCACCATTTAGTGGTCGATGGCAGGCTCATTCCTCCTCCTTGAGCTTCTTCCCTTGCCACTTCTCCTTTTGTGTAATTTCTCTTTATGCTACAAACTTGTATATAAATCTTTTATGCATAAGTTCATGTTGGATGACTGACCTGATGGCGTCTAAATGCTTCGACTGATCGCCCAAGAGCTTGTTTGGGGAAGCTTTCATACTCGGAGCTTCACTACCGACCACCGACTAGCATGTTAGCGCACCATCAATCAGTCACCGCCCTTCAGGTTTCGCATTACTTCTGTGTCACTCCAGCGCTAGTTGCATAGAGGGCCCGAACGCCAAGGATGACGCCTGTGTTTTGGGGAATGCTTCTTGATGACCCCTCTTGCCTCAGCCTCGCTGTAAGAAGTCGAGGTGAGGTCTTTCTCCTCTCGCCTCAGCCTCGCTGTACTAAGTCGCGGTGAGGACTTTTTATCTCGCCTCAACCTTGCTGTAAAAAGCAGAGGAAGAGGACTTTCTTTGTTGCCTTAACTTTGCTGTATGAAGCAGAGGAGAAGGACTTGGATCTCTTGCCTCAACCTTGCTGTAAGAAGCAGAGGAAGAGGACTTTTCTCTCGCCTCAACCTTGCTGTAAAAAGCAGAGGAAGAGGACTTTCTCTGCCTGCACCCCGCTGTACAAAGTCGAGGGTGAGGACTTTCTCCTCTGAGTGGGTGCATGCTCCCAGGGGAGCACCAGGGGTGGCTGTCTAAGCGCACTCGCTAGGCGCATCCCTGCCTGCATGGTATCACCGCACGCCCTTTGAGTGGGTAACTCCTCTTCTTCTGGTTTGAAATCATGCGGGGCGCATGCGTAACGCTCTCGCTGGGAGCCTGGGTCCCAGCTTAACACGTGTTGGCAAGACCCCGATGACCAACCTTCTTCTGGAATCATGCGAGGTGCATGCGTAACGCTCTCGCTGGGAACCTGGGTCCCAACTTAACACGTGTTAGCAAGACCCCGATGACCAACCTTCTTCTGGAATCATGCGAGGTGCATGCGTAACGCTCTCGCTGGGAACCTGGGTCCCAGCTTAACACGTGTTAGCAAGACCCCGATGACCAACCTTCTTCTGGAATCATGCGAGGTGCATGCGTAACGCTCTCGCTGGGAACCTGGGTCCCAGCTTAACACGTGTTGGCAAGACCCCGATGACCAACCTTCTTCTGGAATCATGCGAGGTGCATGCGTAACGCTCTCGCTGGGAACCTGGGTCCCAGCTTAACACGTGTTAGCAAGACCCCGATGACCATGCACCGACCGAGTGCTCACTACTGACATGCACCGACGGTTGATCGCGCGTTAGGTGCGCCGATGACTGATCGCGCTCTGCTTCTTGGTGCTTCAACGCGAAGATGATGTCTTGCTACGGGGAAGAAGAGTTTTTCTTGTTGACCCCTCTTGCTTCCCTCGAGGTCATCGACCTTTAGGTCTGGTTCCTGTTTGGACGTTTCTCGAAATCTTCCCTTTCCCTCTCTCGGTCTTACTAGTACTCCCGAGTTCCCAAACTTTGGCCACCTGCACTCACCCCTGGGGTGAGGAGAATATAGGTCAGTGGTCCATACTCGCGCCTGGGGCGAGCAGGCTCCAACCGATCGCTTGGACTTGCATCTGGGGCAAGCGGAACTTGAAACTGGGAAACATGTGCACACTTGACATACTGAAATCTTTTTTATTGGGTGGCCTCGTTAAAAACCCTCATCAGGGAAAAGAGTGCCCCCTGATCTGCTCAACTATTTACAGTATATACATTGAGTGTGTGTGCAGCGCAAGAACGCATCTACCTTACAACTTAACTGAAGTAGAAGCTTGAGTGTGTAGCGTTCCATGCTCTGGGAATAACTGTTCCGTCCAGAGTCTTTAGCCGACGAGCTTCAATCTCCGACGCCTCAACTACTCTGTGTGGACCTTGGCGATGACCGACCTGGCGAGCACACCATTTTTTCCAGCAACGACGAAAAGCTTTGTCCTTCACTTCAAACTTGTTCGCGCTTCCCAAGCTCTCCATAAGCTCGTTGCTTCCCCTTCGTTACACCATCGCGAGGTGTGTTAAAGAGAACTGACTGGACTTCCTCGAACTTGTGCGGGAAGCTCATGATTTCAAGTGCTTCTCCAATCCCTCTTTCTCCTGCAAACGTGCAGAAATCCCACACTATCTGGGGTCTGGCGAGGTTCACAGAAGTGTAACCCTCGTTCATCCAGGCCTTGGGGTCGACTGGCGGATATACAAAGTCAACAGCTAAAGAACTGGACTCTTTGCAATTTTCTATCGCCGAGCTTAAAGACTCTGCCTCTGCTTCCACCTGAGCTACCTGGGAGCCCCCCCAGTGTAGCATCTTCTATCACCTGATTTCCCCGTGCACAGGGATTTCATGCTGCTGATCACCTGCCTGGGACCCCGAAGCGCGATCACCTTGTGCCTCCCTCAGGTAATCGGTCAGGAAACCTATCTTCACCAACTCAGCAAGTTGACGCCCCAACGCCAAGCATGTGTGGAGTGTGTGTCCATAAGCTTGATGGAACTCACACCACTCGTCCTTCCTCCTTCCAAGTACCATGTCAGTTTTCTCTGGTACTCGGAGTCTCGCAGCCACCGCAGGGATGGCGATCAGCTCTGCCAACTCTATCACGAAATCATACCTAGGGGGTGTGTTGTTCTCCCTTGCACGCCCCCTGGGTTGGTTCTTCCTGGGTGCATACGGACGAGGCCTTCCCTGCGCCTTCCTCTCCTCCTTGGTCTCATACACCCGCACCTGCTGCTGCTGCTGCTTCCCCTGACCTCCGCGCGGCTTCGTCGGCGCAGTGCTGCCTCTCTTCTCAGAGACCTCTGCCTCTGCTACAATGTGCGCCACCGCGCGTCGCCGTATCTCAGCAAAGGTGGCGGGGTGGCTCCTGATGAGGGATTCACTGAAAGGACCAAGCAGCACGCCTTTCTTGAACGCGTGCACTAACATGTTCTCGTCTTTGCTGGGCAATCTCACCACCTGCGCAGCGAAACGGTTGAGGAAGTCCTTCAGCGACTCCCCCTGGTACTGGCGCACGTCGAACAAATCGTAAGACACCACTGGTGGCGCTCTGTTGACGATGTACTGCTCCGTGAACAGCTTTGAGAACTGGTGGAAAGAGGTGATGTGGCCCTCCGGCAGGCTCACGAACCACTCCATAGCTACTCCGCTCAGCGTGTCATAAACATTTTGCAGTACACAGCGTCTGAACCTCCAGACAGCATCATCTGAGTGTGGAAGGCTGTCAAATGTGCCTCTGGGTTTTCCACCCCCGTGAACGACGCCTTCACTCCCACTAGGTTGGGAGGCACCACCGTGTTCATGATCTCGGGGGAGAAAGGCATAGGAAATGCTCTAGGGGGCGACGGCGGCATCGACGTTCTATCTACGAATACGCGCTCATTCTGCGCCTGCAATTCCCTACGCAACTCCTCGTTCACCCGGTTCAGCTCTTCATTTCTGCTATGCGATGCAGTCAGCTCTGCATGCATCTTCTCTCGCTCAGCTCTCGATGCCACGACATTCTCTTGCAGCGCGCGCATCATCTCCATGACCTGCGCCATGGTAACAGCTCCTTCTTCAGCAGATGGCGCAGGTACCGTTTGTCTGGTTCTTCTACTCATCTGTGCGATTTCCACTCTCGTTCTTGTGTATGGGGGCTTCGTTTTACTTCGTGCCCCACGGTGGGCGCCAAATGATCCCGCCGCGGACTCGAGCGTGGATGGGCTCCGCGTTCCTCCCACGTCCGTGTCTGTTCCTCCGGTTGGCTTCCCTTCGTTCGAAGCAAATGGTTCCTGCAAACATAGAGGGGCGCCCTAGCGGCCGGTGTAGCTCCGACGCTCAAGTCAGTTTGGGCAAGGAAAATCAAGAACTCTCTTTTTCTAATTTCTGGATTACGTCCCTCATACCTGGTTTGGCGTTCTTCTCCCTCATATAAACCCACGTCGCCCCCTACTGGCTACCTCTAGGGCCACTTGATTGCTCTGCACCGCCGCTGTCTACCACCAGGCCTACCTTGCGTGCAGGCCTTCCTCACTTGAGTGCAAAGTCTGACAGGGGAGGCTGCATGGGTACCTCTGTACCCCTCGACTTCTGTGCCTATCTGCCCTACCTATTCTTTGGGAACATCGTCACCGTCCACGTGGCAGACATGCAACCCCACTGGGAGACTCTAACCTTGATGGGTTCTTGTCCCAGCAGGATTCTGCACCTAACTGCGTCTTCTCATTTTCATGCGTGGTCGCCTCGCGACTAAGGCCATTCCCTGCCTCTGGGCGCTTTACTGATCATTGGTCGCGTTGTTCACATTGCGCGGCCGATGTCACCTCGACACACACACCGATGACCGAGGTGTCTCTCATCCTGGCCGATGTCCGATGGCACTTCTTTACGTTGTCGTGCTCTGCTTATGGAATTAGGCGAGGTCCTTGAGTAACGTTCTCGCTGGGAGCCTGGGTCCCAGTTTAACACGTGTTGGCAAGGAACCCCCGACGACTGATCACTCTGCATGCACCGATGACTGATCACTCTACATGCACCGATGGCTGATCACTCTGCATGCACCGATGAGTGATCACTCTGCATGCACCGATGACTGATCACTCTGTATGCACCGATGACTGATCACTCTGTATGCACCGATGACTGATCGGTGCTTCATCACTTCTCGCGCTCTACTTCCAGGCGCTCAAGTAGGAACCGGTCTTCTGGTGGCGGTCACTCGGTAGCTGACCACTGATCGCCATTCTTGAACGATCTCCACCCTGGTTCATCTGCTATCTCATGCCACGCGTTACTCTATGACTGGCCCACGTGGTCATCTGCTACTGACGTCATCGGATACCGATGACCGACCGGATCAGGAATATTTATATATTTTAAAAATAAGAGAGTTATCGTGTTATTGGTTTTACTAGAATATTTTATTTATTATTATGTTAAATAATTTATCAATAATAATATGATATTTCTTCAGTAAAAAATTTACTTTTATTAGGGAATGCTATTCTTACCTACTACTCTTTGGAAATTAATGTGTTCGTGGAAAGCTTGAGAAAGAAAAACCAAATGTTATTTTTTAGAACATAAATTTAATAGGAAACATCTTTTTCCATCTTTAGATTTTTAATAAATTAAAGCAATTCCTTTACCAAACATTTTTATGTGTATAAACATTCAGTTACTAGCTTAAAATTATCCTTCATTCCAAAGACAGAAAAGACTATTTTGATAAAGTAACTTATTGGATATATATTTATTTTATTGTTTTCAGGTATATATATATATATATATATATATATATATATATATATATATATATATATATATATATATATATATTTATTTATTTATTTTTGGAAAACTTAGTTGAATCACAGCGAGCACCGACTTGTAGATATAGTTTTCATCAATTCAAACATTTTTTTGTCTACTAGCAATCAATATTCAAACTTTGATTGTAGGTTGAGAGAGTTTAATAGTTTCCACTAAATTCAATCCATGAATGAATGAATGAAGTAAAGGTAAATGCTAACCAACATGTCCATAAAATATTCAAAATGCAATAGTTTTCACTAAAAAAGGTCATGAATAGATTTCTACTTTCAATACATCTCTAATATCAACTTGATTCCAAAATTCTTTAATGAGTGTATAAGTTTACTATAGTCAACAAAAACTTTAAACAAATATCTAAAGATTAATGTAACCTGAGTGCACCCATTGTCAAATTGTAACACTTGGCATATTATATGTCACATAAGTCTAGAGGCACACATGTGATGTCTTTGTTTGACCCTCCCCACTTGTCAACCTTGTCCACTCATTGAACAATGATGCAATTAATTAATGAAGCAGTGGTGTGACAAATCTGAAGTGGAGATTTTTCAAGAGAGTGTGTGATGGGTACGTGTGACCATGTGTTTGTGGTAACCTGCCTGTTGCCCTCCATGCCATGCTAGGTTATTAGAGATCACAATGTAATCAGAGTCTCTCATGAAAAATGTGGATGAATTTATTAATTTCGTTTATGGATCTATTTAGATTTATCTTGCATCATTTACAATTTATATGGGTTAAAGATGTAAAAAAAAAAGTATTTTTTCTTGTTTCTTTTCAAGTTTTTTCCTGTCCATCAATTTTAAAAAATAAAATTTCAAAACTTAAAATAGTTGTTGTAAATTTTGAAAGATAAAATAATTATTTTAAAAATTTCAAAATTAATAAAATACAAGATAAAATTCTATTAGATACGAGAAGCACTACAAAAAATTATTAAATAAAAACTAATTTTAAAGATAAAAAATAATTAATTATTAAAATGACTAAATTGAAGAATATTTTAGAGACTAAAAAATTTTTTAATTTCTAAATTAGTTTCTAAAATTTTTAAATAATTTATAAATTGGTATCTAATTAGCTACCAAATTTTAACTACCAATTATTTAAATTTTAAATTTGGTAAAAAAACTTTGATAACTAATTAGATATTAATTTAAAAACTATTTAACAATAATAAAAACTAATTTAAAAACTAAAAATTTTTTTGTCTCTTAAATAATTTTTAATTTAGTCATTATAATAATATTATTTTTTCTTTCTAAAAATAGTTTTTATTTAATAATTTTTTTTAGGGAAGAAATATTCTAATAAAAAATGTAAAATTAATTTTTTTAACTTTTATTTTTTATATATATTACGAATGAAATATTTTAATATATTTTCATTTTTTATATAAATTAGCTCGTTAGCGGAACAGGACAATAGGAAATGCTCGGTCCCTAATTTAGTTTAGAGTTGTGAGTTTGGGGGGTGTGAGGTGTGTGGTTTGAGAAGGGAGTGTGAAGTTAGGTAGGGTTGGGCAAATGATTAGGACGGAGGAATATTAAAAATGTGTCACTTTCAGGCTCTGACTCTCATGAAAACAAACCACCCTACAGCTACAAAGGATACGAACTGGGACCCACCTGTCGTCGCACGCGTGCACGCCGCGTGGAGCCCACTCGTTGACTCGCTTCAGTTTCAAATTGCCCATTATTGTGCTTTTTTATTGTTATTTTTGTGAAGACAAGCCTCGTTTTGTGTGTATAGGAGTTCTGAATTATGATACCCGCATTGGTTTTATTTTTAAAATATGGTTTAATGTTCTTTCCAGAAATAAAAATAAAAAAATGCAAAAGTTTTCATCATCTTAATAAAATATTTATAAAAATTTTGTAGATAGTAAATGTGATTTTAATCCCAATAAAATGAATGTGTTTGTGTCATCGTGCTTTTCTTCTTTGTATTTTCTTCCTTTCAAATTTAAATAGGTATTTTTGTTTCTATAAAATAAGTAAATTTTGGTTTTAGTTCCTGTAAAAAAGACATCTTTGATAATTTTAATCTTTCCAAAACCTAAATTTGTTACTTTTGGTTCCTAATATGTATTTTATGATAAACAACATATTTGTTTTAGGAATGTAAAAAATGTTTCCAAGATATCAAATATTAGGACAGCATAATATATACTGGTGGGTTTATGATAAATATTTTATTGCTAAATGTATTAGTTGTTAGCTAGTGTCACTAACATAGTAGAGATAAAAGAAAATTTTAACATTTTAAGGGATGAATAAAAAAAACTAAGATATTAAAATTAAAAATTAATAATTTTGCATGAACTAAAAACATATTTAAATCGATTCTTTATTATAACTTAAGTAATAATAACTACTATTATCTTTAAACTTTGAAAATAAAAGTTAATTAAGTAGATTTTTATTTTAGAAATTGGATGTTTTAGAAAAAAAAGGAGTAATCTATATAAGAGTTTGACATAAGCATTGAGTTGTATAAATTAATATCTAATTAACTACTAATGTTATAATATTTAAAGTCTTTAGATGTTTTCTAACTTCTTTTCTATCATAGAGTTGTTTTTTCTTGGTGGATGAATAACTTTCAAGTAAGGGATGAATAACTTTGAAGTAAGGGGAGTTGAACTATATACTTAGGAAAAATTTAGGTTTAAACTATAAATTTGAAATAATGTATCCACTAGTTATGTAAATAGTTTTAAAATTAGTTTAAGGTTCAAATGTTATTTTGACTTGTTAGGGTGTTGGATGAACCTATATTCAGTAATTTGGTAATTTAGTGAAATTATATGCAAAACAAATTTCATTCAAAATAAGTTGGAAATCATAAAATTGTTCGTACTTGAATCTTTGGATGAATAGGCCATGTTTTGGTTTAAGATTTATAACCATGGTGATGTTGTTTTGAATGGAATTGAGTGTTGTCTATGTATATTTTGATTGAATAAGGTACTTGTTATTTTGATTGTTTAAAGTACTTGTATATAAGGAAAAATTTTGTTTGAATTGATAATTAGAAATAAAAATTTGTTTTGGTAAATTACTTAAAATTTTTGGTTCAACCTAGTGTGCTCAATAAATGAGAACTCCCTCAACAAGTCTCATCCATATATTAGGGGATTAGTTACAAATATTTTTCTCTCAACCAATGATTTGCTTCATATATTATCTAAAATTTCATTAAAAAAAATCATTAAATAGAAATTAGTTTTAAAGATAAAAAATAGTTAGTTACTATTTACTAAATTAAATATTATTTTAAACACTAAAAAATTATTTATATCTAAAGTAGTTTTTATTATTAATAAAATTTATAAATTATTTTATAAATTAGTATCTAATTAACTACTAATATTTTAATTACCAACTACTTTATATGTCAATATAGAAACTAATTAGATACTAATTCAGTAACTAATTATTTATAATAGAAACTATTTTAGATGATCATAAATTTTTTAGTTTTTAAAATAATATTTAATTTATTTAATATAATAACTAATAATTTTTTATTTTTAAATTTAATTTTTATTTAATGATTTTCTTATAATGTTTTGCTCAAATGAATTTATGTAAAATTTGCTTTGTGAATGAGACCTTACTCAATAAATTTTAAATTGAGATAAATAGACAATTTAAATAATTAAATTTATTTAATAAATTCCTATTCTCTTAGAAAAATTACTCTAATATATGAAATGTAATTGTTTAATGTATTTTGCATCTATCTTTCTCAATGTTGTTTCTCTAAATATTAGTGAATTAATATTTTATTTTATATTTTTATTTATTGCTCTTTTTATGATGAGAGTGATATTATTGTGATGAATATAGATTTAGGTAGTAATCGGGAAGGTGCGGTTGAGTTGAGTTGTTGACATGTGGTGTTAATTTTATTTTTAATTCTTTAACTTTTAATATTAAATCGTTTTAATTCTTTAACTTTTATATTGAAGTTATTTTCACTTTTTAGCGACATTTTAAAACTATCGTGAAATATATTTTATAACTTTCACAGAATGTAAAATATTGATAACATTGCTTTTAATTGGGTTATATTAATTTGGAAGGTCTAATAGATTTTGGTAGGAAAATGTTTTATCAATATTTTTCTTTATTAAGTATTAATTTTGTTTTTATTATTATTATACATATTCTTTATTATGAAGAAGAGTTCTCTGGAGAGTACTGGTCCCACAGTTAAGTGATAATTTGTATACAGATTTATTAAAAAGAACTAAATTAAAACCAACTTTAAAGTTAAATAAAAAATTAAAGGATATAAATGAAAATAAATATTAAATAAAATAAATTCTTGTTTTTTTAACTTATAGAAGTGCACATAATTTTGCATCCACTCATTTTCCTGCTTGAACTCTGCAAGTAAAATATATTTTTTCGATTAAAATTAAAAGGTTTCTCAGATTAATTATCCAAAAAGAAAAAACAGAGAGACAAAATTATTTATATTTTCAATTTGTCAATCTAAAATCGTATAAAAGTTTAAAAAGCTAATAGTATAAGTAAATCAAAAGTAATAAAAATTACTGAGTAAAAATGATATAATTGATATTAATTAGAGATTAATTTCGAAATCTGTATGTAAAGATAACTTTATTAGAAGAGATTATGTTATCATGACAGTCTTTATACTTTAAAAATTAGTACTATGGACAAAAAAATATGAATAATGTTTAAAAAATGAAAAGAGAATTAAGAGATTAGTACTCCAAAGTTTAATATCTCCCATACTATGGTGCGGTTGACATGATCATGTCAAATTCATTGTAGTGAAAAATACTCTAAAGTATGATATGAAGTAAGATAAATCATTAGATAACTATTCACTCATCCATTCAATAGTTATGATGTATATTTTATTGAATGTAATAAATTTATTTTATTTTATTTTATTTTGATTCCAAGTATAACGGATATAAAAATATTGATATATTAATTATATATATATATTAATTATGATATTATACAAATTATTTATAGTTAAATAATGACTGATATTACAAAAATTCTGAATAACACCTGGTCTTCTTCGTCCAGTATAATTTATTCCATATCATAATTATACATTAGTTATTTTATATAAACTTTTCTTCGACCAAGATTTTCATGGCCTTTTGTGGAAAACATTGAAAAAAAAACTCGGTTATTGTTTTTACGAAAGTTCAAAACATGCTCTCATTCTCTTCTAGTTCTCATATACCAAGGGTGAGGTGAATAGAATCATGCCTTACACTCCTTAATATAATTTTACTTATTAATATTTTAAACTAAAAGGAAGTATTGATTAGTTAGTAAAAATATTTTCCTTTTTGGATATTAATTTTTTTTGCTAGAAAAAGGTTACCCGAGTTGAAAAATGTGCTTATTAGGTGACTCTATTTATTCCATTTGCACAAGAATTTGACATAACTTTCGGTGATAATTTTGTAATTTTTGTTAACTTTTTTACTTTTAATGTCTTGGATTTGACATAAAATGATCATATTTGAATATGTCACCACCCCACATAAATGAAACTCTTTTAATATCGAACTTAAAATACCTGAAATGTCATTTAAACTTATAATGTAAATCTTTATAGTAGTTGCGACACATAAACGAGGAAACAAGTGATTTTCTTCCTATTTGGCGGCGACGACAACTTCTTTATGGCTGTTGTTCACTCTAGGCATCATTTCCTTTCATCGTTGTGTCTCATTTGTCATGGTGAACATGTGATTACATGAGAACATCTCTTAGTGAACATATGTCATTCATGTTGATGCTCTACATCTTCATTTTATTATTCAAATTCAAACAATAGTTGCAACACACAAATGAGGAAACAAGTGATTTTCTTCCTCTCTGCCAGCGATGACAACTTCTTTATGGCGGTTGTTTACTCTAGGCATTCTTTCCTTTCATCTTTGTGCCTCATTTGTCATGGTGAACATGTGATTACATGAGAACATCTCTTAGTGAACATATGTCATTCATGTTGATGCTCTACATCTTCATTTTATTATTCAAATATAAACAAAGATTGTTTTTTAAATTTCAATAATGATAATGCATGAATGTTGCTATTGGATCATTGTTGATATTGAAATTTTGGTTTTTAAATTTGATTTTTTTTTTTTGTTTGAGTGAATTTTATAAGTTATTTAAAATTATAGTTTATACTCTATGAATAGTTAAAAATATAGGGACTAATTAATCACTCTTATTTTTGTGATTCAATTATTTAAAATTTAAGGAGTAAATTATAAAAAATTTATAAAATGTAAATTGTAGGAAAATTATAAGAAAAAAATACAGTTTATACTAACCTTTGGAGTAAAATATTTTAATTTGTTTATAATTATTTTCGTTGAAGTTTTAAATATATATGCTTGATTGATATACTTTATTTCTATTGTAGTAATTTTATTTATATTTAATTTCGTATTAATGAACATTAAGCTAATTGTAGTTTTCCTTTAAGATTTAGTACACATGATCAAATCAATCATTTGTATTAAATCTTAAATTGTTTGGTTAGAAAGTTCAAAAAAATTATTTTTCATATATAGTTTATTAATAGCTATACATTGAGTCTAATCTTGAAATTGAAGTAATTTCTATTCAAGTCGTTTAATGTTGTTTTCTTGGTGCATGCTTGAATATGAGGCATTGTTTGTGACCACTTTCATTTCATATATTTTGGAGACCAATATAGAATGTTACCAAAATTTTATCAAATTTAAGATAATATACTTATTTTATATGTGTTAATAAATTATGGAAAATGCTTTCTTGAATAGGCAGAGTCTCACCTTCAATTAACAAAAGTGAGAATAACAAAGCATGATTGATGGCAATAGAGTTTTTAATATACATAATTATAAATCGAAGTTGGATGAATGAAAATCATATTAGTAAAGATTATGAATGACTTCTTACAATTTGTTTGAAAAAATGGAAAACCTATTAAAGTGGCATATTATTGTCTATGCATTCATTGTCTGAATTAGATGCATCAACAAATTAGAGAGTTATGTGAGCACATATTTGTATTTGATATTATAAAGAGTTATACAATATGGACATGACACAAAAAATATTAAACACCCCAAAAATTTCACACCTAACCAAGGTTTCTCCAAGAAAGCCTACCAAATACAAACCATCACATATAGCTCTTGACAATCACCAAGAAACCTCCCAAAAATCTTTCTATAATTCAAACCGCACCTTCTAAGTCCTTGCCCTTGGCGACAAAAAGAAAAACCTATAGGTAGGATACCTAAACATTAAGAAACACCAACAAAGAACCATGTTCTTGTAAACCAATTTCGCTAACCTTCTTTTAGAGATGCTCCAAGATTCTCTTCAAGACTTAGCCAAAACCTTCAAGAATCAACCCTAGATTGCTTTAAAATTTAACCTTACCATCCCATACCCCAACTAAGTTTTGTAAGCTTATCTTGTATTAATCTTTCCTTGAAGCTTGATTGGATGGTCCTTGCATTCTTGTGAGCCTTATCCACATTCCTATTAGAAAATGTCTACCTTTGAAAGAAGTTGAATCACACTTCTCAAAGATGATTATAAAAAAAGCACACCAACTTTTTGAGTATGTATGCTCAATATGGTGTTGTAAAAAACATAGAAGAAAAGAAAGATAAAAATATTCCCTTTACCACATACATTTAGTGTAATAATGCAAAATATCAGTGTAAAGTCACGCATGTTTAGAAAAAGCACTAATATAAAGGATAAGGAAAAGCATACAACCTTTAACGGTCCTTTTTAGGACGTCTATAAATATAAGTGAAGCCATGCATAAGAACCTAATGAAATATAAGATACTTACTTGAATCTTGCGTGCAATATTTTCTAAAAGTTTTTAAGTGCTTGTTGTAAAAGTTTATTTTCTATATGAATTTAGAATGGAAGGTTTCTTTGTAAATTTGTCACTTCTATGATGTTAGGCTATGGTCATAGTTCATATATCCTCTCTTTGAGAAAATTCTTTATAAAGATTTAGAATAAATTTTGTTGTATTGTTAGAAGTGACATTATGTACTCAACAATAGTGACCAAGAGTAATAATTCTTTATATCAGGTGGAGATAAAGAGATAGCCATGAATGACTTTATGTACACATCTATAAGTTATAAGTGGTAGGAAAACTACTTGTAATAATTATTTGATTAGTTCAACTCTTTAAAATTGGCAAAGAAAACCAAATGTAGTTCAAGCTGGGGTGAACCAATATAAACTAAAGTGTTCACTGCTATTTTCTATTACATGTATACAACCTCCTATAAGTTTTATCAAACGCTTGTGAAAATACTTGTGAATATATTTCAAAACTATTAGACAACCTTGAATTAGCATCTTATAAACATTATATTGGGAAAGACTTTCCAAAGTGATTTTATAGCTATATTCAAACGCTTCTTCCTTTAGAAACCTAATTGTTTATTTTAGAATCGATAGTTTTAGCCAATTAAAATTACTCTTTATAAGCTAAAGTTGAGTTATGTGAAGTTCCAAGAAATTTCAGCAAGTTGAAATGACATTTTTGTAAGCTAAAATAACTTAAAAGTTTTCTTCTAAGGATTTTATTCAATGAAAATGACATTTTAATCAATTAAAATAGCACCAAATTCACTCCTTGAAATGTTTAAGTGATTTTAGTTTATTAAAATGAAAATTTAATCAGCTAAAATATGTGAACATATGAATAGGTTGTTTCAGTAATTGAGAAATAGTTTAATTGAATAATCATATTGTGCATTAAAAATGTTGCTACAACTAGGTTGAATCTATTTGAGTTTAGGTTGTATGTAATTACGTCGTAGTAATTACATACACCCCTTTATGAAAATTTGCATATTTGGTAGCAAATCACAACTATGTTTGCTTAATTTTTCACATGCACAAACTCCAAACATATAGGTGCAGTTACATATTTAGTAAATGCAAACTAACTTTCTTGTAGAAAATGATTATAAAATATATTCAAGCACAATATTTTCTTTAGGCTTCCCCTATACAAAAACATGTTCATGCCTAATTACTATGTTTGGATTAATCACTGTGAAGAAATCCACATGTTAACAACAATTGTGCTAGTGCTTGGTGTATGTAGGATATGGTGTGTGATGCTCTTAGGCAACATGAAACTTTTTAATCATCAAAATTAAATAACATAGAAGACCCACCAAATGAACAAGCTAGGAGATTTTATGTCAGAGTAAAAGTTCAACACCCTGTTATTAGAGCTCAACCTTTAGAGGGTTGAACGCTTGATAACATTAAGGGAGAAAGATCTTATGGCAAGCATGGAAACACAACTGATCGCTAAAGGAGCTTCTCTCCAAACCTTTTGCATTCCATAGAGAAGACTTTCCATATTGGAAAGAAAGAACGGAGATGTATTAAGTCCACACATTATCAACAATGGAAGATCACCATAAAAGGAGATGTAAATATAACACTTCTAGAGAAGGATTGGGTTGAGGAAAACTACAAGATACAACTTAACAATAAAGCGATTTATACACTTATTTGTGAAATTTCCAAAAATGAATACAAGAATGTGTACAAATTAAAGATTGCAAAGGAGATATGGGATTCCTTAATGGTTAACTATGAAGGGAATGAAAATGTCTAACTTCAAAAAGCTACGACTCTTACTCGTCAACATGAATCTTTCACTATGAAGGAAGGAGAAAACATGGACAACATGTTTGGAATAATGCAGATTCTTCTAGACAATTTAAAAGCCCTGGGACAAAGCTTATCCAATGCCCAAATAAATTTGAACCTATTGGACATCATGTCTAAGATCTAGAGCCCAAGACGATAACCATTGTGGTGGCTAGAGATCTCAAAAAGCTCACTTCAGATGAAATCCTTGGGATTATAAGAGTTCATGAAGTTTATCTACAGGATAAAGAATAAAAGGAAGAAGTTACAGTAGTAGAAAAAATCTATAAGCCAAATCTTCCTCAAGACAGACTACCACCAAATGAAGGAAAAACAAGGAAACATATCTAGGGGGATCAAAATATTCAAGTGATGACGAAGGCTCCCTTATATCTAGAAGATTCAAGAAATTACTTAAAAGAAGAGGACAAAGAAACAAAAAGATTTCCTCTCAAAAGAAAGAAAAGAGCATATAGGTAGAAAGATGGGGAATCATCACATAACATTGTCTATTTTGAATGCAATAAGCCTAGGCACATGAGAAATGAGTGTTTCAAGCTAAGAAGAAAGCATAACTCAAAACAGAAAATTTTGATGGCTACCTAGGAAGACTCAAACTCATAATCAAACTCTAGAGCAAACAAACATGCTAATATCTGTCTTATGGCAGACTCAAAAGAGGTATTATCTAAACCTGACTCCTTTCTTGATATCTTTCGAGGATCTCTTTACCAATTATAACTTTATTTATAAAAAATACCTTGAGCGGTTTAAAGCCTTGATTTTGATAAGCTTAAGAGGGAACAAATTTCTACCAATAAAAAGATATTATCTCTTGAATAGATGCAAAAAAATAGGTGCTGAAAAAGTAGAATTGTTGCAAAGAAAAGAAACAAGTTGTATGCATGATTTCCAAAAATTTGTTGAGACCTCTAAAGCTCTAAATCATATCTTTGCAACTTTAGAACATGCATATCTAGGCTTGGAAATAATTTGATGGAGAAAAAATAAAAGGGAAATATTTTTATGAAATGTTTTAAAAGTATTGTACGAAGTGTGGAAAGTTTGGACATACACGTGATAGATGGAAACACATAAAAAAATTACACATAACTAATAAGAAAGGACCCAAAAAGATTTGGTGCCTAAAGAGCTCTGATGAGCATAGTTCCATTAACACTTAATAACTTTAATCATAGATTCTTGGACTGTAATATTGAATAAATCCATTATTTTAATTAATATTCTTCTAATTGGATTTATTTGGGCATTAACTATTATTTTTGTTAATTTTGTGTTTTTAGAGTAAATGGTTTGAAGAAAGTATCTATCTTTGTGAATAGGCCAATATGCAAAAGTCTAAGTTGCTTCTTTGAATCAAAACAAAAAACAAATTTCAAGGAGAAGAAGGAGAAAATAAAATATACAATATCTCAGAAATAGAATTAGAAGCAAATCTTCTGCAAAATACAAGAATTCTAGAAAGTTGGAAACTATTAACAAAATCTAAACTAGAATATTTTCCCAAGATCCTTGAAGCAGAAAAACCTATAAAAAGATACAAGCCTCAAAGAGAAAGAGGAAAGCTGCATAGGATTTTTTTAGTTTCTTTTCTTCTTTGTAATTCTTTTGTTTTGCCTCCGCATGGAAAGCTAAAACTTTTTGGTTGATTCTTTTGTAATTCCTCATTGAGTTTTGAGGTTTTGATCAATAATTTTTTTTTTTTAATTCTCTATAGCAGTTGTTTTAATATTTTAATCTCCTAGAAAATTAGTTTTTGTGAGAGGTTGTACTTGAACGCATGATTGAGAGTCTTCCTTATCTTAAACTTTGGTTTCTTATTTATTTCGCATTGTTCTAACTAATTTCTTGGGTGCATGATTTAAGAGAGAGGAGATAAACATTCCTATGGACTATACGCATGAAAAAAAGTGGGTATTGATTAAACTAGTCGATGCATGCTTTATTGGTGAGCTTCAGTTGAATTAGATTGGTGCATGTTCAATCTGGTTTAGCTCTGTTGGAGGATTGAGAAAGGAATAATCTTTAGAGAACCTATGAAGAATTCAACGGTGGAAGAACTTGGGGATCAACTGCTTTTTATTTGCAGTTTTAATCTTTTTTTTATATTTTTTGCACTACAATTGTAACCCATTTTTATCATTATTGTTATAGCTAACTTTTCTTGCTTGCAGATAGATTTTGAACATTGATTTACTAATTTCACTATTGGATTC
Organism: Phaseolus lunatus; assembly: GCA_013389735.1. NCBI lineage: Eukaryota > Viridiplantae > Streptophyta > Magnoliopsida > Fabales > Fabaceae > Phaseolus > Phaseolus lunatus. The sequence continues at coordinate 40,227,882 of CM023867.1, read as the reverse complement.
GTTAGGAGACGACTTGTGGTTATCTGACCACAATTATACTATCATCTCTCTAGCGTTACACAGGTCTATGCTAGATTCATTCTCATTTGACAGCAAAATGACAGCTATCAAGCTCATAATTCCCATTATAGTTGCATGGGAAAAGGTTAGAAACAAAGTTTGTTTATGATAAGTGTCTGCTTGCGATACATGACAGACACCAAGTCTACATTCCTGGACCTTTAAAACATGAAGGCGAAAAAGTTGCCTTTGGTGGAGCTAGAAAAGATAAGATAGTAGGTATTGGATCTGTAAGAATATCCTATTTTGTATATATTCAAAAGATCTTGTATATAGAGGGACTAAAATATAATCCACTAAGTATAAGTCAATTATGTGATAATGGGTATGTTGTTTCATTCAATATGGACACTTGCACAGTCTCATGATCTGATGTATAAACAATATTTATAATCAAACGAAAGAACAATCTCCACAAGCTTGATCTCTTAGACTTAAGTAAGAAAAAGGTCACTTACTTGTTATACAGAGAAGATGAGAGATAACTTTTCTATAAAAAAAAGGCATTTAAATATATTTCAAAACTTTTGAAGAAAAATCTTGTTCAAGGTCTGCCCAAGGAAAACTCATCTTCTCTTCAAAGCTTACTAGAAGGGAAACTACTTAAAAAGCTCTTTCAAACCAAAAAATTGTGCTTCCAATTCAAGGCCTCTTAAACTTTCACATATGGATTTTTTTGGTCCAACAAGAGCCTTAAGTCTAGGTGGCAAGAGATATAGACTGATCATTGTTTATGACTATTTTAGATACACACGAATTTTATTCTTAGCTCACAAGAGTGAGTGCTTCCATGTATTTGAAGTACTCTATAGAAGAGTACAAACTAAGGATACTATATCTCTAGTATAAGACTTGACCATGGAACATAGTGTGAAAATGGAGAGTTTCAAGTGTTATGTGAATCAAATGGTATAGACTACCATCTTTTCTCACCAAGAACACCTTAAAAAATGGGGTTGCAGAAAGAAAGAACATAACTCTCTAGGAGATGACTAGAACCATGCTTTGTGAAAAGTCTCTACCAAAGCCCTTTTTAGTGAACACAATTAACATTGATTTCTATAGAAAATAGAATACTGATAAGATCTATTTTGGAAATGACTCCATATGAACTGTGGAGAAATAAGAAACCCAACATCAATTATTTTAATGCTTTCGGTTGTACATGTTATATCCTTAACACCAAGGATCAAATTGGAAAATTTGATTCCAATGTTGATAAAGGTACATTCCTTGGTTACTTTCAAAAGTCAAAAAGGAATACAGAGTGCACAACTCATAAATGTTAGATTTGACAATTTTTCAGAGATTGATAAGAAACTATCATATCTTGAAAATGATTTTGCAAATAGGTAGATAAATGAACCTAGTGAAATCTTGTTAAGATTTGTTTGTTAATTCCATAAAAAGGTCAAACAAAGACAAAGCATCAAACAAAGCTGAATCATTACACCAAGGACCACTTAAGCCTAATCAGTCGAGTTAGACGATTCAAAAGGAATGGTGATACATGTTTTCCCACCCACAAGATTAGATCATTGGAGAAAAGAATGATAGTGTAAGAACTACATCCTCTTTAAAAAATGAAGCGCTTATGGCTATTGTAACTCAGATGAAGCCCAAAATCATATATAAAGCTCTAAATGATGAAGAATGAATTATGGAAATGAAAGAAGAGCTAAACCAATTCACAAGAATGATATATGGTCTCTAGTCTCCCCTTTGTCTAATTAAAGCGTAATAGGTACAAGATGCTTTTTCAAACACAAGCTAGACGACAATGGTAAAGTGGCATGAAATAAAGCTAGATTGGTAGCACAAGGCTACATTAGCAAGAAGGTATTGATTTTATTAAAACCTTTTTTCCTATTACCTGTTTAGAGGCAATAAAAATATTGTTAGCCTTTGCATCTTTAAAAAATATAAGGTTGTATCAAATAGACATAAAAGGTCATCATATGGTAGTAGTAGAAGAAGAAGACAATGAAGAGTGTTCAAAGCTACTTAACAACCAGAAAAGGGAATCCAACAACTACTTTTCCAAACTTATAAGAAGACATACTTCAAAAAGAACAAGTAACTGTAAATTATAATTTGCAACTGCTCAAACTCTACTAAAAATATTTTTGTACCCAAAAAGTTGTGTAAAAATATTGTTTGTGTTCATTCTAGTATACTAGTAGATGGAGCTTAAACCTTGTACACTTCAAAAGATCATACCCTCTCTAGTGAGTGAAAATAGTGATCTATAGATAATTTAACCTTTGTAACTGTCTTGAGTCAGAAATGGCTTATGAAAGAATACTTAGTGGTCAACCAAGTGTGGCTTGAGTAAAAAATACTTAGTGGTCATCTAGGAGTGACTTATGTTAAGAATATTTGATCACGGTTAGATAAAAGCGGCTACAAGCCCAAAACATACTTGGTGTTAGTTAGGAGTGGGTTGATAAAATAATACTCATTCTTACTTCGCAATGATAGTATGCCTTGTGGAACTTAACTAGTCAGTCAAGAACTGAACGTAGTCTATTGTGATAGACAAACCAATATAAAAATAATGTGTAAACACTCCCCTTCATCTCTCTGCATATTTCATGTCATTTGCATAATTAACTTAAACAGGATGAACTGTTAAAATAAAAGTTGAAAAACTAAAAGCCTTTCATTTTGTTAAAATCTAAACCTATTGTCTGATTATGAAATATCATATGATACTTGTGAAAAACAAAGAAATTTTTAGAACATAATTCAACTATCCCTTGTTGTACTTTTTCCTGTTTTTCATATTTTATAATCTATTTTTAGATGTCAATAAGTCATTACTTGAAAGGGTATCAAATTTTAAATTGCCAATGTGGTAGGTTGTTAGCTAGAAAGTCTAATTGGAATGTTTCTAACCATTGTTAATATATTATTCCAAAAATGATTTTAGATATAACATCTGCAAAAAAAAAAAAAAATGTTTGCCAAAAAATTATTATGATGCAAAAAGCTTGGTACCAAAGTTGGGATTGAAGGCTAAGATGATTAATTTTTATGTGAAGGATTGTGTTATTTTTTATGGCAATGAATATGAGAAAAATAATGTAGGTTTACTAAAAAAAAGTTGTCATAATTAAAGGTATTGTTACGCAAAATTGGAACGAGTAAACAAAAAAAGCAACTACAATTAAAAAGATGTTATATTAATCTATAATTTCAATGTTAGAGAAATTGTTTGCATCCATGCAAACTATAGGAAAAATGACATGCCCCTATTAGAACATAATAGGTTCACGTGTGTTACATAATTCATTTGACTCACACAATGTACAACTTAGTCTATGCTCTGATGGATTTAACTTATATTCAAGCATAAGTCAAACCTTATTCTTGTTGGCCAATAGTTGTAATGTTATATCATCTACCTTATGAAATGTGATGTCCAAACCTTTGATGTTTTTTAGTTGTATCATTCTTGGTCAATGTAATTTAAAGACACATATCAATGTTTATTTATAGCTTTTGGTTCATGTGTCTTAAGAAGTTGTGGAGTGATGTTCAAACATATTATATTTCAATGAAGAAATCTTTTATAATAAGGACAACTTTGAAATGGACTATTAAAAATTTCCCTACAAATAGCATTTTGTCAAGTAGGAGTCAAGGTAAATTGGTTAAACCATGTTATATGGAGTATACAAAAACCATTAGATTAGACAATGGAATGAAAAAAAGTTAATTTGACTCACATAGTAAATTATTGCTCTACAATCACTCATTTAGGAGGAATAAAAAAAATCTTGTTTTCAAAAGGGAATTCACTTTACAATACACCCACTCCGTTACTATACACACCCACTCTTCTATTAGCCCAAATATAAGACCTAAAATTAAACCAAGGCCCAAATAAAATTCTAAAGTAATTTATACAATTATTTAAACTAAAGTGTGACCCAAAAAAAGATATTGACTTGGTCTAGCTAAAGCTAGTTGAACTCCAATCTTCTTATAGTCCTCTGGCTAAGGCTCTAGTATTCTTTTATGGTCTGGAGGTCTTCTCTGAAATACTTTGTACATTTTCTCATCCTAGAGTTTTCCAATTCATTGAGCCTACAAAAGATATACAAAATGTCAATTAGGCCCATATGTGATAATAAGTTCTTAACAAAGCTCTAGGTCATCATCCTTCTTATTATGTGAGTGATGTGGCTGGATTGTTTTCCATCATCCCCTCCCTTTTGAGAAGGATCTCTCCTCAGATCTGCATTGTTGTTTCAGGACATCAACCTTATTATTGTTTGAGGTTCATATGTTTCCTCCAAGATCAAACACCCACCTATAATACACGCCAAATAGATCAAGTGATATATATATATATATATACATATATATATATATATATATATATATATATATATATATATATAAAGGTCAATAAGAACAAGGTTCTTCAAGCCATAATTATGAAAAATCTAACTTCTAAAGTTCATGTACTTCTTATCAAATAAAAGACAAAAGTTCATGAATTTAAAAGTAGTTTTATTTTTATTTGTTTATTTTTTTATCGTATTCGGTTGTCATATATCTTGAAATTTCCAGTTTTCATTGGTAACTTAATACATGACTTATTTTTCTTATAAGTGAAAGTTATTTTACTAGTACAACCTTCATGAATGGTTTTAAGTTCAAATTTCCAAGGTCATTCTAACAAAGCATCACAAGCTTTTATTGGTACTAAATCACATAAAACTTTTTCCTCATAGTACCCTATGGAAAGCTTTTGTTTCCTTGTTGCTTGACTTTCATTCTCATCTTGAAAAATCCAATGAAGTTTAGAAGGTTTAGGATGAAATTAGTAGTTAAGTTCAATATTTGAACCAACCTAGAACTACAAAAATTGTAGCATGATCCACTATCCATAATGAGAGAAATTTTTTGGTTAGAAGTTTGAAAAATATTCTCTCATTTGGATGTATTAGATTGATCAATAACTATTTTCTCAAGGGGAAGTTCATTAGAAAAAATATGAGCATCCTCAACATGGGAAACATAGGCTTTTCTTCCTTGTTATTAGTGTTAGAATATATGGCCTTAAACAAGAGGGGGGTGAATTTTTTATGAAAGATTTTTGCAAACTTTAAAGGTTTAATGAAACTTAATGCAGAATTACAGACAGAGAAATCAAGTTAGCAAAGAATATAATCTGTTTTAAGTGAAACACAGAAAAATAACCAGTTGTTTATTCGAATCAATTTGTTGTTTATACCAGCACAACATAAAACAACTTAAAAACAGAATTTAAAAGAGATCAAGGTAAGAGAAATTCACACAAGCCGGTTTATACTAGTTCACTCTTATACCAAGAGCTACATCCAGTTCTTAGAAACTTTTGAGTTTCTACTATGCAATCAAAACCAAATTACAAACATCACACACCAAAGTAGTGACCTTGAACCCCTCAATAACACACAACATGCCCTAGCAACACAAATACAAAAATGCAGTAATCAAGGAAGAAGGAAATAGAATACACCTGGGTATTACAAAGCTTAAAGATTAGAAGAACACCCTAGTCCTATTCCATACACTTGAAAATCCAAAGATTGAGTGAATCTTGAAAAAACACTTTGCCAAATTTGCACTGTAATTTCTCAAAACTGTTTCTTACATTCCAGGAGCGTGTAACCAACTTTAAATACTCTAAGGAATGATTAAAAGCATTTAAAATAGGAGTGCAATTAGTTAGAAATCATTTAAGAAAGATTCACAATTCAAAATTGAATTCTGTTAAGATTTTCGAAGAAACAATTGATTGATTTATCGAAACAATCAATTGATTTGGCTTGACAGCAAGTCAACCAAGTCAAACCTTTTTCAAAACCTTCTAAGAACAAAAACAACTAGTTGATTCGATAAAACAACCTGTTGTTTTTCACTTAGTTGAAAAACATTTCATTTTAAAAAAGTTTTCAAATTCAATCAAATCTGGATTCAAACAAGGAGTGGATTACAACACATTCTACCCCAGAACCCACCCAGACACAGCAGCAACACAACTCTCCATCAAACATCTTGGATTTGGATTCTTCAAAGCACATGATCACTCTTGATCAACAATTAGTTCTAGGGGGGAATTGAGAATGTTCATTCAACCTAAGACTACCCTCTTTTGTCTGGGTATCCCTCAATAAATTTTGTTTTTCTCCCATTTTCTTTTCTATCTCTTTTTTCCTCAATCTTTTTGTCTAATTTTTCATATATAGACTCTATCTTTCTAAGCTCTTGTCCTAGGAGAGCTAGATGATTTTCTCTTTATTTTCTTTTTATTTAAGCACAAGTTGCTTTTTATGTCATGTAGAAGAAGGAGGTTGATAAAATTCATTTAAGCAAAAGTTATTTTCTACTCGAGTCTCCCCTGGAATAAACCCTTAATAGAATTATTTCTACTCTTATGTGATTTATTTCAACTTTTTAGTTTTTTATTTTTTTATTTTATCATCTTTTAGTCTTAAAATTATAAGTTCCTCCTCAATAATGGCAAGTTAGCCATCTCTTTCAATCTTTTCTTTTTCTTTTTGAATAGCCGCTTGTTGCCTCCACAATTGAAGTAACTTAAGTTATTTACAAATATGTTTCAAACTTTTTGATGAAAAACTTGAATCACTTCTACAACGGTGAGAAGTATGCTTAGATATCTTAATTTTTGTATTAAAAGATTTGTCACAAGAAGGAAAATGAGTTTAGCACACAAGGTAAATTCTCAGGAAAGAGCGGTGGGTCACAATGGACACTTTTGATGGAAAAAATGCACGCGGAAACAACACACATAATCACGAAACAACGCCATAAAATAAACGACACAAGATTTAACGTGGTTCGGTCACCAACTACAACCTACATCCACACGAGCAACTATTAGGTTTTATTTCTTTCCTGTTGTATACCAAATTACAAGCACAATGATCTCTTTAAATAGAGATTATAAAGGGGACACAATGATTAAGCCCACTCACTAAAACATGGTGTTTAGTTAGCCCAACCCAATTGGTCTTGGCTTCACACTCAACAATCTCCCACTTGAAGCCACGGAACAATGTTCACCTTTGCTTTAACTATGTACATGTACTTCTGTAATCTGTCAACAGAACCCAATGTTCCACCACTAGTTGCCACTAGCCTTCTTAATCATCTTGAAGGCTTCGTTGAAACTCCCCTGAGTTTCAACACGTTAGTCATGACTGAAACTGTTACTGACCTATTCTCTATTCCTACCGGCTCCCACTTACACGAATTGTCGGATCCTAGAACAGCCTGAGAACAAACACTCTCCATACTCAGCAAGAAATTTTCTGGAGATGTTTCAACAACTAGAATTCTAGTTCTCCTAACCCACTGTCATCTAGGGACCTCAACTGAAACACGACCCGTGCTCCCACTGCCACAAGTACCTCTGACTGGTCTACCTAAACCTTTCCATGCTCGTTCATCCTGAATCTGACCTGTGGCTTTGGGTTTCTCTCTTTTAAAGATAACCTTCTTCTGCCCACTAGATTCTGTGAACCGGACTTTGTTTATCTTCTGAATTGGGACGGTCACTCCCTAAGACGATAATTCGACTATATACAGCGAACCTCTCTTTCTTCCACGGGCCATGACAAGATTTCCCTTGACAACCTTCCACTGCTGATTTTCAAACTTCACATCATGTTCCTATTCGTCCAACCACCTAACAGAAATCAAACTTTTCGTCAAGGTTGGAACAACTCTGACATCCTTCAAAGTCTAGAAACCGACTAGCGTCTTCAACACTATGTCACCAATGCTCGTAACATCAATACTTTTGTTGTCCGCTAGTCTTACCTTTCCAAAGTCCCCAATGACTAAATTCTGCAATGCTTCTTTGTTGTGGGTAGCATGAAATGAAGCACCAAAATCCATGACCCAAGAATCCACACTGCTATCCGCGCAATAGACTAAGAGGTCCTCGTCTGGGGAGTCTTCTGCAATATTGACTTGTTTATCATTTAGGCATTGATTCCTAAAATGCCCTACCTCCTTGCAGTTCTAACATGTTACACTTGAGCAATCCCGAATCTTTAACTGACTCCTTCTTTTTTTTCTTGCTCCCACTATCTCTGATATTTTTCTTACCTCTGATGACATTTAGCGATTCACTAGATAATTCCCCCGAACTCCTTCGTCTGACGTCCTCGCAAAGAATGAGATCACGAATCTTCTTAAAAGTGAATCCATCGGGTCCCGCTGAACTGGTAACTACTGTAACCGTTTCGGACCAACTGTCAAGCTAAGACGATAGTAGTAGTAAAGCTTGAACTTCATCATCGAACTTAATTCCCACTGACGTAAGTCTGGCTAAGATCGAATTCATTTTATTGATGTGCTCAGTAACTAAATTGTCTTCCTTCATCCTTGTGTTTACCAATTCTCTAATTAGAAACACCTTGTTTGCAGCAGATGGCTTCTCGTACATGTTAGACAATGCTTCCATGATACCTTTCGTTGTCTTCTCCTTCAGAATGTTGAACGCAAAATTCTTGGTCAACGAGAGTCGCATAATGGACATAGCTTTCCGATCCAAACCTGCCCACTCTGCATCAGACATCTTTTCTAGCTTGTCACCCAAAACCACGTTCAAATCTTTTTGAACTAGCAAATCCTCAATTTGCATTTTCCATCAACTGAAATCTGTACCATTGAATTTTTCAATTTGGAACTTCCCATCTTCTGCCATCTCAAACGACTAGATGAGATACTCAATGCAACTAATTTCAAATCTTGGCAATTTTTTTTTAAATCAAGGACACAAAAATTTGCACCACCCAAAATCACTCACCACTCACGGTTGACAAAACATACACAGACCACAAAAAATAAAACCCCACCCAAAACCTAAATCCAAGAAAAGAAAAAAAATACAGGAACAACGCATGGGAGCTGTCCGTGTGAAAAAGGAGTTGGCACAGGTGACGATGACGCTGTTGAAGATCCAGACGACGGCGGCGATTCCCTAGACAAGGGAAGCTGGTCTTGTGCGTTCCAGGCGGCGTGAAGAACAGGCGAAGACGGTGGCGTGACGCGTAGTCCAGGCCACAACGGCACCAATCCTTATGGAGTGACAGACGATGACGATTGCGGAGTTGATGCGCGACGGTATAGTACAGGTTCTGGTGCGCGACGCGCTGACCCTGGCTGTGAGGGGCGTGAAGGTGGTGGTTGTCGCGGGTTCTAGTGTGGTGCATGGTGCAGATCTGGTGCGTGATGGTGCAGGGCTGGCTGTGTAGAGGTTCTGCGTGTCTCTTATAAGTTTTTGCTGATCGAATCTCTAGTGTGTAAACGAACCAAGCTCTGATGCCAATTGATGGGAAAAACGCACGCGGAAACAACACACATAATCACGAAACAATGCCAGAAAATAAACAACACAAGATTTAACGTGGTTCGATTGCCAACTGCAACCTACATCCACACGGGCAACTATTAGGTTTTATTTCTTTTTTGTTGCATACCGAATTACAAGCACAATGATCTCTTTAAATAGAGATTATAAAGGGGACACAATGATTAAGCCCACTCACTAAAACATGGTGTCTAGTCAGTCCAACCCAATTGGTCTTGGCTTCACACTCAACAACTCTTAAGTACCAAGTCTTTCCAAGGTAGAACTTATCCCAATGCCCTTGACAAATCTCCTTTGAATTAAAACTTATTCAACACAAACAAAGAGTTTTCTAAAGAAAATAATTAAAGTAAAATTTTAGAAGATGGAAAAACACCAAAGGCTCTTCCAAGACACCTAAAGTAAACAAATGGCCAATTACAAGAATGGAAATAACACAAAAATTAAAAATCTTCAAAATTTATCTTCTCCCCTCTCACAAGTGTATCACTCTAAGCCTCTACTTGTTTGTCCTCCAAAGGTGAATACCCCTTGCAAAGTCTTTTGCCTTCTCTTATGATGCTACCTAGAAATTAGCTCAATTCTCACTAATAACAAATCCAAGGTGTATTCCACTTCAAGAGATCGATAATAAAAGAAATAAAAGCTCAATTTGGAAAGTAAAACTCAAGGGAGATTCGAGATGAGACCAACTCAAATATGATCAGTAAATCAAGAGAAACAAGAAATTAAAATAATTAAGGAAAGTAGGAACTCAAAAGGAAACACCTAAAGATTGGCACTAGAAGAGATTACAAAATTTAAAAAAAAAAAACAAAACACTAAGAATGGTTCTTACAACACTGATTCAAGAATTTTTATAAATTTTTTTAGATTGAATTTCTCTCCCAATTTTAAGCATACATTAATAACAAAATAATTAATCTTCTCACAAAATTTGACCTCAAAATATGCACATAATCAAATTTAGAAAATAAAAAACTGAGAGCCATTTTCGCACCTCTTTCAAACTTTTTCAGTACTACCATCCAGACTTTTAACATTTATTATTTTTCTTGCACTGTGCATTTGGATGTGCCTTTTTAACATAATATCATCAAAATATTTAAGTTCTCACATAAAATTTCACACCATTTGAACATGTATATAGCTTGCAACAAATATTCCAACTATTACCAAAAATCAGCAAACAACAAAGAAAAGGAAACCTATGAAATTGAAAGAAGATTATGATTAACTCAAAACACAAAGGAAACCTAACTCTAAGGAACTTGTCAATGGTCTAATAAAAAGTAAAAGAACCCAAATAGAGAAACTTAAAAGCACACAAAGCACCAAATCAGTATAGTTTCATCAAACAAATTTCTAAATTTTTTGTTATTCCTGGACACAAAAGCAAGAAAATAAAACTGAACAAAAGTACTATTAGAATTTTATGACATTTATGGATTCACATGACTTTGACTGATTTAGAAAATAAAATGAAACACAATTGTAGTGAATTAACCAAATAAAAAGAAATAAGACTCAAGAGAAAACAAAAGCACACATGGTTTCAAAAAATAGATCTTCTTCTAGTAGTGATCTTTGTAATTTCTTCTTTGGATGGATGATGAAGGAGTTCTATGTAGCGAAAGAATTAAAGAAACTTAAGAGGAATTTCCATAGATTGAAGTGGAGTTAGGAATTTGTGAAAGTGAGAGGTGAGGCCAACTCACTAGGAAAGATTCTAGGCTAAGTCTTGAAGGAGACTAACCTAGGTAGACCTTAGGAACAAGTAGAGAGGGCAACATTTCGTTATTAATTCAAAGTTAGAAATTACAAGAGAGGTGCACTCCTATTTATAGGAGAATATGATGTCTAAATCAAGAATTTCATCCTAAAAATTCTCCATTGTCAAGGTGACAAAGTGGCATCACATGTTCCATGGTCATGATCTTCTCAAGTGAGAGATTGACAAGTGTATTCTTTTCATTTAAGAGATTCCTCTCAAATGAGAGGTTGACAAATGTCATCTCTTAATGGATGGGGATGCTCTCTATTGAGGAAGATCCATGTGGATGTTCATGTTTGTCATGCTAGGCCCATGCTTCCCATGCCAAGTGGTGAGTCACTTCACAATACACACCCACTCTATTACTATACGCATCCACTCTTTTATTAACCCAAATACAAGGCCCAATACATGAACCAAATAAAATCCTAAACTAATTTATACAATTATTTAAAATAAATTTCAGCCTAAAAAGATATTGACTTGGTCTTGCTGAAGCCAGCTGAGTTGCAGTATTCTTGTAGTCCTCTGACTAAGGATATAATATTCTTTTATAGTCTAGAGATCTTCTTTGAAATAACATGTACATTTCCTCATCCTAGGGTTGTCCACTTTATTGGGCCTACAAAAGATAAACAAAAGCCAAATTAGACCCATATGTGCTAATAAGTTTTGAACAAAGCTTTAGGTTTTCATTCTTCTTATAATGTAGGTGTTGTGGCTAGATGATTTTCCATCATTGTAGGAAACCATATTTAGCATTGAAGATGTAGGCTAATGGGAAAATGTTAAAGCCAAAAATAAAATTACACTTTAACAACAAAGGAGGCAAATTAGTTTTTCAATGGATAAATGAACCTTAAAATCTAATGGCATTCTTCCAACTTGATAAGATATTTGATGTAGACAAGGAGGAGGATACATCATGATTTTCATATATTCATAGAATGTTTACTTTCTATTACATTTAGTTCATTATCAGTGCATGTTTTGAATCCTCGATCATTTCTTTAAATATTTGATAACATGATCATGTAAATGGAGTCTCCAATTAAAAAAAAGAAATTGGAGAAGAAATAACAAGGACGATACGTCAAAGAATATAAAAACATAAATAATTTAAATATCCCATATAAATAAAAATATCTTAAGAAGAGACTTATGTTAGACTAGTTAGCTTTAATATTAGAATAAAGTTAACTTAGGTTAGAATAGCTACCTCTAGGTGCTTATGTGTAAAATGGACACATGTCTCCATTATACATTTAAAGTATATAGGATATGACTTCTTGTCTTACAAAAGGAGACCGCACATGTAAAAAAAATATATTTGATAACAAAATTTATTTGAGCCTTTGAAAGTCTGAGTTTCTTGAATAAAAGTGTTGCCTGGTTAGTTTACTTGTCCTAAGTATCCCTCCTTTCTTTTTAGCTTAATGGATCCACTAAGAAGTATGTCAAGAAAATTAAAGAAAGTTAAGCTATTTTCCTTCATAAAGCTATCCATAACAGCGTAGATTTGTAACCATGAATGTTACGATTAGGTAGTTATTTTGAAATTTTTGTATTCAGAAACTTAGATAACTTTTCTTGGAGATAATAAAATGTTGGAGATGATGAATTAGCGTGCATACACTCCTCTTCCTCGTACTTTATTTCCTTTCAGAGGATGTTTAAAATTTATTTACTTAAAATAATGTATAAAATAATAAATTGCGTACTATTTTCAATAATAACTACTTCTAAAATGCACTTTGATTGACATAGTTTTACGTAATAGGATAATAGGTAAATATACATTTAATGTAAAAAAGTAAGAACCTAAAATACGTAATATGTATTTTTCTAAATAAATGAAAATAATTTATATTCTTGTAAATTTATAAGATCCTTTCAAATCTTATAATTTCATATATTTTACAAATTCTTCAAAGTTCTAAACATAAAAATCTTTTAAAAAAACATATATTCTTACAAAATCTTTAAAACTTACATAACTTTTTAAAAGTCTTTTAAAGTCTAATGGAATACCCCTTAAATTACACAAAAGTTCACTCAAATACTAATATTGGTTGTGAGTGTTTGATTTAATTTTTTGGATTCTACAATAAACTTGCATATTAATACCTTAAGTATTTTTTTTTCATTATTAATATCTTCGGTTTACTGATAAACACTTTTTCAACAATAGTTGATTATATAAACAACCATGCTTACATAATTCCACATAATGTGTTTCAATAATAAATTTTATTAATGAACATCAGTTAATTTGAAACATTTTCATAAGCACTTGTATTAGACACCAGATTCACTTGTATCCTTTCTAGAACTTAATGGAAATATTTTTGCTTTTTGTAGAAAAGTTGGAAATATTAATCTCACAAGTTTACTCGTTGAATGTCAATCCAAACACACTGTGATCCAAAAAGCATAGAAAAGATCTAATGGAAATACGAATTAACTCTTTTCGCATACACAGGAAAACTAAAACAAGCAAGAAAAAATGGGGATGAAAAGTTCCAAAACAAGAGAAATTTTTTGTTTTAAAATCAACCTACTATGATCCAAAATAAGGAAGATGATAAAAATGGAGAAAGTGGTGGACACTAACATTGTTTTCCTTTTAGAAAGATTCTTAAGATATTGGAAAAGAAGGATGGAACAACGTAAGATCAATATTCAAAGAAAAGAAAACCTAAATATATGATAACAACTACTTGCGAGGTTTCATTATAAATTGTAAAGTGAATACAATGATGTTTATGCAAAAAAGTAATCTCATGTTTAAATTGCCTATAAAAAAAATCTCATGTTTAAAGGGTGTTAAGATGAAAACAAAAATATTTTTGAGTATTCAATTAAGTTATCAATAATTTTAAACTATGTAGCTGATTTCCGAATGCTTTCTTTCAATTTGGTGGTTGAAATATTAACATTATCTATAATTATAATTAAAGATATTTCATAAAAACTACTTTTGGACTTGAAAATACTCTATATTTTAACATGGTTAGAAAATAGTAGAAGAAGTAAAGTTATGAAAAATATAAAAACAACCCCATTTTAAATTTGTGAGGTCTTTATTTGTATAAAATTTCTATTTTGGAGAGATTATTTTGAACTTGTCTCACATAACTGACACATTCTATTTCAAAATGACTATTCAAATGAACAGAATTAACAGAAAGTTCTTCTCACTTCTCAGCCTATTTATGAAACAAAAGGAAATTCTATTATCAATTCGTGAGATAAATTTTTTATTTTATTTTATACTCATTCAATCTTCAATCAATATTGGTATAAATTTATAATATTTATTATAAGAACTTAAATTGAATCACCATACAACTATTTTTTCCTTAAGCTACCCTAAATTATATGTTACGATTAACTTATTTTTAAATAGATGCAAACTACTTTGTCCTACACAACGGTCACAAAATTGCAAAAGTGTGTGGATAATTTAGCTTGCGATTAACTAAATAAAATAATTAAACAAATATTTCTAACTTTTATTACGTTAAACTTGTGTATTTTTTATCATTTAATTTATTAAAAAGGTTTTAAAACGTTATTTTAACATATTTTATAAAGAAATATGCTAAGATAAATTAAAAAAAACTATATATGTCAGTTATAAAAATTTGTATAAGTTTTTTTAAGACCCTATAAACTCTTTAACTCGTCTTCACAAATAAAATATTAGATAAAAATGTACATGAAAATTAATCACGAGCTGAGTTTTTGTATCAATATGCTGAATTTGGAAGTCCCTATTATTTAACTAACCCGAAATTGTGGATCGTGAAAAATTGGAAAAGGACGAGTTTTAAACTTTTCAGTTTTCCCTTTTCCCTTAAAATGATGACACAACACGTTTTCAAATTTTTGTACGTATTTTTTAAAGGTGTGTATTTTCCTTTACTTTTTGTTCTTGGTGTTATATATATATATATATATATATATATAAAGAGAGAGAGAGAGAGAGAGAGATAGAGAGTTTATCCTTGAATTTAAGTAAACCTAATAGTTTAGTCTTGCAATGTATATAATCAATGTTATTTTATGTAAATAAAAATTTAAAATTATATTATAATTAACTTTCTGGTTAATAAATATTTTCAATATATAAATTATATTATATACTTATTTGAATAGTTTATGTGGTAAAACAATGTTCTTTGTTATTGACAAATTAATTAAAAATATTAAAATGAAATTTCGAAATAAAAGGAAGATGATATGTTAAAAGAGATAACAGGTTGAGAAATTTTTTAAGAATATTCATATTAAAACTATTGCAAGTGTTCTCGTTGAAAATAATTTCAAAAATTATTTTTATCCAACATAAAATTCACACACACATGAGACTTTTAATTTGAAATCGACATGTACATAAAATATTGAAATTAAAATAAAATATTTATATTTATTAATTTGATATGGCGTATAAAACTTAAAATGAATTGACTAATTTAAGCAATGATATTTGTGTGGATTAAAAAAGAGATAAAAAAATTTGGAAAAATAAATGCTTGATGCAGAAGAGGTCATACGCTTTGTAAAAGGAGAGTAGAACATATAATTTATCTTATTTGAAAATGAATTCTAGAAAATTTATATAAGGTTGGTGAGTTGTAAAATAATATTTTATTTTCCAAGTTTTATTTAGAAAAAAAATAATAAAATTTTGAATGCATTTGAATGTTGCTCTCAAAACTTTATGTAAGAAATAACAAAAGTAATAAAAATATTTGAAAAGTGTACTGGTCGGACATAACTTTATGTAAGAAATAACAAAAGTAATAAAAATATTTGAAAAGTGTACTGGTCGGACATGTTTGGAGTCTGACTTGAGCACTTAAGCTCACCATCCTGATCCACCTAGTTTATAAAAGTTGAATGTTTAGTTCGGTCTAAAACGGTGATGGGCCCAGTAGCGCGTCAAGTGGTCGACCCAAACAACTGACAAGGTATTTTAATAAGATAATTAAAATAAAAATAGTTGAATGAATAATTGAATTAGTTAAGGCACAAATATTTACTCTGAGATTTGATGGAAATAAACAGTTAGAGATAATATTCTACCTGCACCCCTAAAATAAAGGGGATATATTAACAAAATATCTTTATGTGAAATAGTGTTTTCCCAAAATTGTGTTTTCCCCAAGATAAACTCTAATGATTTTTCTTTTATTTTGAGAGTTCCTAAGTGATGGCAGAGCCCCCAGCCACACACAACCACATAATAAAGAGAATGAAGACCTAGAGGTTGTTTATTGATTTAATTCCAAATATGGGTCTAATTGGGATTTTGTTTATTATTGTAGGCCCAATCAAGAGGACAATTCTGAGGTGAAGGAATCTACAAACATATCCTACAACTCATCAAAACAAAAGCTAGAGCTTTGGTTAGAAGAACATAAGAAAACTGAGTTTCTGCTGACTAGTCGACATTATTTTTGGGCCAAGCTTTAGCTTAAATAAATTGTATAAAGTTGTTTAGGATTTTATGGGTCATGTATTGGGCCTAGTAGCATAAAATAATTGAACCAAATATTTGGGCCAAGTAGCATAGGTTTTTGGGCTTGTATTTGGGCCAACAGTAAAATAGGTCTAGTTAGGGTTAAAAGTGACTAGTTAGGGTAACAATTGGGTTTTTTTGAGCCCAATGTAACGTTAAAACGTCTAGGGTATATTGGAGAACGAAAATCACCTTGGCATGGAGCACATGCACGTCCACATGGCAGCCTAGGAGTGGAGAGGATTTAGCATGGAAGGTGTGAGCTAAACATGGAAAGCATGACTCCATATGGCATCTTGATATCAACCAAGTAGCCAAGATGACTAAGGGCTCAAGAGAAAATTCACACTGTGAGCAGTCATCTAAGCAATTGAGTCAAGGCCCTACCAAATATCAGACAGACCTTACCAGAAGAAGAATTTAGCATAGACCAGAACATCAATTGTTCTTTCTTCTGCTTTTCTTAAAAAATAAAAATATGTTGTAAATAATTTGGGCTCACTTCGAGGGTCCAAAATAACAAGATTGGCTAGAATAGGTGCCTATAGCATAATAGGGGGTGCAGTTATCATTTTAGCTTGTTTCTAGCCCTTTAGGAAGGAAATTTGACCTAGTTTCTAGAAGAACAAGCCTAGGGTGCGGTTTTAACTTAGTCAAACCCTAAAGGCATCCCCTCACACATTTACCACCCTACCCTTACCCTTCTTGCCCACCAAGGCACCCATTCCTATAAATAGGGTGCCTTACTCCATGTATTTATAAGTTGAATTTGAATAGAAAAGAAACTATGCAGGAGTGATTTTGTGAGTCCGAGTACTCTGGATTTTATGGGTCTTATCTTAGGTGGAAAGTATCCTAAGTGGTGACTCTGGTCTTATCTTGAGTGAGTGACATCTCAAGTGGTGACTCTTGCACCACTCATCTTGGAGTCATCCACTCCAAGTGGCATGACAACCTCCATTCTTCCCTAAGTCTTCTCATCCTTTCATCTTTTCCCTTTCTTTCTCTTTTTATGTGTCACCTTACTCTTCCCTTTTTCCATCTATCATCTTCTTTTCTTCTTCTCTTTATTGTTCCTTGTTTATGCATTTTGTTATTGTTTCATTCTCTTAAATTCCGCAATTGCAACATTGTCACCTCATATCTATGTTTTTCTCTTTGCCCTTCTGAATTGAACCTTCACACTTACTTAACCACTTGGTTAAGTTCGTGTCCATTGGGAATCTTCTTAGAGTTCTCACCTTTAAATTGCTAAAATCCAAAATCTAAACAAAAGTGAAACCTTTAAAATGTGCAATCTAAAATCAACTCACATCACACCTTCTCATTGGAGAATTTTATTTTGAAGTTTCAAATTTTGGCTCCAAAATGTTCAGCCCTCTCTCCTACAAATTGAGGTGCTTGGCTCTCATTTTTCTAAGATTAATGAATGAGTGAATTCCTGCCAAAATTGCTAGTCATCTCACTCTTTTGTCTTGCCTTCTCTAGGATAGACACTTTAATCTTCTTCTTCACTTAGCTCAAGTAATATGGCCCAACCAATTACTCTCCCTACCTATCATGCACCTTCAAGGAAACCATAGCTCTATATGAGCCATCCCTATTCATCTCTTCCACTAAAGCTTCTGCTAATCCTCTACAAATTTCAAGAAAAGAATTCGGTCATGAAGGCACTTTCCATCGTTTTGTATCAAAGCCATGGTTCTTCAAGAGATAAGTGTCTTCTCTTCATTTTAATTTTTATGTTCTTCATTTTTTTGTGTTGTTCAACAATTTTTTTGGTTTTCTTGCTGTTTTAATTTCAATTTTAGTTCATGTTGTTGTTTGGAAAATTTTAATTGGCACATTTGTGTTCAATTGTTCTTGAACTTACGAATTCAATTGTGTTTAGGTTCCTAATTGTGTGAGCTGTTTTGTTTTTGCTTTATTTGAGTCTTTTTTATGTTTTTAATTGGTGCAAATCTGTTTGGTTTGAGTCATTTTAATTTTTGAATCAGCTCAAGTTTTGTTAAAGTCATGTTCATCCAAAATTGTCATAAATTTTATGTAGTACTTTTGTTGTTAATTTTGCTTGCTTGATTTTAATTTGAGTGCAGTTTATAATTCTGAATTTGAGCTTTGGTGCATTTTTATTTTTCTAGATTTGAGTTCATACTTGTGTGTTAGTTCCATACAAGTTCGTTTTCCATCCAATTCTATTATGTTTTTTGAAGTTTCATTGTTGTTTTTTAATTCCAGTCTAGGTTTTCTCTATTTCACAGTTTCTGTGCTGGCTGAAAACGTTTATAAAAAATAATTCCGTTGGTGAAAATTTATGAAATTCTGGATTTGAGCATTTTGATGTGTTTAGAAAAAGTGAAAAAAAGAAGTATAGAAAAATTCAAAATACAAAAAAAGTTATAAATGAAATACGAGCAGAGTGCGAAATTCTGACCCTAAAAAAAAAGTGAAGCGGTAGTGATTTTGAAAAAATGATTATAATTAATTGGCACACTGTTTTGGTGAATTTTCAGCGCCTAATTTAAGCTTAAACATTGAGGTTTTTGTGGTTTAAATTTCAAATTCAAATTTGAATTATTCTACCTAGCATAAATTCGGAAAGTTAAGAAAATGTTTTACACAAAAATCTAGTGGTGTTGTTTTTGGTTTTGTTCATCCATTTCTACTGCCATTCTCTAAGGTTCTATTTGAGTGCTACCTCTTCTTGTATACCTTAATTTTTTTCTTGTCAATTTTATTGAATACTCTTTCAATTCATGTCAAATATCAATTCCCTTTGTTGTAGTCCTATTTTTTTAAATTGAGTTTTGTTGCCTTAAACTTGTTTGACCTCTTTTTGGTGGAAGTGACCTAAAAAGTGTTTTGGTGAGTAGTGGACCTAAAAATTTTTTGGTGAGAGCTATATCACTAAAGAGGTGCAGAATTCAACATTCAAGGTTGAATATCCTAAGGAGGCAAAGCAAGGGACAACAACAACCTCATATAAAAATATACACAAATACCAAAAAGGAGCTACAAGTGAAGGAGTGCATAAAATAGGTCTTAAAATTTGTGCATCAAAATTGTTGACCTAATTTATTTGTATTTCTTTGAGTTGTAATTTGCACTAGTTTGATTAATTAGTGGATTAATTTGTCTTAGTCGGTGAGTGTGTCTTCAAGGTTCAAAGTGCCAAGAAGCCTCACCTTAGGAAACGTCTAGTTTTTAAAGCTTTCTAGATTTTCATTTGTGTTATATTGCTTTGCATTTTTTCTTATATAAAATTTTTTTTTCATCTTTGATTGTGCTCTAAGTAAATTGCTTAGAGAAAGGTTTGTGAAAGTATTTTGGGATAGTACCTGTCTAGGAAAGACTTGGTACTTAAGTGATCCACCTCCCTCTCCTGGAAAATTACCTACTACACTACATCTATCTTTCTTTTTGGAAATTACTTCTATCACATAACTTTAAACATGTCTACTCATTCTTCTAGTCCTAATGAAAGTGATAGAAGGTCTACAAAATCTCTTTTAAGACAATTGGCTAAAGACTTTCAATCACTATCATTTAGATAAATGCAACACGAGGCCCAAATCTTAGAAGATAAAAAATAAAGAGATGCCCATCTTGCTTTAATAGAAGAAGAGTTGAAGCTTGTTAAAGAAAAGGATGAATACATCACAAAAATAAAAAGATCTTCACATTCATCTAGTTCTAGGTCGAGTGACTCACATGCTGAGGAAAGTTTAAGAATGAATGAATATTATCAACCTCTACATAGGAGAACTAGAAGGGAACACCCAAAGGAGACTAGGGTAGACTTACCTCATTTCTATGGGAAGGAAAATGTTGAAATGTATCTAGATTGGGAAATGAAAGTAGAACAACTTTTTGCTTGCCATCATGTTAGTGAGGAGAGGAAAGTACCCCTACCCACCTTAAGTTTCCAAGGGAATTCTATGTATTGGTGGATAGCCCTAAAGAGAGATAGGCACCTCTACAAGGACCCTCCCATAGAATATTGGAATGACCTTAGGGGAGCCTTGAGATGCCGCCATATTCCTTCTTACTACAATAGGGAGTTAACGGACAAGATCCAAAGACTCCAATATAAGAAAATGAGTGTAGAGGAGTATAGGCAAAAGATGGAGTTGTATATCCTGAAAGCCTCTATTAGGGAGGAAGAAACGAACACCATAGCTAGGTTCCTCAATGGTCTCAATCTTGAGATAAGAGATAAAGTGGAACTCTTGCTTTATATGGACTAGAATGACTTGATCCAACTTTGCATAAAAGTTTAGCAACAAATTTTGAGAAAATGGTCAAGTCGCAAGGAGAGTTCTTACTCTAACTCTTATCCCAAGAAAGATTATAGAAAAGAAAGGGAGGAAAATGTCTCAAAAGATAAACCTAAAGAAACTCCCAAAAGTTTAGGAAAAGATGTGTCTACCCCATAAACCCGCAGTAGAGACATCCAATGCTTTAAGTGTCTTGGTAGAGGTCATATAGCATCCCAATGCCCAAATAGGAGAACCATGATCTTAAGAGGGAGGGATGAGTAGTCAAGATGACGAGTCTAGCGGGGGAGAAGAAAAAGAAAATAGTGAGGGGGCATAACCTTATAAGGGGGAATTAATGATGATCTGAAGAACCCTCAACAATCACCCTAGTGTGAACCATGAAACACAAAGAGAGAACATCTTTCACACAAGATGAAAAGTTTTAGAAAACATTTGTTCTCTCATTTGGGATGGTGGCTCTTGCTGCAATTGTTGTAGCACTAGGATGGTTGAAAATCTTAATATACAATTAATACCTCATCCAAACCTTACAAACTTCAATGGATAAATGAAGATGGGGAATTAATTATAGACAAGTGAGTAAAAGTTAGTCTTTCTGTGGGGAACTATATAGATGAAATTTTATGTGATGTAGTACCCATGGAAGCTTGTCATATCTTATTGGGAAGACCATGGCAATTTGACAAGAAAGCTATACATAATGGTCTTAACAACGAGATTACTTTTACTCATAGGAAAAAGAAGTTTGTACTGTATCCTTTAACACCCTCACAAGTGCTAAAGGACCAAGTACAAATGAAACAAAAATGAGAAAATGAGAAAAAAAAAAGAAAATATTAGAAAATCAAGAGAAAGACCTTAGAGAGAAAGCTGAGGTGTGGGAGAAAAGTGTTCCTTCCCACAAGGTCATTCAAAAAGAAGAAAATTTTGAAAATAAAATTGAAAAGATACTTCTATCTGAGCAACCTTCAAGCCTGCTTCTGAAGGTTTAGGGGTTTAAGGAGAAAAATGTTCTCCTTGTACAATGTGCATGAGGAATCTATCTTGCATTTGTTTTTTTTGAATGTCCCTTTGCTTTGTGTGTTTATAACTTGCTTAAACAAGTCTTCACCGATGCTAATGCTTTCTATCATGTGCTCTTAATTTATTTCTATAAGTTCCTAAGGAGTCATTTGATTAAGAATACTAGCACTACAAGAAAATCTCAAATTATATACGGATTATTACATACGGATCAAAATAAACCAAGTTCCTTCAGTGACCAAAGAAACTTTAACCACTACACCAAACAAATTCTTTTGTATTACTATGATTTTGATTATACTTATTATTATTAGTATTTATTAATAATATTAATAATAATAATAATAAGTATAATAAAAATCGTAATATAAAGGGACCTAGGTTCGAGTCCTGCCTACTGTAGTTTGCCTCCAACATTAATAATAATAAAAGTAGGCATAAATAATAATCAGAAATAATTAAAAAAAGATAAAAATAATAATGAAAAAATTAAAAATAAAATTTATTGCATTACATAGGGATAAATCCGTATGTAAAATTCGTATGTAATTACATCATTCTTGTGGAAGATTTGGCGGATGAGGAATCATGCTAAAGTCAATATTCATGGTGATACTAGAGACTTTCTTGGGGTAGCTATTTGTGTTGGTATATTTAAAGGTAGTAGAGGTGAGTACATTGAGAGTTTCCCTTCGTCCTTGTGGACTCAAAAATTCATTGTTTGATGAGGTCATGAGAGTTATCTTTGTGATTGAGCATTCCCATGTTGTTGGCTTTATAATGCTTTGATTTGAATATGACTCTTCTTTGGTTTGTAAAGCCTTTTCCTCTCCTCTGGTGGTTCCATACGCTCTTCATGGTAGATGGGAAAATTGTTTAAAGACTTGTAATGAAATGAATTTAAGAGTTTTACATATCAATAGGGAAGGGAATCATTGTGTGAATCTCTTAGCCAATTTGAGGATTGAAAATAAACTTGATTTTGTTTTGTACTCTACCATGTCTCATAATATTAGTTTGGACTTCTTCCGCAATAGGTTTCAACTCCTATGTTTAGGGATGTGTAGTTAGGGTTTTGTTTTATATTTCTCTACATGGGTTTGGAATAGCCCCATGATTTTGTATCTGTTTTTTTCCTTTCATTAATTTTTATTTATATGATGATAGATAATTAATAGATTCTAGGGTATTGAGCTAGCTGAAATGCTAGGATTACGTTTTTTATTAAAAAAAATAACCATATACTTTTGCTCATAGTTTTCTTTAAACGATGGAATACACTCATTTTCTCATTTCATATGAAAAGTCAAATCACTTTTATAATTATGAAGGGTGTTGATAAATTTGTACTCTGTTACTGCCATTAATGGATGAAATTAGAAATTGACCATTTGACTTGTAAAATTTCCTTGACTAGTGATTTCTTGAATCTTGTCTTTATCCATGGCCCCGTTTTGCACGCCGCCACCCAATCCTTTGAACTTCAATTGAGGACTTCAGAGTTGAATCATTGTCATTCAAATTATGACTTTGTTTACCAAAAATTAACAAGTTTAAGGTGGTTGAAAACTAAACCTGGTTCTTGTCAAAAGAAACTTCCCCCAAATAAAACTGCAATTGTAAGAGAATAAGTTTGATAATATCATAATTTTTTATAGACTTTGTCAAAAAAATTAAAGTTTTTTTTTGTCGTTATTAGATTTTAAATTATGGTTTCTTATATTTTTTGACTTTTAGTTTTATTATGTAGCTTCATATAATATGAAAATAAGTTACCTTACAAGTTTACTTATTAACTTCTACTTAATTTTACGTAATTTTTAGAACAAAATTAGTTAAAAGGAAAGGGGAGAGGAGGAGTTTGCAAAGAGAGAAGAGTTGCATTCATAAAAGGAAGAAGAATATAGATGTTATATATTTGTGAAAGAGGGAAAATATTTTGTAGTGTTTAAAACATCTTTCATCACTTGTATAATATAGAAAGAAATATTCAACGTTAGTTCTAGCGGATGATGAAGGATTATTTCTACATCTATTACTTTATAACTAATTTAAAAACCTTATAAGAAAATTATAAATTTATTAAAAATTATCCATATCAATTGTTAAATGATATATATAAAAGGGTGGTGTGAAAACAAATTTTGTACATGCACATTCAACCATTTAAATTGAAAATAATAAACGATTTATTAAAATCAACATTTCTTAATGAAATATGCAATTAGATATGTTTAAATTTGAGAGGTAAAATTCAATAATTAATTCAAGTTTTTATTCATATATAATCAATTTTCTTGACCAATAAATATTTCTTCTCACTTTTCCATTCAATAATAATTTTGTATAGCTAATTAGTGTATGTTGGTGTAAATTTTGTAATTCATCCACCCGATATAGTTTTATTTTTTATTAAAAAATAGTTTAAATTAAATATAAAAATTAAATACAATTAAGCTTGATTTTAGTTTAATATAATAGAGACTAAATTAAATTAATACTTTTTCAATTTGCTTAGGATTAGGGATGACAAATAAATTTATCTCATTATCATCCAAACTCATCTCGATTTTAATAAGGAATCACCACATTAACCCAGTATGCATATGGATACGGATAATACCTTTTTAAATTAAGTATGGGGATTGTGATGAGTATGTACATATTTATCTCATTCTCATCCCCACACCCGTCTCTATATCCATCCACATCTTCATCCCATTACCATTTTAAATTATTGAAATATCCATAATTTATTAGCTAAGCTAAAAAAACTTACTTTCTTTGTTCTCTCTTTAGTTTGTTTCATTTAAAAAAAATCCTTATTTATTTCTTTTGTCACATAACTTTTCATTCTCTTTTTCAACCATTGTTTGACTTGTTCAGCATTCACAAAATTTAGTTAGATCTATAATGTATTCTCCCTCTTATCATAATCTTGATTACACATGTTTCCTTTGTGCAGTTTTGTTCAAAAGACACTACAAAAAATGTTGTAAAAAGTGGCGGTTTTAATATGGCGGTTATTAATAACCGCCACAAATTTCAGTATAATACGTCATTTCTTTAACCACCACAATTCTCTTTCAAAATATGTCAGTTTTAACCGTCACAATTATCTTTAAGAATAAAGACACATTTTCCAATTATTTTTGAAATTGTGGTTTGACTATTCCCAATATTTTTTAAAATGTGGTCACTGAATTGGTAGTCTAAAAAATTGGGAAAGAAAAGTTTCTTCCTCCCGCTCTTCCCCTCTCTTCGCTCACTTCCCTCGCGCTCTTCCCCTCTCTTCGCTGTCTTCCCTCGCGCTCTTCCCCTCTCTTCGCTCTCTTCCCTCTCTTCTCTCTGTTTGCTATCTTCCTTCTCTGTGCCTAAGTGCCTAAACATTGAAACCCTCACGAACCAGTGCCCTAATGGTGAAGCTCTATTGACGAACCCTCACGAACCAGCGTGAGCCCTAATCGTGAAGCTCCTCACGAACCCTCACTCAAACCCTCTCGAACCAGTGTGAGTCGTAATCGCGAAGCTCCTCACGAATGGATAAGTTGCCCTCATCAACCACCTTCAGAAGTGTCGCCATCTCGTCAACCAGTATCTCGAATCCACTCGCGGTATCGGTTGGGGCAAGGACGGTCGCCATCCCTCCCTCCACGGTCAGTCACTACATTTCTGAAACCATTTTTTTTCAAATTGAATGCTCTAGGGTTTTACTTTGGGAATTATTGGGGAATGTGGAAACCCCGTTACGTATTTCATTGTTTTCAACTATAGAGGTCCGTTTGATGATTTTCATTGGCGATATTTGTAATCGTAGTTCATAGTCATGATTTTTGTGTGATTCCTTATTCATTGTTTAATTTTTCTGAATCAGCTCCGAAGGTTGAGCCGGTTGAGTGTGAATGAGTGTCTTGTGGATAAATAAAAGGTCATTTCAAACGTTATTTCTGTCATTTTCTCTTGTTTTATATGAATTGCCATTGTTAAATGAATCAGTCATCAAATGAGGTATTCGTGTTTGGGGTTTTGCTGGGGGTAATAAGTCAGCGGTATTAACCCTTGACTATAGGGTAGATACAAGGGCCTAAATTAAGTGACATTTGATAGCTTTTCAGAGAGGAATTGCTGTAATTGATGTTGTCACCATGAACTTCTTGGTAGAGATCCCTCTCATTTCTGGTTATAATGAATGACACTGATGTAGATGACTAGTGAGATATTCATAAAAATAATTTCTCTTATAAATTAAAGAAGTAACGAGTTTAAATCGAATTGTTGAAGTTGGTAAAAGATCCTATAATTGGCTTTCCCTCTTCCCCATCTTCCCTACTTTTGTTCCACTAAGTGATGATTGATGGATTATTTGCATTGTTATTAGTGATCAGAGTTATTTGATGTATTCGCTCAGGAACATTTGTTTGGTTAAGTACAATATCGTTGGGTGAGTTATTGGTTAAATACTAGTACACAGATACATATTTGATAAAATTGGAATCTTTATTTTATAAGATTTTTTCATTGATGCAAGCATTTTGTTTGTGAATGAAAGTAAATTTTGTTCCTCTTGCAGGGAAAGATTGAGTATCCAACTCATTTTATTGGCATATTAGATTATGGGTGGAGGAGTGCCAATGTTGCAGTTATTTGTTTATGTTCTTTTTCTTTACTCGAACTTCCTGCGAACTACAACTGTATTTTTACTTGGCATGGGCTATTTTTGCTTGACTTGTTACCATTTAAATGTAAACAAGTATGGAATGGCTATGGTCAAAATGCATCAGAATCAGATTATGAAATAAGTGTTTCATTAGTAATAAAATTGTACATGTAATCCATACCTCGTATTCGAAGTAAGATGGTTTGAAACTTGTTGTTGTGTTGGATTTGTGCGAGGTGACCAGAATATTCCTTGCCCAAACCCAGCCACTTGTTGAAAGGGTAAAGATGGTTTCATTGATGTTGATGGTTTTGTTGTTTCGTGTAAATGAACAGAGGAAAAGTCAGGGAGATATGTCGGGTATGGTAAAAAAAAGTAACAAAAACTAAGTGGAACACATGTAGTGAAAAATAACTGCAGAGAATGGAGGATATAAAATTGCCCTTGCATATATTGCAACAGTGAAAAATCAAATGAACACTCTACTTGCATATATTGCTTCAAGAAAAGATGTTCCAGAACATTTTGCTGCAATGGCAGCTCATTTGGTTCATGCATCCATCAATGAGGTATCAATATATTTAAATATTTATTGGTGTCATTTATTTTATAATTATAAACATACAAATTCATTAACTTAAAATTATTTATTTCAGGCATCAGATAATGGAAGTGGGGCTCCATCACCTAATCAAGCAATAGGATCAAGTGATGGAAGTAAAGCTGATTAGGGATGCTGTTTTAATTTTAAATTTGATTAGGGATGTATGAACTTTTGATCAATTATGTGTTGTAATTTTAAACATGATTAGGAATGTATGAACTTTTTATGTGTTTTAATTTTCAATTATGTATAAACTTTTCAACATTATTATGTGTGCTTTAATTTTCAATGAAATGAATGGATGATTATAATTTTATACATTATTTTATTATGAAAACATATTATGTTTAGGGTAATTATATAAAAAAGATTATAAAAAAGTGGTGGTAAAATTATTTATTCAGGATTAAAATTACGTCAGTTAAAAACGCCACTACTTACTTATATTATGGTGCCAAAATCTTTTTCAATGAATGTAAATTGCGACAGTTATAACTAACATTACTTACATATTAAAACCGCCACTTTATACTATGTTTAAAGTGGCGGTTGTTGCGGCGGGTAACATAAAACCGTCACATTAAACTTTGTGGCGGCCAGTTCTGTGGCGGTTTGGAAAACCGCCACAAGCGTATATTGTGGCGGTTATAAACGTCACTTTATACAAAAAAAACCGCCACAATATACATTGTTTTTTGTAGTGAGATGTATTGCATTTTGGGAAAA
Organism: Phaseolus lunatus; assembly: GCA_013389735.1. NCBI lineage: Eukaryota > Viridiplantae > Streptophyta > Magnoliopsida > Fabales > Fabaceae > Phaseolus > Phaseolus lunatus. The sequence continues at coordinate 40,199,831 of CM023867.1, read as the reverse complement.
ACAAACCCCTATTTCATTAAATCAAATAGTTTTTAGGATACACATTTTATTATTTATATATTTTTTAATATTTTTATTTATTGTTTATTTTTTCACATGAGAATATCCGACTCTCAATTTCTAGTGTCCAATCACGTAAACCCTTAGAATGCGTCTTTTTAACATTGAATCTTTGATAATATCATATTTAAATTTCTATGATTTTTTTTTATAAAAATATTATTTAATTAATATTTAAAATAGTAAGGGGGCGGGATATAGGGATGGGGATGAGACAAAAAAAAAATCATACTTGTTGTTGTGATTCAAGCTCAAGCAACTTCAATTGATGAAAAAGGAGGTAGATGGTAGAAGCTATGGTTGGAATGAGAGTTTCTATGGAAAAGTGGTGGAAAGGGTTTTCTAAGAGAGAGGTTCAACCAACTCTCAAGGAAGATGAATAGGAGAGGCGAAGTGGGAGGAAGCTAACCTAGAGAGACTCAAGAACAAGTTGAGGAGCAAGTTATGCATCAAAACTCTACTCATTGAAAAGTTGAATTTACAACAAATGGAGACTTATATTTATAGCTAAAGAGCTAGACCTAGGGAGCCAAAGAAAGAGGAAAATTCAAATTTGAATTCACCACGTGCTCTTAAAAATGTGACACAAAAAGTGGATCAAGTGACACCTATCCACTCTTGCTTTCCACACTTGCACATATCTGCAATAATAAGGAAAGCATTCACCTTTCTTATGCCTTGGGTTTCAAACCCTGACAAGACTAATCTAATCCTAATATATCCCTAATATGTTATCCTACACTATAAGGCTCACATACAATCCCAAATACACTAGTTTACTTGATCTAAATACAAGCCCAAATATCTTATACCACTTAATACAAGCCTCTTTATTTCTAATTTATACATTTGATTACACTAGAGTTGACCTCTTCAATGATTTTACTGGGCTCAATAAGGGTCACCGAAGGCCAATCTTCATGCATGATCCTAGTCGAAACTCTAGATCTTTTATCTCTTTATTCTACAAGTGGTGTGACTAGATGATTTTCCATTATGTTGGGTATGAAGATGAATTTTTACTTTATGGATGAGGATGAAGATAATCAAACTCCCACTCATCCCGCTCTATTACCACCCCTACTTTGGATCAATTTTTATGGTCTTTATTTTTATAAAATTGTTAAATACCTTTTATAATAAAGATTTATCAAATAAAGAGACTAGTTAAAAAGTTTGTACATATGTTTATAATTAAGATGATTATTTTTAAATAATTATTTGGAACGACTATATTGATGTTATATGTGTAAAGAATATATTTAAAACAATAAGAGCACTTGTCACATGACACTAAAATGAAAAATATTTGTGATATTTTTGTTTTGTGCTTTGTTTATGTTCTTATATTGAGTATAGAAGTTAAAGAAATACAATTTTAAATATTTGTGATATTTTTGTTTTGTGCTTTGTTTATGTTCTTATATTGAGTATAGAAGTTAAAGAAATACAACTTTGAACATACAGATGTTGTAAAATTATAAAGATGTTTCAACATATCCAATTAAAATTTCTTCATCATTTTTGGAAACAAACTTTGCAAGGGTTTCTTAGGTGTTCAAGATAAAACATTGACAACCAAGATGGAAATAAGATATTTTGGAATTTCTATCATATTTTCACAAAATTTTAACTTTTTTGCATTTTATACATGATTTACAAAGAAGATTGTCTTTGAATGACACGACCAACAAACTCCTTACGAGGTTATGTTTATGCAATTTTGAGATTGACCCTTCTTTATATACCTTATGCACTCGATCTTCTAAGATGATAACTTGTTTAATCCAATCTTATATAAGTTACCTTGCTTGTTGAAAGTAAATAATTGTCATATCACAAATTTTTACTATGTATTATTCTTTGTTCAAAACAACATTGTATTCCTTCTCATATAATTGAGTTATGTTAGTCAAATTATGTTTTAGGCCGTCTACAAAAAGAATGTTATTGATAGAAAGTGAAAGTTTCACACATATTTGATCAACTCCAATTATGATATCTTTTTGGTTTCCTTTGAACATAATTGTTCCTCATTTTTTGCCCTTCAGGTCTTAGGAGATAAACATTTATCACTTGTCATGTGTCGCAAGCATCCATTGTCTACGTAGCATGACAAATTTTTATATACTATTGTTAAGAACATACACAAGAGAATTATTTTTCATTTATGTAACTAGATGGACTTGGGTCCTTTCACATTTGTGTTTATGTAGTCCCTTCTTAGGAACATCACTAAATGATGCATGATTTACCTTTTGATAAGGGTTCTCTTCCTTGTAGCTAATTTCTATTTTATTGTGAAGTTCCTTGACATACTTATTAGAAGATCAACTCTTCCATCCCCTGTAGAGATTTAGGAAATGAATTTCCACAATGTTGTGTTTTTCATCATTCAACCTCTATTGTTTTTTTTTTTTTTTGCATCTACTAAGGATAAATTCATTCCCAAACTTCTAATTTTCAAAAACATTTCGTCTTAATCTTTTCAAAAATATGTAATTTCATTCACAAGATGATTTTTAAGACTCTTGTTTTCTTTGTACAATGTTTCATTTATGCGCATTAGTTTCATGTTTTCTTTAACAGGATTGTTTTATTGTTCATACTTGATTTTTAAAGCTTCGAGTTCTTTATTTACAGTTTTGAAATTTGTCAACTCTTTTTTAAACTTCCAAAGTTGATAAGTAGAAGAGAGAAGTTCTTGTAATGAGAAAGGAGAAAGGAGAATTCTTCTTCATCACATGATTCAACTTTGTCTTAAAAGTCGTCTAACTCCCCTTCTATGTTAAAAGCTTTAACAAATGTTATTCTCTTTTTTGTTTCTAAGAATTTAAGGCTAGAAACTTGATTTTCTTCTTTTGGGTGTCTTGTTGTAGCACAACTTCATGTACTTTGAGGATACCTAAAAGTTTCTTTAAAGAAATATTTTCAATGTTTTTCAGGGGCACGAAGAGTAGCTACTTGTGGTCTTCTTGGTTTGAGAAAGCTTCTAATAAATTTTTCACTGTGATCATAACTAATAGTTTCTTCCTAAGGAGCATAACTCATTTAAGATGGTTTGAAACTGATTGAACATGGTTTATACGCTTTCATTGTAAGGACCTGTAAAATTGAATTGGAATAAAAAGAGATATATTTTAAATGAATTCTAAGTATGTTTTTATTTAAAATAAAAAGGAAGGAAAGTGTAGTTTGGAAGACTATGAGATCGCCTAGTAGTACATGATCGCCGGTCGCCTGCTACACATGAGCGCCAGGGCGCGAGGCATGCAGGCATCGCGCGGGCGCGAGGCATGTGGGCATTGCCAGGGCGCGAGAGGCATGCGGGCATCGCGCGGGCGCGAGGCATGCGGGCATTGCCAGGGCGCGAGAGGCATGCGGGCATTGCCAGGGCGTGAGGCATGCGGGCTTTGCCAGGGCGCGAGAGGCATGCGGGCATTGCCAGGGCGCGAGGCATGAGAGCGTCGCCAGGGATATACATCGGTCGTCTCCCAGAGGGAGACATCGGTCGTCTTCCAGGGCGAGGGAGACATCGGTCATTCGCCAGGATGAGTCAGCGGTGGAAAGTTGTCGCGCGATGACGAGCTTCACACAGATAAAGTGGGACCCAGACTCCCAGCATGAAACGTCCTGCACACGCGCCACGTATACAAAAAGGGTGGTTCAGAGTGGTGACATCAGAATGTTGGCATGCGCAGGAGACAACAGTGGTCGTACTGTTCAGAGCAGTGGTTGGCATGCACAAGCGACAACAGTGGTCGTACTGTTCAGAGCAGTGGTTGGCATGCACAAGCGACAACAGTGGTCGTACTGTTCAGGGCAGTGGTTCTCAGGCTTTCCTGCAGAAGGGGTGGCAGCAGCAGCATACGTGGGCAGGTAAGCTGGGATTCAAAAGCCACTGCGGGAAGGCAAAGAGCGTTACAGACTCAAGAGGGTAAGAGTGAGTGCAAACTTCCTCCCTCCCTTCTTCTCTCCTTTGCGTTGTGACTCAGGCAACCTCAAGCATCAGTGCGATAAGCGACGTTTGCCTTTAAAGCACCTAAGAGGTTCCCTGTAAGTGCTACAAGCCAGGCACTGAAAACAGAGCTAAGTCATCCTTTAAGCTCGGTGGATTTTTGGAACCCTTGGTGTTTGCGCAAGTCCAGGTAAGGGAAGCTAGCCTTCATTTTCAATACAAGCCATAGATTAGCTGTTTCTGTGTGGTTGGGCGACGTGGTCGCCGGTTTTAAATACGGATTTCGAACTCCCCTGTTTTGATGTTGTTTGAAGCTGTTTGGGATTTAAATACCATATACATGTGATATTCGAAAATCTGAACCCTTGAAATGATTGTTGCTTTGATTTGAATCATTCATTTGAGTGGTATGATGTTTTGAATGTTGTGAATGTGGGATCAAGGCATAGTATTTTCAGGAAAGGAAATACCGTGTAAGATCGTGTGTAGGTGTATTGACTAGGGGCTTGTCTAGAAGGAGATATCCTGACTCTACTGATATAATGGAATCACGTAGATGAAGTTATTCAGTTGTGGAGAGTCGGAGGAGGTTCATACGTATGGGTGAGTTGTTTAAAAGGAAACGAGCTCGACCTGTTCTATGAATTAACCCTGTCATACCGGGAGAGTTAATGACATTGAGATTATATGCGCATGGCTGTGTGGATTTCACAGCGACCCTGTGTGGATTTCACAGTGGTATGGTATGACAGGTGCAGATCTCTGGGCCTGAGTCAACGCACGAGTCAATCCGGAAGTAGTGTCAAGTGTCTTGTGTGATGAGTCAGTGGAAGTCTGACGTGAGAATGAGAAACTTTGAATTGATAGACACTTGATGAATGTTGAGATTTTAATGACCTTTGAGGAATCGTGCAGTATGTGTTTAGTTGATGGTTTACGTGGGTATCTTGAATTTGTTTTATCTTTATTTTAAAGTTCATTTCTAAACTCTTTTTCAAATGTCTAGCTTACCCTGTGGTGTTTCTTTGGTGTTGTGGTTGGCTCTTTCTTAAACCTGTGATGATCGTGTATAATTTACACGGGAGCAGATGATGTTGCAGGAAGCAGAGCTCCTCAGTGAGTGGTCGCCGGAAGGAGATCGCCTGTTTCTACTTCGGTTAGGCGATCCCCCCCTTTTGCTGTCTTCCGACAGGAGATCGGCCTCTTCCGATAGGAGATCGGCCTCTTCCGATAGGAGATCGCCTGCTTTGTTTTTTTTACTGTATTTTGTTTATGTTTCTGGAAAATTTGACCGAATTTGTATTAAACTCCCTGTGAGGAGAAACTACATTTCATATATATAATATTTTGTTCACTTCAATCTATTTGTTACCTTTATTTTCATTATATAAACATGAATAGTATTTTGGCGGGATGTTACATTCATCATCTTTAATGATAAACAAATCTTGTTGATGAGAGAAGAGACTAAGCTTGTTTTTCTTAACTTCAATAGACCTTTCATATGTGATGATAATGGTGTTAAACATCTCTTTAACACCTTTAAAAATGTGTAACTTCATATATTCTTGTATATTTCACACATGAAAATATTTCTAGCACATGCATTCATTTGATATATGTATTTTTGCACACCAGTCCAAATGTGTTTGGACAAGGGCATTGGTGTCACATAAAATGTAGTTTTCATTCTCCAAAATGTTTAAGATGTCAATGTAGCAAGATTAAAAGAAATGTTAACATTTTTTGTTTCTAGTAATCCTACTTCGCTCATTTAGCATTTTTTATGGCTTGACCTTCTTTCTCCATAAGTTTTTAAGAATCACCATATTAACTAGGTATGGGTAGGGATATGAGTAATACCCTTATCCCCATACTCGTCTCTATAATCATCCACGTTCTTATACCCATCATCGTTTTAAATTATTGAAGCATCAATAGTTTATTAGGTAGAAAAGTTATCTTCATTATTCTCTCTTATCATTAGTTTGTTTCATTTGAAAAAAAAAAATCCTTATTTAATTATGAAAATAGGTGAAACATACAAGAAGAGATAATTGAATTGTGAATTAAAAACTTGCAGTTTTTTGCAATACTACATCTAATAGCCTTCCATTCCTAGCTAGACACGAGTATTGATTGGAAAGTAGTCACTCCTAGCTAAGGGTTTGATAAAGAAAGGGAGTGATATAAAAAAAATCATAAAGTTTTGCTCAATAGGTAGAAAAAACATGTCTTTTTACTAATACAAGATTTAAACACTCTACTAGATTGTTATATGAACATAAATATTGTGCTTGTGATGTTTTGGACACTGAAAGCTTTGAGCAAAAAAATTGACAATGTTTTTATAACTCTTGATGACTTCTATGCTTGTCTTCAACTTGGAAGATAGTTGTTGCAAATCCTTTTTTTACCCATTCAGAAACTTCACTTCAAATAAATATTCCCTATGCAACATTAAATGATTATCTTTTCTTTAAGAAACACCTTGATAGCTGACATGACTTATCAAACCATAGTCAGAGAGCTTTAACCAAATTGGAGTAAAATATAGGATCGTACAATGCAGATAGGCTTTTTTAGAGTTAACATGAGACATATGAGAATGTGTGTTGGAGTTAAGCAACGTTAGTGCGTCCCTTAAGAGTGTTGGAATTGTAGTGTATTTGATGAATTTAACATATCTCTTGAAGAAATGGACGATTGAATATGATTCTGAAGACTGAGATGTGTTCTAGAATGTGTTGTGCTTATTAGGATCCATTGTAAGTTTCTCTTGTATGATTTGATCTTCTAATTGCAGTTAGAAAGCTTTTCAAAATGCATTAGAACTTAGTGGTGGGATGTTTTTAATTGATTAAAAGAGGTTTTTAATATGTTAAAATGTTCTTATATTGATCTAGAATGCATTTTAACCGATTATATCATTGTTTTAATTGATTAGAATCACTTAGAACCATGAGTAGTTTTGAGATTTATATTTTAATTTCTTAAAATGAGTTTTTAATATATTAAATTGTCTTAATTCAAGAGATACAACACCAATAAAGACGTAAATTTGTTGGACATAGATAATTATAGTTATTTAGAAACATTGTAAGAGAGTAAATTTGTTTTCATAATATTTTTTCGTATAATATATATATATATATATATATATATATATATATATATATATATATATATACACACACACACTGTGTTAAATGAAAAAGTTGCATAGACACTGTGTTAAATGAGCAAATCATGCAAAGTGCAATTGTTCGCCTAGCAGACGATATAACAGTTTGGAAACTTTTCACTTCGTCTGATAAGTGTTCTTGATGATCAAACAATATTTGAGCTAACACAAAGAATATTCTTGTAGCTTAATTTTTTATTGTAGGGAATGTCTTGACCATCTATCACCAATATGATCTGAGCTCAAGACAAGTCAACATCAAGATCTCTTGTAGTTTGAGCTAAAGTTGCATGGTCCTAACATAAGTGCACTTCAACTCTAGCTGAACTATCTACCTAGTAAAGTGTATACTTTTACCATATTTTGGTGCAAAAGACTGTAATGCCTAAGGAGATAAGTAGTACCCACTACGAAGGATGTCGTGTGAAGAAGAGAAGAAATATTAATGTTGCCTAAAACACATTCAATGCTTATCAAAATCAAGCTCATTAAATGATAGAAGAGAGATGAAGACATTCAAATGAGTTCAAAAGTACTCAATGTCCAAAAAAGAGATTGTAAGTACTACATTCTTCACGTGCCTATATAAAGATGTGCTTTGAAGAGAAGAACAAGAAGCTACGTCATTATTTGCAAGAGCCAAATTGCTGCCAAAATTTCTCTGTGCCCAAAAGCTTTTAAAAACACTGTTTTTGTTCATTATCAAACTAGAAGATAGTGTTTATTGTTATAATTGTCAAAAGATGTAATTCCTCCCTAGTGAGCAAATCTTGTGATATGTTGATCACATTTTTAGGCAACCTTTTATTTTAGGCAAGAATGGATGCATCTAAAGAATACTTTATTTTAGCTAAGAGTGTTTGAGTTCCAAATAGTGCTTGGATCTCTAGTCAGGAGTGGTTGAGTGTCAAAGAATACTTAGGTTTTAGGCAAGAGTGGTTGAGTTCAAATAATACCCACTTTGTACTTCACAACATTAATACACTTAGTGAAACTTGACTGATTCCTAAAAAACTGAACATAGCCTATGCTATTAGACGAACCAATACAAAAACACAAAGTAATCATTCTTTCCTGAATCTATTACATTGCTTATTACTCTACCCTATACTAACTTAAAAGTGAGAGTATTTTCAAAAGGAATTTTTAAAAACTTATTGATAAACTATCTGTTATACGAACTGTCATCTAACAATTAAGTATTAGACAATACTTAAGAAAATTTTAAAAGGATTTTAAAAATACAATTCAATTCTAACTTATTGTGTTTTTTTTTTCTACAATATATATACATTTATATTGCTATTATGTAATAATTGTATTAAATTTTTTATATTTCAAGCGAGTTGCCTCTAGAAAATAAGCATCTTCTCTAAAACAATAACACTTTCAACATCATTTTTATTTGTTAACCTATATTGAAATTTTGAAAGTCCATACTCTAAATTATGTCTCCTTAACATTATTCTAAAATCAGTATTGAAAAACTCAAAAAATCAATACTAAATTTTATATTTAAATACTCAATATTACGATACTCAAATACACAAATGTATTACTTACTATATAAATACTATTAAAAACCTATAATTTTATTATATCTATTTATTTCATAGCATAGTAAGGTGCCAATAAACAAATAGATGAAATCATCTAATATAAATTTATAAATATATTTATATAATATTAAAAAAAATTAAAGCTTATAGAATACAACTCTATAACAACTCTGAAAAGTAAATCATTAAAATTAAATTCTCTTACAAATTCGCTCAATGAAATTGAAATTTGATAATCGAAATTCGACTAATACATATCAATTTCTCATGTATCTAATTCATTGAGTGATCACTAAGTGAATTCATTGGACAAATTATGTTGTAAATGGTACATAAATAGAATCATGCATCAAATAAATACACCAAATCATATCTCATGGCTTCACTTTCACAATTCCATAACATCTAACCACCTCTCAACATTAAAATATTCATTATATTATAAATAAATAAAATAATTTGAATAAAATAATATTATACAATTGAGAGATAATGAAAAAAGTCATGACAAATATACAAGCACTAAAAAAACAAATTGCATGCACATAAAATATGCAACTTCACTACAATACATTGATGCTATGCTTTGAAGTATGAAAAAGTAATACCCAATGCACATAATTAATGTGTCTAAAAAAAATGAATTTGATATGACCTTCAATTGACTATATCGAGAAAAAAGTGCATCAATCTTACATATATTAATATTAAGTCCTATATAAAAACAATCATAAAATAAGTATACTCTTGACAATATATTGTTAAAGTTGTATGACCTTTAATTTCTTTTATTTTTTTATATCACAACTTGCCACTAAGTGATTGAAAACAAATGATAATTTTCATATTTAAGAATCTCTCTTTTAGTTATTATTTTAAAATAAGGAAATAGAATTTATGGATATTAGTAGAGGTCACAAAATATGTTTGACATCATGATCCAAAAAATTGGTAAACAAAAAATAAGTAAAAGTAAAATAATGATAACCTAAATTCAATCGCACCATTTTTTATATTGACCCATTTAGCTCACCATCTAAATGGACTTAGATGAGCTCAACTCAAAGATTTATATGCCGATTTGATTTAAAAAATAATAATTATATTTAAAAAATAAAAAATATTATTATTTTTTAAACACATACAATATTATAATTTGTATTTATTTATAGATCAGATAGTTATACTTAAAATTTAAATTTAAACTCAATAATATTATTTAAATTTCAAAATTATATTTAATATTTACTTTCTATTTAAGTTTATTTATTTTTTATTTTTTAAAATGGACCAAAATGGTCTGTTGGTTTGATATAGAATCAAGTTAGAAAATTGTAACCTACTACACCAATTGAAGCAATTCAATATAAATTTTTTTGAGTAACTCTTTATACGAAACCAATCTCGAATCAACATATTTGACAAATCTAAATATTAATGTCAAGTTATAAACAAATTTTTGTCACTATTGAATAAAGTTATAGTAACAACTAATTTTCGTTATTATTATTGTTAATGATAAGTGAAAAAAATTAAACACTAGCAGTATATTAGGAGTGTGTTTTTAAACATTAAACATATTTTTCTTCTAATTAATTTTGAAGATTACATTTAACTATTGGTAGCAATATTTCTTTTTTCTCTTTATGAAGATGATATATTATTTAGTGTTTGTTAAAATATTTGACATTTTTTAATGAATACTATGATTGTCAATTTATTTTTAATTTATATTATTTTTAAGTTTTGAATTAATTGAAAAATTATTATGTGTTTTTTAAAATATAAAATTAGAAAAAAAGTCGTGCACAAATTGTGTAAGCATTTTTAATTAATAATCTAGAATCATAATAAGTCATTAGGTTAATATCTTGATGTTTTTATTTAGAACAAACAATTAATTTTGATATGAAAATTTATGTTAGGTCAAGTTCATTAATTCTTTTTCATTTCAATATGGCATATTAAATTTTAATAATTAAATCTATAAATACTAACGAACATATGTATAGACTTAATTGTGGTTAAATTGATTATAATTAAAAAATATGCTTTTATATTTTAAATATTAATCTTCATTGTGTTTAAAAGTTATTTCAAAATGAAAGTGATTTTAAAAGTTTTTTCTTATTTTATTAAAAAATTAATTTAATTTTTTTTGTTTTTTTCTTCCTTTCAGTTATACTTCATAACTTTAATATTTACTTTGGCTTCATTTAAAGAACTAGTTCCCAAAATCCTTTTATATTTATATATATCACAAGAAAATCATTAATAGTTGCTATATTAACTAAATTAGACATCATTTTAGAGACAAAAAAAATTTTGGATTCTAAATTAGTTTCTATTATTGTTAAATAGTTTCTAAAGTAGTATCTGATTAGCTATCAAGGTTTTAACTACCGATTATTTAGATTCTAAATTTGATAGCAAAAACTTTGATAGCTAATCAGATACCAATTTAAAAATTATTTAACAATAATAGAAACTAATTTAGAAACCAAAAATTTTCTTAGTCAATATAGAAACTAATTATTTTTTGTCTCTAAAATTAATTTCTATTCAATGATTTTCTTGTAGTGTATATATATAAGTGACAATATGTTTTTCTTACATCTGTTGTTCACGACCATTAACACTACAGAAAAAAATGGTTTTAACGGGAGTTTATTTTTACATTATTCAGGATTAAAACCTCTATTAAGGCATTTACTCAAGGTTGCAGTTTCCCCCGCTAAACCATCCTTGGGAAACGTGTTCCCCGAGATTTTTTTAAACCTCAGAAAAAGTCTTTCAGAACTCCTGTTAAATACCATGGGTTTCATTCAAAACCTCTGTAAAATACAATGGGTTTCAAAATCTCCATTAAATACCATGAGTTTCAAAACCTTCGTAAAGTACCATGGGTTTAAGAACCACTATAAAATACCATGAGTTTCAAAATTTTCGTAAAATGACTTGTCGTTTGAAATAACCTTCAACCCCATTTTTCACCATCTCTAATGATCCTCTTGACTTCTCTCTTCCACCATAGACACATTACTCTCCAGCATAGGTTCAACGGTCGTCGTCGACAAACCTAGCAAGGAATTACAATTCAGCCACACTTACAATAGTACAAAAACCTATATTAACGATTCCATACAAAGACGGTTTAAAAATAACCATCGTTATAAATTGTGCGATGACAATTTTGTAATTGAAAGACACATATAACGACAGTTCCTTGGGAACCGTCTTTATAACTCATTCAATTCAGGGGCACATATAATGACAATTCCCTAGGGAACCGTCTTTACAACTCATTTAGAGACATATATAACGACGGTTTCTTATGAACCGTCGGTATATATACTACTTTTAAGCTCTCGCACGCCTAATTCCTCTCATTTTCTCTTTCTGCATTTTAGGGTTTTTGTTCTTCTTTCACTTTGCGCGCCCACTTCTCCTTCTTCACTATCCAATGTTGCTCGTTCCTTCCCCCCACTTCACCTTCGCTCCTTGTCCTGCTTCACCTTTGCTCCACCCCACAAGTCCTTCTTCGCAACCCCGAGGTTGTCACTGTCAGGGCTCGCGCCCCTTCTTCTACCCTTGTGCCCACGACACCTGCAACACCCTCCGCATGCCAGAACCGCTAAAGGTTTTCATTGTTAAGGTTAGTTTTCATCACTTCTTTACCTAACACATGTGCATGATTATTGATTCTTGTTTTGGGTTGATGGTACTTTCCATTTAATAAGGTTGGGTCTTGGCTTTGGTGAGAAAAAACACAGTGAAGATGGTTGTGAATGGATGAACACAATGCTAGGATGTGAGAATATTTGGATTTGACTTGGCTACTTGTAACTCCACTATAGAAGGTTAGTATTTTAAATTTTTTAATTAATTTTATAATAAATATTTGCACATATGAGTTTAGGGTTTGTGTGAGAACTTGATTTAGTGGATATTTGATGAAGGAGTCCTGACAAAAATTAATGTGAAAAAACTTCAAACAACCATAATTTTAATAGAGAAGTGGGATGGAGATGCTTAAAAAATGAAAGTTGTTCGAAATGAGGTAACGAAGTCCGTGGCCAGTCCCAGGGGATTGGCTCCACCAAAATTTCAAACATCCACCATTTACTATCATTTTTTTTAGTATTATTTTGGTATTTTTAGGGTATTTTGAGGTTTTAATTCTCATACTTACACTTATCAGAAAATTCTGAAATTTCGCATAATGCTTTCTAGTATAAATTAGAGATTTATCAAACCATTATGTTTACATTACATTCAAAAATTTATTACTCACACATTACTCACAAATTTATTATGTGTGTGTTCTAACATGAAATCTTATTATTTCAGTGTTTATTCTGGATATAACATGTTGAGTTTGGGGAGAAGTGCAAGTGCAAATGGAAAGAAACTCACCTGGATGCACCTTAAGATAACCATATATAACACTTTAGAATGACATAAAACTTTTTCATATAGAACTTTTTGTACACTTTCATATTTAAATTATGATATTACGTGCATTATTGTTCTAGAAATTTGATATTTTATGCAGAATTAGAGTGAGTATATAATAAAACACTTATAACGACGGTTCTCACTAGAACTGTCTTTAAAAATCTTCTATAGGCACTTATAACGATGGTTCTAGTTTGGAACTATAATTATAAATGTTTTTATTTTATTTTATTTTATTTTGGTAGAACGCTAGCTTTTAAATGTGTCGTTGATGTGGGTTTATAATGACGATTCTAGAACCCTCATTCTAAACAGTTGATTTATAACGACACTTAGAATAACGACGGTTTGGAAACTGTTTTTATATGGCCTTTTTAATTGTTGTTAATGAGCTATCCTGTACTAGTGTTATGTCTATTATATCTAAGGAGAAGAAACACTAAATGAGACACAATGTTCTTCTTACTCCAATGTTACTTTTTCCATCACCTTACTGCCCCAACTTAGGTCACAAACCACTGTTACCTAGCTCGACAAAAACTAGTGTTTATCACTGATATATCGTAAATAATTGCATTATGTGTTAGATGTGGGCTTCAAATTCATGTGTGTTCTTGGGTAAAGATTGCAAGAACATATTGCAAGGAAAAATTAACTTTATTACTTATCACTTTCACGGTGAATTAATTATTATATGTATTTTCAAATAAAGACCTTAATTTAAAATATTTCAGAATTATGAGAATTAAATATTAACAATTATAAATAAAACTAAAGTTGCACATAAAATATATGTACATCAAAAGCTAAAACAAAATAAGTTAGGTTTTTTTGAAGTATGAACTCGTAACAAAAAACAACTAGGAATTATATAAACCAACTACCATCAATCATAAGAAATATGCAAATACTGTTGAAATAATTATTATCCAATGAGCTTTTGAAATAAATTTTTGAAACTTTAGAAAACTTATTTGTAATGTAAGTTACACTTTCAAAATTTTAGAGAATTTAGTTATAAAATATATTAAAACTATGTAATTTTTAATTATTTATTTATAAATATTTAATTATAATTATTTATTGAAGTTTGAAAAATCTGGAGTGTTTTATTGAAGTTTTACAATAAATCTTTGGAATTTAACAAAGGTTAAAAAACCTTCGTTATTTTGTTGAGATTTTAGAATAAACCTTTGAAATTAACAAAGTTTAAAAAAACTTCCTTTAATTTGTTGATGTTGTAGAATAAACATTTGAAACTTACTAAAAGGTTAAAAAACCTCCGTTATTTTGCTGAAGTTTTATAATAAACCTTTGAAATTTAACGAAGGTTAAAAAACTTTCGTTATTTTACTGAGGTTTTAAAATAAACCTTTCAAATTTAACAAAATTTAAAAAAACCTCTATTATTTTGCTTAAATTTTAAAATAAACCTTTGAACTTAATAAAAGTTAAAAGAAAACTTCCATTATTTTACTAAAATTTTATAATAAAATTTAAAAATTTAAAAAAAGTTAAAAAAGAAAAACATTATTTATTAAGATTTTAGAATAACTTTTAGAACTTAAAAAAATTAAAAAAAAACTTAATTAAATCAATTCTTAAGGTTATAAATTAAAACTTGTTAATTTTTTTTTCTGTAATTGATGAATCAAAAATTTTATATACATATTTTTAACTGTAAAAAACTTTTATCATAACAAAAGATATAATCTCTTGGAATAATTTTTGACAAAATTGTTTTAGCAAAATCACTTGGAATCGAAAAATTGGTTTAATTCCACAATATTTACTTAGGTTATTGAGAAAAAAAAAAAAGAGTATTTTAGGCGGCAGGGAGACGTGAAGAAAAAGATAAATTGTGCAGAATGATAATAATAAAGAATAAGCCAAATTCTGATTTTAAAATAAGCTCTAATTTAATTCCACTGTCTAATCACCCCCTGAATTGTCAAAGAGCGTCAACCATATTCCTCTTTCTTTGTCACTGTTCCCATTCCCTCACCAAACCATTTTTCTCCCTTCACTTCCCAATATAAATACTCCAAACTTTCGAACCCTTTTCCATTCATTCATTTCTCTTACTCTCACTTCTTCACACTTCACACTCTCTATAATAACACAAACTGACATACATACATACAACATCCTTAGTTTTATCAAATACTTTCATGTTTATGTGAAGGCTGAACCAGAAGAAGTTTCAGCCATGTCAGATGAGCAGTTTCAAGCGAGTGGAAACTGGTGGGAATCAGCGAGAAACGTGAGGTTTGAGAGTGGGGAAACACAGTCTTCTTCTTCGGGGCTAACCAACATGGGAAACTATGCTTGGCAGCATGACATGGCTAGGTCTTCTTCCATGGATAACTCTGCCTCAGGAGGTTCCTCTGTGGTTTTCCATGACCAGAAGCAGCTTCAAGTTCAGCCACATCATGACTCAACAGCCACAAATCCCACCAATGACCATCCCAACTTGCACATGATGGGCTTGGGCCTCTCATCCCAAGCCATGGACTGGAATCAAGCATCTTTGCAGCTGTAAGTGTAGTCTGTGTCAAGACAAAGACTTCTACAACAATACTACTCAAAAGTAGTACAGAAAAAAATAAAAAAAGGAGAAAGAGAAAAGTTATTGGATCTTTCTTATTCTGTTTTTCTTTCCCTTCTTTCATTCTACCTTACCAGAATGGAATAATATTGAAGAAGGAAAAAATATCAGTTTTAAAGGTTTTAAATTGTGTCATGTTCATCGTCGCAGTTGCTTCAGTTTCTTGCAATCTTTGGTATTGTGTGAAATTGTAGAAAAATGCGACCGATGCAGCCATGATTGTGATCATATTGCAGTCATGGCGACAGCAAAAACCTTGATGTTGTGGCTGAAATCATGGTTGCAACCCTTTTTCTAAACCCTTGCTAAGTTGTAACGTTTGTGTGTATATATGTTTGATTGATGTAGGCGAGGTGAGAAGGGTTCGGAGGGCAGTTTCAGGTCGATGTTGCAAGAGAATTTGAGCTCACCAGGCACCACTTTTCAGCAAGAAAGTGGGAATAACAATATTGCTTTGTCTCATCATCAACAAGTTCATTGGAGGCCAGAAAAGTTGTTCTCTGCGGAGTCATCAAGCAATGAATTCAAGAGGGGTTTCTCCTTGGACCAAACACAGTTCAGTCCTCAATACAGCTCTGGGGACAGCACTGTCACAAGCCAAGGTTTGCCTTGTACTTTTCAGATGGATTATGTGGGTAACCCTTCTTCAATATTGCAAGGTCTTTTGGGACATGAGAGCAATAACCAACAACCCCACCAAGGTGGTAGTGCTTCCTTTGAGAATCGTCCCATGAATTTTCCTTACTCAGCAACAACCTATGGATTAAGCTCAAACATTGAGTTAGTTCCTTCTTGGTCAAAGGTGCCTCAGTTCTTAAGAGCTTCACCGCCAAAACAACCACCCAATAACCAGTTGCATTTCACCAACAACGCTCCCTTTTGGAACGCTAATTCTGAGCCTTCTATGAAGGATGCTCGATCCAGCTTCATCTCCTCTTTGCAACCACCCTTTTCGCCATCAAATTTCGATGTTCAATCAAAGGTATTGCATTTCATTTTTCCTACGCAGTATGTTCTATATCACAGTAATAAAGTTTAACCTTAAAACTTCTTACCATCTGTTTAAAATC
Source organism: Phaseolus lunatus (assembly GCA_013389735.1). Taxonomy (NCBI): domain Eukaryota; kingdom Viridiplantae; phylum Streptophyta; class Magnoliopsida; order Fabales; family Fabaceae; genus Phaseolus; species Phaseolus lunatus. The sequence continues at coordinate 40,182,934 of CM023867.1, read as the reverse complement.
CTCACCACTATGCAGATCCTGGTAGATCATAACACCATGATATATGATGATTCGTTAATACACACTTTAAATCTCCAAAAATCTATTTAGCTTTTTGTTTTATTATTCTCTTATTTTCAATTTTCTTGTCTTTTACGCTTAGCTACAATAATGTCTACATAAAAAGTATGACATGTTTTACTTTAATTAAGGATTAGAATATTTTTAGTAGAGCTGAATTTGTAAAAGAATGTGGTATTTTCTGGGTTAAATATTAAACATATAAAGAATGAAGTTGGTATCTTTATTAGGGTTGATAATATTTTGTTGTTAATGGTGATTTGATTGAGCATGGTTTTGCAGAATATATCTGAAGTTAGGGATTCGGGTGTGGTGAAGAAAAGTGGAAGTGAAACAGCACCAAAAAGGCCCAGAAACGAAAACCCATCTCCTTTGCCAGCTTTTAAGGTACAATAAGTGCAAGTAACCTTTTAAGATGAAGGGAAGCTAGCTTTAACCTTTTTATCTTTAATTTTTCTCTCTTTATTTATTCTTTATCACATACTTTTTCCTCATATTTTTGGGTTTTTGAGTCCTTAAACATTGGATATGAAGCCGTAGTGTACCTCTTGTGTTGTTCTTAGGTGAGAAAAGAGAAGATGGGGGACAGAATCACTGCACTCCAACAATTGGTTTCACCTTTCGGAAAGGTGAGCTTCTGATAAAATCATCTATTCTTTTCTAATATCTTTTGTGGATGACCATGATTTCTTGTGAGTATTTATGATATATAAGAAAGCAGAAAAAGATGATGGCAAGTGTGATTGTACTAATATTGTTTATTGATTTGAAGTTTTAAAATCTGTTTGCAATGTTGTGTGTGTGTGTCAGACTGATACAGCGTCAGTGCTCTCTGAAGCCATTGAATATATCAAATTCCTCCATGAACAAGTCACCGTAAGTCCCATCCAAACTCCCATTAATGTATACATACATACATATATATATATATATATATATATATATATATATATTTACAAATTTTAATTCTTATTTATTTTCTCCTCTTTTAGGTTTTAAGCACTCCCTATATGAAAACTGGTGCTCCCATACACCATCAGCAGGTACTATACGTATATTTATACATTTCCTTTTCTTCAAAATACGTTCAAATGAAACTGAATCTTTTTACGTCAAATTTCTTTCGTCATTTCCTATGTTAAGATTGAATTTCAATATACTATATTTTCCTCTAATGATTCTTATATTCACCACTAAGATCCCGTTTTTATAAAACTCTCTACAAATATATATATTAATACAAAAATAAATAAATAAATTTAAAGCATGTAGAGCTTTTGAAGAAGTTAAATGAATAAGTTTTTTTTCTTATGAGTGTTTATTAACACTTAATTATAAATAGATAGTTTGTAGTATTATAGTTAGATTAAATTTTGTAATTGTTTATGAAAAAAGAAGTAGACAGAAGCTTTGAATGTAAGAAGATTAATTACGTGAAATTGAAATGTGAGTGGATGAATTCTTTATTAATGGCGATATTTTGTTTGAATTTGAAGGGTTTATGTTGAGAATGTTGTGTGTTTATTTTATTTCAGAGTTCTGGTAAATCGAAGGAATGTGAGGGTCCAAAGCAAGATCTTAGAAGCCGAGGGCTATGTTTGGTGCCAGTTTCTAGTACATTTCCAGTGACTCATGAACCCACAGTTGAATATTGGACACCAACATTTGGAGGAACTTACAGATAGCTAAGTTATTAGTGGGTGGCAAAAGTGGCACGGAAGCAGTACCCTCAGCAACTAGGACAGTGTCTTATCAAGAAACCTAGCCAAATTGGAAATGATAAGATGAAAGAAAAGAGAAACAGAAGAGAAGGCCACATAAGTATGTAAAGTCATAGTTAATTAGTTCTTCTTCTGAGATGATGGAAAATTGAAGATATTAATAAAGGAATATAGAGGGAGGAGGGAAAATGACCTTCATAAGAAGGGTCATTGTGGACCAACTATACATGAAGAATGATGAAAGAAAGAGAGGTAATGTAATTTGGCCAATTTTTGGGACCATTGGAGCACAATATATATAGTTATAAGTTGTATTAATAATTGAAGAACTATGTATGAACACCAGGGGAGGGGGATTAGGAGTGACAAAAGAATTCTGTTGCAGAATATAGGGAAGTTCTTGGTCTAAGCTTAGATAGAAAATTGTTGTTAGAGGAAGATAAAGGAGCTTTTGTTAATTTTTCTTCTTGTTATTTTGTGCATAGAGCTGGGACTGCTACTTTAGTTGAAGGAAAAGAAAAAAACTAATTTGATGGAATCATTGAAATATAGAAGAGTGAGTGAGTGTGTGGGATATGTCATTTGATTGGAAATCTCACTTTTGATTTGTTTATTTCTTTTAAGAATATGTAAGTGGAAGTCAGAGGGTGGCCCATCCACCCCTTTCAGTTTTTGTTTCAAATTTCACTTCAAATTACATGTTTTACATTTTCCATTTATATATATATATATACATACATGTATGTATGTATGTAGCTATATCTTGGAGATGCTTGCACACATGCTTTTGTGCTTTGTAATGAATGGTCACATAGAGGGGCTTCTATTGGAAGCACATGTAAAAAGAAGAGAAAACCCACAAATGTTTTCATCTTCGACAAAGTTCTGGAGATGGTCCAGAATTAGAATGACGTGTGCATACGTCATTATTGTCACTTTTTTATTTCTCAAACAAGAATAAAAACTATGTGTATCACATTCAAATGCCATATAAATATATAGTTTGTTATCTAGGTTAAGGTTAATCATTAATACCTATTTAGTGAGAGTGAAGAGTATTTCTTATTTGAGAATAAAATAAACATTTTTTTACTATGTAATTAATCAGAAATAATGTAAACTAGTTAGTTATTTTAAGGTTATATATGATTATTTTTTTTTAAAAATTCATGTTAAACACATTATGAAATTTATATTTCAACTAGATTAACACATTGTCAAGTAATAACAATCACTTCTCATCATTAAATTTGAAATAATAGTAAAAACAGTCATTTTTAAAATTAATTTGTGTCATATTTATCGAAGATTAATTTCAAAGAATAATTATTATTTATTAAAAATCTTCGAAAAATTGGCAATAATAAATATACCCTTAAAATAAACTAACCTGAACTATTTGTGATTGATAAATAAGTAATTTATTATGAGTACTATTAAGGGGTCGTTGAAAGGGTTTCTCTTTTTCTTTTTCTTAAACATAGATATAAGGTCTAATACAGTGTATGGAAAAGGTTGTTGGAGATAAGGTCCAATGCTGTTCTTCTTTTGAGTGTATTATATTAGAAAAATTGAGACATAATAGAAACAAAATTCATAAGGACAGATTAGAAAGCCAGCTTATAATAACACAATATTAGAATTATAAAGTCATTAGATTGGCTTTATAATCTTGAAACCTTTGCCACTAGTTATGACTTGGACCCTATTGGGCAAAGAGTATTATAAACTATTTTGTCTTGGGCCATGGAAAATTGCCCTTTCATATCCAAAACTACTTTACCATATCTCACTCTCAAACTTCTCTAGCAAGATCAGAACATAAACTAATTCAAACATAAAGCACTTAAGCATTAGCCATTATTGTGTTAACAAAGCTAGTTGTCATGGGGCTCCACACTATATTCAACTCTAATTACTTTCTTCAAAAATTTGTCTTCACTAGAGAAACTGTCACACATGATTTAACTACATTTTTTCAGGGGTTATCTCATCATCAACCAAAGTTTATTCAGTATTAATTTACATAAGATAATGATGAGAGGAATCTACTATTCCCTTGTTTTTGTGGAAAGTATTTGGCACAAAGGTTATAGTTTGGAAGAAGTTAGAAGTGAGTAAGAGATATGGGAGGGGACCAGCAATAACTGTTTTCTTATTAAGTTACCATCTTTATACTTCTCCAATAGCATTAGAGTGGAGTAATAATTATATATAATAAGGTACATAATGAACCGTATATTGAGCACAATTTTTTTAAAATAATTGCTAAATTAAATATACTTTTTTCTAACCCTTTGAAGGGCATCTTCTTTAGTATGTAGAACCTTTTCTCATGAATATGCCACTCATTCATGAGATATAATAATGTGTATTTTTTTTTTTTAATTATTTTGGAGCTGTTTTGTTCTTTACCTGATATAAGATATTATTTCATTGTTTTTAATAATTTGTGTCGCATAATGCTAAAACATGATTGCTAATCAATGAATTTCGTAGATACCAGAGTACATGGACCAAAAGAGAGAAGGAATAGAATCTTCAAATTATTTGGGCCTATATCAATTTTCTATAGATTCCATAATTCCTATCCCTTTTCTCAACTTTTTATGGCATCCATTGCAGCACTTGACACATACATTTGCTTAACTTTCACTTCTTTACTCTAATCATGTTTACCATTTATATAAGCACTTGAGCATAGGAAGAGCAATGAGTTCATCTCATAACTACGGTGCAAAAAATATTATTTCAATAATTGAGAACAGATATATAATCAATTATAGATTGCTACAATTGATTAGATGAACAAACTTTATAATTGTATACGTTGGATGAAAATTGATTTTGTGGTATATTCCGTTTGAATTTTCTCAAAAATATTAATATCTAATATAATTTTTTTTTAAAATGGTATAAAATTATTTAAACAGATGATTTTTCTTTAATATTTTATCTATTATAAAAAAATTTGTTTTCTTTTGAGAAAATAAGCGAGTAGGATTAAAAGAATTTTATGTTGTCTTCTTAATCAGAAAACTACCATGCATACATGATAAGTTTACTAATAATTTAATTAAGTGTTATACTAATTATAATTCCTATTTTTTTATCGATAAAAAATAATTAAATAAAATTGAATATTTTGATGTTCTAACCCATGTACAAAACTACACTAAAGTTAAAAATTAACAAGTTGACTAAGAACCGCTAAAAAAACAACCAATCAACAAAAGCAAAAGAACAAATGCGTAAATATCTAAAAACAAACCAAAAACATATAATCTGAAACAATTCAGAGTTCCTAATTGAGTGATAGTATAAAGAAACCTACATTTTCAGAGCCTAAAATGAAACTACTTTAAAATTATAATCTAGATACCAAACATGCTTGAACAGTAATTCTATCAGTTCCTTTTCCATCAATCAAACTAAAGTGTTAGAAAAAAAAAAAAAATCTAATCCAAACATGCTCTAGTTATACTACAAGGCCACAAGTAACTTTTTCTGTAGATTCCATTCCAAGTTTTCTGAGCTAGTCATGTGTATGTCTGGTCTACTTCATCATGTTTGAAAAGGACCGCGTCATTGGAATCTAGAAAAAGAGAATACAAAAAATAGAGAAAAATTTGCTGCTGGAATTCAAGAGAGTGGCTAGTTTAGCTAGTTGAGAAAAGATATGAGGGTAGGCAACTTTTGCTATGAAACGGAAGAATAGGATGCCGCAAAGCTAGAAGTAGAAAATTGGACACAAACCAATGATAGGAAGGGAAAAAATGGACAAGAATACGAAAAAGCTTTGAGAATCACATGACACTGGATTTTTTTTCATATCAAAGGTAAAGAAAAAGCAATGTGTATCAGAATATTTCTCTTCTTTGTGACAGCTGCCTACTTATGTCGCATGGACTGTCTAATCAGTATTGTTTCAATTATATAGAGATGGTGTTTGTGCATAGTTTTTCCACAGTTTTTTTTTAATTGTCGTATATAAAAGTTAAACAATGGCTATATTTGAAGGTTTAGGAAGGACTTCCAGTACACAACACACGTGATGAGAACCTATGCAGAGAGAAACTGATGTCATAATTAACGAAAATGAATCTGCTAGATTATGAGGGAGAAGGTGCCATCTTATTCGGTAGATAATGAAAAAGACATAAAACTATGGGACATCACTAATATGTGTAATGAATCACATGAAGGTTATGCTGAATGGTATAGTGGGTATTTTCATATAAAACTAGCTTTGCTTCTTCCATTTGATGTACCAATTTCGTTTTGTTTTGGGAAACGTTTGAATAGAATATATATAACCAATAACCTATATCAGTAGAGCTGAAATGATACATATCCCAATTATTGGCGTAGGGGCTATAATTTTTCATTTTGGTTTTTCTTTGTTTTGTTTGTTGAGTAAGTATCTTTTCAACAGGTAGAACAAATAAAGTGGCTTTATGTTCACAGTATAAGATATTGTAGACTAGTTTAATTTCCTCAAACTATGAAATTCTTTTTATGTCTCAATGTATATTATGTGCTTATCTGTTCGCTAGAAAGGGATACGAAACAAGGGAACAAGTGTTTTCTAAGCCTAAAATTTGAAATAAAAGGCTAAACTTCACATTAGCAAATATCACTCAACACAGCACAGTGACTGACACAAAAATGGAATTCAATACAGAGAATTTTCTCCTAAAAAAGAGTAAAATTGCAGGCAAAGAGAATATAACTCAATATCCTCTATTATCTAGATTAAAAATTGGATGAGTATCTTCCTTGAACTTCTTCGCAATGGTGGCAATATATTTCCCTTGGTGGAATGCTTGATCCAACTCAAGCACTGTTGGCTTTCTAGAGCCATCACCAGTGTAAGTTCCTGCACCATAAGGACTTCCACCTTTCACCTCGCTCATCTCAAACATGCCAGGACCGAATGTGTATCCTATTGGAACAAATATCATTCCATGATGAGCCAGCTGAGTGATAGCAGTAAGCCTGTCATAGATTCCACAATTTTCTTATCTCAGTAGTGCATAATGAATGATACGATATTTGTTCAATAAGTGAGTCTACATATATCATTGATAACATATATTACAAGTTATCAAAGAATTAACCCCCTTTTGAAGTGTTGTTAGAAGGGTGAAATTTTCTGAGTTGTTGACATTTCCTAAGTTATGTGCTTCACAATATACAAAGTATTGGTTCTGTTTTGATGTCAGGTGAAAATAAAAATGGGAAAAAGGTTGAAAATTCATCGTCTGCATGAAGGGATTTTTACTTATCATACAATGTTTTGTTCCTCTACTCAAATATGACATCGAAAAAGAAGAGGCTTTTTATACTAGATACTATTTCTGTCATCACAGGAACTGATTATGAAACTACATTGAGATTGAGATAGAGGGTTCTTACGGTGCCGTCTCTTGTCCATCACCTTGGGAACTGGTGCTGTAGAAGATTCCAGCAGGCTTTTGTGCAAGCATTTGCGCTATCCATAGAAATTGAGTAGAATCTAGGAAAGCCATAAACTGAGAAGCCATCATTCCAAACCTTGTTGGGAAGCCAAAGATAAACCCATCTGCCTCAGGCAGTTTAATTTGGTTGATGATTGGTACATCACTCTTGGGTGGTGCTCCCAGCCTAACAAGCTCTTCTTCTGTCAATGTCTCAGGTACCTGTTCATAGGTTAAACAAAGTCACCACTGCACCTTGTTTTTCTACAGAAAATTAAAACAAAATGTTTACTTCCCCCTTACGAGAAAAATAATGTAAAACTTAATTTTGCATAAATTTAGCAAGAACAAATTTGGAAGGTCTTATTCATACTATGATTAATGGAGACTCCGTGACTTTTTTCAAAATTTGATAGAATTGATTTTGGTTCATTGAATATGAACAAAATGTGTGTCCAGATTAATCGGTCACAATTTTTTGGTTTCATCAAGCATCAGGGCATTAAATTTTTTATTATGAATCATTAAACATGCAGAAATGAGCATCCAAAACAAAAGCCAGCCACAAATTTTTGGTTGCATCAAGCAGCGGGGTCTTCAAAATTGATTTTAGCCCTAAACCAAATGTTTACTAAAATATATAGGAAAAGTAAGAACATGAATGTATTGGAAAAGTAAAAAGGCTATGGACTCTCCTCTTGCTTGTAATATATATATGTAGCTATAGAGAAGGAACCAAGCCAACTGAATGTTTGAATCTAACTTTGTGATGGTTTGAACAGAAGGCAGCAGCAATTATATGAAGTTTAAAAATATATATCATGAAAAGCAGAAACACTATAATCCGGTTAACACATGAAGATTATTTTCATGGAATTTCTCTGTTCAATAGATGAACAGAGGAATAAAGCTTAGGTATGGAGTCATAGTTGCTTAGTGTTTGAAATTTTATGCCAAGACTAAATAGAACGGACAGGATTAGGAATTGTGATCGATGAAACAAAGATCATACCTGCCACAGTGTGGCCTCAACACCATTCACAGAATTAGCCCCGAGAAATATTTCACATGCTAGTCTTTCAACATGGCCATACATTGAGTAATACCTGCCAAACGAATAGAAAATTTACATCAAAAACCTCATGGCAATGCCATAGAGGCACACATGATAGGGTTGAGATCAGATAATGAGGATCTGAAAGTATCAAATGGTCCTGTTTTTCATTATTGTTGAAATGAATTTACTCTTATAGCAGCATTTAGAATGTTATGTGAGAAGCACAGAAACACATCAACCCAACAATTGCTTGTGCATTAAGTGGGAAACCAAGCTTTGAAACCAATATTTCCTGGAATATTTATATGCATTACATGTAAGCATCATTGCATCATTTTAGAATTTAGATGAACTAAACCTACAAAAAGAGTCTTCACTATCAATTATACTAATTAATTCTATTGCATGCAAGTCTTGTATTGGAATACACACTCCCACACATATGCATATATTTACCATATATATCCAATTAAAACCCAGATAACAATTTTGAAATGTGCTTTCATCGTAGAAAATAGAAAATGTAAAAGAAGTAGAATACTTCGGAAAGCCAATGCATCAAGAGAATGATCAAGCTTTCTTACAAGTTGGGCAAAAAATAAGTATAAGATTCCGGCATCATGGGTTCTAGGGAAAATCTCTAAACACCCGCAATGATCAAACAAACCATTGTATCGTTACAGAACAGTGGGAAAAATAGAGCCAGAGCAAGAATCCATCGTATCTTTCAAAGTTAGACTCCAAGATTTTCAAAGAACATTGAAATTTGAAATACTTCAAATTTAATAACCGGTTGAAGAAGTAAAAGAAACCCAATGAGCAATACCATTCATCATGCATAATGATTCTTCATGCATGTTTGAACAGGTACGAATAAAGATTAACTAGTTATAATTAAAACACACACATGTATAAAGAATCAATTGGTGAAGACAACAAAGGCTAAGGCAAGCATACACAATATAAACTTTGACAGCCATTGATGATCGTTCAAGGTCTCTTTGCTGATTGTCTCTCCTCTTGTTGTCTTAGTATTCTTTCTTGGCGAAATGAAAAATGAACAGTTAACAGTTGGTGACTGAAATGGCGCCAAGAAGGAATCCATATTTATTGGTTGAATTTAAAACGATTAACGGTTGGGTGTTCTTCTTTTAAAAAAATTGTTTTCTTCAAGTCCCACAATTTCTCGAAGAACACTAAGGAAAAAAACAATGAATAGAAAAACTCAGAAAGTCAATGTTTATTGATAAGTTAACAAGGTGTTATTCTTTGTTTAATATGCTTATTAATGCTATTATAGCTAAAAATGTAAGAAAAATAGTCTTTAATTCATATATTTATTGCTGCTTTTTAAATAATTTTGGTAAACAAATAAAAATATGTATGAAATTAACTTTTCAATAAAAAAATTAAAATTTGTTTTACTTAATTGCACAATTTATAACTATTATTACTAGAAATGAGTAAGAATCGTCCGAGGTGATGAATTTGAGTTGATCAACCTTGAAGGATGATTGAGCTTTGATGATGAAAGTCGAGTGGAAGTCCACCTACAGAAAGTTATTCCACGCTCAAGTCAATAAAAGTATGATGATAAATTATTAATGAGTAAATGAAAGTATTAAGTGAGTGAGAAATACTCTCTAAAGTTATATTTATAGGTTCATGTCTCTATTTACGTGTGTAAGTAACTGCTTATGTTATTACGAGTAGGATCGATCTCTAAGAGCACATTGAGGTGGTTACCTTCTAATATCAGCAATATATACGGTAACTGCATGTGGTTAAGTGCCATGTCAAGAGTGAATATTAACTGCTTCAAGAGTATCAACACTGGACAGTACACAGGTCCCCTAAGCTTAAGAATCTGACCTTAAGAATGGTCTTGAGTTTTATTGATCATGTTTGATGAGTAGTCTTAAGTTGATCTTTGCAACCATTTATAACTTGTTAATCCGGACTTATTTGGCTCAATCATCCAAGCTCAATGTAATTAAAATGTAATAAAGGTGATAATCATTGCCATTAAATGATAATTAAAGTAATAAATGCATTAATGAGTTTTTTTTTATATCTCACTATGAGATGTACGTTTTTGAGGTATCACGTTAGTTTGGCGGTTGATGTTTCAGTGAAAAATTGTCATGAAGAGACACGTTTCCCTAGATCGACGTGATAGTTCATTTTGGTGGGGTTAATTTTTCATCTTTCCCTCATTCGCTTTTGTTGTGATTGGTATTTGTGCTAGGTTCTAGTTCTTTGCTCATGTTCTTCAACTTTTTGTGATCTTTTTGCATTTGTTGCTCATTCCGCTTTTTAGGTATGTCTATGGTGGTGGGTTAAAGCTAGATCAAGTTAAGTTCAATTAAATCTCACTTCTTTTAATCGGCAAGCGGACAACAAAAAAAGAGGGTTGTCTTATCCACGAAATTAATAATATCAAAGTACAATTATCTTTCAAGAAGAAGTAATATGAAAATTGAAGATAGTTTGCATATAAATTTTACAATTAAACAACTATTAAAATACTACTAAATATTTAGATTGAGAGGTGAAGTTTAGACAATCATTGAACCAAGGAAGTAACCATATAGCTCAAACCAAGCTTGAAATAGCTTTGTGAATTTTCTTTTTTATTGTTATCAGTAAATGCAATATTTATTCAAAATCTTTGTTCCTATTTTGACCAAACTAAGCTGATTCCTCGCACAAGGTTATCTAGAGCAATAAATCAGTGTTATGACTTATATCTCCATTAAGATGGAACAATTCATCATAGTCTTAGTTTCGCACTCTGTGATCATTGAATCTTATGGTTGATTGAATAGGGTTTAGAAACATGAAATCGCCTTCCAGCCTCATTCATGCCATATGGACAATCAAGGTTGTTCCTCACCATTGAGCATTAAGAACATGCCTTTATAAACAATAATAACTTAAAAAGTATCACGTTGTCATTCAATACCAACAAGATAGATTTAGCAACTCATAATAAAATCTTACGGTGAAAGTTCAAGTATGAGAGGCTAAAGTGCAACAAACATGGATCCCTAAGTGTTGTGGCCAACTTAGGCTTCAACATTTCCTTCTCCAGATATTAGCCTTCACTTTTTTTGAGATTTTGACCTTCTAGCCTGATTGATTCTGATGTTCAGACTCTTTAAGCCTAAACCAACAAAACCTCTATATCTAAACCTCTTTCTAGATCTCACTTGATCCTTTTTCTACTTGATTTCTCAAGTATTCTCTATGTTTCTCAATGGCTATTGGTGCTTCTTGCTGCCTCTCAATGCTTTGAATGTTGCCCTAAGACCCCTATTTATAAATTTTTTGAATGGGATTCAATCATCCACTCAATGTAGGCTAATCCGTTTAGTGGATTAGCTTTCTTCATACTTAAGCAATCTTTAGGCTTCTTAAGATTTCCATAGTGAGGGATTTGCCAAGGATTTGCTCCCACTCTAGCCCAACATTGACATTTCTTTCTCATGAAGCGAAATTGGCTTAGATTGGGCTTCAAGTGAAATCTTCTTGTTCCCAAACTTGGTATAGATTGACTCAAGCCCTTTCTGAGTGAAATTCGACTTTCTTCATGGTTAAAGATGTTAATTCGCTCATCCTTTTTTATGATCATTCAACCCTTTGATCTCTGGATTTCTTCGATTGTACTAACATGAATCCACTCAACGTATGTAGATGTGCCCCACGTTTTGAGTGCTTCTCGTGGAGTTTGCACTCTAGACTCAATTTGCTGAGTTATTCTTCATGCGCTGGGTATATTGGCTCTGTTGCTTCATCCTTGTTTACTTGTTTTTCTGCACTTTTTTGCAAGAATTTATGCAGTTCATTCTTTTCTTCTTTTTCTTCATGTGCAGCTGGAGTTAGAGGTTTCTTGACACGATTCTTACTAGTTTTTGTACAAATTCTACAACTTACATGCCTATTGAACTATAAAAATTGCTACATTTTAGTACTTATCAGTCTAACCCTTCTGCTTCTACTTATTCTAATCCTATCTCTTCCTCTTGGCGAGTCCTCTCATTAGTAGAAAGGTTATGCCTATGGGAGAAGACAATTCCACAAGTCACACTAACTCATTTTTTTTTTTTTTTGAAGGAGATAGTTTAGAAATTATTCCAAATGTTATCCCCACGATGTCTACAACAATCGTAGCGATGGCTACTATCGTTGAATCAGGGAGGAATGAGGCTAACATTAATTCATCTAAGCAAAAGGCTTCCTCCCAAGACACCAGGGAAACTTCTAGGCCAAGTTCGACCAAAAAGATGAGGAAGGACAAGTTCATCCCCATCTTTGATCCTAAGTACTCCTGGGTACTCGGTGATGTTTCCTTTTAAGCCTCTAAGTTTACCTCGAAGGATAAGATGGAGGAGTTCATTTCTTCCTTTATATGTTGTGATGCCATGGCTGATTTTGTGGCAATTAAACATTATGTTAATAGTGACCGAGTTTTCACGAATTCTCCTCGTGATGCCAGGGACTTTACTTTTGTTTACGAGTACTTTTTCAAAGAAATCAATATTACTTTTCGTTTTCTTCCTTTCAAGTGTTGCATGCTGAGTGTCATGAATGTGGCGTCGAGTCAACTGCATCCAAATAAATGGGCATTTCTGAGGGCGTTTCAAATACTTAGCACCCATCTTCAAATCAGACCTGGTATTAGCACTTTTATGTATTTTTTATCAACTAGAGTACGATGCAGAGGTTGAGGTCGGTTGGGTTTCACTTAATGGTGCCCAACATGGTCCTCTTTTTATTGTTTATTCTTTTTCATTTAAAAATTTCAAAAATAAATTTTTTAGGTTAAAGTGTGCACCAAAAGTCTTCTTTTTACAACTCTGCGAATTAGGATAGGTAGAGCTTTGTAAGCTTACTTTCTTGCTTCTGCATTTTCTTCTATGCTAATATATCGAGAAACTCGTGCTCTAAGGTTATCCATGTTAAGAGGTGGATCAGAATATAAAGTGTCTGAGAAGAATCCAGGTTAAAGTCTGACCTTGATTGAATGCCTTGCCACAACTAGGTGTAGATCGGGAATATTCAAGGAGGCTTTAGCAAACTGAGTCATATATTGTCTTAATGTCTTATTTTCTTCTTGGACAATGTGTTGGAGTGAGGCCAAATCTCAGAAAATTGAGCTGTAAATATTGTACATAAAGTATCAAATAAATAAATGGAGTGTGTGAGTAAGGAGTAATACCACTCCAAAGATGATCCCATTAAAGTAGTAGGGAATAATTTACAATGTATTTGTTGGTCGTCAAAGATAAGATTGACTTGAGTAAAACAAACCTTCAAATGTGTAGCAGGGTCAAATGTGCCTTCATACTTGTCAAAGGTTGGCCATCTCCCAGATTCAGGTAACCGAATTTTCATGATGTCCTCCGTGAAGGGAAGAAATGAAGACAAAGCTCATATCCTTGTATTCCCCTATTGATGTGAGTTGATTTTAGACTGACACATTTTAGAGGTTACTCTTTTGTTTATGATTTTTGAGATTAACAATTTAAGGTGAGAATCCAAAGAAGATCCCCACTGGACACGAACTTAACCAAGTGGTTAAGTAAGTGCGAAAGTTCACTTTTAGAGGACAAAGAGAAAAACACAATATGGTGATTATGATGATGAAGGTAAATTGTAGAAATGGAGAGAACATAAGATGAAGAAAGACAAGTGATAACCAAAATTAAAAGACAAACATGATATCATAAAGAGGAATGGAATGGATGGTGCAAAAGGAAGATAAAAAGAGGAAGGGATGAAGAAAGCTTATGGAGGAAGAAGGGATGTCACGCCACTTGGAGAAGGGGACACTCCAATATTAGTGGTGAAAGATCCGCCACTTAAAGTGCTCACACACTCGAGATAAGACCCACTATGAGAACTCTCAAGTCTCACAAAAATACTCCTACAAAGTTTCTTTACTATGTTCAAATTCAATGTGTAAATACATGAGGCAATGCACTCTATTTATATGAGAGAGTGTCTTGGAGAACAAGATAGAGGGGTAGGGGTGTCATTTGTGAGAAGCCTTCTAGAAGGTAGGTCAAAGAAACCCTAAACCTAGAAGCATTTGTCATGAAAGGTGGGCTTGGCACAAGCCCAAATTACTTAGCACACCCTACTCAAATTACTAAGCACACCTTACTCTAGTTTATTCTTCTATTTGAAGCCCCAAACTAAGCCCAATTTATTTACATAAACTTGTCTTTTAAAAAAACTAGAAGAAAGAACATCTGATGCTAAGGCCTATGTCTTGTTCTTCTTCTGCTGAGGTCCTTCTAAAGTTTGGTGGGGCCTTGTCTTGGATGTTGAGATGACTGACTTAATTGTGAAGTGTTTGTTGTGTCCTTGGTTATCTCCTTGTCTAATTGGGTTGTATCACCTATGGAGGTGGAAGTGATGTAAAAGGAATTTGTCGATGGTGTTGGATATCTCAAGCTACCCAACTAAATATGTTTGATGAAGTCTTGAGCCTTGAAGAGAAGTTAATGAAGCCATAAGCCTTGAAGAGAAGGTTTGGTTTGGTGCCTCTTTAAGAATTAATGGCCTAAACAAGAGGTTGTTTAATGAAAGATTTTCGCAAATATTGTCTAAGAATGAATTTCTTTGAAAAATCACAGAAAGAGTAATCAAGGAAGCCAAGAAACCAAAAACAATTAAAACTATTAGCAAAATATTAATCGGTTCAAATTTCGTTTTAACTGGTTGTTTATAACAGTAGAGACAAAAACAATATCAAATAATTTGTAATGAGTGAGAGAGAGAGAGAAAAGATTGCACAACCAATTTATACTGGTTCACTCTTACACCAAGAGCTACATCCAATCCCTAGAAACTTCTAGGTATTCCACTATGTAACCAACCACAGATTACAACACATAAACACCACAAAGCGGTGATCCTTTTCACACAAGACCACTCACCCTCTTTTGCCTTACAACATACACACAAATAGAACAGCCCTCTGCCTAGCAGATTTACTGTTTTACAAGTATTCAAATTGAAAACAAATACAAGAATATAAGGAACAAATTACACCTGACATTCAGGAAATCATAGGGCTCCTAAATCACTTCTTGAACCACTTGCACAGCCTTAAGCAATCTTAGCAAAACTTTGAATCAAAACTCTCTTAAATCAGTTTCTAAATCTCTCTTTCTGTGTTTTGGAATGAGGAGAGTGATCCCTTTTTATAGCTGTACAGATCTTACCATTTTAGGCAGTTAATCACGAGTCAAAAATAGTTTCAAAAACAATTCAAATCAGGTTTAACAAGTTTTTGAAAAGCTGTTAGAAATTCAAAAATCAACCTGTTGAAACGTCGATTTAACAGGTTGAATTGGTTATGACTGTTAGTCAACCAAGCCAAAATCAGTTTCCAAACAGGCTATGTGTAAAACAACCGACTAAACCGATATATCAATTGGTTGTTTATCACTTAGCTTAGAAAATCACTTTTCTTTTTCAAAACCAGATTGATTCAGCTCTTCTTTGGTTTAAGAATGATTCTTACAAATTCTAAACATTCTAAAACTAATCCTTAACAGCAGCAGCACAGGCACCAAGCTTTCTTCACAAATTTGGGGTCATCAAAGCTTCATTTTCAACAGCCTCATAAAGAGTCTAGGTAGATTAGACTAGTGTTTGGTATCTTGAATTATTCTCTATCTTAAGCATTTCTCCTAGTTATCACCAAGGAACCTTCCTTAGAAGAGAGCAAACCAAGTCTCTTAAGAGAGTTGTGAATTTTTTAAGAATTTTTGTTTTCTTATACTTCCCAGTGGAGTTTTAAGCCAGTATACGATCTAATACCCATCAGATGATCTCATGATATGAGCACCTATGTGTTTCGATGATAAAAAACACTATAAAATGTGTTATGGTATAGCAAAACTCACTCATGTGCAGTATAAGTTTAAGACAAAAACAATAGAAAAGATGAGCAATGATCCATTGATGTTAACACATCAGATGATACAAATAGCAAAAGACAGTTAGTCGAACAATTGCACACGCTCACTGAAGAAGAGAGCATCAGACGATTCAATCTTGGTATCGTATTGGACAAATGTCTAAAAGCTTATTTAGATAACATCGAAAGATGAAACATTTTCCAAATAAGTGATCCAAATAAAGAAAGATGCGTCAAATGATTTCACTGGAATAGATCAAACGATACAATTAAGAAAGATCATATTAGACGATCCAAGTGTTAATGAACTTATTAAAAGATCATATCAGATGAACTCCTTTGGCAACACAAGGAAGATGCACATGCTTACAAGCATTAGATGCACACTGGAAATTGCACATATCATACAATACAAGCATCTTCAACTCGTTAGACGAACCACAACGTCAGGAAAGTGTCCATACTTAATTAGCATGTCTTATGACATTGCATTTATGTTTTCAAATCTCATCTGACATTTCTAAATCATAGAAAATATTATTTTAAAATAAGATTATTGGTTAAATGATTTTGGAAAGTTTTGGTATTTGAGAACGTAACACAGAGAACTTGAAAATTCTCAAATACCTTATGCTTAAATGTTTTTTGAATGAAAAACATTTTGCATATTGGTTTTAAATGTTTTTGTAATAGGTGTGCAAATAGAATTAAATTTAAGACTGTATTGGAAAGTTTTTGTATGAACAGAATTTTACTCTAAAGATTTCGAAAGACAGAGCATGAATATTTTCAATATCAAAGAGTTTTTTCGAAATATGTTTAGTGGAATAATATCCAAGTTAAATGTAATTATGCTACGATTTTATGATTTAATATTAACTTGGAAAGAATTTGAAAGTACATTAAAGATGAAAAATTTGAGAAAAGAAAGTCTCAATAATTAGAAGATATTATAAAGATTTTGTTTTACTGATACCCATGATTTATTATAATGATCACTAATACAAATTGTCAAAGGAACATAAAGACGTATATAAAGTTGAAAACCAAAGTTTCCATATTCTGCATCTGATAGGAAAAAGATAAAGCTAATAAACTAGATTTACACAAATCCAAAGTAAAACAATATCAAGAATATACAAACGAAGATATTTAGAAAGGAAGATTATTCGAAGCATAAATAAGTGGCAAAACTCATTGAAGGCTTATATAAAAACGTTCCTATTTCAATGTCTACCATGAAAAAGAAAATGGACAGTGCAAAAATGAAAAGATTCAAGTCCAGAATTGTTAGAACCTCAACGAACAAAGATCATACATATAAAGAAAGTATTTTAAAATCAAATACATGTTAAAGATGCACATAATTCATCAAAGCCAACATTTTCATATTGAGTGTCTAGCACGAGAAAGTTGATGAATAGTGGAAGAAGAAATTGAGTCAGAAATAATTAGAGCTTCAATGTTCAAATAAAATACAGATAAAAAAAATATTTTAAAATGGTTATAATGACTCAAGAACACACCGATTGCATTGGAGCAAAAGTTTTCATTTCAAGCATCTAGTGCATTCAAGGAGAAGATTTAAGCAAATATTAAAGTAAAGAGAATTAAAGTCTCAACGATCATATTTGAAGTATATAAAGAGAGAATTTGAAATCCCTCACATGCTTAAGACACACAAAGATCAATCAAAGCAAGACTTACCATATTGAACGTCTAGCGCACACTACTAGAAAATCACTAAATGGAAACCAATTTTAGAAATAAAAAATAATTAGTTATTATATTGACTAAATTAGATACTATTTTAGAGACTAAAATATTATTGTTATCTAAACTAGTTTCTATTATTGATAAATAATTTCTAAATTGGTATCTAATTAGCTACCTAGGTCTTAGCTACCAATTATTTAAAGTATAAAGTTGGTATCTAAAACCTTGGTATCTAATTAGATACCAATTTAGAAACTATTTATCAATAATAGAAACTATTTAGATATCAATAAAATTTTTGGTCTCTAAAATAGTATCTAATTTAGTCAATATAGAAATTAATTATTTTTTGCCTTTAAAATTGGTTTCTATTTAATGATTTTCTTGTAGTGACATTGAAGAAGAAGATCAACATGACAAATTGAGTTGATACTCAAAGTTATGAAGATTAAAGTGCCAACGATCATATTAGAGGAAGATAAAGAAAGTTTTTGAAAATCTTTATACACATAATACAATAAGAGAAAATTGTTTCCTTATCAAGCGTCTAATGGCTACATGAAGAATGAAGAAACTCTAAAGCTACAATGCACACATTCAGAGGCCTATATAAAAGACCTTAAGGGTGAAGAACACAACAACAAATGTACATAGAATAGAAACGCCACCATAAGTGATATCCTGTTGTGTGATAGAATAACGCTTATACAATTTACATTTGTTATTGTAGAGCGCATTGTGAGATTGGGTTATGTGCTTAGCCATTGTAAATCCTTACACCGTGAGCATACCTTTAGAGCTTTCATTGTTCTTTCAGTAGAGAGGTTTCTTATTGTTAAGAGGTCTTGATCTCAGGGGGAGATTAGGACTAGTTTCCTGGAGAGGTAAAGAATACTTGGTATACCTATAGAGGTAGAGAATACTTGGTCTACCTAGAGAGGTAGAGAATACTTGGTGTACCTGGAGAGGTTGAGAATACTTGGTGTACCTGGAGAGGTAGAGAATACTTGGTATACTTTGAGAGGTAAAGAATACTTGGTGACCTGAAGAGGTGTAAAAATACTTGTGAACTTGAAGAGGTGTAAGAAAACTTGTGAACCTGAAGAGGTGTATGAATACTTGTGTACCTAGAGAGGTGAAGAATACTTAATGAAAGACTCTTGAGCGGGTTGCTTGAGGGAACTAGATGTAGCCCTTATTGTAGGGTGAACCAGTATATATCTTTATTTAGTTATCTCTCCCTACTTGTGTTTAGTTATTGTTCTTAATTGGTGATACTCCACGAATTAAGTTTAAGCTTCATTCAATCCTCCCCTTCTGGAGTCAATTGAACCTTTAGAAGGTCTATCACATATGTTATATTATCTGTCAGACCAAACACTTTGCATCTCACATAATCTATTTAAAAGCTCTATCATATTATAGACAAACCATATTCATGTTTTCACTTTGTTGTTTAAGAATACTTAATCAAAATCAATAAGGATTTGTTGGTCTTTACTCTCACTGGTGCAAAAAGGCAAAACGAGTGCGGCTATTTTAAATTTATAAGGGCGGCTATATAGCCGCACTTGTAAAAATCATTTATAAGTGCGGCTATTTCTCGTAGCCACACTTGTATATGCTTCAAAACATTAAAAAAAATAAAAAAATTTAAAACACCACCAACCTTATGTGAAGGCAACGTTGATGAAGAGTGGCACGGAAGCGCCAGCAACGACGGTGACAGCGGACAGGGAAGCAGCGACGGAGCAAACCAAAAAACCCACATGAAACCATAAAGGCAATGAAACAATACTGAGCAATGTAAGAAATCAAACAATGTAAGAAAAACGAAAAAGATTTATACATCCATGGGTGAAGAAGAAAGAGAGCTCGAAGAAACTTACAAAGGCACCAAAACAAAATGAACGAAGTTGTAGAAGAGATGAACACGAAGCGCAAACGCGAGCAAGAATAGTGCAAACACGAAACAAAGAGGAGAAAGAAAATATGAATGTGTGTGGCGCGCTTCAAAATTCAGGGTAAAAAAGAATTTACAAATGCGGCTAAATATAAAACCGCACTTGTAAATCAAAGCGTTTTGTAACATCCCGCCAAATTCTTTTCATATTTATATAATAAAAATAAAGGTAAACAAATATATTGAAGTGAACATAGTTATATATATGTAATGAAGTTTCTCCTCACAGGGAGTTTAATACATAATCGGTCAATTTTCCAAAAGCGTAAACAAAATACAGTAAAATAGAAAGACAGGCGATCTCCTAACAGCAAAAGGCGATCTCCTATCAGAAAACGGCGATCTCCTATCAGAAAACAGAAAAAGGGTGATCGCCTAACAGAAATAGGAATAGGCGATCTCCTTCCGGCGACCACTCACTGAGGAGCTCTACTTCCTGCAGCATCATCTGCTCCCGTGTAAATTATACACGATCATCACAGGTTTAAGAAAAAGCCAAACACCACACCAAAAACACAGGGTAAGCTAGATATTTGAAAGAGAGTTTAGATATGAAACTTTAAAATCAAGATAAAACAAATTAAAGACACCCACGTAAAAACTATCAATTTTCTCATTCCCTTCACATGACCATCAAGTAATCACATATTTCACAATTTCCTCAAGAGTCGTTCTATTCACATAATTCATCAAGTGTCTATCAATTTCAACGTTCCTCATTTCTCACGTCAGACTTCCACTGACTCATCACACAAGACACTTGACACTACTTCCGGAAGACTCGTGCATTGACTAGACTCAGAGATCTGCACCTGTCATACTACACTGCTGTAAAGTTTCCACAGCTATGCGCATCAACACAATCTCGATCTCAATTTCATCACTCTCACAGTATGACAGGGTGAATCCACACAACAGGTCAAGTAGTTATCTTTCAAACACTTACCCATACGTATGAACCTCCATCGACTCTCAACGCCTGAATAACTTCATCTATATGAATTCATTATCTCAGGAGAGTCAGGATATCTCATTATAGAAATCACCGATCAATGCACATCCTACACGATCTTACACGGTATTTTCTTTCCTGAAAATACTATGCCTTGATCCCACATTCACAACATTCAACACATCATATAACACTTAAATGAATGATTCCAATCACAACAACAATCATTCCCTGGTTCAGATTTTCAAATATCACATTTAAATCTCAAACAATTTCAAACAACACAAAAACAGGGGAGTTCGAAAAACAACGCCAAAACCGGCGATCTCGTTCAAAAACAGGGGATTATGCAATAACAGTTGAAAACCGGCGACCACGTCGCCCCATCATCTCAATCATCTACTATAAGGTTTTTCGTTGGAAAATAAGGCTAGCTTCCCTTACCTGGACTTGCGCAAAACACCAAGAGCTCCAAAACCCACCGAAGCTTAAAGGATGTCTTAGCTCTGTTTTAGCGTCTGGTTTGTAGAACTTGTAGAGAACCTCCCAGGTGCTCTAAGGGCAGTCGTCGCTTGTCGTACTGGTGCTTGAGGATGCCTGAATCGCAACGCGAAGGAGAGAAAGGAGAAGAATGAAGGTAAACTCACTCTTTCACTCTTGAACCACTGCAACGTTCTTTGCCTCTCAGAAGTGGGTTTTTGAATCTTAAACCAACTTGTCCACAAAAGCCGCTGCCACCACCCACTTTGCAGGGAAGTTTGCGTGTACGCTTCCCTGAACAGTACGACTACGCGTGCCTCTGCGCAGGCCAACACTCTGATGTCACTATTCTGAACCACCCTTTTTGTCTACGTGTCGCGCGTGCAGTACGTCTGATGCTGAGAGCCTGGGTCCCACCTTATCTGTGTGAAACTCGACATCGCGCGATAACCTTCCACCGATGACCGCTCGCGCGATGACTAACCACCGATGCCTCATCCTGGCGGACGACCGATGTCTCTCCCTGGGAGACGACCGATGTCTCGCCCTGGCGATGACCGCATGCCTCACGCCCTGGCGATGCCCGCAAGTCTCGCGCCCTGGCGATGCCCGCAAGCCTCGCGCCCGGCGATGCCCGACGACACATTGCCACGCCTTGCTGAAGGTTCTTCATCCCACTATGTTACGTCCAAGGTATCATCTCCACATGACTTGGTGACGTCGGTAGCTTCACATTTCCAAGAGTAGATCAGCACTACACCTCGTGCGCCCATGCATGCAACACTAAGGACGATTTCTTATGCTCAAGCATAGAGCTTCGCATGCACAGCGTATCTAAGGCTTAACCCACACCTCAATACGCGTGGTTTTTGGAACCCACTCTGGTTGATCCAGTATCCTGACCACATACTGAGTGCACTTTCGGCGATCATGTGCACCATAGGCGACTGGCGATCACGTGTAACCTAGGCGACAGGCGATCATGTACTAACCAGGCGATCTCATAGTCTTCTAAACTACACTTTCCTTCCTTTTTATTTTAAATAAAAACATACTTAGAATTCATTTAAAATATATCCCTTTTTATTCCAATTTAATTTTTTAGGTCCTTACACGTTTGATTTACAAATGCTGCTATTTAAATAGTTGCATTTGTAAATCAAACACATTCGTAAAAACTGCGGTGGTATTTTTGAAATTAATTTAATTTACAAATGCTGCTATTTAAATAGCTGCATTTGTATTCAAAACGCTTTGATTTACAAATGCGGCTATACAAATAACCACATTTGTAAATCAAATTAATTTCAAAAATACCACCACATTTTTTACGAATGTGTGTAAGTGCAAAGCCGCATTAAATAAAGAGTATTTTTTTCTTATTTTGCACTAGTGTCTAACCGTAAGACACATGTGAAGGAGGGGATATAAAGCATCACCAAACACGGGAAACATTTTTCTCAACCATAAATTCTTCCTCTCAATTATTTTCTCTTTTCATCCTTTGTGCTTTTTTGTTTATTTGTTCATCTTATTTAGAAGGAATTGTTTACGCTTTTATAATCCTACGAATTAAATTTGTATCTAATGATGAACTTGTGAAAATTTATTTTTTTATTTATTGTATTCTTGTTATTGTTTCATTCCTAAATACAAATTTTCATAGTTACTTAATCCTATTAATTAAATTCGTGTTTAAGATGTTAGTTAAGTTATAACTCATAAAAATATAAACAAAATCAATTTTCAATACAAATTTTCATAGTTACTTAATCCTAAAAGTTATGTGTTCAGTGATGTTAGCTATGTTATAACTCGTAAAATTATAAACAAATTCAATTTTCAACACTCCATCAAGGCAAAACAAAAGTCGTCGCTATTACAAACAAAACAATATGATCCGCTACATTCTACCACAAAACAATCATATCCACTTCATTCTACTAAAAAAACAAGAACTAATAAGACTGCGGCACTACTTGTGACAATCTTCGAGCAATCTTAGGGAAAGAAAATTGAGGATCTCTCTTAAGCTTCTTTGTAATGGTGGCAATATACTTCCCTTGGTGGAATGCTTGCTTAAGCTCAAACTCACTTGGCTCCCTTAAGCCATCAGTTCCAGCATATGTTCCTGCACCAAATGGACTCCCACCTCTCACTTCCTCCATTTCACAATTGCCATCACCCAATATATGCCCAATTGGAACAAACAACATTCCACGATTAACCAACTGAGGGACAGCACATAGCCTGCATGAGATCATAGTTACATTCCATAGTTTCATTACCATGTTCTTAGGAATTGACAACTAAAACCAGTGCATTCATATTACTAATTAGTTCCATTTTTTACATTTTTATTACCAAATACTTAACTATATTTTGTTTTTTCTTTTAGAATATCATTCTTACGCTGTAGTTTCTTGTCCACCACCTTGGCAACCTGTGCTGAAGAAGATTCCAGCTGGCTTGCCTTTAAGCAGTTGTTGTTCTTCGTTCCATAGTGATCCTGTTGAATCCAGGAAAGCTTGAAACTCAGCAGCCATCATTCCATATCTCGTTGGGAAGCCAAAGACAAAACCATCACCTTCAAGCAGCTCCTTTCTGCTGATTATTGGTACATTAGTCTTCCACGGTGCTCTCGGTACCCTAACCTTATCAACTGCCAGTGTATCAGGTACCTGCTCATATACATGTTCAGTTAAGTCATCAAGGAAAACCTAGTTTTTTCATTATCAATAATGAAAAACATTATCACCATTTCAGAAATAAAATCTTATAATATATGTTAAACTAGTTTCTCCAGAAACACTTTCAAATAAGCAAAATTAACTTATGTATTAAAGATTCTAACTTCATGAAGTTATGTATTAAAGAAGTTAGACACGACAACTTTTACAAATTAGTATATTAATTAGTTAATGGGTTTTTTTTTCTTCTAAAAAGTGTTTCGTTGAAGCATGTCAAAAGAGAACACACTCAACAAAGCTCATGGGTTATTGCAAAAGAAAAAACTATAGAACCCTCCTTCTAGTTAGTGTATAGGTTGATTTGGAAGAATATTAGGAACATAAAAGTAATTTGAAAGGAAATATTGCCAACTATGGAATTAACATATATAGGATTAGCAACTTTGACATATTAAAAATGGAATTTACGTGCCTGCCATAGTTTGGACTCAACACCATCCACAGAATTCGCTCCTTTCTTTATTTCTCGAGCTAGTTTTTCCACGTGCCCTTTCACTGAGTAGTACCTGTCAATGCAATTAAAAAAATTTCATTTGTAAAGAAAAATGTGACACTGTTGTGGATAATACAGATAAAGTAGGGCAATGCAGATCACAAAACAGTGGTTACCATTTAGCCATAGATGAAGTAGTTTAAGCATTTTAATACTGTTAATGTAAATATAAAATGAAAATGAAGCAAAAGAATATTCAAGAAGCAAAGTACAGAAGGAAATGTATAACAACAATCAATATCTTATTATAGAGCATGAAAGAAACCGAGTCAAAGCAAGAATATATAGAATCCCAGGAATTGTGAATCAAGGACATTCAAAGAATATGAAATTGAAAGACTTCAGATTCAAGAACCCAATGGAGAAGTGAAAGAAACCCAGCGAAAAAAACTTCATTTTGAGAAGCCTCATGGCAGAAACAACACTACCAACAAAGATAGTGAAAACCAGAGAAATAACGGAAAAAACATGAAGTATAATAAAAGTCTTCTTTCACTTTGAGGAAAAGTGAGAGCAATTGGCAATGAGGAGAAAGAATAGTAAAGTGCATACACGACGTAAACTTTGATAGGCATTGTAGATCCTTCACTGCTTTTGGGCTTCTCAATCGCAGATGCACTCTCGCTGGAATTAGAATTCATAGCTAAGTGAAATGAACGGTTTAATTTGCAAATTGTGAAATGGAGGGAAGCTCAAGCTTTATATCATGTACTTTGTTTTTCTTTTTAATTAGTTGATTATTTCTTGATCTCAATTAAGAGTAGAAATAGGGTCGAGGCTTTGTCTGTAGTGTGATTTGTTCAGAAATGGACACAAAGTTGAAGATTCTCGTAGATTTTACTCCACTAAATACAGTTTTACCTTGGATAAAGTTAACCTTGTGGACTTAAAATTTTCCAATTCTATATTTGCATGTTGCAAACCAAACTCATTACGATTTTTTGCATTAATCTCTTTCAAAAATGGATTAAGCATTTTTTTTCATGCATTGGATTATTGATATAATCCCAGGAATTGTGAGTATGCTAAGAGTTAGTGTCAAGGAATTTAAAATTACTAATATTAATTTTAAATCTAAATTAAACATTTAAAATTTGAAGTCTCCATATTTTATCAAGTATTCAAAAAATTTACAAAAATGATGCATTTTTATTTTCAATTTACACAAATAGACCTACTTAAAAAAATAACAGTGTGAGTAAATTGTGTTTTGAAATACAACTTTATAATAAAGAAATCATGCACTATAGGATGATTTTGTTAGTTTTCTTGAGTTTGTTTAAACTTAGCTAGAGTAAAGATTCAATGAAAGGTTTGTCGAGAATATTGTTCCTATCATGGTGTTGGTGTTGAAGGATTTTGGTACAAGAATTGACATCTATGAAACATAGACATAGATATGGACACAAATACTATATGAACATGAACATAAAGATATGATTAAATAGAAAATTATAGGATAGGAGGATACGACTTTCTCTCTCTCACAACGTTACATCTCTCATAGAAGATAAATGTAAGATTGTAAAAAAATTCCAAATCCATGAAAATAATCGCGGGAAAAAGAGAGATATGCTAAGAGTCACAATCCTCTTTTAAAACCTAAACAATTCAAACATACTTTTAAAAATCAAAATGATAGTAAATGGTTAAGTTCAAGGATTAAATTGAAAATAAGTGTTGTGTCGTTGTCATAATTTTTGAAAAAGTAAGAAGAAGAAAAACCCATTTAAACTCTTATAACATTAGTTTTAATCGACCTCTTTTAACATAATGACCAAATTGTGTAACTTTTTAATAGTTATGTTGCTTTCAAGAATTAAAATGACATTTTCACACATTTTTAGGAACCAATGTAATCACTTACCCATTTCTTGTGTTGTATGATTAATATAAACTTAAATATATTTGTAGTACTTCACCATGAAACAATTACTTTTTTAAAACTACTTTTAAAACAATTAGTCCTCCAAAACTTTGTTTTTTTAATTGTTAAACATCAAACCAATTTCATTAGAGAAAATAAAAACTTATGGTCTCTTGCACAATTTGTATAAAAGAGGAAAATAAGATCATTTTTTAAAATATTACAATATTAAAAAAGTTGTATCAACATGATACATTTTATTGTAAAAAAAATTATGTTAAGATAATAAAAAAAAAATCATGTTAAAGTGAAATTGTCCCACGATAATATAATTTTACTTTTTTTTCCAATACAATTATTTCATATTGATACAAATTCTTCAATAAAAAAAGAAAAATTAAGAGTTTCATAAAAAAGACCTTGCAAGTACAATATAGTCAACTGAAAACGTGATTTTTGCAATGGCTCAGTCACCTAACCAATTTTATCGCTTGGAGGAAGCAAAGGTGCAGACAGCCATTTTCTCTCGTAAAGGTTAGGAATTTAATGAGAATTATATAAATAAATCAAAAAATAAAAAGTAACTTGTCAAATGACACATAACTTTTTCTTATAATGGACTCATTAGTCATTTCTTTGTTTACTGTATAAGTAATAATATTTAATTTTTTTTATCAAAATGAATAAATAGAATCACTTCAAGATGATTCAACCTTCATACAAAACAATAAATAAAGATAAATTTAACGTTACAAATCACTTCTAGTAGGAAGAACAAAATCACCATCACTTATCATAAGATAACAGATACTTAACTCTATTTAAAACCACTACATTAACAACTCAATGATAACATATACTTAACTCTACTTAAAACAACTACATTAATAACTCAACTTGTCAAAACGAAACAACAATATTTAATAGATTGGGAAAAAAATGACCATCATTTTTGTAGTTTTTATATGTTATTTTTTAAAGGACTAAAAAATAATTATATTTTTTAGACCCGTTTCTCTAAGACCTAAAAAAAATTATATCAAATTAGAGACTAGAAGTATATAGTTATATCCATAACATGTAATAATTGTTTGTAATAAGATCTTTCAGTGCAAATTTATTACAATATTATTTTCAGTCATAATTATAAAAATAGTAGAATGATAAAATTACACTGACCAAAGAGTAAATTTTGAAAACATGTTATTCAATAAATGTTTATGATTTAAATTACGATGATATAATAATATATTACAAAACTATTACATTTTAAATAAACTGTAAAGTAGTTTTTATGGTTGAAATTGTATTCCTAAAATATATTCGGAAAAAAATAATGAAATTGTAGGTTTCACGTTTGAAAGGGTTGAAGAGAAAGAGAGGTGGGGGCTGCGCAGCCAAGAAATGATGAATTGTCCATTTTGAAGTGGTCATTCTCGTTCGTCTTAGTAACACGCTTCTCCATTTGTACTTAGTAGAACATGACTGGGAATAGCTGGGATCATTAATGATTTTGTTTAAATTGAGAAATTAGAGAATGGAAAAGAAAAAAAGAGGAAATGGGAAATTATTTAAAAATTAAGTAAAAGGAGGGAAATTCAATATACTTCTTTTTTACTTATTCTTTTAATTATTTGTTTTATTATAAAAAATATAACATTTAAAATAAAATCATAACATTATTAAATATTGTACAAATATTTATTACACGAAATAGGATAAATTGAGTTTTAAATTCATGATAATTTTTTAGTATTTTTAATTGAATTTTTATTAAAAACAAATTGTTGAATACATAAATATTTTATATTTTTGAACTCTATCGTTAGATTTTGTCATTGAGATTATGTGTCTCTTTACTTTGCATAGTTGTTATTATTTATTTGTGTAGAAAATAAAAAATAACTTAATGAAGTTTTTTATAAATTTTAAATTTTGATTATTTTCATTTGAGTTTTTATTAAAAAAATTCATTTTATGGAGGGTTCAAATTGAGTATTTATCGTCAATTGGTATGACATAATCATTTAATTTTTATTGTAGTATTTAATTTATAAAATAAACCGATTTGTTAAAATATATAAATAAATTTATGTAATAAATTGTTTGATTTATTTAACAATTTTTTAGTAATTTGTTTAACTTATTTCAAAAATTATTTATTATTTTGATAACTATTTATTTTGTTATTTAACTATGTGATATTTTTTTTCAATATATTATTTCCTTTTATTTTATTGATAATAATTATAATTGTAAATATTTAACTAATAATTAAGTACAAAAAAATTGGATAATATGAGTAAATAAAAATTATAAATGATGATATCACTTGAACCTTATGTTCTAAACCCTAATATATAACTTATGTTGTGTGTAAATCAGTTCCAAGTCAATTTTCATCCACCCCTAATTAGGCCTTAATTGAAGAGTAAAAAACCTAAACAAAGGTCAACACATGATCACAAATCACACGCTAGCACTACACGATCATGCACAAATCTACCAAAGTCTAGTCCTTATAAAGGTTTAAAAATATAAAGAATTATTGGATGTGGGACTTGAAGTAGCGTGTGCTTGGCTTAAAGAAGTGCAACTACACTCTGTGTAGTTTAGTCTCATATATCCCTAGTCCATTGTGTGCAAGGGGTTTATGAAGCTATAAATAAGACTCCCTGCCTCCTCTTGTAAACTACTTTGAATTGAATGAGAATTGACTATGCATTTTTCTTGTCTTCTTGTTCTTTAAAGTCATTTAAAATGGGAGTATTCTCCTAGGCTCACCACCAAGCATCCTTCCATCGAAGTGAGCACCTTTAAGTGTCGAGTTTCATACTTGAAACTTGGGAAAAGTTTCTCATATTTTCTAAGTTCTTACATTGCCTTAAGGAGTCTTGGAGTGTCTTCCATCAACAACAGTTCTTTCCAATCTCTATACCAACAAGTTCCTTACACTTACACCACTTTTCCATCTCAGCTAAATCTTTTTGTTGATTCATCAAATATCTTTTCCACTTCCACAATGACATCACCTTCTACATATAATCCAATATCATCAATGCAGTGTTATCAGACCATAATGTCTTCACAAATGTCTAGAAATCCAAGTGAGGATAACCAAGTCGAAGACAATATGATGATAGTCCATTTGTGCCACCTTCTATCATATTTAGTGAACATGACTCATAAAAACAACCTAGAAGACAAAGAAGAAGACCACCATGTGACACAACGTCTCATAGATAATTTGTTTAGTGTTATGTGGGAAAAACAAAGAAATCACAAGAAGGGAGGGTCAAATTATGATTTAATAAATTTTGAAAAATTTTCAAAATTTATAATTTTATTAATAATGTTAAGAAGAAGATTTGGTTTGTGAAATAATCAGACTGAAATACTTTCATCAGATGTGTCATGTCAGATGCACTTTACTAACTTCTCATAATCACTATCAGTATATTTTCTTGTTCATTTTGACTAAAGATCAGATTGTGATTCTTTCGTCAAACATGTTAGAATATATGACCTTTAAACAAGAGGGGGGTGAATTTTTTAAAACAAATTTTCGAAAACTTTTAAAGGTTTAATGAATCTCAGTGAAGAAATCTAGAAAAGGAACCAAGTTAGCCAAGAACACAATGTGTTTTAAAGTGAAACACAGAAAAACAACTGATTGTTTCTTCGATTCAATTGGTTGTTTATACCAGCAAAATTTAAAAAAAATTAAAAACATAATTTAAAAGAGATTAAAGCAAGAGAAAGGCACACAAGTAGTTTATACTGGTTCACTCTTATCCCAAGAGCTACATCAAGTCCCCAAAAACTTTTAGGTTCCTACTATGCAATCAAAACTAGATTACAACACAAACCACCAAAGAAGTGACCTTGAACCATTCAAGAAACACACTTCCTTTGGCACACCAAACCCCAGAAATCAGAACACCCTCTGATTATGCACTTACACCCAATTACAGAAATACAGTAATCAAGAAAGAAGAGAGTAGAATACACTTAAGTATTACAAAGCTTAAAGATCAGAAGAACAACCCAATCCTATTCCACACACTTAATCCAAAGCTTGATGTGAATCTTGGAAACTTGGAATCAAATTCGCACAATGAATTCTCAAAACTGTTTCTTACATTCTAGGAGCGTATAACCAACTATTTATACTCCAAAGAATGATTAAAAGCATTTAAAACAGGAGCGTATTCAGTTAGAAATCATTTAAGAGAGATTCACAAATCAAAACTGAATTCTGTTAGGATTTTCAAAGAAACAATCAGTTGAAAGCACGAAACAACTGATTGATTTGGTTTGACAGCTAAGTCAACCAAGTCAAACAGCTTTCAACCTTTTTTAAAATCTTCTAAGAGGAAAACAACTGGTTGATTCAATAAAACAACAGCTTGTTTTTCATTTAGTTGAAAAACATTCCATTTTATAAAGGTTTTTAAATCACATCAGTTCTGGATTCAAACAAGGAGTGAATTACACATTAATCTACCCCAGATCCCACCCACACATAGCAACAACTTTAGCCTTTCATCAAACACCTTGGATTTGGAATCTTCAAAGCTCTTGATCAACAAAACAGACCCTACCTAATACATATTTGACCTATGAAGGTTTGTTAAGAAACACAAATTTAAAAGAGATACCCTTTTATATAATTTTCAATAGGTTTTGTATGATGAAATATAAAGCATTTTTCTTCAAGAAAACTCATAACAAATATGATCAGACAGACACTTGAATGCTTGATTTATTCTTAGCTCTTCAAGCCTAAAATATCAAGTCAAAGACAAATTTTCAACTCAACTAAATCACTTGACTAACAAATATTCATGTTATATTTAACAAACGATTAGAACATACTTTTAGCATCTGACCAACCAATGCATGTGTAGATCAAATACTTAGTTTAAAAACAATTAGTAAAATATTTTAGTCAGTTCACATGAATTAGCTATCATTCTTAGGTTATATTAGTTCATTTATCGCAACAGACTATATTTAGTTCTTGACCAAACTAGTAAAGTTAAATTAAGCAAACTAATGTTGTGAAGTATACGTCTAGTATTCTTTGGGCTTGCCACTCTTGGTTAACCCCTTGAGTATTCTTGACACAAGTCACTCTCTTAGCTTAAAGGAGTATTTTTATTAGGCTCATATATATTCCTAGCTAACCCCTTGAGTATTTCTTCCTTAAGCCACTCCCGACTGACACCGAGTATTCTTTGCTCAAGCCACTCCTAGCTAACCCCGAGTATTTTGTACACCTAGCCACTCCTGACTAACCAAATATTCTTTCAGATCGCAATCACTCTTGGTTAAACCTAAGTATTCTTCGCCAAACAACCACACCTGGATAAAACAGGAAAGGTTTGAGGTTCAAATGGTCATCTGATCATTGAGTCTGATTAATGGAGAGTGTTTGGGTTTTCTCTCTTGGTTCAAATAATTTTGCACTCTAGGGAAGGTTATGTCTTTTGACGAATACGAGGTGAAATTTCACTATTCTAGATAACTAAAGAGGCACTTCTTTCGTTATCTTCTATGCTCTCATGGATCCATGAATTTCGTCGGTGCTCCTATTCTAAGCTTAGGGATCCTTGTTATGAAGCTTTTGAAGATTGCTTATCATCTTGATAACATTTTAGCATAGTGCATCCTTTGCTCTTGTGTTCTTCTTCTTGATGGTATGCTTTATATAGTCATTGGAAGAAGGTAGCTTTTAAGAGGTTGTTTGTAACAGTTAATCAACTTCAATTCTTCTTTCATGGCCTACTTATGTTTAATGAGCTCCACTTTGGTTGCCTTTTATTAACCTTATCCATCTTAAAATGCTCTTTCTCTTTACACAATTTTCTGGATGACTGGCATTATATCCTTTTCTCGGTAGTAGAGCCTTTTGAACATCACATGGTAAAAGTGCACATCGTACAAAGCAAATAGCTAAGCCAAATTTTGAAAGTAACTACGTTAAGAGAGTTGTTGGTCCTTGTAGCTTTAGCTCATATCTCAATAGGTATTTGAATGTTGATGTTTAGTGTGAGTCTTCTTGAGGACAAATGTAGCAGACAATCTCTGTAAAGTAGACTAAAGTTTTAGGAATATTCTTTGATCTTATGTTAGCTTGGAGTCTACATTGAGCTTATCATCTGATGCTCTTTCACTTCTTTATGAATTGTTTTGATTGATTTGTGATCTTCCTTTCGTCTAACATTCATCAATGCTTATCAGATGAAGTGAAATGTCTCTTCAATGTTCTTTCGTCTATTCTTCATGCACTATTGTTGATCAACAATTTCTTACCGTCTGACAGACGGTGTGCTGATATGATTTGATCATCATCTTAGCAAATGTAACTACATGCTTTGTTAGTTTAAGCACTTTTGCCTTAACATTATGCAATAACAATGTTATTGAAAAATTTACTTTTTATTTTATGTTTTTTTACTTAATAAACGAAAATTGTTTCTTTTATTTACTCTTATTTTTAACACAACAAAATTCATACATTAAACTTTTTATTTTTAACACACATACATCAAAATAAATTAAAACCAAAATATAAATACATACACAAACTAAACCTTAAGAAAATGAATATACTTAAGAAAATAACAACAAAAATTTATTAAATTATCTATTAAATAATTGGTTAAAAGTTGTTATCAAGAAGTGAACTTTAAGTCTAACTCAATCTTATAAAACAAGTTTATAAGGTGAGGTTTGCACCTACTTATATACTATGAAATGTCCTTATCTCTAATCGATGTGAGATCTTCAACACACCTCCCTCTCGTTGAGGTTGCCAACTCATGTGTAAGACTATATATTTATGGGTGGTCCCATAACGACCCGATAGCGAGTGTCTTGATAAGACAAATAAATTTTTGCAATGATAGAATCTAAATGGCCTTGATACCATATTAAGAAGTCGACTATAAGCCTAACTCAACTTTATAAATCTGACTTATAAGGTTGAGTTTGCACCCTCTTATATACTATGAAATTTTCTTATCTCTAGTCAATGTGGGATCTCCAACAATTGTTAAATATTTTTAATAAATAAATTGTTGAACATATTATTCAACAGTTAATTAAATAATTTTATTTTATAAAAAATCATTGTATTTTTTTTATTAAGTTTACTTTTTTTATTATTAATACAAAATTTAGTAAATGAATCAAACAAACAAAACTAAAAAAATAAATATAAACAAAGGAAAGTTTTGCATGGGAAACATGAATTCACTTCTAAAAAATGAAATCATCTCCATTCACAACTTCACTCAATTAGTAGGTGATTAAGTAAATCAAAGTCGTCTTTAGAGAGTACAACTTCTATGAGTGAGAGTTTCACACCCAAAGCCATTTCAAGCATCTTTGACTTCTTTGTTAATTTCAAGTTTAAGTTTTTCATGTATGAAGTCGTCCAAATCCTTGACTTCTTTGTTAATTTCAAGTTTAAGGTTTCTATGTATGAAATCGTACACACAAAATAAGATTTACCCATTTATATAGGTTTTCTTAAATCTACTTATTATGATAATCGTTTTATCAAATTGCACACTCGTTTTACCAAATTGCACTATAATGGTGAAAAACATAAATTATTACATTATCTATGTATATTTTACTAGGCACCAATCTTCCTGTAACATATCTTTCAGTGAAAACTTCATTTATTTGTCAAATGAAGATTGTTTTGGACCCTCAAAGTCTTTTTGTAGGGATGAAAAAGAATATAAGTAAAGAAAAGTAAGAAAGAAAAGAAAATAAAAAAATTAGATGAAAAATATAATAAGAATAAATGTTTTAATTAAAAAATTAATAAAGGAAATAAAAGATAACGTGTTCGACATTACGTTCCAACATAAAACGTAACATATTATGTTGTAACGTAATATGTTCCAACATGTTTACTTCTATGGTGAAATTAAAAGTCCCAGCTTTTTTTTCTCTTCCACTTTGTTTCTCTTCCTTCTTCTCTATGTTTAGCACTACCAAACTCACACCATGTAATAATTTGTCCTATTACAGAATATCTTTCCCTAAACAACAAAAAAAGAAAACTATTCATTTGTTACATATCAGTTTCTGTAATAGAAAGTTTCTTGGGTTTGAATTCACGTGAGCAATGCAGTAATTTGGTTTTAGTTTCGTGAGTTTTCATCTAGCTTCTAACAATGTGATAGTTATTTCATTGGTTGAGACAGTTCGACCTGTGGTAGAAGTTGTTGCAACTTGATCATTCTTTATATAGAAACCAGGTTCTTTTGGCTCAGCCAATTCACTCTCACTCCCCAGCATTAGAACCACAGCAGACATTACAGGCCTATCCTCTGCATACTGTTGGACACATAAGAGACTCACATGGATGCAACGCAAAACCTCTGATAAAACACATGAGTCTTCAATGCTTGAGTCAAACATCTCTATAGCCCTACCCTCTTGCCATAGACTCCATGCCTGAACCATGGAATAAGAAAATTGATGTCACCAGTTTCCATGACACACCAAAATTGGAAAAGCATGAAAAATGCTTTTTAATCCCAAAAGTACTATATTCTTCAAAACACCAATGTTTGAAACAAATGAATAAATTGAGACATACTTACATGAGTTACAAGGTTAGGATATTGGTTTTCAAGATAGAAACCTCTATTTCTTTTTCCACTTATAATCTCCAGCAGCAAAATTCCAAAACTGAAAACATCAGATTTCATAGAAAAAAGACCATCTGCTGCATATTCTGGTGACATGTAGCCACTGCAACATGTCAAAATAAAAAACCAGTTAAACACAATGTCACATAACAATCGCAACAGTTGATACTGGGGTATACTTACTAAGTTCCTGCTACTCGCTTTGTGTTTCCTTCTGTCTGATCTCCTCCAAAAATTCTAGCAATACCAAAATCTGATATTTTTGGATTCATCTGGTCATCCAGCAAAACATTACTTGCTTTGAGATCTCTATGAATTATCCTTAGTCTAGAATCCTGATGAAGATAAAGAAGACCTCGGGCAATTCCACAGATAATGTTGAAGCGCTTAGGCCAATCTAGCAGTTTGCTTTTAGTATCATCTGTTTCATATGAACTCAAATTATTCACCACATTTGCATTCTAAATCTCAAACTTTAGGTTTCATAACCTCCAAGGTTGATAACGAAATCCTAAAGTAACCCAGAATAAGTAATCTTGAAATTTGTAATGTTCATACCAAATATCAACCAATCCAAACTACGGTTAGTCATGTATTCATAGACTAGCATTCTGTCCTGTTCCTGAACGCAACAACCGAGAAGCTTAACAAGATTTCGGTGCTGAAGTTTTGCTATCAGTTTTACTTCATTCTTGAACTCTGTCATTCCTTGTCCAGAGCTTCTTGAAAGCCTCTTCACAGCAATTTCTTGTCCACTTACCGTTTTTCCCTGCATAATCAAATAAGTATGTAAATTGAGATATCTTTATCACAGTGACAATTTTTGAGGAATTTTTCCTAGAAACATAACAAAGATCAAATCACCTTGTATACTGGTCCAAAACCACCTTCTCCAATCTTGTTTTTTATTGAGAAGTTATTGGTAGCGGTGACTATTGTTGAAAGGTCAAGTGATGGGAGATCAAGATCATCTTCACTACCTTCTCTATTTTGATCATGTACAGTGTCTGAATACTCTGATAAATGGAACAAGGGGTTCAGGTTACTCAAGGCATAATGAATATGATAGTTTAGTCAAAATAATTTTGCAGCATAGGATCTTTCCAATTTTTCTAGAGGTTGAATAAATCAATGGTCGAAGTTCCCTTTTGCAGTTCATTTTGCACTACTAAAAAACAGGATACAATTTGGCAAGAACAGGATAGATAAATTATAGCAAGACAAAAGAAATTACAATGACTATCCAATAAAACCAGCGACTCTTAGCTTACTAATCCCAACTACCTAACAACAAATCAAGCATGTAGAAAAAGACTAAAAACTATCTCTGCAAGGCACATCTGGTTTCATTTAAAGACTAAAAAGATTTGCAGCCATAAATAAATTTAGTTTGGTTTACTACTTCTTACCTTGAATTATCTTGGTTGTGTGAATAAATGCCACTTGATTAGAAATTAATTTAACGAGGACACATGATGAATAAATGAAAGGGTAATAAAATTTGTGGGAACATGTAACACCCAGTTGCGTTTCGTAGCTATTATCAAATCAACAAAGAAACCAAAAAAATCTAAGGAAATGTAAATAAATTTACTTTTACCAGTTATGCTGCGCCGGACAGTGTAGAATCGATAGCAAACAATGAAAATGATTCCTAAAATGATGACAATGGTGGAAGCAACTATTATTATCACTTTCTTGTTCCCTTCTTGTTTCCCTTCATGGTTGAATTTGATAAAACCAAATAAGAAAACAGATAATAGGTGTATGAATGTAATTGTATAATGTAATGAAAATTTTGATTGAGATTATGAAGTCCTGGAGTATACCTATTTCTGAAGCATGCATTCGAATATGTAGATCCTGCCCATCAGTATCAAACTGTCTAATATCAATTAGATCTCCAAACCACATGACACAACCAGTACCTTCACCATTTATGTCTGAATTAGTATAGGCCATACAAGAACAATTATTTGAGCACTTCTCTCTGCATTCTTCTAGACTTATTGTCTCATCTACCGAAGTATTTGTAGTATCTGGCACTTTCACACCTTTCACTTTCACAAAGCCATCCTTGTGTTTCTCAGTGCAGTTTAATGGCTTATTCCGTACACATCCATCAGACCAGTCAGATGAGTTCCATGCTTGTGGTGACTTGGGACTGAACCCTGATAAGCATTGACATATTTGAGAACCTGTGATGGTGCATGTCCCATAGACTCCACATATTCCATAATAGTCACAATTGTCTTTTGGCAGTGATTTATATAACTTCCAATATTGTCCATCTTCCATCCATACGTACCGAATACTCATATAACTGGTTTGATTCATTACCAATCTTGAGATCACAGCATCATTCTTGAGGCTGAAAGTGTAGTACATCTCATCCTTGTTGGATATGTAGTTGAAATCATAAATGGAGTTAGGCTTTTGATCTGGTATACCACTGAAATGTAGGCCATTCCATGGTCCAATTCTCACAAACTTTTCTGTTCCCTTCATCAGATAAAACTCAGGATAATTATAAAGCAATAGACCCCAATAAAAGATTCCTGGGGATGGATCACTGGAACTCTTCCAAGCTGTCATTCTCCATTCCATACCAGTTCTGAGGTTCCGTCCCAGCTTCATCCCTGGCAATATTGTATCTGAAGGGTAGTCAAAGCTTTGCCACAGATAGGCTTCTTCTGAGTCTGTTTCACTCTCATCTCTTACCACAAGGTTCCCTGAATCCAAAAGCTGTGCCACAGGATTCCGTGCTTGTTTTTCAGACGTTGTTGTGTACCACACAACCTTGTCATGCTGCTTGAGAACAAGGCTTCCTGTGCTGTTCACTGTTAAGATCCCTGAGGAGTCATTGATGGCCCCATTTGCGACCCAAACAACTGTCTGTGTAATATTCTTGTACCAAATTCCAAGATAACGATTCTTTGAGTTCTCAGGACTGAAGAAACCGAGTTCAAATGTTTCACCTTGGGAAACCAAGGTCATGCCATCACTAATGGACTGGGACAAACGAATAGTATCAGCTGCTATGAAAAATTTGAGAGAAGGGATGAGTAGACAAGCAACAAAGATCAATGAAGAAAGAATATCCATTGAAATTTGCTTATGCAGGACTCAATTGTTCTACTACGTCTATGAATTGTTGTAATGCGGGAAATGAAGGGCTGATAAGTGTACACTTGGAATATTCAAACCAGATGTTTGGAATTCGTTCTGAAGGATGACTAATCAGAGTTTGACACAATAATGTTTTTTCTGGGTTTCATACGTATAGAGTTGAAAATCTAGGCTCAGGTGTGAAAATATCAATCTAAACTGGTACTCATGAATATATAAGAAATGTTTCTTTCACACTCTTTTAAAAAAAAATTACATTCACTAACAACCCATTTTAATAATATAATAATATATATTAAAATTTTAAATTAAAAAATGAAGTAAATATTATTATTTAGGGATGTGAAGTGAATTTTTTTATTTTATTTGGTGGGTGTTAAAATATCACATCTAGATATATTGTGCCTCATATTTGAAGTCTGGTTTCTACATTTTTGGAATAAATATTTTATGTAACGTACATATATGGGAATTCTCACAAATCTAATCTAAGTTTTAAAAAAGTTTAGTATTGGATAGCATAAGAAAAATAATATATAAGATTTATTATTTTAAAATTTTGGATTCGAAATAATGTCATAATCTTTTATATTTATTATGGATTTGTTCATGGAAAGTCTTGTAAGAAGGTTTTGAGAAGCGAATGTGTAAATAATGCAACCCAACAAATTTGAATTCTGAATGGAGTTTTATGTTGTCCTTTGGACATTTAATTGATTTTGCAGCCACTAGCTGATGTCAGGGAAGATTAATTGTGAATAAAGAGAATAAATGAAGTCATGGATGAAAATGATATTTAATGACTTTTGTTTAGTTTCAATCATCTATGATGATGATTTGACCAATTTTCTGCTGAAAATAATATTTTATGTATCACTATTCAATGCCTTATGTAGAGTTACAAGTAAACAAAAGGAATAATGGTAAGGGGAGGAATTATTTGTTCATTCTAGTCGTTCTAGAAAATAAAAATTTATTGAGTGGGTTTTAGAATTTAATAATTTTCTAGAAGTATGGTTGCATTAAATAAAAAAATATGCTTACCTTTAGTTTGTTTGAAGCTTTTGATTTACTACAAGAGAAAAGTGCATTTTAGGTTGGTCATGAACCAAATGCAAATTATTAGAAGTTGATGTTAAGTTGTGATTATCGTTAGTGTTTCATCCAGGGATGCAACACTGTCAATTTTGAAAATATTATTATGAATTTATTATTCTAGAATAATATATGCATGTATATTCTTATTTTTATTTTAATTTAGAGTTTAGATTAAAAGTAGAAACGAGTCTCACTGTCGCTTACTTTCTACCGTGCCAAAGAAAATCATAAGAGAAAAAAAGTAAAGGAAGATCCATGGATTTTTAAAGAATGTAGGGGTGCAGGAAGCAAAATGTAGAAATGTAGAAGTGCATTAAAAAACACTCCTTTTCATTTGGGTGGAGGGAATTTCTTCCTGCAACCCTATATTTTTCTTGCTGCAGTCTTATTTTCTTTGAAATACTGAAACTACCCTTTTACAATTTTAGGTGATTTCGGAATATGGATTTCATAAACAAAAAGTTTTCAGAATAAGAACTCCATAAATAAATAATGTTTCTAGAATAAAAACCTTATTTCAAAATATCTATTCTAAAACAATTTTTTTTATTTCTAAATTAATAAATCCAGAATTAATAAAATGTGTTAAAAAAATATATTTTGAAAATATTATGAAAAGAACAATTCGAAAATATTTTTAAAAAGATAAAACAGTCTTCTTAAAAAATAATGGAGTGCTGAAAGACATTTGTTAGGTTAGGGTGCAAGAAGTGCAGAAACTAGAGAAAAAAATAAATTTAATATATAATAAATACAACAGGTGATCTGATAAAAAATGAAAATGTATAAATATAAGAATCTTAATATTTAACATAACATTCACAAATTACAAACCCCCAAACTTTTTTTTATTTTTTCTTCCTCATATGTCAAATCACCTATCATGATACACTTTTCTTATGCTTCAAGATTTTGACAAACCAAAAGCTGTCCAAAAGCATCGTCCATTCGTAGTGGTACGTGATGAACCAAGAGGGTAGAAAAAAATACGAAAAAGGAAAATGTTTTAGGATATGTTTGGTTGAGGAAGTGGAAAAGAAGGAGAGGAAAGGAGATGATTTCAAGAGAAAGTGTAAAGAAAGTTAGGATGTTTGGATTAAGGTAAATAGAGTGGAAAGTGTAGGGAAAATTTATAAAAGTTTGTGAGTGATGTGATAGGTGTGATTGAAATGATATTTTTTTTAATTGATAAAAATGTAACTTTAAAAATTTATAAAAAAATGAATTTGATTGATTATTTGTGAATTATAATTTTTATTAATTAAAATATATTTTTTTCTGCAATTGAAACATTATTTCCGAACCGTGTTCGAGTTAACTTCGAAAAAATATAAATTATATAAAATTTTGAACCAAATTTATGATGGTCATAAAATTTATTTAGAACAAAGTTATAATTATGAATTATTTATTTTTTAATTATAATTGTATGTAATTAAAAGATTATTTTCAGTACTAGAACAAATTATTTATGATAATGTGTCGGAGTTATAATTTGTAAAAAAAAAATTATGAAATAAATATTAATGCAGTATTTTAGTTTATTAAAGCAAAATTCATTGATAAAGTTTGTGAATAATAATAATAATTATTATAATAATAATAATAATAATGTTTCGGAAAATCATATGAATGATACATTGAAGTATGTATCATTCAAAAGATTTATGGAAGTCCTTAATTTATTTAGGGATTTGTGTCATAAATAAGATTACAGATCCGAAAAGAAAAACACATGCATAATAAAATACAACCAAATTCTTACGTAGTTTAGGGATTTGTAGTCATTATCTTCACCAGCTTTCTCATTCGTCGCTCGAGAGGCAGACCAAAAAGTTATTTTACTGCATTAGGATGACCACACAAGAAGTCGTAACAGTTATCCAACAAATCTTCATCCTGTATGTTCATCTCCACTAACATTTCCCAGATATCAGATTCAGAGTACTGAAAAGTCGATGTACAGTGGAGTGTGCGCGTGTGTTCACGAAATATGGAGTTTCGTTCTTCTTCTGCAACAACATGGCGTCTGTTATATTGCAAATTTTCTTCCGTAGCATTAGCTATTCGCTGTGATGACAAAGCGATAACCTCAGCTGAAATGGCTTGTCGCTCAGCAATATGACATAACCTATCTGACTGATCACTACCCCTCCCAAGGATATCAGTTAATCCTTCAAACCTTGTGTTAAGTCTTTCCAGTTGCAGATCAATGACGTCCACCATGGGGGCTTTTCTTTTTGAGCCTCTAGAAGAAGAAGTACCACCTGATGGCTGGGATGGCTGAGGTGGCACAAATGGGGGTGTCAGATTAGGGCCAGGGCTGTATGAATCAACATTAGGATCAACTGAGCGAGGAGTTTCACATTGAGTAGCATCCAATCCTGGCTCCTCTGGGATGTCTTCCATATTGTGATCATTAAGATCTACATTAAAATGATGAGACTGAGTTCGACTTGATGATTGCAATGCTGTTCTCCCACCTTGGCCGGTAGCACGATCAAGCCCCCATAAGTCTTCCATCAACTTGTAGTGCCTGATGGGATTAACACGCCACTTTGCGGCTGAGGGCTTTGCCTGTTCATTAATGAAAAGAAATACACTCATAATCATAATTAGTGGTTAATGTATGCGATAAGTGAACATCAAGTTGAATACGTTACCTTTATCAACATATCCCACACTTCATCCTCGGCCCCAAAAATTTTCGTGGTTGGATTCCAAGCGAAACCACTTAGTCCACTAAATAAATCATGGATCTCACGCCATTTGTCCTTAAGGCTTTTCTGCCTGTTCTTCACATTATTTTTTGTAATCCCTACCAATCCACTCTGATGTAAGGATTTAACGATGTTTGTGTAACCCTGGGTCGTCCAACTACCATCAATGCGGTTACCCATAGATGCCTCATCGATCATGGCATTCAACAGTCGAAAATCCATGTCGGTAGTCCATTTCTTGTGTTCACGGACAGCTGCAGATGACTCTGAAGCAATACCCTTCCCGTGATCCATGATAAAACCTAATAAAAAAGGTTAAACTTTTGCAATAACATAAATAGTTTCATACGTAAATATTAATAAAGGTGGAATGTCAACATTAAACCATGAAATTGTTCTTACAACAATATAAATATAAGTTCACGGATGTTACATAAAATTAATTATTACAATAACCTGTCCACATTTCATTCGCTATAGTATCCCTAATTTGTGACCCGAGCCTATAGTCATCCTCACGAGTTTGTGAGTGTGACGCATCTATATTTCCTTGCATAAACTCACGGTCAACTTCATCCAACAAAGAGTCATCGTTATCCACCTCGCGAAGAAAGTTATGAAGAATACAACATGCTAAAACAATATCGGTCATAGTGTCCACAGAATAATGAGGCTCTGTTCCGCTAGCGATAATTGGAAATCGCTTTTTGAGGACACCAAATGTTATTTCGATAACATTTCTTAGTGAGGAATGACGATGATTAAACAACTCACGGGCATTTTGTGGACCTCTTCGAGAATACTCTTTTAGATGGTATCGAACTCCGTGATATGGAGTTATAACTTGGGCTTTGAGCATAAAACCCGCATCTCCAAGGTAGTATTTGCCTACAACCATCCATTAATAATTGTTACTTATAAGTCATATGACCAAATGAATATTTATTGCACTTGAAAACACACTCAACTAACCTTCCGGAATGACCAATGGATCCTCTCGTACAAACGCATCCTTCAA
Source organism: Phaseolus lunatus (assembly GCA_013389735.1). Classification (NCBI taxonomy): domain Eukaryota; kingdom Viridiplantae; phylum Streptophyta; class Magnoliopsida; order Fabales; family Fabaceae; genus Phaseolus; species Phaseolus lunatus. The sequence goes on along the minus strand of CM023867.1, from coordinate 40,139,837 downwards.
TATCCTGGAACCAGAGGCCGTTCCTTCCCACCCGGCAAGAACATATGTGAATTTCATGTCCCAAATCACAAGCAGCAAATACGTTTTGTGTTGGCCAGTCTTTTCTTCCACAAAAACGAGGAGCATCAGCTCGGGGGACTTTAACACGAACATGAGTGCCATCTATGGCACCCAAACAATCCTAATACACAACAACTTCACATTTATAAATAACTTGCATTGCATACAACATTAATTAAATATTTAACTATTGTTTCTCATATTCATACCTTAAAGTATGGAAAAAATTGATTGTTGTTTAAGATATGAGGTTCAACCTCAGTCCCAGCTGGTTGAATTAAGAACTCTCCATGCAACATCAATATTGCCTTCAAAACATTATGAAAGTGACGAGACACTGTTTCCCCGGACCGATGAAAGAAAAACGAAACACTTCGATTCTTGACGTTATGACCAATGATGTGTAAAAATTTAGCCACTTGTTCTTCAACTGTAGATCGAAATGCATCTTTAACCATCCCCGTTCCTCTTATTCGTTGACATAAATTAATAAATGCTTCCGAACTCATGCGAATAATGTCACGACATCTTTCAGTATGGACCAAGTACGACATCAATTCTTGCCGACGACGCTCTTTTTGTGGAATAAACTCCGGTATAGCATTATTTGTCTCGGTTAACACACGCAACACATTCAATCCATATCCAATCATGCAAAGAATTGTCATTGCTGCTACTTGTGTCCGCAAATTGATTTGCTCTTGTATTTGTGAAATTAGTGTGAAATCAACACCAACTACATCGGGATTCATGTCATTCGTGCTAGACATCTCTACATTTTCCAAATACATAGACCAATGGTTATCGTTATTCATGGTCACAAATCCTTGACAATCATATAAATTTAACTATTAGGTCTAAAGAACCATATTTCACAGAAATAATAGTACTCAATTTTTTTACTTTTATAAATAAAATAAAATATTATATAAACTCTGTAAACTGGTATAGTCATAATTGTATTACAAATTCAAAATAATATTTAAAATATTTAGATATTTTGTATAGTTATAATTATTTTATAAATTAAAAAATAATGTTCATAAAATTATTTTACTTGATTTTAGAAAAAATAAAATATTATATGTAGATTACGTATTTTAAAATATTTAAATATTCTGTAAATTTATAATTATTTTATAAATTCAGAATAATATTTATAAAATTCTTTTACTTGATTTTAGAAAAAATAAAATCTTCTATGTAGACTATCTATAAATTAATATTTTAAAATATTTAAATACTTGTAATTATTTTATAAATTCAAAATAAAATTTATAAAGTCTTTTAGTTGATTTAAGAAAAAAAATAAATATTATACGTAAACTATCTATAATTATTTTAAACCCTGTTCAAAATAATATTTATAAATTTTTTTACTTGATTTTAGAAAAAATTAAATATTTAAATATTTTGTATACTTATAATTATTTTATAAATTTAAACTAATATGTATAAAAAATTTTACTTTATTTTTAGAAAAAAAAAATTTATACATAAACTCTATGTATTTTCAAATAAAAAAAATTAAATATTAATAAAAAAATTTAACTAGCAGAAAACTCATTTCATTAATGCTCATTAATATACTCATCAATGTGATTAAACTTGAAAAATCAAAAGGCAGCAGGATACATCTATTAACTAAATAAAATAAATAACTAATCAATGTGATTAAACTTGAAAAATCAAAAGACAGCAACATACATCTATTAACTAAATAAAATAAATAACTAAACATTACAAATTCTTTCTTCTCAACATTTCATTCTCAGTATGAAATTTACCTCCAGAAACTCTAGAAACGTAAACACCAAAGATGCAGAACCTCCAACAACCTCCGCGAATCAGCCGTCCACCGAGCACCACCAGTGGAACCACCACCCACCACCAGCAGCGAAACCGTCCAACGACCACCAACAACCGCGCACATCAACCATGCACCTCCGACGAGCACCTCTGACCGCTGCTAAGGTACTCCCTCAACTCAAAACAGATAACTTACCTCTACTTTTCTTCCATATTTATCATCCCTCTCATTTATTCATCACCCACACACTTGAATTTATCCACCAAACAACGTACGAAGCCCTGTTTGTGATGTGTTTGTGTTGTGTTTATGCAGGGAATCTCATGTGTGAGAATCTCGTGGAGGAAATATTGGACCTGCATGGCACGGGCATAGGCAGCTATGGCACATAGGTTAGGTGAACGGATGGGTAAAATGGTAAAATGAAAAAGTTTCTCTCCAAATCTTCTTAGCTCATCAGGGAAGCCTTTTTCCCTTTCTCCGCTTTTCTTCGCCCCCTAATCCCCGCTAACTCCCTGATGCAAACATCAGATTTATTTCCTTTTCAATCTGGGTGAACAGTAATCACCCGAATACAAACACAACCTTATTGTTCGCATAAAAAGTGAAACAACTTTCATTATTCCAATTCAATAATAATATATAATATCAGTTAAAAGTTTCTTTTATTTTTTTCCTATGATTTTTTCTAGTCCTGTGTTTGTTTGTTTTTTAAAATTTTATATTTATTTTTTATACAATGACACGTGTTATCTAGCAACACTTGTATATAAAGAAAATATATAATTTTAATTATACTATAATTAAATAAACTTATAAATATATTTATATATGTTTTAATATATTTGATTTTTTTTATCGGTCCGGACCGTACAACTGACTAAGAGACTCAGCACTCGGTCAAGGCCAACCGACATAACTGAAACTATTATGCTCAAACAGAGGATTAACAAGACTAATCAATGATCAAACACTAGGTAATACACTCTTAATCATTATCCAAATCCCTAATTCGACCCAATAACAAATGGCTTATGATAATCATATAAATAGGCACATATTTCAAGAATCAGGTACGTCATCATCCAGTACTAATTGCACTGAGTGCCAAGTACCAAAATCTTACTTAAGTGTCGGAGTGTCTTTTACAGGTACCATCTGAGTCTGGAGTTCACAAAGACGAGGAGTAAAGAAGTGAGAGGAGTATAACGAGTTCATTCGAGAGGAAAGGAGAGTAGATCGACCGACCGAGAAAGAAGGCAATTGTTCTCTTCATTCCAACCCCGTTTGAGAATATTTTTAAATATACTACATTTATGTTAGTATGTACAAATACTGTATAGAGCAACTTTAGTTTCATACGAAACTTTGTAATCATAGTTAATAAAATTAACTTTATTTATTTATTTAGTGTGAAAAGATGTAAGTAAGTTTATAGACTACTCTATGTACTTCATTATTTTTTCCTTCTTCTACCTTTCTTTCGAATTCTTGGGGCAACATCTTTCTCCATTCCATGATTTTTTCAGCACCTCCATACTAAGTACGTTTATGTTATATTGTTTAGTATTATTTCGACGGTCTCCTTCATTCTGGTGCATCTCCAATGCTCTCCTTTATTCTGGTGCACTTTCAATGTTGGTATCCTTCTAGCGCACCTTCAAGGTTGGTCTCCTTCATTCCAGCGCACCTCCTAGGTTATTTGTGGTGGTTCTTTGTAGTTTTTGAAAAATCTTCATTTCTCGCTTGCGATTTTCTGGTTGCAGAGGTGAGTATTTGCATTTTTTGGAATGTTTTGTACACTACTGGTTTTTTTTCTTTCTTTCAAAAGTCCCAGATTACGTAAATCATAAGTATAAAATGGGAGCAAATTGAAACCAGATTACGTAATCCCAAACAAATGATATTTGAAAAAAATGTATCGGATAATGAGCTATCATGTACAAAATGTGTGTTCTACGTGCTCAAAATAAGAAGGTTTATGTTTTGTGGACCTTTCGAGATCTTTTAGTCTTAATTGTATTAGGTGGTGCACATATCTTTGTCATATTTGGGTAGACAATTTCACGCAACTTGTTCTTAATTGTCACTTTGTCACAAATATCAACATGTTTGAATTAAGATATAATGACATCCCATTCTTGTTAAATTGACATGATGAATCATATTCAGATAAATCTGAAAAACTCAGTCTGGTCCACATAACATGAATTTCATTAAGTGGAATGACACTTATAGCATGTCTAACTAACTCACAAGCACATGGTAACCCGTGAGTTTGTCTAAGCACACATCCACAACGTTCAGTATCAAAACCCACAAGGTTGACCCAATCAAACTCTTCAAAAATGTGAATAAAAGCATGTTTAGATATAAAGCTAACCAACATTTTATGCAAGTTCACATCGAATATGTGTCCTATGACATGTAGATTCATCTAAAAGGATGTCTTGATTTCATTATGTTGAAGTATAATAACGTGTTTTATAGCATCCCAACACGAGCACATGTTTCTCATGATATTTTGTAATACTCGTTTCAAATATCAATGGGCTGATTCAACCCTGTATAAGTACAAAACATGAAACAATTAGACATTCTACATGTTCTAAACAAAGTAAATGAATCTTTTGATATAAACTACATCCCAACATTTATAAACATACTTGTTTGATATTGTATTTCTAAAATGCATTAATGAATTTGTCAAACACTTCACAAAATTTTCTTTGTGTGGAATAATTCACATGTTCTTCACATATTTAAAAAATAATGGCCACGATGAACAAATAGTTTCAAAATGTTTAACAAACCCATCAAATTTAGCGATCTCTATATAGTCAATGACAGTCCTCCACGAATCCATCATAACTTTCCAAGCCTCAACATAATCTACCAACATTTTACACTTTGCTTTGACATTCTTATTGATGTGAAACTAACAAACAAGATTTGTTGCTTTAGGAAACACAATATTGATGGCATTCATCAGAGCAAGATTTTTATACAATCAATGATAGTCCTCCACAAATTCATTACAACTTTCCAAGCCTCGACATAATCTACTAACATTTTACACTTTGCTTTGACATTCTTATTGATGTGAAACTGACAAAGAAGATTCGTTGCTTTAGGAAACACAATATTGATGACATTCATCATAGCAAGATCTCTATCACAAACAATGACCTTTCAGGCCCCACATGCGATGTCAACAATGACCCTCTAAATTTTTGTAGTTCCCATATGAAGTTCTTTTCTTTCTCGCTAGATAAGAATACAAAAACTAGTAGAAAATGACAAACATGTGCAAGTCACACTAACAATATCAAGCAAAGGCAATCGATTTTTGTTCGTTTTGTAAGTCGTATCCATCAAGAATACAATGTTAAATGTAGCATCAGGATGAATCCAAAAAATATCACTGACAACATTGGAAGACTCATGACACGTACTCTAGTGAAGATAGTTGTCATAGTCTAGCAACATCATTAACTATTCAGTTCTTGGTCCTCTAACTAATCTCTGTACGAGTATCTTGCATTGTATACTTGCTTTATTGTTGTCATATTATCCTTGTTATTCTCTTTTGAATTACGTAGTACATTATATGGCTTAACCATGTTTTTCGTCATATCAACAAGGATGGAATGTTCATTCGCTTTTAATCTACACACATATGGATGGCCAACTAATGTATCATACAAATCATGATTATGAGTCTCACATATTACCTTAAGTACCCAACCTTCACCCTTTCCAATAGGTTTACCTCACAACTTAAAGGGACAATGACATTTTCAAGTACTAGTTACATTAACCTCCAAAATACAATGATGTATTATGGATTTCCTGAATAGAAATATTAATCCAAATATGGAAATTAAGTATATGTTACATAAAGAAACCACAACAATCATTGCCACGACCACCTTCAACCCACATACCTTCTTCAATTACCAAGCAATCATAAAACACTGAGCCTTTTATTTTTTACTTTTTTATTGAAGTACAATTTTAAAATTTTAAAATTTATAAAAGTGCTTGAATAAGTCATGAGGTGCAGGAAGAATTTTCTTCAATTACGCCTCAAAACAACATCAACTGACCAAACAAAATATTTTATTTTATTTTTTATATATTTCTTTCTCTACAAATCTATGTAATTTTTTTTATAATTCTGTTTATTAGTATCTAATTTGATCTCTTTTATCAAAATTAAAATATTAATCTCAATAATTTTACATACTTAAAAGGATATATTTTTTTTATTGGTTCATCTTGCCCTTCTCATTAGAAGAACTTTATCTTTTTTATAAAAGTTGTATTGTTCGGTTACGATCGGGTTAAGTCTGATCTTATGGGTTGGGTGTGGCAAGTCAGATCTAATGATCAACGGTCGGATCTAGTTACTAAAGTCCAAGGAGGCACCTGGTATTTAATGTATCCAAGTCAGTTATTTATGATTTTTTTTAGCACAAGTCTAACAAAACACAATAAAAGATGATACTCTATGCACCATCATTTTTTAATAACGGGAAATATGAGAAGCAGTTGAGAAAGTTGTTGAGATTTTCTGAAAAAAGGATCAGAAAACGCTATAAAAGGACCATAAGTCCCCCACCTAATGAAGGTATTATTCTATGCAATATATACTACAAACAGATATTTTATATTTTCATTGACTTGATCGTCGAAATATATTGTTAACAGGTAAAACTCCTCTCATTGTATTGTAATCTTCAAATATTTCCAAGCTACGGTCAAGAAGAATCACCTTGAAAGCAACCTCCAAACATCCAACTTCGAATTTTGGCAAGAACAAAAGCGAAATATGATTTTAGAGAAATAAGTATACCTAACAATTATCTGAAAGAAAGACTACCGTATATCGAAATAAAATTAATTACTCACATTTTAAATACAAATATAATTAAATTATAAATATTTAAAATAATTCATCTTATATAATTGATTTTTATTAACACATAGTTTCAATACAATATATGATAAATAATATATTAAATTTATTATTTTCAAATAAAAAATTAAATCTCATCAAATATATATATATATATATATATATATATATATATATGCCGTTTTTCTTATATATTACTGGAGAGTAATATAATATAACTATTAATCGCTATCCCTATTTTTAATGTGGAATCCCCCAACTCGACTTACCAATAATTTAACAATAAAACAAACTTGATTCTATTTACAGTGGATTAAAAAACCAACTTAATTAAAAATATATATAACTTTTAAATTTTGTGTGTTTTTTTAATATACCTTTCTTTTAAATGATAGTCAACTTAGTTCAATTCACTTATCACTAAGTTTAGAAAGAACAAGCATGATTAAGTTGATTCACTTAAACCAATCACCTACCTTCATTTTAAAAAAATATAACTTTTAGTTTTATGTTTTTTTCTTCAATATATTTTTTCTCACTGAAATTAAATTTTAATTTATTACATTAATATGTATATAATATATTAGTATATACGAAATAATACTTACAAATCATAATTCTATGTATGTCAAACACAAAATGTGGAGTGTGAGACGACCTAAAGTGGTATGTATGGTTGAGTGTATTTAGATAGAGGAAATGTAAGATGCATCAACAAGGTATAAATCAGTTAGATATATACACGTGAGCTATGCATTATGGCTAAAGTTGAGAAAGGCCCAATTCATACTAAAACCCATAATATATTCCTATAAACAAATGGTGAGTTTTAGACACGACCATTAGTTTATTACGTACAGAGGTAAAAGTGAAACCCGACACTAGTTTAGTGAGGGGATCAAATATTTGGAATCCTGGTGGGAGAGGAAGAAGTTGAATTCTCTTGTTTCGAACATGATTTTTCGAACGAAGTAGATATCTAGTTCAAAATGTTTTGTTTTAGAGTGCATGATGGAGTTGGCACTTAGAAGGATCGCACCAAGATTATCAGAAAACCACTTAGGTTGGGTAACAGTAATACGTAACTCAATAAGAAGAGATTTGATTCACAAGAGTTCAGTCAACGTAGCAGCGATTGCACCATATTCTGCCTCTATGCTTCTCCTAGACACTATTTTATGTTTATGTGTGAACCAGGAGATGAGGCTCGTGCCATAATAGATGCAATATCTCGTGGTGGACTTCCGATCATCAATATCAGCACCCCAGTCAACATTAGCAAACCCAATGAGAGAAGACAATGATCGTCATCGAAGAAGTAAGCCATGTTGAAGACCTTTGAGGTAACGTAAGATGCGTTTAAATGCTTGCCAATGATGCAAGCGAGGGTCATGCATGAAATGACAGACACGGTTGTCGGAGTAGGAAAGTTTTGGTCGAGTTATGAGAACGTATTGCAGAACTCCAACTAAAAATCTGTAGAGAGTGGATCAATGAAAGGTTCAGAGGAATTTTGTTGAAGACAAATGGACAACACCATGGGAGTAGGTTGAGGGTTGGCTTGTATCATATTTCCTTTGTGAAGAAGCTCTTTAATATAGTGTTCTTGGGATAAATGAAGATCTCCGGTATCTGTTTTTGTTACTTGAATTTCTAGGAAGTGGTGAAGCGGGCCTAGGTCTTCTTTTAAAGCAAAGGAGGAATAGAGGTTGTTGATGAGGTTAGTGACTTCAGAAGGAGAGGAACCTATAATTATTATGTCATTAACGTAAATGAGAACAAATAAAGTATAAGAATTGGTAAATTTTGTAAATAGAGATGTATCACTTATTGTATGATTGAAGCCAAGTTGTTGTAAGGTAGTTTTAAGTTTGGAAAACAAAGATCTTAGTGCGTGTTTGAGTCCATAGATAGCTTTATGAAGTTGGCCCACTAGAGTTTTGTCGATGGAAATGAACACAGGTGGTTGCTAAATGTAGACACCATTAGAAAGATCTCCATAAAGAAATGCGTTGTTCACATCAATCTGACAAATGGTCTAGTTGAGAGAAACAACATGTGCTAATACAAGACGGATGGTGGTGTGCTTGGCAACTAGACTGAATGTGTCTGTGTAATCCAAGCCTTCTATTTGATGAAACCTTTTAGCTACTATTCTTGCTGGTTGACTCTCCTATCGGTTGACTCTACGACAATCACGCACCTCCTTTCCACACCTTGGATTATGCTTTGCTGTCTCGAAACAACCTGCACCTGCAAGATAGAAAGGGGCGCCCTAGAGGCCATTTGCACTCCGACACTCCATTCAAAAACTAGGACAATCTTGCTCCTGCACCAAAACTGAACTCACTGCTTTCTCAGTGACTGCGAAGTACAAACGCAACGGGGTGCCGACTTGTGGTTTGCATAGCACTAGACGGCTGGCCAGATACTGTTTCAGCTTAAGGAACGCTTCTTCACACTCTTTGGTCCACAAGAACTTGCTGTTCCTCCTCAAGCACTGAAAATAAGGGTGACCCTTATCACCCCCAACTGACACAAACCTAGAAAGAGCAGCCATCCGACCTGTCAATTGCTGCACTTCCTTGACCGATGTCGGGCTTCTCATGGCTAAGATCGCCACGCATTTTTTTGGGTTGGCCTCAATTCCTCGTTCGGTGAGCAAGAAACCGAGGAACTTGCCTGCTTCCACCCCAAAGACACACTTCTTTGGATTAAGCTTCAACCCATATTTAGTTATGGTAGTGAATATCTCCTCCAAATCGGCGACGTGTTGATCCCTCACCTGGGATGTCACCACCATATCATCTATGTAGGCCTGCACGTTGCGTCTTATCATGGATGCAAGGACCTTGTCCATCTGCCTTTGGTAGGTAGCACCCACATTCTTCAGCCCAAATGGCATGACCATGTGTAGCAGTAGCAGGACAGCTCAGTCATAAACGCTGTCTTGCTCTCGTCCATTGGGTGCATCTTAATCTGGTTATAGCCGGAAAAAGCATCCAAGAAGTTGAGCAACTTGCAGCCCGAGGCATTATCCACCAACGCATCGATACTTGGCAAAGGATAAGAATCCTTTGGACATGCCTTATTGAGATCGGTGAAGTCCACACACATCCTCCACTTCCCATTGGCCTTCTTCACCAACACAACATTCGCTAGCCACTCAGGATATTGGATTTCTCGTATGTGGCCAGCCTTGAGCAGCTTTTGTGTCTCTTCCCTGATCACCTGTCTCCTCTCTTCATTGAATTTTCTCCTCCTTTGACGGACAAGTCTGACTTAGGGATTTAACGCAAGACGATGACACAAGAAGTTTGGGTCAATGCCTGGCATATCTAAGGCAGACCAAGCAAAAGCATCTAGATCCGCTCTATGACACCTGCTACTTGGTCTTGCATATCCTAGCATAGGGATTTGCCAAGTTTGAATATTTTGCCTCCAATCTTTCTCTCCACCACCTCCTCCGCTGGTTCGGGTCGTCTCTCTCGGGCGACCTCTGCTCGTGCAACCCCGACTTCTCCTCGTGCAACCCCGACTTCTCCTCGGGACCAGTCAATATCAGCGTATTCTCCACCTAGTGGTTGGGTGATAACTGTGCACACTCCCCTTCTCGTCTTAAGGCTGTTCTCGTAGCACTTCTTAGCCTCCTTCTGACCTAATGGTGATCACCACACCTTCCATCGAGGGCAACTTCATCTTCATATGCCTCATCGACGCCACTGCTCCTAATCTGTTCAAAGCTGGCCTGCCCAACAGCATGTTGTATGCTGATGGGGCATTCACAACCAGATACTTGATGTTCTCAGTGCGGGAAAGCACCCCATCAGTGAAAGTGGTCCTCAACTCTATATATTCTCGCACCTCTACCTGGTCTCCTGCAAACCCATATAGGCAGCCAGTATAAGGCCTTAGCTGATCTGGGGACAATTGCAACTTGTTGAAAGTCGACCAGAACATCACATCAGCCAAACTTCCTTGATCGACGAGGACCCGATGCACCCTTCTTCCCACGGTAACCACCGATATCACCACTGGGTCATTGTCATGGGGAACAACGTCCAGGAGATCTGCCTTCGTGAATGTGAGGTCGATATCTGGGAAGTGGTCTTCCTCACATGCTTCCACTACCATCACCGATCGCACATACTTCTTGCGTTGCGACGTGGTGCACCCTCCTCCTGAGAACCCACATGAAATGTTATGGATCTCTCCATGTATGGGCACCTCGTGCCCCTGATCAGCTCTCGGTGCAACCAACACCTCTCCCCCTTGTGACTCCTGCAGGTAATCATTCAAGAAGCCGCTCTTGACCAACTCATCTAGCTGATGACCCAGGGCCAAACAGTTTCGAATGAGATGGCCAAACGCCTGATGGAACTCACACCATGCGCTCTTGTTGGGCCCTAATCTCTTGTCTGTCTTTGGGGGCAACTTCAGCCTTTCTGCCACGTTGGAAATGGCAATCAACTCTTTGAGCTCCACCAGGAAGTTATGTCTGGGGGGCACATCCTCCTTAGCGCGTGCCCTAGTCTGGGGCTTCCTGACCTCATAGGGCTTCTGCTTTTCCTGAGCTCTCTTTTCTGTCGTTGCCTCATGTACCCGCATGGATTGAGGGCAACTGGGCACTCGTGATCGTGATGGGGCTGCGCTTTCACGCTTCTCATTGAGTTCCCCTTTGGAGGCAATGTGAGCAACGACACGACGCTTGATGTCGCCAAAGGTCTTGGGGCGATTTCAGATAAGGGACTCACTGAAGGGTCCTGACAATATTCCCTTCCTGAAGGCGTGCACCACCATATTCTCGTCTTTGGTGTGCAGCCTCACCACCATCGCCCCAAAGCGGTTGAGGTAATCTTTCAGGGACTCCCTCTGATATTGCCTGACATCAAAGAGGTCATAAGACACTGGTGGGGGAGCCCGATTGACGATATATTGTTCTCTGAACAGCGCGGAGAATTGCGCAAAGGATGTGATATGTCCCTCAGGCAGGCTAACAAACCACTCCATCGCTATCCACGTCAACGTGGTCATGAAGAGCTTGCAATGCACCGCATCTGATCTCCCTGACAGCATCATCTGCGTGTGAAACGCTGTAAGATGCGCTTTTGGATCCTCCACCCCCGTGAACACAGTCTTAGGGCCCACAAAGGTGGCTGGGACCACCGTATCCAAGATTGCTTAGGAGAAGGGCATTGGGAACGCCCTGGGTGGTATGGGTGGAGCCCGATCATCCACCACCCGATCCCCTACTTGCTGCAGATTACGTAAATTCGCGTGCAATTTTTCGTTCGCCCTGTGCAGCTCCTCATTCCTGGCCTATGATGCGGCCAGGTCCATCTGCATACACACTTAATCTGCCCTTGATTCCGCCACCATCTCCTGGAGGGTGCGCATCGTTTCCATGAGTTGTTGCATGGTAATGCTCTCACCCACATTTGGTGGGACAGATCCTTGCCTGGTATTCCTCATATCTCTGGTTTTTTCTCTTTTGCTTGTGTATGGGACCTTGTTTTACTTGGGCCCCACGGTGGGCGCCAAATGTTCTTGCTGGTTGACTCTCCTGTCGATTGACTCTACGACAATCACGCACCTCCTTTTCACACCTTGGATTATGCTTTGCTGTCTCGAAACAACTTGCACCTGCAAGATAGAAAGGGGCGCCCTAGAGGCCGTTTGCACTTCGACGCTCCAGTCAAAAAATAGGGCAAGCACACCAAGTGTATTCAGTATCTCTGTTAAGTCTAGAAACTGCGTACCTTTGCAAAGTATTTCACTACCCTTTACATAGTCTAGGGTTTCCTCTACGCCGCTACCCATATTTAGGGTTTACTGGAATACCCTTGCGTCGCTATCACCTAGACTTAGGGTAATCTAGCATGTAAGGTTTCCTTAACTGAAGTGCAAACTCTAACAGGATGGCCACCTGGGTACCCCCTCGTGCACCTAGTCTCTAGGGCCACCTGTCCTGGGAGCGCCTTCACTGTTCACGTGCTATGCATGTAGTTTCACTGGGAAACCCTCGTTCTGATGAGTACTCAACCCCTCAAGACTCTGCACCTAACTGTGTTTTCCCTGCCACACGCATAGGCACTTTGTGACTTAGGCCTCTCCTTACTTCTGGGCGTTTTACTGATAATTGGTCTTCCCTTAAGACCCATCGTAGATGTTCTAGTTCTATTATTCGAAACATCCAAGGCCGATGTCACCTCGTCACACCCAGCTACTGAGGACTCATCACCCTGCTGAGTGACAAGGACACCTCAGTTCCTCTGGTGGTCGACATGCTGATGACTAATCATCCCACTAGTCCATACTACTTATGGGGCCCAGCCCACGTGGCTTTGGCCCATGCTATGGGACCCAACTGACATGACTCACCATTACTAGCTGTTCTCGGTGTTCGAGGACTGGTCGGTACAGCTACTAAACGAGACTTGTACCTTTGAAAAGAGCCATCAACATTTAATTTTGTTTTGAACACCCATTTACACCCAACAATTGAAGCATCGGGTGGTGGCACTGTAAATGTCTATGTTTTATTGAGTAGAAGAGATTCATATTCGTCAATCATAGCCTTGAACCAGGTAGGGGATGCAATGACTTCTTTGACAATCAAAGGAGGGGAGGGTGTCTCTGTAATGACAGTGTATGTTTTTGGTTTAAAAATGCCAAGTTTGGCACGAGTGGTTACCGAATGAGTATTCATGACAGGCTCGGAGGAATGACTAGGCATAGTGGTATCATAAGGAGGCAAAAAAGTATTACATGCAGGAGTATTAGTAGTGATAGGTTGCGAAGGTATATCAGTAGGACAAGCATTAGAGTTATTAAGAGTGTAAGTATCGAGACATGTTGAAAAGTAGTGTCATGAACATGATCATTATTGTGAATGACAGTAAGAAGGGGCTAAACAGTGGAAATGGGAGAAGGAGAAGGGATAACACACATAAAACATAATTGAATATTAGTGGAGCAAGGAATATTACAGTTCATCAATATTTGTTTAAGCATACGAAAGTTACAGTGACCTAAGCCTTCATGCCATACATTGTTTGTAATTTTATTTTTGATAAATGAAGCAGCATTTGCAAAGTAAGATGTGGATTGATGCGGGTGTCTTGAAGAAGAACCTGATTCGTGGCCTGATCAAGAACACAACATTTGTGAGCATGAAATTGAAAATACACATGATTGTCCCATGCAAACTTGGAAACACTAAGCAAATTTTTGTTCTTGATAATTGTGATATCTCACTAATATTTCATATTAAAATACATGTACTTATGGATATTTATTGATAAAATAACTATCATTTAACTCTTAATTTATGAATTAAAACCGTTTTACATATTTTGTGATTATAAGATGAATTAGAATTATTATTCTCAAATTTGTGTTAATTTCAAGATTCTAAGAGAAAATGGAGATGAAAGGGCTAAAGGAGAATAAACAAGATAAAAAGGGAAATTTGGAATGCTCAAAACTCGCCTAAAAACTCGCCTAAGCCAGAAGCAGTCCAGAGGAACTCGCCCAAGCGAGATCACTCCAGAAATGTTGGACTTTTTCTCATCCAACTCGCCTAGGCCAATCCAATCACGCCCAGATGAGAAGTCACTTAGCTCAAGCCCAACTAGGTTAAATATGAGGAGTGAGGTACATAGACATCATTGGGAGAATAAAAGGTGATAGAAAACCCTAGAGAAGGCACCCATCGAGGAGAAACATCTTGAATCTTCTTCTCTTACTTTCCATGCTTGTAATGGCCATAATGAGTAGCTAATTCTACCCTTTGAGATTGAGAGTAATCTGCTCAAACTCTTGTGTATTGAAGTGATATTTAAATATAATATTTTATTCTTGATTGATGATTGATATTGTCATTTTATTTGTAATATTTTTTATCCTTAGATTTGACTGAAAAAGTATCTCTAAGTTTTTTACCTAAATGATAATGCTTAACATATTTGAATGCTAGGAATAGATTTGAAATATTAATTGCTATCAACATCTAATCGTAAGAATAAGGAGTTTTTATAAATATGAGAGGTATCGATATTTAGGAGATTATCTTAATAATTTTACATGCGAGAAATCGATATTAATAAATTTTATATGGGCATCAATATCAATCAAAGGATAGAATATTATTATGCTTTTCAAAATACAAAAGAGTGAGAATGATCACTACAAGAAAAACAAGATTTATCGTCGGCCAAAAAATGGACGCGAATAAGCAAAAACCGACACTTAAACATCGAATTTACGTCGGCCAACAGTTCGATGAAAAACATGCGGAAGAAAAGTAAGATTTTCGTCGGCCAGGGAATGCGATGCACATTACGTTGGCCAATTCGACGAAACTGTCATTGGCCTGGACGACATAAAAGCGATGTAATATCGTTAGCTTATGCGTGGGTCAAACCGACGCAAATTTATCAAAAACGATTATGCGTCGGTCTAATCGACAAACAGGGAAAAAAATAAAAATTGATTTCAGATTTTGTGTCGGCCTAATATTAAAAAAATTGAAAACTTACGTGGACTTGGCCGACACATAATTGGACGACATAAAAGCGATGTAATATCGTTAGCTTATGCGTGGGTCAAACCGACGCAAATTTATCAAAAACGATTATGCGTCGGTCTGATCGACAAACAGGGAAAAAAATAAAAATTGATTTCAGATTTTGTGTCGGCCTAATATTAAAAAAATTGAAAACTTACGTGGACTTGGCCGACACATAATTGGCAGCAAAAAAAAAAATCTTTTATTTTTTTTTTCTAGCTATTTTACCCTGTAAATCAAGAAATACCAAACTAAGCAAATTCAAAATTTGATTGAACATAACAAATTACTATCATTCACACCACATTCACAATACAATAATCATTGAAAAAATACAGTCATTCAGATAATTTAATTCATCCAAATATTCAAATTTCCAAATATTCAAAGTGAATATAAATACTTAAAACAGAACATAAAATTAAAATTGTACTTTAGAAATTAAAAGTACTAAAACTTAAAATGTTGGATATTTGAATTACATAAAAAGAGTGCAAATGAAAATATAACTTACAGTGTTGTTTGTGATAATATTTTGAGAGGACATGATATCATAACAAGTTTATCCCCATGGATGAAGAGTTTAGATACTTGTACACTTTCTCTTGAAAAGTTCAATTCTGATTATTTTTATATTTCCATTTCTAACAACAAGAATGTGGATGTTTTGACGCACATTACAAATTTAAGTTTCAATTAAGTTAAAATGTGTGTTATTACATTCACAGAGCAACAAAGCAATTACACATCACAAAAACACACAGCAATAGACCACTAATTAATAAAAAATTTCTGAACTTTTAAGCACTTTACCTCTGGCAACAGTGATGGTGAAGGAAGTTTAGGGTTTAGGAAGCTGACCATCGTGGAGCTGGAGTTGCAGCTGAATAGCGATGGTGAAGGCTGCAGCTAAAATGATGAAGACAAAAAAACTTAGAACGGAAGTGGAGAAGAAGAAAAATATGAAGACCAAAATAGAAGAAGAGAGGAAAAGAAGACAATTGGTGAACAATGCAATAGAGCGGAGACACGGTGTAGTGCATGACGATAGCGACACCGCAAACGGCGGAGGGGAGTGACGAGTGAGCAGCAGCAGAGGCAAAGTAAAAATGAAAGACGTGGAATGAGAAAGGGCAGAGGCGAAGTGAGAAAGGGAGAGGGAAATTAGGTTTTCAAATTTGGGATTTGGTGAAAGTGGGAATGCGGGTAGCGAAATTTTTTAAATAGGGTCCAATATGCGTCAACCACATTCGACGCATATGTTAAAAATTTTTATTTTAATTTAATTTAAAACTTAATTAAAATTTTAAAAATTGAATTAAAACTTTAAAAACTTTAATTCAATTTATAAAAAAAAATTATTTTAATTTATATAAAACATAAATTAATTTAATGTATGAAAAAAAATTCATTTCATTTATACAACAAAATCTTTTTTTAATTTATACAAAAAAATTTAATTTAATTTATACAATAAAAAATTAATTTAATTTATACAAAAATAATTAATTTAATTTATGCAATAAAAATTCACTTTAATTCATACAAAAAATAAATTTAATTTATACAAAAACTAAATTAATTTAATTTATACAACAAAAAATTAATTTAATTTATACAACAAAAAATTAATTTAATTTATACAAAAAAATAATTTATACAACAAAAAATTAATTTAATTTATACAAAAAAAAAATACATAATTCAATTAAACTTTGGTTTGGAAAACCATTTATCCTTACAAGTTTTCTTTCTATATATTATTATGTAAAAATAATCAATTCATTAATGCCTTGACGAAACCAAAAAATAACCCTCTTTTAGCCTTTACAATCCATTTCTTAGTTCAACTCTTACCTTTCTAAGTGTAATAAAAAAAACAAGTACAAATGTTCCACCCAAAATGGCAATGGGCTAGGGTTATGAACTTATAACTCAAAATCTAATGATCAACTATATTCCATGATTCTAAGTTCATTCTATATACTACCACAAATATCAACGAACCCTATTATTGAAATTTCTCATGATATCCTCTTTTAGCATTTACAATCCACTTCTTAGTTCAACTCTTACCTTACTAACTGCAATAAAAAAACAAGTACATATGCTCCATCCAAAATGGAAATGGACTAGGGTTATAAACTTATAATTCAAAATCTAATGATCAACTCTATTTCATGATTCTAAGTTCATTCTATATCGGACCCAGTCGAAATAGACTTATATATGTTACATTCATTAAGAACTAAGTCTACTAAAATTACTATGTCAAAGACCTATTATTTAGTGCATTGGGAGACTGTATTAACACACTTATAAGGAATATTGCAAATGTGTCATCTCGTGACTCAAAACTTACTACATTATTATGTGTTTCAGTTGGAAAACATGAATTTCTTTTGGAGATCATATTCAGTAACTATAAGAATTGCATTTATAGAACATGTGGTCAAGTGTGGGACACTTTAGGTATTATAGCAATCTAAGAATTAAGAATAAGTTACTTACTCACACACTTATGTTGAAGCTGGAGGAAGCTTCTTCCCTACCAAGGCTTGATGTGTGTTCGATGAAGAAAATAGCTTGAGTGCTTTGAAGATTGTAACAGGTTTTAGATAAGTTTGTATTTAGGCTTATGTTGTTAAGTTGCCTTTTGCTGCATAACCTGTTCCAGTTGCCTAAGCAAGCTTAGACCAAGCACATGGAGTAATTAAAAGTCTTTCAAAATGCTTTTTAAGGTTTTCTAAAAAACATCTAGATACTGGACAAAAATAAATCTGTTTCCTGGAAAATCAATAGATTTATTTTTGGTTCTGTTATTCTTAACTGTTTTCAACTGGTTTTTGAAAAGTGGTTAGAAACTGTTTTCTTTAAAAATTAGAAGGCTTCTCTCACACAAATATACAGAGCAATCACGTTTTCAACTGAAATCAATCAATTTCTGAGAGTAAAGAAGAATCAAAATACTTTTGTGAAAGGTTTTCAAGAGAATTTTCAAGTGTGCTTGTTATAGGAAAACCTTGTGCTTTGTGAAGGTGCTGGTGCAGTTTCTGCAGCAAATTGAACTACTGGTTTGACTTCTTGCATCTTCTTTTCAGGTGTAATCTTTCCTTTCTCATTGTTTGTAAAGGTATTTGTGTTAGTCACTCTTAGATAGGGTTTCTTGGAGTGCAAAGTGTGCTGAAATAGGTGTTTTTCAGCCTTGTATGTGGGGGTTCTTGTAGGTTTCAAGAACTGCTGTATATGCTGTAATTGTTGCATGTGTTTTAGTGGATTCCACCTTGGTGTAAGGTGAACTGGATGTAGCTCTTGATGAGTGAACCAGTATAAAAACTTGTGTGCAATCTTCTTCCCTTCCCTGCATTTATTTCTGGAATTTGGATTAATAACTGTCAAGAATTAAATCTGTTCATGTGAAATTGAATCTGTTAATTCTGGGTTTAGTAAGAACTGTTCTATTCGTTGATTGAAGCTTTCTTGCAATCATCTGAATAAGTGTGTTTGTGAAACTTTATCTGGTTTATGGTCTAACTGGTTTATTTGTTAATTCTTGATAAAGCCCTAGTCCATTGGATCTGTGTGGTTGAATGTTTTGTATTCGTTTCTTGACATAATCTGTGCTCTTAGAAAGCTGATCTATCTCAATAAATTTTGTCCCATTTGCTCTTACAGTTTGAGATCTTTTTTAATCTGAATAAGACAAAACTGTGCCAAACTATTTTCTAAGTTTTTCATATTTTTTGTAAAGAAAGCAATTTGTTCTTTTGAATCTAAATCTGTTAAATCTGGACCTGTTAATATTTGTTTTTTTCTAGCAGGTTAATCAATCATCTAATCATAATTCAAACTGCTGTGTGAATCTGAAATATGGTTTAAATGAAAATTGTTTTCATTGTATGGACTGTGGTTTTGGTTCTTCTTGTATATGCTTGATATGAAGAAAAATTGATTAATCTTGAGATACAATCTGTTACATTGTAAGCTGTAAAAATTCATCATGTTTGGTTTTGCTGTTCTTTCTGATTGATCTAAATCTTGTTGATCAAGTTCTGTTTGTACTAAGGTGATTTGAAAAATAAATCTGTTTCGTTTAAAATCAATCTGTTCTTTTAACCTCTGTTACACTGAAGTCAGTTCCTGTTCCAAAAATTTTATAAGCTCAATTCACCCCTCCCCTCTTGATCTTAGACACTACTTAACTCTAACAACTTAGTCTTAATATGTTTGTATCATATATATTATCGATAAATCTTTAAGATGATCTTGTACTTCATTTATGAGAAGTAACATCTTTTAAATCAAAATGGATATAAAAGCAAAATCACCAAATCATTCCTCCATTACACAGATAAGACATTCAAATTTAATTAAGTTACTAGTCAAAAGTCTTATCTCACATTTTATTTTCTTAAATTTATTTTCAGATTTTAAGATAAAATTGACTCTTTATTTTTAAATACATCAATTACATTTTACATTAATTAATTACTTCATGTTAAATTTATATTCCTAAATTTATGTATATTTTATATAATATTTACAAAATTTAAATATGTATTTTTTTTACTCAATTATTATTTTTCTACATTTTTCAATTCTTTATGAACTTTTTAAGATAATTTCTTTTAAATATTTTTAAAATTAAACACTTAATCAATTTAATGTAACTAACTTATATCAAAATTTTCAAAATTAAAATATTTATTACAATATTATAAATTAAACAAATTTTAAAATAAATAATCTTTAAAAAATTAAAATATTTTATTTAACATTTACAAAATTTAAATACGTATTTTCTATCACTCAATTATTATTTTTCTACATTTTTCAATTCTTTCTAAACTTTTTAAAATATATTCTTTAAATAGTTTTAAAATTAAATACTTGATCAATTGAATAAATTTAATTTAACTAACTTATATCAAAAATTTTAAAATTAAAAAATTTATTATAATATTAAAAAATTAAATTTAAAATAAATACAATAAAAAATTAAAAAATAAAATATTTATTATAATATTATACATTAAAAAAATTTAAAATAAAAAATCTTTAAAAAATTAAAATATAACAATGCGTCAGCTGTGGCTTACCCAAAATTTTAATTTTCAAAAGTATCATCGGCAAGCCGATGCAAAGCTTAAATTATGCATCGGCTATGATCGACGCAAAATTAATTAATTTTTTTTAAATCTTTTTTTTTTCCCATTATGCATCAAACAACCCACGAAAATCATTTTGGTATTGGTTTTGTGTGGATTTGGCCGACGGAAAACACATCCACAATAGGTCATTGGAAATATCTGGCAGCTAATTCTGTGTTTTCTTGTAGTGGATGAACCACAATCTCAAATTTTCTAATTGAATAAACAATTCTTTAATTTGCTTTATTTACATTCTTGCAATATTTGAATTTAAATAACAATAAATATGTTTTTAAATATTTTGCATCAATTATTTTTTATAATATTTAATTATTTTGTTGTATTATTTTTTTGAATTATTAATATTATTATTACTTATTTACAAATTATGTGTTTGGTTTTATTAGAAACTGGAAAATTTTCTGCAATGTTAAATGATAATTTATTGAGTTACAAAAAAGTAAAATTTGTTCACTCTCTTTCAATCATCGAGAATTGTTTCAATATTTTAATTTAAAAAATAATAAATTATTATTTAAATATTTTACATCAATTACTCCTTTATCGTATTTATTTATTTTATTGTATCATGTTTTTTTAATTATTATTATCATTACTGATTTACGAATTCAATGCTTAGTTTCGTTAGAAATTGAACAGTTTCTTAAAGTATTAAATGATAATTTGTTGAGTTAGCAAAATGTCATAACTATTCACTCTCTTTTAATTATTGATATATGTTCCAGTATTTTGAATTTTAAAAAAATAATAATTTTTTTAAAAATATTTGTGCATCAATTAACCTTTTACCATATTTAAATTTTTATTGTAGTATTTTTTTTAAGTTATTATTACTATTATTATTACACACTTACAAATAATGTGCTTGATTTTATTGGAAATCGAAAAATTTTATGCAATCTTAAATGAGAATTTACTAAGTTACCAAAAGGTAAAATATGTTTACTCTTTTTCAATAATTGAGATCTGTTCCAATATTTAAATTTTAAAAGTAATAAATTTATTTTTAAATATTTTACATCAATTAAAATTTTAAAATATTTAATTGTTTTATTGTATAATGCTTTTTAATATTTATTATTACTATTATTATTCATTTATGTGTGCTTGATTTTATTGAAAACTGAAAAATTATGTGTAATGTTAAATGATAATCTACTTGAGTTACCAAAAGGTCAAATAGGTTCACATTCTTTCAATTATTTAGATATGTTCCAATAAGGTTAAATGATATTATTTATTTGATATAGTACTTATTTTTTTAAATGTTTTGTTTGTTAAATCTGTTTCAAACACAAGTGCCTCCATTGTCAAGATTTTAAAGTTGTAAAGTCATATTACGCTATTTCTAATTATATTAGTCCTAAAATTCAAATTGAACATAATGATATCTAGAACAAACATATTGAATAATGAGCAATAATTTTTTCAAACAACAAAATTATGATAATACATGTTACTTTGTTTGAAATATTTTTGTTAAAATTATTATTCCAAAATTATATAATAATAAATTTTCATATATATATATATATATATATATATATATATATATATATATATTAATTTTAAATTAAATTCTATGCATTGCACGTGGGTCAAGGTATTAGTGGATGTTGTGTAGAAAATATAAGTAACATAACTACTAAACTCCAAAACAAACAATACATAAATTTTCATAGGTTAACCATAATAATATTGTTTTGGTGGACTTGAGTTTAAGACATTATTGTTGTTTTGTGGGAACAAAAAGAGAAGTTCTGAAATAAACACTTTTATCCCTTAGCCATCAACTAGAGGGGTTAAAATGAGTTAAAATCTTTAAGCTAATTTAGTTAACCACAAGTTGAAGTTGAGTTGGATTGAAAAAAACATATATATATTTTTTTTTAATTTGGGACAAATTGAATCCAATCCCTTTATTTATTTTTTTTAAATTTGGGACAAATTGAATCCAGTCCCTTTAATCCACATGTTCAAGTTGGGTTGGAGGTGTGGGTTGACCCGTACTCTACCAACAACAACTCTTTATAACTTTTTCCATCATTTTTTCTCTATAATTATTTAATAATTTTAATTATGTTGTTTTTTCTATTTGATTTTTTTAAGACTAGAATGTTGTTCCATAGTATTTGAAAATTTTGAATATTTAATTAATTAATTTGTTCAAATATAAAAAGTAAAATTTTGATTTTTACTTACTATATTTATAATATCACTTTCTTAATTATGATAAATTTTCAGTTACAACTTTTTTTTCCATCTTATATATATATATATATATATATGAAAGGGAACAAATAAAAAGTAAATACAAAAGCAGGAAAATAAAAATAACCATTGAGTGAAAACCCTTAGTTTCTCTATGCTTGCCCATGTAGTAGGGATGACAAAATGGGTCAGTCCCACTGGATTGGCCCGTGGCCCATCATCATTTGAACCTGTCAATCCATATGGATTCAACCTGACCATAGATGGACGGGGTAGGCCAAGCCCACCCATCTTTACTTTTGGAACTTTTAAAGAATTAAAATTGGTGGTGGTTGGGATACCCTTAAGTATCCCTTTAATTCTTTTTTATTCTTTACTGATAAAAAAAAAATTGGTGGTGGTTAGTGTTTTATATAGAACTTTATTTACATTAATTTTTTTATACATTATTCCACTCATTGGAGTATTGTTGATATTTATTTTATTTTGTTAGGCATTAAACCGTTTTTATTTAGAACATTAAACTTTGATTCAATTTTATTATTCTTTCTTATATTTTTATTGTTAAAAAGTGATATCAATGACTATAACAACAAAGTAAATAAATATAAAATAAATAATTATATAAAAATTAAAAAAGTGGCAAACTAACTCGTTAATCTATCAACCCATCCTCTAATAAAATAAATTATTAATTTTAATTCGTATAACCTTGATCATAAGTTCACTTAATCTCACCCTACTTATACACTTATAGGTTGGATTGTTCCATTTTGTCACCCTTACCATTTTGATGGCTTCCTGAAGCGGTTCTCAATGAGCGAGATTCGTGGGACCACCACCACTCATGGGTGCAATAGTAATCACCTTGCATATCACATTAACATCTTTCTCCCAAACAATTAAATCTTATTACTAACCATTCTTACAACAAAATTCAATTCAAATCTTGGAAAAAATATTCAACAGAGCATAATTCTGAAATAAATATTTCTAGAAGATTTCTTTCTTTCTTTATTAATTGTTCTTATAAAATTTCCCTCACATTAAATATTTATTTAAACACTTTCCCTTAAGATACTTTATCAAACCAAATCTGTACACTATTTAATATTTTTAAATTTCTATCATTTTCAAAAAAAATTTTGAATTAACGATTTTACAATTGCAGTGTATAAAATATTAGTACAAATATTTATTATTTTCTCATTCTTATAACCTAATTAATTAGTTGATATATATTTGTTGTCAGTAACTTTGATAAAATGGTAATCCTAAAATTAAATAATTTAATGATTATTTTTAGAATTTTAACTTTCTAAGATAATTATTTATTAAAAAAAATTATTGTACTAAAAAATTATAACAAATGAGTCCTTTCTCCTCTTCAACTAAAAATCATAAATTGCTTTACACTTTTATTATATTTTATTTTCAACTATGTTAATATTCTATTTAGTACAATAGAGAAATTATAAATAGTCATTAAAAAAAATCTTATTACGAGATAGTCTTCTTAAAAAAAAATGCAAATTGTATTGGTCAAACTCTAAATTCTAAATCTTAAACGGATGAAAACAAAAATAATGTGGAATCCATCCGATGTTTAGTAGACGTTCAAGAAAAATAAAAGAGGAAATTAAAAAAAAAAAAGTGCATCGACTAATACAACATGAATAATAATAAAATAATAAATTTATATTTTTTTCTGAAACATCTACAGTTGGTGAAAAGTTATTTTTTTTAAATATCCGACAAGTATTTATGATTAGAAAATAGTATTATTTTGAAGATGTGACTACAGTTACGCATAAGTATGATTTATATGGTAATTGTTTTTGTTTGGGGGTTGGGGCCCAGAAAACGATTGCAGAGTAGACACGATTACTCCCAGCTTATTCAAGAACGATTGTTCGAGAAGTATGTTGTACGAGGTATTGGTGTCAATGACTAGATACCTAATCTTCAAAGTTTTGCTCGCTTTTCCTTTGTCGAAAGTGGTGTACAGCTCAATATACCCCTTTGTGCCTATCCTTTCTCTTGCGAAGCCGACCAGGTGGTCGTCGTACAACATCATTTCCTCTATTGGTATCCTCATGGCCTTGAAGGTTTTCCAATAGAGGATGTCCACTAAATTTCCCTGATCCACGAGGGTCTTCATGATGGTAAACTTGTTTATGTCAACCAATATCACCATCGGATCATCCTGAGAAGGGTCAACACCTTTGAAGTCCTCGTCTGTGAACGTTATCGGGTGCATCCTCGGTCGTACGAAAATAGAATTTACTTGGTGCACCACACGAAGATGTTTCTTCCTTGTGCCGTTCGAGCTACCACCTCCAGCGAATCCGCCAGCGATCGTGTTTATCACCTCCCGACCACTTTATGTGTCATCTCTTGGAGGGTCATCCTTCCTTGTACGACGTTTATGCCGTCGATCATCCTCCTTCATCCTTGGAGGGGTGTAATCTCTCTTCCTCGAGGATTCCCTTTTACGCTGGGAACGCCTCGTGCTCCGACTACCTTTCACGAACCAGCGTAAATGCCTGGCTTGGATAAGCTCTTCTATCTTGTCCTTCAGGGCCTGGCATTCTTCGGTCGTATGCTTAGTATTTTGGTGATACCAACACTTCTTACTACAATCAACATTATCAGCGCTCAAGGCCCTTCTTGGTGGTGGGATCAATTTTGCGCTTAGAGCTTCTTGCAGAGTTCCCCCCGTCGGCGCTTAAAGGTGTATATCGCGAGAACTGGGGCCCTCGATTGTCTCTCCTTGGATCACCCCATCCGGACCCAGATTTCCCTTGACGATCTTTATTGTCCTTCTTCTCCTCACTCGCTTCCGCTCGAGCTTGGTTCCTGAACTCGTGCAATTCTTTGAAGAGCATGAACTTAGCGGCTCGGCGCCTGAGTTCATCTTAGGTCGCGACAGGCTGCATGCATAGACTGTCCACGAAGAGACCCGGTTAGAGAGCCATGAGCATGTGATGCATTGCTACATCAGGGCTGAGATTCCGAATGCTCATCACGACCTTCCCGAACCTATCAATGAACTTCCTCAGCGAATCTCCCTTCTCCTGACAGATGCCAACTAGTGCGATGAAGGTCAGATGATACGGTCGACTGGTTGCAAACTGGGTGTCGAACTTAGCCATCAGTGTTTCAAAGCAGTTTATGGAGTTGGGAGGGAGCTTCGTAAACTAGCTCAAGACTCCTCCTTTCAAAGAAGTAGGGAACCCCCGTCAAAGGACCGCATCATCAGAGGTGTACAAGCTCATGTGTGTAGTGTACGCATCCATGTGCTCGTCAGGATCGGTCGTTCCATCATACTAGTCCCTGTTGAACCCCTTCTACTTGTGTGGCAATGGGGTATGGTGAACGGGTCTCAGCGGCTTGATCCAATGGTTGCGGTTGTGTGCAATGATTTGTTTGGATAAGATTCTCCATCCATCTCCAGAGTGGGAAGCTCATTCGGATGCTCCATGCCGGTAGGTGTGGCGAAGGACCTTCCCACCAGGTTGGTCAACCCTACAGACGGTCCTCCACCCATAAGCTTCTTCATCTCCTCATTCTCCTTTCAGAGAGCCAAAATCTCTTCTTCATGGTTCTTTGTAATCTCTTCATTCTTCCGCTTCATCTCAACCAACTCTTTTTGCAAGTACAACAGTAGTGTCGTCTACTCAACCTCGAATATCTTCTCGCGTGTCATGCTTCGGGTTGATACCATCTACTTTTTTCTTCCCTTCTATTCTCTCAGCCCCATGGTGGGCGCCAATTATTCTCGTTCGGGGGTTAGGACCCAGGAACGATTATAGAATCTTCCTTCAGTCGGTCGGTTCTTCACTTTCTCCTTCCCTTGGTTGAAGTTATGTCCTCCTCTCCTACTCCTTACTCTCAGTCTCTCGGTCTTGGATGGTACCTGTAGAAGACACTCCGACGCTCAAGTCAGCAAAAGTGTTCGGCACT
Source organism: Phaseolus lunatus (assembly GCA_013389735.1). Lineage (NCBI taxonomy): Eukaryota > Viridiplantae > Streptophyta > Magnoliopsida > Fabales > Fabaceae > Phaseolus > Phaseolus lunatus. The sequence continues at coordinate 40,113,129 of CM023867.1, read as the reverse complement.
CGGTTGTCAAAGTACTGTAGATAATGACATACCTAGTTCTTGGAATCTGCGCTATTTATATTACCTTAATGAGCCTCCGTTATTGGGCCGGATTAAGGAGTTGGGCTGTGCTTAGGGTTGCTTTGCTTAGCTCCTAATTAGTAATTAACTTTGCTGATTATGCCTAAGTGATTTTGTGCCGGTTGGCCCCACATGTGAGACCTTATCGTTCGGTCTATTAACGCGGAGCACAAGGTTACGAGATTCGTCGTGATGGAAATGGATACCGGTCGGTCTACAGGTGAGGTCGAAACCTCCCAGAAGACATTCGGCTCCTACTGGTACAGTAATATTTTTTGTGGTATAGATATAAATATTTTGTATATATGTTTTAAATTGTTTTTAATTTTTTAAATTTGTAATATTTTAATAAAAATTAAATTTATTTTTTTGAATAATTTATTTAGGAGATGAAATTTAATTTTTTATTATTGATAATTGATAAATTTAAGTTAATTAAAATGATTTAATGATTTATCTGGTTAAAGTGTTAAAAGTGAATTAATGTAAGATTAATTTATAATATAATTAAATAAGAAGTTTTAAATTAAAATTATTTAAAGAAAATATTTAATAAGGTTAAGAAAGCAAAAAAAATAATTGAGTAAAAAGAAATAATATGGATTTAAAAGTAAGTAGAAATGAATGAGGAAAGAACATTTGACAATTTATAATATCATTAAAATGAAATACAAAATATTTTGAGTAAGTTCTCACAATCAGAGAGTTCTCACACTGGCAAAGCAATATTTAGCACAATTGTAGCATTAAAAAAGAGTTTGATTTTCAGCATGGAGGTGGGTGTAGCAGTCGATACTAAAATGCAAAATTGTATTTCTGGCTGTTTTGTTTTTTGGATTTTAAATGAATCAACAGTAACAGATGAATGTATTTTGGAACTGTAATTTTTATAAGACTGATGACTATAAGATCATTTTTTTTATAAATGTTTCAATTAATTTATTTTATTTTTTACTTATTTTTTTTACTTTAAATTCAATTCTATATAATATAATGTAACATAGACATTGATATACACGAATATAGAAATATGTTAATCTGTAAAATGTAACAATTCTATATAATATAATGTAACATAGACATTGATATACACTAATATAGAAATATGTTAATTTGTAAAATGTAAGAAACGAAAACACAAACTTATATATTATATAATTATAAATTATATAAATTAATAATAAAAATTTATATATATATGTTTCCAAACTTATATATTATATAATTATAAATTATATAAATTGACAATAAAAATTTATATATATATGTTTATTTTTTTAAGTAAAAAATGTTTTTTATATAATTAATATTGATTTAAAAGAATTTGTTTCTTATTTTTATAATTATACTTAAATTTATATAATAAATTTAATATTTTAAAAAATTAATATATTTATTTTTTTTAAATTATTTTAAAATCATTAAAAATTTAATAAATATTTTTTTTAAATTAGACACTAATATCAAGAGACGTTATTTAAGAAAAATTACATAATATCACAACTAACCCTACGCACAAACAACGTGGTTACTTCGTCATGCTATACAAAGTACAAATCGAGAAGTGTTGTACCAAGACGAATGACTATAATGGCTATCCATATAATATTTTATATTATATACCCAAAAGCATGTCAACTCGTCAATTTGGCGGCGCAGCCCCCGTCTGCTTATTATTGGAACCTTCAATCCACACATCAAATCTATAATTTAATTCTTTTGAAGTACACAATATAATTAAAAATATATTAAAATTATAATAAGTTATTTAGAGTTTAATCAAACATTAATAGTTTTGTAATTTATTAGTATCTTATTGTATTTTCTTATCATAAATTGTTTTAATTGATGAATAATTATACCTCAAATCTCATCACCTTTCTATTACTAATAGCTTACTTATTCGTATTTGTTATTTATTCGATCCTTGATTTTGACAATAACATGTGTTGTTAAATTGAAATAATTCCATAATTATCATTAACAATTATAGAATGAATTTTCTATCTAGCACTATTTACATTTTTATTTTTCCATTGCATTTTTTTTATTTCCTATTTAGTACCTTTTTGTTTTTATTTTCCTATCTATCACTCTTTTATTTTTTTATTTTCCTATTTAACACTATTTCAAAAATAAATAAAAATAATAATAAATTAAAAAAATTGATCATTTTAATTTTAAATGCATTAAAAAATAAATATTTTTAATGTTTAAAATAGTTAGAAATATAATTAATAAAGAAAGAAATGAGTTTTTACAAAATAAAAATTAAAAAATTAAAAATTAAAAATGTTTAGTTTAAAATTATTTTTTTTAAGAATGAAGAAAATAAAAAATTAAACTCTATAACAACATAAAAGTTGAATTTATAAACATAAATTAGTATTTATTTTTATTATTATTGATGATGTAATCATGTTAATTTCAAGTAAAAAATACAAGACATAATTATAAAAAAACAACCAAAGTCAATTAGTATTAATTAATAGTAATTAATAGTGGACACACAAATAATATTGAAGTGTCTACCTTAAATGCAAAATCCAAAAAAAAAAAAAGCTAATGCATATGCTACACTTAATGCTTAAAAATGAGAAGAAAAAAATGTAAAAATAAATAAGTATAGAAAATAAAAACAACTACAATCAAATAAAAACAAAAAACAAAAATAAATAAAGAATGACAGAAAAATAATAATAATTAAAAACATAAAAGATATAAAATAAAGGCAAAACAAAATAAGATAAAGATAAAAGATATAAAAATAAAAAATAAAAATCCAAACAAGATAAAGATAAGAGATATAATCCAATACTAAATAAGTATATGTTGATCATAAAAAGAAAAATAAATAAAAGATGATCATTCATTTAATATTTTCTTCAATGGTACATTAAATAGTTTGTGCGAAATGAAACATAATTAATGACGAGAAGTGTACAATCCAGTAATGTTAGGACATATTCTTTTTGTGTGCTCTGGTGTTTGACAATATGAACATTTTTTTTGTTCAATCATGTTGTTCTCTTATGTTCATATCAGTCTTTATTCGACTTGACTTAGGCTTCCCCTTTGAGGTTCTTTTCATATTGGGACTTGGACATAGTATTTGACCAGTGTATGCAGGCCAATACTCTTGGTTTCTGAGTTCCATCAAATAGTCTTTCGTAACATGAAAGACATGTTGCAACGTTGCTGTTTTTATTTTCTATATTTATTTATTTTTACATTTTTTTTTCTTATCATTTTTAAGCATTAAGTATAACATTTGCATTCGTTTTTTTTAGGATTTTGTATTTAGGGTAGACTCTTCAATATTATTTGTGTGTCCACTATTAATTAATACTAATTGACTTTGGTTTTTTTATAATTATGTCCTGTATTTTTTACTCGAAATTAACATGATTACATCATCAATAATAATAAAAATAAATACTAATTTATGTTTATATATTCAACTTCTATATTGTTGTAGGGTTTAATTTTTTATTTTCTTCATTCTTAAAAAAAATTGAATTTTAAACTAAACATTTTTAATTTATTACTTTTTCATTTTTATTTTGTAAAAAATTATTTCTTTATTCATTAATTATATTTCTAACTATTTTAAACATTAAAAATATTTATTTTTTAATACATTCAAAATTAAAATTATCAATTTTTTTAAATTTATTATTATTTTTATTTATTTTTCAAATGATACTAGATAAGGAAATAGAAAATAAAAGGATGTTAGATAGAGAAATAAAAACCAAAAAGAACTAAATAGAAAAATAAAAACAAAAGAGTGCTAAATAATAAAAATGTAAACAGTGTTATATTAGGAAAAATTCCAACAATTATAGTGTAAAGTTAAATTAGCATTTCTCATATCAAACAGATAAGTGGACTTGTTATTTATGAGATTTCATTTTTGAAAGCGCAGTAGAAAGATAAGGACACTACCAAAAATCCAATAAAGAATTCAAATTTGTAAAAATTTAAAATTATATTATATAATAAAATTAGGTATATTTTAAATTCTGTCACCAGTTAAATGAAGATGTTACGATGTGTATAATCAAGTAATTTTAAGGCATTTTATTTTAAAAGTACAAAAATTTAAGTAATTTTTAGCTAGTTCTTTAAATTTAAATGTATTTTTTAATATTATAAAGATTTTACGATTTAGAAACTCTATGAAACTGCATGTCTCATCTTTCAAATTTAACTTTTGAATAAGTTAATCATTTCTGGTAAATGCGAAAAAAATAGTTTGATTGTTTATTATATTATTATTACTACAATGGAAAGGTTAAAAAAAAAAATCCATAATAATAAAAAAAAATGTGAAACGAAGAGATAACATAGTATTATTCATTTTGAATGTTATTATTCATTATAATTTTATTCTTAAAATACATTTTGACACCTTAGTGGATGAAGGAAAAAGAATTAATTTAAACTAATATTAATCTTGATTTATGATGTAAGATTATATTCATCGTATTGAAATATTTTAAATTTAAATATAAATAATAAATTTATATTTGATTTGATATAATATAAAACTATACATAAAAGCCCAAACTTAAATTTGTGTATTTTATTACAAAAAAATTACTTATTTAAAACAAAAAGGACACCCCAATATCCCAATTTTCATATGCTTCATTAATTATGAAGTAGCAAATTAGTGATAACTGATAACATCAAAAGCTTCCACAAATTTGCAGTTTGCGGTGAGCGAGTATGACGCCACCCTATCATCATCATCCACCGTTTTGTTGCAACGATGTCGTTCTGTTCCCAATGAAAGAAAATAAAAAAAGTTAAAAATAAATAACGGAAAACGAGAGTATTTAAAAAGTCAAGCCAACTTTCTCAGAATTTAATCTTATGTTCAACTATAAATACGGTTAGCACAGCGATTCATCATCACTAAGCACCTCTTCATTGTTAAGCCCTTAAATAAACACACAAGCACAGCGATTTTAGAAGATCATCATCAATGGCAGTCCAAGTTTACATTGTGTATGCATTTTTCTATATTTATTCAAATGAAGCCTTTTGTCTTAATCTTTAATCAATAATTTTAATTTTCCATTACTCTAATTTAACAGCTACTACTCCATGTACGGCCATGTGGAAACACTAGCAGAAGAAATAAAGAAAGGAGCTGATTCTGTTGATGGCGTTGAGGCCAAACTATGGCAGGCACGTGTGCTTTGTTTAATTCAACTGAGTCATTTTTAATTTTGTGATGTTTTACTTTCACAAGCTTGCAGATTGTGTTCAATTTTTTCTTCACTGTAACCATGCTTTCCAATGGTTCATGATGACCTCGCAGAACCATTTTATGTTCTGAATATCTGTTCTTCCGATGAAATCATGTAACTAGTTTTCATGTAGTCTGTGGTATTGTGCAATGAAGATGGTTGTATCCAAATATGTTGTTGGAATTTGGTGTATTGAGTTGGTTAAATGAACAGGTACCTGAGACATTGGCGGATGAGGTGCTTGGTAAAATGAGAGCACCACCAAAGAGTGATGTACCGATCATTACCCCCAATGAGCTATCTGAGGCTGATGGTTTTGTCTTTGGCTTCCCCACAAGATTTGGAATGATGGCTGCACAGTTCAAAGCATTTCTGGATGCAACTGGAGGTTTGTGGAAAACACAACAGCTTGCAGGGAAGCCTGCTGGAATCTTCTACAGCACCAGCTCCCAAGGTGGTGGACAAGAGACTACAGCGTAAGACCCTCTCCCTAAACGCATACTTTCTTAATCAATTTTCTAAGATTAGTGATGAGATCTTACGGAATATTAAAGATGAGAAATTTGTATACCAGGCTTACTGCTATAACTCAGCTGGTTCATCATGGAATGTTATTTGTTCCAATTGGATACACATTTGGTGCTGGAATGTTTGAGATGGAGGAGCTCAAAGGAGGAAGTCCCTATGGTTCGGGAACTTATGCTGGTGATGGTTCAAGACAGCCAACTAAGCTTGAACTGGAGCAAGCATTCCACCAGGGCAAGTATATTGCCAGCATCACAAAGAAGCTCAAGGAAGCTGCATAATATTGATTTAATCAAGTTCTACCACTAAATGATGTTTGAGAATATTTCATTATATTTTAGTTCTACAATGTGTTGAGTTCTGTTTTTAGGTGCTTGCATGTATAATAGTTTGTTATATTCTTTTAAAAGAAAAGGATTTGTATTGAGGTATATTTAATGTTACATGGTGTAGTGATTATTAAAATTTACTGAATAAATTAAGAGAAGATTGTTTTGTCTTGCTCCTTTGGCTTAAAAATTATTCTTCCTTTTCATTATACCTTTTTTTTTTCATACAATTTTCATTATACCTTTTTTTTTTTTTCACACAAGACAATGCTATGCTTAATTGCTCTTAAATATTTTCCATTTATCAGAATTATAAATAATCTCTCTCAAAAAAAAAAAAAAAAGAAATGAAACTTTAAATGGACGACATCACCTATTTGACGAATTCGTTGCCAGCCTCTCAGTCAGGGACGCTAAAAAATCACTCTATCGTGTATTTTTCAATTTTGCAATTTGAGTTATATGTTTCATTCAACGCTTCCTTCTAGAGCCAACTATTCCTATTGAAGTTTGCATGTTATTTTTGCAATGGTGGGCGTGGGATCACATTACACGCATTTGTCCGCCTCTTAAGCCACTAAATGATTAGACCTTGTTTTCCCACTTATGAAAATGTTATTTGAATTTTTTTTTGCCTTCATATTATAAACTTTGATGTTACCAAACACTTCAACCATTATCCCAATTTTTGCTCCAACAAGTTCCGTCCACTTTCACTAGTTTTCCATCGTAGGAAAATATATTTTTTTGGTGAATCAAACATGTTTGCTACTTCGACAATGATATCACCATCAACATTTTGTCTAGTACCATCAATGCATTATTATCGTTCCACAATGTCTTTACATGGGTTTGATAATCCATCTGACGAGCACCTCCTAATACTGAACACGAGCCACGAAAACCTCAAAAACAAAGAAGAAGACCACCATGTGACACATCGTCTCATAAATATTTTGTTTTTGTTTATGTAATAAAAATTAATGTTCTTGTTAATTTCAAAGTAATTTATTTTACTAAATGATCATCTTCTTATTTTACTATATTTAATCATACTTTTTTTCTCATTAAAATAATATAAACTACAATATAAAATTCCACACCTCATAAATTTTTCCACAAGCATTAAAATAATGCAAAGTTGAAGTCGTGCAAGGGTAGAACAACTTCATTTAACCCTAATTAAATTTTTACTCAAATTCGTGTGAACCATGAATGATTTTAGCCCTAAACTTTTATAACAAAAGTCATTTTCCCATGGCACAACTTTGGTGCACGCCCAAATCAAAATTAAAATCGTTTGACATGTGCATGATTTTTTCCAAACGAAGTCGTGTCACCGAGACACGACTTACCTAAAGTCGTAAACAAAATTTCTGCACATTCTCATAATAAAATGAACAAATTACATCATTTTGCTGCAAAAACTGAAAGATCAATATTTTTTTTCATTGTAAAACTTATAAATGGTTAGTCTTTATGAACCAAATGCATTATCTTCGAATCAATGAGTTCAAAACTCAAAAGAATATGGATTCATAAGCAATCATCATACATCTTCTTATAATTGTTAGGTACCATATATCTATTTTTTTTTCAAATATAAAATGCCTGCAAATTCTCACCTTGAACCACTAATATTTAAGGTGATTGATTTGACAAAGCTACTCGAGAAATCAGAATGCAAAGTTTGGAAAAATTGTTCTCTAAGACTTGATTTTGCAATCTCTCCTTGTTTATTTTTCACAACTATTGTTATTTTAATTTAAAAAAAATGAATTTTGACATATATGAAATGTTAAATTTGCATATTGAATGTGAGAATAAAATAAATCTGGAAAAAAAAATATTGTATACTAAATGTTGAATTTTTCACAACTATTGTTAATTTTAATATAAACAAAATGAATTTTGACATATATGAAATGTTGAATTTGCATATTGAATATGAGACATATTAAATCTCTAATTTTCTTCAGAAAAAGATAGAGCCATAAGATTACTGTTTGTCCCTAAATCCAACAAAACTTTTCTCATAGGTAGCTAGCCTATGGTGACTGGTATGGTGAAGCTGTCAGGATCCTTTGATTTTTGTGTCAAGGATTTTTGAATGATTGCACTACATCCAACTACTAATTCTACAATATCCCCTTTGTAAAACTTATTTTTCTTGTTTAGAAGCTCTTTAATGAATTTGGCATATGTTAACATTTACTCCAAAGCTTCCATAAAAGGAATGTTAATCTGCAACCTTTTCAAGATATCCGTGAACCTTGCGAACTGTCTTTCCTTATTCCTTTTTGAAGGAGCATGTGGAAATAGAATATGCTAAACAGGTGGGGACCTAGCCTCACTAACCTCATTCCTCTTTTCACTATTTTTGTTGTCTTTCTATTTTTCTATATTCTCTCTCTCTCTCTCTCTCTCTCTCTCTCTCTCTCTCTCTCTCTCTCTCTCTCTCTCTCTCTATCTATCTATCTCTCTTTCTTGTTCTTCACTCATTCCCACATTTTTCTCACTCAAAATGTATCCTGTTTTTCACTTACTTTTTTTTTTATTCAGTAGAAGGACTTTTTTTTTTGGTTGTTCATCACTTGTATTCCCATGTTCTTACCACTCTTGGTAGTGATTGCCTTGTAGCTGCAAATTGTCCATCTTGCTAATCAGACAATAGTTTGGCTAACTATCCTACTTGAGTCTCCAATTTTTTTTTTTTATTAAAGCTTCAATGTTCGTCTTATTCATCAGTGAAGCTTGCATAAATTTTTCAAGAGCGTCCTCCATTTTTTATTGCCTCTCATGTGTAGATGAATACTTTTGTTACTGATATGGAGGTTGACTGCTACATGATCCTAGTTCTTGTTTCCAGCCATAACCTTACTTTTGGTTATTTCACCAATGAAACTTGCATAAATTTTTCAAAAGTGTCATCCATTTTTATTGCCTCTCATGTTTGGATGAATATTTTTGTTGCTGATATGGAGGTGGTTTGCTAGATGATCATGCTTCTTGTTTCCAACCATAGCTGTACTTTTGGTTGTTTCTCCAACTTTGTGAAAAATTGTTAGTATAAGAGTTATTATTAAAGTTACAAAAATTACCTTGCTTTTGGTGATTATTCATGTAATTAACCTTCTTTTCAGTGTTAAAATTTGAATATTGACAATGATCATTCAAATGAACTCCTCCACATATGTCACATTTCATAGATGACTGTTACATTGAACTAGATTGCATAGCATGCACTTGTTGTGGTAACAGAGCCATTTGCTTGGTGAGAGTCTTAATTTGCTAGGTTAGAATTTTATTATTGGCTAAAATTGCATTTGTAGTGTGGAAGTCCAAAACTCCTTTCCTTTGGATTGACTTTCTATTATGCTAAGTTTGCCTATCAATTGATGATAAGGCATGTTAAAATATATGGCCTTAAACAAGAGGGAAGGTGAATTGTTTATAAAATATTTTCGCAAACTTTGAAGGTATAATGAACTTCAATACAGAATCACAGAGAAAGAAATCAAGGAAACAAAGAAACAGAATTGTTTAAGTTGATTTTCAGAAAATCAACTGGTTGTTTTTGCGATTCAACCAGTTGTTTTTATCAGCAGTTCTAAAAACAACTTAAAAGTAGAATGTAAATGAGTTCAGGGCAAGAGAAAAGCATACAAATAATTTATACTGGTTCACTCTTATCCCAAGAGCTACATCCAGTCCCCAGAAACCACTGGGTATCTATTATGCAATCAAAAACCTGATTACAAACAACCACACCAAAGAAGTGAACTTGAACACCTTAAGCCACACACTTCCTTTGGCACACAACACCACAGAACTCAGAACACCCTCTTATTCTACACTTACAACAGTTATCCAGAAATACACGAGATAAAGAAAGGATTACACCTGATCAATATCAAAGCAAAAGAATACAGAGCAATCCTATTTCACTCCTTTGTGAAAATCCAAAAGCTTGACGCAAATCTTGAAAACTCAAATCTGTTTTCTTAATCTCAAAAAGTATAAATTGTTTCCTTAAACCTTTAGGAGCGTAAAACAACCTTTATATACTCCAAAGGTTTGTTAAAAACATTTAAAGCAAGAGCCAAAACAGTTAGAAAACATTTAAAGCTGATTTACCAAACTTAATAGAAATTCTATTATGGATTTTCAAAAAACAATCGGTTGAATTTTCGAAACAACCGATTGAATTAGTCTGACAGCAAAGTCAACCAAGTCAAACAACTTCAAATCCTTTTCAAAGACCACTAAGTTTCAAGCAACCGATTGAAACGATAAAACAACTAGTTGTTTTCCACTTCTTTAGAAAACAATCTTTTTCAAAAAGGTTTTAATTTAAATCAGTTATAGATTCAAACAAATAGTGGTTTACACTTTAATCTACCCAGATCCCACCCACACAAGCAATAACTCTAGCCTTCCACTAAACACTTTGGATTTGGAGACATCAAAGCACAAGATCATTCTTGATCAACAAGGCATTGATGATTGTAGTTGATTTTTCTACATCTAATGCCATCATTATAACTCTAGCTATTGTGTTTAAAAACATTGAAGTGTCTGGTCTCAATCCATTGTAGAAGTGATCAGCTGGTCTACATCTTCAAACCCATGATTCAGGAACTTCCTTAGCAACATCTGAAATCTTCCCATGCCACATAAAAAGGTTCATCATGCCCTTACTTGAAAGTTAAAATGTCAGATTTGATACTCACATATCTTGTTGGTGGAAAAAATATGGTAAGAAATTTGCTTTCCTCATCAGCTTAGTTAGTTAAGCTTTGGGTTGGCTGTGACTTTATCCATTCTTTAGCTTCATCAATGATAGAAAATGGGAATAATTTCATGTAAGCACCCTCTTCTTATCCTACTTCAAACCCCATGGTTGCACATAACTAATAGAATGTATCTAAGTGAGCATATGTATCCTCATGATATTTTCCTAAGAATAAATGAGCTTAACCCTGATTCAAGAATGTTGGTTTAATTTCAATCCCTCTTGCTGTTGGTGGCATGAAAAATCTAGAAAAATGTCGTGGTTTTTGGTGAATAACATAGTCTCCAAGTGTCCTTCTAGGATGATTTATGATTTTTTCATCACCATTATCTATTCCTCCAACTTGCTCAGTGATAAATGTATAATCATAGCTAAATTCATAGGCTAAAAGGCATGTAAAATAGAAAGAATGAGCACAATTATCATCAAGGATCATGCCAAAACACTCCAACTCAAGTTGCACATGAAGAACATGAAGAATAGAAGGAAACTAATGAAGATTGTGCAGAAAACTAGTAATCAAGGATGAGCATCAGAAGCCAATTCACCCAGCGCTGGGAGAAAGACTCAGCAAAATGAAAAATACCAAAAACACTGAGCACATCTGCATCTGTTGAGTGAATTGAGGCCATAATAATTGAAGATTCTTGAGACAAAAGCGTTGAGTGAATGACAAAGGGTTGAGCGAATCTAGTACTTAACCATGAATAAAGCTCAGATTCGCTCAGGAAGGGCTCAAACCTAAGAGTGCCAAAGTTGGGATTTTGAAGATTTAGCTTGGATCTAAAGTCAATCCAATCATAATTCATAACAAAAATTTGGTAGAGATTGGAAGGATCTGAAGCTAATCCCTGACAAATCTCTAACTTAGAAATCCTCAAAAGCCCAAAGATTAAGGATTGAAGCTAAAAAGGATTGCTTAAGGATGAAGAAAGTCAATCCGCTGAGCGAATTGGCTTGTGTCGAGCGAATCGCCAATCCCCATGATCTATTTGAATCCTAATTCTAAAATCTATAAATGGAGACCTTGGGTTAACATCCAAAGCATCAAGTGGGAGTCCATCAAGAGGCCTCAAGACAATATGCGGTATTAGGAATTAGCCTATTAAGAGGCATTTAGGGAGGTTAAAAGGATCATGTGAGATCCTCAGAGAGGCTTAGATAATGAGATTTTGTTGATTCAGCTTAGAGAGTTTGAGCTTCAAAATCCAATCAGGATAAGTAGGCCAGAGCCTCAGAAAAAGTGAAAAGCAACCTTTGGAGAATGGATCCTTGAAGCCAAGATGGGCAGAACATCAAAAGGAACATGTTGTTATTTAGCTTCTCATCTTGTGTTTACTGTAAGATCTTACTATGAGTTGCTAAATTTACTTTTGTTGGGATTGGATGACACTGTGATATTTCTGGAGTTATTGTTGTTTATAGATGCATGTTTAAATTCAATTTCCTTGGGTCTGGTAGTGTGATTAATTCTTAATGGTGAGGATTGACAGTTGATTGTCCATAGGGCATGAATGAGATCGAAAGGTGATTTCATGTTTCTGAACCCTATTCAGTTAGCCATAAGACTCAATGGTCGTAGAGCGCGAAGCTGAGACTATGGTAAACTGTTACATCTTAATGCAAATGTAAGATCATAACAATGACTTAGTGCTCTAGATAACCTTGCATGAGGAATGAGTTTGGTTTGGCCCAAACATGAACATGGATCTTGAATAAAACATTTCATCTATGAATAACAATAACAAAGGAAAGTCACATGATTATTCAAATTCCAATATCTGTTCTATATCGATATCTCTCTATTTCATAGATTGGTCTAACACTTCACCTATCGATCTAAATTTTATTAGGATATTATTATTATTAGAATTACTATTACTATTATCATTATTATATATGCAAACCATCTCTAGTTCAAGTTTCACTTCATTATAAAAGATAAAACATAATGTGATATCATTAATTCCATATGGACACAACAACCCTCAGTTTTACTACAATTGACTTGGTTCTTTTCTAGAGTAAAAATGTGGAAATTATTTGAGCTTAATTGATTTACAGCAAGTATTGTTGGCACCTTGCCAGTGATTTGCATATCCCATTCACCACTCAGCCATTTGACTTACCTTTTGAACAATGTGAGATGCTTGATGTTGTGAAACAAAAGAAATTTCTTGATCTTGTCATGATTGTTGTTCTTTAGGGCTTTTCTTAGTTTTGTTTATGTTCCTTCTTACTACTCTTTCAATCTCCTACTCAAACAACAAATTTTATGTAGAAGCCTTTCCTCTAAGTAACATAAATCACCATAATTGAACCAAAGATTAGTGTATAAAAATATAAAAGAAATTTTATAGAACTTAACTATGTTATGGACTATATTCACTACTTTACAACAAAAATGTTCAACTACTAATTTCTTAACTAATCTCCGTCAACGATGCCAAAAACTTGTTACAATCTTTCTCGGCAAGTGGATCAATTTAACTGTAGTACAATTGATAAGGAGTTGTCGTATCCTCAAGGATTAGAAAGAAATGCAATAGATGTCATTTATTCATGATTCCTGGAAGAATACTATTGCTACTTGTCCTATGTTTATTTTGAAACCTAAATTGAGAGGGTTGAAAATTGATCTCAGAAGCTGGAATAAAAATTCTTTTGGTAATGTTCAGAATGAAGTGATTCTTAAGCAGACTTCTCTACTTGCTATTCAAAAAAGTTTAGAGATTTCTAGTTCGCCATTTCTTAGTACGGTTATTTGTTAAGAAAAGTGTATAGGACCAGAGCGCATAGAGCTCAGTTCTCAGACATCGGACTTCAGCACCTATGACAAGCAGGTCAGCTCGGCCGTTGGGTTGAGAGGTACGTAACTGGGCTCAGGTATGTGCATATTAATTATCATTCATGCATTGGTATAATCTTTCGTGTACAAGGCCTGATAGGTTTGTGAAAGTGCGTGTAAATGGGCTTAGGGGTGCATATAATGCATTTGGGTCTAAGAAGAGTAAAATGTATTCTATCAGCTTAAGCTCAAGTGCACTAAGGCTTGATAGAGTATTTATATATGGGATATGTAATGACATATGCATGGTACTGTGATACACAAAAGCACGTAAAGGTACTTGAAAACAGACTTGACCCTGGAAGTCGGTATCCGAGTTGGTATCCAGATGGTTATTCTGTTAAGATTTGATACACTCCAAGGAGATAAGATTCTATATAGCTGTGCTGTTAAGATTACACACATCGAAGTAGGATCTTCTCCCATTGAATATGCACTCACTTGAGATAAGATTCTCGTGAAGGAAGTTGTTACAACAAGAGGTAGCCTAGTGGCACTCTATAAAAGGGACTCAAGATCCCTAGTTACGGTACGCTTTTCTAATGCTTTTTCTAAGCCCTAAACTTGATACTACTTGAATCTTGTTTATTATAGGCCTTGTACTGACTTGATCGTTGGAGTATGACCAGCCGTTACGACGCCCTCTGTCTCAACAGGAACAACATCCAGAAACTAAAGAAGGCACAGATTCCAGCAAGAGGCAGACGGAGTCAGAGCTTGCCTGCAGAAGTCTACCGGTGACCAGGTCAACCAACACCAAAAAAATGATTGCTAAAGAGGAGTTTGATCATGCCCTTCATTATCAATACTTATTTTGGAAAGAGAAGGCCAAGATGCTCTAGTTTTAAGGTGGGGATAGAAGTACTATTTTTTTCCATACTGTGGCAAAAAAAGAGAAATAATTCTAGTGTGATTCATAGATTACAGACTGATAATGGTGTTATTAAGGATCCTAAGATCATTGAGGATCATATTTTGGGTTTTTATAGAAATATCTATGTTGATTCTAATCTTAATGCTCAGACTACTCGTAATATGGAAGATTTTATTAGTACTTATATTCTCGCCATGGTTTCCTCTGAGGAGAATATTATGTTAATTAAATGCCTTGATTATTTGGAAATCAAGAATGTTGTTTTTAATCTTAATGGTAATAATGATCCTGGTCCTGATGGTCTTGGTGGTGTTTTCTATCATTCTTGCTGGGAGATTATTAGGACAGATGTTTGCAAAGCTGTGCAACAGTTTTTTAAACAAAACTGGATTCTTTTTGGGATGAATAGTAATGTGGTTTCTCTCATTCCTAAGATTCAAGGTGTTGATTCCATTAAATATTTCAGACCCATTGTTGTTGGCAATTTCAAATTTAAGATCATTTCCAAAATACTGGCGGATAGGTTGGTTATGGTGGCTTCTAGAATCATTTCTCCTAATCAATATGGGTTTGTGCAGGACAAACAAATTCATGATAGTATTGATATTGCTTCTGAAGCTATTAACATGCTTTCTAAAAAGGTTAGAGGAGGTAATGTGGCTTATAAAGTTGATATTCATAAAGCATTTGACACTCTGAGTTGAAATTTCTTATTGTTAGTTTAAACACGTTTTGGATTTCATCCTTCATTTGTTAGTTGAATTAGTACAATTCTTTGTTCATATATGCTTTCTATCAGGAGGAGGTTCTAAGTAGAGACATTTCTAAGCTTGTGAATCATAAGCAAATTCAGCATATGGCTAGCCCTAAATGTTATATCTCCTTTTAACATTCTATATGTTGATGACAATATTTGTTTTCTGTAGGACAGATAATAAGTCTCTTAAAAATTTGAGTATCTTTCTTAAAAAATATGGTGATTTTTCGGGTCAATATGTTAATAATTCTAAAAGTAGCTTTTTCCCCATGGATACTTCTGCAAGATTTGTTACCAAAATTCAACGCCATCTTTCTTGCTATCATGGTCTTTTACCTTTTAACTATTTAGGGGTGCCTATCTTTGTTGTACTTCAAAGTGTAGGTTTCTTCAACCTTTGGCTGATAAAGTCAAATTGAAGCTAGCATCTTGGAAAGGGAAATCTCTTAGCATAATGGGTCAAATCCAGTTGGTTAATACAGTGATTACTGGTTTTCTAGCTTATAGTTTTAATGTATATAAATGACCTGTTTCTATTCTTAGCAAGTTGAGCAGTGGAGTAGAAATTTTATTTGGATAGGTGATATTATGAAAAAAGGCATAACTATAGTTAATTGGGTTAAGATCTGTTCTCCTATTAAGAATTGAGGGTTGAAGATTAATAATCTCCAACATGTAAACAATGCGTATCTTCTTAAGCTTAATTGTTCTCTTGAAAGCCAGAGTTCATAAATCTAAGTACCAACTTAGAATGATTTATGGATCCTCTTTTATTTGGCCTAGGATTAAACAGTGTTATGATACTATTCTTGAACATACCTCTTGGACTGTTGGTACAAGTACTACTATTAATTTTTGGAATGATAAATGGTGTTCTTCTACTTGTTTATCAAACATTGCAGGGGTACCTGATAGTTCTAGAATCCCAATGGCTATAGTTTCCCAATTATGAAATGGTAGTGATTGGATTATTACCTTTGCCTTTACAACAGGTGAATCATTTTTTTTGAACATATCATGATTAGCCAAGAACAAGATATCCCTAATTGAATTCTGGAAGATTGTGGTCATTTCACTCTCAAATCTGCTACAAAATTTTTCTTAGATCCAGCAGTTCCCTGTGGTTGGGGTAAAATCATTTGGTCTCCATATATTCCTCCTTCCAAAACTATAGTACTTTGAAAGTTTTTCATGGGTGGCTTCCTACGGATCAACACATTCAGCATAGAGGTTTGCATATATGTTCTATGTGTACTATTTGTGAAAAGCATGAAGAATCTATTCAACATTTATTTTTTGAATGTCCTAATGCATTACATATTTGAAGTTGGGTTCGACAATTTTTTCTTAATCCTCATTTCTCTAATGTGGATGATCTTCTTTCTTTTATTAAGAGTGATGGTAGTCCTTTGGTTAATTTGATTAAACTTGTTGTGATAACCTCTTCTATTTGGATAATATGGCGTATGAGAAATTATGCTAGATTTCAGGTTAAGATTGATTTCTCTAGGGCTATTTGCGCAATTAAAGATCTCACTTGCCTAGTGGAAAATTCATCTAAAAGCTATATGAGGAATGATATGTTTGATTTCAATGTGCTTAATTTCTTTGATATTAATACTCGTAGTGGTAAAGTTCTTCATCCTCTTCTTCTTAGATGGGTGTTTTCTTCACCGTATTGGGTTAAAATTGACACTGATGGTACTACTAGGGGTTCTCCTAGTCTTGCTGCTTGTGGTGATATTTTTTGTGGGAATATGAGGGAGTTTATTGGTAGTTTCTCTGCTTTCCTTGATATTCAGACTGCTTTGGTTGCTGAGTTTTATGGAGTTATACATTATTGAAGAAGATCAAAAGATGAGTTTTACTATTTTATGTCTTGAATGTAATTATGCCTTGTTTTATGCCGCATTTACTGCTAGGACTAATGTTCCTTGGATGCTTCATAATAGGTGGAACACTTGTCTTAATTATTATGGAAAAGTCAGGTTTAGAGTTTCTCACATTTTTCGTGAAGGGAATACATGTGCTGACAAACTTACTAACTTAGGATTTATTCATAGAGAACAATTTCATTGGTATAATAGGCTTTCATCTAGTATTTTCTTAGAATTGTTTGGTATAGACTACCTATGTATCACTTTTGTTAACACATGGATTTTGGTCTAGTCCCCACATATTTACTTGTATTTCCTTTCTTTCTTTCTTTTAATAATACTTTTTTCTATATGATAACAGATGATTGTTGTTACTTTAGGTGTCAGCCTAGCTGAGATGTCAAGTTTCATAGTGATGCCTAACATGAAAGTTTTTATAAAAAAAAGTTAGATACTAATTTAAAAATTATTTATAAATAATAAAAAATACTTTAAATACTAATATACTTTATAAATTTTATTATTAATAAAAACTATTTTAAATACTAATAAAGTTTTAATTTATAAAATAATATCTAATTTAATTAATATAATAATTAATTATTTTATTTTTAAAATTAGTTTTTATTTAATGTTATATTTGTTGTAATGTACAGCATAAGCACCAAACTAAAAACACTAGATAAGATTCAAGCATTAATGTATAAGAGTGTAGCAAGTGTTGACTATATATTAAAAAATTTCTGATGTCTATTTGTCCCAGGATGCATAAATGGAAATAAAGCATGCCATACTTTAGCCTCTGTAACTCAATCTGTTGATGACGTTGCTTGGTTGGTGCAGCCAACGACTTAATTTCTAGCTATAAAGGGTCACAATTTTCTCTTCTTCATTAACTCTTTCTCTTAAAAAAAGGTAGATCATATCATATTTGTCTTCTTTATAAATTTTCACATACGGTTCATGAGAATGGTCGTACGTGATTTTTGACGTACAAAATTGGCGGCATTATTTATTATGTACTAATGAAACCTCGACAAAGTCTCGTATATGGGACCAATGTAGGAGATAAAATCAAACTAAAATTTCTGTCAAAGTTTAGTATCTACCATGTTCACAACTAAAAGCACTCGAGAGAAAAAAGGTCGCACCAAGTGACCAACTTAGTGGAGAAAAGTCAATTTTGCAAATATTGAGTGATCCTTTTGTCAACTTTTATTTGAGAAATACGTGTCTGAGCATGGTGGATTGTCTCATATCACAAAGAGCTGGAGAATGTTTAGAATATGCTTTCATACGTTAATTATGCTTTCATACTTCAACCTTTTACGCACACAACTCTAAAAAAATTGGAAAATGTTACATGTACACCCCTAAAATGGCTTGTAAAAAGAAAAAATAGATGACGTGAAAAAGATTAAAAAAAATTTAAAAAGGAAATAATTGATATAAATGAAAATGAAAGAGAATTGAACAAAATTGGGGAAACGAAAGAAGTTGTGTATGACTATAGTAACTCAAAATTGTCTTTCGGGAGAGAACACAAGCTTGGCAGAGTGAGACAAATATCAAACAATAATAATTTATATCTAGACTCTTGTTTGTAGACTTATGGATTATAGGTTCATCAATTTTCATTACTGGAAAATTATTAAATAAAAACTAATTTTAGAGATAAAAAATAATTGATTACTATACGGACTAAATTAGATATTTTTTAATAAATTAAAAAATTATTGGTATCGAAATTAGTTTCTAGATTTATAAACTAGTTTCTAAATTGCTATCTAATTAGCTAATTGGTATTTAATTAACTACTAAGGTTTTAGCTACCAATTTTGAAATCTAAAGTAGTTAGTAGTGAAAACCTTGATAACTAATTAAATACCAATTTAAAAACTAATTTATAAATTTGATTGATAATAAAAACTACTTTAGATACCAATAATTTTTTTAGTCTCTAAAGTAGTATGTAAGTTAGTTAATATAGTGATTAATTATTTTTTGTCTCTAAAAATCAGTTTCTATTTAATGATTTTCTTGTAGTGTTTAAATGGATTTTCAAACGTAAAGATGATAATCCAAAAACTAGTCAACAAAAAATCAAGGCAATATTGGTGGCTAGAAGCTTTAATCAAAGAGGAGTTGATTATAATTATGTGTTTTCTCTTATAGTAAAACACATATCCATTCACATGATATATTAGCCATGGCTGTTGAGCTTAACCTTGAGTTGAAACAGATGGGCATTAATATTGTGTTTCTATATGAAGACTTAGATACATGAAGCAACCAGAAGAATTTGAGGTAGGAGACAGGAAGGGTTATGTTTGTAGGTTAAATATTAAAACAATCCTCGAGGCAATGAAACAAGCATTTTGATGAGTTCATTGTAAGAATTGGATATAAACATAGCAAGTATAATACTTGTATCTACTTCAAGTTTCTAGCAGAAGGTCAATTCTTTGTATTGTTGTTGTACGTAGATGACATTCTAATAGCAAGAAATAGTAAAATTGAGGTGTAGAATGTTAAAAATGAGTTGAATAGTGAGTTTGAGAAGAAGAACATTGGAGTTGTTAGGAAGATTTTTGTGTTGAGCCCTAGATGGTCTGATGATCAAGCCATTAAAAGGTCTCATGACCAAGCCCTTGGAAAATCTGATAAGCCTCTAAACGCTCTCATGAACAACTAAATGGTCTGTTGAGACACTAGATGGTTTATGAACAATTAGGTGGTGTGGTGACCAGGAAATCATATGTGGTGCTTATGTTCTTACGTTTTTATGATAACAAAAATTGACTGGATGACTTACTTGTATATTGAAAGATCTAAACAATGTTTCTATAGTTGTAGTATCCATTAGACATCGGATAGACAATCTTAGCTTCTACAACATAAGTTAATGATAGACAGTCTAAGCATCTATAACATATATTCATGAGATGTTCTGATAAGGCTTGTTAAGTGTATAACAAAATTTAGACTGAATGTGTTACTTGGTTCTAACAATGATTTGTATAGGATAGACCCTTTGAGTGTCTATAATTTTTTTCATGCTAGATTTTGGAAAACGTGTTGAACGAATAACAAGTTTTGATTATCTTCTGAATTCATAAATATAATGAAAACACATTCAATGAAATACATTTTATGATGTGCACACCCTTCAACGAAAGACTTAAAATAACTTACAACTTTTTCTTGAAGTTTCTCAAAGAGAAACTTGAGAGGTACTCTCCCAAGGAAAGTTGATAGTTGTCGTTTAGCAGTCAAATTAAAATTATTTTAGTGGAGACCGTCTAATGCAATACTAGATCGTCTAATACCAAACAAATGATAAAATAGAAAAGGTCAAATGACCCCAAGTTGTCTCCCAACAAATCCAATTGTGAAATAAGTAAATTAATGTTCAGAATCTATCAACAATTACTAAAAGTTAACAATAATAATAAAGTAAATAGGGGTTGAGATTGTTGTGTAGAAAAATAAAGTAAAGATTATAAAACAGTAAAAGGAAGCAGGTTGACTCTCAAGCTTTTCCTGTAATGAATTCTTCATCAATTGATAATATATGATTCATTCAATCATCTAAATAGGATTGAATTGATCAAACATGTGTCAGCTAAAGACAATCAAATCTCATTGATGAAACATGCGTCCACTAATTTATTCAATACCTTACTCATCTCCATGCATCTAGTCATAAGGTTTTTAATCTTTTACCTCTTAAATCATGCACCCAAGAGATTGATAAAAAAAACTAAAGAACAATTTAATTAAAGACAAAATTTAATTATCAACACGCGTTCAAAAATAATTCCCAAAACAACAATTAAACTTAGAAAAAGACCAGACATTTTAGCGCAACAGATATTCAAGAACAAAATTTTAATTGCAAAAAACCTCAAATTCATTGTGAAATTACAAGAGAATCAAAACCAAAGGAGTTTAGCCTTCTATGCGGAGGCTAAATGAAAAGATTACAAAGAAGAAAATAAGAAAACTCTAATGCTTTTTTTTTCCAAACGTCGCTGCAAAGCTTTGAAGCTTGATCATTTCTCCTTGAACCTTGTATCTTGTTATAGGTTTCTCTTTCCCAAGATCTCAAAAAAATATATGTTTTAGATTTTGCTAACAATTTCTCAGTTTTCAACTTTCGGAAGATTTTCTTTCCAATTCCATTTTTGAGATATTGTAGATTTTATATTCTAATTCTTTAACTCATATTTTATTTTTCATTTCAATTTAGGGAAACAACTTGTGATTTCGCGTATTTAGCTCACTCGTAGTGGTAGAGACTTTCTTTAGACCATCTACTCTAAAATCAAAAAATTAACAGAAATAATAGGTAAGACCCAAATAAACCCAATTAGTAGAATCTCATTTAAAACAATGAATTTATTCATGATTATAGTCCAAGAATCTATGATTAAAGATTTAAAATGTGAATACGATTATGTTCATCAAAGGTCCCTTGGTTTGAGAACCTAGGAGAAGAATACTCCCATTTTTAAGACTTTGAAAGAACTAGAAGATATGCAAAAATGGAAGTCAATTCTCATTCATAAGGTTCAAAGTGAGTACAAGGGGGGCGGGGTAGGCCTCTTATTTATAGCTAGAGGAGCTCTATGATGACTCCTTTTACGAAAATTGTACCGCGTCAGAAGTAATAATTTGTCCCTAAGGACGAATATCGAATCCACAAGGAACAGTTGAATTATCAAGTATGAGATGCACTAAATAGAAAACAAAAATAATAAAGCTTGTTGGGAGTTTGTTATGATTGCAAGAATTGTAAAGAAAGCAGGTCAAAGAGTTTTTTTGATTCAATTGGGAAAATTGGGATTGAGGTTCATCCTTCTTACTCTTTTGTATTTTGAAAAGCATAGTAATATTCTATCCTTTGATTGATGTTGATGCCCATATAAAATTCATTTATATTGATTCCTCGCATATAAAATTATTAAAAGAGTCTCCTAAATATCGGTTACTCAGATATTTATAAAAACTCTTTTTCATTATGATTAGATGTTGATAACAATTAAAATTTCAAATCTATTCCTAGCATTCAAATATGTTAAGCATTATCATTTGGTTTAGAAACTTAGAGATACTTTTCAATCAAATCTAAGGATCTAAATCATGATAAACAAGCATTACAAATAAAATGGCAATACCAATCATTAATGAATAACATAATATTATATTTAAATATCACCTCAATACATAAGAGTTTGAACATATTACTCCAAATACCAAATGGTAGAATTAGCTACTCATATTGGCCATTACTAGCATGGAAAGTAAGAAAAGAAGATCCAGGATGTTTCTCCTTGACGACTACCTCCTTTAGGGTTTTCTATCACCTTTTATTCTCACAATAGATGTCTAGGGTTTGCCTTACGTCTCATATTTAACCTAGTTGGGGTTGGGCTATGTTACTTCTTGCTTGGGCGTGATTGGGCTCATTTGGGTGAGTTGGACAAAAATAGGCTCAATGTCTCTGGAGTGATTTCACCTGAGCGTGATTGAGCTCGCTTGGGCAATATCCATTAAGAGCTTTTGGCTCAAGCGAGTTTGGGTGAGTGTTTGGAGCGTTCCAGCTTTCCCTTTTTATCTTGTATATTCTCCTTTTGCCCTTTCATCTCCATTTTTCCCTAGAATCTTGAAATTAACACAAATTTGGGAATAAATTGTTCTTATTCATATTGTAATCACAAAATATGCAAAAAGGTTTAAATTCATAAATTAGGGATAATATTATAGTTATTTTATCAATTAATATCCATAAGTGCTTGTATTTTAATATGAAATGTTACTGAAATATGACACTTATCACTCTATACACACAATGATCTAGGGGATGTGGGACTCAAGTCTTTAAAATGGAACTACACTTAGAATTTTCTTCTCTCCATGCAATGCAAGTCCTACATTGCTCAATTCTTTGATTTTCCAAATGTTTATAAGATCCAATACTCCTCCACTTATTGGTTGACCGTGTGGGTGTGTAGTCGGCCACGTTGCTATCCTCTTGGCCTTTTCAATTAGGGTTTTAACTTTCTTAATAAAAAAATGTTGCATGTTGACTCCAAAAATTAGGGCTTTGACTACCAAGTCAAACCTAATTAGGCCCAAATTTAGCTCACTTATGCATCAATTTTTTTTGCGTGAGACAAATCCTAATTTCTATAAAATTTTCTACTTCTTATTTATGTACAGAAAGCTACTGCTATACATTTTTTCAAGAAGGAAAAAATATTAAAATTTTTCAAATGTTGATTTTCCCTCCAAAAGGCTTTATGTTCCCCATTCCTCTTAGCTAATGATGTGGTGGTTGGATGGTTTTCTATCATTTTATGTACAAATAAAAGGATTTGAATCTGTGTAATGACTCCAATCGACCCTATTTTTTTTGTATATCTTTGAAATCTATCTTTTCTTAAACAGATTTGCTCAAATAAATCTTGCAAATATCTTTTTTAATATATTACGATTATCTCCCTGTCTTCTTCAAACAAGAACGATATGAATAAATTGAAAATCTAAAGTACCATATTTTTTTATCATGCATTATCTAGAATGAAAGGATTTTTCTGGTAATGTTTTGGCTTGTTTTTACTAACCTAGATTGCAAATACTTTCAAATTATTTTCTTAAATAGATTTGAAGCAAAAAATAAATTACAAGATTGTAAATCCAAGCTTTTTGTTTTGAGCATCAAATATCATGAAAAAGATGAAGATATGAAGATACTATAATATCCAAACTTATCCAATTTAGGTGCCCAAGTCCATATATAAGGAGATTGAAGGTGGGGAACAAAGAAAAGGAAAGCTAAGCAACAAAAAGATATATTGTGATCTTGTTAAAAATACTAAGAGTTTTAGTGAGCATCTAGTATATTCTTTAGAGCATTTATCTTCTGGGTTGAATGCGAAACGATTATAATTTTTCACTTTGTGAATTTATACTCGTGTGAACTTTCTTTGTGCTCTCTTTGAAAGTGTTCTTTATTTCTTTTGAGAGTTCTTAATCTTAGCGGAGGTTAAGAAGGTGTAATCTAGAGAGGTGTTAATACTTGTTATATTCAGTTGGTTAGTGGAAGCTCTTAAGTAGTTGCTTAAGAGGACTACATGTAACTTGAGTTTGGGTGAACCAAGATAAATTCCTGCATTGTTACTTGTTGTTGCTTATGTTTTAATTCCTACTGGTAAACGATTTGTTAAATGGTCCTACAAGAATGTTTCTATAAGACGATCTATAAGAAGATTCACTAGATGATCTACAAGACAGTCTACATATTTCTTCCACTGCGAAAAGAGTATAAGACTCCATTCCACCCTCCCCCTTAAGCTGTTGCTTAAGGGGATTGGATGTAGGTCGAGTTAGGGTGAACCAAGATATGTTGATCTCTCGTTTACTTTTTATTGCTTATGTTTTAATTCTTTGTAATACGACGATTTGTTAAATTGACCTACAAGAACGTTTCTACAAGACGATCTATTAAAAGATTCATTGACGATCTACTGGACGCTCTACTTATTTCACCCACTGCAAAAAAGAGTCTTAGGCTCCATTCAACCCTCCTTGCCCCCCCCCCCCCTATGGAGTCAACTGCACCTATTGAGATCATCAGAGATATAATTTGAACGTCTCAGAAGACCTGTCTTAAAAAAATCCTTCAGATGTTTGGTATGAAAAACTTAAAACCTCTATCCACACCAATTGCATTTCCTATAAGTTGAGTTATCAACAATCTCCTAAGATGGTGGTGGAACAATGTTATATGGATTGTATTCCACATATTAATACAGTTGAGTCTATTATGTACAGATGGTCTGTGATGACTTTTCTACGACAAGTGCACCATGTTGTCAGAAGTAATAATTTGTCCCTAAAGACAAATATCGAACCAATAAGGAACAGTTGAATAATCAAGTAAAAGATTCACTAAATAGAAAACATAATAATACAGTTTGTTGGAGTTTGTTATGATTGCAATGATTAATAAGAAAACAAATCAAAGAGTTTGTTGCTTCAATTGAGAAAATAGAAATTGGGGTTCATCTTTCTTATTCTTTTGTATTTTGATTAGCATGACAATATTGTGTCCTTTGATTGATATTGATAATCATATAAAAATCATTTATATCGATTCCTTGCATATAAAATTATTAAGATGTCTCCTAAATATCAATTCCTCGCATACTTATAAAAACTTCTTATCACTAAGATCAAACGTTGGTAGCAATTAACATTTCAAATCTATTCCTTGCTTTCAAATATGTTAAGCATTATCATTTAGGTCAGAAACTTAGAAGTACTTTCCAGTCAAATATAAATTTCGAGATCAAGGCAAACAAGCATTACTAACAAAATAATAATACCAATCATCAATCAAGAACAAAATATTATGTTTAGATATCACCTCAATACACAAGAGTTTGAACATATTACTCTCAATCCCAAAGGGTATAATTAGCCATACATGATGACTGTTACAAGCAGGGAGAGCAAGAAAAGAAGATCCATAATGTTTCTCCTTGATAGCTGCCTCCTCTAGGGTTTCTAATACCTTATATTTTCTCAATTGGATTACAATTCACTCAATGGTGTTTTCCTCTCAATCTTGTATGTCTAGGGTTGTGCCTCAAGCCTCATATTTAACCTAATTGTCTTGGGCTAAGTGAATTCTTGTCTGGGCGAGTTAAATGAAAAAAGGCCCAATGCTTCTAGAGCAATCTCACTTTGGCGAGATTGAGCTCGCTTGAGCAAGATCCTCTAGGGACGTCTGGCTTAGGTGAGTTTGAGCGAGCTATGGTGATGCTGGCGCGTTCTAGCTTTCCCATTTTAGCTCTATATATTCTCCTTTTGCTCAATCATCTCCATTCTTCCCTAGAATCCTGAAATCAACACAAATTTGGAAATAAATCGTTCTTATTCAAATTAAAATCATAAAATATGTAAAACGGTATAAATTCATAAGTTAGGGGTTATTTTATGTTTATTTTATCAATTAATACACATAAGTGTATGTATTTTAATATAAAATATAACTAAAATTTGGCACTTATCAGTCTGCACATGTGATGATTGTCGTTTTGTTGTCAAATTAAGATGATTATAGTGTAGACTTGTCTAACACTAGAGAGATGATAGTATAATTGTGGTCAGATGACCCCAAGTCTTCTCCCAACGAATCCAATAGTGAAATTAGCAAAATCAGTGTTTAGAATCTATTTGCAAGCAATAAAAGTTAGTAATAACAATAATAATAAAAAGGGGTTTGAGATAGTGGTGCAAAAAATATAAAAGAAAATTAAAATAGCAAATAAAAAGCGGTTGATCCCCAAATTCTTCCACCATAGAATTCTTCACAAGTTCTCTTAAAATTAATCCTTTCTCAATCCTCCAACAAAGCTAAACCAGATTGAACATGCGTCAATCTAATTCAACTGAAGCCCACCAGTAAAGCATGTGTCTACTGGTTTAATCAATACCCACTTTGTTCCATGCGTATACTCTGTGGAGTTCATCCTTTTTACTCTTTTGTATTTTGAAAAGCATAGTAATACTCTATCCTTTGATAGATATTGATGTCCATATAAAATTGATTTATATCAATTTCTCGAATATAAAATTATTAAAAGAGTCTCTTAAATATCGATTCCTCGCATATTTTTAAAAAATATTTATCATTATGATTAGATGTTGATAGCAATTAACATTTCAAATTTATTCATAGAATTCAAATATGTTAAGCATTATCATTTAGTTCAGAAACTTAGAAGTACTTTTCAGTCAAATATAATGATCAAAATCATGGTAAAACAAGTATTACAAATAAAATGACAATACCAATCACCTATCAAGAATAGAATATTATATTTAAATATCACTTCAATGTATAAGAGTTTGAACAATTACTTCCAATCCCAAAGAGTAGAATTAACCACTCATGTTGGCCATTACAAGCATGGAAAGCAAGAAAAGAAAAACCAAGATGTTTCTCCTTGACGGTTACCTCCTCTTGGGTTTTCTAACACCTTACATTTTCCTAACTGATGTTTAGGGTTGTGCCTCACACCTCATTTAACCTAATTAGGCTTGGGCTAAGTGACTTCTCGCCTAGGCAAGTTGGATGAAAACAGGCCCAACCTCTCTGAAGAGATCTCACCTAGGCGTGACTAAGCTCACTTGGGCGAGATCTTCTAGAAGCTTCTTGCTTAGGTGAGCTTGGGCAAGTGTTGAAGCATTCCAACTTTCCCTTTTTATCTTTGTAAATTCTCCTTTTGCCCTTTCATCTCTATTTATCCCTAGAATCCTGAAATTAACACAAATTTGGGAATAAATTGTTTTTATTCATATCATAGTTACAAAATATGTAAGAATGTTTAAATTCATAAATTAAGGGTTATATTTTAGTTATTTTATCCATAAATATTTACAAGTTCTTGTATTTTAATATGAAATATTACTGAAATATGACACTTATCATCTAGCTAAAGAGCTAAAGGTCCAACATTAAATTTTCATCGTCTATTGTGGCAGTAACAAGATACAACTATCCAAGAACCAAGTCTACCTTGAAAGAACTAAGCACATTCATGTGAAGCTACATTTCATAAGAGAGGAGATTGCACGAGGATTTGTAAAGGTGATGAAGGTCTCAATAGATCAGAATCCCTCTAATATGATTGCGAATGTTCTACCAGACAGTAATTTGTTTCATTGCTTGGATTTCATGCAATTGATTGGTGAAATGAGCTTAGTGGCAAGTAGTGACTCTCACTTAGAAGATTGTGTTGAAGCAAGGTGGAGATTTTTGAAGATTAGCTAAGTAAAATCTTGTCTAAAGGTTCCTAGACTATCTAATCATGTTAGACCATGTAATATTTAATTTGTAGTTTCTATCATATTTGGTGGACGATCTTAGTAGATCATCTAGTCTCTTAGTTAATATTAAGACTTGGACTATTTGGTGAAACCAGTTTCGTAATGAAAAACATTGTTCACCTGTCTTACTCATTCTTTTAGCTGCATTTCACGTGAGTAGGTTATAATAGTGTTGTTGTATATAAATAGGACCTTTGTATCATCAGAAGCTAATGTTTGAGTACTTGAGTGAGACTTTGCTGTGTGAGAGAAATTATAAATTTGTAATTTCTGAGTTTAATGAATTATCCCGTGAATGTAGAATGAAGTTCGTTAATACTTCAGTTGAACAACATTAAAGTATGTGTGTGATTCTTTTCTATTCTTCCTCTTATTATTACCTTCTACCATCTATCTTTGTGGGTTTCTCTATTATCATTTTTGTTTGTATGGTAGACGGTCTGTAGTAAATTTGACTAAGCTAATTCCTTACCATACACTGTGAACTACTTAATTTAGATTGAGCACCCATCTTCAACTGATAAATTTAGAAAAAAAAGTAACCTACGGCCATGACAAGTCTTGAATGAAAACATAAAAGGAAACACTAAACTGTAAGAATTATCACATTACTTCAACCAATTCAGGAAAAGTGTGTGTGTATATATATATATATATATGTGTGTGTATGTATATATGTATATGTATAAAGGTTTTCCTGGGAGACATAATGAGCTATACTGATATAGACAAACTTTAACTAGTGAAGACCATTGAGTAAATAGAATATTGCTCTTACATAGTTACCTGACAAAAATGTATACTAAAACATCTCTACCTAGCCTCTAGTAGGGTTATAGTTAATTCATTAGTGGAAGTCTTCATTTCATTGCTAGTTGAACATTCGCCTGCAATCTTCGTCCTTTCAATAAGGAAACCAGGTTCCTTAGGTGTTGGCAAAGTATTTTCACTGCTCAACATAAAAATCACTGATGCCATGTTTGGCCTATCCTCTGGATATAGTTGAACACATAAAAGACCCACATGTATGCAGCGTAGTACTTCAGAGACAGTAAAGGTATCGCCCAAAGCAGCATCAACTAATTTTATTGGAGAGCTTTCTTTCCACAATCTCCAAGCCTACAACATAAAAAATGAAGTAATAATTCTGAAGTTCATAAAATGTAAATAAAGCAAAGTTATGCTTCTTGTCTTACATGTCCTAATAGATTAAGTCCGTGATCTGGAAAGAAAATTCCTCTATTTTTCTTCCCACTTACTATCTCAAGTAATAGTACCCCAAAGCTGTATACATCAGATTTGACAGAGAACAACCCATCAATTGCGTATTCTGGTGCCATGTATCCACTTCATGAAATTGAAGAATGGATTAGTTTTTTGTCAATACAAAAATCAAGAAAAATCATGCACAACTTACAACTTCAATTCATAGGTACTTACTAAGTTCCAACCACCATTTTTGTATTCTCTTCTGTTTGATTTGCACTAAACATTCGGGCAACACCAAAATCTGAAATTTTTGGATTTAACTCGCTATCTAGTAGAATATTGCTTGCTTTCATGTCTCTGTGAATTATTCTCAACCTGGAATCTTGATGAAGATAAAGAAGTCCTCGAGCAATTCCAAATATTATGTTAAATCGCTTAGACCAGTTCAAGAGTCCACTTTTGGAAGCATCTGCCGAGATTCATAGTTGAGTTAGTCCAAACAAGAAACAAATGAAGTACTTTGAGTATAAATAAATTTTTTGTTTTCTGAGTCACATACCAAAAAGAAAGGAATCCAGGCTTTTATTTGGCATGTATTCATAGACCAGCACTTTTTCCCCTCCTTGAGTGGAAAAACCGAGAACCTTAACAAGATTTCGGTGCTGAAGTTTGGCACACAATAGAACTTCGTTCTTGAATTCTTTCACTCCTTGTCCAGTACTATTAGAAAGCTTCTTGGCAGCAATCTCTTGTCCATCTTCTAGTGTACCCTAGAATCTTAAATAAAATTGGCTGAATAATTGAAACAATATGAAGTAAAGGGATATATGTATGAACTCTTTATCTGTGTGACTTGTTATTAACAAGTTGAATATTTGATTATTTACCCGATACACAGGTCCAAAACCACCTTGCCCAAGCCTCTTGTCACTTGAGAAGTTATTTGTGGCACGAACTATAGTAGAAAAATCAAAGGAAGAAAGCTCCAAGTCTTCTTCACATCGTTCGTCTTTATTTTCTTCTGAGGTTTTCTCTGTTTCTTCCCAAGTAAATTAATCAGCTTAACATCATGCAAGATCACCATATATTTGAATGTTCCAATTATCCAAAAGTTCATTATATAAATATATGAATGACACAATTTAACACCAGATGCGTCATTTCAGTGAAAGAAACTGCGTAGCTAGTTAAAGTACTTGTAGTAACAAAGTGTAATGGTGGAGGTCTGGTTAAGAAAGTTTACCTCTAAGCTTTCTTTTCCACCGGTAAACATAGGTGAAAATGAAAACAATGACAAAAGCAAGGAGAGTCACAGGAATCACCACTGCTACAATTTTCTTATCCCATCCTTTGTCAGAAAAATGAACCATGTATCACGTAGCTAAACAATACAAAAAGATGAAGTAAACTAAAATTAAGAAAGGATAAAAATCCACACCATTTTCTGAAGCAACCATTCGAATATATAGGTCTTGCCCGGGAACTGAAGCCACCCTTAAATCAAGCAAAGCTCCATGCCAAATGATACAGCCTTTACCATCTCCCCTGACATCTAAATTTGCATATGCAGTGCAAGAACAATTTAGCAAGCATTTTTCTTTGCAATTCTCAAGTGTCAAATTTTGATCAACCCAAGAACTTGTAGTATCTGGCATTTTCAACCCACTGAATTTTTTAAACCCATCTTTACTTTTTACTCCACAACTCCACGCTTCACTAAGAACACATCCTTGGCTCCAATCCAATGCCTCATAATTTTGAACTGATTTTGGCTTGAACCCGGTTAAACACTGGCACGGTGGTGATTCATTCACAATACAGTTTCCATAGGGACCACAAAGATTGTAGGTGTCACAAATGTCTCTTGGAACTGATGAATAGAGCTTCCAAGTTTGGTTCTCTACATTCAAATTATAGCGCTGGCGAGAATAAACAGATTGGTTCAAAACAACTCTTGTAATCAAGGACTTATTCCCAATGTTGTATGTGTAATACACTTCATCAACAGTGGAATATAACTCTAAGTTAAAAAGGGGTGTGGTTTTTCCATTGAATCTAACACCATTCCAAGGGCCACTCCTATAATACTCACTAGAACCTTTCCACATAACCAATTCAGTAGTGTTACCTAGCACCATACCCCAAATGAAGTCGCCTGGAGAAGGGTCATCCCAGTTCTTCCATGCGGTTAAACGCCGGTTAAGACCCGTCTTAAGGTTCCATCCGATCTTCATTCCTGGCAGGAAAGTATCACAAGGGTAGTCAAAGCTTTGCCACAAGTATATCTGTGGGTTCGAATCCTTCTCATCTCTTAGTACCAAGTTCCCTGAGTCTAACAGCTGAACAATTGGACTCTGTGCTTTCGTTTCATCAGTTGAGTTTGCTGACCAAACAAGAGTATTGTTACTGCTGAGGATAACCAGTTTTCCGTCTGTGTTTATGCTGAACTTGCCGGAACTATCCTTAACTGGGTTTTCACGGTTGGCAACCCAAACGACGGTTCTAACTGGGATACTTCTGTACCATATTCCAAGGTATCGATTTGTTGTAGTCTCAGTACTATTTTTTGGACTAAAGAAACCCATTTCAAAAGTTCCATCTTTAGACACCAAGGTACTGCCATCAAGAAGGGGCTGTGACGCATTAATGGTGTCAGTTGCAGATGAAATTATAGGCAACAAATTGAGTAGATAAGAGAAAAGAAAGAGAAAAGTGAAAGAGGTCATTGCTTTGTTACACATCGTTTGTGGCCTAGATACTTTATGTCAACCATTGAAACAGAATAGTAAACAGTGTTTGAAGTGAACTTCTGAAAAGAGAAAAGGAAAGAAGAAAAAGATCAAGTTTGTGATTTAGCACAGTGTGATAGCTGGTTGGTAAGATTTCCAATCTGGGTGCTGAAACCGGCGTGGTGTGAAAGGTTTGACATTATGTCTTCCTTGGTTTGACCGGCTCTATAAACAAAAGGATAGTGATACACATTTGGAAAAGTTTTTCTTGAACTCAAATAGTAAATAAGATACTTTGACACCAAGTTATAATAATATAATAATATCTTAAATTAAAAAATAAAATAAATATAATTAAAATAATAATTTATTGGTATGTGGAGTGTATGTGTTTTACTATGTGGTGTGAAAGCATAACCACCCTACACATTTACCTCTTTTTTAAGATATCTAAATTTATATTATTTTCTCTTTCTTTAGGGGTAGATGAGATAAAGATTTTCATTTACTAATGAAACATTTTCCTCAACAAATTGATCAGTGAAAACGAATTATTGGATTTTAGAAGAATGATGTAAAAAATTAATGTACGATTTTAAAATATTTCGGAAAAGTAATATACCTGTTCCATCGATCAATATATTGATTTTAGATTGTTTCAGTAGGAGATTTGACTTTAAGTTTAGGTGATTCTTAACTAACTAGTGCTCTGAGGTCATTTTTTAAGAAATAAGAAAGTATAATTATGAATACATTTTCAATGTTATTTCCACTAAAAAAATATGAAAGTTAAGAATTAAATTTGCATGAAAAAAAAAAAAAAAAAAACTTGCACTTGCGAAGATCACGTACGTCTAGTTTTTTCATAAATAGTTAAATTATCGATCTAAGATTTAGAAAAAAAATTAAATTATCAAATTTAATATATAATTATCTAAATTTTTATTATTTTAAGTCTATTCTCAAACTTAAAAAGTATATTTTTTATATTAAATTTAATCCATTTAATTGAATTTGAAATATATATATATAGATTGAGTAACTTTTTGAATTTTGAAAAATTTAAAAACAAAGTGTGTCTAAGTCTTTTGAAGTTATGAAATATTGGATCGAGTCAAATCCATCTAAATTAATACCGGATTGGACTCATGCAAGGTCTAACTAGATCGAACTAAAGTCATGTAAGGTTGGGTCGAGTCAGCCAAAAACAAGTTGGAATAGGTCATACTAAAATTAAGCTAGGCTATGTCAAGTTAAGTCAGGTTAGGTCTACATGGGGTCAAGTTGGATGAGACTCATGTTATGCCGAATCGAGTCGAGTTGACCTGGATCAAGGTTAAGCCAAGTCCACTTGGGCCAAGGTCAAGCCCAGCTAAACCTAGCTCCTCAAGTTGAATCAGTCCTAGCCCAAGTTAAGATTAGTGAAACGAGGCCTAGTTCGAGTTGAGTCAACATGGGCTAAAGTTGAGTTGAGTTGTGTTGGGCTAAGTCAAACAAAGTTTGTCTAAGCCAACCTCAAGCCAAGCTGCCCTCGACCCATGTTTAGTCAAGTTGGGCTTAGCCCAGGTCAAGCTGAGTCCAATGGGATCCAAATTGCGTTGGACTAAACTTCAACTAAGACGAACTAGACTAGGTCAGGCCAAGTCTATTGGGCCCATACGGGTCAACACCATGTCAAACTAAATTGGGTTGATCCACATTAGGTCCAACAGAGTTACCATGGATCCTAGTTGAACAAATTCA
Source organism: Phaseolus lunatus (assembly GCA_013389735.1). NCBI lineage: Eukaryota > Viridiplantae > Streptophyta > Magnoliopsida > Fabales > Fabaceae > Phaseolus > Phaseolus lunatus. The sequence goes on along the minus strand of CM023867.1, from coordinate 40,079,220 downwards.
ACTCAAACCCATCTCAAGTTGAGTTGACTCGAATCTGGCTCGAGGCGAGTTAGACCTAGCCCAAGTAGACTCGAGTCGAACGAAGTTCAAGTTGAGTCGAGTTAGTCCGAGCTTAGTTTGAGCTGAGTTAGATCTAACCTGGATCAAGTTGGGTCGATCCGGGCCCAGGTCAAGCTAAGTTTAGATAGGCCAACATTCAATTGAGTTAGACTAGGCCCAAGTCATTCCAAGTTTGATCAAGAACAAGTTGGGCAGGGCAAGTTAATTTGAGTCAACCTCAAACCCATTTTGAGTTGAGTTAGTTTAGGCTCAAGTCAAGTTGGCCCAAGCCTAAATTAAATAGAGTTTCCCAGGTCCAAATCTAATCATGATCAAGTAGGACTGAGATGGATTGAGTCAAATTAAATTAAGTTGGGCCCATTTTGGGTTGGCCATGTCAAACTAAGTTGAGTAGATTTAATGTCAAGTCTAGTTGAGTCGGCCAAAACCTAATTTGACCCGAGTCGAGGCAAGCCCACATTCGAGCAAGTTGGGCTAGGCTAGGGTCGAATTGAGTTCAAACAACACTATGTTAAACTGGGCCCATGTCGTGTTGAGTCCAACTATGTCTAGGTTGAGTCGGGTCTAGGTGGGACTGAGATGGACTCGTTGGGCTTAAACATTAGCCTACATCAGGTCAGGTTGGGGTAGTGTTAAGCAGAGTTGTGTCTATCCCATGTTTGGTCTACCTAAGTCAGTATGGGCTTAAGTTGAACCAAGTCAGCCATACCCCACGTTCAATCAAGTTGGGTTGGATCCTGGTTAGACCAAGTCTGGTTATGACTAGGACTGACTAAGTCTAGCTGAGACCAAGTCGAATAAAGCGTATGTTAAGCCAGATTCTTGTCGGGTCAGGCCTTGGTGGGCTTAAGACAAACTAGGCCAAGTCAAGTTAGACTCATATTAGACCAAAACATTGAACCAACATCAGATCAGGACCATGCCAATAAATTGGGTTGATCCAATTTATTTAATTTAAATTGAATTAAAAAAATATTAATCAATTAGATCTAATTAAAATAAATATAAATTTTAGACCCATTAGCAATTGTTCACGAATCTATAAAGAAAAAAGGGTCTGAATATTATCACACACACGCACACGCACACGCACACGCGCACGCGCACGCACACGCACGCACACGCACGCACACACACGCACACACGCACACGCGCGCACACACACACACACCCCCACACACCCACCCACACACACCACACACACACACACACACCACACACACCCCAACACACACACACACACCCACACACCCACACACCCACACACCCACACCCACCCACACCCACCCACACACACCCACACACCACACACACACACACACACACACACCCCCCCCCCCCCCCCACACACACACCCCCCCCGCCCCCACCCACACACCCACACACCCACCCACACACACACACACACACGCACACACGCACGCACCCACCCACCCACCCACCCACACACACACACACAAATTGAATCCAATATAAGTGTAGATGCCGCCACTTGAGAGCTTCACAACACTCACAAGATAAGACCAATTTAGGAGGAGCTCACTCACTCACTAATCACACAAGAATTTGTGTATAGTAACTTTACTCTAATTTTCAACTTTTATTACATGAGGTAGGCCTCCCTATTTATAGATTTAGGAGCCTTGGAAAGCAAGCTTAAAGAGTAGAATGGGAAAAGGGAAAAAAGTGGACAGCCATAGGGTTTGACTAAGTCAATCCCGTATTCTAGGCTTATCCTTCTAGAAACTAGGTCAAAATGTTTTCAAATGGGCTAGGAACAAGCTAGAATGCTAGCCACACCCCCTACTATGCTAAAGGTACTTTATTCTAGCTTATTTATACTATTTGGACCCCTACAAATGAGCCCAAATTATTTACAACATTTTCTAAATATTTAAGACTAGCAGGAAGAATTTGAGATGTTGTGGCTCATGGCTTCTTCTTCTAGTGATATTGTCTTGATGTTTGGTGAGCCTTAGCTTTGTATTTTGAGATGACTACCCTTTTTGGATTTTGCTTGTAGTGTCTTTAGTCATCTTTGGGTTTGTATCACATAAGGAGCAAGCTACCTCCATCTTCTTCACCTGCAAATAGGTGACTTTCACCTCTTGTAATTAGATTTGCAACTAATTGAATGAAAAAAAAAATCTGAATTTCGTACTCATTCTCTCCCAAATCTCTCTTTGCTAGAGAGTCTCCAAGGCCTAGTGAATCCCTAGAAAGTTGGCCAAATCTCTTTCTATTCCTAAGCATCAAAACTACTCCAATTCCTCTCACTTTCGATGCAAAACTACTTCATTCTGCTGCTACTTCAATCATCCTCCACAATCCACCATCTTGGATTGCATCATTATGGCCAGAACCAATGTAATATGTTACCTATTACATGGGTTGTGACTAGAAGAGTTAAGGTAACTACTGATGTAATATGTTGCGTTCTTTTTAATAATTTTGTCAAGTTTATTATTTTTCTCACCTGTAATTTGTAAACAGACATACCAAATTGTTAGGAAAACATAATATTTTGTATTTTTCAAACTTAGGAGTAACAAAACTTGTCCAAATCAAAACTTAGAAAAACAAAGTCAAGCATAACATAATCAAAACTAAATTAGCAATATGAAAATAGAATGTTTATGCACAATTCTAAATCATAACAAGTTTTAATTTCTAATGCGTATAAAATATTTTGCCCATTCATGACAAATCTCTTCTATTGTGTCTATATGTCCAATGATTCGCTATCTGCAAAAAAAAATTGAAATATGAAATAAATGTCAGTCTTTAATTATAATGACATATATGAAACACCTAATAAGATTTTTCAGAATATTTAAAGTGTTTCAATACCTAATCCCAAGAATCAACAATATTGACACAGACTATGGTCCACATTTAATGCATCACATAAAAGCCACATTGAAAACTTCCTTCTTGCCTACTGCACTAATAATATATGAAATTCAACGAGTTAATTTATTGAAAAATTAAAAAAAAGAATTTAATTGTTTGAATGAAGAACTAAATACCTTAGGATAAATCCAATGTAGATTATGTGATGATAAAGTGGATCGTCCATCTAAGACATTGCATACATTAATTGCAGTAAAAGGAAAGGTCATTAGTAATTTACAATACATTATATAAACTACAATAACATATTATTTCTTAAATATAACATACCTTGTACTACGACCGTCGTATATGCACTTGGTTTTCTATGCAATGAATAAAACCACTAAATGTACAATATTGTCCATAGGACAAATAAGCATCAATTGTCAATGAGACCTACAATAGTCAGTTGATTAGTCATGTTCTTTAAATTATGTAACATCTAAATGGAGCCAATTTTACTTACCCATTGTGGCATCTCAAGAAATGACAAAATGCCTGAAACAATTCATGTGATACCTTAATGAACTCCTGAATTGGGTTAACAGTTTAGGGTCGTATAAAACATAACCACAAACATTATGTATAAATCCAAATAACATTAAGAAAAATTAATGAAATATACTTGGTAATTTTTTTACATAGGTCTCTAGGTCTGTTGTCCCACTATATTTCTCAACACTGGCCACTTTCAATTTTAAGGAAGTTCAGTCTTCATGACATTTGGTGTGAAAGGATGGAAACTTGCAAAGTTTGCCTCCATAGCCTCATTGAGGAGTTGGTACCACCTAAAAAGGTTGTTGTTGATCATATCCTTGTGATTCTCCTCTAGGTTTCAGAACCTGGGTTTGGGGGTGCTTTAGCTTAGGATTGACAATCAGTCTGAATTCGTTGTGTTTGTGCCTCTATTGGTAATTTTTGTGATCGTGAATCATGGGGTGGTTGTCCCCCCTTGTAGCAAGCTCAAAAACAAGGGTTGGCTTGTTCGACTCGATCCTATACATTCTACTCGAATTGATGAGTGGTTTGTTCTTCGTTCCACATGGCGAGTTGCTCATGGATAACCTGCAAATAATTCCAATGTTGATTTAGCTCAGTTCGGTGTTGTTCCTTCAAAAATTCCAAGTCTTTATCAAACCTATTATGCATTTAAATTATTTTATTCTAGAGATTCTTTTCATTTTTTCGAAGAAGAACCTCAATTTGTGTTGTTAGGGTTTTATCAGTCGATGGATTCATCTCAGGGATTATTGATGATGAGACAACAATTTTGCTTCTTGTTTGTAACATATGATTTGTGGTCTGGGAATGATTTTACCCGGGTTCCATAGTAAGTGCAAAATGTTCTTACCTGAAAAGAGCACAAATCTTCAAAGGTAGAGGGAGGCGGTTTGCCTAACAAGCCAAGTTGTGACTCAGATATATGATCATCGAGGTTGTAAAAAATGATGATGATGAGAGATTTACTAGTAGAAGATTCTTTAATACTCAAGTCAATAATGGAACACTAAATTATGAATATATGAGTGAGTACTTCTTATAGAATTGATATCAATTTATAGGCTCATTAAGGCCTGGACTGAATTGAAAAAATATTTTTAAATAAATAAGAGATATGATTAGTGATTAAATATTTGTTATATAATCAATTATTACTATATACATATTCAAGTTATATGATTGCGTTTGATTTGATTGAACTATATCTAGTTTAATTAGATTTTATATTATTATGTATATCTTTGTATATTTTAGATATAGATAAGTGCAAATTTCAATGTGGTTAATGTTATAATCATCACTCTTACCAGAAATCAACATTGAAAGTGATTTTCATATATAGTTGTTGAAAACCTAAAAATTTTCAATGATGCTATAATTAACATTAGTTTTAGAGCTAATTTTTGAAAGGTTCACCAAACTTATTGTAAATAAGTTTACGGTAGTGGTGTGAACTAAATTTTAAAAATTGATAAGCGAAATTGATTTGTATAATTGTTTAAATGAACTTAATCGATCTACATTATAATTTGAGTGAATTGAAATCAAATTGAACTACCCTGACTTATTTTTCAACTTTAGAATTATCTGGATTGTTTGAATTATTACTCAGGACCATATTTACATTACAATTTGAGTGAATTGAATTAAACTAAATTACTATGAACAGTTTTTCAACTTTTAAATTATGTCAATTGTTTGAATTATTATTAATGAACGTATTTTAAAACATATTTTCCAATCTTAAATGTTACAGTTCTTTAGTTTAAATAATTTTATTTAAGAGGAATTTGATTTTTAAAAACTAATTAAAATAAGAATATAATTCAATTTTTTTTTTTGCAATTTACTTTGGTGCGAGTTTGGTTGACTTTAAAATTTTTAGACAACCCCAAAGTTGGGATAACCGACCCAAATTACTATAGCATTGATTTATCCTATACTGAGCCTTTTCAAAATTTTAAATATTTTGTTTTTTATTTATGAAAAGCCTTAAGTGTTTCTAATAAAATATTCTAAAGACTTTAGCTTATAGTCAAAATTCTTTATCATTTATTTCAGATTTGTTCAATCTATGGAACACGTAATAATTTCTTTTAGTTGGACTAGGACGAGAAATTTTAAAATATAAAATATTTTAAATTTATATACCATTAAGATGATATTATTAGGGTTGATTACTACAACCTGATTCATTGTCACTTTGTTGTTCTTAAAAATATATTAGAAAATTAAAAGAAAAATATATATTTAAATTACCTTTAATCTCAATATATAGTTGATGTGGGATCTCCAACACACCTTGAGATCTTTCAACTTGTGCATGACACTATATATTATGAATCGTTTCTTAGTGACTCGATAGTGAGTGACTTGATAAGTCCAATAAATACTCGTTAGGATAGACTCTAAATGACTTTGATAACATATTAAAAAGTGGACTTTAAACCTAACTCAATCTTATAAAACCGGCTTATAAGGTTTGCATCCACTTACATACTATAAAATATCTTTATCTGTAACCAATGTACGATCTCCATATATATATATATATATATATATATATATATATATATATATATATATATATAAAAGTACTTAATTACAAATTCCGACTTTCAACTCATAAATTTAGATCAATCTTCAACAAAAATATGATGTTAAGGGAAGCCTTAATTTGTCTCAGAACTATGCATTACATTACTTTAACCATTATTTCAACAAAGTATATATATGAAGTGTTGGTGAAACATAATGCGCTACACTGCTATAAAAAAATCAACTTTAGCTATGAAGACAGACAATTGAGTATATAAAAAACTGCTCTTACATGACACCAAACCATACTAAAGAATTTCTCTACCTAGCCTGCAGCTGGGTTATAGTTAATTCAGTAGTGGAAATCTTAATTGCATTGCTAGCTGAACATTCGCCACCAGTTTTCATCCTTTCAATAAGAAAACCTGGTTCCTTTGGTTGTGGCAAAATATTTTCACTGCTCAACAAAAAAATCACTGAGGCCATGTTTGGCCTATCATCCGGATGTAGTTGCACACATAGAAGACCAACATGAATGCACCGTAATGCTTCTGATATGGTAAAGGTGTCACCCAAAGAAGTATCAACTAATTTCATAGGAGTGTCCTCTTTCCACAATCTCCAAGCCTACAACATTGAAAATGCAGTTATGGTCCTTCAAATATGTAATAGGAAAATAAAGCAAACTTACGCTCTTTGTCTCACATGTCCTAATAAATTAAGTCCGTGATCGGGATACAAAATTCCTCCATTTTTCTTCCCACTTACTATCTCTAGTAGTAGGACTCCAAAGCTGTATACATCAGATTTGGTAGAGAACAGCCCATTAATAGCATATTCTGGTGCCATGTATCCACTTCATGAAAGTGCATAAACTAGTTAGTTTTATGTATATTTCAAGAAAATTTAAATATAACTTATAATTTTACTTACTATGTTCCAACAACTTGTTTTGTATTCCCTTCTGTTTGATTTCCACTAAACATTCGTGCTATACCAAAATCTGAAATTTTTGGATTCAACTCATTGTCCAAGAGGATATTACTCGCTTTCATATCTCTATGAATGATTCTTAATCTAGAATCTTGATGAAGATATAGTAGTCCCCGAGCAATGCCATGTATAATGTTCAACCTCTTTGACCAATTTAGGAGTCCTCTTTTGGAAGAATCTGCCAAGCTTCCTGGTTGAGTTAGTCCAAACAACAACCAAATGAAGTTCTTTAATCTAAATAAAACTTGCTGATGCACATACCAAAGAGAAAGGAGTCTAAGCTTTTATTAGGCATGTGTTCATAGACCAAAACTTTTTCCTCTCCTTGGATGGAACAACCAAGAAGCTTTACAAGATTCCGATGCTGAAGTTTGGCACACAATATAACTTCATTTTTGAATTCTTTCATTCCTTGTCCAGTATTACTGCAAAGCCTCTTGGCAGCAATCTCTTGTCCATTTGCGAGTGTTCCCTAAAAACTTAAAATTAAGTTATTCAATAATTGAAACAATGAACGAAGTAAATGGATGACTACTTTTCTCCTGTGTATGTTATAATGTTAACAGAAAGGTTGCATATTTGGTTATTTACCCTATACACAGGTCCAAAACCACCTTGGCCTAGCATCTTGTCACTTGAGAAATTGCTGGTGGCACGAACTATTGTAGCAAAATCAAAGAAAGGAAGCTCTAACTCTGCTTCACAGTCTTCATTTTTATTTTCTTCTGAGGTTTTCTCTGTTTCCTCCCGTGTAAACTAGTTAGTTTAACATCATAAAACAAGAGAACAGAAAGTTCTTTCTTATCACGGCAATTATTACAATGCAAGTTCATCATATATATGAATGTTCTGATCATCCAAAAGTAAAAATCTATCACATGCTCCTCTATCATGATACTGATATGTAATCAGAAATGTCATACAGTGTAAGCAACAGCTTGACTAGTTAGAAGTACTTGCAGTAATAAAGTTTAATGGATGTCAGATACTGGCAGTTTACCTCTAAGCTTTCTTTTCCGCCAATAACTATATGTGAATATGAAAACAATCACAATAGTTAGGAGAATAACTGGAATCAGCACTGCTACCAATTTCTTATAGCCTCTCTTTTCTTCTTCACGGATAGTTAGTCAAATAAATGAACCAATGGTCACTACCAAAAACAATATGAACGGAGAAAAATCTAGGAAATTCAACAAAGAATTTAAAACCACACCTGTTTCCGCAGTAATAATTCGAATATATAGATCTAGCCCCGGGACTGAAGCCACCCTTAAATCAACCAAAGCTTCAGTCCAAATGATACAACCACTACCATCTCTGATATCTAAGCTTGCATATGCAGTGCAAGAACAATTTTGCAAGCATTTAGCCTTGCAATTCTCAAGTGTCAAATTTGGATCAATCCAAGACCTTGTAGTATCTGGCAATTTCAACCCACTAAATTTTTTAAAACCTTTGTCTTTTGCTCCACAGCTCCACGGTTCACTAATCACACATGCTTGACTCGAATCCAATGCCTCATAATTTTGAACTGATTTTGGTTTGAATCCCATTAAACACTCGCACTGCAATGGTTCGTCCCCATTACAATTCCCATAGGGACCACAAGCATTGTAGTTGTCACATTTGTCTCTAGGAACCTTTGAATAAAGACTCCAAGTTTGGTTCTCCTTAATCCAATTATAGCGTCGTCGAGAATAAAGGGATTGGTTCAAAACAACCCTTGTAATAAATGAATTGCTGACAAACCTGTATGTATAATACACTTCATCTAGAGTGGAGTTAAAATCTAAGTTGTAACGGGGAGTGTTTTTGCCACTGAATCTGACACCATTCCAAGGGCCACTTCTATAATACTCATTAGAACCTTTCCACATAACCAGTTCATGAGTGTTACCAAGCGCCATACCCCAACTGAAGTTCCCTGGAGAAGGGTCATCCCAGTTCTTCCACGCGGTTAATCTCCAGCTAAGACCCTTCTTAAGGTTCCATCCAATCTTCATTCCTGGAAGAAAAGTATCACAAGGATAGTCAAAGCTTTCCCACAAGAAGTTCAGTGGATTTGAATCTTTCTCATCTCTTACTACCAAGTTCCCTGAGTCCAAAAGCTGCACAATTAGACTCTGTGCTTTTGTTTCTTCTGTCGTGTTTGCTGACCAAACAAGAGTGTTGTTCTTGCTGAGGATCACAAGTTTTCCTTGTGTGCTTATGCTCAACTTGCTGGAGTTATCCTTAACTGGGTTTTGACGGTTGGCAACCCAAACAACGGTTCTAACTGGGATACTTTTGTACCATATTCCAAGGTAGCGATTTGTGGTTGGGTTATTGTTGCTTGGACTGAAGAAACCCATTTCAAAAGTTCCATCTTTAGACACCAAGGTTGTGCCATCAGGAAGGGAGTGCGACCCGTTGAAGGTATCAGTTGCAGACGAAATTGAAGGGAACAGCATGATTAGTTCGGCAAAAAGAAACAGAAAAGTGTAACAGACCATGGCTTTGGTAAATTATTGATATAGAGTTAATTGCATATTTTGTGGCCATGATATGGTTGTTAAGGTGTTTCAATATCTACGAGCTTAAATGTGTGTGGTGTGATGACTGGCTTGACTTTATATGCATCGCGACGACCTATAAACAATTTAGAAGAAAGTTTGTCTAATAGACTAAAGTGTGTGTCTCCCTAATATTTTCGGTCAACATTAATTAAGGGGGAAATGATTGTTAGACAGTATATTGGTTGCCCTTGGTTGCCACTCAAGGGGTGAACGAGGTTAGATGTAAAAAGAAGAAAACATAATAGTTAAGCTAGATGATAAACATTTCAAAAAAAAAATAGGTATTTATGAATTTTAATTGATGAAATAGTTATAATTCAATCTCAAAATTAAAAATTTAAATTTTTTTACATATTTTTGGATTATAAGATGAATATTAACTATTTATTCCCAAATTTGTATTAATGTCAGGAATATAGGGGAAAATGAAAGTAAAAGGGTTAAAGGAAAATGGATAAGTGAAAGACAAGATGCAAACATAAATTTGGAACATTGAAAATTCGTCCAAACTTGCTCAAGCAAGATCACTCCAGAGGAAATCATCCAAGACTCGTCCAAGACTTGCTTAAGTAAGTTCGCTCCAGTGAAGTTGAACTTTTTCTTGTAAACCTTGCTTAGTAAGTAATATCTCGCTTAAGTGAGATGTCACTTAGTCTTAGCCCAATTAGGTTAAATAGAAGGCATGATGCATAACCCTAGACATCATTGGAGGAAGCAAAGGAAGGAAATCCTAGAGGAGACAGTCGTCAAGAAGAAATGCTCTGGATTTTCTTTTCTTGTTTGTCTATGCTTGTAATAGCCACCATGAGTGGCTAATTCTTTCCTCTGAAATTAGGAGTAATATGTTCAAACTCTTATGTATTGAGGTGATATTTATCTATAATATTCAATTATTGATTAATGATTGTTGTTATTGTAAGGACCTGCAAAATTAAATTGGAATAAAAGGGTATATTTTAAATGAATTCTAAGTATGTTTTATTTAAAATAAAAAGGAAAGAAAGTGTAGCTTAGAAGACTATAAGATTTCCTTGTTAGTACAAAATCGCCGGTCGCCTAGACTACACGTGATCGCCAGGGCGTGAGGCATGCGGGCATCGCCAGGGCGAGAGGTCATCGATGGATAGTCTTCGCGCGAGAGGTCATCGGTGGATAGCCTTCGTGCGAGAGGTCATCGGTGGATAGTCTTCGCGCGAGAGGTCATCGGTGGATAGCCTTCGCGCGAGAGGTCATCGGTGGATAGTCTTCGCGCGAGAGGTCATCGGTGGATAGCCTTCGCGCGAGAGGTCATCGGTTGATAGTCTTCGCGCGAGAGGTCATCGGTGGATAGTCTTCGCGCGAGTGGTCATCGGTGGATAACCTTCGCGCCAATGGTCATCGGTGAAAGGTTATCGCGCGATGTCGAGTTGCACACAGAGAAGGTGGGACCCAGACTCCCAGCATGAAACGTCCTGCACGCGCGCCATGTAGACAAAAAGGGTGGTTCAGAATAGTGACCTCAGAGTGTTAGCCTGCGCGGAGGCACGCTTAGTCGTACTGTTCAGTGCAGCGTACATGCAAACTTCCCTGCAGAGTGGGTGGTGGCAGCGGCTTTTGTGGACAAGTTAGTTTAAGATGCAAAAACCCACTTCTGAGAGGAAGGAACGTTGCAGTGGTTCAAGAGCGAAAGAGTGTGTTTGCCTCCCTTCTTCTCCTTTTCTCTCCTTCGCACCGCGATTCAGGCACCTTCACCCAAAAGTACGACGAACGACGGCTACCATTAGAGCACCTGGGAAGTTCTCTACAAGTCCTACAAACCAGACGCAGAAACAGAGTGAAAGCATCTTTTAAGCTTCATTGGGTTTTGGAGTTCTTGGTGTTTGGCGCAAGTCCAGGTAAGGGAAGCTAGCCTTCATTTTCAATACAAGCCATAGATTAGCTGTTTCTGAAGTGAGGGCAACGTGGTCGCCGGTTTCGTTTTCATCTTCGTGAATGCTCTGTTCTATGTGTTTGGGCGACGTGGTCGCCGGTTTTAAATACAGACTTCGAAATATCTTGTTTTTGAATCAGATCGCCGGTTTTGGCGTTGTTTTGCGAACTCCCCTGTTTTTGGTGTTGTTTTGAGACTGCTTGAGATTTAAATGTGATATTCGAAAGTTTGAACCTTTGAAATGATTGTTGCTGTGATTTGAATCATTCATTTGATTGGTATGATGTTTTGAATGTTGTGAATGTGGGATCAAGGCATAGTATTTTCAGGAAAGGAAATACCGTGTAAGATCGTGTATAGGTGTATTGACTAGGGGCTTGTCTAGAAGGAGATATCCTGACTCTGCTGATATAATGGAATCACGTAGATGAAGTTATTCAGTTGTGGAGAGTCGGAGGAGGTTCATATGAATGGGCGAGTAGTGTGAAAAAGAACAAGCTCGGCCTTTTATATGAATTAACCCTGTCATACCGGGAGAATTATTGACATTGAGATTATATATGCGCATGGCTGTGTGGATTTCACAGCGACCCTGTGTGGATTTCACAGTGGTATGGTATGACAGGTGCAGATCTCTGGGCCTGAGTCAACGCACGAGTCAATCCGGAAGTAGTGTCATGTGTCTATGCATTGTGAGTCAGTGGAAAGTCTAACGTGTGAACCATGAATATTGAAAGTAGCGAATAGACACTTGACGAGTATGTGGAATATGGAAATGTTGATGGTTGTAATTGATATGGATCATGAATGGTGTGAAGTTTTATGTTTACTATGGATTTAAAAGCTTTTAAAAACATCTAGCTTACCCCTTTCTTTTGTATTGCTCTGTGGTTGTTTTCTCTTAAACTGTGATGATCGTGTATTTTGCACGGGAGCAGACGAGGTTGCAGGTGGTAGAGCTCCTCAGTGAGTGGTCGCCGGGAGGAGATCGTCCATATATATTTCTGTTAGGCGATCACCCTTTTTATGTTGTCTGATAGGAGATCGCCCTTTTCTGATAGGGGATCGCCCTTTCCTGATGGGAGATCGCCTATCCTGTTGGGAAATCGCCTGTTTTTATGTATTTTGTTGTATTTAGTTTACGTTTTTGGAAACCGGCAGATTATGTATTAAACTCCCTACGAGGAGAAAACTTCATTACATATATATATAATTATGTTCACTTCAACATTATTATTTTATCTCTACTTCATTTTATAATTATGCAATCAAATTGGCGGGATGTTACAGTTATCATTTTATTCTCAAAGCTTGAAACTATTCATGATTTTTATCCTATATTTGATTGGAAAGTACTTCTAAGCATCTAACATAAATGATAATGCTTAACATATTTGAATGCTAAGAACAAATTTGAAATAATTGTTTTATAACATTTGTTCTTAATGATAAGGACTTTTTATAAATATGTGAGGAATCGATATCAGGAGACCCTCCTAATAATTATTTTTAACTTTGAACACTATAATTCTGTGTATTTGGTGTAAGGCAGTTTCATAAAAGAGATTTTGAAAACTGTGGCGTTGCCAATGAGTGGTGTGTGTTCTTGAGAGGTTCAAGATCATCACTCTTGGAGTGTGTTTTGTAATCTATGTTTGATTACATAGTGAATTCTCAGTGGTTAGCTCAGGATTGGATGTAGCTCTTAGTTAAGAGTAAACCAGTATAAACCTTTGTGTGTGAATCTCTCTATCCATTCTCTTTTACATTGTTTTAATCATTGTTTTTTCTTTGTTGGTATAAACAACCTATTGTTTCGAGAAAACAACCGATTAAATTTCTGTAAAAAACATTAAAACTAAACTTTTATCCAGTTGAACAAAAAATCAATTGGTTGATTTTTCAGAACTTTTCACTCTACTTCCAAACTTTGCGAAAATCTTGTGAAAACAATTCACCCCCCTCTTGTTTTGGCCACACATTCTAACAGTATTTATCTATAATATTTAGTTCTTGATTGATGATTGGTATTACCATTTTATTCTCAAAGCTTGAAACTATTCATGATTTTGATCCTTAGATTTGACTGGAAAGTACTGTTAAACATCTGACCTAAATGATAATGCTTAACATATTTGAATGCTAGGAATAGATTTGAAATGTTAATTGTTTTATAAAATTTGTTCGTAATGATAAAGAGCTTTTATAAATATAAGAGGAATCGATATTTAGGAGACTTTTCTAATAATTTTGTATGTGAGAAATCGATATAAATGATTTTTATATGTGCATCAATGTCAATAAAGATGGAATGTTATATGTTTAAAACTACATACGAGTGAGAAGAATTATCCACATTCCCAATTTTCTTAATTGAATTATTTTTTACTCATTTATTTTGTTCTCATTTAATTTTCACACAAACTTATGTCAATATCTTTCAAATAAAATTATTGTGCATATTCTTATACTTAGTGAATGCTATTAGGATTTTAAATAATTGTTCTTTGTGGGTTCAATATTCATTCTTAGAGATAAATGTTTACTTCTGACTTGATACACTTGCCGTAAAAAGGTCATTAGTAGACTATGAAAAAATCTATGAATTAGTTAAATGGGACTTTCTTTTGAACATGATGAAAAAGTTAGAATTTTATAGTGAGGGAATTAGACGAACACATGGATGTTTGGAGTCATCCATAATTTTAAACCAACAAAGGTATTGAGATAGGGTGACCTATTGGCCCTTTTCTGTTTTTGACAATTGTGGAACGAGTAGAAAGGATAGTAAGACACGAAGTAAAGAAAAACATGGTAAAAGAAGTGAAGGTGGGGAAAAAGTAGACAAAAGTCAATATATTATAGTTTGCTGATGACATATTACTTGTGTGTGACTTGAAAATCTATAATGTATTGGTTATGAAAAGCATACTGAGGTGGTTTGGAATTGTGTCAAGTCTTAGGATAAATTTTCATAAAAGTAAGATAAAGAGGCTTGGGTATAGAGGAGGTTGAATTTCAAAGATTTTTGGAAATACTAAATTGTAATCTAATATGTTGAGAAACCAAACAATCTATTCACCTCTAAATGTTTTAAATTGTAATTCTTCATTGTGTGAAGTTGTAACTAGGTGAGCTTTAGTTGTGCTTTCTGTAAGAGTGTTTCTTTGCTATCTTAAATGGTCTTAGTCAGAGGGGAGATTAAGACAGGTTAAACCAAGAGTGGTTTATGTACTCGAGTGTAACCTGGAGAGGTTTGTGTGTTTGTTTGCAACCTAGAGAAGTTTGTGTATTCATGATAATCTGGAAAGGTTGGTATACTCATTGTAACCAAGATTGTTTGATTAGTGAAACCTCTAAAGTTGTCTTCTTAAGGGAGAACTTGAAGTAGCCAAGGTTTTGGGGTGAACTAGTATAAATCCTTGCTATGCTATTTGCTTTGTTTGTGCTAGACGGTCTAGTCTAGTTTGCTACTAAAAAAATTCTCTAAGCTATATTCAACCCCCCTTCTAGAGCAAATTAATCCAATAGTTGGTATTAGAGCTAACCTTTGGGGTTAGTCCTTTACAAAACAATAGGAAACAATCCTTAGTAGACTCAAGAGATTCTAAAGGTCAAGCTGTTAACCGCCCACCCTTGCTTTAAGGGCAAAAAATATGAGTTATGGAAGCTGAAGATGATTTCCTTTTTGGAGTTCAACAATTTATATATGTTGGAAGTCATTGAGAATGATGTCCCTACTATTTCTGATGATGTTGGTAAGTTGTTGCCATGAGATGTTTGGATTGAAGATCAAAGATGCAAATATTAACTAAATGTCAAAGTTATGCATATATTGACGTGCTCTTTAAGAAGACCAAATTTTTTAGGTTAATTTCGTGATAAGTGCCAAAGAGATTTGGGAAACCCTTGTGCTATCACACAAAGGATACAAAGAGGTAAAGCGGAAGAAGCTAACGTTGCTAAAATGATACGAATTGTTCTGCATGGAAGAAAATGAGATCAATGATTGCATGATTGCAGATCATCCTCAACAATTTGAGATCTCTTAGGACTGTTATCAGTTAATACAAGATAAAGGACAAAGTGCTAAGAACCTTTACCCTACAATGGAGAGCTTAGGAGACGACATTGAGAGCATCTAAATACCTAGAGGTTATGCCTTAGAAGAACATGTAGGTATTTTAATTATTTATGAACATGTTTTGTAGAATGATGATAAATTTATAAAAGGTAAGAATCTGACATTAAATAATCTCAAAGACAAAAGAAGTTTACTCTTGTGAAAGCCTATGAAGATGCTATAGACAATGCTTCGAATGAGTCTGAGTCTAAAGATGATAAAGAACTTTCCTTTCTTTCTAACAAGGTCAAGAGAACTTCGAGCAAGCATGGAAACTTTAGAAGGAACAAGAGGTTTAAGCCCAAAGATAGAAAAGAAAGTAAAGAGAATGTCATTTACTATTCTTTTATCCTATAATGCAAATAAGAAAATAAGACTACAAAAATTGTAAGTACATATTTTTGTAATTACAAGATTTTTCAGCAACTAACATGCCAAGAGGAGTCCAACCGATTGACACAACACATCTAGTCCTTATCACTAATTTGGCACTTCAAACAGGGACTATCACATTTAAATTTCCGAACACATATTAATATTAGAATTAAATATTACACTAAATACTATTTGATGCATCCAAATTCTCATGAAGATTGAAGTTGTTTGCACATGAAGAATGGAGATTATGTTTTCTTAGTGTGTGTGTGTGTGTATAGGTCTGATTTCGATGTAATGGTTTGTATTTGTTTCTTCCCAAACTTAATTGATCCAAGAAAACTTTAAAATAGTTTAAACTGTTTAGAACTTGTTGATCATATAAAGAGAATTTTAATGGGTTGATTTGGTACTTTAATCTATTATAATATTCTTAACTAAAGTCTTTAAAGACTGAAGTAAATATTTTAAGTGATTGATTTATTGAATCAATTGGTTAAAATCACTTCAGATTTTTAGAAGTTCAGAAAAGGTTTTTCTATCAATTGAGACTTGTTTTCAGAAAATTGAAATTCTTTAGTTTTCAAAAGGATGTAGTTTTAATAGAATGAAAACTTGAATAGTTTAAGTGAAATCAACAAATTAAAACGAAGTTTTAATCGTTTAAAATTGACAATATCAGTTTTAAGTAAATCTGTATTTACTGTGTAAAAATTAAAATTTTCAGAACTTTCGATTTTAGACCAAAAACAAGATAGATTTTGAATCCTTCTGAGAATAAGGAAATAATTACAAACCGAGCTTTTGAATCTTGGAGCAAATCTTTCTGTTCTTGGATCACTTTTGTGTTGGTGGAGATCTTATTCTAAGTAAAACTCATGTGTATTCTTTTTAATTCTTAATCTTTCTTGTACTTTTGTGTTAAATTAGATAGGGAATCTAATTTCTATAGTGTATTAAATTGTGTGATTATAGAACACTCTTGTAGGGTTCAAGAGGTGTGTTCTTGGTTGTCTTGTATTGTAAAATACTGTGATTCAGTGGAATCTTGGCTGGTGTGACTGAGAACCTAGATAGCTCTTGAGGAAGGGTAAACCGGTATAAAATTTGTTGTATGATCTTCATTCTATCCCTCTTACATGTTCTGTATAGTGATTCATTTGATTCTTAAGTTTTTGTGAATTTAAATAAAATTTAATTGATTGATTGTGTGAGTTTGTTAATCAATTAAAATTTTAATCAGTTAATTGGTCATATGTGTATGTTTTAATAGTTAATTTTTAAGAACTTCATTCTAATCCAAGTTTTTGAGAAAATTTGTGGAAGTTCAGTTGACCCACTCTTTAACTTGGCCTATCTTTTTAACACATATTCTTGTGTAAAGAAAGTCTTGAATTCTCTCCATCTATTAGCAATGACAGATCTTCTTCCTCACCACCTTAGTGTTAGGAATGTCAAAAAAATTTATTATACAAATAATAGATGAAACGTTAATCAATTTATTAACTAGGTTAATAAAAAATTGAACTTATAAGATGTTGAAGGGATGTTCATATACCTAAATATCCCACCACATGAGGTTCTTCTTTGTCTCTTCAACCTCATCCCATGATGGAATGACAACCACTACAAAAACAAAAGGATTTACCTACATATTTCTTTTGTAGGTAACAATAAAAATTCATAGGTAAATTAGCATTACGCAAGGAACTGAAAAAAAATCGTAGGTGTGGGCGTATGTAATTTATCTACGGATGATGAGTCTCTGGGTAACAACAGTCCGTAGGTAAGTGGGTAATAGCAGTCGTCAGTAATATCCAACAACAGTAGTCCGTAGGTAATACCCACCAACAATTGTTCATAGGTAATACCCACCAACTCCAATATGAAGGTAATACCCACTAACTCCATTCCATAGGTAAAATCTACACACACATTACCCACCAACTATATTCCAAGGGTAAATCCGTAGGAAATTCTACATGCATTTATCGTAATTGGGTAGACAACAATAAAAAATTGTTCTTTTGGAAATATAGAGAATGGGAGACGCCACCATAGTTTATTGTGAAAAACTACGGAAAAACCGAAAAAATGGTTTGCAAACAAAATTTGGAGTCCGAGAGTCGGTTATGCGTAGGGTTAGTATTAACACTCCTACAATGCCCGTCCGAAGGCGGTACCCTTAATAAAATATGTGAAGCGAGTGCGGTTTTTTAAGAATATTTGTCTTTCCCCGAAAATAGAAATGG
Organism: Phaseolus lunatus; assembly: GCA_013389735.1. Classification (NCBI taxonomy): domain Eukaryota; kingdom Viridiplantae; phylum Streptophyta; class Magnoliopsida; order Fabales; family Fabaceae; genus Phaseolus; species Phaseolus lunatus. Next base: position 40,061,016 of record CM023867.1, on the reverse strand, counting down.
AAAACATGTTATAAATAAAGAAAATATTTTGAATTTTAAATATTTGGAGCTCGAAATAGATTGTCGTTGGTCCTACATATTTTCATTCATAACAAAAATTCAAGGTTTAAGTAGTTCTAAGAGTTTAACTATTTAAAAATAGTTGTGCCAGAGCAAACTGTGCTATTGAAAAACTGAATAAAAGTGAAATCAATTTTTTTAGAAAAGTAAACTCGACAAAGACAAACTTCGCTCCTATGGATTTATGTTTGTAAGATAAAATCAAGAATCACGTAGCTCAAACAATTAACTATTTCAAAAGTTTTTTGTTGAAAGAAATCTTTTAATTTTTAAAATTTTTATACATTTTGGATTTTATGTTTTTTTAATTTATTATCAAACAAGAGTATTGAGTAAAAGGTGATGCCTGCAATCATACAATTACTCATTATTTTAGAAAAAAAATTAAAAACGGGTGGATGTATAAAATAAAAAAAGGGATGGCAGATGGCTAATGATGCGGATATTAATATGAGGGTTTTAAATAGTAGAACTACTGGGCCAACAAAATAGTCCAAGGTTTATTTAGTATAAGCGGTGCAGGTATTAGAGTTTGGTGCAAATAGAGCAATTGCTGGGCCGGAAGAACGCGCCAGGCTTTTCAAAATCATGGTGGTGCAGTTATAAAAGCATAAGTGACAAATGGCAAAACTGCTGGTGGGGTATATATGGAAAACGCAAATGACAAATAGCAGAAATGCTGGGCCAAAGTATGGACCCAGGCATTTAGAAAAAATTGGCAAATTCTCCCTCCACCTCCATATCTCTCCTTAAACCTCCATATCAATTATGAAAAATGGGTTTCAATCTTTTTAAAAATTTTAAATAACCCTAAATAAAGTATAATCTTACCATTTTAAATAACCTTAGATGCACTCCTGCACTCCTGTATCTCCCTCCTTTCTAGCCGTAACACTTTCATTTTTTTCTTCAACCATAATGTTTAAGAGAACAGTTTCATCATTTAAGCGTGTGTGAAATGATTGATAAGAAAATTCGTTGTATTTAAGGTTTTTTAACGCAAAGATAATTTTTTTTAAAGTTTTGTACTCAACTTTTAAATCTCGGTGTTTTTTCTTTTTTCTGAATCTTCTGGCTTCAAAAAAAATAGGTGCAGAGAGAAGGTACAGAGTATAGAGTTGCAGAAGGAATTTGCCGGAAAAGTTTTGGAAAACAGGAAGGTGGTTCCATATGCAACGTTTAAAATCGGTGCAGGATTAGATAGGTAAAGCACGACAGAATTCTCTGAACAAACAAAATTGAATTCACAATCCATACTTTTGCATAAGAATAGTAAGACGAGGAAACATACAGCAAAAGTTGGCCCATGGCTAATACCAAAACCCAGACCATATGAACCATCACCTCTGGCCATTCTTGTTACCACTCAAAAGATACCAAATTGTGGCCTCGAACTGTTGCAGCCACCAATACTAAACGCAGCAAACAGTTAATGGAGTAGTAAAACTCCGCATGAAACATACCACACATGGGTAACAACCGCACGTCCCAAGCAAACCAAAATATTCACATGGATAAAGAAGGGAATGCAGGTGCAGTGGTTATGTCCTAAAAACAGTCAACGCTAGCAGAGAAATGTTGTTTCTATCTAGCATCATTAATATGTACCCCAAAACAAGTCATTGCATCCCAAAGTCTACACATACATGGCTAGAGCTAAATGCAAGAGCATCTGCAATGGGCCTCTACCCCTAAATATCTCCAAATTGCGGCCATTTTTATGTGAAATGAGAATGTAAAAACTACAACTAGCTTCAACAACCAATGTTCACGCTTTTGGAAATTTGATGTAGCCATTTATTCGTTCCCAACCACATATTGGTGCCACATCTTAACTTTGGCAGAAAAAATCAAAGACACCAGGACAAGTTCAAAATCGCAAAGGTAATCATGCTAACACAAAGATTGAATAAACAAAACCGCAAACACGCAACAAAACGCATCTAATTGATAGTTATTTTGGGCCTGTATTGTGCCCTTCTTTTTTTTGTACCCCATCATGTATTCTAGCACATGTTTTACTGCTTTATTTTTCTTTAGATAAGTTCACCCTTGTAATTGCTAAAGGCAACAATAATACACTTTTCAGTTTCTTTCCCTTCTCCATCATTCTTCTCTTTCCTTTTCCCTTAGTGTGTGTTTGGATTGAGGAGGGGATGTGTGAGGATTTGAGGAAGTGGATGTGTGAGGATGTGGGAAGAAAGTGCGAAGAAAGTGAGGTTGTTTAGATTGGGGTATGTTAAGGTGAATGTGAGGAAAGTTTATGAGAGTTTGTGAGTGATGTAATGGTTGTGAGATTTTTTAATTTTTTTAAAAGTGTAAAAATGTAAGTTTACAAATTTATCCTTGTATTTAAAAATATTTAAATGATGAAATATGGTGTATTTTTGTGTAGATTTGAGTTAATTGAAATATTTTAAATTATTTTCGGTATAATTGAATAATTTATTTCGATACCGTTAAATAATTATTTTCGAAAAAAATATGAGTTACTTAATATTATCGAAACATGAAAAAGAATCACAAAAATAATATTATCTAAGCATATACAAATTTATTGTTATATTTATTTATACATTTTGAAAGTTTTTTATATTCATTGATTTAGATTGTATCTAGATATATAATCATGTAGATATTTTATATGACATTTTTTAATAAAAAAATATCATATATAGAGGAAATTGTAAAATAAATTTATTTATAACAAAGAGAAAGTATATAGAATATGAAATATCATAATATGATAATTATTATGGAAAAATAATAAAAATAAAAGGTATTATTATTATTATTATTATATATATTATTGTATGAATGACAAAGAAAAAAGAAGGTCATAAAGGGAAAACACCACCATCCTAGGTGGCTTTCCCCTCAAATCTTTGCATATGAAGAGGATGAAAGAAATCACTGTTAATGCAGATCCACTCTCTCCCTTCCCTACACATCCCTAGATCCAAATCATGGATATTCATTCACATCTTTCCTCTTGAACAGTATAACCCTTAAAGCAAACAGAACCTTAGGGTTTTTCAGTTCGTGTCATTCTTGCTTTCTTTTTCTATTTGCAGATAGCGTTTCACTATGTTGTGTGATTGTTCCCTTTTAATTGTTGAGGGTGTCTTTACCTTTCTTCTCACAGATTCATCCCAACAATTGTATTATGGTATCAGAGCTCTTTGTTTGAAGAGCTCTCCTGCGTAACTCTGACCTTTTCTTTTCATTTCTTTTTCTATCTCTTTTTGGTTCTTGTTTTAACTCTTGTTCTTGTTTTCTTTTTCACAGAATCGGCGAGTAGTTACCTTAATTTGCATCCTCGTGAAAACCCTACTGCTCCGTTGGTGTTGCCAGTGCTTGATTCTTCAAATTATCATTCTTGGAGTCGGTCAATTATGAAAGCATTAAGTGCGAAAAACAAAAATAGAATCCATCCCTGGTATGCACTGTTGTCCAGCGAAAGATCATCCTACCTATCCTGCCTAGTACAGATGTAATAACATGGTGGTATCATGGTTAGTTCACATACCTATTAGACAAAGCATTGTTTGGATGTAAATGGCTCTAGATATCTATAATGACTTTAAAACTAGGTATTCTCATGGTAATTTGTCTAAAATATCTTATTTGCAATTTGAAGTTGCTTCTTTGAGTCAAGGTGACTTATCTGTAACTGATTATTTTACCAAACTAAGGATAATTTTGGGATGAGTTAGAAAATTTTAAGCCTAATCCTTTGTGCATTTATCAAAGGAAATGTTCCTATTTTGTTGCCACTATCATATGTCAAAGAAAATGTGAGGACTAAGGGATGCAATTTGTTAGGGGTTTAAATGATCAATATAACAATATTAGATCCCATGTTTTACTTATGGATCCCATACCATATGTACCAAAATATTTTTCTAAAGTGTTCCAACAAGAAAGGCAACTAGCTGGTAGTTTCTCTGTTTCCAATATCAACAATATTAATTCTAATCGTGATGTGAGTTAATTTTATAATTGCACACTCTAGATGTTTTTACTTGGATTAATATTTTTTATTAACAAAATATGGTGAAACTCAGTGAAGATTATCATTGGATATGAACTTAACCAAGTGGTTAAGTAAGTGTGAATGTTCTCTTCAAAAGAGCAAAGAAAAAATACAATATACTAATTGATGGATGATGAGCACAGAATTAAAGAGAAGACAATATAAGTGGCATAATATAAAAGAGAAGATGGAACAAAACAAAATGAAAAATAATTGGCGAAATTGAAAGGAAAAGAAAAAGGATGAAGAAGCTTATGGATTGGAGACAATAGGGTTGAGTCACGCCACTCGGCAGAGGGAGCTCCAAGATGAGTGAGGAGTGAGTCACCACTTGAAGCAATCTCTGCTCAAGATAAGACTCAAAGAGAATTGGAAAAACACTCAGGAAATCACTCTGACATAATTTCTTTACTCAAAATTCAATGTGATTTACAAGAAGGGAGGCACCTTATTTATAGATACGAGTGCCTTGGAGAGGAATGGTAGGGGCGTAAATGACTACAAGCTTCTAGAAACTAGGTCAAATGTGAGCATATGGGGAAGTCTTCTAGAATTTAGGTCAAAGGTGAGCACATGGGTGACACATGGGTGAGCTTCTAGAACTAGAAGGAAAAATAATTGATTCTCTGGTCCATGCCCGATTGTTCTTCTCCTGAGGATCTTCTGATGGACGATGGGGCTTGTGTCTCCGCTTGAGATGTTTGACCTAACCTTGAATAGTCTTTTGGGTTCGTGGTCAGCTTCTTGTAAAGTTGGGTCATATCAAATCGTGTGAATTCTCCTATGATTTGTGCCTTTTGTGGTAAATATGGTCATTCTGAAAATGCTTGTTTTGAGAAGATTGGTTTTCCTAATCAAAAATAGAACTTTCAAGATCAATAGCAATAGAAAAATATGCACCTACTGTAATAGAAATGGTCATACAATTGATACTTGCTACAAAAAACACGGTTACCCACTTGGTACAAATTTTATAGTAGTGGTCAAACTAATTGAGCTAACAATGTGATTATTTCTTATGAAATTCTTTTTTAGACTTGTCCAAAAGAATAGGAAAACAAAGATAGTCATTTTACATCTCAAAAATATCAAATTTTGTCTGGCATGTGTTTAGACAAAATAGCAATAACAGTGCAGCAACAAATCCTACACAAGTAAATCAAATGAGATCCTTCTCAACAAATTTTAGTCACAAAGCTCTTGAGCAATCTTCAACGGGTAATATTGTTTTAAATTCTTTACATAACACTGAAAATTATTGGATTCTTGATTTTGGAGCAACAAATCATGTGTGCACTGTTTTGTCTACTTTCACAACATATAAAAGTATTAAACTCATTCTCATTAATCTACATAATGGTAATCATGTATATGCTAAATATTCTGGAATTGTATTTTTAATAATAAATTTTACGCTCATTGATGTGTTGTATATTCCTTATTTTTCATTCAATCTTGTTTTTACTTCAAAACTTTCTTTACATCTTAACTACAATTTATTTTTTTCCTCTACCCACTATGTCATACAAGACAACCTAACTCGAGAGAAGATTGGTTTAGTTAGTGTCAAAGTTGGCTTGTACATTTTTAAATCTACTATTTTTCATAATTCTACTACACATAATTTTGTTTCTTCTATCAATTACATTGTTAAGGACATTAACATGTGACATTATTGACTGGGACATCTTTCTGATGAAAGATTGCATGTGTTGAGAACTCAAAATTCATATATTTTTGTTGAAAAATTGCATTTGTGTGATATATGTAATCGTGACAAACAAAAGAAATTTCCTTTTACCTTAAGTACTTCAAAAACTACTACTTTGTTTGATCTTATACATATGACCATTTGTGGCCTTTGTTTTGTTACTTCAATGCAAGGTTTTCAATATTTTCTAACCATTGTTGATGAATTTTCTTGTTATACCTGGACTTTTCTTTTACATACAAAATTTAAAGTTAGAAAAATATTTTTAGTTTTATTGCTTACATTAAAAATCACTTTCACACAACTGCTAAAATCATTCGTACTGATAATGGACCAAAATTTCTTATGAAAGAATTTTTTTTCTTCAAAAGGCATAATTCACCAAACTTGAAATACTTGAGCAAAATGGCATAGTGGAACAAAAACACCAAAACCTTTTAAGCATAACTCGTGCTTTAATTTTTCAAGCTCATTTGCCTCCTCTTTTTTGGGACTTTGTTGCTCAACATGCCACTTTTCTTATCAATTGTACTCCTACTCGCTACAAAACATTGCTTCGTATGAAAAATTAAATGGTACGCCTTGTGATCTATCTCTTTTACGTATTTTTGCATGCCTTTGTTATTCTAGTACCATTACTGCACATAGAAAAAAAAATAGATGATAGATCTGTCCATGATATTTTTCTTGGTTTTCCTCCCTATACAAAGGGATATATTTTTCTCAATCTAAAATATCATGGTATTTAGATCTCAAGCATATAATGTTTTATGAAAATCATTTTCCATACAAATTGAATAATGATTTTTGTAAAGGTCCCAACAATTTATCTCTACCTATGTCTACAAATTATGATATAAATTGTGATACTACTTTTGAATCTGATCACAATAACCATGAGGATTCCATTCAAGTTCATGACATCCTAGATGTACCACCTAGATGTTCCAGCAAACAACATATAACACTAACATATTTAGAGGATTTTCATACTCAGTTCACCAATGCAAACACTGTAAGTACTAAATATCCTATTAGCAAATTTATCTCTTATACGACTTTATCCACTGATTTTAAAAGAACTGTTCTTTCTTTATATTTTCATAAGGAGCCTCATAATTATAATGAGGTATCTAAAAATGCTTGTTAGAAACAAGCAATGCAAGAAGAGCTTGATGCTCTTATTTCCAATCATACCCACTCTTCTTCCGCCAGGGAAGACTCTATAAGTTGTAGATGGGTTTATAAAGTAAAGCATAAGTTTGATGGGACTCTTGATCGCCACAAGGCACGTTTGGTTGCCAAAGGTTACACTTAGTTCGAGGAACTTGATTTTCTTGACACCTTTGCCCCTGTTGCCAAACTAACCACCCTACGACTTTTACTTGCGGTTGTTGCAACCAATGACTAGTTTTTAAAACAACTAGATGTTAATAATGATTTTTTTACATGGAGATCTCTTTGAAAAAGTTTATATGCAACCACCTCTTGGTCTATCTCTTCCTACTCCCCAACATGTGTGCAAACTTCAAAGATCTCTCTATGGGCTTCGCTAAGTTGACAGACTGTGGTATGCTAAATTATCTTCTTTTCTTCTTTCCCATTACTATATTTTATCTTTTGCTTATTACTCTCTCTTTCTGAATCATAATAACAATAAACTAACTAATATCCTTGTCTATGTTGATGATCTTGTGTGCACTAGAAATGATATTGAGGAAATCAAGAACATTATTACTCTACTGGATCAGTACTTCAAGGTCAAGAACCTTGGGGATCTTACATATTTCTTATGCCTTAAAGTAGCCCGCAATAGCAATGGTTTGTATATTAGTCAGCGAAAATACGTCATAGAACTCCTTCATGAGACAAAAATATTCAACTCTCCTCCAATGCCAACTCCAATGACACATTAATCTTGGCTAACTTCTTCTGAGGGTATTCCTCTTAATGAGGCAGAATCTTCAACGTATCACAAATTGATTGGCAGATTGATCTACCTCACGAACACAAGACCTGATATAGCTTTCAGTGTCAACAACCTTAGTCAATTCATTTCTTCCCCAACAAAAGCTCATTAGCAAGTTGTTTTTCACCTATTACGATATCTCAAAAGCAATCCCGACTCTGGCATTTTTCTTCATCGCAATAGTTCCATACAGCTACGAGGATACAATGATGATTGGGCCACTTGCCCTGGAACCAGAAAAATCAATAACTAGTTTTTTCTATCTTTTAGGAGAATCACTCATCTCATGGAAGTAAAAAAAACAACAGACTATCTTCAGGAGCTCCTCTAAGCTAAAGTATGGGGCACATGCAACAACAACTTGTGAATTACAATGGCTCACTTTTATTCTTCAAGATCTTGATATTCCATACATTGAGCCAAAAACACTTTTCTATGACAATCAATCAACCATACAAATTGCATCTAACCTAGTCTTTCATGAGCGTACTTAAGTTATTTCCAATATCCTCCTCAATGCAAATTGCTGACATCTTCACAAAGCCTCTTGCACCAGCTATATTCACTGAACTAAGGTTCAAGCTGGGAATGAAAAACATTTATTTATAGCTTGAAGGGGGTGATAAAGTTATTTTGGGCCTGTATTGGGCCCTTCTTCCTTTTGTATCCCATCATGTATTCTGCCCATGTTTTACAGCTTGATTTTCCTTTATATAAGTCCACCCTTGTAATTGCTAAAGGCACCAGTAATACACTTTTTAGTTTCTCTCTTTTCAATCATTCTTCTCCTTCCCTTTCCTTTAGTGTTCTTAAGTTCGTTCCATTCTTGCTTTCTTTCTCTGTTTGCAAAGAGCGTTTCACAATGTTATATGATTGTTCCCTTTTAATTGTAGAGGGTGTCTTCACCTTTCTTCTCATGTGATTCTTCATTACAGATTCATCTCAACAATTATATTAATACTAGGTAGAGAGTCGAGAATCATGGCGAGGGATTGTACCTTTTGTTAGGAAAGATGGCTTTAAACTAGAGGGGGGGTGAATTGTTTAAAGAGGTTTTCGCAAACTTTTACAAGCTAGAATGAATTTATTTCAGAAACCAATTGATTAAGGAATTCAGTTAGCCAAAACAGCAAGCAAAATAGCACTGCCAAGAAAACAATCGGTTGTTTCTGCGAAACAATCGGTTGTTTATATCAGCAAACAACAAACAAACTGAATTTAAAGAGTAAGGGATAGAGAGATTGTACACAGTTGTTTATACTAGTTCACTCCAACCCAGAGCTACATCCAGTCTTCTCAGAATCCTGAGGAAATCCACTAAGCAATCACACCTTGATCACTTACACAACAACCAAGAGAATGACCTTGAAAACCTCAAGACACACACTCTCCTTGGCCAACACTAAGATTGATGATCTTGAACACCTCAAGAACACACAGCCAATCTCAGCAACAATACAGAAAAGAAATGTTTCAGCAGTTACATAGATTACACTTGTTATAGATGAAGATCTGAAATCAATACAAGTAGAAACCTATCCCAGCACCTTGATCAATCTCTTTAGCTCTTAAGCAATCTCAACAATTTTCCAAAACTCTCTTTTTAAGAAGTTTGTCAAAAGCATTCTCTCATTTAAAACAGTTTTTCTGAATCCATATAAAGAAAGTTTGCTATCAAATCTTAACAAAACCCATAATTGCTTTCAAAAAGATTGGTCAAAACATTTAATGACTGGAGCGTATTCAGTTTCAAATCATTTAAAGCTCAGTCAAAGAAAACAATTTTTCTGTTAAGGTTCCAAAACAAACAATCGGTTGTTTCCTCGAATCAATCGGTTGTTTTGTCACTTAACAGTTTTCTCCATTCAAAAACAGTTTTCAAACTTTCTCAAAACATCTAAGTATAAACAATCGGTTGTTTTGACAGAACAATCGGTTGTTTCAACTTAGTTTGAAAAACTTTTTGAATTATTAAAAACTGAGATGCTAATTGCTTTGAGATTTAATCTAAGGGTGGATTACAACATAAACTACCCCAGAACAAAACAATAAACCAGCACAACAGCATCAAGCAAAGCAGAAGCTTCATCATTCTTCAAAGGATTTGGATTCTTCAAAATCTTGAACACCACTTGGTTCAACACCTTTCTTCCTCTACTTTTTCATTTTATCTCTGGCTTCCTGTTCCCCACTTGAGAGTGGTTCCAATGGTGGGTTGGTGGATGTTTAAGTGCAGAGTGTCAAAAGTTTTTTTCTAGAATGTGGACCGATACAAAAAATAATCACCCTCTCTTTTCATGCAGTGATCTATATATAAAGAAAAGGGGTAAGATGTTTTTGGTGAAGGGAAAAAGACAAAAGCAGGGTTAGTGGTACCAAATGGGGATCCTCTGTGATTCTCAGAGAGTGCAATTACCATTTTTTCTGTGTGTGGCTAGCTGTAGTGTCGTGTATGCGATGCGTAGAAAAAGTGAATAAGAAATGTTGCTAGTGTGCGACATAAAGGATCTGGGGTGTGAATAGTAACATCAACGAATTTTATTTTTATTATTTTTTATTTGATTTTTTTCTTTCTCTTTTTTTCTTTTTTTCTTCTATCTCTTTTTTATTTCTTTTGGTATCATTTTTATCGTTTTATGATTTTTTACTTTTTTATTTTTTTTCTCACTTATTTTTTTTAAAAGATTTTTTTTTTGTTCATTTTCTTTCGCAAGTTTTGTTTAGTGAAAAATTTATTTATCCGGACGAAATCGGGTGTTGATAACTGACACTCTTTACTTAGGTTTTAGTAGATAATATGACAACTTATTGTTTTCATATTATCATAGTAAAAGCTAACTAAAGATATAAACACTGATTTCTTTCGAGTTTCAAAAGGTAAACTCTCATGAAATTTTTTTCGTTTCTAATATATTATTTTATTTTATTTTTATCTTGTAATTTTCTTTTACAAATATCGAAATTTAGGAAGGAAGGTATCAAAACCTTGGTGTAAGGTATCGAAACCTTGTTGTGCAAAAGAAGCAAGGTGTCAACACCTTAGTGCAAGGTATCGAAACCTTGTTGAACAGATGTTGGATGGAATAAACTAGTTACTTTTTTTTTCGAATTATTTAGTGAGATCTTTGATTTTTCCATTTTATTCCACTATGTTGGTATCAATTTTTCTTTTTGGAATCATCAAATTCATGTGTAAATTTGATATCAACATTTTATTTTTTAAAGTGAGGGATGTCGCAACTTTTGAAGTTAAATGTCAAAATTGAGATTTTATTTGTTTGACATTTTCTTTTGAATCGTTGTTTCCATCATGTATGCTTGAATGCAGATATGGGTGAAATGATTGTAGAGTTTTGAAGGAAGTTGGGATCGTGCATCATTAGATATGTGGTCCTTTACATGCCCCTCTAAAACACACGAAACAAAATTTGCCCCAGTTTGGATGCATTGGATGGGCTAGGTAGAGTATGAATTGTTTATTCATGGGGTAACACGATAAAAGGATTGCCCCAGATTTGACAAAAATTGGGTTGGCACAACATCATATGAGAAATGTTGTATTCCTCAAAGGGAATAATCTGTGAGGCTCCATATGAAAAGTTGCCCTAGTTTTGATGTGTAAGGGTGAAGATGAGACTTGGATGAAAGATGAATAGGCATCTGTGTGGTAGAAAGGATTGCCCCGGTGCAACGTTTTTTCACCTGGCATATAGGTTGGTAAAAAAAGATGTTCCCTTTCTCAAAGCATTTTCTTTTTCTGTTTGTTTTAATTTTTCTTTTTTCTATTTTTTCTTCATAGAAGAATTGTAATCATAGTCACATAAAAAGGGGAAAACTAGTATAGAAGAATTGTCATTATAGTCACTGATGTATAAGAGCCGGTTCCAATGGGCTTTCTACTACGTCTAATCTAGTGGAACTTGTCATTCCCAGAGCAGTACCTTTCAAAGCCTAAAAGAAGGATTCTATTTTGTTTCCATCAAATACAATAAGTAAGTTTTAAAGCTATAGTTACAGTATTTTAATTTCAACGTATAGTCCAGTAAGCTTCTCTTTTCTTTTCTACCTATTTCCTTTACCTGGGTGGGTAGCTAACGAAATCTCATAAAAAGAAAGGGGCTGATTTTTTATGTTAGTAAGGGTGGGCATTCCTCGTCTCAGTCATCAATCAATGGGTAAAGCGCAACCAAATCAACTATTATCAAGACTATGAGAACGACAATTTCACAACTATTCTACCCCTCCAATACTACAGAAAGTCATAGATAAACCTCTGTAAATTATATTTAAACACAATGACACTTAAGTCATGGGGATGAAAGTCATTACTGAGACAATGGATCAACAAAAGAAAGATTAGTACCATTTGACTGCTTTTATCTCTAATCTTTCATCCATTTGGAGGTTCATTTTTCAACAATTCAGGAAATTGAAGTAAAGGCTCTACTCCTGAGAAGCAAATATCATACTAAAGACTATTTGTATCTTAAGCATCTTGTTCCAAATGAACTCGGTAGTGGTTGAAGTCGTGACAATGTTAATCATTGATTCGTAGTTTGAGGAAAAGTTGTCTCACACAGTCGGGGAAAACGGGGATTTACGGTTCAAAATTTGGAAAATGGTTAAGGGTTGGACACTGTTTTGTTTTGGATTTGGGAAAAGAAGTTGGAATGAAAGTGTCTTTAAATTTCTTCCAATTCTCCTCACTTGTTGTAAATGCATATCTCTTCCAAATTTGGGTGGAATTTGGGTTTCTCACCATTTTTATTTATTTAATTTTACCTTTGGATTAAATATAAGATTTCCTAGGTTTTTGTTTTCCCGTCCCTTACATTTGTAGGCTAGGAGTTTTTTTACCCACATTTTCACTTTTCTCTTTTTTCCTATTATCTATGGGACTTTTCAATGGATAAGATAAATTTACACATGTATCTCAATTCCTGGGTAATTATCCATAGGAAATTGGGTTTTTTCTTATAGTGAATATAAACATGGGTGTTGAGCTATGAGTCTCAAATGGCTCCTAAACATAACAATCTTTGGACCCGACACCTTACTTGAAAAAGGATCCACATCAACCTGTCTCATCTTCTTTACAATTTGTCCTACAGTTACATGAGGTCATCAACCTTTTATCCACTTCCAAATCTCGAATCCGCCATAATCCTAAAAAAAAACAATATCAATAACTTATTTCACCATGGAGCAACATCAGACTTGGTCTGAGACTTTTCAACCAAAATATTAGAGTTATCAGGGATATGTATATCTCCTTTGTGTAGATCAAGATCATTAGATTCATGAAAACTCTCCAAAGGAGGCATATCATCAAACTCATCATTCTGCATATCATAATTGACACCCTTTTTCAACAGCAATTACAAAAACCAAGGGCTCCTCTATAAAAGCTTCTTAACTAACAGCGATGTGAACCTTTTCAAGAATACATATCAACTTCTTGAGAGAAATAGGTGTTATACTTTTTCAGGTGTAGCCAAATCTTTAGGATCATTAAGGCTAGGACCCTTCTATATCTTAAGGATATAAACTTGTTTACCAGGAATACCCTCCTTAGTTAGGATAACACCAGTCTTCATACCATTTTTTTTCCTCCTACGGTTACACAAACCATGACCAGTCATCCTACAGGAGGTGAAAAAGGGTGACAAATTTTTTAATACTCAAGATTTGCAATGAAAGCAAAATTTGGTCTCTCAACCAAAATCTGGTTAGCCAAACCAAATATAATATCAATGTCAACAAGAACCCTAGCACAAAACCCTCCAAATTTATTCATAGTGCAATCATCAAGGGCAAGAAGGATACCAATCCTTTTTGCTATGGAAAAGATGGCTTTTGGTCATTAATACTTAAGGTGGAGCCTATGAATCCTCATCCAACACTGCACTTTGGTGAGTTTCATTATGGCAGGGACAAAATCCTTGATCCATGCAAAGACCCTTAGAATACCCGAAGCCAAAATGAGCCAACATCAAGCACTCTTCTCATATCTTCAAGGAAAAAAAAATCATAGAATTCTTTTCTAAGGGAGATATCCTAAGCATTTCCATGCAAGATCCAACTTCTTTCATACATTGAGATGTGTAAGCAACTTATCTCCCATAGAAAGGACAATCCTCCCATGAAGATGATTTTTGCAATATTCTAAACCTGCAAGATAGACTACCTTAAAGATTTGAATAGAGATCACATCTCTGTTAATACAAGGAGATGGAAGCTGAGACAGTGAAATGTTGTAGGTATTGTTTAGAGCTTGAGCAAAAAAAATTTTTTTGAGCCTATGTGATAAGTGCTATAATTTAGTAATATTTCATACAAAAAGATAGGCACTTATGGACTTTAATTGATAAAATAGTTATAATTCAACCCTTAATCTAGGATTATAAGATGAATGTGAACGATTTATTCCCAAATTTGTGATAATTTTAGGATTCTAAGGAAAAATGGGGTTAAAAGGGCTAAAGGAGAATGAACAAGTTAAAAACAAGATGAAAAGACAAAGTTAGTGTTGAAGCTGAAGGAAGCTTCTTCCCAACCTGGCTTAAAGTGTGTTTGATGAAGAAAATTGCTTTGGTGCTTTATAGTTTGTAATAAGTCTTAAGTGAATTTTGTTTTTAGGCTTAGGATGTTATAAAGGTGCCTTCGGTCATTGGGGAAGTAATGAGGAACCAATCGGTCATCGGTCATTGGGGGAAGTAATGAGGAACCAATCGGTCATTGGTCATTGGGGAAGTAATGAGGAACCAATCGGTAATCGGTCATTGGGGAAGTAATGAGGAACCAATCGGTCATCGGTCATTGGGGAAGTAATGTGGCACGATCGGTCATCGGTCATTGGGGAAGTAATGTGGTACGACCGGTCATCGGTCATTGGGGAAGTAATGTGGCACGATCGGTCATCGGGATAATCTGTTCCAGTTGCCAAAGCAAGCTTAGATCAAGCACTTAGAGTAATTAAAAGCTTTTCAAAATGGTTTTATAAGTGTTTTCAGAAAAACCTATATTCTGGACAAAAATAAATTTGTTTCCTGTAAAATAAATAGATTATTTTTGGTTCTGTTATGGTTATTAACTGTTTTTCAACTGTTTTTTGAAAAGTGGTTAGAAACTGTTTTCTTTAAATAGAAGGCTTCTCTCACACAACAAAAACTACAATTACGTTTCAATCAGTTTCTGAGTGAGAAGAAGAATTCAAAGGCTTTTGTGAAAGGTTTTCAAAAGGAATTTCAAGTGTGCTTGTTCTAGGAAAACCTTGTGCTTTGTGAAGGTGCTGGTGCAGTTTCTGCAGCAGATTGAACTACTGGTTTGAGTTCTTGCATCTTCTTTTCAGGTGTAATTTTTCCTTTCTCATTTGTTGTAAAGGTGTAAGTGTTAGTCACTCCTTGATAGGGTTTCTTGGAGTGCAAGGTGTGCTGAAATAGGTGTTTTTCAACCTTGTATGTGAGTGTTCTTGTAGGTTTCAAGAACTGCTGTATATGCTGTAATTGTTGTATGTGTTTAGTGGATTTCACCTTGGTGTAAGGTGAACTGGATGTAGCTCTTGATGAGTGAACCAGTATAAAAACTTGTGTGCAATCTTCTTTCCTTCCTTGCACTTATTTTTGGAATTTGAATTGATAACTGTCCAAAATAAATCTGTTCATGTGAAATTGAATCTGTTAATTCTGGGTTTAATAAGAACTGTTCTTCTCTTGGTTGAAACCTTCTTGCAAATATCTGAACAAGTGTGTTCTGTTGTTCCTTCTAATTGAGTAAAATCTTGTTTGATTAAGTTCTGATTGTACGAAGGTGATTTGGAAAAATAAATCTGTTTTGCTTAAAATCAATCTGTTTTTAAGTTCTGCTTGTACAAAGGTAATTTGAAAAATAAATCTGTTTTGTTTGAAATCAATCTGTTCTTTTAATCTCTGTTAAACAGAAGTCAGTTCCTGTTGCAAAAATTTTAAAAGATCAATTCACCCCTCCCCTCTTGATCTTCAGACCCTGCTTAACTCTAACAGTTAGAACATTGAAAACTCGTCCAAGCAAGATCACTCAAGAGGAACTCTCCCAAGACTCACCCAAGGCTTGCTTAAGCAAGTTCACTCCAGTTAAATTAGGCTTTTTCTTGTCAAACTTACTAAAGTAAGCAATATCTCGCTTGAGCAAGATTTCACTTAACTCAAGCCCAATTAGGTTAAATAGAAAGCATGAGGCATGGTCCTATACATCACTAGGAGAATATTGAGAGATAGAAAATCCTAGAGGAGGCATTCAGCAAGGAGAAACATTCTGAATCTTCTTTTCTTGCTTTCCATGTTTGTAATGGCCAACATGAGCGGCTAATTCTTCCTTTTGGGATTGGGAGTAATTTGTTCATCTTATGTATTGAGGTGATATTTATTTATAATATTTTGTTCTTAGTTGATGATTGGTATTGTCATTTTATTATTAAAGTTTGAAACTTCATTCCTGATTTTGATCCTTAAATTTGAATGGAAATTATTTCTAAGCATCCGACCTAAATGATAATGCTTAACATATTTGAATTCTATTAATAGATTTGAAATGTTAATTACTTTATAACATTTGTTCGTAATGATAAGGAGTTTTTATAAATATGCGAGGAATTGATATTTAGGAGACTATCTTAATAATTGTGTAAGTGAGGAATCGATATAAATGAATTTTATTTGTGCATCAATGTCAAACAAGATAAAATGTTATATGTTTTTATTAATTGAAAATAAAAATGAGTGAGAAGGATGAACCCCAATCTTAATTTTCTCAATTGACTCATCTAAATCATTTACTTTGTTTTTATTTAATTTCATATAAATTTCATGATACAAACAACCTTTCAAACAAACTTTTACAAATTGTTTTATACTTAATGAATGTTATATTTTAGATTTTAGAATTGTTCCTTGTGGATTCGACATCCGCACTACAAAAAAACGAAATATTAACAACATAAGATTTGTGTCGATCAAACCCACGAAAAGCCGACACACCAAATGTTGTGTGGACCAATTCAACGCTAGGTAGAAGCAAAAAGAAAGTGGAAGAAAAAAAAAGTAAAAATATTGCATCAACTTGACTAATACATGGGGTAAAAGTATACATTGGCTTGGTCGACAATACATGATCACAAATATCATTAATCATGAATCTTTTTAAGTATGACTATTTTTATATTTTTTTGTTATATGCATAAATATATGTCTTTATTTATTTTAAATTTATAATATTGTAATAAATATTAATTTTGTTTTGAATAATTTATTTTGGAGATGAATTTTAAATTTTGATAAGTTAATGAAATATAAGTTATTTAGTTGATTAACATGTTTAATATTAAAATTATTTAAAGAAATTATTTGAAAAGGTTAAAAAAGAAATGAAAAAAATAGAAAAATAATAATTGAGTAAAGAAAAAATTATGTATTTAACTTTTTCAAATATTATATAAAATATAAAATATTATACATATTTTAGAGATATTATGTATTTAATTTTTTTATTTATTTTTGTGTATGAATTAAATTATTTTGCTTAAACTTAAACTTAGAATTGAGTTTATCAAGTTTTAAATAAATGTTCAAACTATTATGAAATTGATGAATTAAATATCCATTAAATTTAATTAATTAATTTAATTTAAAAGAATTTATAAAAAATTAATTTAATGTAGTAAATATATTAAAGTATAATTTATTATATTTATTATTATTAATGTAGTAAAATGTTTATTAATTATATTTATAATGAAATTTGAAGTTAAGAGTTAAATAAAATTATAGATATGCATCAGTCAGGGCAATGCAAACTATGTATCAACTGTGACGTCGTGTTGCGTCAATTTAGGCCGATGCAAGGTGTGTTAGTTTTTCATCAATCACAGCCGATGCGAAATCTTTTTTAGTATTTGCGTTTTTTGTGCGCCAGCTTCAGCCGATGTAAAGGGTTTAATAAATAGCGAAATTTCGGTTCTCTCTGTTCAATTTCTCCCAATCCCCAAATTCAAAGCCTAATTTCTCTATTCTCTCTCTTCAATCACTCGACCTTCACCGTGCCTTCGTCTCTGCTGCCACAATCTCTCCATTTGTCTCCCTCTTTATTTGCCTCCGCCAACGCTCCTTCTTTGCGAGGGTTTCTTCTATCCCTTCTCTCTAGTCCCTTTCTTGATTCTATATATATTATGGTATAATTTATTTATTATTTTTTTCTTCATTTCAGCTTTAGCTCCACCACATCCACCTCTAGCATCCCGAAGGTGCAACACCAGCTCCCTCTTTCATTTAAATTTCTAAAAGGTAAATTTTTTAAATTGAAGTTTCAGTTTTAGTTGGTAGTTGTCAAAAAACGATTATGATTGTTGGGTATTGTAGTTTATGATTGTTTTTGTTTATGAATGTTTTCGTTTATGATTGTTTCTCTTCATGGTTTGGTTTGGTTTAGGAAATTTTGTTGTTTATGACTGTTTTATTTTATGATTTGGGAAATCTTGTGGGAAATTTTGTGGGTACTTATGTGAGTTCTGTGGGAGTGTAGCTGCTAAGTAAAAATTTTGTAGTGTGTCTAGGAGGTGCAAATAGTAAAGTGTTGGGAGTACAAATATGATAGTGGTGCTTCCATTTTTTCCGTGGGTCAGGCCCACGCTAGCATTTTTTTTGTCTAATTTTGCGTCAGTTAAACCGACACAAATTCTAATTTTTTTTTTACTATTTTGTTTGCGTCGGCTTGTCTAATGCATTTTGGCATTTCTGATACACCTATGTCGATTTAGCCGACGATATTCCGTTCATATTTACGTCGACCAATCCGATGATATTCGTATCTGTCTCGTGTTGGCTTGCCCTACACAATTTGTGTCGCTCTCGTTGGCCGATGCAAATTAACTTTGCTTCCACACTTTTCTCATCGACTTCTTGGTCACCACATAGCCGACGTTTATTTGTGGGTTTTCTTTGATTTTTGTCTATTTTTTACTAACGTAAAATGTTGTTTTTGTTGTAGTGTCATCCTTAAATACAAGTTAAGGACAATTTATTATTTCTGACTCACTTAGTGTAAAATAGTCATCACTAAGTCACAGAATTCTTTAGCATATAGATTAGAGTCTTGATCCTTTAGACAACCCCAGAAAATCTGAAAAACCGAAAACTCCAAGCCATACTGCAAAAGGAAGCAAAAGAACCAAAAACCATAGAGAAAGCCAAAAGAAAATCAAAATGAAAAATTAAACAGAAGAAAATTGCTCAGCGCAGTACAACCACGTTGAGCGCAATGAAGAAAAACCAAATCGCCTGAGCGCAATCCAGGAATGCTCAGAAAAACTGTAGAAAAAAAAAAGAACTCAAAAAACCAAAGAGAAAGATCAAGGAAATACAGAGGGAGAAAACCGGGAGAAATATCGTCAAAACCCAAGATAGCATAACCAAACACAAAGAACCATACGAAGGAAATCTTGAAGAGAATCTGATATGAACGATCGTGTGTATAAGTGTCTAGGTCCTCTCGTAAGAGATTTCGAAGAACGATTAGGCTTTGGACAATGGGAACCCTAGGTGGCTTCTGATTATACCAAGAACAAGAAACAATGATAGAGCATATGATAGAGAATTGAGAGAAGGAAACAAGTTGCATATATTATTCATATTCCAGATAATAGTTTAATACTCTATTTATAGAGTACTAAAGATTACAAATGATAGAGATATATGATAGAAACTGCTAACTAAATCCCAACTAACTAAATTCCAACTAACTAAATCCCAACTAATTAAATCCCAATTAATTAAATCCCAACTAATTAAATCCCAACTAATTAAATCCCAACTAATTAAATCCCAATATCTACCAATTAAATCTTAACCATCCAACAATAATATTAATCAAATCCCAAAACTTTAGTATATAACAATGCCCTCCCCACAACAACATTCTTGCCCTCAAGAATGGAACAATGGGTACTTTACAGGTCTTTTGTTGACGGGATTAACTCCTTGAATAAAGGGAATATGATGATCATGGCCTAGTCGAAAAGGTGGTAATTGTTGTGGTTCTTGAAAAACATCTGCAAATTCTTGGACTGAATTTGCGATCTTAGTCGGAATATCCTTTTGTGCGGCATGTGTAGTCAAGGAATGCAACAACATCTCCTCCTTTGTACCAATGTGAATCATAGATAAATGCACACCTTCAAGAAAAGTGTTACTCAACTGCTGCTTGGGTGTAGGTTTGATCTTGGGGGCCATAGAGCCATGTAGAACATGTCGCCTTCCTTGTACATTGAACTCCATAGTGAGTTTGTCGAAATTCCATAAAATATCGCCCAATGTTATGAGCCACTCAATTCCCAACACTAAATCGCAAAGGAAGGAGGAGCATATCAGCAGTAAAAGTTGTGTGCTGAATTGTACAACTAAAATTTTTTACCACAGAAGATATTTTTATCTTTGACCCATCTGCTACCACGATATTTAAAGAGGCAATCGTATCAATTATGCACCCATATTGTTGAGCCATTTGGGCATCTAAGAAATTACGAGTGCTACCACTATCAATGAGAATATGTAAAGGTCGTTTTTTATGATATCCAGTTATTCTCATAGTTTTGAACCCAGCCACTCCGGTTAATGCGTAGACTGAGATTTGTGGCGCCTTCCTTTGCAATAATTTAGTCGCGTCACTGGGAGGACTATCATGTGAGTCATCTTGTTCCTCCATCTCCATGACATGAAGTTGTAATTCCTTGTGTACCCTACTCTACTCCATTGAATTAGTTGGGATTTAATTAATTGGGATTTAATTAGTTGGGATTTAGTTGGAATTTAGTTAGTTGGGATTTAGTTAGCAGTTTCTATCATATATCTCTTTAGTTGGGATTTAGTTAGCAGTTTCTATCATATATCTCTATCATTTGTAATCTTTAGTACTCTATAAATAGAGTATTAAACTATTATCTGGAATATGAATAATATATGCACTTTGTTTCCTTTTTTCAATTCTCTATCATATTCTCTATCATTGTTTCTTGTTCTTGGTATTAATCGGAAGCCACCTAGGGTTCTCTTTGTCCAAAGCCTAATCGTTCTTCGAAATCTCTTACGAGAGGACCTAGACACTTATACACACGATCGTTCATATCAATTGGTATCAGCTTGGACCTTCCTGGACTTTCAATGGCTGATTCAACACGTTCCGCTCAAGCTGCTAAGGAGATGGAAGATCGAATCTCCCAAAGGATGGATAATAGGTTGATGGAACTTGCAAATACATTGCAAGAAACCTTGACTCGTTCTATGAAAGACACCATACAAGAATTACTTACTCAATCTCAAGGAGAAGGCACCCATGGCCTCTCACATGACAACATGTTGCGTGGATCTCGAACAGGGTCTTCTTATGTGTGTGGCACACGGTTGGCTCGCCTTGACTTCCCCAGATTCAATGGAGAAAATGTTAACCAATGGATTCATCAATGCGTAAATTATTTTCTCATTGATAACACCCCAGACGCATTCAAGGTGAAGTTGGCAATTGTGCATTTAGAAGGCAAGGCCTTGCAATGGCATACTGCACTTATGAAATCAAGTTTAGATATGGGTACACCTTCATGGACAACATTCACAAAAAGTCTAATCGATCGGTTTGGTGCAATTGGCGATGATCCCATGGTTGAGTTGATGCGTTTACGACAAAAGACTTTTGTTGATGCCTATCATGAAGAGTTTGATTCAATCATTACAAGATTGAAGTTATTTGATGATCATATTCTAAGCTGCTTCCTTGGTGGATTAAAAAAAGAAATCCAATTGATGGTAAGAATGTTCCAACCTACGTCTCTACAACATGCGTTTACTTTGGCCAGGACGTATGAAGCAGCCCATTCAAGCACTTTGATGGCCAACTTCGACAGGGGAGTCTTAGGTCCAACACCAGTGCCTATATCATCGTCTACTCCAATCAATGAGGCCCCCAGACCCAACCCAACACGCCACTTAACATCGGAGTTCATAGCAGAACGCAGAGCCAAAGGCCTTTGTTATTTTTGTGATGAACCCTACTCAATGGAGCACAGTAGGGTACACAAGGAATTATAGCTTCACGTCATGGAGATGGAGGAAGAAGATGACTCACATGATAGTCCTCCCAGTGACGCGACTAAATTATTGCAAAGGAAGGCGCCACAAATCTCAGTCTACGCATTAACCGAAGTGGTTGGGTTCAAAACTATGAGAATTACTGGATATCATAAAAAACGACCTTTACATATTCTCATTGATAGTGGTAGCACTCGTAATTTCTTAGATGGCCAAATGGCTCAACAATATGGGTGCATAATTGATACGATTGCCTCTTTGAATGTCGTGGTAGCAGATAGGTCAAAGATAAAAATATCTTCTGTGGTAAAAAATTTTAGTTGGACAATTCAGCACACAACTTTTACTGCTGATATGCTCCTCCTTCCTTTGGGGTGTTGCGATTTAGTGTTGGGAATTGAGTGGCTCATAACATTGGGCGATATTTTATGGAATTTCGACAAACTCACTATGGAGTTCAATGTACAAGGAAGGCGACATGTTCTACGTGGCTCTATGGCCCCCAAGATCAAACCTACAACAAGCAACAGTTGAGTAATGCTTTTCTTGAAGGTGTGCATTTATCTATGATTCACATTGGTACAAAGGAGGAGATGTTGTTGCATTCCTTGACTACACATGCCGCACAAAAGGAGATTCCAACTGAGATCGCAAATTTAGTCCAAGAATTTGCAGATGTTTTTCAAGAACCACAACAATTACCACCTTTTCGACTAGGCCATGATCATCATATTCCCTTTATTCAAGGAGTTAATCCCGTCAACAAAAGACCTGTAAAGTACCCATTGTTCCATTCTTGAGGCCAAGAATGTTGTTGTGGGGAGGGCATTGTTATATACTAAAGTTTTGGGATTTGATTAATATTATTGTTGGATGGTTAAGATTTAATTGGTAGATATTGGGATTTAATTAGTTGGGATTTAATTAGTTGGGATTTAATTAATTGGGATTTAATTAGTTGGGATTTAGTTAGTTGGAATTTAGTTAGTTGGGATTTAGTTAGCAGTTTCTATCATATATCTCTATCATTTGTAATCTTTAGTACTCTATAAATAGAGTATTAAACTATTATCTGGAATATGAATAATATATGCACTTTGTTTCCTTCTCTCAATTCTCTATCATATTCTCTATCATTGTTTCTTGTTCTTAGTATAATCGGAAGCCACCTAGGGTTCCCTTTGTCCAAAGCCTAATCGTTCTTCGAAATCTCTTACGAGAGGACCTAGACACTTATACACACGATCGTTCATATCATAATCTTGGAGCACTTTCTCATGCTCTAATATTCCAAAACCAAAGAATTTCCACTATATTTTTATTGAGTTTATTAATGAAAACTTTTCTATTTTTCTCATGTTATACAAATAGGTGGATTTCCGTATATATAAAGTCATGCATTTTCCACGTAAAATAGGTGATAAAATTTATCTACAAAATCTACTATTTAACCAATGTTCAACACTTGGCTATGTAACAAAATTTAGACCTGCACGACACGTATTTCATATCACTATGACGATCTGTCATGGCAATCATCTGCAATCGTAATAGTTTAACATCATTTTCGGCCAAATTCACATTACATAAGGTCAAACTTATTGAACAGGTTTAATCTATCACTCTAACACCCAAATATTCTTTCATGTGACTGATTCTTAGATATATAATATGAATCATTTCTTTTATTAATTGTGCTGCTCATGAAATCTAAAACTCCAAACCGTTATGTCCATGATGATAAGAGAAAAAATTCCTTAACTAAACTAAATCATTTGAATGTAATAAATTGTCTTAAAAAATGGTAACACATTCCACAGTTTTGGGGATTGAAACTTTGAAAAACTATAGCTCCATGACAAGTGACAAATATGAAATAATGCATATATAGTTAACTAATCAAATAAACCGTTTCACGAGAGTAGGAAATAAACATTTTCCTTATCTACCATTCAGGATTGAAATGGTTACTTCATTGGTTGAAGAAGTTTGGCTTCTAAATTCTGATTGCTCTTCATTCAGGATCCTATCTATCAAAAAACCAGGTTCCTTTGGTTCTGGTAATTCATTATCACTACTTAACATAACAACCACAGAGGACATGTTTGGTCGATCATTAGGTTGACGTTGAAGGCATAGAAGACCGATGTGAATGGAACGTACTGCTTCTGATAAGATACTTGCATCCTCCAAACAATTATCAATCAATTTTTCTGGTGTGCCTTCTTTCCACAACTTCCATGTCTACAAAATCAAAAAATAAGTTATTATTTATTGCTTTGATATATATGAAAGTAAAGCTGTTATTTTTTTTGCTTACTTACATGCCCAATAAGATTATGACTGTGGTGTGGATAGGTAACTTCTCTGTTCTTTTTTCCACTAACGATTTCCAGCAATAATATGCCAAAACTAAATACATCAGATTTTGTGGAGAATAATCCATGGATAACATATTCAGGTGCCATGTATCCACTATAAGAAAAATCAAGGGTTAGTTTAAAATTTACATGCTTCATAAGAAGATCTTAACATCAGCAATAGTACTTACTATGTTCCTACAATCCTGTTAGTATTTCCTTCAATTTGATCACCTCCACACATTCTTGCCAAACCAAAATCTGAAATTTTAGGATTTAAGTTGTTGTCCAATAAAATATTACTTGCTTTTAAATCTCTATGTATAATTCTTAATCTAGAATCTTGATGAAGATAAAGAAGTCCACGAGCAGTTGCACATAAGATATGAAAGCGCTTAGACCAGTCCAAAATCTCACTTTTAGTTGAATCTGTCAAGGTTACAATGTTAGTGTTAGTCTTTATTTATGAAGATTTTTGGAAGAAATTTAAGTTCTAAAATCTCTTTCAAACATTGCATACTGACCGAAAAGAAATGAATCTAAACTTCTGTTAGGCATATATTCATAGAGAAGCATTTTCTCCTCTTCTTCTATGCAGCAACCAAGAACTTTAACTAGATTTCGGTGTTGCAGTTTGGCACACAATATAATTTCATTCTTAAATTCTGTTAATCCTTGTCCTGAACTCCTAGATAGCCTTTTAACAGCAATTTCTTGTCCGTCTGCTAATACACCCTAAATTTCACATTTGAAACAAGTTTGACAAAATGAATAGTTATTTCATTAGACATGTTCACCAATAATTCATTTGTAAAAGTAAAGCACATGATATGGTGCTATTTACCTTGTATACAGGCCCAAACCCACCTTGCCCAAGTTTGTTGTCAGTTGAGAAGTTGTTGGTAGCATTAACTATTGTAGCAAAATCAAACAACGGTAGTTCCATACTATCTTCTTGTCCAACAACTTTATCATTCTTTACTACTGACACGTTTTCTTCTAGATTAATTATATAAGTAGACCAGCGTCAGTGTGTTTCTATTTTTTATTTGAAATATAAATGAACTTTCTGGAGTATCATCAAAGTTTTCAGGAGATATTTAATGTCACTTTTGAGACCACACTAAAAACAAAAAGGTATTTATATTATACGAATGATTTTAAAGTAAAATTCGTATATATCCTAAGATTTTCTGAAATTAATTCTAAATAAAATTGTACATGACACGTAATTGATATTGAATCTTGAGTTGTATTGTTTTATACTATAATCCTCTAAAATCATTCGCATAATATATCATTTACCCAATTTTGTAAAAAAATATTTTTTTAACTAAAATCTAATTTACAAAAAGAATCGCACTGTGCTTACGAAACTTACCTTCATACTTCCTTTTTCTCCTGTAATAGTATAGGATTGCCAATAGAATCACAAGAACAGTAGGAGCCACGGTGGTACCTATCAGCAACAATGCCTTCTTCTTGTGGGCATCTTTAGGATCTGCAGTTATCCTTGTTTGTCAAATTCAGTCCTTTCATTTTCTTATTTCCTCTTCTGGCATTTCAATGGTGCTTTCTTTCATTTATCTATTAACTTCACTTTCAACATATTTAATCAAAATTCTGACCTAACAATCTACTGCACTGCATTGTCATATCAGTATTTTTTTTTTTTCTATTAAAATGTCTAAGTGGGATGAACAAGAAATCAAATTCACCAAATGAATGATAAAAAGGTCACATAATTACGATTTAGCAGATTAAAGAATTAACAATATTAGAAGTTATTAGATGAAGATTAAAGTATTAATTTCACCTGTCCGTGAATCTGCCATTCGAATATACAGATATTGCCCACTTTGTGAAACAACTTTCAAATCAATAAGATCACCGAACCAAATAGAACACCCACTTCCTGCTCCTCTTATATCCAAGTTTGCATAAGCCGTGCACGAACAATTTTCCCAACACTTTACCTTGCATTCATCGAGTGTCATGCTTCTATTAACCCATGAATGTGTCGTATCAGGATACTTCAACCCAACAAATTTTCTAAATCCATCTCTCCCATCTACCCTGCACCTCCACGGTTCACTTCTCACACACCCTTGTGACAAGTCCATAGTCTCTGAAGACTTCGGTTGAAATCCTTCTAAACACTGGCACACAGGTGATGCATCAACCATGCAATTCGCATAAGAACCACATGGATTGTAAGTGTCACAGATATCTCTTGGAGCGGTTTGGAACAACCTCCAAGTTCCGTTGTCGGGGATCCAAATGATCCGTTGGCGGCGGAAAAGGGTTTGGTTCATGACAACTATTGAGATCAGGGACTTGTTGATTGATCTGTATGAGTAGTACACTTCATCGTTGTTGTTGTTGACCAATTTGTAAACAAAAAGAGGGTGAGTGGTTAACCTATTTGAACCACCAAATGCACCACTGAATCGGACACCATTCCAAGGGCCACTCCTATGGTACTTAGATGTTCCCTTCCAAAGAACCATTTCAGGGTTGCCGTTAAATGTGATGCCCCATGTGAAGTTTCCAGCAGAAGGGTCATCCCAGTTCTTCCACGCAGTAATAATTCGATTGAGACCGGTTTTCTTGTTCCATCCAAGCTTCATTCCTGGTAGCAATGTGTCACAAGGGTAGTCAAAGCTTTGCCACAAGAACTTCTCTTCATTATTGCTGTGGTCATCATCGTTGCGGAGTATTAAGTTTCCGGTGTTTAAGAGTTGCAAAATGGGTGGTCTCAAAGGCTTTGTTGTTGTGTTTGTTGACCAGTGAACTGTGTTGTTGTTGGAGTGAAGGAGGAGGTTTCCGTCGTTGGTTATGGTCAACTTGGTGGAGTTGTCTTTGAGAGGGTGGTCACGGTTCGCAACCCAAACAATGGTTTTTACTGGGATGTTTTTGAACCAGATTCCTAGGTAACGGTTTGTGGAGTTTCTTAGGGAGAAGAAACCCAGTTCGAAAGTTTCATCTTTGGACGATAAGGTGGTACCATCATGGAGAGATTGTGAGAAGGTAAGCGTATCAGTTGAGAAAGCTTTTGAAAGGAGAAAAAGTAGGTTGCAAATACCAAGTGTGAGAGTGAAAATCGTCATTGCAGTGTGATTGATTCCAGTGATAACTGGATTGAATATATGTGCATTTATTGAGGGAATTGTATGTATTACTGTGTTTGTTGAACATATCTTGGGCATCAACGATGGCGGATTGACTTTGGGTTCGTGCATGGGCCTATGATTGTAAGTACTACTTGTTTTTGGAGGCTTATCATTTATGTTTGGGTATTGATAGATTGACATTTCGTTTTGTGAGTGTGAGTGTGTGTGTGTGTGTGTATATATATATATATATATATATATATATATATATATATATATATATATATATATATATATATATATATATATATATATATATTCAACTTGTAACTTCATAAATTATTATTTTATTATAATATTTTATGTATATTTATTTTTATTAATAGAATATTTTATTATGAAAACCAATTGTGAAGTAAATGTATACAGATTTGGTTCCCTCTCTTTCAAGCAAATAAATTTGGTTAATGAGCTCGTATTAATTTTTAGAATATGTTTATTATTAGTTTATGAAAGAAGATATTTATTTATTAAAAATATTTTAAAGACTAAAAGTTTTTATTATAAAAAAATAATAAATACAAACTAATTTTAGAAAAAAAATAATTAGTTAATATATTGATTAAAATAAATATTATTTTAGATACTAGAAAAATTATTAGTATTTAAAATAATTTTTATCATTAATAAATAATTTTTAAATTGTATCTAATTAGCTATAAAAGTTTTAATCACTTACCAAAGTTATAACTACCTATCAAGATTTTAACTACCAAAACTAAAACCTTGACAATTAATTAAATATTAACTTAAAAATTATTTATTAATAATAAAAATTATTTTAAACATTAATAATTATTTTAATTTTTAAAATAATATTTAATTTAATTAAATAATTTATTTTTTAAAATTAATTTATTTTTATTTAATAATTAATTATTATATTGACTAAATTAGAGATCATTTTAGAGACTAAAATTATTTTTGGTTTATAAATTCATTTTTATTATTGTTATATAGTTTTTAAATTGGTATCTAACTAGTTACAGGTTTTAATTCTAAATTTGGTAGAAAAAATCTTGGTAGTTAATTAGATACTAATTTAAAAAATATTTAACAATAATAAAAACTAATTTAAAAATTAAAAAAAAATAGACTTTAAAATTATTTCTAATTTAGTCAATATAACAATTAATTATAATATTATAATTAATTATTTTTTGTCTCTAAAATTAATTTTTATTTAATAATTTTATTGTAGTGTTATCTTAACTACAAATAATCAAACAATTACACTAAGCAATAAAATAACAACTCTACACATTCGCTTATTATAATTGTAAATTATTTATTTTATTTGTAAAAATTATAGTTCAAATACTTGTTTTTCTTATAATTCTGTCCCCACTTAATTTCCAGTTATGTGACAATAAACAGCGACTAAGGTTTTTGACTCATAACTAAGTGAAGAACATATTAGTATTGTCTTCAAACATTTTTTAGAATTCACTTTTTTTTTTACATTAAGAATTTCAATTTTATGTAATAATACATTAGGATTATGAATTTAACTGGGAGAAAATGGATGATATATTTGCAAAGAAAAAAACTTCTATAAAATAAATTTACAGTGTTTACTTAAATTTATATACAAATTTAATTTTAGATCTAGGACATTTATTTATATGAATATTACGGAACGCATATTGATTAATGGAATTCGTCAACTGATAAGACTAAAGGCATGTTGTCGTAATTAAAGACATGGTTGAACCCAGACAAAACTTTGAGATTTTTATTTAAAAAATTTAATTATGCAAATTCATAAAGTAAAAATGAATAATAACACTTGAATTGAAGTAATCAAGAATTATATCTAACCTTTGTTAATTCAGCATTTTGAGAAATAGAAGAAACTAATTTATTTGAATATACGTGAATATTTTGATAATAAAAATATTAATGATTAACACCAATCTTTACATAATTAAATTTTCAAACTTAATTTTAAAAATATTTAGAGCATTGTTATTAAACCCTTCTAACTCTCATAATAAACAATTGTACTGGATTAGAACTCGTAGCGCTTAGAGTTTGTTGGTTAGACCTCGACAATCTCCCTCAGACAGGTTAGTTCAGCACATGGACCTCACTTGTGTGTCATGTGGCTGGGCTCCAGGTAAATGCACATATTAACCCTCATGCATGTGGATAGCATAATCATCCACGAATAAGATTGATAAAAAAAAGTAAAGAAACGTAAAAGGCTTAAGGATGCGTCTAGCATACCCAAGTCTATAATAAGCAAAGTATTAAGGCTTGAGCCCAGTAACACTAAGGCAACCCAGGTAAAGCTATATGCATGGCACGAAATAGAGTATGAATGGGTGTGTATTAGTATGAGACACATGACCAAGTGCTCAGGGGCGGAACCTTGCACCAAGATTACGAGGTTGGCCCAATATGCTTAATGGGCTTAAGTACGTAACAAATCTATCACGTACTAATAATCAGCAGCATGCGCTTAAAGATAATGATGTTTAAAGATAGAACAATGTATATAATTACTCACATGCTTGTTACAACTGCATATAGATATCTTTGTTAATATCCCGCAAGATATTACGCAAGATTCTCCTGTTATGCGTATATGTCTGTTGCACCTGAAAATACTCTTTGATAGTGCTAACCCTAAAAATATAGGGATATGCACGTGCAGAAGGAACACCTACAGCTTTGGACCTGATGATTATGGGTGCCTGTGGCATGTGGTTTTCTGCTAGAGATATGAGATAATGTGCTAATTTTCGGTTAATATTTGTTTGTCTCAAGTGCAACAGGAACATGGTACACTATAAAAAGGGACCTAAGGTCCCAGATGAAGGTACGCAATAACGCAACCCTAAATACACTCTTGAATACTGAGATTACTTATTTCTTATTCGTTCATAAAGCCCTAACTGACTTTGAGCGTCGGAGCGTGACCGACTGTGAGGGTGCCCTTTGTCTCTACAGGTGAAGCATTCAGTAACCAAGAGAAGTGCAAATTCCAGGGGAGACAGGCGAAGCCTATACCAAACATCAGAGTCAACCGACGGCTATTCAACTAGCAAAAACAACAATTAAATACAATTAGGGAATAGGGTATTCTTATCTACAAAATGTGATAATTGATGAGAAAAAAAGGAAAGAAAGATGATGATAGAGTAACACTAAACAATGTTGGTTCTAAGAGGTATATGATATTGGTTTAAAAATTAATGTAATATAAGATGACGTTGAAAGTGTAAGGTTTCAATATCATTTTAAGATAACAGTAAAAAGTATAAAATTCTATGTTGGTTTGTGAATAATTGATCTAGAAACTTATAACATTTTATCGTAGTTATGGACATAATGTATGGAATCTAGATCATAAAGCACCTTATTTCAATCATATAACATCATACTCGATGTCAATTGTGTCCATAATTTACTATAGGAATGGTGAGGGTTAGCTCTCACAAATAACCGTCTATAAACATACAGATGTTATTTGCGTGGGCTAAGCACACACTTGTTGGACAAGACAATTCACAAAAATTATGAAATCGGCTAAAGACACATAACACTATGAGTTGAAAAAAAAATAAAAAATAGTAATAATTATCTTGCGTCCACGTGGAAGACACAAATGGGGACGCATAATTGATGCAGTGATTAAAAAATATTATTTTAGTGTCATGTAGCTAACATGAAATTTTTTATAACTTTTATAAAGTAATAAAAAACCTTTAATGTGCGTGGCAACTAAGTGAACGCAAAAGAATTAATTTTTTTTTATATGAATTAGTGTTAGACCATTGAAAATCACTTTAGAATTTTGTTAAGGTTTTCAGAAAAAAAAATTGGTTGAATTCTCGAAACAATCGGTTGAATTGACTTGACAACAAAGTCAAGCTTTTCAAAACCTTTTCAAAATCCACTAAGTTAATACAACTTGTTGATTCGAAATTTCAACCTGCTGAAATTTCAACAGCTTTTTAGAAAATCCATCTTTTCAAAAGATTAAAGATACAAATGAACTTGGATCATCTTAAGGAGTGAATTAACAAGTTTCAAACAACTAGACAACACACACA
This sequence comes from Phaseolus lunatus, assembly GCA_013389735.1. Classification (NCBI taxonomy): domain Eukaryota; kingdom Viridiplantae; phylum Streptophyta; class Magnoliopsida; order Fabales; family Fabaceae; genus Phaseolus; species Phaseolus lunatus. The sequence continues at coordinate 40,029,538 of CM023867.1, read as the reverse complement.
CACACACACCCAGCAGCAAGGTCTTCAAGCTTTCCATTTGAATTTGGAGACATCAAAGCATCTTGTTCAACATGATTCACATCTCGAAAGTTCTCAAAATCTGGTCTGGGCCTAAGGCCTGGGATGAACCACTGGACTTTATTTTCTAAGAATACATTGATTTTGTTTAGTCGTTACCATTCTATATGCCTTTTCCGCCTTAAACCCCTTATCCCGGGTAAGAAATGTATGAAAACTATGTAGGAATAGAAGTTGAGTAGAAGAGAAGAAAGATAAATATTATATAGAATAAGATAATAGTTGAGAGCCGTGCTAAAAACTAAAAAATAGTGAAGGTTCTGGAGGAGCTTTCCACAAACCGTGATTTCTAGGAAAATGTAAATAAGGGGCAAAAGGCGGCCTACAAATTGATTATCGTCGTGTACGTCTTGCTTGCTGGGAGAGAGAAAGCTTTCGAACCACCTTTTCTAGCTAGATAGCGAACGATCACTCAGTTTTAGAGCGTCTAATGCCAAAGTTATGAAGTGTAGAATGTGATTTGTGATGTCTTTAAGACTTGTTATTTACAAGCTCTAACGGTCATTATTAATGAATACTATATAAAAGACCCAAACCAAAGAAGATGTAAGAAGCGGAAGAGAAGAAAAGAACGAAGAAGAAAGAAAAATATTTTTGTATAGAACATAAGATTCACATTTGTTGTATACAGAGTGCCTAGTCTATTGGATTGTGTGCTATCCATTGTAAATTCTTCACTCTATGAAGTATACCCAGTGAACTTTGATTATTCTATCTTCTTAGAGTATTTTTCTGATATATTGAGAGGTCTTAGTCTTAGGGGGAGATTATTACTAGTTTACCTGAAGAGGTGGACAATAATTGTACTTGAAAAGGTGGAGAATACTTGTATCTGGAGAGGTGATGGAGACTTGATTAGTCTTCATGCATTCCATGGAATCTTGGATGCGGAAGAAGTGATGGTTGCAACAGAAGTAGGAATTATTGGAGTGCAATGGAGGAAGTGGACTAAAGTCGTGAGTTATATGAGCTTAGGAGAAGTTTGTCCAACTCCTAAATGCGCCTAAGATAACTTCACTTGGAATAACTAACTTAGAAGAGATACTAGAGAGTAAATGATTCAGAATTTCACCAGAATTTCATTACTCAAATCAAATCTCCTATTACAAGAGAGAATAACTCTATTTATAGGCTAAGAGACTTACATGGCAAGCTTCTCAAACCCTAACTTGCATGAGAAGATAGGGTAAGAAACATACCTTGCAGCTCAAGGCATATCATACCCTACCTTGCGGTCCAAGCTTCCTATTTAACCTAGCTTGGTACACAAGGTTCTTCCTGGGGTTAGGGTTTTCTTGTACTTTGAATACAAGGCTTGCCAAAGAAAACCTTAAGAAGTTTTACCTAGCCCCTCAATGACCTCAATTTGTTATGGTTCAAAGTAGTGAATTTAAGTCAATGAATTCCAATGTTCCTTACTATCTGAGACGTATATTTCTCCTCTTAGTTGTGCTCATAGGGTCAATTTAAGTATCAAAAAACTAGTTTGAGAGATAAGAGATGTAATTCTCTAGAAAAATGAGTTTTAGGATTTGAGGATTTCAATTGTTACTCAAGTTCCTGAAATTTTAGTGACAAAATTATCATTCATGTCAATACCACTAGAGTCATATGTGATGATCCCTTTGAAATTGATAGATAATGATTGTCCAAAAAACATATTCTAACCGAAAAACATAATGTCTAAAGGGTAACATTAGTTGACAAATAACAACCAGAAAATGGTGTACCTTTACCTGACACCTAAACTTTAGACTTCCTAGCAACATCCAAAGTATATCCTTATATCTTATGTTTAATTAAGAGTTTTGTTAAAATCCTTAATGAATGTTCCTTAACATTGTAGCACCAATCAACACTGCACATTTTGTTTTACACATTCCTTTGAATGTAAGGATCTAGAAAATAACCTTAGAGTAGAAAGTGGTATATTTTAAATGACACCTGAATATTTTATTATTAAAATAAAAAGAGCATATAAATAGAAAATTTAGTTATTCAGGTTTCATTTTAAAAGAATCACCATCTCTCTAGAAGTTTCCTTTTTCCTTTCCTCTCCCTTCTCTCTAAGATTTTGACCTCCTCGCTCATCAGTTTGACAATCGAAGTTCACCAGTAGACTCCTGGCAACAAAGACTACAAGACTGCTCGATCAGAATCTCTAATAGAGTAAGTTCATTTTTGCTATTCTCCTTGAGTCAAATTTTGAACTTGTTAGGTTTGTCTCTGTCTATGCTTTGCATATGACTTTTTAGCTTCAGGTTTAATCTCTGTTAACTCAGAGTCCTACTTATATAGTTAGATTTTTTATCAGGACCCTGTGGTGCAGGTTAATTACCTTTAAGCTTTTGGTAGATTTGGAGCTCTTAGTGAGCATTTGCTAAAGTTTAAGTAAGGGAAGCTAGTCTTATTCTTTTCAATAGAACACTGGGTTAGAAGATTTGGATGTGGGGGTGACGTGGTCACCACCTCTAATTTTTGCTTGCAGGGTTATCTCTTTTAAGAGTAAAGTAAAATATTGACTGAAATGGTTGATTTTGAATATTATATATTGATTTTAAGGTGAATAAGTTATTGAAAGTGTTTGTGACTGAGAATTTAAAGTGTTTGAATGGTAATATAAATGAATTTAATTGTATTTGAATAGTTGTTGAATTACTTAAAATGTGATGTTTGATGAGAATTGGTTGTTTGATATTAAATAATGTATGTAATGAGGTGAAAGTGTGATCAATACATAGTATTTTTAGGAAAGAAAATACCGTGTTGAGATTTTTATTAGGGTGTATTGATTTGTGAGTGTCGAATGAATGAGACAATCCTGACTCTATTGGTATAATGGAATCATATAGATGAAGTTATTCAGTTGTTGAGAGTCAAAAGAGATTCATTTGACTGAGTTTGAGGTTTGAAAGAACTTATCAGAGCAGATAAAATAGGTTTATCTTGTCATATGAGATGATGAGATGATGAGACATTGAGATGATTATGCGTGTACTGACCAGTCCTCGGACATCAGCTGGGTCCCACAGCATGAGTCAGAGCCACGCGGAATAGACCCCACAGGGTGACGAGTCATCAGCCTGCAGAGAGGGGTGACGAGTCATCAGCCTGCAGAGAGGGGTGACGAGTCATCAGCCTACAGAGGGGTGACGAGTCATCAGCCTACAGAGAAGGGTGACGAGTCATCAGCCTACAGAGAGGGGTGACGAGTCATCAGCCTACAGAGAGGGGTGACGAGTCATCAACCCATAGAGACGGGTGAGTAGTTGTCAACACCAGGATGGGCGGAGGTGTCATCGTCACTCGGCAGGTCGAGGAGTCCTCGGCAACAGAGTATGGCGAGGTGACATCGGCCTTGGGTGATTTGAACAGCGTAACAGAACAGTTAAGATTGGTTCCCAGAGGGGGCCAATGACCAGAAATACCCAGAGGTAGGGAGTGGCCTGGATCACGAAGTGCCTATGCGGGTAGCAGGGAGAGCACAGTTGGGTGTAGAGTCCTGAGGGGATGAGTACTCACCAGAGCTAGGGTTTTCCCAGTAAAGCTACATGCATGGCACGTGAACAGTGAAGGCACTCCCAGAACAGATGGCCCCAGAGACTAGGTGCACAAGGAGGCATCCAGGTGGTCACCCTGTTAAAGTTTGCACTCCAGAGAAGGAAACCTTATGTGCTAGATTACCCTAAGATTGGGTGATAGCGGCACAAGGGTATTCCAGTAAACCCTAAATATGGCTAGTAGCGCAGCGAACCCTAATTAGGGCTAGCGGCGCAGTAAACCCTAGACTATATAAGGGACAGTAAGATACTTCACAAAGGTACGCAGTTTCTAGACCTAAACACAGTGAGAAACTTATACACTTGGTGTTGCTTGCCCTACACTGACTTGAGCGTCGGAGTGCAAACGGCCTCTAGGACGCCCCCTTTCTCTTTTGCAGGTGCAGATTGCTTCGAAAGAACCAAGCACGTATCAACGTGGGAAGGGAGGCGTGTGAGTGTCGTGAGTCAACCGACAGGCGAGTCAACCGGCAGGAACATTTGGCGCCCACCGTGGGGCCCGGAGTAAAACAAGGTCCCATACACGAGAGTGAAAGAGAGAACCACAGAAGATGAGGAATACAAGACACGGATCTGTTCCACCGAATGGAGGCGACAGCGTTACCATGCAACAGCTGATGGAAACGATGCGCACCCTCCAAGAAACGGTGGCGGAATCCCAAGCGCGTCAAGCGCGTATGCAGGAAGACCTGGCCGCCTCACAGGCCAGGAACGAAGAGTTACACCGAGCCAATGAGGAGCTACGCTTGAATTTGCAGCACATACAACAAGCTGGAAATCGTGGGGAAGATGATCGAGCCCCACCAGTGCCTCCAAGGGCCTTTCCCATGCCTTTCTCCCAAACAATCATGAACACGGTGGTTCCAGCTACCTTTGTGGGACCCAAAACTGTGTTCACCGGGAAAGAAGATCCTGAAACGCATCTCACTGCCTTTCACACGCAGATGATGTTGTCAGGAGGATCCGACGCAGTGCACTGTAAACTCTTTATGGCTACACTGACAGGGACTGCGCTAGAATGGTTCGTGAGTTTGCCAGAAGGACATATCACGTCTTTCGCTCAGTTCTCCGCGCTGTTCAGGGAGCAATATCTTGTCAACAGGGCCCCCCCACCAGTGTCTTACGATCTTTTTGATGTGAGACAGCATCAGAGAGAGTCCCTCAAAGATTACCTTAATAGGTTTGGGGCGATGGTGGTGAGGCTGCACACCAAGGATGAAGACATGGTGGTGCACGCCTTCAGGAAGGGCGTATTGCCAGGGCCTTTCAGCGAGTCCCTAATACGCAGCCGCCCCAAAACCTTCAGTGACATAAAACGGCGTGCTGTGGCCCACATTGTCGCCGAGGGGGAGCTCAGCGAGAAGAGAGAAAGTGCGGTTTCGTTAAGGCCCCGAGTGCCTAGCCGGCCTCAACCGCTGAGGGTACATGAGGCGACCACGAAGAAAAAGGCTCAAGGGAAACAGAAGCCCTATGAGCCCCGAAAGCCGCAGCCTAGGGGGCGAAACAAAGATGACATGCCCCCTAGGCATGAGTTCGTGGTGGAATTGAAGGAGCTGATTGCCATTCCTAATGTGGCAGAAAGATTGAAAGTGCCCCCGCAGAGTGACAAGAGGTTGGGGCCCAATAAAAATGCATGGTGCGAGTTCCATCAGGCTTTTGGGCACCCCATTCGAAATTGCCTGGCTCTGGCTCATCATCTGGATGAGTTGGTGAAGAGTGGGTTTTTGAATGACTATCTGAAGGAGGCGTCGGAAGGTGAGACCGTTGCTGCGCCAAGAGCAGACCAGGGGCATGAAGTGCCCATTCACGGGGAGATCCACACCATATCAGGTGGGTTTTCAGGAGGAGGATGTACCTCTTCACAACGAAAGAAGTATGCGCGTTCAGTGATGGCAGTAGAGGCCTGCGAGGAAGATCACTTTCCGGACATCGACCTCGTCTTTACAAAGGCCGATCGCCGAGATGTTGTTCCCCATGACAACGATCCGGTGGTTATTTCAGTAGTCACTGCCGCGCGCAAGGTGCACCGGGTGCTGGTCGACCAGGGGAGCTCGGCCGATGTGATGTTCTGGTCGACCTTCAATAAACTACAGCTGTCCCCTGATCAGCTGCGACCCTACGTCGGCTGTTTATATGGGTTCGCAGGAGATCAGGTAGAAGTGCGGGGATACATAGAGTTGAGGACCACGTTCACCGACGGAATAGCGTCCCGCACAGAGAATATCCGGTACCTTGTGGTGAACGCTCCCTCTGCCTACAATATACTTCTGGGCAGACCGGCCCTGAACCGGTTGGGGGCCGTGGTGTCTACAAGGCACATGAAGATGAAGTTGCCATCGATGGAGGGAAAGGTGGTAACCATCAAGTCGGACCAAAAGGAGGCTAAAAGGTGCTACGAAAATAGCCTCAAAACGAAGAGGGGAGTCTGCATGGTGACCACCTCACCACCGGGAGGAGGAACCAATGAGACAGATATGCCTCGAGGTGATGTCGGGGTCACCCGAGCAGAGATCGCCCGGACGAGGCGACCAGAACCCGCGGAGGAGGTCGTAGAGAAGGAGATCGGAGGGAAGATCTTCAGGATGGGTAAATCCCTATCTCAGGAGACCCAGGATCAAGTAGCGAGAGTTATCGAAAGGCATCTGGACGCTTTCGCTTGGTCCCCCTCAGACATGCCTGGCATAGATCCTGATTTCCTGTGCCACCGCCTGGCGCTGAATCCCCAAGCCAGGCCGGTCCGCCAGAGGAGGCGGAAGTTCAATGATGAGCGAAGGCAGGTAGTCAAGGAGGAAACACACAAATTGCTGAAAGCAGGTCACATACGGGAAATACAATACCCTGAGTGGCTTGCGAATGTCGTCCTGGTGAAAAAGGCCAACGGGAAATGGAGGATGTGCGTGGACTTTACAGATCTTAACAGGGCGTGTCCGAAAGACTCCTATCCTCTGCCCAGCATAGATGCGCTGGTGGACAGCGCTTCAGGCTGCAAATTGCTGAGTTTCTTAGATGCTTTCTCTGGGTACAATCAGATAAAGATGCACCCGATGGATGAGAGCAAGACGGCGTTCATGACAGAGTTGTCTTGTTACTGCTACACAGTCATGCCGTTCGGCTTGAAGAATGCGGGTGCCACATACCAGAGGCTGATGGACAAGGTCCTCGCACCCATGCTGGGACGCAACGTGCAGGCATATGTAGATGACATGGTAGTGACGTCCCAGGCCCGAGGTCAGCATATTGACGACTTGGAGGAGCTGTTCAACACCATAGCAAAGTACAGGTTAAAGTTGAATCCCGAAAAATGCGTCTTTGGGGTGGAGGCAGGCAAGTTCCTTGGGTTTTTGCTCACGGAAAGAGGGATTGAGGCCAACCCAGACAAGTGTGCAGCCATCATAGCCATGAGGAGCCCGACGTCGGTGAAGGAGGTGCAACAGTTGACAGGTCGAATGGCTGCACTCTCCCGATTTGTGTCAGCCGGGGGAGATAAAGGTCATCCTTATTTCCAGTGCCTGAGGAGGAATAGCAGATTCACCTGGACGGCGGAATGTGAGCAGGCTTTCCTCAAGCTCAAAGAATACCTGGCCAGCCCACCAGTTTTGTGCAAGCCTCAACTTGGCACACCCCTGCGTTTGTACTTTGCGGTTACAGATAGGGCGGTGAGTTCTGTCCTGGTACAGGAGCAACAACAGAGCCAGAAGCCCATCTATTTTGTCAGCAAGGTGCTACAGGGACCCGAGACGAGATACCAAGCCTTAGAGAAGGCAGCATTAGCAGTGGTGTTCTCAGCCAGGAGATTACGCCACTATTTCCAAAGCTTCACAGTGGTGGTGATGACAGATCTGCCGATATGTAAGGTCTTGCAGAAGCCCGATGTGGCAGGAAGGATGGTGCGTTGGGCAGTTGAGTTGTCGGAATTTGACATCCAGTATGAACCCAGGGGCCCGATCAAAGGACAGGTCTACGTCGACTTTGTGGCGGAGATGTCTTCAACCGAAGCCCAGCAAGAGGTACCCAATTTCAAATGGGTATTGTCAGTAGATGGGTCCTCGAATCAGCAAGGCGGCGGAGCGGGGGTGATCTTAGAAGGACCCAAGGGGTTGTTAATAGAGCAGGCCCTGCGGTTCGCCTTCAAAGCCAGTAATAACCAGGCGGAGTATGAGGCTTTGATTGCTGGGATGTTGTTGGCAAAGGAGATGGGAGCGCAAAGCCTTATGGCCAAGAGTGACTCATTGTTGGTCACCGGTCAGGTGGCAGGAGAATACCAGGCCAAAGACCCTCAGATGGCCTCTTACTTGGAGTATGTCCAAAGATTGAAGAGTTCATTTGAAATATTTGAACTAGTACACGTGCCCAGGGAGCAAAATGCCAGAGCTGACTTGTTGGCCAAACTCGCCAGCTCAGGCAAGGGGGGCAGACAGAGGACAGTCATCCAGGAGACCCTGAGGGCGCCTCGTACCTATACAGCTGATAACTTGGTGGGAGTCCATCAGATCAGCCAATCAGATGGCAGGAAGAGGAGTCATCGGTCGTTGACTCAGGAAACCTTGAGAAAGCCACGAGTCAACGCATGTATGCTGTTGGGGGTAGAAGCGCCACAGATCTGTCTATTGCAAGATGGTGAGACATGGATGACACCCTACAAGCGTTATATAGCGGATGGAATGCTCCCAGCAGAGCCGGAGGAGGCAAAAAAGATAAAGAAAAACTCGTCCAAGTACACGCTCATTGAAGGCGAGTTGTACAGACATGGGTTTACTCACCCCATCTTAGTCTGTGTGCATGGCGAGCAGTGCGTGAGGATAATGGCGGAACTCCATGAAGGTATCTGTGGTAGTCATATCAGAGGCCGAGCACTGGCCTCTAGGACCGTACGAGCAGGGTATTACTGGCCGACAATGAGGGAGGATTGTACCAAGTATGCACAGCAATGCAAGCAGTGCCAGTTGCATGCTGATTGGCCTAAGGCACCACCAGAAGAGCTCAGATCGATATACAGCCCTTGGCCGTTTCACACATGGGGAATCGACATCCTGGGGCCTTTCCCTTTGGCGATACGGCAGATGAAATACCTTGTGGTCGCCATAGAATATTTCACGAAGTGGATTGAAGCTGGACCAGTGGCACAGATTACAGCACAAAAGATCCAACACTTCGTGTGGAAGAACATAGTTTGCCGTTTCGGCGTACCAAAGCGCTTGGTGTCTGACAATGGCACTCAGTTTGCGAGCCAACAGTTGGGAAAGCTATGTACAGAACTGGGAATCAAGCAGGTGTTTGCATCAGTCGAGCACCCACAGACCAATGGACAGGTCGAGAAGGCCAATCGGGTCCTCCTCAGAGGATTGAAGAGAAGGCTGGAGAAAGCAAAGGGAAGGTGGGCTGAGGAGGTTCCCAGAATAGTATGGGCTTACCATACTACCCCCCAGTCCACTACTAAGGAGACTCCCTTTAGTTTGGTGTATGGTTCAGATGCCATGATCCCTGTGGAGATCCAGGAGAGCTCGCCACGTTTCCAGAACTTTGTGGCTGAGGAATCCAATGAAGAGAGGAAGGTGAATCTTGATCTTTTGGATGAAGCCAGGGAAGAAGCTGGAGTCAAGGCTGAGGCGATAAAGAGGAGAGTCGAGCTCAAACACAGTTCCAAGCTGAGAGCTCGGCGGTTCCAGGCGGCAGACCTTGTTATGCGGAAGGCATCTCCATACCAGATAGAGAACAAGCTATCCCCTAAGTGGACTGGTCCTTTCAGAGTGACAGAGGCCCTAGGGAATGGAGCATATAGACTTGAAACTTTAGAAGGAGGTCCGATTCCTCGAACATGGAATGCGACTCACTTGAAGTTTTATTTCAGTTAAAGCTATGTAATCATGTATGCAACACAATACAGGGGACACTCTTTTTTCCCTTCTAAGGGTTTTTAATGAGGTCACCCAATAAAATTCAGTTAAAGATATATGTTTTTTAGTGTGTTTGTGCAATCACGTTCGAACCTGTCACGTGGAGTTAGAGGTCTCGTAAGTGGAGAGGTAGGTTCGTAGAGAACACCTCCACTTCGAGTGAGAACTTCCAATGTGAAAGAAGGGTTCGCCTAGAGAAATCCTCCTCGCCTGTGAGCGATGTGAGGTCAGTTCGAGCCTGTCACGTGGAGTTAGAGGTCTCGTAAGTGGAGAGGTAGGTTCGTAGAGAACACCTCCACTTCGAGTGAGAACTTCCAATGTGAAAGAAGGGTTCGCCTAGAGAAATCCTCCTCGCCTGTGAGCGATATGAGGTCAGTTCGAGCCTGTCACGTGGAGTTAGAGGTCTCGCAAGTGGAGAGGTAGGTTCGTAGAGAACACCTCCACTTCGAGTGAGAACTTCCAATGTGAAAGAAGGTTCGCTTGGTTAAATCCTCCATCGACCATGAACGATGACAGGTCAGTCAGAACCTACAAGTGGGGTTAGAGGTCTTGTGAAGGGAATGGGGTTCATAAGGAACACTTTCCCCTCCAAGTGAGAACGCCCAAGTTAAGGTGAAGGTTCATTAATGAAGGTAGCGGAAAGACAAGTTACTTGAGGTCCATTTTGCAGGTGTGTTATTTGTGATCGTGAGCCTATCAAATACAAAGCGCAGCAGAAAATGAACAATGCATGAACAAAGTTTTATATTGCAAAGAGGATAATTACAAGAGGTTCAGCTAAAATACAACTGTTTCGAGGACCTATCTGGGCACTATTTGCCCGTCGACTACCTGCAGGGTTGCGGAGTATGGTGAGAGGTCCATCTCAGGATGCACGCAGGCAACCTGAGGAAGGGCATCACCAAAGCCTTCCCCATAGGCGTCAGCGGCATCATCAATAAGCTCAGCTTCGGTCTTCTTCGACAGTTCGATCTGTTGGGCAAGTTCCTCCTCAACCTTGCCCAGCTGAACTTCTCGGTTAATCGCCCTTTCCTCCAGCTTGGCCATTTTAGCTTGAGCCCCCTCTGCTTGCTCTTCCAATTCAATAATCCTGTTGCGGAGGGGGAGTATTTTAGCTTCAAGCTGGAGGGCCTCCTGCCCCTTGGAGAAGAGAAGCTTTTTGGTCTCCTTTTCAGATTGACGGAGACTACCCAGTTCTTGATTGAGGGCAGTCTCTCGCGTGGTCGCTTGACGGAGTTGGAGATCCTTTTGTTCCAGCTCCCTCTTCAGTTGGGTGGCCTCCTCTAGCTTCTGTTCCAGCTCCTTCCTCAGCTGGGCGGTCTCCTCTAGCAGCTCCGCCTCAGCACTACCCTTGACCAGCAAGGAGTTGGAAGCGGCCAAGAACTCCCCGAGACCATGGCTGAGGAGGTTCTCGAGAGAGTTTCTGTCCATGGCCTCCAAAACAGCTCTACCAGGCATTTGAGCGAGCGACCTTTGGAGCAGAGAAGGCAGCTCTGGGGCAGAAGGCATAGGACCAGAAGAAGGAGCACTCTCCCCACCCCCCTCAAGTGTTAGGATTGGCTCAGGAGGGGAGGAGGCGCTGGGAGGGTGCTCCCTAAAAGAAGAAGGGTGCCCTTCTGTGGCAGAAGAGACCTCTGCAGCTGTCTCCACCCTTTTCCTTTTAAAGACGAGGCCGGAGCAGGTGTCCTCGTCGTCAGAAACCTCCACAGGGGCTACCCTCTTGGAGTTTTCAGCGATGGGTTCCAGGGCAACCCCCGCGGGTGATGACGGACCTGCAGGAGCAGAACCGCTAGCATTGCGACGATTCAGCACATCTGCCAGCCTCTTCTTCTTATCGGCGCTGAGCACCATACCTGCAGTGAATTCGAAAGTGTCAGAAAGGCGAAGTATTGAGCAGGTAAATGCAAGATGAAGCAGTTAAATGCAAGATACCAAGGTATACGCTGAGAGTCTCAGCATCATACTCATGCCTAATCAGCTGGGTGGAGTCAAACACCACCCCCCAGCTGGAAATGGTTTGGCAGAGTTCTTGATCGGGAACCATCAACTCCTCGAGCTTGCGCAGCTTCTTGAACTTCAACTCCCCCACCCAGTATAAAGGAAACCCATCAAGCATGGTGGGGTCGTAGGAGCTGCAGCAGACTCTGAAGAACTTTCCCTTGAAGTTCTTGTATGATTGTGAGAAGAGCGTTAGCAGGACTCTTCCTGCCACCCCATTCAGGCTCACCCAAAGCCTCTTACCGGGGCTCTTCGCCTCGAAAAAGTAAAGGAAGACGTCGACGGAGGGGGTGAACCCTAGATTATTGCATAGAATGGAGAACGCCCTGATAAAGGCCCAACTGTTGGGGTGCAGTTGAGCGGGCGCCACGTTTAACTCTGTGAGCAAAGCCCTTTCAAATCCTGTGAAGGGGAGACGGACTTTGACTCTTTTGAAAATGGTGGCGTAGAAGAAGAAGAAGGGTTCCCCATCGTTGCAACGACCATCGGCGCATACGGGCTCATTTACTGTGCAGGGGCGCACAGAGACGTACGCGTCCGTTTCCCTGCCGAAGACGCGTCCTTTAATCTCGTTCTCATCATCCCGGTGCTTGCGGAGATCGTCGAGGGATGTGAGTTTGGAGGTCTCTGCGAGAAGATCCTCAGAAGCCCAGGGGTAGAGGGCTTTGTAATCGACCGCTACCGTTGGAGGAGGGTTGGAAGTGGTTTTGGTTCTGGCCATCTCGAATCTAAACAAATGAGAGCCAGGAAAAGAAGAAAGACTTAGAAGAAAGCAATGGCAGACGAAGACTCAAAGGTGGAATGAACCCAGGAAAGAAGAACAAAACCCTAGAATGCATAATCCGCACGCAAGCCCGTAAACAGTTACAGCATACCGTATGGATGATCAAGTTCACATTATAAAGAAAGAGAAGTCATAAAGATCATACCTTTGGTTGATGAAGAACGGAGAAGTGCGAAGGATCTGTTGGGAAGAAGAGAGCGTGCGCTGGAAGTTAGAATATGCAAAGGTAAGAATGCAAAGTGATGAAACAGTGAAGTGGCGCGAGGTTTTGAAGAGGTTTAACGTAGCCCTAGGGAGCGTAAACGTTATGAATCTCAAACCGTTGATACGGCCACGTGTTAGCAGATGGGAGGGGGTTGGTGAAGTGTCTTCTCAGCGTACTATTCATGTACTTACGCGCAGAGCCACGTAGGCCGCCCAAGACAATGACTTAGTCCCTACGCGGGAAAAAGTTAACAGCTTGAGACTGGGGGGCTTGTGTACCGATCAGTCCTCGCCTATCACTTAGTCTCTTCGCTGAAACAAGTTAACAGCTCGAGACTGGGGGGCTTGTGTACTGACCAGTCCTCGGACATCAGCTGGGTCCCACAGCATGAGTCAGAGCCACGTGGAATAGACCCCACAGGGTGACGAGTCATCAGCCTGCAGAGAGGGGTGACGAGTCATCAGCCTGCAGAGAGGGGTGACGAGTCATCAGCCTACAGAGGGGTGACGAGTCATCAGCCTACAGAGAAGGGTGACGAGTCATCAGCCTACAGAGAGGGGTGACGAGTCATCAACCCATAGAGACGGGTGAGTAGTTGTCAACACCAGGATGGGCGGAGGTGTCATCGTCACTCGGCAGGTCGAGGAGTCCTCGGCAACAGAGTATGGCGAGGTGACATCGGCCTTGGGTGATTTGAACAGCGTAACAGAACAGTTAAGATTGGTTCCCAAAGGGGGCCAATGACCAGAAATACCCAGAGGTAGGGAGTGGCCTGGATCACGAAGTGCCTATGCGGGTAGCAGGGAGAGCACAGTTGGGTGTAGAGTCCTGAGGGGATGAGTACTCACCAGAGCTAGGGTTTTCCCAGTAAAGCTACATGCATGGCACGTGAACAGTGAAGGCACTCCCAGAACAGGTGGCCCCAGAGACTAGGTGCACAAGGAGGCATCCAGGTGGTCACCCTGTTAAAGTTTGCACTCCAGAGAAGGAAACCTTATGTGCTAGATTACCCTAAGATTGGGTGATAGCGGCACAAGGGTATTCCAGTAAACCCTAAATATGGCTAGTAGCGCAGCGAACCCTAATTAGGGCTAGCGGCGCAGTAAACCCTAGACTATATAAGGGACAGTAAGATACTTCACAAAGGTACGCAGTTTCTAGACCTAAACACAGTGAGAAACTTATACACTTGGTGTTGCTTGCCCTACACTGACTTGAGCGTCGGAGTGCAAACGGCCTCTAGGGCGCCCCCTTTCTCTTTTGCAGGTGCAGATTGCTTCGAAAGAACCAAGCACGTATCAACGTGGGAAGGGAGGCGTGTGAGTGTCGTGAGTCAACCGACAGGCGAGTCAACCGGCAGGAACAATGCGCATGGCTATGTGAATTCACAATAAATAGTATGACAGGTGTAGGTCTCTTAATGCTAATTTCAATACACGAGTCTTCCGAAAGTAGAGTCAAGTGTCTGAGTATATGGGTCAGTAAAATCTGACAAGAGTAATGCGGATGATGAACGTGATAGACACTTGATAAAATTGTGAAAATGTGTGAATATTGATGGTTTATATTGATATTTAAAATTTTATATTTGAAGTTTTAAAAATAGCTAGCTTACCCTCTACTTTGTTTTGTGTTTGTTTTCTTTAATCTATGATGATCATGTTAATTTACATGAGAGAGGTTGCAGGTAATAGATTTCACCAGTGAGCCGCCAGAAGATGAGATGCTTTTATTTTGGATGTTTTGTTTTTTTTAAACTTTTGTGTATATATTAAAATTTCTAAGAAGAGGGATATATTTTGAGATACAATGTGAGAAAGTAGTATATATTTGTATGTTAATTAGATATTGTATGCGTAATACATTATCAAATATGGGTAAAAATAGAGATGTGTTCCATTGCCTCCTACATCATGTATTTTTAAAGTTTAATGTTCACAAGGTAAAACCTCCATTTTCCAAAATCAAATTATACCTAAAAATTACTCAACCTCAACAAATAAAAGAGTAATTTTGAAAAGTCGCTTAAATCAATTTGGGTTTTAGGATTTGTAAAGCTACATCATGAGCGAAAACAAAAAGAGTAAACAAAGAGAAAAGAAAAAGAGCGAATAGAAAAAAGAGTGGAAATCACTCACTGTTGAACAAAAATAAAGAGTGAGAACAAAGAGAAAAATAATAAAAATTGAGGATTAAAAATGAAGATGAAGATAAAAACAAAGATTGATGATGGGAAACAAAGATGGAAGATCGAAAAAGGAAAAACAAAGAATGTAAACGTACAAGAAGAAAATGAGATAATAAAGTAAAAAGTAAACAAGTGAACGAATTCTAATGGATATTTTTTAATTTAAAATAAATTCAGTTTAGGTTTTAGATTTAATAGTTTATTAAAATATTGTTTAATTTCTAAATATTATATTTTAAAATAATTCAATCCAATATCATTTAAAAAAAAAAATTATAAAAGTTTAGTTAAGTTGAGGATAGTAAATATGTTATCATCCTACTTTTTAAAATACAAGCATTTAATAATTCTCATTATTAATATAATAATAATAATGAATAAAAAATTTAACAATTATATTAATAAAAAATGTTAAATGATTGTATTTAAAAAAAAAATCTCAAAGTATATGTTTCTTTAAGTTTAATATAAATTCGATTTTTTTCAAACCACTTAGAGAAGGAAATACGGTCGTACGACAACTTTTTCATATACATCTTTTTCTTCATGTACAGTTAATAAGTTTTTTTATAATAATATACTAATAATAAAATTTAAATTAGTTAATAATATTTTTACAACTAATTGAATAGTTAATTTCAATTACTTGTATAATTATTGATTGTGAATAAATAGAGGATGTGATTGATGTGATCTTCACTGGCGGCTCGAAACGCCGTTCGGGACCATTTTTTAATTAATACTTTATTAATGTTCGGGTCAACTGATACACAGTGAAGATAACAAACATCAGGCTGTATCATTTTCATACGAACTGACAACTTTATCTTATTATAATATTTTATTTATATTTATTATTGTTATTATTTTAATATAGTGTTTATTGATGAAAGTATTCATGAGGTAGATGTGTGAAAATATATTTTTCCTTTCATATTACTAAAAAGGGCGCCGACGTTTATACAGTTAAAAAAAATTACTCCAACATTGCATGTCATTATGTTATTATTTTAATTATATTTCTTTTATATTTTAATATATATTACTAAATACGGGATAAAATAGGAGTATTTTGTCTTATATAATATCAAAGAAACATTTTTCTATAAAAAAATTCTGCAATAAAGTACTTATTCCCTCAACTTTCGTGACTTCATGTGAAGCAGTTAACACAATGGCCATTCCACTACCTTTCATCGTCATAGCCAGCTTATTTTTGCTCTCATCAAAAGTTTCCTCTGAAACCAACACCATCACTCAGTTTCAACCACTTACCTATGGAACCAACTTGGTTTCTGAGGAAGGAACCTTCCAGTTAGGTTTCTTCAGCCTAGGTACTTCCTCAAACCTCTACCTAGGAATCTGGTTCAAAAAAATCCCACAGAAAACCATTGTTTGGGTTGCCAACCGCAACAATCCAATCAATAACACCATCATCAACAGCAACAACTCAACAGAGTTAACCTTAACCAAAGAAGGAAACCTGGTTCTTCTCAGCAGCAACAACACCGTTCACTGGTCTACAAATGCAACAGCAAAATCTAAATCGGTGAACCCAGTAGCACGGCTTCTGGAAACAGGGAACTTTGTGCTAAGAGATGAAAAGGACAACAGTTCTGAAAACTACTTGTGGCAAAGCTTTGACTATCCTTCGGACACGCTTTTACCAGGAATGAAGCTAGGGTGGGAAGTAACAACAGGTCTCAACAGATACCTCACGTCTTGGAACAATTGGGAAGACCCATCTTCTGGTCATTTTTCTTATGGAGTTTCAAGAGGCAACATCCCCGAAATGCAACTTTGGAACGGTTCATCAGTGTCCTACAGAAGTGGCCCTTGGAGTGGCTTTCGATTCAGCGCCACACCCGCATTGAAGCGTCGTTCATTGATGAATATCAACTTTGTTGACAACCCAATGGAAAGTTATTACCAAGTTTTCCCGCGAAATAGATCGATGATTCTGAGAACGGTGGTTAACCAAACCACGAACACTCTTCAGCGTTTCATTTGGGACGAAGAAACTCAAAACTGGAAGCTTGATTTAGTTATCCCCAGAGACGGTTTTTGCGGCTATAACTACTGTGGCTCATTCGGGTACTGTGCTGTGAAGGAGAACTCTTCAGCCTGCGAGTGTTTACGAGGGTTTGAGCCAAAATCGGCTGAAAAGTGGAGTGCAAAGAATTGGAGTGAAGGGTGCGTGCATATAAGTGAAACTAGGTGCAGGGTGAAGAAGAAAGACGGGTTTGTTAAGGTTAGTAACATGAAGATTCCCGACACTAAAACATCGTGGATGAATCGAAGTCTGACGATTGAGGAATGCGAGGCTAAGTGTTGGGAAAATTGTTCTTGCACGGCTTATGCTAATTCGGATATCACTGAAAATGGAAGTGGTTATAGCGGTTGCATCCTCTGGTTCGGTGATCTATTGGATTTGAGATTTCTTCCAGATGCAGGGCAAGATCTTTATGTTAGAATGGATATCTCCAAAATTGGTATGAGATTTTATTTTGTTTTATCTTGGTTAAATAGAAATTACAATATGTTACTATTCATGAGAGAAATCACCTAACTTAGATGTTTTAATGTTACAGTTATTAACATAACAAGTTCAGTAATGCTAGGCTTTGAAGGGATATATTCAAATAATACAGATCTTATATTCACTAATAATAGAAAGGAATGGTTATTGTTTTTAATATGATAATTTCATGAACTTGCTCATTCTTTTTCAATCTCTTCTAGTTCATCGGTCAATTTCTATCTAAGAATTAGTTAACTTATAAATTGGAGTAGAGAAAAAAATAACAGATTGATCGATAAATTAGAGAGAAAAAAATAAAACAATCATCACATTATTTCATTGCTCTCAAAATTTAATAATATAATACTTAGACAAAAATAAAAAATATTTTAAATATTTAATAAAAGAATTTATAAAAAATCAATTATTACAATTTATAATATTTGTACATATTTTATTATCAATTTTATTTTTTATGATTTGGTAGTTGTGTTTCAAATTTCTTAATTATATATTTTTATTATCATTAAAATATTGTAGACATATGTTTGTACTGGTACGAAGAATCATAACTTGTCTAATGCAAACACTTTAAAGATTAAAATATAATTTTTTTAAAGTTAAAAACGTGAAACCCACTTCTAATTTAAATTTTAGCCTATATCATGTGCTTCACATGTTTTTTTTTTTTTAATTATTTCAATTATATTGTCTATTTCTTTCATTTTTCTGAAGAAAATAAAGACAGTTCAAAGAAAGTGGTGATTGGGATCACAAGCATAGTTTCATCGATTGTTGCGGTGCTTCTAATATTCACATTCGTTTACCGGAGAAGAAAAGGCAAAGGTAAACTTTCTTAATCTGATTCCGATTTCATGATTATTATTTTTAAATAATTTATAAACTATTTTTTCTATTTTAAACATTCTATATTTTTCTCTTATTTCTCTCGTCCTGTAAAAGTATCTGAAAAAAAAAAAAACTTTTTGTGTAGTAAAAGTAATTCTTTATTTTCATACTCTGTTTGCGTCTACTATCACGTTATTTGTTTTTAATTATAATTTGATGTGAGGTATATTAATTTATAATTATGATGTATCATAATATAATTTTAAAATTATTTTATATATAAATTTATGTTTTAATAAAAAAATTCTTTATTTTTTAATTATATTTTGGTGTGAGATTGTCAATATATCAACATTATTTTTATATAACGTGATAAATTTTATAGTAATTATTATCATAGATAAATCTAATAAACTTATAAAGTTTTTCTTCCATAATTTCTTTGTCATTCGACAAATAATATCTCTTGTATATTGAGACGTAAATTATGGTTTCTTTTATATTGAAATTTTTTTAACATTATATATTGAATAATGCCATTGGAATCCTTTTTTCAAATAAGAAATAGGTAGACAATTTTCATAGGTACACATAGTTTAGTAAAACAAAATTTAAAGCACATGTTATATCATATTGTATAAAACGTTTTACAAATATTTTCGTGATACTTTGTAAAATTTATAGAAAAAACTATTATTTTCACATTTTTTATAAAGAATTTGAAAGAAATTTTAAAACTTGTAATAATGTAACTTCTATAAAGCAGAAGAAAAATACTTTTATAATGTGATGCTGAACACATTTGAAATGAAACAGATACAAAAGCAAAAATAAACGAAAGTGAAGAAGATGATCTTGAGCTACCTTTGTTTGATTTTGATACAATAGCATGTGCTACTAGTGACTTCTCAGATGACAACATGCTTGGCCAAGGTGGTTTTGGTCCTGTCTATAAAGTATGTATGCAACAACCTTCTTCTTCATCAATAGTCAATAAGCTAGAACATAGTTTTGCTTTTCTATACACAATTTTACTTATTTATAAATTTTAATTTATTAAGGGAACATTGGACGGAAAGAATATTGCAGTGAAAAGACTATCTGATACATCTGCCCAAGGACTCAAGGAATTTAAAAATGAAGTTATATTTTGTTCTAAACTTCAACATCGGAATCTTGTCAAAGTTCTCGGATATTGCGTTGAAGAGCAAGAAAAATTACTCATTTATGAATACATGCCTAACAAAAGCTTAAACTTCTTTCTTTTTGGTAAGTGATTTTCTCAAACTTTTGAAACTCTTTTTCATTCCTTTATTTATTGATTAATCAAAGGTACCAAAAATATGATTTGACAGATGATTCTCAAAGCAAACTTTTAGATTGGTCTGCACGCTTAAACATTATAAGTGGAATTGCTCGAGGACTTCTTTATCTTCATCAAGATTCTAGGCTAAGGATTATACACAGAGATCTAAAATCAAGTAATATCTTGTTAGATGATGACATGAATCCAAAGATTTCTGATTTTGGATTAGCTAAAGTGGGTAAAGGTGATCAAATTGAAGGGAATACAAAGAGAGTTGTTGGTACATAGTAAGTATTTTTACTTATGAGAAAGTTAAGATATATTTCGTACAAATTATACCTCAAAATAATTTACATGTAATTATTTCTTGCAGTGGTTATATGGCTCCCGAATATGCAATTGGTGGAGTATTCTCTGTCAAATCTGATGTTTATAGCTTTGGTGTTTTATTGTTAGAGGTTTTAAGTGGAAAGAAAAATAAAGGATTTTCCTACTCAATCCACAGCTATAATCTTATTGAACATGTAAGTATCAGAAGTAACTTCAATTCATATGTAATTAATTGGATTTTATTAATTGTTTTGCATTGTTGTAGGCATGGAGGTGTTGGAAAGAGTGCATCCCAATTGAATTCATTGATACTTGTTTAAGGGACTCATACATTCTATCTGAAGCCTTACGATGTATTCATATCGGTCTTTTATGTGTACAACATCAACCTAATGATAGACCGAATATGACAACTGTAGTTACAATGTTAACGAGTGAAACTACTTTACCACATCCAGAAAAGCCTGTTTTCTTAATGCAAAGGGTTTTAGTTGAGGAAGATGTGGGACAAAATATGTATTGTCCAACCAATGAAGTAACTATTTCTGAGATGGAACCAAGATAAGAAATTGATTTGATTCTTTTCTCAAACACCAATCCATTGATAAGGTGTTGGGTAGTAAACGAAGATTTATTGTGCCTGTAACAAATAAAAATCTTGATACAAGATTCGTTCTTCTTCTGATTGTTACGTGTCTTTATCTTCTATAATAATAGTAATAATTATATATGCAATTTAGGCTCAATCAATATCCATTCTATATTTATTATCTTCATTTGGATGGTATGATTCAAAATTCTCAATTTATAATGTTCTTATTTTCTTTTATGGTATAGGCAAGTTGTTGTGGGTTATATAATGAACCTATGGAGAATAGGCCCATGCACAACATAGATATTTATGATAATATGAGAGTAAAAGAGTACATATAAAATTGAAACACACACTACTAGGAAAACTATTATCTGTGACAAAAAATATTGGTTACAAAATATTGAAAAATTTTCACAAAAGTTAAGTGATGAAATTTGTGGCAAAGCATGAAGTCGACCACAAAAGGAGGTGTCACAATTTTTGTGATGAAAAATATCACCTCATCACATATAATGATAAAAATACACTGTGACAACCTTTTTCTTTTGCTACAAAAATGCATAAGAAATATACATCCCTATCTGTTGTAATAGTATCAGAGATATTCTTCACAAAGTTGTTTGATCAGCTAAGTGAATACATGATCACCTAAAGTGAATTTTAATTGGACAAACACGTGGCTTGAAGCTAGACACAGATTTGTAAGTGAAAGAAATGAAATTTCACTTAAAGTAGTGAGATGAACACGTTAAGTGAATGAGTTTAATATCGCTTAATGTGAGTTTCAATCCGCTTAAGTGAGTGAGTTTGCATATTGCTTATTGCAAAGGCACAAACTCTTAAGCCAAAAGTACAAATTAGGCATTCAAAAGAAATACATATCGCTTAAATGAATGAGCAAAGTTGCATTGTTTGCAACAAGTATTTAACACTTGAAACAACATTTGTTAGAATGGTCACCTAAGCGTGAGAGGTGAGATGCTTAAGCATGACATTATACTGACTTAAGTGTTGGAGGGTGATTGCTGAAGTGATGGAAGGTGATACTTAAATGTGACATTATATGTCATCATCATATGGATGAATGGACAATCCTTCCTTCATTGTGCTTTGTGACAACAACTATTTGTCAACATTAAAATTTTCATATTCATCCTTAAAAAATAAAAGTGAAATTAAATATAAAAGAGATATACATATGCATATGAAATAATAGATTAAAAACTTAAAGTAGTGAAAAAATTATTTAACAATTTTGGAAGCCTCAGAGGACATTCATACACCAATTTTAATAGTCTTATAAGTCTTTTGAAAAAGATCCCAACATGATGATGTAATCACCTTTTGCTTCCGAAATGAAATAAATAAGTTAGTTGCATCTGTAAATGGAATGCAAAACAAAAGTAAATTGTTGAGAAAAAACAAGAAAATTACAAATAATAGGGTTAAATTGTGATTTAATTAATTCTTAAAAACATTTTGAAATTATCATTTGATTATAATTGTGTTAAGAATGTAATTTAGTTTGTAAATCATTAAAAGAAAAATAACTTTCATTTGATATGTCATGTCAAACGCACTTTACCAACTTTTGTTAGGATATGTTTTTGTTTATTTTGATTAAAGGTTATACTTATGCATAATTGACCTTAGAAAGTTTGTAAAAACATTCATACTTAAATAAATATCTTTTTAAATGACGCTTTTCAACATTTTTATTTAATAAAATATAAAATAATTTTTTAAAAACAACTTATAACAGAAGTTACAAACATGTTTGAATGCTTAATTTATTTTTATCCTTTTAGTTAAAAAATAATAGTCACATTTTATTTATATATATATATACATATATATATATACATATATATATATATATATACATATATATATATATATATATATATATATATATATATATATATTACACATCAATTCAATCACTTCATTTAACATTCTTAACATCTAATTTTGTCGATATAATCAAAGTTTGCTTTTAAAGAAAATTAAAAAATTTGTTCTATTAATAAATAATAATTGAATAAAGGAGCATCAATTTAAGAGAAAATAATAAAATAATATTTTTAAATAATAAATATAAATACTAAAATCTAGAAAAAAGTTTAATTTAAGGAAATAAAAAAATATTTCTTGTTTATTTGATAAAATTCTAAAATTCAATATTCTAATTTCTTTAATCTTAAATGTATTTAAAAGTAAAAAAAATAGTATAAGAAAAATAGTATTAAAAAAATAAAATAAACCATCTTCTCCGCATTCACTTGCACATCTCAAGTGTCCCCCCAAACTTATTATTCAAAGAAAACGAAGGCAAGTGATGGCAAAAAACAAAGGCATTAAGGATTTTTATTTTATTTTATTTTATTTTATCAACTTTTGCCTATGTCCTGCAGCTTTCACCTAGCTTTTTCTTTTTTTTTTTTGTTTGTTTTATTTTGTTTTATTATCATATAATATAGGGACGGGACTTTATTTATTTATTTTTTTGTATAAGTGGGAATCCAACTTTGTTTGATTGCATACTAAAGAAAAAATGCAATCAAACATGTGATCTTTGTACACGTATATATTTATGATTTATAATTTTCTCTTTTATAATTTGATATTGATTTTTTAATATAATTGTGTATTTTATGTTATTTTTGTATGTTAAAGAATTGTTAAGGTATATGCATATACGTGTGTCATCTTATATATCTAGCGATTAAAATACAAGATATATATATATATATATATATATATATATATATATATATATTTTAATATGATAAAAGGTTTTCATTTTTATACTATACATTTAAATAAATTTTAGATAACTGTATGCATATTATCTTATATTTTATTTTATTATTACTTTGTCTAAAAATTTAGAAACAATAAATTATTTAAAATTAAGTATGGTCACACATACCGTCTATATATATATTTTAAAGATTGCTTTAATAAATAAACTAATAAATTATTCAAGTATGACCCAAATATTTAGTTTTTTTTCCAAATATATATATATCAAATACTATAAACTTTAGATAAAATTAAATAATTTTTTCTCAATAAAAGATCTTTCCCCTAAATAAAAGATCTTTCCCCTAAATATATGAATGATAGCACATTATCTTCATTTGTTGTTGTTAAGACACTAGACAGTCTAGCCTCACTTAGACGATCTAATACCCTTTAGATGGTTTTATGATGAAAGAATTTATGAGTTTTGATGATAACAAACACTATAAAACGTGTTAAAGCTTATAACAATGTTTTATGTGCATATTTAGATATAAACATAATAGAAGATCTATTAAGATTAAACTTGTTAAACGGTTACAGTGGTGCTCAATCTGAGAAATGATCTCAAGAGAAAAATGTGTTAGACGGTTTGGTCACCATCTTCATGTTAGATGATCTAACCTTTGTTTTCACGATAGATGGTCTATCATCACATGAAGTTTATGAACTCAATCTTTATGGTCCACATATAATTTCTAACATCAAATTTGAAGTTTCTTTTTCGAGCGTTCAATGGAAAGACGAATGTGCTACAATGCAAAATATACACAAACTTCCAATATAGTATAATAAGACTTCAATGTTTGAGATATACAAATATAGAAGGATTTTAAAGTTCAACATTAACAAATAAACACTAAAGATGCGTAGAAATCTTCAGATTAGAGGTTTTCTCTTGGAGCATCTAATGCCAAAACAATAAAGTACAATGTGAGATTCAAACAAACCTAAAGAATAGAACATTCAAGTTTCAACATTCAAATATGTACAAGTATAGAAAGTTTTCAAAGCTCAACAGTTTCATAAAAGTAGTGAAGGAGCACAAGAAATCTTTAAAGAAAAAGTTTTCTTTTGGGACGTCTAATATCAAAATGATGGCATCTTATACCAAAATGATGAAGTACATAATAAGATACGAAATACAATAAAAATTCAAGAAAACTATTTTGTACATAACACAATATTCACATATGTTATATATAGAATGTCTAATATATCATATTGTGAGCTAACCATTGTATTTCATTTACAATTATTTTTCATCCAATTACGTGTATTTCATTTATAAGTATTTATGTTAAATTTTAATTCCTCCTTAACTAATCATTCAAATGTTTTCTTATTCATTCTATTATTATATATCTATACTTTATTGCTTTCACAATTTTATTACGTAAAATTATTAATATATAAAAACTAAATCCTTTGATAACACATTTTTCCAACCCAATTTTTAATTTATTTATTTTACAAAATGTTAAATTTGTTTACTTTCATAAAACTCAATATTATTAAGAATAAATAATCAAAATAAAATACAATAATGTTACTTCAAAAATTTATTTGTATACATTTTTAATTTTCTTTTTGTAAATATTATTAAAATATTTTTTTCCAAGTCATCAATATTTTATTTAAAATATTCATTATAGATGGTTCAAAAATTTCAATTATATCAAACATTTTCCAATCCTTTTTCTTTCATGAGTCTTTCTTTCCTTTTCTTAATAAACTCATGTTAGACATCACCATGAAACCTGATATCTCAGTTAGGCTGACACCCCATACCTCAATCATTTGTCATCACATAAAATAATCCATTAAATAGAAAAGGAAAACAAGCAAACATAGAGGGACTACCAAACCCATGCAAAGAAATAGAATACAACTCCCTAGAACCTAGACAAAATTATACATAGTTGATACCTATCATGGAAAAAGTCTAAGTAAAGATTAGAGGGCAAACTAAAATACCAAAAAAACTCAAGTTGATTAAGCAAACTATAGAAACAAGCTTACCACCAAGGTGATTACACTCCCTAATAATATGTGAAACTTTGAAGTCAATACTTTTACAAAAAGACAACTATTTATTTCATCTACTAGGTATAGTCCAAGGAATAAGATGTAAGTGCATAGAAGAGAAAGTAAGACATACCAGGATAGAGGTCACTCTCCAACTATAAGCGATAATATCCAACTTGTTGAGCTTATTCGATAACAATGATAACTCCCATGAATTTGACAAAAATAGACGATTGAACATCGAGGAAGGAAGAAAATTCACCAACAAGCTCCCTCATATTATTTCTAAAAATCCCAACACATGCAAGAAGACCCGGAGAAACCTTGGCAGCACCATTTATATTAACTTTAATCCAACCAACTTGTGGAAAACTCCAAACAACTCAAAATAAGCTGCAAAATTTTTGTTAACCTCGTATTAATTACAAAAAATTTCAAAACAACAAAATTAAATATATCATTGTTCATAGATTTCTTAGAGGTGTTTCTAGAAAGTGTAACATAGTTCTTTATTGTCTCAATAACATATTAATACTAATTTCTTCCTTTCCTTAGTTACATATTTTTTAAATTTATATTTTCTTAAAATTTGTGTACTTTAAATTATTTATTTATTTAAATTTTTATTTCTCTAAATTTATATATTACATACACTCATTTTTAAAATTAATATATTTTTCACAACTCAATAAATTTAATTATATCACGTATATTTATTTACTTTCTTACAATCCTTTATTTTCTGCAAAATTTCTTATTTAAAATTTTATCTATTTTATAAATATATTTATTTTAAATATTCTTTTATCTAATTTATGTACTTATCTGAATAATTATATCCTACAAACTTAATAAATATATTTTTCTATTTTTAATTTTTAAAAAATGCAATTTTTATTCAAAAAAAGCTCCTAAATTCTTTAATTTTTATATTTCTTTTTTCCCTTCCTATTATTTAATAAATAAAAATTAAAAAAAATTAAAAACCAACTCAAAATTTGGTTATCTTGGATCATCCGAATTCAGCTTTCAGAAGATCGAATTCTAACATGAGTCATTGTATGTTCACACTCCCTTTCTCATTCTACATTCATTTTATAATTGAACAAAAAAAATATTTTATTATGTTATAATATTTTATTAGAAAAAGTGTTGTAAGGTTCAAAAAATTTATGAACAGGGTGTGAAAATAATTTTTTCCTTATCTGTACATTCACATCCTTCTATCACTGTAAATAGTGTAATAATAACTTGATATCAATTCATCCATTTAATATTTAAAAAAATCATTATTTTATTATTATATACTATTTTATATTAAAAATACTCCATTTAACATTTTAAAATACTATTATTTTAATAATGCAAATAAACTTTATTCGTATAAATATTCTATGCTATGTGAATAAAAAATCAAACCATACTATTTGAAAAAAAAATTGAAAGAATAATAAGAGAGAGAGAAATCAATGTCACCAAGTTCGTCTCAATTATTGGAATACTTCTGAAGTTTTTTTTTATTTTTTTATATTATTTGATTATAATATTTGGTTTTCTTGCGGAGTCTGATCACGGCGATATGCTCATTTAATAAGAGTGATAGAAGGTCTGAGGCTCCATAATTGTTAAGAAGGAAGGTCAATCACGCCTTATTAACATTATTCTTGGCGCTATATCTGTTGTTTCAATTCCATCTTCTACTGAAAATTAAATTATCAAGTGAATAAACCATCCTAAACTGAATTCAGACCATCTTTAGATTTCTCTAAGAAAAAATAAGAACAAAGCAGTTTTAAAGAAATTAATTAGTACAGATAGTTAGGTCACAACATTTTTTATTTAATATTTTAAAAATCTTTTAATAATAATTATTTTGAAAATAAAAAACAATTAATCACTTGATTAAGTTAAATACTATTTAAAATATTATTATTATTTAAAATAATTTTGTAATATTAATAAATATTTACAAAATAATTTTTAAATTAATATCCATTAGCTACCAAAATTTCCATTACTTACCGTTCATATTACATCGGTAATATGATCGATATGATCTTAATGAAGAAAATGGTTGTTACATTTTAATAAGATAACAAATATTCTTTATCTTTTTGTTGGATGAAGATAGAAAACAATTAATGGAATATTGATTGATAAAGATTTCTTTTTATTTAGATGTTTTTTATTCTTTATAAACTCATTGATACATGAAAATAAAAGATATGACTATTATTATTTAAGTATGTTGTGATATTATTTCGAAGATAAAATATATAATTATTATTATTTAAAATTATTGTGATATTAGTCCGAAAATAGAAGATATGATTGTTATTATTTAAATTTGTTGTGATATTATGAAGAAAAACTCTATAAATAAATCGATAAGAAAGATATTATATATGCAATACATACTACACTAATATTTCTATGCTCTCATTGACTTATCATCAAAGTATTATCAATAGGTGAAACTCTCTTTATCTCATTGTAACCTTCAAGCATTCAAAAGTTGTAATTGCATTTACGAAGGAATTATCTCGAAAATCACCTCCAAACTTTCGACCTTCAGCTCAACGAGAACACTAACTATCTTAAATTCTAAATTAGTTTCTAATTAAGATTATTTTTAATTTTTTATTAAATAATAAAAACTATTTTAGATATTAATAATTTTATAATCTATAAAATAATATCTAACTTAATTATTAATTTTTTTTTATAATTAGTTTTTATTAAACGATCTTCTTTTCTTATGGTATATGGATACAACCGTTTTTCCTATAACTAATCCATCTCGTGAAAATTGTCGAAGATATCTTAAGTTTTTCCTCGATGTTTGCCTTACATACTAATATGTTTAACTCAATATACATTTAACTATTTCAGTTTAAAATTTAAATCATAAATTTATTAAATTTTTAGAGTGAAAAATTTAACACAATAATTTACTTAATTTGAATAAAGCCATCTACAGAAAAAAAATACTGTCTAATCATAATAAAAAAAAAAAACTAAAAAAACATACACACGTGATCATACTAAAAACTAATACTTACATCCCAAATATCTTTTAATAAAACATAATTTACTTTTTTTGCTAATTTTTTTTCTATAGCAACACTTACTAGGGCAATTAGATTTCTTTCTCTTTCTATTTATTGCAAATATCACACAAGAATGGCAACCCATTATCTAGTCAAATATGGCAACCCAGAGGGATGGGATTAAGTGACCATAGACAAAGTTAAGTGATGACAAGTTTTTGTTCCTCTATTGTCTTCTCGTGTCTCTCTTTTATTGCAAAATATGTAGCCATTTTAAGTGATATGAACCATGCTCATCCTTCACATTAATTTACGTAACTACTCTATTTATTGCACATAACTTATCATGTCAAGTATTCTCTTTACTTATAAGTTATTCAGAACAACCACTAGATGTTCACAAGTACCTTGAACTTCTACCACAGTATGCAGAAATTGCTGCATGCAAACAAAATGGCACTTCTTCCAGCTATGTTTCTTTCCCTAAACCTACTATTTTTTCTCTCTCAAATTTCCCATGCAACTGACACCATTTCTAAGTCTCAACCACTTCTTAATGGAAGCACCTTGGTCTCCAAAGATGGAACCTTCGAGTTGGGTTTCTTCACTCCCGGTAGTTCCACAAACAACTACCTTGGAATCTGGTTCAAAAACATTCCAGTTAGAACCGTTGTTTGGGTTGCCAACCGTGACAACCCTTCAAAACATAAATCCAATATGTTGTCTCTAAACAAAGAGGGAAACCTCGTACTTCTTAGCCAAAACCGGTCTGTTGTTTGGTCGACAAATGCAACAACAATGGTTTTGAATCCCGTTGTGCAACTTTTAGACAATGGAAATTTAGTAATTAGAGATGAGAAGGATAACAGCAACAATGAAGATAGTTTTGTGTGGCAGAGCTTTGACCATCCTTGTGATACACTCTTGCAAGGAATGAAGTTGGGGTGGAACCTTAAAACTGGTCTCAATAGGTATCTTAGAGCTTGGAAAAGTTGGGATGACCCTTCTTCCGGAGATTTTACTTCTGGTGTGAAGCTTGGGGTCAATCCTGAATTGGCAATATGGAAAGGCTCGGTTGAGTACTATCGGAGTGGTCCTTGGAATGGGATTTTTTCTAGTGGGGTATTTGGTTTCAGTCCAAATCCACTTTTTGATTATAAACATGTTCAGAATGAAGATGAAGTGTATGTTAGGTACACTCTGAAGAATAGTTCTGTGATTTCTATAATTGTTTTGAACCAAACCCTTTATCTTCGCCAACGCATTACATGGATTCCTCACACAAGAACTTGGAGTGTGTACCAATCCCTGCCACAGGACAGTTGTGATGTTTACAATGTTTGTGGTGCATATGGGAGTTGTGTGATTAACGCGTCCCCAGTGTGTGCATGCTTGGAGGGGTTCAAGCCAAAATCACCCCAAGATTGGAATCAAATGGATTGGACACAAGGGTGTGTGCATAGTGAACCATTGAGTTGTGGAGTCAAAAATAGAGATGGGTTTCGTAAAATTTCTGGGATGAAAATGCCGGATACCTCACATTCTTGGATAAATCAAAATATGACACTTGAAGATTGCAGGGCCAAATGCTTGGAAAATTGTTCTTGTACTGCTTATGCGAACTTGGACACAAGTGGGGGAGGTAGTGGTTGCTCCATTTGGTTTGGTGATCTTGTTGATCTGAGAGTTTCAGAAAGTGGGCAAGATCTATATGTTCGAATGGCCACTTCAGACACGGGTAAAGACAATCATATTTTTCTAACTTTACTGAATTAACACAACAAACTGCTTTTATTTCACAATCACAGGAACTTCATTTATTGGTCAAACTATATGCAGATGCTAAACATAATAAGCATTCAAAAAAGTTAGTCTCCTTGGTCTCAATCCCAGTTTCTCTTGTCCTTCTGCTTCTATTGGCATTCTCCTACATTTTCATGACCAGAAAAAAGTGTAAAGGTAAATTTCTAACCCCGAAAGCCTTTTTCTATTGTTATTTTTATTTCAGAAAGATCTTAAACTAGTTTATTTGAACACCTACAATAACTAAAAAATTGAACACCAATGTTCTTGCAATTTTATTAGAATACAAAATTTTGAAGAATTCTTTTTGCTTGTTTTTCTTGTTTCAGGCATTATTTTCTTCTTTAGTACAGTGACCATGATAAATTAAAAGGGATTTGATTGACTATCTTATTATCTGTTGTGTATCATAACCTAGAGGAAAATGATACTCTGTAGTTTCGTGTATTTTTTGGTTGTGTATGCCTATAAATTAAATATATATGTCTTTTATTTTATAGTTAAACAGAACTACCAATTTCTCTATCACCACTTAAAATTGCTCAGTCTATTAGCTGTACGTGTGCCTTCAAATGATTCAAACGTTCTTGTTTTAAGAAAATGGAATATGGACGAAGGAGAAAGATGATGGAGGGCAAGAAAATTTGGAGCTTCCTTTCTTTGATCTTGCAACAATAAGTAATGCCACCAATAACTTCTCAATTGATAACAAGCTTGGTGAAGGTGGTTTTGGACCTGTATATAAGGTATAAACTTTCATTCTTTGTATTAATAAGGCTAAATAAAACTCATGATTTTCATTATCTGTTAAATTTTCTCACTACAAAATTTAGGGTACAATGCTAGATGGACAAGAGATTGCAGTTAAAAGGCTCTCAAGGAGTTCAGGACAAGGATCGAAAGAATTTAAGAATGAAGTTATATTGTGTGCCAAACTTCAACATCGGAATCTTGTTAAGGTTCTTGGTTGTTGTATTCAAGGAGAAGAAAAAATGTTACTCTATGAGTACATGCCAAATAGAAGTCTAGATTCATTTATTTTTGGTAAGTAGTTATTAAAATGTTGTTTAATTAGCATATTAATTTCCCATTTTTTAACAAACGACTAATCACTTATTGGAACTTTGCTAGATTCGGTACGAGGTAAACTTCTAGATTGGCCTATGCGCTTTAACATCCTGGCTGCAATTGCACGAGGACTTCTCTACCTTCACCAAGATTCTAGATTAAGAATCATACATAGAGATTTGAAAGCAAGTAATATTTTATTGGATGATAACATGAATCCAAAGATTTCAGATTTTGGTTTGGCTAAAATGTGTGGAGGTGATCAAGTTGAAGGAAATACAAACAGAATTGTTGGGACATAGTAAGTATCTTTAAAGATCAAGCTCAATGTTTTCCAATAATTGATGAAACAATGTATTAATTCATCTGCTTCTTTTTTTTGCAGTGGTTATATGGCACCTGAATATGCTCTAGACGGAGTATTTTCTACAAAATCAGATGTTTTCAGCTTCGGTGTACTGTTGTTAGAAACAGTTACAGGAAAGAAAAATAGAGCAATTACATGTGAAGAGAATAGTGATAATCTCATTGGACATGTGAGTAAAAGAAAATAGAAATTAATTTTTAGATAACAAATACAGCACATATGTAACAGTTGCATTGATTTATTGTAGGCATGGAGAATGTGGAAAAAGGGCATTCCAGAACAAGTGCTTGATGCTAATATAGTGGACTCAAGTAATATATCAGAAGTTGTTCGCTGCATTCAAATTGGTCTTTTATGTTTACAGCATCATCCTGATGATAGACCAAACATGACAACGGTGACTATAATGTTGAGCAGTGACAATGTTTTATCTTTACCTAAGGTACCTGGCTTCTTGATAAAAAGTATTTCAATTGAAGCTGAGCAATCTTGTGGTAGACAAGAGTCTTGTTCAATCAATGATGTAACTGTCTCATTATTAGATGCTAGATAGAAACAAAATAGTTTAACATTGTATATTATTTCTGTAATAGCTAGAACTTGACACTTCAAATGTTTGTAGTCAATAAATAGCTTTCTGAAACAAATTTCTTAGAAAAATGAATTTTGATCTTGCATTTAGTGCATGGTTCCTAATAAGAATACGATGAGAAAAAAATTCATATAAAATAATTGTTTTGAATATCATGACCTACCAATTTTCTAGTAATTCAATAAAATGCATTGGGAAAAGGGTATAATGAAGCAAGAAAGAAGTCCACATATAAATTATATTCATTCAACAAAAACAGATAATTGAGTAAAAAATTGATTATGGTTGCATTTTATTCTTCCATGTTCTAATGCTTTTTTAACAAAGTATGACTTCTCACTGATGTAACCAGAGCCAAGATAGAATTAATAACAAGCCATATATTATATATCTTCTACTTTTCACCTTGGTGTAAAAAAATACAGTTGGGTCTTTTTTTTTTTTTTATGAAACTTGCTGTAAAACAAGTCAACAAAACTACATAGTGCATACTACATCGCGATAATTCTTTTGCAACATTTTTTTTATCGAAAATAAAATAAAATAAATAGATTGGTGTTTTTTTTGGGTTATGCATAAATCATATCTTTTGTAATAAAGATTGAAACATTATGATACTCAAACAAGAGCATCACATCAGCTAAAGGCAAATACTGTGGCAGAACTTATATCCAAAATTTATGATTTCCAGTATATATCCCGACCCTGTATTATGGTTCAGATTTGCAGCAATGACCAGATAACAAGCTTATCCAATTGATGACAAAACAATTGTTCAAAGTCATGCTTGTTTGAAAACAAAGTAGTTCAAGATTCATAGAACAATGTCTCGTAGAGCCAAGCTTGTTTGAAAACAACTAACAAAGCAACTGTTGACAAGTGGGATTAAAAAATAAAAGTTCCACACATTTTCTAATGTTCATCATTTTTCTTCAAATGTATAGGTTCACTCAATTGAAGTTAGCAAGGTTATTAGGAAGTCTTCTTGTCATTGTAGGCATTGCAGGGTAAGGATAGATAAGAAGATAAGGAGTTTTTGGAGTTTTTTTGGAGCTGCTAAACTAGTTGCGTGGTTGATTTAGACAGACAAACAAAAGGGTTAGAAATGACCAATCCCCCGAGCGTATGGAAAAGGGCTAAGTAGATTGACTTTAAAGTGTAAGAATTGAAAAACTTCTAAAATGTTGAGTGCCAAAATCATGCGCTGAGCTGATTGAGGTCAAAGATGGATCAAGATTTACAGAGTTTAGAAGGCTGAACGAATTTAAAAGGGTTGAATGAAAAAATTCATTCATATTGAAGAAAGATGAAATTTGCTTGGAAATGACTTGAAGCTAACTTGAACCAAAGAAGAGAGGTTTCAGATTTGCTTAGGCTTGGCTTGAGGCGAATCCATGCAGAACAAAGAAAAACTCTAAATATGTTAAAGCCCAAAAAGGGGCTTGAAGCCAAAAATGAGTTGACTTTCGTTGAGCGAATGTTGAATATGCTAAAGCTCCTCATTAAACTCTATAGAGAGGTCTTGACACCTCATTTGGAAGGCTAAAATGGAGACAAACACTGAGGTAGAATATCAAAGCCTAAGTTGGCCAACAACATTCAAGGATCCATGTTTGTTGTTAGCTTTTCATCCTTGCACTTTACTGTAAGATCTATCATGAGTTGCTAAATTTATCTTGTTGGGATTGGAAAACAATATAATATCTGTTGAGTTATTGTTATTTATAAATGCATGCTTTCTTTGAAATTCAAGTTCTATTGGTTTGATTGTATACTTAATGCTTAATGGTGAGGAATGACCATTGATGTCCATGGAGCATGAAAGATGCCAGAAGGCATGTTCATGTATCTGAACCCTTTCAAATCAACTAAGTATGTCAATTTCTAGGAATGGAATTGAGTACTTGGTTTGAAATGTTCCATCCTAAGGCAAAAACAAGCTATATTGATATAAGGAATTGATTATGATAGTTTGTGGCTTTAGATGACATTGATTAAGGAATTGACTTGGTTTGACCATAAGGAACTATGAACTTGAATAAACATAACATTTGTAAGTAATACTAAAAAATAGATTTAAAAAGCTATTTTAATCCCAAAACGTATTTTGTATCGTTATTCTTCTACTTTATTTTTTCAAAGTATCAATCTAGCTAAATATTTTATTAAGATTATTAGTTATTTCACAACATCTACACAGCCAACTTTTATCATTTTCTCACTTCATTTTGAAATTTATTACTAGTATGCTAATCTTTAATTCTTGTAAATACGACAACCTTCAATTGTACTATAGTTGACTTGCTCCTCCAAGAAAAGAATTTTAAATCCACCCCCATCACTTATGCAGAAGGAATTTAAAATGGGCATGATGGGAGAACTATGATTCTTCTTAGTGTTGAACCAAGTGATGTTCAATGTTTTGAAGAATCCAAATCCTTTGAAGGATGATGAAGCCTCTGCTTTGCTTGATGCTGTTGTACTGGTTTAAAGCTTTGGTCTGGGGTAGTTTAATGTTGTAATCTACTCTTAGATTAAATCTCAAAGCAATTAGCATCTCAATCTTTAAACAAAGTAAAGTGTTTTTTGTTGAACCTAGTGGTGTTCAAGGTTTTGAAGAATCCAAATCCTTTGAAGGATGATGAAGCTTTTGCTTGCTTGCTGCTGCTGTGCTGCTTTGTTGTGTTCTGGGGTAGTTTAAAGTGTAATCCAACCTTAGATTAAATCTCAAAGCAATTAGCATCTCAGTTTTTGATAAAACAAAAGTGTTTTTCAAACTAAGTTGAAACAATCGATTATTCTATCGAAACAACCGATTGTTTATACTTAGATGTTTTGAGAAAGTTTGAAAACTATTTTTTATTGGAGAAAACTGTTAAGTGACAAAACAAACGATTGATTCGAGGAAACAATCGATTGTTTGTTTTGGAACCATAACAGAAAAACTGTTTTCTTTGACTGAGCTTTAAATGATTTGAAACTGAATACGCTCCAGTCATTAAATGCTTTGACCAATCTTTCTGAAAGCTTTTATGGGTTTGTTAAGATTTGATAAACAAACTTCCTTTTATATAATTCAGAAAATCTCTTTTAAAGGTTAAGAATGCTTTTGACAAAGTACTTACTAAGAAAGTTTTAAAAGTGCTGAGATTGCTTAAGTGCTAGAGAGATTGATCAAAGTGCTGGAATAGGACTCTACTTGTATTGATTTCAGATCTTCATATGTAACAAGTGTAATCTGTGTAACTGCTGAAACATTTCTTCTGTGTATTGTTGCTGAGATTGGCTGTGTGTTCTTGAGGTGTTCAAGATCAGCAATCTTAGTGTTGACCAAGGAGAGTATGTGTCTTGAGGTTTTCAAGGTCATTCTCTTGGTTGTTGTGATCAAGGTGTGATTGCTTAGTGGATTTCCTCAGGGGTTCTGAGAAGACTGGATGTAGCTCTGGGTTGGAGTGAACCAGTATAAACATTTGTGTACAATCTCTCTATCCCTTACTCTTTAAATTCAGTTTGTTTGTTGTTTGCTGATATAAACAACCGATTGTTTCGAAGAAACAACCGATTGTTTTTCTGACAGTGCATTTTTGCTTACTGTTTTGGCTAACTGAATTGCTTGATCAATTGGTTTCTGAGATAAACTCATTCTAGCTTCAAAAAGATTGCGAAAACCTCTTTAAACAATTCACCCCCCCTCTAGTTTAAAGCCATAATTTCTAACATTTTTCAAACTAAGTTGAAACAACCGATTGTTCTGTCGAAACAACCGATTGTTTACACTTAGATGTTTTTGAGAAAGTTTGAAAACTATTTTTGAATGAAGAAAACTATTAAGTAAAAAAACAACCGATTGATTCGAGGAAACAACCGATTGTTTGTTCTGGAACCTTAACAGAAAAACTGTTTTCTTTGACTGAGCTTTAAATGATTTGAAACTGAATACGCTCCAGTCATTAAATGCTTTGACCAATCTTTTTGAAAGCAATTAAGGGTTTGTTAAGATTTGATAACAAACTATTTTATATAAATTCAGAAAAACTGTTTTTAAATAACAGAGAATGCTTTTGACAAAGTTTTTCTAAGAGAGTTTTAAAAGAGTTGAGATTGCTTAAGAGTTCAGTGATTGATCAAGGTGCTGGAATAGGATTCTACTTGTATTGATTTCAAATCTTCATCTGTAACAAGTGTAATCTTTGTAAACTGCTGAAACAATTCTTCTGTGTATTGTTGCTGAGATTGGTTGTGTGTTCTTGAGGTGTTCAAGATCAGCAATCTTAGTGTTGGCCAAGGAGAGTGTGTGTCTTGAGGTTTTCAAGGTCATTCTCTTGGTTGTTGTGCAAGTGATCAAGGTGTGATTGCTTAGTGGATTTCCTCAGGGGTTCTGAGAAGACTAGATGTAGCTCTGGGTTGGAGTGAACCAGTATAAACAACTGTGTACAATCTCTCTATCCCTTACTCTTTAAATTCAGTTTGTTTGTTGTTTGCTGATATAAACAACCGATTGTTTCGAAGAAACAACCGATTGTTTTCCTGGCAGTGCAGTTTTGCTTACTATTTTGGCTAACTGAATTGCTTAATCAATTGGTTTCTGAAATAAATTCATTCTAGCTTGCAAAAAGTTTGTGAAAACCTCTTTAAACAATTCACCCCCCCTCTAGTTTAAAGCCATCTTTCCTAACACTTAGGTCTCCAAATAAAACAGGGAGATAGTCTAATCCTTGTACACCAAACTAAGTATGTCAAGGAACTTTTAAAGAAATTGAGGCTAGATGATGTAGGTGGAGATTACTATGAATTTGAAGTGAAAAATATGGGTTTGGGAGAGTGAGAGGTGAGGCCAACTAACTAGGAAAGAGTCTAGGGAAGGCTACATAAGAGACTACCCTAGAAAGTGCTCAAGAACAAGTGTTTATGGCAAAAAATGGTCAACATAACTCTTCTTATTCAAGCTAAAAATTACAAGAGAGGTGCACTCTTATTTATAGGAGATTTGGATGTTTGAAATAAGAATTTTAACCTAAAAACTCTCCATTGGCAAGGTGACAAGTGGTGTCACATGTTTCATGCTCATGATCCTCTCAAATGAGAGGTTGACAAGTGGCGTCACATGTTCCATGCTCATGATCCTCTCAAATGAGAGGTTGAAAAAATGTCACCTCTTAATTGACGTGGATCCTCTCCATTGAGGAAGAGCCATCTGGACGTCCATGTTTCCAATGCCATGCTCATGCTTCCTATGCCAAGTGGTGAGTCACTTTTTTTCTAACCTAGACGGTTTATTACTATACGTGCCCACTCTTCTATTAGCTCAAATACAAGGCTCAAAATTAAACCAAGGTCCAATACTTGACCCAAATAAAATACTAAACTACTTTATACAATTATTTGAACTAAAGTTTGGAAAAAAAGATATTAACTTGGTCTTGTTGAATTATAGTCTTCTTGTAGTTCTCTAACCAATGTTCTAGTATTATTTCATGGTTTGGAGGTCTTCTCTGAAATACTCTATGCATTTCCTCATCCTATATTTGTCCTCTTTATTCGGCCTACAAAAGATAGACAAAAGTCCAATTAGGCCATATATGCTAATAAGTCCTTAACAAAACTCTAGGTTTTCATCCTCCTTGTTGGGTGGGTGTTGTGGCTGGATGAGTTTCCATCATCCCCTCCTTGAGAAGGATCTGTCCTTAAATCTGCATTGTTGTTTCAAGACAAAAGCTTTATTATTGTTTTAGATTCATGTTTTTCCTCTAGGATCAAACACCATCCTGTAGAAACAATAAAATAGTAAAACAAATGATATATGTACAAAAATAAAAATATAAGACAGGACCTTTCTTTTTTCTAAGGTCAATGACCCAATGAGTACTTTTACTTTTATCTTTATTTCTATGTTTTTCTACCTTATGAAGTTGTCTAATCTTTTTGTTTCAAACAATTCTTCACAAGGTTTTCTCACAATGTCTGGTTCAGCTCCAATCAAATTATTTTCTTTTATTTCTTTTTCTTCTCTCTCTCCCTTCTTTCCTGCATCTTTCTTTCTTTAAGAGCTTGTAATTTTTCTCTAAATTCTTTTTCTCTTCTAACATATTCTTTTTATTCATTTATAAATTTTCTTCCTTTTTCTACAAGCTCTTTTATCTCTTCTTTTTGCCTTAAAATTCTATGTTTCTCATCAATAATGACAAGTTTAACATATTTTTCTTTCAAAATTTCCTCTTTCCTTTTATGAAATTTAGCATCCAAAAGTTTAAAACACCTTTCTATAGATCCTAAGTAACTTACTCTATGGTTTGAAGTATACCTAGAAATCTTATGTTTTGTATTAAAATATTTTTCACAAAAAGGAAAATGAGTTTAAGACACAAGGTAAATTCTCAAGAAAGAGTGGTAGGTCACAATAGACACTTTTAAGTGCCAAGTCTTTCCTAGCCATAACTTATCCCAATGCACTTCACAAAACTCCTTCCAATGAGAACTTCAACACAAACAAAGTTTTCTAAGAAAGAAACTAAAAAAAAATCTTAAAAACTAAGAATTTAAATTGTAAAAATTAAACTAAACGACTCCCAATAGTGATGCTTGTTAGCACTTGTGAGCCTTCAAAACACACTCTCTGTCTAAAAGCGTTTTTTTTTTTAAAGAAAGAAATTAAAGTAAACTTTTAGGAGATTGAAGAACAACAAAGGTTATTCCTAGACACCTAAAGTAAAGATAATGACCAATTACAAGAATTGAAATATCACAAAAATTGAAAATCTTGAAAATTTCTCTTCTCCTCTCTCACAAGTATT
This sequence comes from Phaseolus lunatus, assembly GCA_013389735.1. Lineage (NCBI taxonomy): Eukaryota > Viridiplantae > Streptophyta > Magnoliopsida > Fabales > Fabaceae > Phaseolus > Phaseolus lunatus. The sequence goes on along the minus strand of CM023867.1, from coordinate 39,990,726 downwards.
TTACTCCAATCCTCTACTTGTTTGTCATCCAAAGGTGAGTACTCCTTACAAAGTCCTTTTCCTTATCTTAAGATGCTACCTAGAAGTTAACTCAGTTTCACAAAGAACAATTTCAAGTTTTAATCCACTTCAAGAGGTCAATAATAAAAACAATAAAAACTCAATTTTGGAAAGTGAAACTCAAGGAAAGTTAGAGATGACAAACACAAAGATTATCAAAATATTTAAGACAAGCAAGAAATTAAAGGCTATGAAAGAAATTAGTTAGAAACTCAAAAGGAAACACCTAGAGATTAGCACTAGAAGAGATTACAAAATAAAAAAATAATTAAGAATTGAATGTTTGATCAACTCAAGTATAAGTTGTCGCTATCAAAATACTCCACATGCACTATTGAAATTGGGAAGCTTGCTTCAAAGTGATTCAACGCTGCGAATTGAACCAAAGTTACTAGCTGACTGACCATGTAATTCAATTCTTCAATGTAAAGTAAACTTTTAGGAGATGGAAGAACAACAAAGACTCTTCCTAAGCACCTAAAGTAAAGATTATGGTCAATTACAATAATTGAAATAACACAAAAATCTAAAATCTTCAAAATTTCTCTTTGTCTGCAAGTGTTTTGCTCCAAGCCTCTACTTGTTTGTCTTCCAAAGGTGAGTACCTCTTGCAAAGTCCTTTGTCTTTTCTTAGGATACTACCTAGAAGTTAGCTCAATTTCAAAAAGAACAATTTCAAGGTTTAATCCACTTCGGAAGGTTAATAATAAAAATAATAAAAGCTCAATTTTGAAAAGTGAAACTCAAAGAAAATTCGAGATAACACAAAAATTATAAAAAAATTCAAAAAAAAAAAAGAAATTAAAGACTATCAAAGAAATTAGTTAGGCACTAAAAGGAAAGACCTAAAAATTAGCACTAGAAGGAATTACAAAATTAAAAAAAAAAAAAATTAAGAATGGAATGATAAGCTCTAGTATAAATTGCAGTTATCAAAATACTCCACGTGCAATATTGAAATTGGGAAGCTTGCTTCAAATTGATTCAACCATGCAAATTGGACCAAAATTACCAGCTGGCCCAGGGTGTAATTCAATTCTTCAATGTAAAGTTTCTCACAATGCAAAATTTTCAATCTAAGCAAATATCATAACTTTTCTCCCAACAAAGTAATTCTCTCTCTCATACCACTTTTGCTATCATGTGCAGAGTGTATGGCAATTTATCTCAATTCCCGTCGCCCCACAATTTATCAATTTCTCAAATGTACCCACTGCACCGAAAATACTAATGCACCCAGCTACTATTTTGTTTACACAGCTGAACTTCACTGCACAACAATTCCTTAAGCAAACGATCATGTATCAAATGTGCTAGCTGAATTCAATAATAGAAACACCAATTTCCGTTATACCAATTTCTAATCCAAACAATGCTTGTTCCAAATTGAATTTGTAGGTGTTTCAATAAGATAGCAACAACTGTTTCAACTGTTTAAAACAGGTTCACTGAATAACGGTGCCAACGTAGCTACTACATTGCACCAGAATTTACAACTTCAATTTCAAGTGATTAAAGCCATAAAATTTACACTAAACCAATCAACAATTTCTCCAAAATTGAAAACCTTGCACCAAAATTCACTGCAGCTAAAATACTGTACCAAGATCAGAAACACAGAAAAGAACCAAGATTTTATCAAAATTGAATGAATCAAATTTCAATTTCAGGAAAATTCCAGCAGTTGTACCAAATATGCACCAAGACAGTTCATAAAATCAATGCCAATTCTAATTTTCTGCAAATGAAACCACTCTAATTTCACGAGTCTCAATTGTTTTCAGCTCAAAGCAAAGCTTGGACCAATTTAATTGCAGCACCACTTGAATCTCCTTTCAATTCTTCAAAGACTACTTCAACAAATGAATTTGACAGATATTGGAAATAAAATCTGCAGCAGTGGCACTGTTTCTAGAAACGTCAAACAATAGCAATAGCTGCTTTAATTTTAAAAAAAAAAAAACCAAATACAGTGATATTTTCAATCAAAATTTGCACCGAAAATTCATCACATTAAGACCAGCATTTAATTCACAGAATTTAAAACCAGAAAATGCAGCACTTCAACTCCAAATCCGTCCTCAATTGCTAAACACCAATTGTGCACAAACTGTTTGACGAAATGTGTCAAAAATTGAATGCCATCAGTTTGCACCAAAACACCAAAACAAATCAACGCTTGATTAAATATTTAAACCAATTTCCAAAACTAGCACCATCACACTCCACTAATCAACTTTTCTGGTTTTGAAAATGTTAGACTTTTTTGACTTATTCCCAAGTCCCACGTTGGTGGTGGGTTCATTGTTTGGGAGGAGGATTGAGGGTTATAAATTAACCTTTCCTCCTTCACTGTAGATCATCCCAAATTGTAATATCTTCTCCCTCATTAATAATAGCGGGCTATTTCAGGTGTGCTAGGAGATTAGACGAAATTGGCCGAACTCCAATAAGTAATAATATTTGGGTGTGTTGTTCTCTTTATCTCTTTTATTTTTCTGTTCTATTTATTGGTATTATGCTATTTTCTTTTCTGTAGTAGTATAGTATTTAATATTATTTGTCGGGTAGCTTTGTTAGTGCTTTGTCTAGTTCATTTATTTTGTACCGATTCATTTCACTAGTTGTATTATTTTAGTGGGGAAATTACCCGATTTTCCCAACAAGTGGTATCAAGAGCCGAAGGTTCATCCTTGGGTCGTTTTTTTTGTAATATTGTAATATTGAATACTATATTTTGAGTCTGTAATGGCATATCAAGAAGCGAAGGATGTATCTGGGGTGTCGGGCTCCTCGTCATCATGGTCGAGGTTCTCGGTGTCCACTTTGAAATTGGCGATGGAAATATTTGACGACACTGGCCATTTCGACATGTGGCAAGGAGAGGTCTTGGACTCTCTTTATCAACAGGGTCTTGATATTGCTATTGAGGAAGAGAAACCAGAAGAGATAAATGAGAAAGACTGGAGCATCATGAATCGGTTGGCGTGCGAAGCTATTCGATCCTGCCTGTCCAAAGAGCAGAAGTATGCTGTAAAAAACGAGACTTCTGCACACAAACTATGGAAGGCATTGGAGGAAAAGTTTCTGAAGAAGAGTGGTCAGAACAAGCTCTTGATGAAGAAAAGATTGTTCCGATTTGACTACCAACAAGGTACTACTATGAATGCGCACATCACTATTTTTAATCAATTAGTAGCAGACCTGCTGAATCTTGATGTGAAGTTTGAGGATGAGGATTTGGCTTTGATGTTGTTATCATCTCTGATGAATTTGAACATTTGGAGACTACGCTTCTTCACAGGAAGGAGAATGTGTCGTTAGATGCTGTCTGTTCTGCTTTGTACAGTCATGAATTGAGAAAGCAGGATAAGATGAAAACCAAATCAATGACATTAGAAGAAGCATTGGTGGCAAGAGGTCGTCAGTAAAGCCAAACAAAGGGGAGAAGAGGAAGGTCTAACTTTAAAGGCAGAGTCGTTGCCAAAGATGAATGTGCTTTCTGTCACGAGAAAGGACATTGGAAGAAAGACTGTCCAAAACTGCAAAAGAAAGGGAAGGCTCCACAAGATGCAAATGTTGCAGAATGCAAAAGTGATGTGGAGTTAGATATCTCTTTGATTGTCTCACCTTCAGCATCATCACATCCATATGAGTGGATATTGGATTTAGGTTGTACTTATCATATGTGTCCCATTTGAGAATGGTTCTTTGAATTTCAGGAACTCGATGGTGGGGTTTTTTACATGGGTAATGATAATCCATGTAAGACAGCCGGGATAGGTTCAATCAAGTTGCGGAATCATGATGGATCCACCAGAATTTTGCGGGATGTGTGGTACGTGCCAAAGTTGAAGAAGAATCTCATCTCATTGGGGGCTTTAGAATCTAAAGGCCTAGTTGTGATGATGCAAGATGGAATTCTTAAAGCAACTTCAAGAGCACTGGTGATGATGAAAGGTGTGAGGAAGAACAATCTGTATTACTACCAAGGTAGTACAGTGGTGGGGACAATATCGGCAGTAACTTCTAGCACTAAGAAGGATGCCGAGGCAACAAAGCTGTGGCATATGAGGTTAGGACATGCTGGAGAGAAATCCTTGCAAATTCTTGCCAAGTAGGGATTGTTGAAAGGTACAAAGGCTTGCAAACTTGAATTTTGTGAGCATTGTGTTATGGGAAAACAACGAAGAGTGAAGTTTGGTACTGCAATTCACAATACCAAGGATATTCTTGATTATGTGCATTCAGATGTGTGGGGACCTGCCAAGACTCCATCAATCGGAGGTAGGTATTATTTTGTCACTTTTGTTGATGATTTTTCCAGGAGAGTTTGGGTGTTTACCATGAAGAACAAAGATGAGGTGCTTGGAATTTTCCTTAAGTGGAAAGCTCAAGTTGAAAATCAGACAGGAAGAAAGATCAAGGTTCTCCGAACAGACAATGGAGGAGAATACAAGAGTGATCCGTTCCTGAAGGTATGCCAAGATTGTGGTATAGTTCGGCACTTCATTGTTAGAAAAACACCACAGAAGAAAAGGGTGTCAGAGCATATGAACAAGACACTTGTGGAGAAAGTTTGTTGTACATTGTCTAATGCTGAGTTAGGCAAAAAGTTTTGGGCTGAGGCTGTGACATATGCTTAACATCTCGTCAATCGTTTGCCATTATCTGCAATAAATGGCAAAACCCCGTTAGAGGTATGGTCTGGAAAAGCTGCAACTGATTATGATTCTTTGCATGTTTTTGGCTTTATTGCATATTATCATGTGATTGAATCAAAGTTGGATCCACGGGCAAAGAAGGCTCTTTTCATGGGCTTTAGTCCTGGAGTGAAGGGATATCGTTTATGGTGCCTAGAGGCAAAGAAGATGATTATTAGTAGGGATGTTACCTTTGATAAATCTGTCATGTTAAAGAAGATAAGTCGAGAAGGAGCTGATAGTACTCCGCAGCAGGTGGAGTGTGCTTCGAAACAGGTGGAGTTTGAACAAACAGTAGTGATCCCAGCATGAAACACCACTAGTAACTCTCCTATGGCAGAAGAAGAGTTAGATGAGGAAGAGGTTCCTACCCAAGAACCTCAACAAAAATCGATGCCAATTGCAGTTAGAAGATAGAGACGAGAGATTCAGAAGCCTGCTCATTTCATGGACATGATTGCCTATGCACTTCCAGTTGTTGATGACATTCCATCCACTTACCCAAAAGCCATTCTGAGTTTAGAGAGTGGTAATTGGGCAGGCGCGATGGAAGAGGAGATGCAGTCTTTGAAGAAGAACAAGACATGGAAGCTGGCACAATTACCAAAAGGTAAGAAGGCAATTGGGTGCAAATGGGTATTTGCAAAGAAAGAAGGATTTCCTAATAAAGAAGATGTTCGCTACAAGGCAAGGTTGGTTGCTAAAGGCTTTGCTCAGAGGGAGGGAATTGATTATAATGAGGTATTTTCTCCAGTTGTTAAACATTCCTTCATTCGAATTTTGTTGGCCTTGGTAGCACAGTTGAATTTGGAGCTAGCTCAACTTGATGTAAAGACCGCGTTCCTACACGGTGATTTGAAGGAGGAAATATCTATGACTCAGCCAGAAGGATTCAAGGTTGCTGGTAAAGAAGATTGGGTTTGTAAACTTAGCAAATCGTTGTACGGACTGAAACAATCTCCAAGACAGTGGTACATATGATTTGATTAGTTCATGAAGGATCAGAAGTACAAGAAAAACAAATACGATCACTATGTGTATTTGCATAGACTTCAAGATGGTTCCTACATTTACTTACTCTTATATGTTGATGATATGCTGATTGCAGCAAAGAGCTAAGTTGAGATTGACAAATTAAAGGCTCAGTTTAGTAAAGAGTTTGAGATGAAGGATTTGGGGGAAGCCAAGAAGATTCTCGGCATGGAGATAAACAGGGACAGAGAGAGGGGGAAACTTTGGCTGTCACAGAAGCAGTATTTGCAGAAGGTATAAACATTTTGGTATGCACGAAGATACAAAACTTGTAAGTACCCCACTTGCTCCTCATTTGAAATTGAGTAGCCGTTTATCTCCGATGACTGATGAAGAACGAGAATACATGGCGAAAGTCCCATATGCAAATGGAGTTGGAAGCTTGATGTATGCAATGGTGTGTACGAGACCAGATATTTCACAGGCGGTTAGTGTTGTTAGCAGGTACATGCATGATCTAGGCAAGGGTCATTGGCAAGCTGTGAAATGGATTCTACGATACCTCCAAAATACCGTAGATGTTGGATTGACATTTGAGCAAGATGAATCACTTGGAAAATGCATAGTTGGATATTGTGATTCTGATTATGCAGGTGATTTGGATAAGCAACGATCTACAACTGGCTATTTGTTTACTTTAGCAAATGTGCTAGTTAGTTGGAAGTCTACCTTGTAGTCTACGGTGGCTTTGTCTTCAACAGAGGTAGAATATATGGCGATTACAGAGGCTGTGAAGGAAGCAATTTGCCTTCATGGGTTGCAAAAAGAATTGGGAGTTGGTCAGAAACAACTTGAGGTATATTGAAACAATCAAAGTGTTATTCATTTAGCAAAGAATCAAGTCTTTCATGCACGGACGAAGCACATTGATGTTCACAATAACATTGTGCGTGAGATTCTCGAAGAAGAGGAGATTGTTCTCCAGAAGATTCACACTACGGAGGATCCTGCAGATATGCACACCAAGGTGGTTACAAGGGCCAAGCTTGAACACTGTTTAGACTTGTTAATATCTTGCACATTTGAAGTTGGCGCCGGAGACACAAATTTGAAGCACCTTAAATTTTTTATTTTTTATGTTATGATTGTTTGAGAAGATTTGTATTTGGTAGGACTTGAAATTAAGCCAAGGTGGAGATTTGTTGACTTTTTTGGCTTATTCCCAAGTCCCACATCGGTGGGTTCATTGTTTGGGAGGAGGATTGAGAGTTATAAATTAACCTTTCCTCCTTTACTGTAGATCATCCCAAGTTGTAATATCTTCTCCCTCATTAATAATAGCAGGTTGTTTCAGCTATGCTCAGAGATTAGGCGAAATTGGCCGAACTCTAATAAGTAATAATTTTCGGGTGTGTTGTTCCTTTTTATCTCTTTTATTTTTTTCGTTCTATTTATTGGTATTATGTTGTTTTCTTTTCTGTAGTAGTATAGTATTCAATATTATTTGTCGGGTAGCTCTGTTAGTGTTTTGTCTAGTTCATTTATTTTGTACTGGTTCATTTTACTAGTTGTATTATTTTAGTGGGGAAATTACCTGATTTTCCCACCAGAAAATTCACAGGATTTAGAATCACACACAAATGAAATGAAAAATTGACGTACTGCTTAATCAACTGTCTCACGATGAATTGCACTTGTGAAGCCAAATTATATCGCCACTGGAATTTCACTACACCGCCTTCACCATTTCCATATTAGGTTGAAATAGGACAAATGCATCGATAAAAAATATCCACCGAATAACATCTCTGAATTCTTGTTTCCAAATTCACCAAAAATTGAGTCGTAATGGCTTCAATGAAGAACAAAAAAACAGCACCGATGAATAGTGACGAATGAAGAATTGCATTCCAAATACACGAAGGTTCACGCGTTCCTCTTCAACACTTCCCCTAGATCACCAACAAATTTTTCCAGAATCGCTAATCAACCTTAAACTTCACTGTTTACAACATCAACGAATCATGAACCCAATTGCACTCCTCGTGTGATTCTGTTAACAGATTCGTGCCAAAAATGAAGCAAAAGAGAAACGCAGATGAAAACGAACAAAAATTTTAGGAAAATCTGAAAAACAGTTCAGATTGATATTCTCACCTCGGAATTTTTCTATTAGGACCATGAAAAAAAATTTCCAAAAATTTTCATAAATGAAATTTTAACAAAGATGAAAATGAAAAGCTAACTCTAAGAAAATTAGTATGATCTAATAGCAATAAGAACTCAAATGTGAAAATCAAAGGCATTCAAAAGTTCAAAACTATTGAAGAAATTTGAAAATAAATAAATAAATAATTTAATTAATGGAGTTTATGATAATTTTAGAACTAAACCTGGCTCTAGACAAAAAATTTATCATCATAAAATCAAACTGACTCAATTATAGAAAAAATTCACCTAACAAATTTGATGAATCAAGAAAAATCAAAAGAACACACAAATATAAATACAAAAGCACAAACATGGAGGTTCAAATAAGAACAATGAATTTGAACCGAATGAAAGAGACAAAACACAAAATCAATCGGTGATCAAGTTCAAGACAATCAAGGAAACATATGAACAACACGAAAATTAGAAAAAAAATAGAAGAAGAGTTACTTAGCTTTTACAACCACAACTTTAAATACCAAATGATGACATCCTCTTCTTCTAGCATTGTTTTGTTTTATATCTTTGAATTGAGTTACAGAAGCAGTTGGATGTAGGTGCAAATTACCCTGAATTTGAAGTGGAAAATATGGGTTTCGAAGAGTGAGAGGTGAGACTTATGATTTGATTGAATGCTTAATGTTTGATATGTGAGGAATTGCCATTCATGATTTTAGAACTTGGATGATGTTGGAAATCACAATCATTTTCTGACCTCTTTAAAATCAATTAAGTGTGTCAATGTTTGGAAACGAAATTGAGTAGTTGGCTTGAACTATTCCATCTTAATACAAAAATTGACTAGTTGTAAGTCAAGAACTTGAGTATGATAGTCTGTTATTCTAAATAACCATGATTAAGGGATTAACTAGGTTTGGCCATAAGGAACAGTGAACTTGAAGAGAAAAGCATTTGTAAGTAACAACAACAAAAGTGATTCAATCCCAACATTTTTTTTGAATATCTAAACTTCTCATTTTTACATCTAGTTTCAATCTCACTACTAATATTATCTATATTTTATTTATTATATCTATTACATATCTTATATTCACCAAAAAAAAATCATCATATCCTTACTTCATTTTGAACGATATTTCTATTTGGTTATCTTTAGTCCTTGTGGATATGACAATCCTTCTTATCAATTGTGCTACATATAACTCGGTCCACTTGCTGATAATTAAATTAAATGACCCCCATCAAACCCTATACCACATTAGGAAAAACTTAGTTTTATTTTGAAAACCTAACACCTCTAAAGCTTCATCAATCATTGTCTTCATGTTAGACGATCCATCTTTATTTTAATGATAGACAATCTATCTTGTAGGGAGTTTCTAAACTCAATTTATGTGTTCATGAAATATTTTCTAACCATACTTAAAAATTTTCAAAACATGTCTTGATAGTATTAACTCATATGAATCAAATTTTCCACTCAACGTCTTAATTGGACTATTATGGAAAGTTTTCAAAATATGAACATAAGATAAATACTGATATGCCTTAATGATCAAAAGTTATGCTAGTTTGGAAAGATTTAAAAAATACAATGTTAAACGATAAATTTTATAAAAACAGGGAGACATATTCTATTTGATTTTGAAAAAGTTTTAATGAATCAAATCTCAGTTAATGTCTCATTCATTTCAACATTATAATTTATACATACTTATGAGTTTTTGAATTAATGTTACCAGTAAGGTTCTGGAAATTCAAAGTTTTATTATAGAGTGTCTAATGGTAAAAGGAAGGTGCTACAATATGAATTTAAGCAAACTTCAAGTATAGAAGAATCAAGCTTCAAGGTTAAAGAATGTACAAGTAAAGAAATTTTTCAAAGTAAAACAATACCAAATTAATGGTCAAGGCTTGCAGGATATCATCAAAGCAAAAGTGTTCTTTTGGAGCGTTTAATACCAAAATGATGAAGTGCGTATAAGTTAGAATTCGAAGAACAACACAAAGAAATACACAAGAAACATGAACAATAAACAAAATACAAGAAAAAAATCATTTTTGTACAAACCCAAGATTCATATATGTTGTATATAGAGTGTTTAGTCATTTGGGTTGAGTTATCCATTGTAAATTCTTCACTTTGTGAAGTATACCGAGTGAACTTCCATTGTTCTCTCTTTGAGAGTGTTTTTCTTATATCTTGAGAGGTCTTAATCTCAAGAGGAGATTAAGTGATGTGAGTTGATTTTAGATTGATTCATTAGGTGCACTTTATTAGAATTAGGATCAAGATTCTTAAGCAATTTAGGTGAGAAATCTAAGGAAAATTCTCACTGTACATTAACTTAACAAGTGTTAAGTAGATGTTAAGGTTCATTTCCAAAGATCAAAGGAAAAACACAATTAAAGGTGATGAATGAATGGATGAATTGGTGCGGAATTAAAACAAAACCAATCAGAACAGAAACGCATAAGAACAAGGAAGAACAATCAACTAAACAACATGAAAATCGAATTGAAAACAAGATATAAAACAATACAGATTTTGGAATAGAAATGGAGTGGAATTGGAATTGTAAGATGGAAGATAGGAAGAACTTATGTGGTTGAAGACATGGAAGGGAAGAACACGCCACTTGGATGGTGATTGATCCAAGATAAGTGCAAGAATCCCGCCACTTGAGAGCTTCCCAAACACTCATAAGATGAGACAAAGCTAGGAGAAACAATTCTCACAAAACTCACACAAAAATGTGTATAGTAACTTTACTTCAAATTTAATGTGTTTTTACATGAGCCAAGCACCTCTATTTATAGTGTGAGAGGGCTGAAATTAAGGTGGGAAAATTCAAATGAGAAGCATTTGAATTTGGCACCTAAACACATGTCACAAGGGAGGTGTGACTTGGTTTCTTACTTTGGCACCTCCTAAATCTACACCTACACCTTCTTTTTATGTAAGATGGAAGGTGTGACTTATCTTTGTACATTGACACCCTTTATTTCTATATCTACACCTTCCTTTTATGTTCTACTAAAAACTACTCTAAAGAAATTACAAAAAGAGATATTTATCACCCAAGGTCTTTGCCCTACTCCTACAAATCCTCGGAGATATGTTAGATACTAAGATCAGGAGTTGGGCTTGGGCTTGTTGGATTGACCTTCTTGGGCATGGACCTCCTTATTCTTCTAATTTGGAACCCTCAAGAGAGCCCCAAATTATTTACACAATCTTCTCATCTTTAAGAAGACTAGTAGGAAGAACTTTAGGTGCTCAGGTGAATGACCCATTCTTCCTCTTGTGAAGTCCTCCTTTGACTTTTGAGATGACCCTTCATATTTGTCATCCGTGGTCATCTTCATGTGGTTTTGGCTTGCATCATTAAGACTGGTGTACCTCGAGAGGTGAGTATACTTGGTGTACTTGGAAAGGTTAGAATACTTGTTCCTGAAGAGGTGTTGAAACTCGATATACCTGGAAAGATTATAATACTTGTTCTTGGAGATGTGTGAAAACTCGGTGTACTTGGAGATGTTAAAATATTTGTTCCTAGAGAGATGTCAAAACTTGGTGTACCTAGAGATGTTAGAATACTTGTTTCCGGAGAGGTGTTAAAACTCGTTATAGCCAAAGTATTTTTGGTTAGTGAAAGCTCTTAAGTGGTTTGCTTAAGGGGTCTCAATGTAGCCCAAGTTGTAGGATGAACTGATATAAATCTTTATATATTTTTCTCTTATCTTTGCTTATAGACATTACTTTTATATTATCTTAAGATTCACGATTTAAGTTCAGAGTCCAATCAACCTTCCACCCCACCCCGCATTTAGAGCCCGTTGTTCCTACAAGTTCTCCTTGACCTTATTATTTTGTTGGAATTGTATTATTTCAATTGAATGAGTTATTCTTGGTATTGCTTTGCATATGTTGTGACATTATTTTAAGAATTATAAAAATTAAATTATACATAGCTTTGTACCTTGGGAACTTTAATGATTGGTATTTGCGTTAGATAAAATGTCTTGTACGTTAAAACTCATTTAAATTGACTAATAAATTTATATCATGAGAATAAGATAAATTTATATCATGAGAATAAAAAAGTGAGGTTGATTAGACAAGTATCCATATCATCTTTATCATACAAATTATTCACATTATTGTTGTTCTCACTTCCTTTTTGAAATTTCTTGTCTTTTCTTCTTAATGAAAATGATAGAAAAATTCTTTGATACATATTCATGGCATCCCATACGTTGCACAGTTTCTATAATAATAAATCCTATGACTTCAATGAAATGTAGACACATAAAACAATATATTGACCTTTTCAGCACACTGTTCATCCTTGATAACACTCCTAGATGAAACCATTAACATCTCTATCACAGGACCTATTATTGTCACTTTTACCATCCCAGCCACCATGACCCATTTTTATCAATTTTATACAATGCTAATAGATTAAATTTTGTAGGGATGATGTAATTAAAGTGTAAAAATTTCTAAATATAAATATGTATATAATTATATAAATATAAAAATATTTATATTGTTAGTGAGATTACCATATTAAAAGAAATATAGACTTTCAATAATCGTCTGGTAGTCGGGGGAAAGGTTCAAGATAGATTTACTATCAACAAGAATGGCTTAGAATGTTACCATATAAATTTTTTAGCTTTAATTATCTAATAGACAATGTTCATTTATAGTCTCTAACAACATCAATTAAGCAAAGGTTCCAAACAAAAAGGCTGGTTTCTGACTCATCAAATTTAATTATAAATAATATTTTAATTTTTTGGTTAGACTAAATTAGTATTCACCTTCATTGACAAAATAAAAATAGAATTTAGCATCTAACGCTGGTAAATTGTAATAAAATATTATAAATTTAATTATCTTATTTGTCCCTACTTTTAGGGTCAATATTCAATTTAATACCGTAGTTTTTAAAAAAATCAATTTGCTCTCTATATTTTTTAAAAAGTATCCAAATTGGTTATTTCCGTTAAATCTCACTTACGGCGTCAAGTATGGCTTATGTGACAGAGACAGGTGGGAATAGGTGTTCTGTGAGTGTGAGGTGTCATGTGATGTGGCTTGAGAGATTAGTTTAGTGAAAAATTAATTGGGATTTAGGGTTTTTTGAATTGCAATTGGGGAAGAAAAAACAACCTTGTCCAAAGGTGAGGAAATTGGCTTCACCCGCACAAGTAGCAACACTTTTAACCGTCGGTAGATGGTTGCTGGAAAAAGTTGCCGGTGGTATTACAATTCCACGGCGGAGGGTGGGTGAGCGGGAGCAATGAAGTGTAGCTGAGAGATGAGAGCATTAGTTTTTTTATGAGCACAGGTTGCGGAGATGCCTTGGAATAGAAAACCTTTGGTTCTCTCTTGTGGAGAACGCCACCATGCAACCTCCATCACAAAGCTCGCCTCCGTTCGCCGAACGAACCCCTCTCGCGAATTGGCTACCGAAGCAGGTGAATTTTCTTCTGCAGTGTACTCCCCAATTCCAGTTTAAAAAACCCTAATCCCCAATTCCAATTTAAAAACCCTAATCCCTAATTCTAATTAAAAAACCGTGATACCCAATTGATTTTTCACTAAACTAATGTTTTAATCCACGTCACTTTGACACCTCACACCTCACAGAACACCTAATCCAACCTGTCTCTGCCATATAAGTCGTACTTGACCTCGTAAGTGAGATTTAACGGAAATGACCAATTTGGGTACTTTTTAAAAAACATAGGGACCAAATTGATTTTTCTTTTTAAAAACCACGATACTAAATTGAATATTGACCCTAAATATAGGAATGAATAAGGTAATTAAATCAAAAATTATATTTGTTCATTATGTTCCACAAAACAAACTTGACAACATCTACAAACTACATAAGTGATTATGTAGGTAAGAAGTAAATTATTTTTGTCTATCTATCACTTAATACTGAGATAGTGACGTCATTAATAGAGAAGGATGTAAGGTTCTTACAAAAAGATTTTCTACTAGTTAAGATGTCTTTGATTAAGTAGCTAGGCTCCTTCGGAAGAGGCAATATGTTTTTGTTGTTCAACATTGTGATCACGATATCCATGTTTGGTCTTTCATTAGGATGATGTTGTACACATAAAAGACCAATATGAATGCAATGTAAGGCTTCGTTTAGAATGCTTGAATCCTCCAAACTAGAGTTAATAAATTGTTTTGCATTTCCCTCTCTCCACAATTCCCATGCCTAAAATATTTTGAAACAATGTTATATATTTATCATTATATAAAAGGAAAATGAAGTTATTGAACTCACATGATCAATAAGATTGTTGTAGTCATTTGGATTAAAGAGTCTGTTTTTCTTGCCACTTACTATCTCAAGCAACAATACATCGATGCTAAACCCATCAGATTTTGTGGAAAATATTCCATCAAAAGCATATTCAGGTGCCATATAACCACTAAAAAAAAAAATCCAAGAATTACTTTGATATTTGATAATTAAATAATAGTCAAGATTTTATTGTGAATAAAGATACTTACTATGTACCAACTACTTTGTTTGTTTGTCCTTGAATTTGATCATCTCCACACATTCGAGCTAAACTGAAATCTGAAATTTTTGGATTCATTGTATCATCTAATAACACATTACTTGCCTTAAGATCTCTATGTATGATCCTTAGTCTGGAGTCTTGATGAAGATATTGTAATCCTCGAGAAATTCCATTTATGATGCAACGACGCTTAGGCCAATCAAGCAATTTTCTTCCACTAGAATCTGTAAAATTTCGTTGCAATTTTTTATAATATCACAAGAGACATAAGAGAAAAAAATGAAATCCTACATTCAATTAAAATTTAAGGACACTAACCAAAAAGAAAGAAGTCTAAGCTTTTGTTGGCCATATATTCGTACAAAAGCAGTTTCTCATTATCTTGAATGCAACATCCAAGAACTTTTACAAGATTTTGATGTTGAAGTTGGGCACATAACATAACCTCATTCTTAAATTCTTTTAATCCTTGTTTAGATGTTTGTGAAAGTTTCTTAACAGCAATCTCTCGTCCATCGGGTAGTGTTCCCTAATCACATTATATTGAAGGAATAGTTAGATATATAAAGAATAATAACTTAATTAGAGACAAGATCTCTTGATATGTGGATTCAAATGATTGTCTTTGATTGTGTCAATCCTTGTAATTATTGTAATTATCAATCAATGATTATTAGCATTGATTGTTACCTTATTTGTTGTAGTGTCATGATACTGGGTATTAATTGTAGGATTATATACTGTCAGGTTTTGACTATATATGTATATTGTAATCAGCAAATTCAATACAATATTCTTTCACCTTTCATTACCCTTTTCTCACTTGGTATCAGAGCTGTAAAGCTCTGAAGGCTTTTTTGATCCAATTCAAATCATGGCATCCGCTGCAGATTCAAAATCCCAAAATTGTCTTCCATTCACTATATCTGTCAAGTTGGACAGAGAGAACTATCTATTATGGAAATCCTTGGTGATTTCTATAGTCAAAGGTTGCAGGCTCGATGGCCTCATGCTAGGGATAAAGGAGTGTCCTGAAGAATTCATAATTTATGCAGATTCAAGCAAGAAACCAAATCCCGCATTTGAAGATTGGCAGGCTCATGATTCACAATTCCTTGGATGGTTAATGAATTCAATGACTGTTGAAATAGCAACACAATTGTTGCATTGTGAAACCTCAAAACAACTTTGGGATGAAGCCCAAAGCCTAGCTGGTGCACACACAAGATCTCGAATCACCTACCTTAAATCTGAGTTTCACAGCATCAGGAAAGGAGAAATGAAGATGGAGGAATATTTGGTCAAGATGAAGAGTCTTGTTAACAGACTTAAATTTGCAGGGAGTCCCGTTTCCAACTCAGATCTAATCATTCAAACCCTAAATGGTTTAGATTCTGAATACAACCCTGTGGTGGTGAAACTATCTGATCAAACTAGTCTCACTTGGATTGATCTGCAGGCCCAATTACTGACCTTTGAGAGTAGACTTGATCAACTGAATGGTCTTACCAAACTCACTCTTGATGCATCATCAAATGTTGCTAATAAAACTGATTACAAAGGTAACAAATTCAACACAAATAACAACTGGAGAGGCTCTAACTTCAGAAGTTGGAGAGGAGGCAGAGGAAAAGGAAGAATGTCTAAACCAGCATGTCAACTTTGCAACAAGGTTGGGCACACAGTTGTAAGCTGTTGGTACAGGTTTGATAAGTCTTATTCAAACTCAAATTATTCAGCAGACAGTGACAAACAAGGAGCACACAATGCCTTCCTAGCCTCACAAAGCGCTGCTCAAGATTATGATTGGTACTTTGACAGTGGTGCTAGCAATCATGTGACACACCAAACTGAAAAATTTGAGGATCTAGCCAAACATCATGGTAAGAACTCATTAATAGTTGGAAGTGGTGAGAAATTGCAGATTGTTGCCACAGGTTCCTCAAAACTAAACTCACTCAACTTACATGATGTCTTATATGTGCCTAACATTACCAAAAATTTATTAAGTGTGTCGAAATTAACGGCTGACAATAACATTCTTGTTGATTTTGATGCAAATTGTTGCTTTGTAAAGGACAAGTTAACAGGGAAGGCAATTCTAAAAGGGACACTTAAGGATGGCTTATATCAGCTCTCAAGGACTGAAAGGGACTCGTGTGCTTATGTATCTGTCAAGGAGAGTTGGCATAGAAGGCTTGGTCATCCAAATAATACAGTCCTAGATAAAGTCTTGAAAAGTTGTAATGTGAAACTATCACCTAGAGATCATTTTAACTTTTGTGAGGCTTGTCAATATGGCAAAATGCATTTTTTACCCTTCAAAACATCTTCCTCTCATGCTAAGGAAACCCTTGAATTAGTTCATACTGATGTCTAGGGTCCTGCACCAATAATATCTTCTTCTGGTTTCAAATATTATGTTCACTTTATTGATGATTTTAGTAGATTTACTTGGATTTATCCTTTGAAACAGAAATCAGATACTGTACAAGCCTTTATTCAGTTTAAAAACATGGCAGAGAATTTGTTTAACAAGAGAATTAAGACAATCCAATGTGATGGTGGTGGTGAATACAAAGCTGTGCAAAACCATGCAATAGAAGCAGGGATACAATTTAGAATGTCATGCCCTTACACATCACAACAAAATGGTAGGGCTGAGAGAAAACACAGGCACATTGTTGAATTTGGCTTGACATTGCTCGCACAAGCCAAAATGCCCTTACATTTTTTGGTGGGAAGCTTTCTGCACAGCAGTTTATCTCATAAACAGATTGCCCTCTCTAGTCATTCAAAATGAAAGTCCTTACTCATTGGTTTTTCAAAAGGAACCTGACTACAATTCCTTAAAACCCTTTGGGTGTGCTTGCTATCCCTGTCTTAAACCCTATAATCAGCACAAACTACAATTCCACACAACCAGATGTGTGTTCTTGGGATATAGTAACTCTCACAAAGGATACAAATGCATAAATTCTCATGGAAGAATCTTCACTTCTAGACATGTTGTTTTCAATGAAGAACATTTTCCATTCCATGATGGATTTCTCAATACAAGAAGTCCCTTGAAAACACTAACTGAGAGTTCATCTCTCCCTTTTTCTTTGCCTACTGCAGGTAACCCACATATTGGATGTAAGGACCTGTAAAATTAAATTGGAATAAAAGTGTTATATTTAAATAATTTCAGAAGATGTCATTATTTAAAATACAAAGAGTTGGTAAATGAAGTTTCGTAGTAGTCGGACATCGGGCGTCGCCCAAGGTCTGGGGTCAGCTGGTAGAGATCGGTCGGCTGGCATGTAGATCAAGAAGAGTAAAGGAAGAAAAGTGTAGCTAAGAAGTCTTCTACGAGATCGTCGTTATTGAAGACGGAGGCGATCTCCGACTTCTCTGGGACATAATCGCCTGTTGCCTAGAGGAGACATGACCGCCAATCGTCTAGGGCGTACGTGATCGACGGGAGTGCACGTAGTACGTGGTCAAGATACTGGATCAACCAGAGTGGGTTCCAACAACCACGCGTATCAAGGTGTGGGTTGAGCCTTAGATACGCTGTGCATGCGAAGCTCTATGCTTGAGCAGAAGAGATCGCCCTTAGTGTTGCATGCATGGGCGCATGAAGAGTGGTGCTGATCTACTCTTGGAAATGTGAAGCTACCGACGTCACCGAGTCATGTGGAGATGATACTTTGGACGTAACATAGTGGAATGAAAAACCTTCGGGAAGGCGTGACGATTATCGTCGGGTATCGCCAGGGCGCGAGGCATGCGGGCATCGCCAGGGCGCAAGGCATGCGGGCATCGCCAGGCGCGGGACATGCGGGCATCGCCAGGGCGCGAGCCATGTGGACATCGGTCGTCCTCCAGGGAGAGACATCGGTGGTCCACCAGGGTGAGACATCGGTTGTCTGCCCGGATGAGGAACCAGTCATCACCGGGATGAGGAACGTCAGTCATCGCCGGTAAGAGAGGCACATCGGTCGTCGTCCAGGATAAGTCATCGGTGGATAGTCATCGCGCGAGAGGTCATCGGTGGAAGGTCATCGCGCGATATGTCATCGGTGGAAGGTTATCGCGCGAGAGGTCATCGGTGGAAGGTTATCGCGCGATGTCGAGTTTCACGCAGATAAAGTGGGACCCAGGCTCTCAGCATCAGACGTACTGCACGCGCGACACGTAGACAAAAAGGGTGGTTCAGAATAGTGACCTCAGAGTGTTAGCCTGCGCAGAGGCATGCGTAGTCGTACTGTTCAGGGAAGCGCACACGCAACCTTTCCTGCAGAGTGGGTGGAGGCAGCGACATTTCTGGGCAAGTTGAGTTAGATTTAAAAGCTCACTTCTGAGAGGCAAAGAAGGGCTACGGTTCAAGAGTGACAGAGTGAGTGAGTGAGTTACCTTCATCCTTCTCTTTTCTCTCCTTCACTCTGCCATTCAGGCCTTATCACGTCCCTGCTTAGCTATCGACGACTGCCATAGAGCACGTGGGAGGTTCTCTGCAAGTTCTCCAGATCAGAACGCTTAGGCAGAGGTCGAGCATCCTTAAGTTCGGTGGGTTAGAGCTAGAAGTGAGGTTTTACGCAAGTCCAGGTAAGGGAAGCTAGCTTTATTTTCAATAAAAACCGTAGATTTGTTGTTTCTGAAGTGAGGACGACGTGGTCGCCGGTTTCATGTTTCTTTTCGCAATGCTCTGATCTATGTGGTTGGGCGACGTGGTCGCCGATTTTAAATCCCTTTTCATGATGTTCTGTTTCTATGTGGTTGGGCGACGTAGTCGCCGGGTTTAAATACAGATTTCGAAATCCCCTGCTTTTGAATCAGATCGCCGGTTTTGGCGTTGTTTTGCGAACTCCCCTGTTTTTGGTGTTGTTTTGAGACTGCTTGAGATTTAAATGTGATATTCGAAAGTTTGAACCTTTGAAATGATTGTTGTTGTGATTTGAATCATTCATTTGATTGGTATGATGTTTTGAATGTTGTGGATGTGGGATCAAGGCATAGTATTTTCAGGAAAGGAAATACCGTGTAAGATCGTGTATAGGTGTATTGACTAGGGGCTTGTCTAGAAGGAGATATCCTGACTCTGCTGATATAATGGAATCACGTAGATGAAGTTATTCAGTTGTGGAGAGTCGGAGGAGGTTCATATGAATGGGCGAGTAGTGTGAAAAAGAACGAGCTCGGCCTGTTGTATGAATTAACCCTGTCATACCGGGAGAATTATTGACATTGAGATTATATATGCGCATGGCTGTGTGGATTTCACAGCGACCCTGTGTGGATTTCACAGTGGTATGGTATGACAGGTGCAGATCTCTGAGCCTGAGTCAACGCACGAGTCAATCCGGAAGTAGAGTCATGTGTCTATGCATTGTGAGTCAGTGGAAAGTCTGACGTGTGAATCTTGAATACTGAATGTAGCAAAGAGACACTGGACGAGTTTGGGGAATATGGGAATGTTAATGGTGGTAATTGATATGGATCATGAATGGTGTGAAGATTTATGTTTTCTATTGATTTAAAGTTTTTGAAACATCTAGCTTACCCTTTTATCTGGTATTGTGATTGTTTGCTTAAACCTGTGATGATCGTGTATTTTTGCACGGGAGCAGACGAGGTTGCAGGTGGTAGAGTTCCTCAGTGAGTGGTCGCCGGAAGGAGATCGCCCATTTATGTTTCTATTAGGCGATCACCTTTTTCTGTTGTCTGATAGGAGATCGCCGTTTTCTGATAGGAGATCGCCCATCCTGTTGGGAGATCGCCTGTTTCTTTTTATTTTGCTGTATTTCGTTTACGTTTTTGGAAAACTGACCGACTTTGTATTAAACTCCCTACGAGGAGAAAACTTCATTACATATATACGATTATGTTCACTTCAATATTATCATTTTATCTCTATTTCATTCTATATTATGAAAAGAATTTGGCGGGATGTTACATTAATGGTATCAGAGCAGTTCGTCCTTAGGATGACCTGAGGGCTGTGGATCCATTGTGTTTCTGCTGCTCATAAAATTTATTTGAGTTTTAAATGAAAACTATAGTGAAAGGTTTTCAAACGTCTTTGTATTGAAATTTTGTGTGTGCTTTAGTGAATATATGCCCTAACTGAAAATCTTAGTATTAAGAATGAAAGGATCTTGATAAAGTAGTGAGGGTGTACACTCATAACTGGATCGAGATGATTCTCAATCTTAATTCTAAAGGTCTGATGTTTAGCATATAATGAATTCGGGTGTGATTTATTTCATTTTATTGAGTGTTCTTGTAATTGACTGGGAGTGGTCGTTTGGATTGCTAGATTGTATACCAGTAGCTGTTCTGGTATTTTGCTTGAGGTTATAAGTATCATGATTATGTTGATGAGCTCAAATTCTAGCTGACTTTGAGATGCTGACCTTTGTAAGGTCTAGCTGTTACCCCTTGAATGAATTGATTTCTTATCGATTTCATTCTTATAGTTGTAGGGAATATAGAAACTAGTGGTTTCAAAATCCGAGAACGAAGAAAGATGGCACGTAAACCTCCTACCCCTCCCCAATCTTCTTCGGAGATGGGCCAGATCGCCAGGGCCATTGAGATGATGGCAACTGCCATCCAACAACAGAATACGGTAATGGCTCAGATTCATCAGGCTGTAATGCATCATTGGGAAACTGCTGGATCGACTGCAACAGCTTCCCATGTCAATCAGCCTCGGGAGCAGAGGGGGATGACCGAGTTCATAAGGCACAACCCACCCCAGTTCCGTGGGAATGCTTCTCTGAACCAACCAGATCAGTGGATTAGGGAGTTTCATGCCTTGGTGGAGAAGGCAAAGAAGGTGGAGACCCTGGAGAGGAGTGATTCTAGGGTAATCAGATCACACCCAGGGGGTTCCTCGTGTAGGAAGGCCAAGGTGCAGCAGCAGCAGAATAAGCCTTATTCGAGACCTCCACAACATAGAGCAGGAGCAGTTCCGCCCCAACTTCAGCAGCAACAACCATGGAAACCAAGATGTTTCCGTTATGATAGGTCACATAACGTCAACGTGTACCCCAAGAGGAATTCAGAGAAAAAAATGCTACATCTGCCGAAAGACGGGACACCTTGCTAGAGAGTGTCCTAACGGGTATAGGGCGACTCAACCCAGTGTTTCCCAGCAGTTGAGGAACGAAGGCAGCAGACCTCAGGCAGCAGGGAGAGTATTTGCCATGTCTGGAGCGGAGGCATCTCAGTCAGGTAACCTAGTACAAGGTGCTTGTTTATAGTTGGTAGATACGTTAGAGTTTTGTTTGATTCTGGAGAGACACACTCTTTTGTGTCAAATCGGTGTGCAACCGAACTGGGCCTTCTAGTGGAGGAGCTGCCGTTTGAACGGTTGGCCTCTACACCGGCATCAAAACAGGTTTTGACCTCCCCAGTTTGCTCTGAATGTCCAGTGATAGTAGAGGGACGCAAGTTCAAGGTGAAATTGATCTGTCTACCTCTTTAGGATCTGGATGTTATCCTGGGAATGGATTGGCTATCTGCCAATCACATTCTCATAGATTGCAGTAGGCAGAACGTGGTGTTTTCGGGCCTCCGAGAGTCAGATATGATATCTGCTCAGTGTGTATGGTCGGGGTTGATAGAAGGGCGACGTGCCTTGTAATCCTAGCTCAAGGGGGAGTGAGGAATGATGAAGATATGGGCTGTATACCTGTGGTGAAGAATTTCATGGATGCAGTTCCAGAAGAAATACCTGGACTACCTCCTAAGAGAGAGATGGAATTCTCTATTGTTTGGTACCTGGAGCTAGACCAGTGTCCATGGCTCCCTACATAATGGCCCAGCTGAATAGATGGAATTAAAGAAGCAAGTGTAAGTTAGATTTAGTTGTACCAAGGTTTAGTTTCAGCTACATATAAGTTATGGAGAGTAAATAAGCAGTATGTTGGGGGTTTAAAGCTCAAGCATGTGTATCCATGGGAAGTACCAGAGTTAAGTTCCAAGAATGAAAGAATGAATTTTTCTTTTGAAGCTTGGAAGATGTTCATGTCGATAAAACAGCATGAGATGGTTCTAGCTTAAGCTTCACGCAGAATGGATGCTGTTTTGTTGATCGTGATTTGAAAGATGATTATGGAAATGGTGGGTTGAAATAAAAGGCTTCCGAAGCCGTAAGCCCCCTGATTTTGGCAAATGAGGATGCAGTTCGGACTGTGAATGTAGAAGGGTAGGAGGTAATGGCTGTGGATGAGAATGAGGGTAAACCGTGTCATGATGATGTTGAGTTCTTCTAGCGATGTAGTAAATTCCAGAAAGTTGGATGTGGAAGCGGAACTTTTCGTGCCTTGTGTTCCTAATGGAATGGGATTTGCAGCTAATCCTTTAAATGGGCAGTTGTGGTGGTCAGCGTTTCGTTTCTGATCCTAGAAACAATGCTGCATTGTCGGCGGTGGCAACAAGCCCTCATCCTGAACACAGTCAGGGAGTTATGATCTGCGTGTTGAATACTGAGCACCTGGAGATCCCATGCAATGCTAATACGGATGCATCCATTGGAATTCCTGAGTTAGCAGCTCTGAAACCCCAACCATCTGCAAAAAGGGTGGGTTTTTCCTGCTCTACTATTAGTAACCAAAGGAGAAACGAACCAGAGGGGCGCCTGAAGAAAGGAACCGTGTTCCCTCAAGCTTTTGCTGTTTCACCATCGGTTTGACAAGAAATGGTGCCTAATGTGGAGTCAAGCTACAAACCGATTGTTTCTAAACTGAAAAGAAAATCCTGGAAGAAACTCCATCTTTGCAGTTTCTAGACAGAATAATAATGTCGATGTCAACCCAAGTCATTGCAGATCAGTTCATGCCAATGAAGGACATCTAAAACAAGAGGAATTAGAAGTTGTAAGGATCAAGTATTCGAGAAAGGTTTTCTAGTCTGCAAGTCTCTACTCCTACCAATGAACTGACAAAATGTGGACCAAAGCCTAATCTGTTAATCCAGGTCGGTGCTAGCATAGGGGTACTCTGACGTGATGGTGGCGTTAGAGAATGCTGGTTTAGATGAAAAATCTAGAGTGTGTCTCCAAGGCTGCTGAAGGTCCAGTACGATGATTTGCTTGATAAAGAGGGACCGCTTAATAGTCAAGCCCTGCTCTCCTGAACGCCTTTCAGGTCGCCGTCTTGAGTTTGAATCAGCAGTGTATGCCTGGTGGTGTGATGGGTGGTGGGAAGGCGTTGTAACTGCAGCTAAGGGCAGTGGTAGGGGGATCTTCGTCAGATGGCTCTGCCTTAGAAAGTGAATCATCATCCATCCCCAAAGTCGAAGTTGCTAAGAAGGTGAGCAAGAATCGTTTGGTTGGGAAACCCTTGTGGATCTGGAAAAAAATGAAGGAATAACTTTGAGGGAGCCACTCTATGTCGCTCATGAGGACAAGGATAATAACTCTTGTAGAGGCAGTAATGATGTTGACGATGAGGAAAAGCCCTTTGGAGTTGTAGTTGGAGATCATGCATTTATGGAAATGACGCCGACCAAGGGTGTAGGACGAGCTATCAGATCAAAGGAGCTGTCTCCTAAGTTAGTCAGGCCATATCAGATCCTAAGGAGGATCAACCCAGTGGCTTATGAGATCGTCCCACCTCCCCAATTAGCAAACCTGCATAATGTATTTCACGTATCACAGCTAAGGAAGTATCTTGCAGACCCTAGTCACGTGTTGGAGGTGGACGACGTGCAGATCGGGCGATTCACCATGGAAATTTGAAGAAACCATGAGAGGAGCATATCCCTACTTTTTTCCTTGTAATTCAATTTTCGGGGACGAAAATTTTTCTTGATGGGGAGAATGTAAGGACCTGTAAAATTAAATTGGAATAAAAGTGTTATATTTAAATAATTTCAGAAGATGTCATTATTTAAAATACAAAGAGTTGGTAAATGAAATTTCGTAGTAGTCGGACATCGGACGTCGCCCAAGGTCTGGGGTCAGCTGGTAGAGATCGGTCGGCTGGCATGTAGATCAAGAAGAGTAAAGGAAGAAAAGTGTAGCTAAGAAGTCTTCTACGAGATCGCCGTTATTGAAGACGGAGGCGATCTCCGACTTCTCTGGGACATAATCGCCTGTTGCCTAGAGGAGACATGACCGCCAATCGTCTAGGGCGTACGTGATCGACGGGAGTGCACGTAGTACGTGGTCAAGATACTGGATCAACCAGAGTGGGTTCCAACAACCACGCGTATCAAGGTGTGGGTTGAGCCTTAGATACGCTGTGCATGCGAAGCTCTATGCTTGAGCAGAAGAGATCGCCCTTAGTGTTGCATGCATGGGCGCACGAAGAGTGGTGCTGATCTACTCTTGGAAATGTGAAGCTACCGACGTCACCGAGTCATGTGGAGATGATACTTTGGACGTAACATAGTGGAATGAAAAACCTTCGGGAAGGCGTGACGATTATCGTCGGGTATCGCCAGGGCGCGAGGCATGCGGGCATCGCCAGGGCGCAAGGCATGCGGGCATTGCCAGGCGCGGGACATGCGGGCATCGCCAGGGCGCGAGCCATGTGGACATCGGTCGTCCTCCAGGGAGAGACATCGGTGGTCCACCAGGGTGAGACATCGGTTGTCTGCCCGGATGAGGAACCAGTCATCACCGGGATGAGGAACGTCAGTCATCGCCGGTAAGAGAGGCACATCGGTCGTCGTCCAGGATAAGTCATCGGTGGATAGTCATCGCGCGAGAGGTCATCGGTGGAAGGTCATCGCGCGATATGTCATCGGTGGAAGGTTATCGCGCGAGAGGTCATCGGTGGAAGGTTATCGCGCGATGTCGAGTTTCACGCAGATAAAGTGGGACCCAGGCTCTCAGCATCAGACGTACTGCACGCGCGACACGTAGACAAAAAGGGTGGTTCAGAATAGTGACCTCAGAGTGTTAGCCTGCGCAGAGGCATGCGTAGTCGTACTGTTCAGGGAAGCGCACACGCAACCTTTCCTGCAGAGTGGGTGGAGGCAGCGACATTTCTGGGCAAGTTGAGTTAGATTTAAAAGCTCACTTCTGAGAGGCAAAGAAGGGCTACGGTTCAAGAGTGACAGAGTGAGTGAGTGAGTTACCTTCATCCTTCTCTTTTCTCTCCTTCACTCTGCCATTCAGGCCTTATCACGTCCCTGCTTAGCTATCGACGACTGCCATAGAGCACCTGGGAGGTTCTCTGCAAGTTCTCCAGATCAGAACGCTTAGGCAGAGGTCGAGCATCCTTAAGTTCGGTGGGTTAGAGCTAGAAGTGAGGTTTTATGCAAGTCCAGGTAAGGGAAGCTAGCTTTATTTTCAATAAAAATCGTAGATTTGTTGTTTCTGAAGTGAGGACGACGTGGTCGCCGGTTTCATGTTTCTTTTCGCAATGCTCTGATCTATGTGGTTGGGCGACGTGGTCGCCGGTTTTAAACCCCTTTTCATGATGTTCTGTTTCTATGTGGTTGGGCGACGTAGTCGCCGGGTTTAAATACAGATTTCGAAATCCCCTGCTTTTGAATCAGATCGCCGGTTTTGGCGTTGTTTTGCGAACTCCCCTGTTTTTGGTGTTGTTTTGAGACTGCTTGAGATTTAAATGTGATATTCGAAAGTTTGAACCTTTGAAATGATTGTTGCTGTGATTTGAATCATTCATTTGATTGGTATGATGTTTTGAATGTTGTGGATGTGGGATCAAGGCATAGTATTTTCAGGAAAGGAAATACCGTGTAAGATCGTGTATAGGTGTATTGACTAGGGGCTTGTCTAGAAGGAGATATCCTGACTCTGCTGATATAATGGAATCACGTAGATGAAGTTATTCAGCTGTGGAGAGTCGGAGGAGGTTCATATGAATGGGCGAGTAGTGTGAAAAAGAACGAGCTCGGCCTGTTGTATGAATTAACCCTGTCATACCGGGAGAATTATTGACATTGAGATTATATATGCGCATGGCTGTGTGGATTTCACAGCGACCCTGTGTGGATTTCACAGTGGTATGGTATGACAGGTGCAGATCTCTGAGCCTGAGTCAACGCACGAGTCAATCCGGAAGTAGAGTCATGTGTCTATGCATTGTGAGTCAGTGGAAAGTCTGACGTGTGAATCTTGAATACTGAATGTAGCAAAGAGACACTGGACGAGTTTGGGGAATATGGGAATGTTAATGGTGGTAATTGATATGGATCATGAATGGTGTGAAGATTTATGTTTTCTATTGATTTAAAGTTTTTGAAACATCTAGCTTACCCTTTTATCTGGTATTGTAATTGTTTGCTTAAACCTGTGATGATCGTGTATTTTTGCACGGGAGCAGACGAGGTTGCAGGTGGTAGAGTTCCTCAGTGAGTGGTCGCCGGAAGGAGATCGCCCATTTATGTTTCTATTAGGCGATCACCTTTTTCTGTTGTCTGATAGGAGATCGCCGTTTTCTGATAGGAGATCGCCCATCCTGTTGGGAGATCGCCTGTTTCTTTTTATTTTACTGTATTTCGTTTACGTTTTTGGAAAACTGACCGACTTTGTATTAAACTCCCTGCGAGGAGAAAACTTCATTACATATATACGATTATGTTCACTTCAATATTATCATTTTATCTCTATTTCATTCTATATTATGAAAAGAATTTGGCGAGATGTTACATTGGAGCCACCACACTTCCAGATGATAACAATCTTGGTGATGAACAAGAACCAACCAATCCAATTGAGAGTGTTGCAGTTAATTTTAGCAGAGATGAGGCTGCAAATAATTCACTAAGGAGCAGTCCAATTTCTGAAAATAATTCACCAAGCAACATTCAAATTTCTGATCTCACAGAAAGAGTTGTTGGAGATCACCAAGATCTTGTTGAACCAAACATCAACACTCATTGGACTAGGAGCAAAGCTGGAATTCATAAGCCAAAGAAGCCATATGTTGGGTTTGTTGAAACTACCACAGATGAGAAGGAACCAGAAAATGTCACAGAAGCACTCACAAGACCACAGTGGAAAGAAGCTATGGAAAAAGAGTATCAGGCACTCATGTCAAATCAAACTTGGCTCTTGGTACCATATCAAGGCCAAGAAAACATCATTGATTCTAAATGGGTCTTCAAGACTAAGTACAAAGCAGATGGGACAATTGAAAGGAGAAAGGCAAGACTAGTAGCAAAAGGATTTCAACAAACAGCTGGATTGGACTATGAAGAGACCTTCAGTCCAGTTGTCAAGGCCAGTACAGTTCGGATCATACTCTCAATTGCAGTACACCTCAATTGGGAGGTCAAACAGCTGGACATAAATAATGCATTTCGTAATGGCTATCTCAAAGAAACTGTGTTTATGCATCAACCAGAAGGATTTGTAGACTCAACTAAATCTGAACATGTTTGCAAGTTATCCAAGGCAATTTATGGATTGAAACAGGCCCTAAGAGCCTGGTTTGACAGCCTAAAAAATGCTTTAGTCAGCTGGGGTTTCAAGAACACAAAAAGTGATTCCTCACTATTCACTCTAAGAGGTACAAATCACATTACCTTCCTACTTATATATGTGGATGATATAATTGTTACAGGGAACAACACCAAGTTCTTGGAATCCTTCATCAAACAAGTCAATGATGTGTTTTCACTTAAGGATCTTGGTCCACTGCACTACTTCTTAGGCATAGAAGTCCAAAGAGATGCATCTGGCATGTACTTAAAGCAATCAAAATACATAGGAGATATCCTAAGAAAATTTAAAATGGAAAATACTTCATCTTGTCCAACACCTATGATAACCGACAAGCAGTTTACAGCTGAAGGGGAGAAATTACAAGACCCAACCATATTCAGACAAGCTATAGGAGCTTTGCAATACTTAACAAACACAAGGCCCGATATAGCATTCTCAGTTAACAAGCTCAGCCAATTCATGAGCTCTCCCACTATAGATCATTGGCGAGGCATAAAAAGAATATTGAGATATCTTCAAGGTACCATTCAACACTGTCTACACATCAAACCATCAACTGACTTGGACTTAGTAGGATTCTCAGATGCAGACTGGGCAACAAGTGTGGATGATAGAAAATTCATGGCTGGTAAATGTGTCTTCCTTGGTGAAACACTTGTTTCTTGGTCTTCGAGGAAGCAAAAGGTAGTCTCAAGATCCAGTACAGAGTCAGAATATAGAGCATTGCCTGACTTAGCTGCTGAAATAGCATGGACACGTTCACTTCTTAATGAATGGAAACTCCCTCTGCCAAGAAAACCAACATTGTGGTGTGATAACTTGAGTGCTAAGGCGCTAGCTTCAAATCCAGTTATGCATACTCGATCCAAACACATTGAAATTGATGTGCACTACATCAGAGACCAAGTACTGCAAAATGAGATTGTTGTAGCCTATGTTCCATCAGTTGATCAAATAGCTGATTGTCTCACTAAAGCATTAACTCATACACGATTCAGCCAACTCAGAGACAAACTTGGGGTGACTCCCTCACCCATCAGTTTGAAAGGGGGAATTAGAGACAAGATCTCTTGATATGTGGATTCAAATGATTGTCTTTGATTGTGTCAATCCTTGTAATTATTGTAATTATCAATCAATGATTATTAGCATTGATTGTTACCTTATTTGCTGTAGTGTCATGATACTGGATATTAATTGTAGGATTATATACTATCAGGTTTTGACTATATATGTATATTGTAATCAACAAATTCAATACAATATTCTTTCACCTTTCATTACCCTTTTCTCACTGCATGTACATTTTGTTAACTACTTAAAGTGCATTGTTCACTTACCCTATAAACATGCCCAAAACCACCTTCACCGAGCTTATTGTGATTTGAGAAGTAATTTGTTGCATGTGCTACTGAGGAAAGGTCAAACAAAGGTTGCTGAAGGTCTTCTGGGCTTTCATTTTCCATTCCTTTGACTAGAGTGATGGAATTTTATTTCAAGCAAACAATGTAAACGATGAAAATTTAATTAAAGGACCGTGCAAACAAAGTGTACTTTGGGTTGCATTAATTTGAAATTTATGGTATGTCTTCTATTCTTAATTGAAAGTATTGTATTTTAAAATATGTTAGTAGAAATGGTAATGGTAATTTCCATCTAAAAATAATAACAAATGATATCTTAGATTCACTTGACACCTAAATAAACAATTATTTGATTATAATATAATATTTTCTTTTAAAAAAAATTGTATAATAATTATTTTTAATAATTTGGAGTCTTAATCAAACTTTATTCATATGGGAATGTATTTTTTATTATTTCAAAATGAAAAGCAAGAAATATTTTAGGAATCCTCTATATTTAGTAGTTACAAATATGACCGGGTTAGAATTTTACACTATAAGAAAATCATTAAAACAGAAATCAATTTTAGAGATAAAAAATAATTAGTTGTTATATTGACTAAATTAGAGATAATTGTAGAGATTAAAAATATTTTTGATTTCTAAATTAGTTTATATTATTATTAAATGTTTCTAAATTGGTATTTAATTAGTTTCCAAAATTTTTGTTACCAAATTTAGAATCTAAATAATTGGTAGTTAAAACCTTATTAGCTAATTAAATACTAATTTAAAAACTATTTAATAATAATGGGAACTAATTTAAAAACTAATTTTTTTTTAATTTTTAAATGGTCTCTAATTTAGTCAATATAATAATCGATTATTTTTTTTAAAATTAGTTTTTATTTAATGATTTTATTGTAGTGTTAGTTAGATTAAATTACATTTACTTTTGAATTCAACATTATTCTTTTTGATAAAAAAATATTATGTTTAATATTTTAAAACTGAATTAGAAGCAAAATTTATCTGTTAACTTAAAAGTTTTTTTTCTTCACTTTGAATTTTACTGAAATGAATTTCGTAAGTAAAATCCAAACCCTCCATGAAAATCATTATGAGAAAGCAACACTGAGGGAATCGTACCTGTGGTTTTACTTTTGCTACTCCAATAAATGAATAAGGAAATTAATAGTATCAGAATAGCTGAGCAAATGGTGCTTGCAAACACAACTACCTTTCTCTTCGAATCATTCCCATGTCGATTTTCTTGAACATGACAGAGACAAGAAAATAAATAATCAATATAAGAAGGAAATTGAATATTAACATATTTTAACTTTGGCTGATGATGAGTCATGCTTGAACAAATTTCTAAAAGGAAAACAATAAAAAAAAATCCGTAATATGAAATCAATTTTTATAGAAATTTATAATCATCTTTAACTTTTTTGAAAGGTAATTAAATTATATAAATTACTTTTAACTCGAAATTATCAATTAATTTTAACTTTCTCCAACCCCTAAATAAAAATCGAAGTTCATACCTGTTTCTGACACGGCCAATCTAACATACAGATCTTGTCCAGCATTTGCCATGATTCTTATATCTAACAGATCACCTAACCAAATGACACACCCACTACCTTCTCCTGTTATGTCTGAATTTGCATAAGCTTTGCATGAGCAATTTTCCCAGCATTTGTTCTTGCATTCCTCAAGTTTCATACTTGCATTAACCCATGAAAATGTAGTCTCTGGTACCTTTACGTTACTGAATCTGAGAAACCCATCTTTAGTCTTGTCCCTGCAGCTCCAGGTTTGGTTGTGCACGCACCCTTCATGGAAGTTCATTTGGGTCCAGTTTTGGGGTGCTTTTGGCTTGAATCCATCTAAACATCTGCACATGGGTGCCTCACTAACGTCACAAATCCCAAACGCGCCACATATATTATAGTGGTCGCATAAATCACTTGGCAACTGAGAAGACACCTTCCACGTTTTACCGTCATTATTCCATGTCAAACGCTGACGAAGATAAAGCGTTTGATTCAACACAAGTCTTGAAATCACTGACCTATCATCCGTGCTATATGTAGCGTAAAATTCATCCTTGTTGGACACAATCGTGTAGCTTATTACCGAGTTGGACAAAGAGGGGCTACCGCTTAATTTAGTTCCATCCCAAGGGCCACTTCTATAGTACTTTGTTGAGCCCTTCCACATAACCTCTTCAGGATTACTGGTGCGTGAAATGAATCCCGTAAAGTCCCCTGGTGAAGGGTCATCCCAGTTTTTCCACGCAGTTAGACCCCTGTTAAGCCCTTTCTTCAAGTCCCACCCTATTTTCATGCCAGGAAGAAACGTGTCTGAAGGATAGTCAAAACTCTGCCAGAAGTAGTTTTCAGGATTCGTGTCTTTGTCATCTCTGAGAACCAAGTTGCCTGAGTCCAAAATCTGTGCCACCACAAGCACCCCTGTTGTTGTTATTGTTGTGTTAGTTGACCAAATAACGGTGTTGCTGTGGCTGAGTACGAGGTCTCCCTGTGTGTTTATGCTCAACTTGGTTGAGTTGTCAGTGATGGGACTTTCACGGTTTGCAACCCAAACAACGGTTCTGAGGGGTATGTCTGTGTACCAGATTCCTAGATAGCGGTTTGAGGAAGTGGTAGATGGGGTGAAGAAACCCAACTCAAAGATTCCATTGTTTGAAACCAAGGTCTTGTCTTCTTCAAGTGACCCATACTGGGTGATGGTATCTAAAGCGGCCGAAAATTTAGAGAAGAACAAAAATAGGAGAATAGTAAGAATGGCCATTGTACGTTAATTTCTCGTCATGAATTTACCGTTAAAATACAAGCATTGAAGTTTGCAGTTGGTATATTGGTCCCATCCTTCTTTGGGTTCAATGTAGAAGGAACCTATATGGGTTATGTTATTGTAAGAGGCTGACACACTCTTACTGACTCAATAATTGATTTCTTTTTATCACCCTCCTTTGTTCTTAACGGTCGATAATGCACCTGGAAAAGTGATGACTATTTTACGATAAGTATATCATGTCAGAAGTAATAATTAGTTCCTAAAAACTAATATCGAACTCACAAGAAACAGTTAAATAATCAAGTATAAGATTCACTTAATAAGAAACAATAAGTAAAAGTTTGAAGGATGTTTGTTGTGTATGATTGCAAGAATGTAAATAAAGCAAAATAAAGAGTTATTGTGGTCCGTCATTCTTACTCTTTTGTATTTTGAAAAGCATAATAATATTTTATCATTTGATTGATATTGATGCCCATATAAAATTCATTTATATCAATTATCGCATACAAAATTATTACGATGGTCTCCTAAATATCGATTCCTCACATATTTATAAAAACTCTTTATCCTTATGATTAGATGATGATTGCAATTAACATTTCAAATCTATTTCTAACATTCAAATATGTTAAACATTATCATTTAGGTCAGAAACTTAGAAGTACATTTTAGTCTAATCTAAGGATCAAAATCGTGGTAAACAAGCCTTACGAATAAAATAACAATACCAATCATCAATCAACAATAGAATATTATATTTAAATATCACCTCAATACATAAGAGTTTGAATAAATTACTCCCAATCCCAAAGGGTAGAATTAGTCACTCATATTGGCCATTACAAGCATGGAAATCAAGAAAAAAAGATCCAGGATGTTTCTCCTTGACGGCTGCCTCATATTTAACCTAGTTGGGCTTGGACTAAGTGACTTCTGCTTGGGCGAATTGGACTAGAAAAAGCCCAACCTCTCTGGACTGGTTTCGCATGGGTGAGATTGAGCTTCCTTGGGCGAGTTACTATGGAAGGCTTTTGGTTTAGGCAAGTTTGGGCAAGTGTTGGAGCGTTCCAGCTTTCCCTTTTTATCTTGAATATTTTTCTTTAGCCCTTTCATCTCCATTTTCCCCTAGAATCCTAAAATTAACACAAATTTGGGAATAAATTGTTTTTATTCATATTATAATCACAAAATATATAAAAAGGCTTAAATTCATTAATTAGGGGTTAAATTATAGTTATTTTATTAATAAATATCCATAAATGTCTGTATTTTAATATGAAATATTACTAACATATGACACTTATAAAAAAGGTACTCCGACGTTCAAGTAAGTGTTCAATATTCGGTGCAATGAATACTATAAAAATGACGTACCTTTGCTTTGATAGTTGTGCTTATTTATAGTATTTAATGGATCATTTTACTGTTGGGCCTAAATTAAGGTGTGTGTGATAATTAGCACTCATATTACCAAAATTTTTTGTACGATTTAAACATTGTTAAGGTGTTTTAGCTAATCATGATACCTTGCGATGTTCAGTCAGTACCAGATACTGATATGTCCTAGGGCCATTCGACCCGTGACAGTACACTTGCCCCCTAAGCTTGAGTGAATTATCCTGAAGAGTCTTAATATGACTTCTATGAATCAATTGGGTTCGGACATCCCTTATGAGGTCTATACAGATGATCTCTGTCATGATGAGACTGGACCATATAGTGACCCTATAATCTCTGCTTTTGGGGGCGCATTCCAGAAGGTTCTATTGGTAGGAAAATTTGAATCGCTTTTTGGATCCATGTGCTTAAGACAAGGACCGTTAAATTCAAAAGGATCTAACGATTTTGAGGTATGCGACACTTCCTATGGTTGAGGTTGGGATCCTATAAATACTTGGTTCCCCACTCTTTAGAATTCACACTCTTAACTGTTCTCCAACTTTCCAATCATTCATTGTGGCGAGGTTTTTTCCCTTCTTCTTCTTCTTCTTCTTCTTCGGAGGCAGCAAACGACCGGTCCAATGAAACCTCTACGATTGAGTCAACCTACCGAAAGAGGTATGACTGGGTAGATCACAATGTGACTGAGTATTTTACTTAGTACCGCTGGTTGTCCATGATCACCACGTTCGTCGATATTGTGACCCTACTCGAACTAGATGTCGAGGATGGCATAATTTTGGTCACCTGTTGTATTGACGTAGATAGTGTTTATCACAATTGGCTAGGGTCAGAGGCTCCCTTCTTTAATGTTTATTCTTTTTTTTTCACAGACCTGAACATAACATTTCCTTTTGACGAGTTCACAATGAGTGCCCTTCAGATACACAATGTGGCTCTGACACAGCTTCACCCCAACTCTTGGGCTGCATTGCAGGCCTTTCAGCTTATATGTGATTTGTTTTGTGTTCGTCCTTCTCCTTAAACTTTCCTTCATTACTATAGTTCTCACCCGTTCGACCCTGTGAGTTGGTTGTCGCTCACAAGTTGGTGGGGTAATATTCTTTTTGCTCCCTTTGCCTCCTCATACAAAAACTCCAAGAGTAGGTTTTTTAGGGTTCTTGTTGAGCCGAAGGGTAGGGAGTACTTTTATGTTTGAGAGGGGAACTCAAAGTTTCCTTTTTATTGGACCAAAACCCTCACTTGATATAAGACCTAAACTCGTTCATATAAATATCAAGGTTGGAAAAAGACCTACACACATCTCTCTCTCTCTCTTTCTTACTCAAAGTGTGTAAGTATAAAAGTAATTAATTTTTTCTTGAAAAAGTGTAATGTAATTATTGATATATATTGTTCTTATGAGAAAATAGCGTAAATCTTCCAAGGTGGAAGAAGGTATTTCACCTAAAAAGTCAAGTTTTAATTTCGAGATATGATCATCAAGATTGTCGAAGACGATAAGGGGAGATTTGCCTGTGAAAGATTCTCCGACACTTTGAATAAATCGTAAATATATAAGTACAAGAATAGAGCGAGTACTCTTTATGAGATTGACATGTATTTACATACTATTTTAGGTCTGGGCTGAAGTATTTGAAATATATTTAAAATAAATACAAGATATGATTGATTATTGAATATTTGTTATTCAATCAATTGTTATTATATATATATATATATATATATATATATATATATATATATATATATATATATCCAAGTTATACAGTTGCACCTGATTTGATTGGACTGCACCCGATTTGATTAGATTTTATAGTATGATGTGTATATCTTGGATATAGGCAAGTACATAAGCCTCCAAGTTCAAAATTCGTAAAAGAGATCTAGGTATCGATTTGGGGGATGAACGAGTTGTAGTGTAACCCATTTTGATGTATTTGCACAACTAGCTATTGAGATCAACATTGCACAATTCTCATAAAACTGTGTTTGTTTGGCTTTTAAAGTCGATATGACGAGTCTTATAATAGTGTGTTTTTCAATGTCTTAATGATGTGTTTTTATAAGTAATGATGAGTTTTTCTTCTTCGAGATGTTTCTCCATCTTCACGATTGACGACCTGTTTTCTTGTGACACGTTGCCCTAAGTCACAATGTTTCAAGTGTCACTATTTTGCATAAAGCATTTTGTAAAGCTTCAATTGTTTTCTTTTCAAACATTGTTTTGTAGTGCCATTTCCCTTTTTATTACTTTCCTTCCAACAAATCTATGTTCTCGAAGCTTTCACAAGAGCGCTTATCATTTCTGTTGCCACTTCTTACCATTTATCTCTACATATGTTCCTAATAGTCTCATCTTCTTCATGAATACATGTTAGTGATGCTAAAAATGTCTACGGAAAATTGCAGTAGTGCAAAACATTGTTAGAACAATCAAGATACAAGTAAATCATTCAATTTGTTTTTGTTATGATCAAAACAAAAAATCATAAAACAAAAAAATGAAAAATTAATTAAAGACAAGAAGACAAACAATCGAGCCTTCTCTAATGTGTAGCTCTCATAAAGACAACAAAGAAGAATGATTGAATCCTAAAAATCCATTCATATTAATCCTCGTTTGCATTCAACATTGCTAATAAAATTCTATGATATTGATGCATGTCACTACAATTATTTTTTCTTGGGTTTACCTATTTTGGAGGTCATCTTATTGGCTTTCAATCTAGCTTTAGAAAGACGTCTTGACCTCCTAGAGGTTTGAACTAGTTCATCCTCTTCTCTTAATGATTCTTCCTTATCCATCTTTTCAACCTAGAACTTAGAGACCAAATTGGTTTCTTCTAAGAAAATACCAACTGAGGTAGATTCAATTATATCCACTGCCTAGATGATTGGACGTGACTCTTGAGCCTCTTGTTCATCTCTTAAAAGAGATTCAAAATAATTTTGTAAAACTAAATATCGAGAAACAAATTTAGAAGTAAATTATTTAACAACAACTAATTTAGGACTTGTTGCATTAGTTGCAACTTTGAGATGAGAAAATCCTTCTAAAAAACCATAATTTTCAGGGGGCAATGAGTCATTTTTTGTAGCAAATCATTCGATTCATGGACATAATTCAAAGAAGGTATATCACCAAAAATATCATCCTGAGATCTTGAATCAGTCCCTATTTTAACAAATTTCTTAAACTTTTTGGCCAACAAGAGATCGACCCTCCACCTGGCGAAAAACAACTTCCACTACAAGAAAATTATTAAATTGAAACTAATTTTAGAGACAAAAAATAATTAGTTATTATATTTATTAAATTAGATATTATTTTAGAGACTAAAAAAATTATTGATATCTAAAGTAGTTTTCATTATTAATAAAATTTATAAACTAGTTTATAAATTGGTAGCTAATTAGTATCTAATTTAGTCAATATAGTAACTAATTTTTTTTTATTTATAAAATTGGTTTCTATATAATGATTTTCTTGTAGTGTTCAGCAAAGTTATAAAGATCAATTGCAAGTCCCTCAACTTCCACCACTCTTGCATTATGAATAGGTACACCATATATTCGTACCTCTACCGTAGAGAATATTGTTTCTCTGTGACATCAACCACTTCCTTGTGAGGGGCATCATTAGTTTCTTTGGTTTGGACAGTCAAAGGTTTGTATTGTAAAGCAGCAGGTTTAGACAACAGTTTGACTATGTTATTTAAGTTATCAAAATATCATCTACATTTAGAAATATCATGTCCTATCATTTTACATGAAAAGAAAGATGGAGACAACTTCTCAAATTCAATATCTGCAATAAAAGAAAAATCAAGTCTTTCCATCAAAATTTGATTAGGCAAAATAGATAGATATCAGTATCAAGAAACACTCTAACAAAACAACCTCTAGATTTATTCATGGTGCATTAATCAAGAGAAAGAGGAGTATAAATCCCTCTCACTATAGAGAAAATTTATTTTGGTTGCCAATATTCCATAGAAAGACCGTGAATCTTGATCCAACATTGAGATTTTGTGAGCTTCATGGAAGATGACACAAAGTCTTTAGTCTAAGCAAAAACTCTTAAGATACCCAGATTGAGATTCCAAGATCTCAATGCTAGTACTCTTTTCATGTCTTCAAGAGAAGAAAATAAAACTCTTTTCCCAAAGAAATAACTTTCCAAGATCCTAAAGATTTTCAAGCAAAGTCCATTTTTTTTTGCATACGTCCTTATGATTTAAAAGTTTGTCAACTTTGGATAGTACTATTCTTCTATAAAGATGATTTTTATAGTGTCTTTAAGACATGCGAGATAAAAAAATTAATTAATTTAGGTTACTAAAATGTTTTGTTAAGGAATAAGTTGTTAATATAATCATATACTTTTTGAAATCTGTGTTAAAAATTAATCTCTAATGAAAAATTAAAGACGTTTATAAACATGATTAATCTCGTGTTGGATATACAAATAAATTGGAAGACATGCAAATAAGTATTGATAGTGGAATTATTTGTTGATTGTTGACATCTAATATAAGGTTGTAAAAATGTAAATTTATAAACTTTTTAAAACGATATTTTCTTTTATGACACAAAAAGTATACTTCACGATGTAGAAAGAAAACAATATAGAAAGAAAAATAACAATGAAATATATCTATATATATATAAATAAATTACAGGCTAATAAGAGAGAAAGAAAAAAAAAAGTGTTAAAGAAATGTTTATGTATCATTCTTATTATCATGAATGATTTTTAATTTGTTTTACATTACAAAACGTTTTACAAACAGTGCATGAATAAAGTTTTTAGTTAAGGTACAATACTTTACTTGAAAGTCACGTTACCCTTTTAAAATTCTCATATGATCATAGTTGAATTGATAGTTTATGAGTGATTACTTTTTTTTAATCGTCTTATCTTCAGTTGAATTAATTAATTTATTGTATGCGCGTGTGAAATTTTGCACTACGTATACATTTTAATGATTTTTTTTTTCAAATTCTTTTTTGAATGTTGACTTATATTTAAATAAAGTTAACATTGAATATTAGAGTAAAAGAAACCAATAATCGTGCGACTTCTGTTTATAAAATTGACAAAGACATTAGTCTTTTATAGTAAGGATTGACGTTGAAAAAATATAAAATAAATTTTAATTTTAATATAGTTTCTCTAACCAAAATAAAAGAAATTAATTAATCTAAGTTCTTATGTTTTTTTAATAATTTTACTTTCTATCATTAAATATTATTATTACATGTAACAATTACATTGTTAGAAATACACATAACAAAAGATGATGAAAAAAGTTGTTATATTATTCTGTAAACAACTTTAGAATATATACACATTATTTATGTAAAGAAAAGGATAAAAGATAAATTAATGTTGATTTATTTGACGTTACTTAGAATCATCAATGCTAATGAATTAATCTAGATAAATTTATAGTCGCATGAACATACAATTCAAATTCAATACTATTGACTAATTAGTATAGATTTTTACTTGTTTGTATTAACTTTTGACTTATACTAAATATCTATTTTCTTTTAGTTTTATCTAGTATTCTTTTAATTTAAATATAAAAAAATAATAATATGTTTTTTATTTAGATCAATATTTAAAATTAAAATTAATATAAAAATTATTTTTCCACTTATTAAAATAAGATATTATAATAAAATTTGGGAGCATACACTTGCCGTAGCGCATGCCTTTTCCTAGATCGAATAAGTTTGTTTAGTAGTAATATAGTTATTTAATAGTCATAGAGACTAAATTTCCTAACATTATAAACATTTTATAATGACTGCGCATAACAATTACTTTGATAATACTGATATGAAAAAAGTC
The DNA here is from genome assembly GCA_013389735.1 of Phaseolus lunatus. NCBI lineage: Eukaryota > Viridiplantae > Streptophyta > Magnoliopsida > Fabales > Fabaceae > Phaseolus > Phaseolus lunatus. The sequence continues at coordinate 39,951,396 of CM023867.1, read as the reverse complement.
AATGAATAAAAAAATGACAATTACGTTGATAAAATTTAGGAAAATTTTTCCTTTTGACACTACACTTTCAAAATACATCTACTCCATAATTGTTTTTTAATAAAGTCTTATATTATAATATAACAAAGTATATAGATACAAGGTTTATAAAAGGGAGATAATATTAATTTTTTATTTTCTAATTCTTAGTTGTTTTTTTTTACATATGTTTAGACTTTATTATTTTGTTTTTTTCTTATTCTAGTATTTATTGACTCTTTATTTTACATTTTATCTCTTTGATATAAGTAAGAAAAAGAAAATAAAAGAAATATTTCTTCTCATATCCTTTCGCTTCCTTTTTCTCTTTTGTTCATCTTAGTTATTTTTTTATAATATGGTATCAAAGCTCTGATCAGAGTTCTGGTTACTACATTTACCCATGAGTGAAGTTCTTGATCCCTTACAAAATCTCTGTTCTCCTTACCATGTTAGTTCATATGATAATTGCTCATTTCTCATTATTCCTATTATTCTTGAGGGACCAAACTATCATCATTGGTCTCGTTTATTTCAAATGAGTCTCATTTCAAAGAATAAGATAGGTTTCATTGATGGAACCATAAAATCTCCCACTCATACCAACTTATTGTTTTCAACATGGTAGAGAGCCAATATGCTAGTTGTTTCATGGATGCTCAAGGTTGTTTCTCCGCCAATCGTACAGAGCATCATCTGTATGGACAATGACATATAGAATTATTTAAAGGAGAGGTTCTCACAAGGTGACATGATTCACATTTTTGATCGTTAGGAGATGATTTCTGCTTTCAAACAACATTCTAATATTGATGAGCAAAATCATGAAAGTTCAAAGACAAAAGTGCAGTCTCAGCAAATTAGTTTTACTCCTGAGCAGTATCAAACATTGTTAGCTATTTTATAACAGTCCAAATCCAGTGACAATGTTTCTAATCAAGTCTATGCTATTCCTTCCAACATGACAACACAAACTAGTAATAAATTTCTTTCTTTCTTCAGTTCTTGGATTCTTGATAGTGGTGCTACTGACCACATTTGTTCATCCTTAACTCATTTCACTTTATATCACCAAATTAGTCCTATTTATGTCAAATTACCAAATGGAAATCAAGTCATTGCCAATTATTCTAGAAGTGTTTTTCTCAATCAAAATCATGTCGTAGACAATGTTCTGTATATTCCTTGTTTCACTTTTAATCTTCTTTAAGTAGCAAAATTGATTAATAATTTATCTTGTGTTCTTACCTTTGACTCTAATGGTTTTCACATTTAGGACAAGAACTCCACATGCAAGATAGACTTTATATACTCGAATCACAACCTATCAAAAACTTTAAATCAAACTCATCAAATATACACATACCATCAATACTATTAATGTCAGTGCTAGTGATCTATAAACCCTTTTACGTTTTCAATCAGGACATGTTTCAAACAAATGTATTAATGTTATCATGACTAAATTTTCTTTGGTTAAATATAACAAATTTATTGTTTGTGATGGTTATCATTTTGCAAAACGTAAAAGACTTTCATTTCCAATTAGTACATCTAAATCTAAAAAATATTTTGAATTGATTCATATAGATGTATGAGGACCATACTGAATACCATCAATTCATGGTCATAAATATTTTCTGACCATAGTTGATGACTATTCGAGGTACACGTGGACTCTTCTTTTTTAAAAAAATCTGAAGTTGTCAAGACTTCAGAAAATTTTGTTGTTTTTGTTCAAACACAATTTGAGATAGCAATAAAAATAATAAGAAGTGATAATGGGACTGAATTTTTCATTACTAATTTCTTTGTTAACAAAGGAATAATGCATTAAACATCATGTGTCAATACTCCACAACAAAATAGCATAGTTGAAAGGAAACATGGTCATATATTAAATGTTGCAAGAGCACTCATGATACAATCTCCTTTACCCAAAATTAACTGGTCATATTCTGTGATACATGTTGCGCATATAATAAACATGCTTCCAACACCTGTTTTAAATTATTCTTCTCCTCATGAAATGTTTTACAAAATTGCAGTAGATTTTAATGGATTAAAGATGTTTGGATCTTTATGCTATGCTAGCACTTTGTCAACAAATAGAAGAAAATTTGATCAAAATGTGTTTTTATTGGTTTTAAAAAGGGGACAAAAGGATATGTTTTGTTGAATATTCAATCTAGAGAATTTTTTGTGTCTAGGAATGTTGTCTATGAACATGTTTTTCCATATCAAAGGGTTCAAGATACTATCAATGAAACGAATTGTCCTAACATCCATGATCAATTTTTTTACTGAAGACCAACCTGTTTTGAGTCAGACATTACAAGCCATTTTTGCACCTTGTGATAATGCTGAAAATAACACTAATAATAACTGTGAGTTATACATTGAGGTTCTAGAAAAAGTTTGTTCCCATATAACCAAAACCTTAATGAAGATCATGACACAAAACAAATTTCTTAATCAGATCAGTCTGTCCGAATGAGTACCATAATAAAAAGACCACCTGAGTATCTAAAGGATTATCATTGTAATCTTAATGTTTCTAATCCATCTTCAAAAGTTAAATATCCTTTGAATTTTGTTTTGTCTTATAACAATTTATCATCTTACACATATTTTGTTATGTCTCTTTCTTCACATGTTGAGCCAAACACTTATTCTGAGGCTATGAAACATGACAATTGTAGAAAAGTTATCCAATGTGAGATATCTGCTTTGGAATCAAATCAAACATGGGAGACTGTTCTTTTGCCTAAGGACAAAAAAGGCATATATTGCAAATGGATATTAAAAATAAAATATAAGGCTAATGGAACAATTAAAATGTATAAAGCAAGGCTAATAGCAAAGGGTTACACACAAATAGAAAGCATTGACTACCTTGATACTTTCTCTCTAGCAGCAAAGATTACCACCATAAGGTTGGTTCTTTCTCTAGCTTCTCTCTATAATTGGGAATTGAAACAATTAGACATAAACAATGCCTTTTTACATGGAGAGTTGAAAGAAAATATATACATGGTTTCTCCTCCGGATTGACTTCTACTCAACCAAGACAAGTTTGTAAATTAAAAAAAAAGGTTTTATATGGCCTTAAGCAAGCCAACATAGAGTGGTGTTCCAAGCTGTGATCCTTTTTGCTTTTTTTGGGATATACCCAATCTATGAATGATTATTCCTTTTTCATTAATTCTTTTGAAGGATCTTTTATAGCATTATTGGTGTATGTGGATGATATAAAATATGCAGGAAATGATAAAGAGGAGATTGAGTGAATCAAACAAGCCTGGAATCAGACATTCAAGATTAAGGATCTTTGGGATTTAATATATTTTCTTGATTTTGAAATAGAAAGAAGTAAGAAAGGGATAATGATGAATCAAAGAAAATATGCACTGAAATTGTTAACAGATGCAAGTCTTCTAACATGCAAACCTGCACTTACTCTAATTGATAATGATGCAAAATCATCTTCTACTAGAAGTGTTCCTTTCACAGATGTTCAAACCTACAAAAGATTGATTGGAAGACTTATGTATCTCACAAATACCCGACTTAACATAATCTTTTATGTGCAACAACTTTCTCAATTTCTTGCTAAGTCTACAATTGCTCACTATAATGCAACAATTAGAATTTTCAAATATATTAAAGGATCTCCAAGTCTTGATTTTATTTTTCTCTCTTTTAAAAACACTTTGTGATAGTGATTGGAGCACTTGTAGTGATTTAAGACAATCAGTGATTGGTTTTAGTGTGTATCTTGGGAATTCCTTCATATCTTGGAAATCAAAGAAGCAAGGAACAATATCAAAGAGTTCCTATGAAGTTGAATACAGGGCAATGACCACTGTTACATGTGAAATTCAATGGCTAACTTAAGTCCTCAATCTTTCAAGAGTATTTTTTTCAAGCTAGGTCCCATTAATATTTGCTCCCCAACTTGCGAGGATAACAAAGGATATGGATACAAGACTTATAGAAGGAAGCTAATATTAATTTTGGTTTTTCTAATTTTTAGTTGTTTCTTTTTGTACATATGTTTAGTCTTTATTATTTTGTCTATTCTTATTCTAACTTTTATTGGCTCTTTATTTTACATATGGTCTCTTTAGTTAGACCTAGAATGAGTATATTGCTCGTATATATATTATGAATCTCTGCTTTGATTTAAGTAAGAAAAAGAAAATAAAAGAAATATTTCTTCTCGTATCATTTGTCTTTCTTTTTTTCATCTCAGTTTGTTTTTATAATATAATAAAATAATAATTTTTATAAATATCAAATAAATAAATGAAAATGGTATCAACTTATCACTACTCTAATATTTATTAGTTTTCGCGCAATGGGTACTTCGAACTTAGTTAAACTGACGAATTCTAATATCTTGATGGATATCAAGTTGGTAGTTTCAAACACGCATCAGTTTTATGTGATTAGTTTATGTTAGTCGTCTTATCTTGATTTTCAGTTATTTATCGTCTATTAACAATTATTGTGCGTTTGAATTGTTGCACATATTCTAAAGTCTTGTTCAAATTGTCTTCAGAATGTTGACTTAGATTTAAAATAAAAGGAAAATATAAGTAAAATCAGTAAATGTAGGAATTTTTTGTTGAAAATGAAATTGATTCATGCACATTAGTTTCCTAAACAAGTCTTCAAGTGGGAAACTTCATAAAAACAGTTGAATATTGCAACTAGCAAGAATCATGTGAAGTAGTTTTTGGCCATAGGATTCTTTTTCGTAATGTTAATCATATATTTTTTTGAAAAAAACCTTCTTTTAATCCGGCGTATTTCTCAATGATACGTTTAAATACTTTATAAGAATCGACTTCTTTTATATTATATGATTTTTCATTTACAACCTATGACCGCATAAAATACGGAAAAATAAAAATAAAAACTTGTTTATCAAATAACATTCATGTCATTTTAGTATTAATAGTTATTTTGGTTTCTAAAATTATTTAAATTTTTTTAATTTTTAATAATCTTTTCTTGCCTTTCCTGTCTGAAAAGTTATTCTGTATTCATCTTTATGATTTTTTTTATTAGTAACGAATAATTGATTGAATAAACTAAGTACTTGGAATGATCCAATTCTTTTAAAAATGGAGATTTTTTGGTTTTTTAATAAATTTTTTTATTGAAATGGATTTATGGATGAAGTTATGGAAGACAGCGGAAGAATGGACCATATGCATGGTGAAGTCCTGAGTAATGATAGGAGAATGGTGTTAGGAAGGAGGTTAAGTCAACCTTCTACCTATTTTCCTCGCCTTCTCAACCAAGAATATGAGAGCAAGAGATAAGAGAGGAATGCAAACACCAAATTGGCACCAATTTAATACTCATTAATAGTCTAATTATTATAAAGTAAGCACACTTATTTATAGTGTTTAAGTCTCACAAAATTGACTCTTAAACTCCTAAATCCTCTTCACTCCCATCATGACATATGTCACTTGTATTTGAGGCTTCTAAAATCCTCTCCATTCACATGGTGGCATGTGACAATCCTTATTTCAAGAATACTTTGAAATAAGAAAAGCACACATGACACTAATGACTTGAAAAGTCAAAGAAGAAGGCACCTATAAGAGGAAGACATGTGTCACACGGAACTTGGAGATTCAAGAATGGAAAAGTGAAGGACGCCTTGTAGCTTATATGGTGGCGCCATGTGGAGTCTTGTGTGGGAGACATGTGGATGTCCAATTTGGACTTAAGGTGCAAGGCATAAGGCCAAAAATACTGGATTACTTTGCCCATAATACAAGACCCTAAAATCCTATTCTACTTAGGCCTAAAATACAAAGGAGAAAATAAAATTCTAAACTACTCTATACAATTTTTAGAAGTAGAGGTCTTGTATTCTTGATTCTCCAAAATCTCTATAGCGATCTCTCCAATCTTGAACTTAGCTCCAATAAACTGTTTAGGGGCCCAAACAGACTCAAATAAGTCAAAACTCATGGTAAGCTCCTCATTAATTCTCTAGTGTTGTGACCTTTTTATTATTGACTACATTTTCCTTAGATGGTCCTTCATGAGACCCTCCTTCTTGAAAATGATCTATCCACAGATTCTGGCATGAAGCTCATTGATGCAACCTTATAAACAAACAAATAGTAAAACAAATGATATTATTTAAAAAAAAAAAATACAAGATTGACCCAAGGAGTACATTTATGTATTTTCCTATTTTTCTACCTTATGAAGTTGCTTAATCTTTTTGATCTAATTTTTTTTGTTTCTAGCAATCTTTCACAAGGTTTTCTAGAAGAATTTATATTCTTGTCTAGTTCAGCTCCAGACAAAAGTTCTAATAAAATATCACAAGCTTCTAAGGCCTATAATAGGCTTGAATTTCACTTCTTCATTCTTAACTAGATCCCCATCATTTTGAATCAAAGAAAGTTTAGAAAATGAAAAATGGGCATCTAAGTTCAATTTCAACATTTTAATAAACCAAGTGCTAAAGTTACAACTATCCATAAGAGAAAACTTTTTGAAAGTTTAACTAATCGTTTGAAAAATATTTTCTCTGTGGATAGTATCAAATTGATTAACATTTTTCAAAATATCTTCATTAGAGCAAGAAAGAGTGTAAAGAACATGGAAAGTACTAGGTCTAGACTCTTCTTCTTTATGATCTTTATCAATCAACCCTGCAAGATTTTTCTATAGAGGAGGAATTTGACAAAAAAAATTCTTTATCAATCAAACCTTCACAAAATTTCTCTAGAGAGGAGTTCATGTCATTGTCTAGTTCAACTCCAGATAAGAATGTTGTTAATTAGTCTTTCTTTTCTTCCTCTTCTCTTTCAAACATTTCTCCCTCTAATTTCTCCTCCCCCCTCTGTTATTTTCCTTCTGAATCTAAAGTAGATATAGTATTATTCAAACTTTCATCATCATGTTATTTCAAATGCAATATTTCTTTTGGATACTTAGAAATGCAGTATCAATTTCCATGATCATGAGAGTTTCAAACATACTTTGTGTTAGAATGTATGACCTAAAGAAGAGGGGAAGGGTGAATTGTTTTCACAATACTTTCTCAAAGATTGGAAGTAGAGTGAAAAGATATGTAAAATCAATCAATTGATTTATCTATTCAACTGAATTAATTATCAAATTAACAATTCTGTAAGAAAAATCAACCAGTTATTTTATCAAAACAACTGACTGTTTAGTGTAGCAGAATATAAAGAACAAATTTTAAAGCAGTATATTAGAGTAAGGAAAGAGAGATTCACACAGAGAGATTTATATTGGTTCACTCTCAACCAAGAGTTACATCTAATCCTCAGCTAACCACTGAGAATTCACTATGCAATCTAAACTAGATTACAAACCACACCAAGAATCTTGATCTTGAACCCCAAAAGAACATGCAATACTCTTGAACAACACCACAATTTCCAGAACCTCTTTCTGAAACTACCTTTCACAAATTACAGTATTCAAAGAAGGAAATACAATACACCTGAGCTTTACAAAGCAGTAGAACAATTGAATAGAAAACCCAATTCCTACTTCCCACACAAGCAATGATCCAAAAGCTCTTTGATCTTCTCTTGAAAATATTTTTGATAAAACTCTCTTCTTCTTTTTGAAATGATCATTAAACAACCTTTATATAGACTGCAAAAAGAGGCTAAAATCGTTTGATCATTAATTGAAAACAGTTAAAAGCATTTAAATCAGTTTGAAATTCATAACATAATTGTGTTAAAAAACAGTTGAATGATTTTAAAACAAATTGATTAATTTCTTTTTCTGTTAAGGACAACACATAAAAAACCAGTTTTTTTTGTCGAAATAACCGATTGTTTTTTCCTTACAGAAAATAAAAAATAAAACAATTTTGTTCTTGCCGGTTGACTCTCCTGCCGATTGACTCTACGACGCTCACATGCCTCCTTTCCTCACCTTGAATTATGTTTCGCTGTCTCGAAACAACTTGCATCTGCAAGATAGAAAGGGGCGTCCTAGAGGCCGTTTGCACTCCGACGCTCAAGTCAAAAACTAGGGCAAGCACACCAAGTGTATTCAGTATCTGTATTAGGTCTAGAAACTGCATACCTTTGTGAAGTATTTTACTACCCTTTATATAGTCTAAGGTTTCCTCAACGCCGCTACCCATATTTAGGGTTTACTGGAATACCCTCGCGCCGCTATCACCCAAACTTAGGGTAATCTAGCACGTAAGGTTTCCTTAACTGGAGTGCAAATTCTAACAGGATGGCCACCTGGGTACCCCCTCGTGCACCTAGTCTCTGGGGCCACCTGTCCTGGGAGTGCCTTCAGTGTTCACGTGCCATGCATGTAGCTTCACTGGAAAACCCTAATCCTGATGAGTACTCGACCCTTCAGGACTTTGCACCTAAGTGTGCTTTCTTTGCCACACGCATGGGCGCTTCGTGACTTAGGCTTCTTCCTTTCTCTGGGCATTTTACTAATAATTGGTCTTCTCTTAAGACACATCGTAGATATTCTAGTTTTGTTGTTCGAAACATCCACGATCGATGTCACATTGTCGCACCCAGTTGCCAAGGACTCATCACCCTGCTGAGTGACGAGGACACCTCAGTCCACTCTGGTGATCGACACGCTGACGACTAATCATCCTGCTAGTTCATACTACCTGCGGGGTCCATCCCACGTGGCTTTGGCCCATGCTGTGGGGCCCAGCTGATGCGGCTCACCTTTACTAGCTGTTCTCAGTGTCCGAGGACTGGTCGGTACACAAGCCCCCCAGTCTCGAGCTGTCAACTTGTTCAGCGAAGAGACTAAGTAATCGGCTCAGGCGACCTACGTGGCACTGAACGAAAGGACATGAACAGCGCGCTGAAGGGACATCTCACCAACCCCCTTTTAATCTGCGGACATGTGACTAGATCAACGATTAGGGTTTCTTAATGTTAGCGCTTCCTTGCCTACGTTAAACCCTTTCAAAACTCGCGCCTCTACACTGTTTCATCACTTTCCACTCAAGCTTCCACACTTTCTAACTTCTCTCGTACGCTTCTGTTCTACTCCAACCCTCGCAACTCCTCGTCTTCGCTTACTCAAAGGTATGGTTTTTAATCTTCTTCTCGCCTTTTATTTTATGATTCCGCTACCCTTTACATGCCATAACTACGCTAGGTCTGTTTATTATTTCTGCATTTTAGGGTTTCTGTTCCTCTTTCTCGTTTTCGTTCTTCTTCTGAGAGTCTTTGTCCGCCATTTGTTCACGATATCACTTTCTTCTAAACCCCTTTTTCCTTCTCCCTCCCTCTCATTTGTTTTAGATTTGAGATGGCTAGAACCAGAAACACCTCCAACCCTCCTCCAGCCGTTGACTACAGGGCCTCTACTCCTGGGCCTCAGAGGATCTCCTTGCCGAAACCTCTAAGCTCACAACCTATGAGGACCTAAGAAAACACAGGGACGACGAGAACGAGATCAAGGAGCGCGTCTTTGGCAGGGAGAGTGACGCGTATATTTCGATTCGACCCTGCACTGCGGGCGAACCTGTATGTGCTGATGATCGCTGCAACGACGGGGAGCCCTTCTTCTTCTTGTATGCCATCATCTTCAAATAGGTTAAGGTTCACCTGCCCTTCACCAGATTCGAGAGGGCCCTACTTACCGAGCTCAATGTGGCACCTGCCCAGCTGCACCCTAACAGTTGGGCCTTCATCAGGGCCTTCTCTATCCTCTGCAACAACCTGGGGTTTCCTCTCTTGGTAGATGTCTTCATGCACTTCTTCGAGGCGAAGAGCCCTGGGAAAAGGCTTTGGGTAAGCCTTAATGGAGTGGCGGGAAGGGTTCTGCTAACCCTCTTCTCGTAGTCCTACAAGGGCTTCAAGGGGAAGTTCTTTCGAGTCTGCTATAGCTCATACGACTCCATCATGCTCGACAAGTTCCCATTATATTGGATGGAGAAGTTGAGGTTCAAGAAGCCCCGCGGACTCGAGGAGTTGACGCCCTTTGATCGTGACGTATGCCAACTCCTCTCAAGCTGGGGTGTGGTGTTCGACACCACCCAGCTAATCAGACACGAATATGATGCTGAAATCCTCAACATCTATATCGGTATAACTGCTTTCATCTTGTATCTGTCAACGCTTGTGTTTTCTGCATGCCACTTCTCACTCTTTACTTGTTGTTCATCACAGGCATGGTATTGGACGCTGAGAAGAAGAAGAGGCTAGTCGCCTTGTTGGATCGCCGAACAGCAGGTGGCTCATGCCCTGTTGGCCCTTCTTCGCCTGCCGCGGCTGCCCCAGGCCCCACTTCTGATAAGTTAAAGAGGGCAGCCGCGGTAGTGATCTCTGAAGACGAGGACACGTACTCTAGCCTCGTCTTCAAGAGGAATAGGGTGGAGGTTGCTGCGGTGACCTCTTCCGCAACAGAGGGCAAGCTCCCTCCTTTAGAGAGCACCCTCCCAGCGCCTCTTCTCCACCTGAGCCACTTCTGGCGCTCGAGGGTGGGGGAGAGAGTGCTCCCCAACCTGACCAGGCACCTTCTGCTCCCGAACTTCCTCCCCTTCTCCAGCAAACCCTTGCGCATCTGCCTGCCAAAGAGGCCATGGAGGCCCTGGATAGGGATTCACTAAAAGACTGTGTAAGCCATGGCCTTGGTGAGTTCCTTGCTGCCTCCAACGTCCTACTGACCCAGGGAGATGCTGAAAAGAAGCTGAAAGAGGAAGTCGCCCAGTTGAGGCGGGACTTGGAGAGGGAAATGGCGTAGAAGAAGGAGTTAGAGCTTCACGTCCAAACAGTTGCTAAGCGTGAGACTGCTCTGAACCAGGAGCTGAGTAGTCTTCGCCAATCAGAAAAAGAAGCCAAGAAACTCCTCTTCGCCAAGGTACAGGAGGCCCTCCAGCTTGAAGCCAAGATTCTCCCCCTCTGCAACAAAGTCATTGAACTGGAAGAACAGTTGGAGGGGGCCCAAGCGAAAACAACGAAGCTGGAGGAGAGAGCCACTAATCAGGAAGTCCAGCTGGGCAAGGTGGAGGAAGAACTTGCCCAACAAGTCGAGCTGTTCAAGAAGACCGAGGCCGAGCTGACAGAAGATGCTGCCGACGCCTACGGGGAGGGATTTGGCGATGCCCTTGCTTAGATTGCCTGCGCGTATCCTGAGATGGACCTCTCGTCTTTTTCTATGTCCATGCAGGTAGTCGACGGGCAGATAGTGCCTAGATAGGTTTCTTGGACAGTTGTATTCTGTGGCTGGACTCCTTGTAATCATCTTTGCAAACACTCTTCCACTGTAATAAAATATTTAACTTTGTGTATATGTGTTTACCTTACTCAACCATATCTGTCATATCTATCTAACTCAGCTTGCTTGCTCTGGTGCTTTATACTTTCTTTACACAACCTGCATATCTAGTATTCAATTGTTGTTTGGACACTCTAATGTACTTAACTCGTGGCTTCGACTCCTTGCAATGTAGCACACTTAATTGTGATACGAGGTGATGTGTGTAATTCCTCCTTAAGATAAGAAACCACCTCGTGGGAGAGCCTTGACGAGTGGACTACATCACCTTGTTGACCTCTCCTTCCACCACGCCAAAGAGGATTGGATTTAAGTGATGAACCACCCCAATCAACCCTGGTGTTCTCACTCGAGTGGGAGAGTATCGTCTGCGAACCCCTCTCTTCCACTTCGAGACTTCTAACACACAGACTATCCCTTGGCTGATCTATCATCGCCCATAGGCGTGCGTGGGTCTCCTTGGCAAACCCTGCTATTTACCTTGGGTGCTTTCACTCGAGGAGAAGGCGTTCTTCACGAACCCTCCCTTTACCCCTTCGAGGCTTCTAGCACCGATCTGTATAAACCCGACCTTTCCATGCTCGAGGCAAGGGAGGATTTCACTGGCACGCATCGTCCTTGGTGTTCTTGCTCGAAAGCGGAGGCATTCTCTACGAACTTACCTCTCCCACTTCTAAGACTTCCAAACCAAACTGACGAGTCCTTACTGACCTCACATCTCCCAAGGCAGAGGAGGATTTAACCAGTGAACTTTTCTATTCAAGTTGGGAGTTTTCACTCGAAGAGGAGGTGCTCCTTACGAACCTACCTTCCTACTTACGAGACCTCTAACCCCAAATGATAGGTTCGAACTGACCTCGCATCGCTCGCAGGCGAGGGAGGATTTAACTGGTGAACCCTTCTGTTCAAGTTGGGAGTTTTCACTCGAAGAGGAGGTGTTCTCTACGAACCTACCTTCCCACTTACGAGACCTCTAACCCTAAATGACAGGTTCTAAATGACAGGTTCGAACTGACCTCTCCTCGCTCATAGGCGAAGGAGGATTTCACTGGTGAACCCTTCTGTTCAAGTTGGGAGTTTTCACTCGAAGAGGAGGTGTTCTCTACGAACCTACCTTCCCACTTACGAGACCTCTAACCCCAAATGATAGGTTCGAACTGACCTCGCATCGCTCGCAGGCGAGGAGGATTTAACTGGTGAACCCTTCTGTTCAAGTTGGGAGTTTTCACTCGAAGAGGAGGTGTTCTCTACGAACCTACCTTCCCACTTATGAGACCTCTAACCCCAAATGACAGGTTCGAACTGACCTCTCCTCGCTCATAGGCGAAGGAGGATTTCACTGGTGAACCCTTCTGTTCAAGTTGGGAGTTTTCACTCGAAGAGGAGGTGTTCTCTACGAACCTACCTTCCCACTTACGAGACCTCTAACCCCAAATGACAGGTTCGAACTGCATTGTACAAACACATTCAAGAATATATCTTAATTGAAAATTTTATTGAGTGACCTCATTAAAAACCCTTAAAAGGAAAAAAAAGAGTGTCCCCTAAACTATGTACAATGTTACATAGTCTTAACTAAAATAAAACTTCAGGTGAGTCGCATTCCATGTACGAGGAATCAGACCACCTTCCAGAGTTTCAAGCCTATACGCTCCATTCCCCAGGGCCTCTGTCACTCTAAAGGGACCAGTCCACTTAGGGGATAGCTTGTTCTCTATCTGGTAGGGAGATGCCTTCCGCATGACTAGGTCGGCGACCTGGAACTGCCGAGCTCTCAACTTGGAACTGTGCTTGAGCTCAACCCTCCTCTTCAACGCTTCGGCTTTGATTCCTGCCTCTTCCCTAACTTCACCAAGAGATCTAAATTCTCCTTCCTTTCTTCATTGGATTTTCTCCTCCTCTGACGGACAGGTCTGACTTAGGGATTTAACACTAGGCGATGACATAGAAAATCTGGGTCAATACCTGGCATGTCTAAGGCAGACCAAGCAAAAGCATCTAAATGCCGCTCTATGACTCCTGCTACTTGGTCTTGCGTATCTTGGCCTAGGGATTTGCCGAGTTTGAACATTTTGCCTCCAATCTCCCTCTCTACTACCTCCTCCGCTGATTCAGGTCGTCTCTCTCGGACGACCTCTGCTCGTGCGACCCCGACGTCTCCTCGGGGCAGGTCAGTATCAGCGCACTCTCCACCCAGTGGTTGGGTGGTCACCGTGCACACTTCCCTTCTCGTCTTGAGGCTGTTCTCATAGCACTTCTTAGCCTCCTTCTGATCTGACCTAATGGTGATCACCACACCATCCATTGAGGGCAACTTCATCTTCATATGCCTCGTCGACGCTACGGCTCCCAGCCTATTCAAAGTTGGCCTGCCCAACAGCATGTTGTAGGTTGATGGGGCATTCACAACCAGGTACTTGATGTTCTCGGTGCGGGAGGCCACCCCATCAGTGAAAGTGGTCCTCAGTTCTATATAACCCCGCACCTCGACCTGGTCTCCTACGAACCTATACAGGCAACCAGTATAGGGTCTTAGCTGATATGGGGATAACTGCAACTTGTTAAAGGTCGACCAGAATATAACATCGGCCGAACTTCCTTGATCGACGAGTACCCAATGCACCCTTCTCCCCACGGTAACCACCGATATCACCACTGGGTCATTGTCATGGGGAACAACGTCCAAGGGATCTGCCTTCGTGAATGTGAGGTCAATATCTGAAAAGTGGTCTTCCTCACATGTTTCCACTGCCGTCACCGATCGTACATACTTCTTGCACTGCGACGAGGTGCACCCCCCACCTGAGAACCCACCTGCGATGGTATGGATCTCACCGTGTATGGGCACTTCGTGCCCCTGATCAGCCCTCAGTGCCACCACCACCTCTCCCCCTTATGACTCCCGCAAGTAATCATTCAGGAAGTCGCTCTTGACTAACTCATCTAGCTGATGACCCAGGGCCAAGCAGTTTCGAATGGGATGGTCGAACGCTTGATGGAACTCGCACCATGCGCTCTTATTGGGCCCTAGTCTCTTGTCTGTCTTTGGAGGCACCTTCAGCCTTTCTGCCACGTTAGGTATGGCGATCAACTCTTTGAGCTCCACCAGGAAGTTATGTCTGGGGGGCACATTCTTCTTAGCGCGTGCCCTAGTTTGGGGCTTCCTGACCTTGTAGGGCTTCTGCTTTCCCTGAGCTCTCTTTTCTGTCATCGCCTCATGTACCCGCATGGGCTGAGGGCGACTAGGCACTCGCAGTCGTGAAGAGGCTGCGCTCTCACGCTTTTCATTGAGTTCTCCTTCGGCAGCAATGTGAGCAACAACACGACGCTTGATGTCGCCAAAGGTCTTTAGGTGACTTCGGATAAGGGACTTACTGAAAGGTCCTGACAATATTCCCTTTCTGAAGGCATGCACCACCATATCCTCGTCTTTGGTGTGCAACTTCACCACCATCGCCCCAAATCGGTTGAGGTAATCTTTCAGGGACTCCCTCTGATATTGCCTAACGTCAAAGAGGTCGTAAGACACTGGTGGGGGAGCCCAGTTGACGATATATTGCTCCTTGAACAGCGTGGAGAACTGCGCGAAGGACGTGATATGTCCCTCAGGTAGGCTAACGAACCACTCCAACGCTGTCCCCGTCAATGTGGTCATGAAGAGCTTGCAATGCACCGCGTCTGATCCCCCCGTCAGCATCATCTGTGTGTGAAACGCCGTGAGATGTGCTTCTGGATCCTCCACCCCCGTGAACACAATCTTAGGGCCCACAAAGGTAGCTGGGACCACTGTGTCCATGATTGCTTGGGAGAAGGGCATTGGAAAAGCCCTTGGCGGCGTTGGTGGAGCCCGATCATCCACCACACGATCCCCTACTTGCTGCAAATTACGCAAATTCACACGCAATTCTTCGTTTGCCCTGTGTAGCTCCTCATTCCTGGCTTGTGATACGGCCAGGTCCATCTGCATTCGCACTTGATCTGCCCTTGATTTCGTCACCGTCTCCTGGAGAGAGCGCATCGTTTCCATGAGTTGCTACATGGTAACGCTTTCACCTCCATTTGGCGGGACAGATCCTTGCCTGGTATTCCTCATGTCTCTGGTTTCTTCTCTTTTGCTTGTGTGTGGGATCTTGTTTTACTTCGGCCCCACGGTGGGCGCCAAATGTTCTTGCCGATTGACTCTACGACGCTCACACGCCTCCTTTCCTCACCTTGAATTATGTTTCCCTGTCTCGAAACAACCTGCACCTGCAAGATAGAAAGGGGCGCCCTAGAGGCCGTTTGCACTCTAACGCTCAAGTCAAAAACTAGGGCAAGCACACCAAGTTTATTCAGTATCTGTGTTAGGTCTAGAAACTGCGTACCTTTGTGAAGTATTTTACTATCCTTTATATAGTCTAGGGTTTCCTCTGTACTGCTACCCATATTTAGGGTTTACTGGAATATCCTCGCGCCGCTATCACCCAAACTTAGGGTAATCTAGCACGTAAGGTTTCCTTAACTAGAGTGCAAATTCTAACAGGATGGCCACCTGGGTACCCCCTCGTGCACCTAGTCTCTGGGGCCACCTGTCCTGGGAGCGCCTTCAGTGTTCACGTGCCATGCATGTAGCTTCATTGGGAAACCCTAATCCTGATAAGTACTCGACCCTTCAGGACTCTGCACCTAACTGTGCTTTCCCTGTCACACACATGGGCGCTTTGTGACTTAGGCTTCTCCCTTCCTCTGGGCATTTTACTAATAATTGGTCTTCTCTTAAGACCCATCGTAGATATTCTAGTTTTGTTGTTCGAAACATCCACGACCGATGTCACATCGTCGCACCCAGTTGTCGAGGACTCATCACCCTACTGAGTGACGAGAACACCTAAGTCCACTCTGGTGATCAACATGCTGACAACTAATCATCCTGCTAGTTCATAATACCTGCGGGGTCCATCCCACGTGGCTTTGGCCCATGTTGTGGGGCCCAGCTGACGCGGCTCACCTTTACTAGTTGTTCTCGGTGTCCGAGGACTGGTCGGTACAAATTTTTTTTTCAAATTCTTTGAGAAACACTAAGTGCAATTCAATCGTTTGTCACGATAAATAATCTAGATGAAAACTTATTGCAGTCACCAGACTTAGAACATAAGCTTTTTCAATTGATTGAAAGCATGAAACAATTGACTAAAATTAACACAAATTTTAGAAAACACTTCTTTGAAAATAGATTAAGAATCAAGTGAACTTAGATCAATACTAGATGTAAATTGACAACTCAAAGTCTACTAAATAACACACACAATAGCCGATTCTTCAAGTCTTCAAAGCAGATTTTGAAACATCAAAGCACCATGTTCAACATTCCGTGTATTTCCTTGGAGAAAGAAATTTCTTTTTCATGAAGTTTGCTAGCCTTATGAAAAGTTTCTTACCTATGCTTATTTCTAGACTCGATTTTCTTTATCCTATGCATCCCTATAATTTGACTTCAATGGGTAACCTCCCTCTTGTGTTCCTTCTTAGGGTAAGATGAACTAGGATGATCTAAACTTGGCTAATCATCCACATTATGGTGGTCAAAACCTCTTCACTTGGAGAATAGGGTTTCTTATAAGATTCTTTTTTTTTATGATACTCTTTCTAATGTATGCTCCTAGATCTACCTCGATTTTGTTAGAACGTGTGGTCAAAACAAAAGAGGGGTGAATTGTTTTCACAAGATTTCTGCAAAGATTGAAAGTAGAGTGAAAAGTTCCAAAAAATCAACCAATTATTTTTTGTTTAACTAGATAAAATTTCTGATTAATAGTTCTTTGTGAAAGATCAACTAGTTGTTTTATCGAAACAACTGATTTTTTATACCAGAAAAACAAATAACATATTACAAGGTAGTGTAAAAGAGTAGGGAAAAAGAGATTCACACATAGAGTTTATACTGGTTTATTCTTAACCAAGAGCTGCATCCAATCCTAATGAGGACCTAGGAGAGAGTGTGTCTACTGATTAGGCCCAACCTTTGAGGAGGAAGACAAAGAGCATGCCTCAAGACATAGCCTAGTTGGATTCTACAACTACTACCTCAACACCTAGATTGCCCCAGAGGATCACGAGGACTAGAGCACAGGCCTTGGGTGATGAGCATTAGTTGGTTTCCTTATTTTTAATTTCAGTAGAATAGGTGTCATTTAGCATAAAAGGGGGGGTGCCCTATCAATTTGGGCTTGTTTTAACCTAGCTTCTAGAAGACTAGGGTGATGAGCGACTTTGACCAAGGTTAACACCCCTAGCCGCCCCACTTTTCTCCTTCCCATCCTACCCCTCTTGCTTGTTTTCCAAGGCTCTTTCACCTATATATAGGAGGCCTACCTAGTGTATTTTTCAAGTTTAAAATTGAAGTAAAGAAACTTTGGTTGAGTGAATTTGTGAGTTTGAGTACTCTGTGTCATATGGGTCTTATCTTGGGTGGGTAGTATCCTAAGTGGCGACTCTAGGTCTTATCTTGAGCGAGTGACATCTCAAGTGGCGGCTCTTGCACCACTCATCTTAGAGTTCATCTTCTCCAAGTGGCGTGAATCCCCTTCTTCTCCATAAGTCTTTTCATCTCTTCCCCTTTTTAATTTCCTTTTGCACTTCCATTCCCTTCATGTTCTTTATTTTTCTTCCTATGTTTGTCTTTCATTTGTTGGTTTTCTTTGATTTTCTATCTTAATTCTGCCCATTTTGCATCATCCACACCATATATTGTATTTTTCTCTTTGCCCTTGTGAAGTGAACCTTCACATTTACTTAACCACTTGGTTAAGTTTGTGTCCAATGGGAATCTTCTTCGGGTTCTCACCTTTAAATTGCTAAAATTCAAATTCTAAACAAAATTGAAACCTCTAGAATGTGCAACTTAAAATCAACACACATCATGTGGTATTAGATCTTTGGTTTTTGAGCTTATCTTGTTTAGAGTTGATTTGGCACTTTACTTTCTTACACCTTTAAATTCTTGTCTTTGCGTTCAAGCACATTTAATTTTTGCGCTTTATTTTTCTTGCTTTTCAATTCGGCATTTATCCTTTCATTAGCTTTTTTTTCGCTTTTGGATAATAATTGTGTCTTCTTATTATTATTGCCTCTTTTACTTTGAGTCATATGTTCTTTAGTGTTGTAGGAGTCCTTACCTTTGGCCTCTACTTACTTTGCTTTTAATTGTGAAAATTATAAGTATTTAGAACTTTGTTTTAGTAAAAGTAGATTTAAGTTCCAAACAAAAGATTTCAAGTGATCAATTAAACTGAATCCCAAACCTTTTTTTGTGATAATTGAAGTTCTCTGAAAATATGCATGATCAAATCTATGGACCTTTCATTTCCATAAGCCAAGAAGAAGTTAAAAAAAAAAAAATTAGAGAAAAAGGAATTTGTGCAACAATTTGGGTTCTTTCCACCTTTCTTTTTCAAAAAAAAAAAAAAAAACAACTCACATCATGTGGAAAAAAAGCAACATTTTAATTTGTGGTTCATCTTGATTGGCAAATTGATTTCAACAATTGTGGAATTTTGATCCTTTTGCTTTAACAATTTCTATAGAAACTTTCATTGTTAAAAGTTTAGTAAGTGTCTTAGAGTCTTTTTGTTTGCTTTTCTTGTTTGTCTTCCTTTTTAAAGTTTTGTCATAATCTCTTCTTTCAATTTGGTTTGGCTTTCTTTGTTTAAGCTTTTCTTGTTTGTCTTTAAAAGTTCTTAGTTTTGTTGTGGTTCTTCTAAGATCAAGTGATTAGGGCTTTGTCCTTTTTCATTTGAGAGTTTTCAACTACAAGAAAGACCTTCGTTCACTGGTGCAGAAACGTAGAACAAATGCGGCTATTTTCATTTTATAAATGCGGCTATACAACTGCATTTGATCAACACGCATTTGTAAATCAGAGATTTACAAATGCAGTTAAACAACCGCATCTATAAATACTATTTACAAATGCGGTTGTTTACTACAACCGCATTTGTAAATCATTGCCTTGATTTACAGATGCGGTTGTTTACTACAACCGCATTTGTAAATCAGGTTTTTTTTTTAGAGCATTCATTTGGTTAGTTGTTTACCCCATACAAATTATCTTGTGCAGTTTCATTATACCCAGCCAGACAAATAATAATATATCTCTATCTATCTTCTTACACTATTGATCAAATCGTAGAGGTATACAAGTTTAGGAAATATGTGGACCAAGATTGTCTCACATGTCATGGCTTCCGAACTCATGGGTTCCTCATCCGTGAAAAACTGCATTTCAAAATTGGTTGATAAATCTCTAATTTATGGTAGAAAACGTTATGCAAAATTTTAGAAATTTCTAATAAGTGTAAATATAAGAACTAAAACCTCAAAATATCCTAAAAAGACCTAAATAATACTAAAAAATAAAAAAGTGATAGTAAATGGTGGATTTTTGAAATTTTGGTGAGGCCAATCCCCCTTCGAAAATTGGCCATGGCGTTCGTTACCTCATTTCGAGCAACTTTCATTTTTTATGCGTCTCCATCCGACTTCTCCATCAAAAGTTATGGTCGTTTGAAGTTTTCCTACAAATTTTTCACATTAAATCCTAAACATACACACACTAAACACATAAACACACCACAATCAAGTTTTAAACATACATCCAAATCCAAATATCAATATTTATTATAAAATTAATTAAAAAATTTAAAACCGTAAGTTGTGGGTGCAACCAAGTCCCCAAGGTGTTGTCGCACGGTGTTGCCAGCCAGAAGACTTGGCAGAGGTTTACGGTGGTGGAGATGGAGCGAGAGGCGCGGAAGAGATGGCTCAACTAAGACACGGTGGTGAAGGGAAAGGGTAAGTGTGGAGAGAGCACTGATGGGCAAAGGATGGAGAAGGAGAGGACAAGAAGAAGAAATGGAGCACGGTGGCATCTTAGGAGTCTTAGCGTTTTTCATTTACAGATGCGGTCATACACATAACCGCATCTGTAAATGAAAAACTTTCATTTACAAATGCGGTTTTAACCAATAATCGCATTTGTAAAACAAACTAATTTCAAAAATGCCACCGCGATTTTAACAAATGCGTTTTAACGCAAAACCGCACTTGGAAAGGAGTCTTCCTTTCATCATTTTGCACTAGTGGTTATACACAAAAGTGACGCAAGCTTGAGAGGGAATGTTATAACTGTTGTTTTCTCTAATTGTTTGTTCACTTGTGAATTATGGCTCGTCTTTCTTCAGGAGAATTGTCTAAGCCTTAATCTACCCAAAAGGCTTTCCTTATAGGTGAATTGGCAGCGAAAAAGAGATCCTTAGCTCAAAAGGGTGAAGAAATGAGGCAGTTGGAGGAGAGGCTACGAAGGCTTGACATGGCTCATGACAGACAACTGAGAGGAAGAAGGTGAGAGTCAAGGCGAGCTTCTAGGAGATACCATCATTACGGTAGCCAAGAAGAAGAAGAGGAAGAATGGAGAATGCATTACTATGATGAGAGGCGCCATCAACACCATCCTCCAAGAATTTCTTTTCCCTTTGTAAAAATGCCTAGTTTTAGTGGGGAAAGTGACCCCAACATTTACCTAGGATGGGAGGCTAAGGTTGAATAGATTTTTAATGTACATGAGGTCCAAGAAGACCAAAAAGTCAAATTAGCCTCCTTAGAATTCATAGACTATGCCATGCAATGGTGCATAAAACTATAATGGACATTGGACTTAACAAGAGGCCAGTCGTGGTCTCTTGGGATGATTTGAAATTATGCATGTGTGCTAGGTTTGTTCCTCCTCACTATAGGAAGTGATACAATCCAAGCCAACAAGGAGATGAACAATGATGGAAGAGGCCCAAGCCCACCAAATAGAAGATATGGGCCAACTACAAGAGCCATGGCAAGAAGAATCCAAGAGGATTGGGACACTGCTACTGATGGCAAAGAAACTTTCCTCTATATGTTTAAAAATGCCATAAGTTTAGTGTATGGTAGAATTTAATTTTTGTCAAAATAGAATAGGAAATTTTATTTGTAATTTTTCTTAGAATTAATTTTGGCACCTAATTACAAACCTAGATTAAATTAGGGTTTCTAAAGCACCTAATTTAATCTAGGTTGGTCATGAGAAGGCCATGGAGGAGTGCATAAGTAACGCTAGTCACACCTCCCCAGTCACACCTTCCATGTGCTCTCATTTGGCACCAATTTAGCTTGCATTTCATTTGAATTTGGCTTTGTAAATTCCAGCCCTCCATTGCTATAAAAGGAGGTGCTTGGCTCATGTAATTCTCAAGATTAATTTTGAGTGAAATTGCTGCCAACTTTGTGCCAATTATCACTTTTGTCTCCTACCTCAAGGATAGACACCTTTAGTCTTCATTCTTCATCTTTTCCAAGTGAGATGGCCTCACCACTCACTCTCCACACCTAACACTTCACCTTCAAGGTTTTCGCAGCTCTTAGGAGTGCCTTGCACGTCTTCAACCATAGCTTCTGCCACCTTCAAATTCGTTTTCAGCTCATGGAAGAAAGCACTCTAGCTAGGCTACATCAAGTGGTATCAGAGACATGGTTCTTCAAGAGCTAAGTGTCTTCTTTTATTCATTTTAATTTTTGTGTTTTTGTTCTTGAATCTTTGTTGCTCATCATATTCCTTAATGTCTTGCTGTTTTGAGTTTTAATTTTTGATTTGAATGTTGTTTTGGATAATTCCAATCGGTAGAAACATGTTCAAATTGATCTTGAACTTCTACTTGCAATTTTATGTAGGATTCTTTGAGTATTGGTGTGCTGTTTGATTTTTATTAGGTTTTGAGTCTTTCTTGCATATTTTAATCAGTTCAATCTGTTTTAATTTGAGTCATTTTGATTTTGAAATCTATACATGTTTTATCAAGTCATGTTTCTCCAAGAAATGCCATTAAATCTTTGTAGTACCTTTTCTTGATAATTTTTGGTTTCTTGATTTGATTTTGAGTACAATTTAATTCTATTTTGTTTGATCCTTTGGTGCATTTTACTTTTATTTTTGAGTTCATAATTGTGTGTTATATCCACATAATTTCATATACATCAATTTCCTTTGTGTTATTGAAGATTCTTATTACTGTTTTTAATTCCAGATTAGGATTTCTAAAACTGAGCTGGCCTTTTTTCATTGTGAAATTCGATTCCGGTGGAGAAAAATTCTGGAAATCTGGATTTGAGAAGTTTGATGTCTTAGAAAAAAAAAAGTGAATCAAAATTTGAAGTGAAAAAAAAATGATAAATCAAACAAAATCAGTGTTCAAAACTGGCGCGAAAAAAAAGGGTAATCTGGCACCAAATTTGAAAATTTTATTGTAATTAATTGGTGCATGTGTTTTGTGTGATTTAAGCGCCAAAAGTTAGCTAACATCTTGAAGTATCTGTGTTTAAAAATTCAAATTCAAATTTGAAAAATACAGATCAGCACAAATTTTATAAGTCACATTTTTTATACGTCAATTTTCTATAGTTTAGTTTTGGTTTTTGTAATCCAATTCTAGTACCTTTCCCTAGGTTCACTTTGTTTGCTAGCTTTGTTGATTGCCTTATTTTTGCTTGATTTTCAATTTTTCTTCAATACTCCTTCCAGTTTTGTGACATTTTAAATCTCTTGGCTGTTGTCCGAAATTCAAATTGAGCTTTTGTTGCTCTAATTTTGTTGACCTCTTATGTGGTGGAAGTTTTCAAAAGGTGCTTGTTAAGTTTGGAGCTAACCTTTGTGGTGAGTGTCATTATCACTTAGTAGGTGCTGAATTGATTACTTCAAGTGACTATGCTAAAAGAGGTAAAGCAAGAGTGCAGCAACAAAGATATACAAACATACACCAAAGAGAAAAGGTGCAAAACAAAAGAAGGAGTGCCAAAAGGAAGAAGTGCATAGATTAGGATTTACAATTTTTGTTAATCCAATTTCCATTGTATTTTTCTTGAGTTGTAATTTGTTAAATCTTGAACAATTAGTGGATTAATCACATAATTAGTCGATGAGTGTGTCTTGAAGGTTCACAAGTGCCTACAAGCCTCATCCTTAGGAAATCCGACTAGTTTGTTGCTTTCTAGCTAGAATCAATTTCATTTGTGTTTAATTGCTTTAACCTATTTGTTTTCTTTTATAAAATTGTGTTTTCATTCTTGATTGTGCTCTAAGTGAATTACTTAGAGAAAGATTTGTGAAAGTCTTGAAGGATAAAATCTGGCTAGGAAAGGCTTGGTACTTAAGTGATCCAAGTGATCCACCTCCCTTTCCTAGGAATCTACCTACATTACTCCACCTATCTTTCTTGTGGTAAATTGCTTTTAACACATAGCTTTAATCATGTCTACTCTTTCTCCTAACTCTAGTGAAGATGATAGAAAGTCAATCAAATCTCTTTTAAAACAATTAGCACAAGACTTTCAATCACTTTCATAAAGACAACTCCAACATGAAACCCACTTCAAAGAGAGGGATGCTTATGTTGCTTTGTTGGAGAACGAGTTGAGGATGGTTAAAGAAAAAGATGAATACACCCATAAAACAAAAAGAAGTTCACATGCATCTAGCTCTAGGGGTAGTGATTCTCTTGGTGAACAAAGCCTTAGGATTAATGAGTATTATCAACCACCCCCTAGGAGAGCTAGAAAAGAAAGAAAAGAAAGTAGTAAGGAGGTTAGGGTAGACTTACCTTATTTCCATGGGAAAGAAAATGTAGAAGCTTACCTAGTTTGGGAAATAAAGGTAGAACAATTATTTTCTTGCCATAGAGTAAGTGAGGAGCGAAAGGTACCCCTAGCTACCCTTAGCTTTCAGGGAAATGCTATGTATTGGTGGACTGCCTTAGAGAGAGATAGGCACCTTCATAAGGACCCTCCCATAGAGAGAGATGGGAGCCTTAAGACACCATCATATCCCTTCCTACTATAATAGGGAGTTAATGGACAAGCTCCAGAGACTCAAATAGAAATCTATGAGTGTGGAAGAATATAGGCAGAAAATGGAGCTTTATATGATGAGAGCCTCAATTAGGGAGGAAGAATCCACCACAATAGCAAGATTTTTGAGTGGACTCAATCTTGAGATTAGAGATAGAGTTGAACTTTTACCCTACAGAGACTTGAATGATTTAATTCAACTTTGCATCAAAGTTGAACAACAAAATTTGAGAAAAATATCAAATCATAAGGAAGGTTCATATTCAAACTCCTATCCCAAGAGAGAGTATAAAAGGAAGGAACCCATAAAAGAAAAACCAAAAGAAACTCCCAAGAAAACAGAAATAGATACCTCTAGCTCACTACCCTATAGCAGAGATACTAAATGTTTTAAGTGCTTTGGTAGAGGTCATATAGTTGCCCAGTGCCCAAACAAGAGAACCATACTCTTAAGAGGGAGGGATGAATATAGTAGCCAAAGTGAAGAAGTTAGCGGGGGAGAAGAGAAAGTAAATAGTGAGGGAGTGTATCCATGTGAGGGGGAGTTAATAATGATTCGTAGAACCCTCAACAACCAACCTAGTGTGGACCAAGAGCCACAAAGAGAGAACATCTTCCACACAAGATGTAAATTTTTTGAAAATGTATGTTCTCTCATTGTGGACAGTGGTTCCTGCTGCAACTGCTATAGCTCTAGGATGGTTGAGAAGCTGAATCTACAGGTAATACCTCATCCTAAACCTTATAAAATTCAGTGGATAAATGAAGATGGGGAATTAACTGTAGATAAGCAAGTGAAAGTCGAGTTCTCTGTGGGAAACTATAAAGACAAAGTTTTATGTGATGTAGTTCCCATGGAAGCTTGTCATATTTTATTGGGTAGATCGTGGCAATTTGATAAGAAAACTATGCACAATGGTCTTACCAATGAGATTACTTTCACTCACAGGGATAAAAAGTTTGTACTCTATCCCTTATCACACTCACAGGTGATAAAGGATCAAGTACAAATGAAAATCAAAAGAGAGGAAGAAAAAAAAATAGAAAACCAAGAAAAAGCCCTTAGGGAAAAAGAGGCATGGGAGAAGAGTGTTCCTTCCCACAAGGTCATTCAGAAGGAAGAAAAAGTTGAAAACAAAGTTAAAAAAATACTTCTTTCTGAACAACCTACAGGCCTCTTGCTGTGTAAAGGAACACTTACATGTACTGTCACATCTTTTGAAGCTAGTATTCTACCCCCTCAGGTAAAAGAAATTTTAAAAGAGTTTGATGATTTATTCCCTAAGGAAGGACCATTGGGACTTCCCCCTTTTAGAGGAATAGAACATCAAATAGATTTAGTTCCAGGAGCCAGTCTTCCTAATAGACCAGCTTATAGAACTAATCCTGAGGAAACCAAGGAGATAGAATCACAAGTTCAGGATTTGTTGGAGAAGGGTGGGGTTCAAAAGAGCCTCAGCCCTTGTGTTGTACCTGTCTTGTTGGTGCCTAAAAAAGATGGCAAGTGGAGAATGTGTTGTGATTGTATGGCCCACCAACAACATCACCATCAAGTACATGCATCCAATCCCAAGACGACATGCTTGATGAATTGCATGGGTCCACTGTATTTTCCAAAATTGATCTTAAGAGTGGATATCATCAAATACGAATTAAAGAAGGTGATGAATGGAAAACCGCTTTTAAAAATCAAATTTGGACTATATGAATGGTTAGTGATGGCTTTTGGTTTCACTAATGCACCTAGCACATTCATGAGGCTAATAAATCATGTCTTGAGAGATTGTATAGGTAAATACGTAGTAGTTTATTTTGATGATATTCTAGTGTATAGCCAAAGCCTAGAAAACCACCTAAGTCACCTTAGGGAAGTTCTCTTAGTGCTTAGGAAAAATAGTCTTTTTGCTAATATTGATAAGTGTACCTTTTGTGTTGATAGTGTAGTGTTTTTAGGTTTTATAGTTAGAAAAAATGGGGTACATGTTGACCCCGAAAAAATCAAAGCCATCCGAAACTGGCCAATTCCACAGAATGTGGGAGAGTTTAGGAGTTTTCATGGTCTTGCTAGCTTTTACAGAAGATTTGTGCCTAACTTCTCAAGTCTAGCTTCACCACTCAATGAGTTAGTGAAGAAAGATACTCCATTCTGTTGGACAGAGAAGCAAGATCAAGCTTTCAAAAGGCTTAAAGCTTTGCTCAGTAATGCATCCGTTTTAGCTCTACCAAATTTTGCAAAAACTTTTGAGCTAGAATGTGATGCATCAGGAGTAGGCATAGGTGCGGTATTGTTGCAAGGTGGACATCCAATTGCTTATTTTAGTGAAAAACTTCATGGTGCCACCCTCAACTACCCTAGCTATGATAAGGAGCTCTATGCACTTGTGAGGGCCCTAAAGACTTGGGAGCACTATCTAGTATCCAAAGAATTCATTATTCGTAGTGATCATGAGTCTTTAAAATACCTGAAGGGTCAACATAAGTTGAATAAACGCCATGCAAAATGGATGGAATTTCTTGAACAATTCCCTTATGTTATCAAATACAAGTAGGGTAGTACTAATATTGTGGCTGATGCTCTCTCTAGGAGACACGCCCTCTTTTCAAAACTTGGTGCCCAGATTCTTGGATTTGAAAACACACCTGAACTGTACAAAGAAGATCAAGATTTTGCATCCACTTTTGTTAAATGTGAACATAGAGCACAAGGAGGATTTTATGTGTCTGAGGGGTATCTTTTTAAAGAAGGAAAACTCTATATACCCCAAGGAACACATAGAAAGCTTCTTGTAAAAGAAACACATGAAGGAGGTCTCATGGGCCATTTTGGAGTTGATAAAACTCTAGAGCTTTTAAAAGGAAAATTCTTTTGGCCACACATGAGAAAAGATGTTCAAAGACATTGTTTTAGATCCATTTCATGTTTAAAAGCTAAATCTAAAATAATGCCTCATGGACTCTATACTCCTTTGCCTGTTGCAAATGCTCCATGGGAAGACATTAGCATGGACTTTATTTTAGGACTTCCTAGGACTGCACGAGGTTTTGATTCTATTTTTGTGGTTGTGGATAGGTTTAGTAAAATGGCATATTTTATACCATGCCACAAAATAGATGATGCAAACAATATCTCTAGGCTCTTCTTTAGAGAAGTGGTGAGACTTCATGGTCTACCCAAAAGCATAGTGTCTGATAGAGATCCAAAATTTATAAGTCATTTATGGAGAACTCTCAGGGAAAGGCTTGGAACTAAACTGAAATTTTCAACTTCTTGACATCCTCAAACAGATGGACAAACTGAAGTAGTAAATAGATCTCTTTCAACTATGCTTAGGGTAGTTATGAAAGGCAACCACAAATCTTGGGATGATTACCTTCCCCATATTGAGTTTGCATATAACCGGGTAGTCCATAAAACTACCAATATTTCTCCATTTGAAGTTGTATATGGGTTTAATTGTCTCACACCTTTAGATTTGTTGCTTCTTCCTAATCCACAAGAATTTGTGCGCAAATGATGGAGATCAAGTAGAAGAGGATTTCACTAATGAAGGAAGAGGCCATCCACCCAAGCATTTAAAGTTCTTCCTTCTAGTCTTCTCAAAAAATAAAGAAGAATTAAAATAAAGAGAGGACCAAGCCTAAAGCCAACAAGAAGACTACAAGCATTCAAGAATGGGCTCCAATTAATATCTCTCTTTGTAATTTCTTTTGTATAAATTTGTAAATAATATAGAAATAGCTTTAGGATGTGCCAAAGAGGAAAACCAAAAGACACGTCCCTTGTACAAAGGCATATAGGTGCTAGTTTTAGTAGGAAGGGACTAGAAGAGTGCTTTTTCACACTCCTTTTCTCTTTAGGCGCTAGAATGACTAAGAAGGAGCTAGGAAGTGTCTCTTCCAACTCGCTCCTTTGTAAACCCAAATCTGGTCTTCCTCATTATAAATAGGAGACCTTGGTTCATAAATAATAGAAGTTGAAAGTTAGAAGTAAAGAAACTATCTTGAAATTGAGAGAGAGTGAGTTTGTGAGACTTGTCAATTCTTCTCCTCCATGTCTTATCTTATGAGCTTTGGAGACTCTCCAGTGGCAGCACCACCCACTCATCTTGGAAGAACTACCCTCCAAGTGGTGTGAATCACATCTCTAAAAGGCTACAACCACATAAGTCATTTCTATTCATCTTCTAAAAATACCCATTTTTGTTCTACTTGTTTGTTTTCAATTCTAATCGGTTCTTTCTCTTCCTTGTGATGTCCTCTATCATTTGATGTGTTGTTCTTCAAGTTTAATCGGTTCAAAATTGTTATAGCAACCTGTTTTTGGTTCGGTTTCCATGGGTATTATGGTTCATGTTGTTTTCTTGAATTTCCAATAATAGGTGGTTGTGTTCTTATTGTGTTTCTATTGCTAGTTTCAATTCTTGTTGTGTTCTTGTTTTAATTTTTATTTCCTTGTACTGTTTTTGTGTTGTTACTGCACTTTGTTTGCTATTCTTGAATTACCCATTCATATTCCATTATTATCTTACACTACAAGTTACCTATTCATGTGTTTTTTAGTATGAACCTTTGTTTTCTTGAGTAGAAACTCTATTAATTGTTCTTTAGAATTTTGATCCTAATTCTTGAAAGTTTCATGAATACAATGAAACCTATATCAACTCAACCCAAACCAAGAAAGGTTCATAATGAACTCACATCAACAAAGAAGGAGTAGCAAAAGCTGAATTTGTTAAGAAAATGCATGAGAGGATTAAAAAACAAATACAACTGCAAACAGAGAAATATGTAAAGCATGGCAATAAGGGGAAGCGAGAGATAATTTTTTGGGAAGGAGACTGGGTTTGGCTACATCTTAGAAAGGATAGATTTCCCACTAGAAGAAAATCTAAGCTTAGCCCCCGGAGAGATGGACCCTTCCAAGTTCTCAAGAGAATCAATGACAATGCATACATTCTGGATTTACCTAAAGAATATGGAATTCATAATACTTTCAATGTTATGGACCTAATCCCTTTTGCAGGAAGTAATGAAGAAGATGAAGCATTGTATTTGAAGACAAATCCTTCTCAAGAAGGAGGGGATGATGGAAGAGGCCCAAGCCTAAGCCCAAGTCCAAGTCAAAGGTCAACCCCAAGCCCACCAAATAGAAGATATGGGCCAACTACAAGAGCTATGGCAAGAAGAATCCAAGAGGATTGGGACACTGCTACTGATGGCAGAGAAACTTTCCTCTATATGTTCAAAAATGCCATAAGTTTAGTGTAGGGTAGAATTTAATTTTTGTCAAAATAGAATAGGAAATTTTATTTGTAATTTTTCTTAGAATTAATTTTGGCACCTAATTACAAACCTAGAGTAAATTAGGGTTTCTAAAACACCTAATTTAATCTAGGTCGGTCATGAGAAGGCCATGGAGGAGTGCATAAGTAACGCTAGTCACACCTCCCTAGTCACACCTTCCATGTGCTCTCATTTGGCACCAATTTAGCTTGCATTTCATTTGAATTTGGCTTTGTAAATTCCAGCCCTCCATTGCTATAAAAGGAGGTGCTTGGCTCATGTAATTCTCAAGATTAATTTTGAGTGAAATTGCTGCCAACTTTGTGCCAATTATCACTCTTGTCTCCTACCTCGAGGATAGACACCTTTAGTCTTCATTCTTCATCTTTTCCAAGTGAGATGGCCTCACCACTCACTCTCCACACCTAACACTTCACCTTCAAGGTTTTCGCAGCTCTTAGGAGTGCCTTACACTTCTGCAACCATAGCTTCCGCAACCTTCAAATTCATTTTCAGGTCATGGAAGAAAGCACTCAAGCTAGGCTACATCAAACAAGGACTCAAATTACCATTCACACTATGAGAAGTCATCTCAACTTTCAAGGGAAGACCCCACCAAGGATCTAACAGACCTCACCAGAAGGAGAAATGGGCAAAGACCAGAACATCAAATGTTCTTTTTTCTGGTCTTCTTAAAAATAAAACATGTTGTAAATAATTTAGGCTCACTTTAAGGATCTAAATAGCAAAGATAGGCTAGAATAGGTGCGTATAGCATAATAGGGGGGTGTAGTTATCATTTTAGCTTGTTTCTAACCCTTTAGGAATGTTTTTTTTACCTAGTTTCTACAAGAACAAGCCTAAGGTGCGGTTTTGACGTAGTCAAACCCTAAAGATAGCCCTCTCACACATTTATCACCCTACCCTTTCCCTTCTTGCCCACCAAGGTACCCATTCCTAGAAATAGGGTGCCTTACTCCATGTATTTTCATGTTGAATTTGAATTAAGAAAAGTTACTCTGCACAAATTATGTGAGCTCTGAGTGAGGTTTGATTCCTCTAGCTTGGTCTTACCTTGAGGAGTGTGAGACTATCAAGTGGAGGCCATTCACTCATCTTGGTGGCTACCACACCCCAAGAGGCATGAACCACTCTCACAATCCACTCCATAAGTTTCCTTCTTCCATTCTCCTTTCCATTTCCATTTCCACTTTCATTATTGTCTGTATCTTATTTTCTTGTTTTGGTTTTGCTCTTGTTCGTGCTTGTGGATCATCATTTGGTTTGGCCATGTCCACCATTGATGATACCTTATAGCCATTTCTATTCTACTTGCATTCCATCTATCACTCTATACTGATTTTTATCTTTGCCTCTGTGAATTCAACCTTCACACTTACTTAACCACTTGGTTAAGTTCGTGTCCAGTGGGAATCTTCCTTAGGTTTCACCTTTAAATTGCTAAAATCCCAACTCTAAATAAAGTGTCACCTTAATATGGAATCCTCTAAAAATCAACTCACATCATGTGGTTATTTGAGCTTTGGTTTTTGAGCTTATCTTGTTTAGTTTGACACTTTACTTTCTTGCACCTTTAATTTCTTGTCTTTACATTCTAGCACATTTACATTCAGCCCTTTACTTTCTTGCTTTTCAATTTGGCATTTATTGTTATTCAATAGCTTTGTTTCGCTTTTGAATGTTCCTTTATGTCTTCTTTTGTTCTTGCCTCTTTTGCTTTGAGTCATATGTTCTTAGTGTTTCTAGGAGTCCTTATTTTGCTTCTACTTATTTTGCTTTTAATTGTGAAGGTATAAAAGTATCTAGAAAATTGTTTAAGTGGAAATAGATTTAGTTTCAAACATAGATTTCAAGTGTTCATTTAATTTGAATCCCAAAATTTTTGTGTGACAATTGGAAGTGAATGAAATATACATGAAAAGAATGATGGATAGCTTTACTCCATAAGACAAAATCAAGGATAAAAAAAAAGCAAAAAAAAAAAGAGAAGGAATTTACACCAACATCACTTTCTTTTGTTGTCAAGTTTCACATTCTATAAAGTGGATTCATTTTATTTGGCAAATTAATTTTATCCTTGTGAATTTTATCCTTTTGCTTTTACAAATTCTAGGAAGAATAGAACTTCACTGTTAAAAGTTAAGTAAGTATCCTAGAGTCTTTTTGTGTGCCTTTTTCTTGCTTGTCTCTCTTTAAAAAGTTTTGTCATAATCTCTTTTTTCCAATTTGGTTTAGCTTTCTTTGTTTTGAGCTTTTCTTGTTTGTCTTTTAAATTTCTTAATTTTGTTGTGGTTCTTTGAGATCAAGTGTTAAGGACTTTGTCCTTTTTCATTTGAGAGATTGCAACTAAGGATAGACCTTTTGTTGAGAGAATTTATTTTAAGTGCTTGAGTGCTTTGTTCTTGCTTCTTTTTGCCACACAAACGAGTGACACAAGTGAGGAGAGGGTTACTAACTTTTCTTTTATTAATTGCTTGTTCTCTTTGTGCACTTTTATGGCTCTTCTTTCTTCAAGGGAATCATCCAAGCCCCAATCTCCCCAAAGGGCTTTTCTTGTGGGAGATCTTGCGGCAACCAAAAGATCTTTAGCCCAAAAAGAAGAAACAATGAGGGAATTAGAGGAGAGACTGCAAAGACTTGAAACGGCACACGAAAGACAACCAAGAGGAAGGAGGTGGGAGCAAAGGAGAGCATCAAAGAGCTAAAACCAATTCGGCAGCCAAAAAGAAGATGAAGATTGGAGAATGCATTAATATGATGAGAGGCACCACCAACACCATCCTTCAAGAAATTCTTTTCCTTATGTAAAATTGCCTAGCTTTAGTGGGGAAAGTGACCCCAATGTTTACTTAGGATGGGAGGCTAAGGTAGAGCAAATTTTTAATGTGTATGAGGTCCCTGAAGACCAAAAAGTTAGGTTAGCTTCCCTAGTTTTTTTAAACTATGCCATACAATGGTGGCAATAAACTGTAATGGACATTGGGCTAAACAAGAGGCCAATCATGATCTCTTAGAGTGATTTAAATTTATGCATGTGCACGCGGTTTGTTCCTCCTCATAGGAAGGAACTCTTGTTGAAGCTCCAACGGCTTCATTAAGGACCTAGGACGGTAAAGGAATATTTTGAAGACTTAGAAACAACTTTGACTAAAATTAATATGCATAATAGTGATGAGTCAAGATAACTAGGTTTGTGAGTGGTTTGAGGAGAGAACTTAAGATGTTGTAGAACTATATGAGTACTCTTCTTTAAAGAAGTTGGTTCACCAAGCCATCAAGGTGGAATCGTAAATTTCGAAGAAAACAACTTTTAAAAATACTCATAATGATAGCTTCTATAAATCTTCATGGAAGGATGCAAACAAAACTTCTACAAAAACTTCTCCTTCCAATTTTTCAAAAGAAACCACTACTCACCAAAAAGTTTCTAAAAACAACCTTTTTACCTCTACCCCTAAGTCACCCAGCAAAACCTCCAATATAAAATGTTTTAAATGTTTAGGTTTTGGGCACATCGCTGCCAACTGTCCAAATAAAAGCACCATGTTGGCAAATAAAGACCAGATAAAAATAAAAACAAAAAGAGAAAATGAAAAAGCAGAGGAAAGTAAAACGAGTCTCATCTTGTTAGCCCACACAAACATAATTGCGCCTTCAAGGTATACTCCTTCCTTCTCTTTTTCATTACCAAAAGTTTCTACATACCTGTCATCTTTGTTAAAGAATTTTAAGGATGATTTTCAAACACCTCCTAAAGGTTTCCACCTTCTAAGAGGATTTCAACCCAAGAATGTTAACTCACACATACTGTGTCATTCGAGGTATCGAAAGCTCACTGATGGTGTAAAAGGAGCAATCTAGATAGGGGATTGTGTCTGAGATTGATACAGGGGTCACTTCTCCTCCATCACCACCTTTACGCCATGTAAAATGGAAGATGGCCGGAATTAAAAAGTCGGGTGCATTTAGTTATGAGCAATCAAACATAGTCTCAGAAAAAATTGTAAGTTATTTTTATCTTCTTTTGCATTTATTTTAAAGTGATTATATTAAAAACTTATATGATTTTGGTCTCTTGCATGATTCCTTGATTGAGGAAAGCTCCCAAGGCAATTTTTTCCCTGAAGGTTGTCGCGTTATCCTGGTTGAAGCAATTGGACGACCTGAGCATTGTGGGCGTGTTCATGCAGATGGAAAAGTGGTTGGAATTAAACTATATTTTGGAGCTGCACCACGACATTTATCCTCCTCCCCCCAGAGACCAAAGCAGAAATGATGTGTAAGATACGTTAAGAACTAATGGAGGAGATGAGAAAGGAGGCTGAACGGATGCGGCTAGAGTTGCGATAGGAGTTTCTATCGCAACAAGTTTGTGTTGAGTCGGTTCAGGAGCTTGTTAGTCCTGCTCCTAAGAGTATGGGAGTTGTGCGACTCCAACAACATCAGGGGAGGATATCATTGGCCAGACGAGCCAATGTGAACTACTGGTAGAGGGCAACATGCTTCCTCAGGTGGTGGCCATTGGAAAAGTCTATCAAGAGGCCACCACCTTACATAACATTCTCTCCCCTGATGTGGCGAAGGTAACAGTTGAAAGAGTACGAGTACCTGATGCTCGTGTTCCACTACCTTCAGATGAGATAACAACTGGGGCTGATGCATTCCAAACATTCATAGCCTGGCCCAGACACCTCATTCGAATTATGCCAAAAGCTCCGGTAATAATTTCATTTCATTATATTAACTTATATTTATATATTACATCTAATTTAATACAAATGTTCTTTATTTTGAAGAAACCTCATCGGAAACCAAGTCCGAAAAGGAAGCATGAGGTTCCGACTGATGATCCTATAGCTTCCTTAGCTGTAGTTGCTAGACAAATTGGTCGAGACCCTTTGGAAGTTTCGTGGGATGATACCTTTTTTGAAATAAACACTAACCTGACACTGTACATATACATGTCAGATTTGTTAGAATTTGTAGCTGGGGATCAGGTGCTCAATATAAATATAATTCAATTTTTTATGATGTAAGTATCTTTACCTATATTTGAATTGACTTTATGTTAAATTATTATTGATTATGCTTTAACTAATAACTTGTAGGTTTTTGAATGGAGTCTTTGTCACTGAGGGGAAGGAAAACGTGTATGGATTCTTAGATCCCGTATATACTAATCCCACTAGAACGAAGGCAACTTGATGCAAAACTAGCTTGTTTTTGGATTATTTTTTTGTTGTAGTTTTGTATGTTGCGGAAGAATGGACTTGAAAATGACATCAATGGCTGAATTGAAGTGTGGAAAAGATGAAATGAAGAGGGGAAGTAGAGGGTTAGAAGAGGTGTGGCCAAGTTCTAAGAAGATTCAAGCAAAATACTAACAGAATTACAAACTTGAGAGTGAGAATTTGAAGACAAATGAGCTAGCAACTTGGGCAGCATTTCATTATCAATTCAAATCTAATTTACAAGGGGGCTAACACTTGTATTTATAATGCTATGGGCAACTAAGGTGCAAGCTTTAACCCTAAAAAATCTCCACTCATAGAAGGACAAGTGTCTCTCTCTAATTGGAGCAAATCCTCTCAAATTAGAGGTTGACAAGTGTCCTCAATTAATTGGAGAGAATTCTCTCCATTCCCTTGAAAAAAAATGTCCTTTTGGCATTGGTGGGAATCCTCTCCATTAAGGAGATGACATGTGGATTGTTTGCCACTCCGTGCTTTCTATTTGCAGTCTAGTAATTTATTTGTGCACCCTAGATGGTCTAGAGTTGCATTGGGTCCAAGGAGACCCAATTGTAACTCTAGCTAGACTCTTTCTTTTTTCTATTTACTCCCTACTCTAATTGGTCCAATACATGGCCTATGAAAATTGGCCCAAAACATGGCCCAAGAAAATGACCCAAATACAAGACTAAAATAAAGCATATACTACTCCTTTAATGTTTATAAAAGTAGATAAAAATGGAAGAGCAGACAACATTAATTCTCCCTGAGATGAAAGTCTTCTAAGTTCCTTTTTTGCTTCCAATCTTCTTAGTCAAATGTTTCGAGGCTGGATGATTTTCATCATTCCCTCCTCTTGAAAAAGATTTGTCCTCATATCTAAATGATGCTCAATGACAACAACCCTTGTTTATTTATTATTGTCCTCCTGGATCAAATGTCATTCTACAATAGACATCAAACAAAAATGAGATAATTTTCTTTATTAAAGAAAAAATTAAAAGAAAAGAAAACAGAACAGATATAAGGCCTTGTATAAAAATTTTGAAAGTAAAACATAAGGCCTTTTTCAAAAATATTTTTGTTTACTGTGTGTTGTTTATTGACCAAGCTAGGCAACAACATCACAAAGTGTTGTTTTTAAGATTTTTGTGAAGAAGAATGATCATTATATAATTGAAAAGAAGAGTTCAAAGTATTGCAATCCCCCTTTAAGGATTCTTTCTCAGCTATGCTTGCAGGGGGTGTCATAAAAGACTCTTCTCCTTTGTTGGTTTCCTCTTCTTCTTCCTTTTCAATCAAACATTCTTCTATATTTTCTATGGAGGAAACATTTATATCTATATCTAGTTCAGCTCCAAACATAAATTTTTCTTCAAGCAGATCGTCACGAGGGTTTTCTAGAGAAGATAAAATGTTACCGATGTCTTATTCAATTCCAAAAAAGAGTTTTTTGTACTTTCCTTTTCTATCATCACTTTTTCTTTCCTTTCTTTCTCTTCTCTATCTTTCTTTTCGTTCTCCTCTCTTTCTCTTTTGTCTTTCTCTTCTTTCTTTCTGACAAGAGCTTGTAATTTTTCTTTAAACTCTTTTTCTCTTCTAGCATATTCTTTTTCTTCGTCTACAAATTTTGTTCCTATTTTAACAAGCTCTTTCATTTCTTCTCTAACCTTTCTTTTTTCTATCATATGAAGGCAGAACAAATTTTCTTCTCATACACGCCTTTAAATCACTCCAATACTCTACTATTTATGGTGTACCAATTCTAACATCAAGTTGCCTTTGTTGCCACCAAGACCTAGCATTTTCTTGAAAACATAGGGTAGCCAAGAAAAATCCAGTATATTCATCCACTTTGTATTCCTTAAAAGTTTGATTAAGCTTTTTCTCCCATTCTAAATATTCTTCAACATTCTTGTTTCCATCAAAGTAGGAAATGTATACTTCAGGCTCTGTAGAATAGTATAAACTTCTAGACTTAAAACACACCTCTTCCTTTCTTTGATAATGGGAGTTATAAATCTTTCTTCTATGAATAAGTATTTCTTATTCAAACCTTTTGTCCTTATTTTGGGTGAGAACCATTTTGCCAAACATTTCCTTTATCTCATCCCATTTTCTATCTTTATCTTCTCTCAAAATTCTATTCTCCTCTCTCCACCCATAGGCATCTTCTTGTTCCTTATCACTTCCTTGTACACTTGATGCATGTAAATGATCACTCATTTTAAAATTAAAAAGAAATGATTTTCACAAAAATTTTATTTCAAATGAGTGATAAAATATTTTCACAAATAGGTTTTAGAGTTGGTGAAGTTTCAATCATAGTCAACAAGTCAAACCATCTCCAACTTCACTCCCAGGAAAGAGAGGTGAGTCATTAGGACTGCCTAAATACCAAGCTTCCCTAAGCTAGAGCTTACCTCAGATAGTCTTAACAAAGTTTTTCCTCAAAATAAACTTCAAAACAAATTTTCCCTAAATGTGATGTTTGCAAGGCGTCCTAGTGATCAAAGGAAGATCAACTAAAAACGGAGAGCAATCACCTAGGTATCATGGAGACTTAGAAATTAAACAAGAAATAATTAAAGGCAAAGAAAATAAAGAAGGAAAGACAGAAAAGTAAACTAGACAACGTGTGCTATGTGAAAGTGCAAGTGACACTTGGAGCCCCTTGACACACTTTCACGACTAATGAACGAATTTAACTATTACAATGTTTTTTAATGAGATTTCTTTAAAAGAATTTTCCCCACCAACTAATGTAAGAAAAAAATAAGTAAGGAAAATAAACTTGAACACAAAGGTTCCGTGATACAATGGTACTATTACTACAAAAAAAAATTTAATGATTTTCGTTTCTTCAAGTTGTAAAATCTTCCTTCTCTTTATATGAACTTCATTCTTGTCTTCAATTGCTGCCCTCTCCAAATAATCACTTTTTTTAACCTTTAGATATGAATCATCAAGTAGAAATTAGTTTCACAACTTCAAAACCAAACTTCCACTCAATATGGATTTCACCTTATGAGGCTAACAAGTAAAAAATCAAGAAAAGCTCAATTAAAATTGCTAAACTCAAATGGAATTATTATGAAAACTGCAAGGAGTATTTTAAGACACAAATCCACAATTAAAGCTAACAAAAACAGTGAGCACTCTAATAGGAAACCTAAGAATGGAATTAGCATAGATTTCAAAACAAAAATTCTAGAATGAAACAGACACTAAAAATTCCAAAATTTGTGAAAATTCATCCAGAAAAATTTTGTGTATGAAATTTTTATGTGAGAATCTAAACACAATATTTGATCAAACGAAACAAATTTTAGGTCAAACGGATGTGCATTCTGAGAAAAATAATTCAAACATTGCAGCACCAGTATTCAGAGATTGAAACTATTTTTCAGCACTGGCAGAGATGATTCAAAAATTTACTGGGGAAATATTATAATGAATTTGGATCCCAAACTTTTTTCCCAACTCCACAACACATCAAGTAAGGTGTGGTAAAAATTTCAGGTCAAAAAACCCAAGGACTAAGGTGCAGTAAAGTTTTTACTGAGAGAAACACCGCACTAAAATTATTTTTTCTAGGCTGAAAACTTCCTGACTTTTACTTTTTATAACTTTTTTTTCTATTTTTTTGGATGTTCTGTTTTAACTAGATAGGGTTCCGTGAATTTTTTCAGATTTTTTGACCAAAATAAAAACCCACAATAAATTCTCACAGCAGAGATAAAATTTCACAAAACTGGAAAAGAAGAAACCTAAGGGATTTGAAAAAAATAATTGAAACTCAAGACATTATAGAAACCTAACTCTAATGAACTTGTTAATGATCTAATAACAAGATAAGAGAATCAAAAACATAAAACAAAGAGCACACAAAAGGAACAAAATGACTCAAACCACATGAATATTCATTGTAAAAACAAGAAACAAAAAATCAAACAAAGGACTACTTGATTTTCTAACATATACGGAAACAACATGACTTTAGACAACTAGAAATAGATCATAAAATAAAATGAAACCAACATAAATTGTTTTTACCAAAAGAAAATGAAAGAAGACTCAACAAAATTCAAAAGCACTCAACTAAACACAAATAGAGATCCTACAACACAAATTTGGATGGTTCAAGGAGTATTTAGCATTTTGAACCAATTAAAATGAACACAAATACATTTAAACGGTTGAAAAACATTTAAAACAGATTCAAGACATTCTAAAAAGTGAGGAACAACACGGAAATGGAGGAACAAAATTTAGAACAACTTATCTCTTGAAGACCTAAGCTCTGATACTAAATGATGCAAAACTAGCTTGTTTTGGCTTCTCCTTTTGTTGTAGTTTTGTATGCTGCGGAAGAATGGACTTGAAAATTATATCAATGACTGAATCAAAATGTGGAAAAGATGAAATAAAGAGGGGAAGTGGAGGCTTAGAAGAGGTGTGGCCAACTTCTAAGAAGATTTAAGCAAAACATTAATAGAAGTGCAAACTTGAGAGTGAGAATTTGAGGACAAATGAACTAGCGATTTTGGCAGCATTTCATTATCAATTCAAATCTAATTTACAAGGGGGCTAGCACTTGTATTTATAGTGCTATGGGCAACTAAGGTGCAAGCTTTAACCCTAAAAACTCTCCACTCATAGAAGGACAAGTGTCTCTGATGGAAATCGTCCAGCCTCAAAACTTTCGGCCAAGAAGATAGACGAGGATCGAGCTTTAATGAAGAGTTTGTAGAGTCTTTTTCTTCTTCTTAGCCTTGTAAAAATTGTATAGAGTAGTTAGGAAGTTTTGAGCCTTGTATTTTGGGCAAAAGTAGAGAAGGATGTAAATAGAAATGAAAGTAAAGTGTAAAATAGTAAAAGAGGGGTGCAAATAGACATGTAGGCAAGGAAGGCATGAGGCTCCACATGTCTTCTCCTTAATGAGAGGATTTGCACCAATAAGGTAGTGACACTTGTCACACTCTCATTTGAGAGTTTTTGAGAGACTTTCTCCTATAAATAGGAGTCTCTTATACATGTATTTTTTTAACTTGGAATTAGTATTGAAATGCTGCCTAATTTTGGCCATTCTACTTGTTTTTAAGTTCTCCCTAGGTTAGTCTCCTTCAAGACTTAGCTTAGACTATTTCCTAGTGAGTAGGCCTCACCTCTCACTCTCACAAATTCCTAACTCTACTTCAATCCATGGAAACTCCTTTTGCATTTCGGTAATGCTTCCGCTCCTCAGATCTCCTTCATCATCCATCCAAAGAAGAAATTACAAAGATCACTATTAGAAGAAGAGTGTTTTTCCATCATTTGGTATCAGAGCTATGGTTGTAAGATCTTCTTTTTTTTTTTTTTAATAATTCCATGTTATTTTCATATTTTGTTTTTCATGTCTTGAATGTTTATACCGATTGATTTTGTGTTGTTTTGTCTTAATTCGGCGAATGAATTTTCTGGAAACAACATATATGTGTGTGGCAGTTGATTTATCATCATCTTGAATCTGTGATTTGAAGCTGTTTGGTGTGAAACAATTTTTATTTGAATCTGGCATTGTTAGTAGTTGATTAGTGGTGGAGTACGAAGCAATTGAGTTTGGTTGAAAACTGCAGCTAAGGTGTTTGATAAAATGATTCAGTGAAAAAAAAAATTTGCTGCAGAATACTGTTTGGTAAAAGTATCGAAGGAGTTGTTAGTGAAGTGCTGGTCCAAGAATTGGTGATTAGAATTGGTATTTGAAAATTGTGAGATTGAATTCAAACAGTGACAAATTTTCTGCAACTGCAATTTCTGGTTTTTTTTGGTGCAGATTTGGTTATAGCTGAACTGTATAGCTGATGCAGAATTTTAAAATTGCAATTGACAAGTGCAGGTCTTCATACTACCTGTTCTGATTCAGATTTGAGTGCTTGAAATTGTTGTTCAAAGTTGGTGCAGATTTTTTTTTTTTTTTATTAAAAAATATTTGAGAAGTGGGTGGATTTGTTGGAGAAATTGATTGGTTGAATTGATGCCATTCATTTGAATGCATGCTTGAGGAAATTGCCCAGCAACGTGAACTTGAGGTGGAAATTCAGCAATTGAAGATTTTTGTGGGATTCGCGATAATTGGATTAAAATCTGCTGCTTCACAATTTAGCACTTACACGGTGGGACCAATTTAGAATTGTTAATTTGGAGTATTTCATTGATAAAATTGAAACAAGCATTTCATTTACAATGGGGTCCATGGCTTGTTGAATAGTGTTCTTTGATGAATGGAATTGGTGTACAATGAAATTTGATTTAGTTTTATTCCTAAAACAAAAGCTGGAGCAGTTTACAATTGAAGGAATTTTTGGACCGCAAGAAATTTAATTGGAACAAAACGTGACAGCAGAATTTAATTGGCTGTAGTGAAGCATTTTGGGCCAAAACCGTGTTGAACTATTACTTGGGCTGCACAGTTCCAATTGAAGACTTTTAGTGCAGTAATTTTGGAGGTGCGAAAAGCAGGATTACAACTCTTAATTTGGATCAAGCTACATTGGGAGAACCACATTTTGGGTTCCATGCTCTATTAAGAAAGTTTGATCATTTTTTATTTTAATTTTGTAATCCATTCTAGTGCTTATCTTTAGGTGTTTTCTTTTGAGTACTTACTTTCTTGAAAACCTTTAATTTCTTGCTTGTCTTGATTTTATGGACAATCTTTGTGTTTGTCATCTCTAATCTCATTTGAGTTTCACTCTTCAAATTGAGCTTTTATTGCTTTTATTATTGACCTCTTGAAGTGGAGTATACCTTGAATTTGTTCTTTGTGAGAATTGAGCTAACTTCTAGGTAACATCCTAAGAGAAGGCAAAGGACTTTGCAAGGGGTACTCACCTTTGGAGGACAAACAAGTAGATGCTTGGAGAGAAACACTTGTGAGAGAAGAGAAGAGAACTTTGAAGATTTTTTTTAAAAAAAAAATTATGTGATTTCAATTTTTGTAATTTGGCCATTATCTTTACTTTAGGTGTCTTGGAAGAGCCTTTGGTGTTCTTCCATCTCCTACAAGTTTTCTTTAATTTGCTTATTAGATACACGCTTTAGACGGTGAGTGTGTCTTGAAGGTTCAAAAGTGTCAAGAAGCCTCACCATTAGGAATTCGACTAGTTTAAAGCTTTATAGTTAGAATTTATTTCATTTGTGTTTACTTGCTTTAGCATTCTTGTTTTCTTGTATAATCTTATGTTTTCATTCTTGATTGTGCTCTAAGTGAATTACTTAGAGAAATGTTTGTGAAAGTCTTGAAGGATAGAATCTGGCTAAGGAAAGGCTTGGTACTTAAGTGATCCAAGTGATCTACCTCCATTTCCTGGGAATCTACCTACATTACTCCACCTATCTTTCTTGAGGCAAATTGCTTTTAACACATAACTTTAATCATGTCTTCTCTTTCTCCTAGTTCTAGTAAAAATGATAGAAAGTCTATTAAATCTCTTTTGAAACAATTAGCTCAAGACTTTCAATCATTTTCACATAGACAATTGCAACATGAGGCCCAACTCAAAGAAAGGGATGCTCATCTTGCTTTATTGGAGAAAGAGTTGAAAATTGTTAAAGAAAAGGATGAATACATTAGAATTAAAAAAATCACATGCATCTACTTCTAGGTCTAGTGACTTTCATGCTAAGAAAGAGAGCCTTAGAATCAATGACTATTATCAACCTACACCTAGAAGGACTAGGACAGAAAGCCAACCAGTAGAGACTAGGGTTGACCTACCTTACTTTTATGGTAAGGATAATGTTGAAGCATATTTAGAATGGGAGACAAAGGTTGATCACATCTTTGAAAAACACCAATTGGATGAATTTAGCAGATTTTCCATGGCTACCCTATGTTTTCAAGAATATGCTAGGTCTTGGTGGACACAAAGGGAAATAGGAGTTAAAATTGGCAGAAAATCAGAAGTACTGAATTGGGATGAGTTGAAGATGTGTATGAGAAGAAAGTTTGTTCCGCCCTCATATCTGAGAAAGAAGAAGCTTAGAGAAGAAATGAAAGAGCTTGTAGAAAAAGGAAGAAACTTTATATACGGAGAAAAAGAATATGCTAGAAGAGAAAAAGAGTTTAAAGAAAAATTTCAAGCTCTTGTCAGAAAGAAAGAAGAGAAGGAGAAAAGGGAAAGAGAGGAGAACGAAAGGAAAGATAGAGAAGAGAAAGAAAAGAGAGAAAAAGTTATGATAGAAAAGGAAAGTACAAAAAACTCTTTTTCTGGAGTTAAATCAGATATCAATAACCTTTTATCTTCTCTAGAAAACCCTTGTGAGAATGTGCTTGAAGAAAAATCTATGTTTGGAGCTGAACCAGATATAGATATAAATGTTTCCTCCACAAAAAAATACAGAAGAATGTTTGATTGAAAAAGAAGAAGAAGAGGAAACCAACAAAGAAGAAGAGTCTTTTATGACACCCCCTGCAAGCATAGATGAGAAAGAATCCTTAAAGGGGGATTGCAATACTTTGAACTCTTCTTTTCAATTCTATAATGCTCATTCTTCTTCTTCACAAAAATTT
The DNA here is from genome assembly GCA_013389735.1 of Phaseolus lunatus. Taxonomy (NCBI): domain Eukaryota; kingdom Viridiplantae; phylum Streptophyta; class Magnoliopsida; order Fabales; family Fabaceae; genus Phaseolus; species Phaseolus lunatus. Next base: position 39,908,079 of record CM023867.1, on the reverse strand, counting down.
CAAAAACCAAACTTTGTGATGTTGTTGCCAAGCTTGGGCAATAAACAACACAAAGTGAACAAAAATGTTTTTGAAAAGGACTCTATTCTTTTCTTTCAAAAATTTTATAAAAATAAAGGGCCTTATTTCTGTTCAGTTTTCTTTTGTTTTAATTTTCTTTTAAAAAAGAAATTTATCTCATGTTTGTTTGATGTTATTGTAGATTGACATTTGACCCAGGAGGAAAACATCAAATAAACAGAGGTTGCTGTCATTGAGCATCATTCAGATTTGAGGACAAATCCTTTTCAAGAGGGAGGGGATGATGGAAACCGTCCAGCCTTGAAACTTTCAGCCAAGAAGATAGACGAGGATCGAGCTTTAATGAAGAGTTTGTAGAGTCTTTTTCTTCTTCTTAGCCTTGTAAAAATTGTATAGAGTAGTTAGGAAGTTTTGAGCCTTGTATTTTGGGCAAAAGTAGAGAAGGATGTAAATAGAAATGAAAGTAAAGTGTAAAATAGTAAAAGAGGGGTGCAAATAGACATGTAGGCAAGGAAGGCATGAGGTTCCACATGTCTTCTCCTTAATGAGAGGATTTGCACCAATAAGGTAGTGACACTTATCACACTCTCATTTGAGAGTTTTTGAGAGACTTTCTCCTATAAATAGGAGTCTCTTATACATGTATTTTTTTAACTTGGAATTAGTATTGAAATGCTACCTAATTTTGGCCATTGTACTTGTTCTTAAGTTCTCCCTAGGTTAGTCTCCTTCAAGACTTAACCTAGACTCTTTCCTAGTGAGTTGGCCTCACCTCTCACTCTCACAAATTCCTAACTCCACTTTAATCCATAGAAACTCCTTTTGAGTTTCTGTAATGCTTCCGCTCCTCAGATCTCGTTCATCATCCATCCAAAGAAGAAATTACAAAGATCACTATTAGAAGAAGAGTGTTTTTCCATCATTCTCTTTCTAATTGGAGCAAATCATCTCAAATTAGAGGTTGACAAGTGTCCTCGTCTAATTGGAGAGAATCATCTCCATTCCCATGAATACAAATTTCCTTTTGGCATTGGTGGGAATCCTCTCCATTGAGGAGATGACATGTGGACCTTCATGCCTTCCTTGCCACTCCATGCTTTCTATTTGCAGTCTAGTAATTTATTTATGCACCCTAGATGGTCTAGAGTTGCATTGGATCCAAGGAGACCCAATTGTAACTCTAGCTAGACTCTTTCTTATTGTATTTACACCCTACTCTAATTGGCCCAATACATGGTCCATGAAAATTGGCCCAAGAAAATGGCCTAAATACAAGCCCAAAATGAAGTCTATACTACTATGTATAATGTTTATAAAAATAGATAAAAATGGAAGAGCAGGCAACACATTAATTCTCCCTGAGATGAGAGTCTTCTAAGATCCTTTTTTATGCTTCCAATCTTCTTAGTCAAATGTTTCGAGACTGGATGATTTTCATCACAATTGAAACCCAATCATACATCACTAACACCCAAGAAAAAGAGGGAAGACAAATTTATTTATGCCCTTATATTAATGAGTAAGTTTAATTATAAGTTGTCAATTATTACTATTTCATATTTTAAATATTTACTAACTCTTTTCATGGATGATGTAGGGGTCATTGGCAGTTACTTGTCTTATCAATGGTTGAAAAGACTGTTGTGAGGTTCTGTTCCCTACACAAGAAGTCATCCACAAGTCTGAAGAAAATTATTTATAGGTAAATGTTGAACCAAGTGGTGTTCAAGGTTTTGAAGAATCCAAATCCTTTGAAGGATGATGAAGCTTCTGCTTGCTTGATGCTGCTGTGCTGCTTTGTTGTTTTGTTCTGGGGTAGTTTAAAGTGTAATCCAACCTTAGATTAAATCTCAAAGCAAATAGCATCTCAATTTTTGATAAAACAAAAGTGTTTTTCAAACTAAGTTGAAACAACCGATTGTTCTGTCGAAACAACCGATTGTTTATACTTAGATGTTTTGAGAAAGTTTGAAAACTGTTTTTTATTGGAGAAAACTGTTAAGTGACAAAACAACCGATTGATTCGAGGAAACAACCGATTGTTTGTTTTGGAACCATAACAGAAAAACTGTTTTCTTTGACTGAGCTTTAAATGATTTGAAACTGAATACGCTCCAGTCATTAAATGCTTTGACCAATCTTTCTGAAAGCTTTTATGGGTTTGTTAAGATTTGATAACAAACTTCCTTTTATATAATTCAGAAAATCTCTTTTAAAAGAAAAGAATGCTTTTGAAAAAGGAGAGAAACTAAGAACTAAGAGAGTTTTGGAAAATTGTTGAGATTGCTTAAGTGCTAGAGAGATTGATCAAAGTGCTGGAATAGGATTCTACTTGTATTGATTTCAGATCTTCATCTGTAACAAGTGTAATCTGTGTAAAACTGCTGAACTTTTTTGTTTTGTTGCTGAGATTGGCTGTGTGTTCTTGAGGGGTTCAAGATCAGCAATCTTAGTGTTGACCAAGGAGAGTGTGTGTCTTGAGGTTTTCAAGGTCATTCTCTTGGTTGTTTTGTAAGTGATCAAGGTGTGATTGCTTAGTGGATTTCCTCAGGGTTCTGAGAAGACTGGATGTAGCTCTGGGTTGGAGTGAACCAGTATAAACTTCTGTGTACAATCTCTCTATCCCTAACTCTTTAAATTCAGTTTGTTTGTTGTTTGCTGGTATAAACAACCGATTGTTTCGAAGAAACAACCGATTGTTTTCCTGGCAGTGATGTTTTGCTTGCTGTTTTGGCAAACTGAATTGCTTAATCATTTGATTTCTGAAAGATATTCATTCTAGCTTGTAAAAGATTGCGAAAACCTCTTTAAACAATTCACCCCCCCTCTAGTTTAAAGCCATCTTTTCTAACAGTAAGTACACTATAAACTTAACTCTGTATGTTACTAATTAAGCATCTACTAACGCGGTTTTTTGTATTTATCAGTTCATGGCATGGATATAACATCTTAAAAGGTCGATCCAATTCAAATTTTCAACATCTGAACTGGATAAAACTAAAGGTTTTTAATTTTGTCTTTCTCTTTTCATTGTTTATCAATATTAACTTTTACTTTTTATTGAATTATAGTGTAATAAACAACCAGGAAGCTATGAGTGTGGCTATTACATTATGCAATGGATGGTTACCATTGTAAGACTAGGCCTTAAAAGTGATTGACATGAGGTAACATGATGATAAATTATTTTTATAATTCTTTAACATATATGTATCTTAAAACTAATTTATGTCAACCGTATTTTGTAATGCAGTCCTTCACGGATGAGCGACCAATGTCTTCAAAAGCCATAGCATATGTGAGACATTCTTGGTCCACACATTTCCTAAATTTTTATAACTCTAGGATAGTTGATGAATAGTGTAGGAATTAGATAGATATGTGGAGATATATTATTAGTGTTTGTAATACATTTTTATCAATATATAAAATTTGATTCTCTGAATTTATGTATTTTGTCTAGCTGGTTTATAATTGAACAGGTCAATTTGGATGGGAATTAGCATTAAATAGATTGTACTAATAAAGACAACCATTTACAACGGCTATTTACGATAACCGCATTCTTAAATTCAGCGCAAAGATTTATAAATGCGGCTATTTACCATAGTCGTATTCGTAAATGCGATTTATAAATGCGGCTACGGTAAATAGCCGCATTCATAAATGCATTACTTCTCCCTCTTAAAAATCATTCAGAAGCATCTACAAATGCGGCTATTTACCATAGTCACATTTATAAATCGCATTTACGAATACGGCTAAATAGCCGCCTTCTTATCTCTTGAATTTAAGACTACGTGTACATCAAATGCTGCAATATAGTTGTCGTTTTAAATTGAAAATAGCCATTATCATTTAACCTTTCTACACCAGTGTAATGATGATTATTACTTATTATACTTTGAAACTGTTTCCAGAAAATATTTACAGTACTAAAGATGCACAATAAGATCAAATCCAAAGTTTCATTATAGAGCATCTAATGGTAAAACAAAGGTTCTCTAGTACAAATTCTAGCAAACTTCAAGTATAGAAGAATTAAGCTTCAATGTTGGAGAATATATAAGAATTGTTAATATTAAAAGAAATATAAACTTTCAATAATCTGGTAGTCGGGGGAAAGGTTCAAGATAGATTTACTATCAACAAGAATGGCTTAGAATGTTAGCATATAAATTTTTTAACTTTAATTATATTGTTCACTTATAGTCTCTCTAACAACATCAATTAAGCAAAGGTTCCAAACAAAAAGGTTGGTGTTTGACTCATCAAATTTATTTATAGATAATATCTTTAATTTTTTTGTTAGACGAAATTATTATTCACCTTCATTTGAATAAATAAAAATAGAATTTAGCATCTAAGACTCGTAAATTGCAATAAAAATTATATTTATTCATTATGTTCTACAAAACAATCTTAACAAAAACAATCTTAACAACATCTACAAACTACATAAATGATTATATAGGTAAGAAGTAAATTATTTTTGTTTATCTATCACTTAACATTGAGATAGTGACGTTATTAACAGAAAAGGATGTAAGGTTCTTACAAGAAGATTCTCTACTAGTTAAGATCTCTTTGATTAAGTAGTTAGGCTCCTTGGGAAGAGGCAATATCTTTTCGTTGTTCAACATTGTGATCACGAAATCCATGTTTGGTCTTTCATTAGGATGATGTTGTACACATAAAAGACCAATATGAATGCAACGTAAGGCTTCATTTAGAATGATTGAATCCTCCAAACTAGAGTCAATAAATTGTTTTGCATTTCCCTCTCTCCACAATCCCCATGCCTAAAATATTTTGAAACAATGTTAGATATTTATCATTATATAAAAGGAAAATGAAGTTATTGAACTCACATGATCAATAAGATTGTTGTAGTCATTTGGATGAAAGAGCCTGTTTTTCTTGCCACTTACTATCTCAAGCAACAAGACACCGAAGCTAAACACATCAGATTTGGTGGAAAATATTCCATCAAAAGCATATTCAGGTGCCATATAACCACTAAAAAAAATTCAAGAATTACTTTGATGTTTGATAATTAAATAATAGTTAAGATTTTATTGTGAATAAAGATACTTACTATGTACCAACTACTTTGTTTGTTTGTCCTTCAATTTGATCATCTCCACACATTCGAGCTAAACCGAAATCTGAAATTTTTGGATTCATTTTATCATCTAATAACACATTACTTGCCTTAAGATCTCTATGTATGATCCTTAGTCTGGAGTCTTGATGAAGATATTGTAATCCTCGAGCAATTCCATTAACGATGCAACGACGCTTAGGCCAATCAAGCAATTTTCTTCCACTAGAATCTGTAAAATTTTGTTGCACTTTTTTATAATATCACAAGAGACATAAGAGAAAAAAATGAAATCCTACATTCAATTAAAATTTAAGTACACTAACCAAAAAGAAAGAAGTCTAAGCTTTTGTTGGCCATATATTCGTACAAAAGCAGTTTCTCGTTATCTTGAATGCAACATCCAAGAACTTTTACTAGATTTCGATGTTGAAGTTGGGCACATAACATAACCTCATTCTTAAATTCTTTTAATCCTTGTTTAGATGTCTGTGAAAGTCTCTTAACAGCAATCTCTCGTCCATCGGTTAGTGTTCCCTAATCACATTATATTGAAGGAAGAGTAACATATATAAAGAATAATAACTTTGCATGTTCATTTTGTTAACTACTTAAAGTGCATTGTTCACTTACCCTATATACATGCCCAAAACCACCTTCACCAAGCTTATTCTGATTTGAGAAGTAATTTGTTGCGTGTGCTACTGAGGCAAGGTCAAACAAAGGTTGCTCAAAGTCTTCTTGGCTTTCATTTTCCATTCCTTTGACTATAGTGATGGAATTTATTTGGACTAAACAATGTAAACGATGAAAATTTAATTAAAGGACCGTGCTAACAGAGTATACTTTGGGTTGCATTAATTTTAATTTTATGGTATGTCTTCTATACTTAATTGAAAGTATTGTATTTTAAAATGTAACTAGAAATGGTAATGGTAATATTTCCATCTAAAAATAAAAATGATATCTTAGATTCACTTGACACCTAAATAAACAATTATTTGATTATAATATAACATTTTATTTTAAAAAAAAGTTGTAAAATAATTATTTTTAATAATTTAGAGTCTGAAAAAAACTTTATTCATATGGGAATGTATTTTTTATTATTTCAAAATGAAAAACAAGAAAGATTTTACGAATTATCTATATTTAGTAGTTTCAAATATGACCAGGTTAGAATTTAGTTACATTAAATCACATTTACTTTTAGATTCAACATTTTTTTTTTGTTGATAAAAAAATCTTATGTTTAATATTTTAAAACTGGATTAGAAGCAAAATTTATCTGTTGACTTACAACAAGTTTTTTTTTTCTTCACTTTAGTTGAATTTTACTGAAATGAATTTTGTAAGTAAAATCCAAACCCTCCATGAAAATCATTATGAGAAGGCAACACTGAGGGAATCGTACCTTTGGTTTTTCTTTTGCTACTCCAATAAATGAATAAGGAAATCGATAGTATCAGCATAGCTGAGCAAATGGTGCTTGCAAACACTACCTTTCTCTTCGAATCATTCCCATGTCGATTTTCTTGAACATGACAGAGACAAGAAAATAAATAATCAATATAAGAAGGAAATTGAATATTAATATTTTAACTTTGGCTGATGATGAGTCATGCTTGAGCAAATTTCTAGAAGGAAAACAATGAAAAAATATACGTAATCTGAAATCAATTTTTCTAGAAATTTCTAATCATCTTCAAACTTTTTTGAAAGGTAATTAAGTTATATAAATTACTTTTAACTCGAAATTATCAATTAATTTTAACTTTCTCCAACCCCAAAATCAAAATCGAAGTTCATACCTGTTTCTGACACGGCCAATCTAACATACAGATCTTGTCCAGCATTTGCCATGATTCTTATATCTAACAGATCACCTAACCAAATGACACACCCACTACCTTCTCCTGTTATGTCTGAATTTGCATAAGCTTTGCATGAGCAATTTTCCCAGCATTTGTTCTTGCATTCCTCAAGTTTCATACTTGCATTAACCCATGAAAATGTAGTCTCTGGTACCTTTACGTTACTGAATCTGAGAAACCCATCTTTAGTCTTGTCCCTGCAGCTCCAGGTTTGGTTGTGCACGCACCCTTCATGGAAGTTCATTTGGGTCCAGTTTTGGGGTGCTTTTGGCTTGAATCCATCTAAACATCTGCACATGGGTGCCTCACTAACGTCACAAATCCCAAACGCGCCACATATATTATAGTGGTCGCATAAATCACTTGGCAACTGAGAAGACACCTTCCACGTTTTACCGTCATTATTCCATGTCAAACGCTGACGAAGATAAAGCGTTTGATTCAACACAAGTCTTGAAATCACTGACCTATCATCCGTGCTATATGTAGCGTAAAATTCATCCTTGTTGGACACAATCGTGTAGCTTATTACCGAGTTGGACAAAGAGGGGCTACCGCTTAATTTAGTTCCATCCCAAGGGCCACTTCTATAGTACTTTGTTGAGCCCTTCCACATAACCTCTTCAGGATTACTGGTGCGTGAAATGAATCCCGTAAAGTCCCCTGGTGAAGGGTCATCCCAGTTTTTCCACGCAGTTAGACCCCTGTTAAGCCCTTTCTTCAAGTCCCACCCTATTTTCATGCCAGGAAGAAACGTGTCTGAAGGATAGTCAAAACTCTGCCAGAAGTAGTTTTCAGGATTCGTGTCTTTGTCATCTCTGAGAACCAAGTTGCCTGAGTCCAAAATCTGTGCCACCACAAGCACCCCTGTTGTTGTTATTGTTGTGTTAGTTGACCAAATAACGGTGTTGCTGTGGCTGAGTACGAGGTCTCCCTGTGTGTTTATGCTCAACTTGGTTGAGTTGTCAGTGATTGGACTTTCACGGTTTGCAACCCAAACAACGGTTCTGAGGGGTATGTCTGTGTACCAGATTCCTAGATAGCGGTTTGAGGAAGTGGTAGATGGGGTGAAGAAACCCAACTCAAAGATTCCATTGTTTGAAACCAAGGTCTTGTCTTCTTCAAGTGACCCATACTGGGTGATGGTATCTGAAGCGGCCGAAAATTTAGAGAAGAACAAAAGTAGCTTACAACAGAGGAGAATAGTAAGAATGGCCATTGTACGTTAATGTCTCCTATGAATTTACCGTTAAAATACAAGCATTCAAGTTTGCAGTTGGTACTGGTCCCATGCTTCTTCGGATTCAATGTAGAAGGAATCTACATGGGTTACAAATTAAAAATATCAAAGTTGGAAAAAGACTTGCTCACCTCTCTCTCTCTAAATATAATTAATTTTTTCTTGTAAAAAAGTTAAGGTAATTATTGATGTATATTGTTCTTATGAGAGAAAAGAGCGTAAATCATTCAAGTTGGAAGAAGGTATTTCACCTCACAAATCAAGTTTAATTTCGAGATGTGATCGTCGAGATTGTTGAAGACTATAAAAAAAAATTCACTTGTAAAAGATTCTCCGACATTCACATTAATAAGAGTAAAACAAATCATAAGTATATGATTATAAGAATGGAGTGAATACTCTTTATGAGATTGATATGTATTTACATGTTATTTTGAGTTTGGACTGAAGTGTTTTGAAATATATTTAAAATAAATACGATATACAATTGATTATTGAATATTTATTATTCAATCAATTATTATTATATATGTATCCAAGTTATACAGTTGTGCCTGATTTGATTGGAGTGCACCCAATTTGATTTGAATTTTATGTTATGATGTGTATATCTTGGATATAGACAAGTACATAAGCCTTCAAGTTCAGAATCCGTAAAAGAGACATAGGTACCAACTTGGGGGATGAACGAGTTGTAGTGTAATCTATTTTGATATATTTGCACAACTAGCTGTTGAGATCAACCTTGCACGACTGTAATAAAACTATGTTTGTTTGACGTTTCAAGTTGATATGACGAGTCTTATAATAGTGTTTTTTTCAATATTTATTAATGATATGTTTTTATTAGTAATGATGAGTTTGTCTTTTTCGAGATGTTTTTCCATCTTCACAATTGACAACCTGTTTTCTCATGACACTTTGCCCTAAGTCACAATATTTCAAGTGTCACTATTTTGCATAAAGCATTTTGTAAATTTTCAATTGTTTTCTCTTCAAACATTGTTTTGTCATGCCATTTTCCCTTTTATTACTTTCCTTCCAACCAATCTATGTTCTTGAAGCTTTCACAAAAGTGCTTATCATTTTCTGTTGCCTCTTCTTACCATTTGTCCCTACATATGTTCCTAATGGTCTCATCCTCTTCATGAATACATATTATTGATGCTCAAAGAGTCTATTGAAAATTGCAGTTGTACAAAACATTGTTAGAACAATCAAGATACAAGTAAATCATTCAATTTGTTTTTGTTATCATCAAAACATAAAATCATAAACTAAAAAAATGACAAATTAATTAAAGACAAGAAAACAAACAATCGAACCTTCTCTAATGTGTAGCTCTCATAAAAACAACAAAGAGAAATGATTGAATCCCAAAAATTCAATCATATTAATCCTCGTTTACATTCTACATCGATAATAAAATTTTGTGATATTGATGCATGTCACTATACTTATTTTTTCTTGGGTTGACCTATTTTGGAGGTCATCTTATTAGCTTTCAGTCTAACTTCAGAAAGATGTCCCGACCTCCTAGAGGTTTGAACTAGTTCATCGTCTTCACTTAATGATTCCTCCTTGTTCATCTTTTCAGCCCAGAACTTAGGGACTAGATTGGCTTCTTTTAAGAAAATATCAACTGAGGTAGATTCAATTATATTCGCTGTCAAGATGGACAGACATGACTCTTAAGCCTCTTGTTCATCACTTAAAAGAGATTCAAAATAACTTTGCAAAACTAAATATTGAGAAACAAATTTAAAAGTAAATTGTTTGTCAGCCACTAATTTAGGACTTGTTGCATTAGTTTCACATTTGAGATGACAAAATCCTTTTAAAACCATAATTTTTAGGAGGCAATGAGTCATTTTTTAAAGCAAATCATTCGATTCGTGGACATCCTTCAAAGAAGGCATATCAGCTAAAATATCATCTTGAGATCCTGAAATAGTCCCTATTTCAACATATTTCTGAAACTTTCGGCCAACAAGAGATCAACCTTCTACTTGGCCAACAACAACTCCCACTACAAGAAAATCATTAAATAGAAACTAATTAATTTAGAAACTATTTATCAATAATAGAAAGTAGTTTACATACCAATAATTTTTTTAGTCTCTAAAATAATATATAATTTAATCAATACAGTAACTAATTATTTTTTGTGTCTAAATTTGATTTCTATTTAATGATTTTCTTGTAGTGTTCAGCAAAGTTATCAAGATCAATTGTAGCTCCCTCAACTTCCACCACTCCTGCATTATGAATAGGTACATCATATATTTTGTACCTCTACCACTTTTTGTCTCTCCGTGACGCCAACCACTTTCTTGTGAGGGCCACCATTAATTTCTTTGGTTTTGGAAAATCAAAGGTTTATACTATAAAGCAGCAAGTTTGGACAACGGTTTGACTGTGTTATTTAAGTTATCAGAATGTCATATGCATATCATGCCCTATTATTTTGCATGAAGAGAAAGATAGAGGCAACTTCTCAAATTTAATATCTACAATAAAAGTAAAATTAGGTCTTTCCATCAAAATTTGATTAGGCAAAATAGATAGATATCAATATCAACCAACACTTTGGCAAAACAACCTCTAGATTTATTCATAGTGCAGTCATCAAGAGGAAGAGGAGTATCAATCCCTCTCGCTATAGAGAAAATTCATTTTGGTTGCCAATATTCCATAGGAAGACCGTGAATCCTGATCTAACATTGAGCTTTGGTGAACTTCATGGAAGATGACATAATGTCTTTAGTCCAAGCAAAAACTCTCAAGATACATGGATTGAGATTCCAAGACCTCAATGCTATGACTCTTTTCATGTCTTCAATAGAAGAAAATAAATTTCTTTTCCCAAATAAATAACTTTCTAAAATCCTAGAGATTTTCATACAGGATCCAATTTTTTTGTACATGTCCATATGAATAAAAGGTTTGTCAACTCTGGATGACAGGATCTTCAAGACCTGTGAGATAAAAAAAATTAATTAATTTAGGTTACTAAAATATTTATTAATGCATAATTTTATCTCACATGTTGTTAATACAATTATATACTTTTTGAAATCTGTGTTAACAATTAATCTCTAATGAAAAATTAACGACGTTATAAACGTGATTAATCACGTGTTGAATGTAGAAATAAATTCGAAGACATGCAAATAAGTATTGATAGTGGAACTATTTGTTGATCGTTGCATTTAATATAAGGTTGTAAAAATGTAAATTTATAAACTTTTTAAAACAATATTTTCTTTTATGGCACAAAAAGTCTACTTCACGATGTAGAAAGAAAACAATATATAGAAAGAAAAATAACAATGATATATATATATATATATATATATATATATATATATATATATATTATAGGCTAATAAGAGAGAAAGAAAAAAAGTGTTAAAGAAATGTTTATACTCTAAAGTGTCGTGTCCATGCATCATTCTTATTATCATGAATGATTTTTAATTTGTTTACATTACAAAACGTTTTACAAACAGTGCATGAATAAAGTTTTTAGTTAAGGTACAATACTTTACTTGAAAGTCACGTTACCCTTCTAAAACTCTCATATGATCATAGTTGAATTGATAGTTTTCTGAGTGATTACTTTTTATTAGTCGTCTTATCTTCAGTTGAATTAATTTATTTATTGTATGCGCGTGTGAAATTTTGCACTACGTATAAATTTTAATGTTTTTATTTTCAAATTCTGTTTTGAATGTTGACTTATATTTAAATAAAGTTAACATTGAAGATTAGAGTAAAAGAAACCAATAATCGTGCGAAGCTTCTGTTTATGAAATTGACTAAGACATTAGTCTTTTATAGTAAGGATTGACGTTGAAAAAATATAAAAAAGATTAAAGATTTTAATTTATTTTCCCTAACCTATATAAAAGAAATTAATTAACCTTAGTTCTTATGTTTTTTAATAATTTTAGTTTCTATCGTTAAATATTATTATTGCATGTGACAATTACATTGTTAGAAATGTAAAATCTACAGAGCATTAACAAAGTATTGATGTTTAAATTTTTTTTTCTAAGAAATATCAATGGAATTGTCTTTTAAGAACAAAAGAAGCCTTTAACAAATAAACATTTTCTTGAGAGAAATGTCCATTGGTTTGAGAATCTTGGTTCCAGTTTTCAAGATTTTGAAACTAGAGGAGCTCTTAACATATAATAGTATGAGATTAATTTTACCAAGTGCAACTGCACATGAATTCTTGTCATCCTATGTATTGTCACCCTATGTAATGTTGTAATGTAAGTTGAACATTCCTTAATTGTTTGATTTTTCAAGTATTTATAAGCTTCAATGTTGTTTCACTTGTTACTTGATTGTGTAGGTGTATTGTGGGTTGTGTTGACTTTGATTCCCAAATTAAACCCTAATTATGTCCAAATTAAGCTTAATTCTTGTACAATTTTCTACTTTTATTTTATTTATACAAAGCTACCCCAATATACTTTTATAAGACTAAGAAGACAAAAAAAAAGGTATTAAAATTCTTTAAATGTTAATTCTTCGTCCAAAAGATTTTATCTTTCACATTCCTCTTAGCCAATGATGTGATGGTTGGATAAATTTGAATGAGTTTCTTTATGATGAGATTAATGTTTCTAAAAAGCGTAAAGTAACAAGGCCTATTATGATTTATGATTTTTATAAAAAAAAATCATAATATGAGCTTTTATTTCAAAATCATGTTTTTCTTCACTTTGTTTTTACCATTGCCTTGTGCTATAAAATGACAAAGCAGGGTATTTTTTTTTCGATTTTTGTAATGAGAAATTGATACAACCCAACTCAACAAGAAAATGACCAAGGACACCACAGACTCTTCACAATTAGGTCAGTCATCTCAGCATCCAAGACAAGACCTCACCAAACCTCAGAAAGACCTCAACAGAAGAAGAATTGGACATAGGGCAGAGCATCAAATGTTCTTTCTTCTAGTCTTCTTACAAGACAAGTGTTTGTAAATAAATTGGGCTCACTTTGGGGGTAAAAATAGTAGAATAAGATAGAGTAAGGTGTGCTTAGCAATTTGGACTTGTGCCAAGCCCATTTTCTCTTTATGAGCACCTAGGTTTAGGTTTTGGTAACCCTAACTTCTAGAAGTAAGGCCTAGGGGACGACATTGACCATAGTCAACCCTATGACCGCCCCTCACTCCTTCCCTTTCTACCCTTCTCTCATCTTACTCTCCAAGTCACTCCTTCCTATATAAAAGGTTCCTTGGTTCATGTATGGACACATTGAATTTTAAAATAGAAAAGAAACTTTGCAGGAGTATTTAGTGAGACTTGAGTACTCTCCTTTTGGGCCTTACCTTGAGTGTTTATGCACTTCAAGTGGCAGCTCTTCACCCCTCATCTTGGAATCTTCCACCATTCCAAGTGGTGTGATTCATTGCCTTTCTCCATAAGCTTTCTTCATCCTTTCATCTTTTCATTCTTCTTTGTGCCACTTCCCATTCCATTTTTTTATGTCTTACTCTACTCTTTAATTTTGGCCTTTACATTGCTTTTCTTTATCTTGTTCCTTGTCTTAATTCCGCACCTCATCATCATCTTCACCATATAATTGTGTTTTCTCTTTGCCCTCTAGAAGGAAACCTTTACACTTACTTAACCATTTGGTTAAGTTTGTGTCCAGTGGTAATCTTCTTTGGGTTTCTCACCATATTTTTCTTAAAACAAAAGATCTTAAACAAAGTGCAACCCATAAAATGTACAATCTTATAATCAACTCACATCATGTGGTATTCAAAGCATGGTTATCTTGTGCTTAATTGCTTTTGAGTTGATTTTTGCCTTCAAAATAGCATAGTTGAAAGGAAACATGGTCATATATTAAATGTAGCAAGAGCTCTCATGATACAATCTCATTTACCCAAAATTTATTGGTCATATTCTATGATACATGTTACGCATATTATAAACATGCTTCCAACACATGTTTTAAATTATTCTTCTCCTCATGAAATGATTTACAAAACTACAATAGATTTTAATGGATTAAAGGTGTTTGGATCTTTATGCTATGCTAGCACTTTATCAACAAACAGAAGAAAATTTGATCCAAGGGCATCAAAATGTGTTTTTATTGGTTTTAAAAGGGGGACAAAAGGATATGTTCTGTTGAATATTCAATCCAAAGAAATTTTTTTGTCTAGGAATGTTGTCTTCTATGAACATGTTTTTCCATATCAAAGGGTTCAAGATACTAGCAATGAAACTAACAGTCCTAACATTCATGATCAAATTTTTATACTGAAGATCAACCTGTTTTGAGTCAGTCATCACAAGCCATTTCTTGCACCATGTGATAATACTGAAAATAACAGTAATAATAACTGTGAATCAAACATTGAGCTTCCAGAAGAAGTTTGTTTCCATAGAGACCAAAACCTCAAGGAAGATCATGACACAAAATAAAATTTTGAATCAAATCAGCCTGTCCAAATGAGTACTAGAATAAAAATACCACTTGAGTATCTAAGAGATTATCATTGTAATCTTAATGTTTCCAATACATCTTCAAGAGTTAAATATCCTTTGAATTATGTTTTATCTTATAAAAATTTATCACCTTCTTACAAATATTTTGTTATGTCTCTTTCTTCACATGTTGAGCCAAACACTTATTCTAAAATATGAGATATCTGCTTTGGAGTCAAATCAAGCATAGGAGACTGCTCTTCTACCTAAGGACAAAATAGGCATAGGTTGCAAATGGATATTCAAAATAAAATATAAGGCTAATGGGATAGTTGAAAGGTATAAAGCAAGGCTAATAGCAAAGGGATACACACAAATAGCAGGCATTGACTACTATGATACTTTCTATTTGGTAGCAAAGATGACCACCATAAGGTTGTTTCTTTCTCTAACTTCTATCTATAATTGGGAATTGAAACAATTAAACATAAACAATGCCTTTTTACATGGAGAGTTGAAAGAAGATGTATACATGGTTGCTCCTCTTGGATTGACTTTTATTCAACCAAGACAAGTTTGTAAATTAAAAAAGGTTTTATATGGCCTTAAGCAAGCCAACAGAGAGTGATTTTCCAAGCTGTCATCCTTTTTTCCTTTTGTGGGATATACACAATCTATGAATGATCATTCATTTTTCATTAATTCTTCTGAAGGATCTTTTACAACATTATTGTTGTATGTGGATGATATAAAATATGCAAGAAATGATAAAGAAAAGATTGAGTGAATCAAACAAGCCTTGAATCAGACATTCAAGATTAAGGATCTTGGGAATTCAAGATATTTCTTGGTCTTGAAATAGCAAGAAGTAAGAAAGGGATAATGATGAATCAAAGAAAATATGCATTGAAATTGTTAATTGATGCAGGTCTTCTAGCCTGCAAACCTACACTTACTCCAATTGATAATTATGCAAAATTATCTTCTACTGGAAGTGTTCCTTTCACAAATGTTCAAGCCTATAGAAGATTGATTGGAAGACTTATCTATCTTATTAATACCTGACCTGACATAACCCTTTATGTCCAACAACTTTCTCAATTTCTTGTTAAGTCTGCAATTGCTCACAATAATGCAACAATTAGAATTCTCATATATATTAAAGGAGCTTCAAGTCTTGGTTTAATTTTATTTTCCAACACTTTTGCTCATTTAAAAGCATTTTGTGATAGTGATTGGGGCACATGTAGCTATTCAAGACAATCGGTGACTGGTTTTAGTGTGTATCTTGGAAATCAAAGAAGCAAGGAACAATATCAAAGAGTACCTGTGAAGCTGAATACAGGGCAATGACCACTGTTACATGTGAAATTCAATGACTAACTTATCTTCTTCAAGATTTCATAGTTTTTTTTTTAGCAATCATCTCTTTTATACTGTGACAATGACTCAGCAAGATACATTACAGCAAATCCAGTGTTTCCTGAGCATACGAAATACATAGAAATAGATTATCATATTGTTAGGGAAAATTTGAACAAAGAGTCTTATACATTTGCTTCTCTTTTCTACCATAGAGCAACTGGCTGACATTTATACCAAAGTTTTAAGTCCTCAATCTTTCAAGAGTATTTGTTCCAAGCTAGATCTCATCAATATTTGTTCCCCGGCTTGCGGGGGTAACAAGGCTTATAGAAGAAAGCTAATATTAATTTTGTCTTTTCTAGTTCTTAGTTGTTTCTCTTTGTACATATGTCTAGCCTTTATTATTTTGTGTTTTCTTATTTTAGCCTTTATCAACTCTTCAGTTAGACCTAGAATAAGTATACTACTTGTATCAATTCTGACTCTATGCTTTAATTTAAGTAATAAAAAGAAAATATAAGAAATATTCTTTGTCATATTTTTTGTCTTCTTTTTTTTATTTTTGTTCATCTTAATTCTTTTTTATAATATAATAAAATAATAATTTTTATAAATATCAAATAAATAAATGAAAATGGTATCAACTTATCACTATCCTAATATTTATTAGTTTTCACCCAATGCGTACTTCGAACTTAGTTAAACTGACGAATTCTAATATCTTGATGGATATCAAATTGGTAATTTCAAACTCGCATCAGTTTTATGTGATTAGTTTATGTTAGTCATCTTATCTTGATTTTCAGTTATTTATCGTCTATTGACAATTATTGTGTATTTGAATTGTTGCACTATTATATTCTAAAGTCTTGTTCAAATTGTCTTCAGAATATTGACTTATATTTTATGAAACTAAATGCTGACTTAGATTTAAAATAAAAGAAAAATATAAGTAAAATCAATAAACGTGGGAAATTTTTGTTGACAATGAAATTGATTCATGCACATTAGTTTCCTAAACAAGTCTGCAAGTGGGAAACTTGATAAAAACAGTTGAACAACTAGCAAGAATCATGTGAAGTAGTTTTGTGCCATTCTTTTGCACGCAAAATAGGATTTTTTTTCGTAATGTTAATCATTTTTTTTTTTTAAATGTTTTTTGATCCGGCGTATTTCTCAATGATACGTTTAAATACATTGTAAGAATAGACTTCTTTTATATTATATGATATTTCATTTACAACCTAAGACAGCATAACATTAAAAAAAAAAATAGAAAGTTGTTAATCTAGTAACATTCATTTCACTTTAGTATTAAGTTATTCTTTTGAATAATCTTTTCTTGCCTTTACTGT
Organism: Phaseolus lunatus; assembly: GCA_013389735.1. Lineage (NCBI taxonomy): Eukaryota > Viridiplantae > Streptophyta > Magnoliopsida > Fabales > Fabaceae > Phaseolus > Phaseolus lunatus. Next base: position 39,890,656 of record CM023867.1, on the reverse strand, counting down.
CTGAAAAAGTTATTTTGTATTTATCTTTATGATTTTTTTATTAGTATAAAATAATTGATTGAATAAACTAAGTACTTGGAATGATTTAACCATTTTACAAAATGGAGTTTTTCTTGGCTTTTTAATAAATTCTTCGATTGAAATTGATTCTTCGATTGAAATTGATTTATGGATGAAGTTATGGAAGGCACGGAAGAATTAGACCATATATGCATGGTGAAGCCCTAAACAATGGTAGGAGAATAATGCTAGGAAGGAGGTTAGACCGCCTTTCTAGCTATTTTCCTTTGCTTTTCAACTAAGAGAATGAGAGCAAGAGATAAGAGAGGAAGGCCAACACCAAATTGGCAGCAATTAAATATTTATTCATAGTCTAATTATTATAACGTAAGCACACTTATTTATAGTGCTTAAGTCTCACAAGATTGACTCTTAGACTCGTAAATCCTCTCCACTCCCATCATGGCATGTGAAACTTGTCTTTTAGGCTTCTAAAAATTCTCTCCATTCACATGGTGACATGTGACAATCCTTACTTCAAGAATATTCTCAAATAAGGAAAGGACACATGACACTAATGACTTGAAGAAGTATCAAAGAAGAAGACCCTTATGAGGAAGACATGTGTCGCATGGAACTTGGAGAGTCAAGAATGGAAGAGTGAAGGACACCTACTTATAGCTCATAAGGTGGCATCATGTGGAGTCTTGTGTGGGAGATATGTGGATGTCCAGTTTGGACTTAAGGTGGAAGGCTTAAGGTCCAAAATCCAAGACTACATTTCCCAAAATACAATGCCCAAAAATCCTAATCTATTTAGGTCCAAAATACAAAGGCCAAAATAAAATTCTAGATTACTTTATACAATTTTTACAAGTAGAGGTCTTATATTCTTGATGCTCCAAAATCTCTAGAGTAATCTCTCCAATTTTAAACTTGGGTCCAACATACTATTTGGAGGCCCAAATAGACTTAAATAAGCCCAAACTCATGGCAAGCTCCTAATCAATTGTCTTGTGTTGTGACCTCTTTATTATTGACTATAGTTTTCTCTGATAGTCCTTTATCAGACCCTCCCTCTCAAAAAGGATTTGTCCTCAGATCCTGACATGAAGCTCATCCACTGTAGCCTTTATTTGTTGTAATTGATCTTCCTCTAGGATCAAACACCATCATGTAGAAACAAAAAAATAGTCAAACAAATAATATTTGTTCAGAAAAAATAACAAGAAAAATACAAAAACGATCTTACTTCCAAGGTCATTGTACCCTTTACGTGATAGGTAGAGAAGATTGACCTAAGGAGTACATTTACGTTTATTTTCCGGGTTTTCTATCCTATGAAGTTGCTTAATCTTTTGGTCTTATTTTCTTGTTGCAAGCAATCTTTCACAAGGTTTTCTAGAGAAATTTATATTCTTGCTTGATTTAGCTCCAGACAAAGGTTCTTTAAATTTCATGTTTGTTTGTGGTTGGTTTTCCACTACTCGTGAAAGTGTTGAAAAACTAACCACAAACTTATTTCATCTAGGAGTGAAAATTATTTTATTAAAACGACCATGGTAAACAAAGGTATGGTCAAATTGCCTAGATCGTTCTAATAAAATATCACAAGCTAGCTTCTAAGGACACAATGTGACACAAAACATTCCTGAAATAGTGTCTTATAAAAGGCTTGACTTTCACCTGTTCATTCTCAACTAGATGCCCATTATTTTGAATCAAAGAAAGTTTAGAAAATGAAAAATGGGCATCTAAGTTGAATTTCAACATTTTAATAAACCAAGTGTTAAAGTTACAACTATCCATAAGAGAAAACTTTTTGAAAGTTTGACAATTTGTTTGAAAAATATTTCTCAATGGATAGTAACAAATTGATTAACATTTTTTAAAATATCTTTATTAGAGCAAGAAGCAATGTAAACAACATGGAACGTATTAAGACTAGTCTCTTCTTCTTTCTGCTCTTTATAAAATCAACCCTTCACAAGATTGTTTTACAGAGGAGGAATTTGACAGAGATTTTTCTTTAATCCAATCCACACAAGGGTTTTCTAAAGATGAGTTCATGTCATTGTTTGGTTCAACTCTAGACAAGAATGCTTTTACTCTGTCTTTATTTTCTTCCTCTTCTCTTTCTAATCTTTCTTCCTTTGTTCTTTTCCTTATAAATCTAAAATAGATATAGTATTATTCAAACTTTCGTCATCTTGTTCTTTCGAAAGCAATTTTTCTTTTGAATACTAAAAAAAGTAGTATCCATTTCCATGATCATGAGAGTTTGAAACATACTCTAAGTGTATTTCCTTTGTGAAAGAAATTTATTTTTCATAAAGTTTGCTAGTCTTAGGGAAAGTTTCTTGCTATTTTTCTTTCTTTCTTTTAAACTCTTCCCTATGCTTATTTCTGGAGTTATCTTGATTTTCTTTATCTTGTGCATTCCTATAATTTGACTTGGAGGGGTAACTATCCCTCTTGTGTTCCTTCCTGGGTAAGATGAAATAGGATAATCTGAATTGGGTAATCATCCACATTATGGTGGTCAAGGAAGACCTCTTCACTTGAAGAATAAGGTTTCCTATAAGATTCTTTGTTTTTAGATACCCTTTTATCGTAATCAGGGTCATAACGGCAAATGAAGAGTCAAAATAATTTTTGGACTTATAGAAAATAGGAATCTCCACCATAGTTTATTACAGAAAACTACGAAAAAACTAAAAGGATGGTCTACAAACCAGATTAGGGGTCCTAGAGTCGACTACGCGTAGGGAAGGTATTAGCACCCATACAACACTTGTCTGAAGACGATTCCTTTAATTCAATATGTGAAACATGTGTGATTTTTTAGAATGTTTATTTTTTTCCCAAAAATAGAAATAGAAAACTTATTTGAAAAAGAAAATATTTTTGAATTTTTTATTTGAGGCTCGACAAGGGTTGATACTGGTCTTGTGTATTTCCGTTCATAATTGAAAATCAAAGTTTACGTAGTTCTACAGTTTAACTATTTTAAAATGGTTTGTGTTAGTGTGAATTGGATTTTTGAAAAGATGGATAAAATTGAAGCAGAAATTTTGAAAAAGTGATCCCGATAAGGGTTGACCTCGCTCTTATGTACTTTTGTTAAGAACAGAAAATCAGGGATTACGTAGTTCTGCTAGTAGCAACTAGACTTGTTTTCAGAAAAGATTTGTTTATTTGTTGATATTTTTAATTTTGAAATTTTGGTATTTTTTGGTTTTTATGTTTTATTATTTTTATATTTTTATCGAAAAGGAGTATTGAGTAAAAGGTAATGCATACCATCATACAATTACTTAAGTATTTATTTCAGAAATTCAAATATATCTTTTTTGAGAAATTAAAAGCTGGTGGATGTAATAAAAATAAAAAGGGGTTGCAGATAACAAAAGTGCTGGGCCAGCTGAATATGCTTATTTGGTAAGGAAGGTGAGGATCTTAAAAGGGTGGTCGAAACAGTGAAGTTGCTGGCCCAGTGGAATGGGCCCAGGCTTGTTTGGTAAGCGTGGTGCGGTATTAAAAGTGCGGTGCATACAGTGAAATGACTTGACCAGCGGAGTGGACCCAGCTTGTATGGTAGGGGTGGTCCAGTACTAAAAGTGCGGTGCAAACAGTGAATTTTATGGGCAGCAAAATGGGCTCAGGCTTGTTTAGTGAAGGTGTTGTCGTATTAAAAGCGTGGTGCAAATAGTGATACTCCTAGGAGTGAAAATATTAATGAGGCATGAAATACAAGAAGCCCAATGTGCATGTAATTAGAACACAAAAGACGTGGGCCCTATTTGCACAATCTCTTTTGGCTATTAACTCCACTCATAAAGGAGCCAAAAAAGTAAACTTCGAGAAACAGTGGTTATGTCAGCGTGCCAACCACTTGAAACAGCAACAAAAAGCATATGAAAACCTCTCTTTGTAGGAAAATGTAAACCCTAAACCATGCACACAGAAAACAATCATTTATTCAAAGCAACATGTGCAGTAAAGGGAAACCCAAACAGGTGCACTCATGCAAACAAAACCGTGAATTGCAGCTGCACCAAATAAAGGCAAGGAACAAACAAATACTGGTACCGAGGCTGGCCGTGAAGGTGTTGCTTACTACCCTAGGTGCAGCAGCTAGTTCTTGGGATCGATACAGGTTGCTACTCCGGTGGAAGGTCTTGATCCTCCGTTTCCAATAGGTGTAGTGCTGTTTGTGAGTGCGAGTGACCAAGATGAATGGATGAGAAGGGAAACCGTGGCCAAGCTAGTAGTAATGTTGGTGAGGATAGAGACCACCTTGTGCTGGTAGGGTTTTTTAGGTGTTGCGGAATGAGGAGGGAATATGTGCTGCCTGCGGGTGTGAGTGAGAGTGAAAACCGAGAGAAGTGGAGGTGAGTGGGAGGAGTGGAATGAGAGGAGTGTGTGTGGTCCGAATGGAAAGGGCTATGTGGTGTTTTTTATGAGAGTGGAGAGAGGTGAGTGCAGAAGAAACCAAAAGTGCGATGAATGTGTGAGGAGAAAATGAAAATGTGAGTGAAAATGAAGCCCGGGTGTATGAGCGTGAAGTTTGTTGGAGTGCAGTGGATGTACGTGAGTGAAAAAGCAGTGTGTGTAGGGTGCGGCGTGAGTGAGTATCAGGGTGAGAGAAAAAGCTGAGAAAAGGAGAAAAAGGTGAAAGAGAGGGGGGTGCGAAAAGTGATTGGTGGAGGTATGAGTGGAAATGTTGCTGGGCTGGAGGTGCGCGATGTAAGAGAGGGGGTGTGAGCAGGAGAGCAGGGAAGGTGGGCTGAGGAGCTGGACTGAGTAAGAGTGGGGTGTGAGAAGGAGAGCAATGAAGGTGGGCTGAGGAGTAAAAGGGAAATAAAAGAAAAAAGGGTGATAAAAGGGAATATGGATGTGTAAATAGTAACAGCAGAGGATTTATTTTTTTTATTATTTTTTTCACTTTTTTCTCAAATTTTATTTAGTGTAAACTTTATTTACCCAGACAAAATCGGGTGTTGATACCTTTCTCATGTATGCTCCTAAATCTATCTTGATTTTCCAAAAATTGAGCAAACATTTTTAAGATTACAGATTTCTTTTCTAGAGTTTTGTAGATCTCTCTTATTTTCTTTACCCTTGTTGTTTCTAAAAGTATTAGGCTCAGAATATGTATGAATATGATTATTAGGGGTGGTTAAGGATTGGATTTTTTAAAATCCAATCGAGATCCAATAAAATAGATTGGATCTAAAATCCATATCCATTTTAACTAGATCAAATTTATTTAGAATTTTTCAAATCCATTTAAAGTAGATTAACTCTATATTAAATCTATACTAAATTCACTTGAATTCAGGCCGACTCGGCTCGACCTACGCCCGAGCTGACCTCGACTCGGTATGGGCCCGGGTTGACTCAGCTCCACCTGGACTTGAACCAATTGGCTAGACCTGGGCTTGAGTTGACTTGGATGTACTTGGGCCCATGTTGAGTCAGCTTGACTTGGGGCCAAGCCGATGTGACTCGAGCTAGGCCTGAGCCTACGTGGCTCGAGTTAAGCTTGGGCTTAATGTGGCTAGACCTTTATGAGGGTCGACTCGGCTCGACATGGGCAAGGACTAACTCGACTCGCCTTGCCTTAGGCCCGGGACGACTCGGCTCGACCTGCGCCCGAGCCAACCTCGACTCGATATGGGCCCGAATTGATTCGGCTCCACCTGGACCTGGACCAATCGGCTAGATCTGGGCTTGAGTTGACTTGGATGTACCTGGGCCCGTGCTGAGTCGGCTTGACTTGGGGCCAAGCCAATGTGACTCAAGCTGGGCCCGAGCCTACGTGGCTCGAATTGAGCCTGGGCTTAATGTGCCTAGACCTTTACCAGGGTCGACTTGGCTCGACATGGCAAGACTAACTCGACTCGCCTTGCCTTGGGCTCGACCTAGACCTGGGTTGACTCAGCTGGACTTGGGCTCGGGTCAACTCGGCTCCATCTCGGCTCAGGCCGACTCGGTACAACTTGGACCCATGCCGACTCGGGTCCACCTTGACCTGGGTTGATTCGGCTGGACTTGGACCCAAGTCGAATCGGCTTAACCTAGGCTCAGGCCTACTCTACTAGCTTGGGCTCGAGCCGATTTTGTTCAACTTGGGTTTAGACTAACTTGACTTACAGGCCTGGACCGACTTAGTTCGACCAGGGTCTCGGCCGACTAGGCTCGATCTAGACACGGGCCAACTCATCTCTACTTACGTTCGGGCTGACTCATCTCTACCTGGGTCCAGACCGACTTGGCACGATATTGGCCTGGGTTTGGGTTGACTCGACTGGAAATGGTCTCGTGTCATCTTGGCTTGATTCGACTCGACTTAGGCCTGGGTTGTCTCGGCTTGACTTGGGCTCGAGCCAACTTAGCTTACCTAGACCGACTCAAAATCCAACCCAAAATCTATTTTGGATAATAAAAAATGTATCCAATCTATGTCTAATCCAAATCCAATTAAATGAAGAGGAGTAGTCATGCATTTAGGCGCCCAAGCCTTCATGAAGGAGAAGGAAGAGTCATTTTGTAAAAAGGAAGGGAATGGTGCCATGTAGGTTTCTATATGGCACCTAGGTGGATGTGTAGTGCTCTCCCTTCAAGCTTCTTGATCCTAAGCTAAAAATTGACCTAAATACAAGGTCCAAAATCCTATATAGAAATTTAAAAATTGAAATTAAATTCCTAACTACACTATACAATTTTACAAGACTTCAGAAGGAGAATCTTCTAGAAAAGAGTCTTTTGATCAACACTTCTAAGCCTGATTGTTTAGGTGGTTGGGATGGTCCTCCATATGTCTCTCCCTCTTTAAAAGGATTTGTCCTCAGATCCTGACCTCTTTAATTCAGGGGAAGCCACCTTATCCTTTATTTTCTTCACTCTCCTCCAAGATCAAACTCCATCCTGTAGAAATAAACAAATAATAAAACAAATGGCATTTGTTCAAAAAGAACAATGACAAGAGTGGAAAAAAGGACCTTGCTTCCAAGGTCATTGTACCCATTACAAGGAGTACGATTAGTCTTATTTTTTTCTACCTAGTGAAGTTGCTTACTCTTTTGATCATGTTCTTTAGGCAACACTTCAGTAGGTTTTTCTTCAACATTAAATTGTGTTTGTAGTTAGTTTTTCACTACTTGGGAAAGTGTTGAAAAACTAACCACAAACTTATTTCTTTTGTACGTGAAAGAGATTCTATTAGAACAACCATGGTAAATAAATTTATGACCACATTGGTCAAGTTTTTCTAACAAAATATTACAAGCTTCTAAGGACATAATATGTCTTAAAACATTCTTGGCATAGTATCCTATAAAAGACTTTACTCTCACTTGTTGATCCTTAATTACATCCCCATCATTTTGAATCAAAGAAAGTTTAGAAAATGAAGAATGGGTATCTAAGTTGAAGTTCAATATTTTAATCAATCATGTACTATTAAAGTTATAGCCTGATTTACTATCTATAATGAGAGAACAACTCTTTTTACAATTTATTTAAAATATATTCTCTTTATGAGTAATACCAAGTTGATTAACATTTTGTAACAAAATATTTTTTTGTCAAAGAAAGAGTTAGTGTAAACAATATGAAAAATATTAAAACTAGACTTTTCTTCTTTCTGTTTTTTATCAGTTAACCCTTCACAAGATTTTTCTATAATCTAGTCCTCACAAGGGTCTTCTAAAGAAGAGTTAATTTCATTGTCGGGTTCAACTTCAGACAAAAATGTTGTTACCCTTTCTTTCTTTTCTTCTATATCTGAAATTTCTTTTTCAATAGAAATATTGTTATTCAAACTTTCATCATCATGTTCTTTTAAGAATAATTTTTCTTTTGGATACTAAAAAAAGTAATATCCATTTTCATGATCTTGAGAGTTTGAAAAATACTCCATTTTTGTTTTCTTTGAAAAGCAATTTTCTTTTTCAGGGAGTTGGCTAGCCTTAGGGAAAGTTCCTTGGTATTTTTCTTTCTCCCTACTAAACTCTCGCCTATGCTTATTTCTAGACTTATCATGTGCATCCCTATAATTTGTCTTAGAGGGGTAACCCTCTCTCTTATGTTTGTTCTTAGGATGAGATGAACAATAATATATAATTTGAATTGGGGTAATCATTCACATCATGGTGATTAGGAAAAACCTCTTTACTAGGAAAAAGAGAATAAGGTTTCCTATAAGATTCTTTATTTTTCTCATACCCTTTCCCTTGTCTTCTCTCCTAGGTCTATCTTGTTTATCCAAAAATTGAACAAACATATCTTTGAGATCAAAGATTTCCTTCCTAGTATTCTGCAATTCCCTTTTAAGCTCTTTACCCCTGCTTTCCCCACAAACACTAGAACCATATGATATATTACTCATTCTTAAGACTTGAGTAATCAAAAGGATTCCACAAGTATTTTGAAGTCTAACAAGAGTAATGAAAATATTTTTCACAATGATATTTTTATAGTGTTTCAAAAAGGAAACAAGAAGTTTACAAAACAAATATCTTTTGTGGTTGTCACCTAAAAGTTCTCAAGAGAGACTAGCTCTAAATCGATTCTTAGGAAAGAGAGGTGAGTTACAAGGACTACTTAAGTACAAGTCTTTTCTAGAGTGTTCCTTAGATAGTCTTCACAAAAGACCCTTCAAGTAACTTCCAAAACAAATTTTCAAAAGCTATTACAAGTGTGTGGGTGAGTATGCAAATGAGCCGACTAAACCAAAGGAAGGTTCAAAGTATATTAACAAAAGAAACTCTCCTAATATGAAGACCTAAAAGCAACAACAATTAATAAAAGAAACAATAGAAATAGTAAAAGCAATTAAATGCAAGTGAAATGAAACTAGGTGTTTCCTAATAGAAGTGCAATTGACACTTAGAGCCAATTGACACACTTCTAAACTAAATGGTTTGCAAGATAGAAAATTAAATGCAAAAGAATATATATATATATATATATATATATATATATATATATATATATATATATATATATATATATATATTCTCAATGTTTTGTGGTATAGCCAACTAAAACCTTCACTTTTCTTTATCCTTTTATGCAACCGTTTAGTATGTCTTGAATCCCAACCAGTCCAGCTCTCTTTAAGTCTCTTCTTCTCCTTTGATGGCACTCTAAAAGTTACGAGAAAGCCTAGAAAATACAGCTGAAAAGTTTCCTTGAATTCCTTCCAAGAATGTTCACACCTTTCTCCAAGATTTCAAGAAAGAAAACCAAGAAAAGCTAATTTGAAAAGGCTAAACTCAAAATTCAGAATTATATGTAGACATGACTAAAATTAAAGTCAAGAAATGAAAAACAAAAATTAAGGCACAAGAAAAATAGATGGCACAACAAAAGGAACTTATCAAAGGCACTAATGACTTTTTCACAACAAGTGTACTGTGTCAGAAGTAATAATTTGTCTCTAAGAACGGATATCGAACCACAAGGAACAATTGAATAATCAAGTATAAGATTCACTAAATAGAAAAAAAAAATTAAAGTTTGTTGCAAGTTTGTTATAATGATTGTAAAAATTATAAAGAAAGTAAGTCAAAGATTTTGTTGGTTCAATTGGAAAAATTGGGATTGGGGTTCATTCTTCTTACTCTTTTGTATTTTGAAAAGCATAATAATATTCTATCCTTTGATTGATGTTAATACCCATATAAAATTCATTTATATCAATTCCTTGCATATAAAATTATTAAGAGAATCTCCTAAATATCGATTATTCGCATATTTAAAAAAATTCCTTAGCATTACGATTTGATATTGATAGCAATTAATATTTCAAATCTATTCCTAGCATTCAAATATGTTAAGCATTGTCATTTGGGTCAGAAACTTAAAGATACTTTTCAGTCAAATCTAAAGATCTTGATCATGGTAAACAAGCATTACAAATAAAATGACAATACCAATCATCAATCAATAACATAATATTATATTTAAATATCACTTTAATACATAAGAGTTTGAACAGATTAATCCCAATATCAAAGGGTAGAATTAGCCACCCATGTTGTGTTAGAAATTATGGCTTTAAACTAGAGGGGGGGTGAATTGTTTAAAGAGGTTTTTGCAAACTTTTTGAAGCTAGAATGAGTTTATCTCAGAAACCAATTGATCAAGCAATTCAGTTAGCCAAAACAGTAAGCAAAACTGCACTGTCAGAAAAACAATCGGTTGTTTCTTCGAAACAATCGGTTGTTTATATCAGCAAACAACAAACAAACTGAATTTAAAGAGTAAGGGATATAGAGATTGTACACAGTTGTTTATACTGGTTCACTCCAACCCAGAGCTACATCCAGTCTTCTCAGAACCCCTGAGGAAATCCACTAAGCAATCACACCTTGATCACTTACACAATAACCAAGAGAATGACCTTGAAAACCTCAAGACACACACTCTCCTTGGTCAACACTAAGATTGCTGATCTTGAACACCTCAAGAACACACAGCCAATCTCAGCAACAATATACAGAAGAAATGTTTCAGCAGTTTACACAGATTACACTTGTTACAGATGAAGATCTGAAATCAATACAAGTAGAATCCTATCCCAGCACCTTGATCAATCTCTTTAGCTCTTAAGCAATCTTAGCACTTTGAAAACTCTCTTTTAAGAACTTTTTCAAAAGCATTCTCTCCTTTTAAAGAGATTTTCTGAATTATATAAAAAGAAGTTTGTTACCAAATCTTAACAAACCCATAAAAGCATTCAAAAAGATTGGTCAAAGCATTTAATGACTGGAGCGTATTCAATTTCAAATCATTTAAAGCTCAGTCAAAGAAAACAGTTTTTCTGTTAAGGTTCCAAAACAAACAATCGGTTGTTTCCTCGAATCAATCGATTGTTTTGTCACTTAACAGTTTTCTCCATTCAAAAACAGTTTTCAAACTTTCTCAAAACATCTAAGTGTAAACAATCGGTTGTTTCGACAGAACAATCGGTTGTTTCAACTTAGTTTGAAAAACACTTTACTTTGTTTAAAGATTGAGATGCTAAGTGCTTTGAGATTTAATCTAAGGGTGGATTACAACATTAAACTACCCCAGAACAAAACAATAAACCAGCACAGCAGCATCAAGCAAAGCAGAAGCTTCATCATCCTTCAAAGGATTTGGATTCTTCAAAACCTTGAACACCACTTGGTTCAACATGTTGGCCATTACAAGCATGGAAAGCTAGAAAAGAATATCCAGGATGTTTCTCCTTGACAGTTGTCTCCTATAGGGTTTTCTATCACATTCTATTCTCCCAAATTGATGTCTAGGGTTGTGCATCATGCCTCATATTTAACCTAGTTGGGCTTGGGCTAAGTGACTTCTTGCCTGGGCTTGATTGGGATTGCTTAGGCGAGTTGGACAAAAACAGGCCCAACGTCTTTGGAATGATCTCGCCTGGGTGAGATTGGGCTCGCTTGGGTGAGTGCTGAAGCGATTATTTATCTTTATCTATTATTTGTTAGACCTTGTGTTTGTTTGTTTTCCAGATTTGCGATTAGAGTTCAAGCTCCATTCAACCGCCCATTCTGGAGTAAACTATACCTTCATAAACATGATGCAAAGTTAACACCTAATTGGGATTGTGCATACCAAGTTACCGACTCACTCCAAAACAAATCTTTTAAGTTAGAAGAGTTGAGCAGAAAACTTTTACCAAGAACGTGGAATGTCACTCACCTTAAGATGTATTACAGTTGAAAATGTAAAAACTTTTGTTAATTTTTGTAACAAGAACGATGTTTTTTTTTTTTGTTAGCTTGGATTTTATCTCTAAGGATGATTTTGCCGGATAAATTTTTAATGAGGCACGTTCTTGAATACATTTTAGAGTCAAATTCAGTTCAAAAGCTTGTTTGAAAATAAATGATTAAATCGGATCAAATTAATTCGAATAACATGTTCGAAAGGAACACAACTATATAATCGGATCAAAGTAATTTGATTAACACATTCAAAAAGGAACACAACTAGATAATTCAATCAAAGTAATTCAATTAATAGATTTGAAAATGAACAATATGGCAAATCAAGGTAATTTGACTAGAATTTGTTACCGTAACTTAGTTAATCAAATCGAAATACAATCGGTTAAACTATTTTGTCCTGGTTGAGCTAAAGTGATTCGTTCTTTCGATTAACATAGTTAAACTTATTCAGATACATAGTTAAACAACCTCATTTCATTAATTTAAATTTGCTAAGTACAATACATTTAGTCATCAACTATTTGACCATTGATGACATTTTTACTTAAGTCAAATATATTTACATTCAAAGAAGGAACAAAGAGCACCACTTGGCGCATTGCCTTCTTATAACTTTTCGTGTAGCCTTCTAGAGTGACTGCAACTAGCTCCGCATTCTAAGCCTTTGAATTTGATTCATTCTTCTCAATTTTTACCTTTTCTTCCCAAAGAAGGGCAATGCGGGCCTTGACCTCCTTTAGCTTGCTTCTAGCCTCCTTCTCACCCTTAAGGCTCTTTTTTAGCAGCTCCACAATAACCTAAAATGTCGTTATTCTAATTTGACCTAGAGCGATTTCAAGTGATTTGGCGAAGAGTGTAAGATCTAATTCTGCCTTATCTTTCAATACCTCTTGGTTCGTTCACTCTAACTTTTGTATCTCAGCAACCAACCCGAAATTTGTTTTCTCTAATTCTTATTTTTTGCCAACCATCTAAACATTTTCAATGGTCACACCCTTCTAATAATGGATGGTTGTCAAACTTCTCACCAGCATTATTTCTACACAATTGAGGCATTCTGTTGGACCAACAACCTTCAGTAGCTCGACATCATATAAGACCAAGAAGCCCTCACTACCTTCAACCCTAACTTGGTTCATTTTCATGTTTATGTGCCATAACAAGTTAGAGTAAGGTATTGAGGTAGATATGTGATCTACTCGAGTTAGAGTACCATCCTTTTCTCGAGTTATTAGCTCGAGCAATGGAAGTCGTTCATGATCAAAAAGTGGTGGAGGGCAACGAAAGTTGGGTGTAACCTTCATAACTTGGCTGGATGATGGATTTGTTACCTCGACTAATGAAGGTGGTGGAGCAGTGCTCTGTGGCAATGCAATTTTTGGTGGGGGTGGAGCAGTTTTCGACAGAACAACTATGAGGTCCCAACTCTTTTTCCTACTCCATTTTTCTTTTGCTTGGAGGGATTTTGGAAGTTGACCAGGAGGCTCTTTGCCAAGGGAGGCACTCCAATCATAGCACGCCATTTCCTGTAGTCAAAATCCTTGTCCATTATATCTACACAACAGAATGGATAAAATTAACTAAGTATAACATGTTATTCAACAAAATGAAGAAAATTGGAGCCTTACCATTGAGCAAGGCAATATGATTCTCAGTGAGAGGCACACTAAGAAAACCTTTATTGCTAATGGGAAGAGAGAGATTTTTTTATTATTTCTATGTTTATCCTTTCTTTAGGCGAAAGGAGATACTCGACTATGGACTTTTTGTTTTCTAAGCCTTTTGTTTTCTCAATGGAACGATGATAGTCCTACTTTTTTCCGGCGCAGCAGAAACCGTCACAACAATAGTTTGGAGGGGAGGAAAAAGAATTTTCTCTAATAAATCTCCCTTCAACTAAAAATGAGTCTGTACAAGTTGTAGAAGGGCCATTTTCGATGGGAGAAACCTCCCTACTTACTATAAGGTTACCCTGTCGAAGGAACAAAAAAATGAAGAAATTAGAAAAATGTACCTAACGGCATGGTTGCTTCTGTTGATGGGGTTGAAGCGCAGATTGACGAGCAAGTTAGTTAACTGTTTGGTTCCACTGGTTTGAGGGTGACTGTGAGGATGAGTGAGCGGGTGGGATACATATTCATTTCTCCTTTCATGTAAAAAGATTAGCGGTGATTATACATAGTACCAATGCTATTTTATGTCCATACCCTCCTTAACACTACCCACTGCATGAGGAGGAGCAAGCTGAAAGACACAAGGTAAAATTGATAATGTGACCTTTTCTTTTCAAGAAAATTGATTTTGATATGCTTTGTAAGGAAAGAGAATTGATTCTATCTATATGTTTGGTATGGAAATCAATTTTAAGACTTGTGGTAGAGATGTCAGAATTGATTTTGACAAACAATGATGCCTAGTAGAACCCAAAATCAATTTTGATGTACACATGGTTGGAAAAATCGATTTCAAAATTAGTTTGACTTCTATTACAAAATTTGAATGTGTGCTACTAAATTATTGTAGGGGAGTCTGCTTATTAAAATTTATGTAATAAAAATACTTATTTATACTATTAATAACAATATATAATTATAAATAATAAAAATATATAATTATAAATAATAAAAATAATAAAAAAATTGATAATATAAATAAAACATATAATTTTATATAAAATAAAAAATATATATACTAATAAATATTATTTTCATAAATTTTAATATATTATTCTTTAATCCAAATAACCTCATACATCTTTATATATCTTGTTTAATTCTCACAAATTCATTTTTCCTATTCTTCATAAATCTCTAGCTCAATCCCAACATACGTTAAAGAAAATAAATAAATGGGTAAACGAAGCACAAATGGAAAAGGTATCGCCATAACTAACAAAGAAAGTATGATAGCAAGGACGATAAAGAAAGCATGTGAGCAAGGAGGATATTTTGATTTTTTTAAGTGTTTAAAGAAAGCGTTTGAAAACGCGTAAAATACCATAAGTGGACTCTAAAGCGTCATGTAATGCTTCTACGACAACATGATAGGTTAAATGAAACGTCAGTCGTGACGTAAGACTTCAAAACGATTAAAATTATCAATAAGTAGGGATTCCCCTCGATCAGAACACCTATGCATTGGATTGAGCCTTTTCGATCTCATAAGAAAGTGCTACTTCTTATTAGCAAACTTTGGAAGGAAACTAGCCATCACTGAGTCAACAATTAGTAAGCCAATTACTTTTTAAGACTAAAATGCTGACGATAATCTGAATAAATATTTAAATAAAAAAACACTTTTTCAAGTGGTCGTTTTCTCAAAGTGAACTTTGTTCAGCAGCTTCACCATCGCATCCAACTCCCTCTGCGAGCTTCCACCATTCCCAACTGCCCGCAGCGCCGCGTCCCTCAACTCTTCAGCCTTCACCCTCTCCTTCGTTCTCCCCAAAGCCTTCTCAATTCTCTTCCCCAACTCCCTAACCTCTGGAAGCTTCTCACCTTCAGCACCACGAATCCCCATACCCAACTCATCCACCAAGAGCCTCGCGTTTGCGTACTGATCCGCACCCATCGGCCACGTCACCATCACCACCCCCGAAACCAACCCTTCCAAAACCGAGTTCCATCCACAGTGAGTTAAAAACGCCCCCACCGCGCGGTGGCTCAGTATAACCAACTGCGGTGCCCACCCCTCTATCAAAAAACCCCTCCCCCTCACTCCCACCCGATCCATGAACCCACACGGCACCTTACCCTGCTCCTGCGCCACCAGTCGCGCGTCTGGTACCCCAACCGTCAAAACAAAGTTGACCCCACTGAGTTCCAAAGCACGCGTCAACACCTCCATCTGCGAACTCGTGAGCATCGTACGGCTCCCGAAACACACATAGACAACCGAACACTCCCCGCACGAGTCCAGCCATTCAACAATATCGTTTCGCGAAACGGCGCTGTTCCCACCATGCTCTTCCGGCTTGGTCGAACCGCTTTGAATCGGTAAAACCGGGCCCACCGCCCAGACTCTTTTGTGTCCGAGGTCTTTCTTCATGTGCTCTATGTGAGTTTGTTCCAACTCGGTGAACGTGTTTAAAACGACGCCCCAGGAGTCGATGTTGAAGAGCGTGTTCTCTCGGAAAAACTCCCATTCGGATCCTCCTCTTTGGCTCCCGGTGAACAGGTGCGTGATCTGCCACCAAGGATAAACCGGGGAGTTGGGAAGGTAGGGGAACGAAACGGCGGAATTTGGGTCTTGGGGGTTGTCATTTTGGGGGACGTCGCGCCAGAGGGATTGGGAGAGGGAAAGCGCAGCGGCGCCGGAGGGGGAGAAAACGAGGCGCGGCACGTTGAGGTCACGTGCAAGGAGGAGGGTCCAACCGAGAAAGAAATCGGAGATGACGGCTGAAGGGGGAATGGGCTGCGCCTGGGCCCAGTCCACGATTAACGGGTGGTGGTGGTGGCGCATGAAGGTGACCATGTTGACGAGCCTATTTAAATTGGGGTTTGAAAACTGAATTTCGGGAAGGAGTAGGGTTTGGAGAAGAGGAGAAAAGTTGGTCGGTACCAAGGGATGGTTTTTTGGGGTGACGAGAATGGTGACTTGAACGCCGCGAGAGACAAGGGCCTTGGAGAAGTCCAAGAGGGGGATCAGGTGTCCGGAAGAAGGGAAGGGGTATGCCAGCACGTGACCTCTGGAAATAGACATGTTTGGACTTTGGCGTGTGTGAGTGTGAGTGTGAGTGTGAGTGATGATGATGGTTGGTTGAAATAGAATGAAGGAGAGTGGAAGAAGGCATATGGCCGTTTATGTAGGCTTCTTCATCTTGGGTGGAAGACATTGGAGTGTTTTCTCTTTTCTTTCTGGTTAGCCTTTGTTGACTTTTTGTCCTAACGCATCACGAGGATATGTAAATTTATTTAGTAAGAAATTATTATTGTATAGGACAAAGAGATAATATTGTTATAGAAACAAATATTAATTGATTTTTAAAGTTTTATAATAGAACACCAACCACTCCATTTAGAAAAATTAATAATCAAATTAAGAAACGATTATAAAAATTGAATATAAACAATAAGAAAACAAAAACATAAGACATATCATTATATTTTTTAGAATAAACAAAAAAGTCCACTAAACCCACCCTTCTTTAGGAGAATGAACTCTTGGAAGCTTTACGTGTTTGTAGCTTGTAACTAAATTATAATTTGCAGTTTATTTATTTTATTTTTTGTTATTTTTATATTTTATTAAATTTTTGTATTATCTTCAATTACTTTTATCTAAATATTTTTAATTTTATAGAGTCAATTAACTATTATATTATTTTTTATTATTACATTTAAAATTTAAATATTTAAAGAATATACACCTTAAAAAAGTAAATAGAAACATAAAAATTTTAATAAAAACTGATTTTTTTAAAAAAATATAAAAAATATAAAAATTATAATTACATAATTATATATTTTTATATAAAAGTAAAAAATTTATTTATAATAAAATTTATATAATTATATACTTTTATATCGTTTCAATTTACGAATTACACTATCACACTACAAGAAAAAACTGTATTACCCATGAATAAATTACCCATGAACTTTTTTTTGTATGTAAATAGGTTTTTACCTACCAAAGAATTCGTAGGTAATGTTATTGTACATAAAAAGGGGAGAAAGGACTTTACGTACGAAAATTAAGGTGGTGGGAAAGTTTTTAATGTATTTTAAAATAATTTTTTTTTAAAAAAAATATGTTGGTTTCCTTTTGAGGAACATTCCTCTCCACTCACCTCTCAAACACTCTTACACTCTTGCTCCCTTGACTGAAACAGGTTTCCTAAACTAAAACACTGGAGTTTTTGTTTGAGAATGTCAATGGAGGTTGTGAAATCCTAAACTAAACCGTGAGAATGTGAGAAACCGAAACTGTAACACCTTCAAAGCTCTGGAACGCCCAACTGAAACGCCCACCGAGTGAAACTTTGAAGTTCCCGTTTTTTATCTTCCAATCTCTGTTTTGTTCCAATATTTCAACCGAAATTCGTGTGTTCCCAAACCTACACTGAAATTCCCAATTTTTGGTTTCAATTTGTGAAACCAAAAGCCCTAATCTGGTGTTCCTGATTGTAAACCTAAATCCTGAATGGTGACTTCAAAAATGTTGTGAAAACTCAATGGACAACGTCGTCATGATAGTGGTGGTGGCCTGAAGCACAGACGATTCAAGGGCGATTTACGAAGGCTTATTCATCCAGTATTGCGAAAGGTATTGAATTTTTTTTCTTTGATTTAGTGTATGATAATGTTCAGTTGGATTACTTGACATTTAAAGTGAGTTTAGAGAGGTGAGCGGTGCGGTGCGGTGGCTCACTGCTTCCACCGTTTAGCACCTATAAATAATATCTAATGTATACCTAATGTAATGGAAGAAATATAATAAGCAATAATGCACATATTCCCTTACTTGTACTTCCTTCTATGTTCAGTATTATGTTTTTTTCTCTGTTCGGAATTCCCAATTGGGTTTCCTTCCTTCAGCTTTCTCTTGGCTTCAATTCTACGTTCAGTATTCTGTTTTATTGTGTGTTCAGAATTCGCAATTGGGTTTCCTTCCTTCAGCTTTCTGTTGGGTTCAATTCTATGTTCAGTATTCTGTTTTTGTCTCTGTTCGGAATTCCCAATTGGGTTTCCTTCCTTCAACTTTGTCTTGGTTTCAATTGGGAACCCTATATGACATTTTTCTTTTATCAGTTTAGGGTATTTTACAATATACTTTAAATGTATTGATATTGATAACCTATTGTGATGTGATAGTGTTTGTTTCATATGGGACCTTGAAGTGGAGAAGCTGGTATTTTGTTTTCTATCGTGTAGGATCAAAATTTGGATGTAAGTCTTCTTCTCCAAGAGCTTAAATTTCGTGGACAACATTCGTACTAACTCCTGCTATTCAGTTGCACTAGTTTCATATGTCAGATGTTAGTATCTTACAATATTTAGTCTGTAAACTTTTGTGTTCATATGTAAACTTTTGTGTTCATATGCAAAGTTGCTCTAACAAATGGAAACGGCTAGCCTTTTGTACTTTGAAGACTAAACATTTATCTTAAAACTAGGCTAGCCTTTTGTACTTTGAAGACTAAACATTTATCTTAAAACTAGGTGTTATAAAATGATTTGGATTGGAAGTGACATTAGTAAGAATACTATCTTCTAGATAAATAGTCCTTTCTTATGGTCAATGATAAAGTGCTTTAGATATTGGTGTTAAATAGTCCTTTCTTATTGTCAATGATAAAGTGTTCTAGATATTGAGGTTAAATATTTTATGTTGACACAGATCTATGAGAAAGATAGTTGAAGTATCTCTAAGATAAAGATAGTTGAAGTTCCTGATGTTGACTTATCGAAAGTTGGGATTGCAAAGTTTGGAAGCTTCAGTGTGGAAGTAATAGACCAGTCTTCGACTATCTGGAGTTACTGAAGGTGAAAGTAATTTGTTTGCATCATTATAATGTTTCAGTTACATACCAGTATGATGTAATAGAATGTTTCAGTTGAAGTAGATCTCATTCTTGTGATTTTTACTTAATTTATTTATTGGTTTGTTATATTCCCTGCAGACAGAATTTGATTTTTAGCTAATCCAAGGTCTTCTTTCTCGTCGAGATTCTAGGTAGTCATCTTTTTCCCTAAATATTGCAAATATTGAGTTATTTGGGGTTATATGTTGCTTTGGATTTTATTCCTTTTAGTGTACTTGTTTATTTTGGTCTTAGAGGTCAAAGTCACTTTACAAATAATGGCTTTTGTACATAGTTTGCTTTGTCCCACAATCCTACTCTGGTACTATATATTCTCTTCACATTGGCATAAACCAAAAAGGTTTTTCTCTTTAACATCCTGTTGTCTGCACAATTATAAGTTGAGACCCTCTGTTTGACAAAATATTTAATTTTCTGTGCTACTTCAACATCACCCAAAAGAATCCTTGGGACAGTTGCATTAGAAATCGGATTTCTATTGTTAACAATATATTTTCCTTTGCTGATGCAGGCCTTATCTCTTTTCACCATTCAGATTGTGGAGCTTATTCACATTGTCGACCTTAGTGGGGCTGTAGTTTTGTTGAAATGCACAACTAAGCCACAGTCATGAGCTCTGGGATTTTGGGTTTCTTGCTCTCCTGATTTTCTTAACATCTCTACTTGCTTACTTATTACATGGCTCCAAAGTTGGTGATTACATTTTTTCCCAATTATATCATTTCATTTATGTAGAAAAACAATAGAAACATAGCAGTACCAATGTTCCTTCTATCTGCTTTCTTTTCTTGTTATTTCTACCAATGAGACACACCAAGGCTGGATAATGTAACATCCCTAATTTTTTTACCTTTTTTTTATTATGCGTACAATGTAAGGATCTAGAAATTTATTTGGAATAGAAGTGGTGTAATAGAAAATTCATAGTGGTCAGACCTCGGACGTCGTCCAAGGTCTGAGGGCGGCATGGCGGAGATCGGTCGGTTGGGTCATAGTGGGTTCCAGGAAATCACATGCACCAAGGTGTGATTTGAGCCTTAGATACGCTATGCATGCGAAACTCTATGCTGGGGCATAAGAGATTGTCCTTAGTGTTGCATGCATTGGCGCGCGAAGAGTTGGTACCGACCTGTCCTCGGGCAGGAGAAGCTACCAACGTCACCGAGTCATGTGGGAGTGATACCACAGAAGAGTAATGGGAGGACGAGCCCTCAGCTGGATGTGACGATGTGACATCGGTGACCAGAGTGAGGCGATGTGTCCTCGTCACACAAGGGCGATGAGAGATCACCAGGAGGAGAGACACATCGGTCATCGACCATGATGAGAGATCGCCAGGAGTAGAGACACATCGGTCATCGACCATGATGAGAGATCTCCAGGAGGAGAGACACATCGGTCGTCTTCCAGGATGAGACATCGGTCGTCTTCCAGGATGAGACATCGGTCGTCTGCCAGGATGAGACGTCGGTCATCTGCCAGGATGAGAGAAACATCGGTCATCGGTGGATAGTTGAGAAGCGATCAGTCATCGGTGGCTGTTCATCGGGGGGTCCTGTTACATGCAGATAAGCTGGGACCCAGGCTCCCAGCATGAGCGTTCTGCATGCGCGACACGTAGACATTAAGAGTGCTTCAGAACAGTTGACACCAGAGAGTTGGTGAGGCAGGTAACCCAAAGTTGGTACGCGCAGAGACATCACGTGGCAGTTCTGTCAGAGGAAACGTGCACGCAAGCTTCCTGCAGAGTGGGTAATGGCAGCTGCATGGCGGGTCTGCGTGGCTTAGTCTCAGAACACACATCCTCTTAGTTGGTGCTCGAACGCTGTTGGGGTAGCGAGAGATAGAGTGAGTTTAGTCTTCATCCTTTTTCCTTCCTTTCCTTCACTCTGCGATTCAGACCTTCTCACATCCCAACTTGGCTATCGGCGACTGCCATAGAGCACCTTGGGAAGATTCTCTGCAAGTTTCCAATCAAGCCTTAAAACAGAGTTCGGACATCTTTAAGTTTCGGTGGGTTTGGAGCTCTTAGTGAGTTTTTACGCAAGTCCAGGTAAGGGAAGCTAGCTTCATCTTCAATAAAAACCTTAGGCTAGAAGATTCTAAAGTTGGGGCGACGTGGTCGCCGGTTTCAAACTTTCTTGCACGATGCTCTGTTTTATGTGTGGATCGGAATCTGTTTGAGATTGAAAATGTGAAATTTTAAATAAGTGGATGCTGTGAAATGCATATGATTTTCGAAATCTTGAACTTTGGTATGATTTGGATTGTTTAGAAACGGTTGAAAATATGATATGATTGAATCGTTCATGAATGTGTTGTATGAATATGGAATGATGTGAAATTGTGGTCAAGACATAGTATTTTCAGGAAAGGAAATACCGTGTTGAGACTGTTATGAGGGTGTATTAATCTGTGGGTATCCTGTGAATGAGACGATCCTGACTCTACTGATATAATGGAATCACATAGATGAAGTTATTCAGGTGGTGAGAGTCGAAGGAGGTTCATATGTATGGGTAAGTCGTTTGAAAGATAACTGACTTGACCTGTTATATGGATTAACCCTGTCATACTAGGAGAGTGATGATATTGAGATTATGCGCATAGCTGTGTGGATTCACAGTGACCCTGTGTGGATTCACAGTGGTGTAGTATGACAGGTGCAGGTCTCTGGATGCTAAGTTCAACGCACGAGTCTTCCGGAAGTAGAGTCAAGTGTCTACGTGTTGTGAGTCAGTGGAAAAATTCTGACGTGAGAAAGATGAATATTGAAATTATTGGTAGACACTTGATGAAATTGTGAAATGTGTGAAAAATGATGGTTTATGATGATATCAAGTTTCATATTTAAAGTTTTTAAAATAGTTAGCTTACCCTGTGTATTGTTTTGTGTTTTGTTTTCTTAAACCTGTGATGATCGTGTATAATTTACACGGGAGCAGATGATGTTGCAGGTAGTAGAGCTCTTCAGTGAGCATTTTTGGAGGAAGGGATCGTCTGTCTTGAATGTTGTATTTTGTTTTATTTTGAAAACTCCTGATGGAGATGTATTAAAATTCCCTAGAAAAGGGATGTTATTTTGAGATACAATATATGGAATGGATGAATTATATTATATATACCTATGTTAATTTTTGATATTATTGTTTTACCTTTATTTTATTATATAAAAATGAATAAGATATTGAGGGGCGTTACATACAATATCTAATTAGCATATAAACATATATTGTTTTCTCATATTTGTATCTCAAAATATATCCCTCGATATATTTTGAGATACAAATATGAGAAAACAATATATGTTTATATGTTAATTAGATATTGTACGCTAATTAGATATTGTACGCATAATAAAAAAAAATTAAAAAAATTAGGGATGTTACAAATAGCTCTAAAGGACCTGAATCATTTACACGCAACACTAGCACACCCTTGCCTATGAAGAGAAAATCTTCAAAAAAGAACCCTGTCCAGCACCTACTTCTCTGACCTGCCCCTACATGATCACATGTGACAAATATACTAACTTGCTTCTTCCTTCCTTGACCAAAAAATGAGTATTAAGATTCATATACTCATTCATACCAATCTCCCAACAACAACTCAAACCCTTGTCACAGATTTTGCTCCAACCAAAGAGTGGACCTCATAATAAACCACTTCACCAGTCTAGCTCCCAGTCCTTAGCAAATGTGAGGAGAACTTGGTCTACATACTGCGGAACCTACTAGGATGTGTAGCAATTTAAGCTCAAGCTAAACCAAAGAGCATTAGCATTAGAAAAAACCTAGCCTTCCAACAAGGAAGCAATCTCAAAAAGACACTTTTAGGCTTATATAAGCCTTGGTGCCAGTTCTTAAAAAATCGTAGGCTTATTGCTCCTGATTCTGCTTAGATTACTCTAAATGAGTACAGAGCAAGAAAATTATGCCACCTAGATACCACCTTATACAAGACTTATTCCACATGCCTTCAATGTGGTTCTGCTATGCCTCTTAGATTTTTTTTCTTCTGATCAGCAAAGAATAAATTAATCATTATGTGGACACTTAAGGGGTGCCGCCCCTAAACCCTTATACAAAAAATGCTAAGATTGCAACAGCATAAACAAACACATACTTGGCACCCTGCTCCCTTTGAAACGTTTAGCTTGCAAAAACCTCAAAAACCCCCCAAAACAGATCCTGCACATAAGGACCAACACCCATTTGCCCCTCAAAGCTATCCAATACAGGACATAGTCACCTAAAACCACCTCCACCCAAAGCTATGCCTCCTAGATGGTTTAGCTGGCAGCACATCAACCCTTTTCCACCCTTGGCAATAAACAAGCAAAAAAAAAACCCAACTTATATTGCAGTTAAGCATAAGGCTTGCTTAGATTACTCTAAATGAGAACATCATTCCAGTACAGACCAAGAAAATTATGCCACCTAGATACCACCTTATACAAGGCTTATTCCACATGCCTTCAATGTGCTTCTGCTATGCCTCCTAGATGGTTTAGCTGGCAGCACATCAACCTCTGAAAAAATCCAACTTATAATGCAGTTAAGCATAAGGCTCTTTGACCGAAATCAAATACTCCAGCAAACCTTTCTACTTCTATAGGTTGTCTTGGAAAGACCTACTAACGGCCAATTTCTAATAGCTTCTAATATAGATTAAGGGGTTCAGAACCCAATCTACAAAGGAAAAGCTGAAAGAGCGACCCCTATGCTTTAACCACAACTATGACTTCAGTTGGACCATTTAGAAAATGTCTTCCACATGTACTACCCCTTTCTTGAATACAATAGAATTCCTTTGCTCCCAAATACACCTCAGTGTAGTTGCCATACTCCTTTCCACAGAACATTTTGCTTGCTGCTGACTTGGGGCAGGTAGAAGTTCTCAAAGTGAATCAGAAGATCATGGTGCTGTACAAACGACATACCAATCCATTTAAAGCACAACAACCAAACTTTCTTTGAGCAAAATTACATTGTAGGAAAATGTGTTGACATGATTCATGAATTTAAGCCTGAGGCTAGCTCAAAGCCTTTTAGAATAGCCTTCATAGTTACACATTAATGTGAGACTCCTCACATAAAAGTAGAGTGTCATCTCCTAATTGCAAAATTAGCCACTCCAGTTTGTTTCTTGCATCTCCATCTTGTCAAATTTCCTTACCCGAAGTCCTCAGAGACTGCTTCAGCTCATATTATAGGGATTTATTCAATATTATTTTTTTTTCCTTCGTAGGAGTAGTTTCATATTAATAACTAATATAAATTATTAATGTTAATCTACTTGTGTGTTGTTGAGAAAAGAAGATAGATTGCTTCAGCTCATATTATAGGGATTTATTCAATATTATTTTGTCCTTCGTAGGAGTAGTTTTATATTAATAAGTAATATAAATTATTAATGTTAATCTACCCGTGTATAGTTGAGAAAAGAAGATATTGAAGCTGGACTGTAGTTGAAAAAAGAAGATATTGAAGCTGGACTTTTGGTGAAGATGAAAGTTGGGCCCAGAAAAGCATGTGAGTATGTTTATATTACAATTTATTTATGTTGATAGTAGTGATTAGGCTAAGAGTTAGGTACTGCTGGTTAGATTACAAATTAATTTTTTTATGAACTAAGTTTATTTTATAGACAAGTTCATTTCAATTTCTTTTATTTTTTTCTATATATACAGAAGTGTTCCTGAGAGAATGTCATCCTTCTTTGGGGTCTAAAGTCACAAGTTTCATCAAACTTGTTTGATGTTTGTAGTTATGTGATCAACTTCAGCAGTTAATAGCAAGGCTGGATATAGTACAAATTCATAAACTGTAACATTAGGTAAGTGGATGAAAATGAAATTGTGACACTAGGTCTACTGGATATACTAAGTCTGTAACACTAGATATACAAGGCAATGATGTTAAAGAAAATGATCCCTTTCAGCCAAATCGTATTTGATTTAAATGTTCTTATGATATGTTAGAGTAGAAATGAAAATATTAGTCTCAATTAATTATCTCTTAGGTTGTTGATTGTTGGAATATCATTTATCTATTTTTCTTTCTCAACTTGTCTCAGTAGATATTATCTTGAGCAAATATTTTTAAAACAAATTAATATTTTTGTATTATAATTTTGACTGTACTTTTAAAATTGTAGGATGTTGCTTTAAAGGTTTTAAACAGTTTAGGATTTTTATCATATCAGTTGAAAGGATTTCTAAGAGGTAAGTCTTTCTGAAATAGATTTAAGTATACTCATATGCCCATTGCAATTTATTAGGATCTACATTATTTTCACTAATTGGAAGCATGTTGAACCTCTTTTACTGGAATAAGTGGGTCTAAAATTTGCTTTATTTTTTGTTGTTTTGCGAATGGTATTAACTGAAATTACATACTATATAGACCAGTAGTTTATGAAAATTGTTTGTTTATATCATAATGGAGAAAAGTAGATTAGGAAGTGATTGATGTCCTGCATATAAGTAATTGATGTTGTCATATAATGCAATAATTTATGAAACTCTTTCTTATTAAGAGATATCTTTATATTGGTTTAAGAAATGCTTTGTTCATAGATATCATTTTTTAACACAATTGATTGTTACATTACTTCGTAGTTAGGGTGAAGTAACTTATAATACTCTTTTTTAATACATTAAAGGGCTAAAGACATTGTCGTTGGTTCAGAACATGGAATGGTTTCATGTAAATCGTAGTTGGATGTACGATAGATGCTATATTGGCAGAGGGGGTTTAAAAGAAAGTTTTGTGAATGGGGTTGAAGAGTTTGTCATTAAAGCTTGTCAACAACAGTCTTATTTGAATGAAAGGAAGCTTAGATGTCCATGCGATAAATGTCAATGTACAAAGATTTATCCAATTGAAATGGTCAAGCTTCACCTCTATAAAAACGGTTTCATGTATGATTATCATGTTTGGATTCATCATGGTGAACAAGTGCCACATGTTAATGACAATGACGATCACGTTCGTGTTTCAAGTAGTGATGTACATGTGGATGAAAGTGAACAATTTGTAGCAATGCAAGACATGGTGTACGATGCTCTTGGACAACATGAGACATTTGAACCATCTAATTTTAATAACAGAGAGGAGCCTCCCAATGAAGAAGCTCAGAGATTTTATGATCTGTTGTTAGAGGCTAATGAGCCATTGTTTGAAGGTGCGGTAGATTCTAAATTATCAATGTGTATGAAATTGTTAGCTTGCAAGTCTAATTGGAATGTTCCTAACCAATGCTTAGATTTTATCACAACAATGTTGTCGGATGCTACACCAATAAAAGAGGGTTTGCCAAAAAGTTATTATGATGCTAAGAGGTTAGTGTCAATGTTGGGGTTGAAGGCTAAGAGGATAGATTGTCGTGTAAAAGGTTGTATGCTTTTTTATGACAATGAATATGGGAAAAATGATGGACGACTACTACAATGTAAATTTTGTCATCATGCACGGTATCATGAGCCAAAAGTTGGAACAAGTAAAAGAAAATCAATTCCTCTGAAAAGAATCTTCTATTTTCCTATAATTCCAAGATTACAAAGATTGTTTGCATTTATGCAAACTGCAGGACAAATGACATGGCACTATGATAATAGAAGACCTTCAGGTGTGCTACGACATCCCTCAGATGGTGAAGCTTGGAAACATTTTGATCAATTACATCCTGAATTTGCCGCTGAGCCACGTAATATACGACTTGGTTTATGCTCTGATGGATTTAATCCATATATTCAAGCATCAACAAAACCTTACTCTTGTTGGCCAGTAATTGTCACTCCATATAATCTTCCTCCTGAGATGTGCATGTCTAAACCCTATATGTTTTTGAGTTGTCTCATTCCCGGTCCATATAATCCGAAGGCTCGTATCGATGTTTATTTGCAACCACTTATCGATGATCTTAAAAATGTGGAGTGGTGTTCAAACATACGATATTTCAAGGAAGCAAAACTTTATGATGCGAGCAAGTCTAATGTGGACAATTAATGACTTCCCTGCATATGGCATGTTGTCTGGTTGGGGGACTCAAGGTAAATTGGCTTGCCCATATTGCATGGAGCACACAAAGGCCTTTAGATTAGAACATGGAAAAAAAAATACTTGGTTTGACTCACACCGTAGGTTCTTGCCTAATGATCATACATTTAGGAGGCATAGAAAGGCTTTCAAAAAGGACAAAGTTGAAATGGGTGGACCACCACCTATGTTGACATCTGAAGAGGTTTGGAAAATAGTTAGGAATCTACCAACAGTCATAGATGAGCCTCACATGTCCAAATTACCAGGTTATGGAGAGTGGCATAGTTGGACAAAAAGAAGTATCGTTTGGGATCTTCCATATTGGAAAGATAATTTATTGAGGCACAATCTTGATGTTATGCATATAGAGAAAAATTTCTTTGACAATATATTTAACACCGTCATGGATGTAAAAGGTAAAACAAAGGACAATGATAAGGCAAGAAAAGACCTAACATTGCATTGTAGGAGACCTGATTTGGAGTTAAAGTTGCAAGCTAATGGGAAGATTCTAAAACCAAAAGCAAATTACACTTTAACTATAGGGGAATCAAAGTTAGTTTATCAATGGATAAAAGAACTTCGTATGCCTGATGGTTATTCTTCAAATTTGGCAAGATGTGTGGATGTAGACAAGGGGAAGATGCTTGGGATGAAAAGTCATGATTGCCATATATTCATGGAGTGTTTACTTCCTATTGCATTTCATTCATTACCAGTGCATGTTTTGAATCCACTTATCGAAGTCAGCCATTTCTTCAAAGATTTGTGCTCGGCAACAATAAAGGATCATGACTTGGTTAGAATGGAAGAAAATATTTCAATCATTCTTTGCAAGTTGGAGAGAGTATTCCCCCCTGCATTCTTTGATTCAATGGAACACCTTCCAATTCATCTTGCAAATGAAGCAAGACTTGGTGGACCAGTTCAATATAGATGGATGTATCCATTTGAAAGGTATGAAAAATATTATTGTTATTTTGTCAAAATAGTTCATTTATTTGTCTAAATCCATCTCCAATTTACTTAATTATAGGTTTATGGGTGATTCTAAACGCTCAGTGAAAAATAAGGCTCAGGTTGAAGGATCAATTTCTGCATCTTACTTGCACCGAGAAACAATTCACTTTTGTTCCTACTATTTCAAGAACTTCATGTTGTCACCACGAAATCGTAGAAATGAAATACCTTGTGGAATTGAAAGTTTTCCATCAATGTTATCCATCTTTAACCAGCCTGGTCGTTCTTCAGGAAAAAAGTTAATCCATTGGTTCAACCATAAAGAATGGAACTCTGTCCATGTTCATGTTTTGATCAATTGCAATGAAGTAAAACCATACCTCGAGTGAGTATATCAAATAATTGACTTCAATTTTTGACAAAATTGATCCTCTAAATAAACCATTCTTCATTGTGTTAATATGTTTCACAGTTCATTCTTGCAATCTAAACAAATAAGCTCATCAAATGCATCAAATGATATACATGCACATTTCCCTGAATGGTTTACGAGTCAGGTATGATCAACTCAATGTGATTAAGTTATGTCTTATAACCTAAAAAAATATAAATAAGTCAGTATCTCTTGCCTTTGTAGGTTACAAGTGAGCCTTTAAATGTAAGAAAGATACACTTAAGGGAATTATCATATGGCCCTTTCACATGTGCTAACGAATGGCACACTTCATCAATGGGTACAAATTTCACACTCATGCATGGAGCAAGGGGAAAAAAACAATAAATAGTGGTGTTTATGTAAAGGGGCTCACGGAAGGAGGCCATGATGATTTCTATGGACTCATTGAACACATATATGAGCTAGAGTACAATTCTTCGAGCTCCCCAAAGAAAGTGGTGGTATTTTATTGTCAGTGGTTTGATCCATCACATAGAGGTACAATAGTGGATCCTAAATATGGAATTGTGGACATTCACATGGAGAAAAGGTATTTAGCCTTTGATCCATTTATCCTTGAACATAATGTAAGACAAGTATATTATGTCCCCTATCCGACATCAAGAAAGGACAAAAAAAGTTGGTGTGTTGCAATTAAAACAAAGCCTAGAGGTTGCATTGAATCTCTTGATATGGAAGATGATGTTCCTTACCAAATAGATGAAATGTCACATGTAAATGAAGTAATTGAGGTTGAAGGTATTTCAGGATTCCAACATTCGTAGGTTCATGTTGAAGAAGTGGACGAAGATAATGAATTTCAAGATTTTCAAGAAGAGGATAATGAAGAGGAGTCTGAAGATAGTGAAAATGGGGACACTGAAGATGATTATACTGGAGAGGATAGTGAAGATAGGCAACTTGAATGAAATGATTCAGAAGAAGACAATGAAGAACATGAATTTGATGATGATTGAATTATGTGTTATGAATACATTATATGATTGTTAGTGTTGCTATTTTCTTGTTTATGTAATAACATAATGATTCTTCTGTGAAAGAAACTTTTATTATGTTGTGTGTTTTTAATTGCAATATGTTCCTTTCATTTATAATTGATAATATAATTTTTTTGTTATAGATGTCTTCAGGAGGATGTGACCAACCAAAACCTTACTTATCTAGTCAAAATAAGGGGAAAAGGGTAATGAAGCGTAAAAGGCCACGATATGTGCTTAAAGTAAATATTCCACCCCTACCAAATGCACCTATTGCACATGTACCTTCCCCATCCTCAACTCCTGCACATACATCTTCTCCTACCCCAGGTCTCACGCCTATCTCTACAGCTGCATCTTTTCCATGTCCTAGGACTACAGACATACCTTCTCAATCAAGAAGAGACATTTCTCCCACCACATCTTCCCCAACCCCAATTGTGGCATCAGCGCCTTCTCCATCAGGTACAGGACCCTCAACATCATCAGTACCATCACCATTGCCAAGGGTTACACCATTATCAACACCTTCACCGCTATCAGTGCCTTCTAGAATCAATGATTGTGCTATTGGGGAAGGTGCACAGATTTATCCTGATAGAGGTGATGCAGAATCAAACAATGAGGATGACACTCTCTCATTCGATCATGCTCTTCCTATGATTTCACCTTATGGTAATGGGTAAGTAAAGATCATAAATAAAATCTTTCATATTATTTCTTTTTTCAATTTATTATCTAATAATTTCTTTATTACTTGTTTTTTAAGGTTTCATCCATGTAGGGTTGCATCACAGGCAATCACATTCATCATTAAACAACAATATTGTCAGTCATGGCTTACATGGGGTTCAATGACTGATGAAGACAGAGAAATCTTCTTCAAACGTTTTAAAGTATTTCTTCTTATATTTAATATTAACAATACTTGTTATATTATACTTGTTGCATTTAATTAAAATGTCCATTTCTTTTGGTATTTGACATCTTCCATAATTGAATTCTCAATTATTATTTCTTTAAAGTGTTGCATTAAAAAATTCTTCACTTTTTTAACTATAAATTTTGTGTTTACATAGAAAAAAGTCTGTTGGAAACCTGAACATGAGGAAAGGATTAAAAAAAACTTCCACTTAAAAGCTGCACATAGGTTATCTGAAATGTTCATGGAAGCTAGAAAAAATGGGAAAAAGCCTATTTGGATGTTTGATGATGTCTGGACTTCTTTGCTATCTCAGTGGAATTCACCTGACTTTTGTTCCAAGTGTATTCAAAACCAAAAAAACCGAACATCTGACACAGGTGGTTCTTTACACACAGGTGGCTCCATTAGTACACATGAGCATGCCATTCGCATGGTATGTATTCACAAAACATATAAGTTACATTGGACTTTGTTTGTAATTGGTTTTGAATTATGTTTTATGATTACATATTATTCTATTATACAATGTCTGAAGGTTAGGTATTTGATAATACTACATTGGATTATATCAAGTTTAAGAAGTTGGATGATATTGTTTTGCATAATAATAATATTATTTATGTTTGTTGTTTATAGGCAAAAGAGTTGGGTCGTCCTGCATATATTGATGAGGTATTTATGCAGACTCATATACAAAAAAGTAGTGGTGAATTTGTTGATGAAAGATCGAGACGTACACACGTGAGTTACATTTTGTTGTTATTTTTCTTTATTTTAGTTATATATTGTACATATGACATTATTTTTGTGTATCAATAATAGGAAGAATTTCAGAGTAGACTTTCCCAAGTCAGATCAGAGGTTGCATCTGGATCATCCCCCATAGATTCTGCAGAGGAAGACAGAATTAGACTTGAAAGTTGGCTTCTTGCAGCAGGTGGCAAGAAGAAAGGTCAAATCTACGGGGTTGGAGACTTGGCTCATAACTTTAAACGTGGTAATACTCTCACCTATAATCAACCTTCGAGTTCCTCTGAGGATTCACCAAGCGTTTTGTTGCTAAAGGAAGAAGTTCGAAATTATAAGGAACACAATGATAAACTCACCGAGCATGTGAAATCATTGGTTAGTATCATTCTTCCTTTCCTTCCTCCTGAAGCACGAAGTTCTGTTGCACAACAATCTCAACAAGTATTGTCGCCACAAGAACCACCAAGGCAAAAGGAACCACCTACGCAACAACAAGATGATGATAATCATTATGCAGATTATTAGGATTATGTTTGTAGTTTTTTGAACAACAAATTACATTACAAGTTCACTTGACTTTTGAATTAGGATCTTTATTTATGTTTCAAGTTTGTTTTGATTTTTAGATATTTCAAGTGGACTTGACTTTATATTATGTTATCTTTTATATGATGAGACTTTAATTATATTATATTTGAATTTGAAATTAAATGTGTGTTGGATATGTTAAATTATACAGGTTTTAAAAAAGGCATTCATTTAAATGTATGAATAGACATTTTGATGGACGTATGATTACATACGGAATTACCTACGAACTGCTGTTCGTGGAAATTACCTACGAACTGTTGTTCGTGAGTATTACCTACGAACTGCTGCTTGTGGGTATTGCCTACGAACTGCTGTTCGTGGATATTACCTACGAACTGCTGTTCGTGGGTATTACCTACGAACTGATGTTCGTGGGAAGTACCTACGACCTGATGTTCGTCAGTATTACCTACGGCCTGCTGTTCGTAGGTATTACCTACGGCCTGCTGTTCGTGGGTATTACCCACGGACTGCTGTTACCCACGAGTTCATATTTCGTAGGTAAATTACCGACGCCAACATTACATACGAATTTTTCTCCGTGGGAAATCCGTAGGTAATGCTGATTTACCTACGGATTTCTGCTTTTACATACGGATTTTGTCCGTAGGTAAATCGCTTTTTTTTTTAGTGTCAATTAGATTTACCCAATATTTTTTAGCTAATAAATTAATTTTTCAACTTAAAACTTATAATTAAAATGTATCAATTAGTAACTAGCTTATCAACAAAAATTAACTTAAGTATAAATTAACTTATCAGATATCTTTTATTATAAATCTATGAAAAAACACACCCTCGACCCATTTCTAAATTGATTTTTCTCTTCTTTTCTCTACTAAAAATCGCGTCCTACAGAGTTTTCTATTTTTCTAAGTAATAAATTTTATAACGTTATTCAAAAGCTGATATATATATATATATATATATATATATATATATATATATATATATATATATTATATATATATATATATATATATATATATATATATATATAAATTTAAAAGTGATATATGAAGTTTATAATTATTACAAACTATTTCTAATACAAATAGTTTAAAGTTATTAGAATGATATTAAATATAATTATGAATAATAATAATAATAATTAAATATTATAAGACTACGTTAACATAAAACCGACATTAAAGATTAACCTTAAAATAAAACATTTTTCACAAGTGCTAAAAAAAAATACTCCAATGCAAATATTTACAAAAATTTATATGGATAAAAATAATTAAATTTAATAATTGAATATAAATTAATACTAAGTGTTATAGTCATTTAAAATTAATATTAATTATTTTTTCTTAAATTTTATTTTTGGAATTAAAATTATTCTTTAATCATTCTTGACACATTTGGAATAACCTCCCAAGAGGTTGAAAATATTCTTGAGTAAACATTTACTATTTTCATAATAAAATACTCATCTAACCAAATTATTAACACAATTAATTGCATTTGAGAACTCCGTTAACTTTAAATGTTTTCAAGTAATCTAATAACTCATAAAAGGTTTAATTATTTTTTTATCTCTATTTTAAAGATTAAAAGTCACTTTAATTTATTGATTTTCGAAAAGTTTAAGATGTTCCAACCGTTATTTAAAATGATTTAATTTAGTCTTTTTTTTTAAAAAAATTGACTTTAACATAGTTAAATGGATGACGACCTGGCACAATGAAGTACACATGTGTTAGAAAATGAAGTACAAATGTGTTAGAATAGGTGGCTTAAAATAAGAGACGGGTAAATTGTTTCACAAGATTTTCGAAAAACCTCAATAAAATCAATTAATTGATTTATATGCTCAACTAATTATAAAATGCACAACAAACATTTATTAAAAACTAAAATCAGCTGTTATGAGAATTCCACCATTTGATTTTAACACAAAACACTATAAATCAATTTATAAAACAGATATCAAAGTGAAAAGCACAGGAGATTTATATTGATTTACTCTTAACCAAGAGTTATATCTAGTTCTCAGTAAATCACTGAAAATTCACTAAACCAAACGCACAAGGTTTACAAAAGTAGTCAAGAGTGTTGATCTTGAACCGTAAAAGAACATACAACACTCTTAACCACACACAAAATTCAAAAACCCTATTTGAATATGCTTTCAACATAATACAATGAAAAGTTTAAGATTTGAATCACCTGGATTATTACAAATGAAACACAGCAAAAATGTAAACCCATAAACCTTCTTCACATAACAAGAATGATCCAAAAAAACAAATTTAATCTCCAAGAATGATTTAAAACTTTCTATTTTTCTCTCTATGAAAAGTGTCGTTTGAAATGATAAAAAAAATCCTTATATAAGGTAAGAAATATTGTTAAAACAGTTTGATCCTTTATTGAAAATAGTTGTATAAATTAAAAACAGTTTGATTAACATAACAAAATTCCTTTAAAACATTTAATTAATTTCTGAAAATAAATGACTATTTTCTTTAACAGAAGAAATCTATTAAAAATACTTATTATAGTCAGCAGAATTGAATAGAAGTAATTTCAACTAATTAATATATGAATCAACCCTTTATATAGGAGAGAGACACTTGGGGAGCAAGAGTGAGACGGGTAGGGGTGTCATTTGTGAGAAACCTTCTAGAAGGTAGGTAAAAAAAACCCTAAACCTAGATGCACTTGTCATGAAAGGTGAGCTTGAGAGAAGTCCAATTTATGCTAAGTGAACCCTACTTTAGCTTATTCTTCTATTTGGACCTCCAAAGTGAGCTCAATTTGTAACGCTCCTAAAATCTTATTCATATTTATATCATAAAATAAACATAAAACAATAATATCAAAATTAGCATATGTATATATAATAAAATACATCCATCCCATACATTGTATTTCAAAATAATATCTCTTCTCTAGGGAATTTTAATACATAACATCCAGTGTTTCAAAATAAACAAAATACAGCATAAGAACAGGCGATCTCCTTGTCCGACCACTCACTATGGAGCTCTACTGCCTGCAACGTCATCTGCTCCCGTGTAATTACACGATCATCACAGTTTTAAGAAAGCAAACACAAAACAAAACACAGGGTAAGCTAGATATTTATAAAACTTTAAAACATGAAACTTGATATTAACGTAAACCATCAAATATTCACACATTTCACAATTCCCTCAAGTGTCATTCATTTCACATAATCCATCAAGTGTCTATCAACAATTTCAATATTTCTCTTTCTCACGTCAGACTTCCACTGACTCATCACACATAGACACTTGACACTACTTCCGGAAGACTCGTGCGTTGAACTTAGCATCCAGAGACCTGCACCTGTCATACCACACCACTGTGAAATCCACACAGGGTCGCTGTGAAATCCACACAGCCATGCACATACATAATCTCAATATCATCACTCTCCCGGTATGACAGGGTTAATTCATATAACAGGTCAAGTTAGTTATCTTTCAAACAACTTACCCATACATATGAACCTCCTTCGACTCTCAACAACTGAATAACTTCATCTATGTGATTCCATTATATCAGCAGAGTCAGGATCGTCTCATTCACAGGATACTCACTGATCAATACACTCTAATACCAATCTCAACACGGTATTTCCTTTCCTGAAAATACTATGTCTTGATCACAATTTCACATTCATCCAGTACATCATACCACACGTAAAAGCACAATTCCATCATATAATATTTTGAATCTTTTCTTAAACAATCCCAATCACAGAAACAATCATACCAAAGTTCAGATTTTCGAATATCATATGCATTTCACCTTTCAATCTCAAACAATTTCAAAACGACACTAAAACAGGGGATTTCGAAATTTGCATTAAAACCGGCGATCATGTCGCCCCACACATAAAAACAGAGCATCGTGCAAGAAAGTTTGAAAATCGGCGACCACGTCACCCCAACTTCAGAATCTTCTAGCCTACGGTTGTTATTGAAAATAAAGCTAGCTTCCCTTACCTGGACGTGCGTAAAATCTCACTAAGAGCTCCAAACCCACCGAGACTTAAGGATACCCGAGCTCTGTTTTAAGGCTTTGATCAGAAAACTCGCAGGGCACAACGTCAGGAATCCAGGGGCAGTCGCCGATCTTCGACTGGTACGCTAGGACGTCTAAACGCAGGGAGAAGGAGAGGAAGGAAACAGGGAACCGAAGCTAACTCACTCAATCACTCTCGAACCACAGCAACGTCCACTGTCTCTCAGGAGTGAGTTTTGAATCTAAACCAACTTGCCCAGAAATGCCGCTGCCACCGCCCACTCTACAGGAAGCTTGCGTGCACACTTCCTTGAACAGTATGACCACGTGGGTCTCTGCGCATACCAACTCTGGGTCACTTACCATACCAACTCTCTGATGCTAACTATTCTAAAACACCCTTTCTGTCTACGTGTCGCGCATGCAGGACGTTCTCATGCTGGGAGCCTAGGTCCCACCTTATCTGTGTGAAACATGACATCGCGCGATAACCATCCACCGATGACTGCTCGCGCGATGACCATGCCTTTCATACCGGCGATGACTGATGCCTCTCATACCGACGATGACTGATGCCTCTCATACCGGCGATGACTGATGCCCCTTCCTGACGGACGACTGATTCCTCACCCTGGAAGACGACCGATGTCCGATGTCTCTCCATCTGGCAGACAACCGATGTCTCATTCAGAAAGACGACCGATGTGTCTCCCATCCTGGTTGATGACCGATGTTCCTCTCATCCTGTTGGCGATCTCTTATCGCCTTTGTGTGTGACGAGGACACATCGCCTCACTCTGGTCACCGATGTCACATCGTCACACCCAGCTGACGGCTCGTCCTCCCATTCCTCTAAGTCTGTGGTATCACTCCCACATGACTCGGTGACGTCGGTAGCTTCTCCTTCCCGAGGACAGGTCGGTACCAACTCCTCACGCGCCAATGCATGCAACACTAAGGACAATCTCTTATGTCCCAGCATAGAGTTTCGCATACATAGCGTATCTAAGGTGCAAATCACACCTTAATACGTGTGATTTTTGGAACCCCCCTATGGTCCCCCGACCGACCTCTACCAGCTGACCTCAGACCTTGGGCGACGTCCGAGGTCTGACCACCATGAAACTTCTATTACAAGCTCTTTTTATTTTAAATAATAACATCTTCAGAAATTATTTAAATATAACACTTTTATTCCAATTAAATTTTTTCTAGGTCCTTACACAATTTATTTACAAAAATTTGTCTTGTAAGAAGACCAAAAGAAACAACATTTGATGCTCTGGTCTGTGTCCAGTTCTTCTTTCGTTGAGGTCCTTCCAATATTTGGTGGAACCTTGTCTTATATGTTGAGATGACTGATCAAAGTGTGAAGTGTCTCTTGTGCCCTTGGTCATCTACTTGACTAATTGGATTGTATCATGCCCCCAGCTGGAAAGAATTTGACCTCAAATTTAGAACTCTTGTAAATAACATAGTTAATATAATATAAAGTATTATATATATTATAATATGAGTCATATATCATAATATAAAGTCACTGTCATATCCTCACCAAATACCACAGCTTACCAAATATCATGTTTGCAGTGCACGCAGGCGCTGTCAAGTGTGTGTTAGTCACAAAGGAGTGTTAATAAAACATTTTCCTATTTTTTTCCTTTATTTAAGTAGAGAAAGTATGGAAGATAGTCTGGTAGATGTTTATTATCCGTAATGTCATCGATATTCCAGTCGCCATAATCGATGATGTGGAATATTTTTTATTACATAATCTATCTTCCACTGCAATAATAATCGACGTTGGTTATTTCTCAAAGAGAACACTCCTTCACTTGGTGGTTTTCTCAGAGTGAACTTTGTTCAGCAGCTTCACCATCGCATCCAACTCCCTCTGCGAGCTTCCACCATTCCCAACTGCCCGCAGCGCCGCGTCCCTCAACTCTTCAGCCTTCACCCTCTCCTTCGTTCTCCCCAAAGCCTTCTCAATTCTCTTCCCCAACTCCCTAACCTCTGGAAGCTTCTCACCTTCAGCACCACGAATCCCCATACCCAACTCATCCACCAAGAGCCTCGCGTTTGCGTACTGATCCGCACCCATCGGCCACGTCACCATCACCACCCCCGAAACCAACCCTTCCAAAACCGAGTTCCATCCACAGTGAGTTAAAAACGCCCCCACCGCGCGGTGGCTCAGTATAACCAACTGCGGTGCCCACCCCTCTATCAAAAAACCCCTCCCCCTCACTCCCACCCGATCCATGAACCCACACGGCACCTTACCCTGCTCCTGCGCCACCGATCGCGCGTCTGGAACCCCAACCGACAAAACAAAGTTGACCCCACTGAGTTCCAAAGCACGCGTCAACACCTCCATCTGCGAACTCGTGAGAATCGTAAGGCTCCCGAAACACACATAGACAACCGAACACTCCCCGCACGAGTCCAGCCATTCAACAATGTCCTTTCGCGAAACGGCGCTGTTCCCGCCACGCTCTTCCGGTTCGGTCGAACCGTTTGGAATCGGTAAAACCGGGCCCACCGCCCAGACTCTTTTATGTCCGAGTTCTTTCTTCATGTGGTCTATGTGAACTTGTTCCAACTCGGTGAACGTGTTTAAAACGACGCCCCAGGAGTCGATGTTGAAGAGCGTGTTCTCTCGGTGAAACTCCCATTCGGGTCCTCCTCTTTGGCTCCCGGTGAACAGGTGCGTGATCTGCCACCAAGGATAAACCGGGGAGTTGGGAAGGTAGGGGAATGAAACTGCGGAATTTGGGTCTTGGGGGTTGTCATTTTGCGGGACGTCGCGCCATAGGGAGTGGGAGAGCGAAAGCGCGGAGGCGCCGGAGGGGGAGAAAACAAGGCGCGGCACCTGGAGGTCAAGTGCGAGGAGGAGGGTCCAACCGAGAAAGAAATCGGAAATAACAGCTGAAGGGGGAGTGAGCTGGGACTGGGCCCACTCCACGATTAACGGGTGGTGGTGGTGGCGCATGAAGGTGATGATGCCGACGAGCATATTTATGTTGGGGTTTGAAAAGTGAGGTTCGGGAAGGAGTAGGGTTTGGAGAAGAGGAGAAAAGTTTGTTGGGAGCAAGGGATGGGTTTTTGGGGTGACAACAACGGTGACTTGAACGCCGCGAGAGACAAGGGCCTTGGAGAAGTCCAAGAGGGGGATCAGGTGTCCTGAAGAAGGGAATGGGTAAGCCAGCACGTGAGCTCTTGCTGTAGACATGTTTCGACTTTGGTGTGTATAAGTGTGAGTGATGACGATGATGGATGGTTGAAATAGAATGAAGGAAAGTGGAAGAAAGGCATATGCTGTAGACATGTTTCTGTATTTTATATATATATATATATGTATATATATATATATATATATATATATATATATATATATATATATATTTATATATATTTTTATTTATTTATTTTTTTTTTTTCTGTCACATCAAAATTTGTATTCATGTGGTTTGTCTCAAATATAAATTTTCAAACTAAAAACATTCATTTTGCAACCTGGAAAACTAAAAACATTCATTTTGCTAGGTATCCGGGTGGCAATGCGGGCTGGCTCGTCCCACATAAGTCCGTCCCGTACTTGGTCCGTAAAAAGCGGACCGGGTTAGTCCGCCCCGCAGAAAATCTGTGGTCTAATTTTTCTAGCCCGCCCCGCATAAGGGTTGGTCCGCGGGCCAGCCCGCATAAGAAATATTTTTAAAATAAAATACTTTTTTTGAATAAAAATTTGAATTTTTTTTTATTTAAATGTATTAGGTAAATGGTTTCATAATATTATTTTCACGAGACATGCATAGTAAAATGTTATTAAAAATTTCGAAATGTGAAAAATGAGAATACATAAAGAAAATATGGGGATGTAGAAAAAAAATTTATACATTTTAAAATTATACGGATTATGCGGGCCAACCCGCCCCGCCCCGCCTCACACTTAGCCCGTACGGGCTACGGATTATGCGGGGCGGGCCTAAGCGGGCCAATGGGTTGAAATATGCAACCCGCCCCGTGTTATTTTTAGCGGGCCATGGGCTGACCCGGCCCACTTTGCCACCCCTAACTAGGTATAATTACTTTTTTACTGTCAAAGTACTACTACAAGTATTTGGAAATTTATTTAATAAAAAAGTTATTATTGTATAGGACAAAGAGATATTATTGCCAACAAATATTTTTTGACTTTTAAAGTTTTATAATAATTAAATATAATTAAAATATTAAGTTGTTAGATAACTATAAACTAATTTTGTACGGTCAAAATATTAGTTCACATTTATTTAGGAAAATCAATTTCTTGAAGTTTTATTGTTTTAGCATTAAAAATGTTATTAGCTTTATACTGTACATGAAAAATGTTTTTTAATTATAGGTAAATTGTATTATGGTGCTACGACTTAGTTTTAAAACAATTATGTTAGAGACATAAGATTTCAATTAAGACTTCGATTTCCATTAAAGTTATGCTAGTATTTCACGATTTCTTTTAATTGAAGTATTTTTAAACAGAATAGTGAGGAGTTAAGATAATTTTGCTTAAAATTTTAAATTAGGGTTAATTAATATTGTGTCACCCATGCATAATTTCTGCTTATTAATTAAAAAAAGTTTGAGAATTGAAAGACTAAAAAATTTTAGGGTTTAAAGTTTAAGGATTAGGACAAAGGGTTCAAGGTAGAGTGATTAGAGTTTAGGTTTTAGAATTTAGAGTTTTAAAATTTGAGAGGTTAGAGGTTAGAGTTTAGAGTTTATGTTTTAGGGTTTGAGGAGTTTAAGGTAGAGTGATTATGGTTTAAGTTTTAGAATTTAGAGTTTTAAGATCTGAGGGTTAGAGTTTAGAGTTTATGTTTTAGGGTTTGAGGGGTTTAGGTATTGGAAGTAGGGTTATGGTTTAGGGTTAGATCTTATGATTGATAGTTTAGGGTTTAAAACTTAGGAGTTGAAACTTGCATAATATAGTGTACACTAATTGTGAATATAAGTAATGAGAATGGAAAAACTTAGATTTGTAATAATGTGTTAATTATAATTATTTGTAAATTACAATATTACCTACATTGTCATCACATAAATCAGGTCAATGACATGCAAGTATATTAAATAAAGAATATAACAAAGTGAAAGTTCATTTTAATAAATGCATGGTTCGTTTACAAAATGACTACATTTTATTGTTGATACAAGAATTTGCTCTTATTGTGTCCATCTCTATAGTAAGAGCATTTTTTTTGGTTTGTTTTGATCAAGTTGGTCCACTTCGTTATGGATAAGTGTAGTTGTTGGTCTGCCATATTCCTTACGTCTCATGTGAGGGTCTGGAATGAAATTCGGTCTAGTATAAGCATACCATCAATCTTCATTTTGCATTGGATGAGATTGGACCTTATAAGCCTTATAAATATTTTGGAGATTGTGAACTGGATGAACAAACATTGTCAGTTACAAATAACAATAGGAACAAACAATGATAATATGAGGATAAGGGAGGCAAAGAGCTTGAAACACCCCAAAATCACAACAATTCATTTAATTTGATTGAGAATGACATAGGTCGATGTCAGAGATGGGAATTGGTTATCTTCTGAACATCAAATTCTAAATTTTCTTGATTATACACATGACACATTACAGATTGTTGCTCAATTTTCCTTAGTAAAGTTGCAATATCTTCAAGAAAATGATAACTTGCTCCTAGCATACGTGTTGCCTTGGTCCCTTGTTCAAAAAATCATTAATTCGTTCTTTCAAAGGTTGTCTTAAAAAGAGCACACATGGGTAATGATCATGCTCCCTTCAAAATAGAATTCATATATATATATATATATATATATATATATATATATATATGTATGTATGTATGTATGTATGTATGTATGTATGTATGTATGTATCTTTTCTGCTTTGATAGGCGTGAGTCCACTTTTCTAGTGCTATTTGATCTATCCACAAAGTGTTAGGATGTTAGACGATCTATCACCCATCAAACGGTCTTGTAACATGAGAGTCTATATGTTTTGATGATAACAAACACTATAAGGTATGTTAAGATGTCTAACAGAGCTACTAAGTGTGCATATTCAGTTGAATACCAGTAAGACGTTTTAAGTTGCTTAAGCTTACCAAACTTTATAACAAGTGTAAGATGATACTGGTGAATATGATACATTAGACAGTCTATCAAGACATTCCCAAAGAGTAAACATGTTAGAAGATCTACAGTCTAAGACGATCTCTGAAGACTCAAATATAAAAGATCTTGACAAACGCTCTACACACTAGACGCTTCTAAAGTATGATGTGTCAGAATGAAGTGTTATCTTGAACATATTAGATGATCCTACAACATTTAGAAGATCTCATCAGAAGATCTTAACAAGAAAGATGAGCAAGACTCACTAGAAGATCTTACCACAAAAAGATCTTTTAGGTAGTCTAGTAAAGATACATCAGACGATTCAATCTTCGTCTTAGCACTGAACAAATTTATAACTGCTTATATGATAAAAAGATAACATTTAAAGAAGGAAAGTTATCCAAAAAATAATAATTCAAAAGAGAAAAGACGCGTCAGATGATCTCACAAGAATGGATCAGACGATTTCAATAAGAATGTCTCGTCTAACGATTTCACAGAACTGGATCGGACATTCTTGTAAGAAGATATCATCAAACAATCCTAGTGCTTCTGGATACGTTAGAAGATCTTATCAGACGATCACTATAAGAAAAAAGAGTTTTAACGGAGGTTATTTAGCGGAGGTTAATATAACCCTAGGAATTTATTTAATTAACGGAGGTTCTTTTAACCTTCGTTAAGTTCCAAAGGTTAATCTAAAACCTCAATTAAAAAACGAAGATTTTTTTAACCTTCTTTAAATTGTAAAGGTTTATTTCAAAACCTCAACAAAATAACGGAGGTTTAACCTTCATTAAATTACAAAGTTTTATTTTAAAACTTCAGCAAAATAACGAAGGGTTTTTTAACCTTTGTTAAATTCCTAAGGTTTATTCTAAAACATCAGCAACATTACAGAGGTTTGTTTAACCTTCATTAAATTTCAAAGGTTTATTCTAAGACATCAGCAAAATAATTGAGGGTTTTTTAACCTTCGTTAAGTCCAAAG
The DNA here is from genome assembly GCA_013389735.1 of Phaseolus lunatus. Classification (NCBI taxonomy): domain Eukaryota; kingdom Viridiplantae; phylum Streptophyta; class Magnoliopsida; order Fabales; family Fabaceae; genus Phaseolus; species Phaseolus lunatus. The sequence goes on along the minus strand of CM023867.1, from coordinate 39,847,523 downwards.
ATTTATTCTAAAACCTCAGTAAAATTACGGAGGTTTTTTTAACCTTCATTAAATTCCAAATATTTATTGTACAACCTCAATAAAACACTCTAGTTTTTCAAACTTCAATAAATAAATACAATTAAATATATTTATAAATAAATAATTAAAAAATATATTTTTTTAATATATTTTATAACTAAATTCTCTAAAAGTGTAACTTCACATTGCAAATAAGTTTTCTAAAGTTTCAAAAATTTATTTTAAAATCTTAGTAAAATAACCTTGGATAATAAACTATTTCAACAACTAATTTTGGATAATAAGTATTTCAAAAGTGTTTGTATATTTATTACAAATGATGGTAGTTGGTTTATATAATTCCTAGTTTTTTTTTTTTTTTGTTACGAGCTTATACTTCAAAAAACCTGACTTATTTTGTTTTAGCTTTGACGTACGTATATTTTATGTGCAATTTTAGTTTTAGTTATAATTGTTAACATTTAATTTTCATAATTTTGAAATATTTTAAATTAAGGTCTTTATTTTAAAATGCATCCAATAATTAATTCATTGTGAAAGTGAGAAGTGATAAAGTTAATTTCTCTTTACAATATGTTCTTGCAATCTTTGAAGCCCTCGTAGCCAAAAACACACATGGCTTTGAAGCCCACATCTGATAGATAATGCAATTATTTAGGATATATAAAACAGTGATAAACACTAGTTCCCAAGTTGGGGCAATAAGGTGATGGAAGAAGCAATATTTGAGTAAGAAGAAGATAGTGCCTTATTTAATGTTTCTTTTCCTTAGATATAATAGACATAAGTGTGATTGAATTGTGATTCCTTACTAGGACTGTCGTCGGCAGCCATTGAGCCTGTGCTAGAGAGCAGTGTGTCTACGGTGGAAGAGAGAAGTCAAGAAGATCATTAGAGATGGTGGAAAAAGGGGTTGAAGGTTATTTCAGATGACAAGTCATTTTACAAAATTTTTGAAACTCATGGTATTTTACGGAGGTTTTGAAACCCATGGTATTTTACGGAGGTTTTGAAACCCATGGTATTTTATGAAGGTTCTTAAACCCATGGTATTTAACAGGGGTTTTGAAAGACTTTTCTTGAGGTTTAAAAAAAACTGCACATGCTTATAAGAACATCAAATGGTCACTGAAGATTGCACACATGAGATGACATAATTGTCTTCTACTCGTCAGACGGTCTACTACATTAAGGAAGTGTCCATACTTATTCTTTACATTATTAGAATGTTTTGTGACACTCCATGCTTGTTTTCGAGTCTTATTTGATATTCCTAAATAATAGAAAACATTATTTTCAAATAAGATTAATGGTTAAATGTTTTCGGATAGTTTTTGTATTTGAGAATGTAACATAGAGAAATATGAAAATCTCAAATACCATGTGCTTCAATGTTTTGTGAATGAAAAAGACTTTCCATATTGATCATAAAGGTTTTTTAATACATCTGTGCATTCACAATTAAGTTTAAGATTGTATTAGAAAGCTTTTACATGAACATTGTATTAATTGGAAACCTTCAAAAAACAAAGCATGAGCCTTTTCTATATAGAAGAGTTTTTCAAAATATATTTAGTGAAAACATATCTAGGCTAAATATGATTACATTAGAACGTTCAAATTTTATATCAACTTGGAAAGAATTTGAAATTGCACTTATAGTGAAATATCTGAGAAAAGAAAGTATCAATAATTCAAGAATTTTATAAGAGATATTGTTTTAGTGATATCCATGATTTATTCTGTTAATTATAATGTTCATTGATACTGATATTAATTGAACCCAAAAATTGTCAAAAGAACATAAAGACACAAATAAAGCTGAAAGCCAAATTTTCTTATTAAGCATCTAATAAGAAGGAGATGAAACTGATGAGCGAGATTTGTGCAAATCAAGAGTGAAGTAATATCAAGGAGATACAAATGAAGATATTCAGAGATAAAGATTATTTGAAGCGCATAAAAGTGGTAAAACGCATTGAAGACACATATATGAACTTTTCTTTATGCGTGTTTGATACGAAGAAGGAAATGAATAATGTTGAAGAGAAGATATTCAAGTAAAGAAACATTTAATCCTCAACAATCAAAGTTTATTAAGATAAAGAAACTCTTTGAGGAACAAAAAGTTATTAAAGACATGTAGATTTCATCGAAGACAATATTTCCATATTGAGCATCTAATATGTGGAAGATGATGAACAATACAAAATAAGGAAATATTCAAGTGTAGAATTGATTCAAGCTTGAACATTGGATTAAGTACATTAAAGAAAGAATTTGAAAAGCTTATAATGATTCAAGAACTCACAAATTGCATCAGAGTTGAAGTTTCCATTTCAAGCATCTAGTGCATAAGAAGAAGAACAACGTGGCAAATTTGAGTAGATATTTTAGTGAAAAAGATTAAAGCCTCAAAATTCAAATTTAAAAAGTATAAGGAAATAATTTGAAATGCCTTACATGCTCAAGACACACAAAGATCAATCAGAGCAATTGTTTCTATATTGAGTGCCTAATAACTATATGGAAGAATGAAGAACAAAAAGCTTCAATGGTCACATTTCTTAAGACTATATAAGGACCTTGAAGTAATAACAAGAACATGAACGAATATTCAAAGTGTATAAAAATACTTTAATAGTTGTTTATTAAGAATAATGCTATATAGTTTACATATGCTTACAAAAGTGAATTTGTGAGATTGGATTGTGAGCGAAACCATTGTAAATCCTTCACAATGTGAAATCTACCTTTAGAGTTTTCATTATTCTATTATTAGAAAGGTTTTCTTATTGTTAAGAGGTCTTAATCTCAAGGGGAGATTGTGATTGGTTGCCTGGAGAGCTAGAGAATATTTGGTGTATCTGGAGAGGTAGAGAATACTTGGTGACCTGCAAAGGTGTAAGAATACTAGGTGACCTGTAGAGGTATAAGAATAATGGGTGACCTGAAGAGCTGTAGAATACTTGTGTACTTGGAGAGTTAGAGAATACTTTTTGAAAAGCTTTTGAGCGAGTTGTTTGAGGGGGACTAGACGAAGCACTTATTGTTAGGTGAACCAGTATAAATCTCTGCCTACTTCTCTCACTTTACTTTTGTGTAGACGTTGCTTTTAAGCTTTTGATACTCCGCGAATTGAGTTTTGGCTCCATTCAACCCCCCTCTTCTGGAGGCAATTGAACCTTTACAAAGATGCCTAACAAAATTCAGCTTGCATAACAGATAACTTGGCTTGAAGAGTGGGCCAAGCTTCTAACCATAACCTTAACATGGTACCCAAGTGAGGGTTTTCCAAACCTAATTAGGGCTCCTTTCTCCCCAGGGTTAGGTTATTTAACCTAATCTATTTGGCCTAAATACAAGGGATAAAAGGAATTTCTATGCTACTTGGCCCAAAAATACAAGACCTAATATAATTCCCACACTACTCTGTACAATTATTTTACAAGGCTAAGAAGAAGGAAGATTCTTCAAACAAGGGTGCTTCCCTCCAATAAGGTTCCATCTTCTTTAGTCTTTTTAGCCCAAGATGTGGTGGATGGATGCTTCGTCATCACCGATGATTGACAAGACGTTTAACTAGAACCATATATGTGATGTTATCAATCCCTTCTCCTACCTTCTTTAACATCCTTAGAAGGTTCAAGAACAACAAATGTGGTAGATTGAAGGAGAGACCAACAAGGAGATGATAAATGACAAACCATGGAAAGGAGCAATCTCCACAATAGATGATAGATGATGGATGGCCAATCTCCACAATCAAATATGCACCGGAGAACAATACAAAAAGCAATTAACCAAAATTACGTAAAATATATGAGATGTAGATTACAAATTATGTACTATTGAACTAATAAAAAATGAATGTTCTTCCAAAATTGTCCAACCGGACAATTCAAGATTCTATACAATTATTGCCAGTACAATCTCCATTGCTTTGTATATAAACTTTAGTGTGACATACGAAAAATTTTACAATTAGAGAAGTACTACACACAAAAAAATGTATTAAACCTCAAACGGGAAATTAAGAATTTCTTAATGAACTTAAGTCTAACAAAATTTAGGCAACATAACATTTAAAACATGAACTTTCTAAAACAGAATAATATTTGTTGAGGGTCAAACACCCCTAGACCCAATACCAACACATATCATGCCTAAAATACATCCAATCTAATATAAATTAATGAAGTCAAACTTAATAATTCCATATTTGAACACGTCAATCCCAAATTCAAAGTGCTAAATCAATAACATATAAATACAACTCATTAATTTTCTTAATCTCAAGCAAATAATCAACAATTCCATTTACAATAATACTATATAAATTAGATTAAACTTCGGAATAGTTTTTCCTTACCAAAAATTGTTTGAGATCTAATTAATAAGAAAAAAATAATTTGAAAACCTTTCATAATCTACATACTTACAAGATTTCCACCATATCAATCAAAATCATAAATTAAAGAACTAAATTAGTTAAAAAAATCAAAATCATTAACTAGTATGATTGAACGTAAATTATCAACATATAGAATCAAGATATTAAAAATAAATACAACTTAGAATAAAATAAATTATAATCAAATAAAAATGTTGTATATCATGTTATTTTGTAATTGGTAAGACTTGTTTGTAAAAATAGGAGAGTTGATTTTAAAACTAAAGAAAATATTAACAAGGACATGCTTATCGAAGAAAATAAATTGGGGCATGTAAATGAAACTGATTTTAGAAAAGAAAATTATAGTAAAGAATGAAAATAAAGAGAAAGAGTGAAAAATGAACAAACCTGGTGGTGGGGTGTCGCACAGGCAGCTTTCACGGGAGGAGCAAAGAAAGTTATGGTGGTGGTGGCCTAGAGGCACAAGAGGAATAAAGGATGCTACAGTGGTGCTGGTTGGAGGTGGGGGAGGAGGAGATGAGTGGAGTAGAGTTTGGAGATGCAATGGAGAAAGGGTTTGGAAGCAATGAAGAGCAATGGAGAAAGGGAGAAAATGGAGCAAAGGAAACGCAAAACTGAGACACAAAGAAAGAAGAGAGAGCTTAAAGGAGATAAACTCAAAAGTGAGGCGCGGGAAGGATTTTGGATTTTAAAAAACAATAAGAAAAATTAACTTTAGTGATTAACTTTAGTGATGTAAATATTCATCACTAAATATTATAAATATGTCACTATTAATATCTTGTGACAATAATTAAATTGTTACTAGTATTTTTGTCACTAAAATTACATTATATTGTGACAAAAATAATTATCACTGATAATTTTATGTAATAGTAACAATAATACAATATCACAAATATATAAGACAATAGTGATACATTAGTTGTCACTAATAATCCTATGTAAATAGTACTACAAGAAAAAATCAATTTATTTACTGAAGAATTTCGTATACACTCTCCCCCCCTCATTTGGTATTATTTTCAATTATTATTTATGTCTATTTTTAGGATTATTATTGACTCGAAGCCAAGTCCCTTGAATGACCAAAAAAGTTTTAACCATTGCAATAATCAAATTTTGTTGTCATGTTATGATTATTATTATACTTATTAGTATGATTATCAATATTAATATAATTAATAATATAAAAATTATTAATAATATTCATATATTTAATATTATTCAAATATTTAATATAATTCATACTATTAATTTAATTAATATTATTATTATTCAGATTAGATATCTCACGAAAATAACTGTTTCAGTTTTAAATATTCAGAGACATGAGTCTTTGAGTAATGTTGAGAGGTTTAATCCTAGGGTTACATATGTGATGAATTCATCTAAGAAGTCCAAAACAACAATAGTTTCTCTTCAATTTTACTTTAAAAAAATATGTATTTTTTTATAATTTAATTTTAAAAAATCTAATTATCTCATTATAAATCAGGTTAAATATTACTCAAACTTTTATATTCTTAAAAAAATATTTATTTTTCATAATATTTTAATAACATTTATATATTTTAAAATTTTTTAAATTTATAATCTTTTATTTTAATAAATGAGGTTACATTTTTATATCTTTTTAATAAAGTAATACTTAATTATCTTATTTTATTTAACAATAAGCGTTGATTATATATTAACTTAAATATAATTATATTCATATTTTATTATTTATTTAAATATATTATGAGATTCACAATAAAGTAATAATTACAATTAAATAATTTTATATTATATATTATGATGTTAATGACAAACTTCACTGCATATTTTTGTAAAACAACATTGATAAACCTAATTTCAAATAGAATAATTGTATTTTTCTCATAGTAAACCTAAACACTAACATCTTATTCATATCTTAACTCTAAGATATTTGAAGATATACCTTCTTTCAACATATGTGGAGATAACCTACAATTTAAACAATACATGATAACTTATTTAGTTATAACTAACCAAAATTATAAGTTTCAAACTTATTTTTGAATATTTTAACTAGTTATAACTAAAAGTCTACAAATAGAGATTGATTCCTTATCCTCTATATTTATGCATTTATACATAATTACAAACTTTGTACTTAATCATTTATATTTTATAATTATATTTATTTTTAGAAAGAGATAAAATTTAATAAATAGTATAAGTCTATATCATTTATAAAGTATGAAGAAAAAATATTAACATAATAAAAAAAAGAGTGTTAAATTGAAAAGAAAAAATAATTTTTTATTAATTATATTCTTATTGAAAGAAAAATAAATTTATAATATGGTATTTTACATTAATAAATAATTATTTATAACATGTATATTTTTTTATTTTTAATAAAAATTTAGTGACAACTTAAAAATAGTCACAAGTAATATACAAATAGTGACAACTTAAAATATAGTCACAAGTAATATACAAATAGTTACGATTTTTTTTTTATCAGCAAGATGCAAATAAATAAATAGAATCACTTAAAGGGTGATCTAACCCTCATAGTGACAACTTAAAATATAGTCACAACTAATATATAAATAGTGACAAATTTTATATATAACACTATTAATTGCATTATCACAAAATAAAAGTACTAACTTATGAAAAAGAAAATCATACATTTAAATATAAAATAACATAAATTTAATAATTTTTTTTAAGAATGAATTTATGACATATTATTATTGATACAAAATATTGTTAGAATTCTAAAGTGGTATAGTGAAAATAATGAATATCTTTCATTTAAGGGTTTTGAGTTCAAATCTAAACTAGAACAATTTTTTTTTAACTTTTTGTGACAAATTAAAAAAATAGTCACAATTTTTATACTTATCACTGTTAATTATATTATCATAAAATAAAAATAATGTTAACTTATAAAAAATTATAAATTTAAAATAAAATAAATTTAATATTTTTTTTACCACTAATATAAATACATGTACTTGTAAATTTTTTATTAAGTATATAAAAAAAAATTTATAACACATTATTATTGAGACATATTTTAACAAATTAATAATTAATAATTTATCATTGATTAAAATAACTATTAATTTATAAATATTTAATAAATTTATATTAATTATATTCTTGTTATAAAAAAGATTATTATATATTTTTTAGTAATTATTTATCATATGTGTTCTTAATTTTTTAATATAATTATTGTAACATTTTTTAATTTTGTTACTATTATGAATAATATTTGTGACAAGTAAAATGAGTAGTCACAAATAATAGATAAATAGTGACAAATTTATCTTTATCACTAATTTTAATATATTTATTGTGAATTTTTTTTTAGTTTATCACTATTATAAATAATATTAGTGACAAGGAAAAAAATAGTCACAAATAATATATAAATAGTGACAAATTCTATATTTATCATTAACCTTTTGTCACTAAAACTATTTTTTCTTATAACGATTTTCGTAAATAATCGTCGTCTATCTCAAATGCCAACATTTTAGACTTTGTTTACCTAAAAACCGTATTTTATTGCAACATTTGAGGCGATGGGTCTCCTTAATGATTGTCGTTATGCTTTCCTTTTATATAGGCCTCGAACTTTCGGCTAAGAAGACAAACAAAGATCAAGCCTTACTGAAGAGATTGTAAAGTCTTATTCTTCTTCTTAGTCTTGTAAAAATTGTATAGAGTAGTTAGGAAGTATCGAGCCGTGTATTTTGTGCCAAAGTAGAGTAGGGTGTAAATAAAAAAGAAAGTAAAGGGTAAAATAGTAAAAGAATGGTGCAAATAGAAATGTATGCAAGGAAGGACTCAAATGAAAGCTTGCCACTTGTCACTCTCCCAATGAGAGAATTTGCACCAATAAGGTGGTGACACTTGTCACACTCTCATTTGAGAGGTTTTGAGAGACTTTTTCTTATAAATAGGAGTCTCTTGTACATGTTTTTAACTCTGATTTGAGTAGTGAAATGTTGTCTAATTTGTGAGACAATTTTACTTGTTCAAAGTTCTCTCTAAATTTGTCTTCTTGTTAGACAATTTTCTAGACTTTTTCTAATAGTGTTGGGTCAACCTCACTCTAGAAACTAAGTGTTGACCTAACCTCACTTAGATTCACCGTCATAATTCTCATCTCTTCCAAAATTTTTACAATTTTTCATGCTTTCACAATATGATTCATCAATCGTAGAAGATATTCAAATCAAAACAATAAAGAATAAGATCTACAAATGAAGTTGCAAGTTAGGATGATATCACTACGTTTACCAAAAAACTGTAATATTTTGCAATACTTTAGGCGACAAGTCTCCTTAATAACCATTCTCTATAATTTCTTTTTATATACAAACGACTATTTTACTTATAATTGACGTCTATATATTCATAGTAATTTCAAAAATATCACAATATTTAAATAGATAACTCATATTTATAATTTCTTTTTATATACAAACGATGATTTTACCTGTAACCGTCGTTTATACAGTAATTTCAAAAATATTACAATGTTAAAATAGATAACTCATATTCATTCTATGGAGTGTCATCAGTATTTTTATATTAGTGTAGTTTTTTTTTTTTGGTTTACTTGCTAGTTCATTCACGTTTTTAGCATATTGTGTTATTGGTTTTATATTTCGATTCAGGTGCGGGTCACTCTTGATGATAGAGACAAAATTTCATTTGAGTATTACATGTGCGGGACTCGCTATTCATTGTTGGTGAATTAAAGTGTGCATGAGATTTGGGAAAATGAGCCTACGGAAAGCAAACAGAAAATATCATGTTCAGATATTTGGTTTACATGCGGGGCACCATTTATTACCAATTTTGGAAAAAGAGGTGGGGCCCACAGTTGTGCGTGAATTGGTACATTGAAATTGCATGCAAAGTGGAAAGGGAAGTCCACATCAAACAAAAAGGCGAAAGAGCAAAAACGAGTCCCACACTTTTGGGTACCTTTTATTCCTTGTTTTTTATTCCTCATGTTTCTTCTTCCACCTCCATAGCCTTTTTAGACATATAGGTTAGATAAAAAGAGCATATTGTTTTTAAATAATATTTCTTTGGTAAGAAATGTTATTTTTTCTTTTACACCTACTAGATTATAAAATCTAGAAGATATGTTTAAATCTAAAAATATTTTTTAGATTTATAATATAAAATATATATTATGGTAAGACGTGTTATGGATTGAAATCTGATAATATTTTGCAAATTATATAATTTAAAAAATATTTCTAAATTTGATAATATTTTGCAGATTATATAATTTGAAATATATATTGTGACAGAGAGTGTTACGAATTTTTCAATACCTTACACAAAAATAAATTAAAGAAAATAAGCAAATAGAAAATTTTAACATATACTAAGAAGGATAGGATTGAAATAAAAAAAATACATGGAAGTGTTGGAAGAATATATGGAGGTGGAGGGAGAATTCGGCTTTATTCCTTCATGTATCAATTGCTTTTAGAGCCCTCATGTTAATTTTCTCAACCCCCACATTTTACTATTTTCACCATGCATTTTATATCTACATTGCGTCTGAAAGCCTGGACCCATTCAGCTGGCGCAATACTTTTGCTACTACTATTTCATTTTATAACCCACCAACTCTTACACACACACACACACACATATATATATATATATATATGTTATATACTTTAAAAATTAAAAAAAATCAACAAATACATAATCTCTCTTGACTTTTAGAACTATGTGATCTCTTGACTTTTAATTCTTTTGAGATTCACTTTTCTAAAAAACCCAATTCAACTTGGAAAAACACATGTCACCCTAGCACCCTTCCTAAAAAATAAACAATTTTAACACTAGTGCAAATAACATCTTTTACAACGACATATTAGGTTAGTTAAATGAGAACCGGTATAAACAAAAACTCAATGATATTTTTGTAAATATTTGGAACATATTACATCGGTTGAATAGAGGAACCGATGTTGTATGCCCTACTCAGAGCAAAAAAAAAAAGTTTTTCAAAAATTTTATCTCTTGAATTACATATAACACCGGTTGGATATAGCCACCGGTGTTATATGTAGTTCCCAGTTTAAAAAAATTAAAAGTTTTTAGAAAGAACATAATGTGAGTTCATTTTAAGATTGCACATTTTATGGGTTACTCTTTCGTTTATGATTTTTGAGATTATCAATTATGGTGAGAAACCCAAAGAAGATTTCCATTGGACATGAACTTAATCAAGTGGTTAAGTAAGTGTGAAGGTTCACTTCTAGAGGGCAAAGAGAAAACACAAATATGGTGATGATGATGATGAAGGTGCGGAAATAAAGGACATAAAAAGAGACATAAGATGAAGAAGAGAATCAAATAATAATGAATAAAAGTATGGAAGAATGACGTAAGAAAAAGGAAAGAAAAACAAAAATATGAAGAGATTAAGAGATGCATATGGAATATGAATCACGCCACTTGGAGGGGGAGGAGTGATACAACCCAATTAGACAAGGAGATGACCAAGGACACAACAAACACTTCACAATTAAGTTAGTCATCTCAGCATCCAAGACAGGGCCCCATCAAACTTCAAAAGAACCTCAGCAGAAGAAGAACTGGACATAAAAGCTAGAGCATCAGATGTTCTTTCTTTTGGTCGTTTTAAAAGACAAGTTTATGTAAATAATTTGGACTCACTTTGGGGATCCAAATAGAAGAATAAGCTAAAGTAGGGTTCGCTTAGCATAAATTGGGCTATACTTAGCAGAAATTGGGCTTGTGTCAAGTCCACCTTTCATGTCCAAATATAATTGTATTTTTCTCTTTGCCCTCTAGAAGTGATCCTTCACACTTACTTAACAACTTAGTTAAGTTCGTGTCTATCGGGAATCTTCTTTGGGTTTCTCACCATAATTGCTAAATCAAAAACCATAAACAAAGTGCAATCCATAGAAATGTGCAATCCTAAAATCAACTCACATCATGTGGTATTCAAAGCATGGTTTTAATTGTGCTTATGTTTTCTGAGTTGATTTTCTGCTTTAAAATTTGATAGGTTATTCCTCATGACCATTTGTTCTTCTTAAAATATGAGGTAAAAAGGTGGCGGAAGCTATGGATAATATGGGTCAAGGATGGCTCATATAGAGCTATGGGTTCCTTGTAGGTGCATGAAAGGTATGGAGAGTGATAGGTTGAGCCAAATCACTTGGAGGAAGGTGAATGTGAAGATCAAAGTGTCTAACCTAGAGAGACTAGACAAGAGTAGAAGCTTGTAAAAATTTGGCAGTATTTATTCATAAAATTGATCTTAAAAAAAAGATGAGCCAAAGCACCCTATTTATAGGAGATGGTACCTTGGAGAGTAAGGAGCAAGGGTAGGATGGGGAATACATAAAAGAGGGGGCTGTTAGGGTGTTGACTAAAGGTCAATGCATCCCTTTAGCATGCTTCTAGAAGGTAGGGCTACATTCCTACCCTAAAAGGCCTAGGTACAAGCTAAATTGTTAAATACACCCCCTATTGTGCTAAATGAACCCTACTCTACTGAAATTACAAATAAACTGAAATTAATTGATGCTTAGCTCCTATGGCTTGGGTTCTACTCCTTGTGGTCCTCTGAGGGGTCTTTGAACATGTAGAGAAAAGTCTCTCTGCCATCAGTAGCAGAGTCCCACTCTTCTTGAATCCTCTTTCCCATGGACCTAGTTGTTGGGCTTGAGCTTGGGCCTCTTCCATCAAAATTCCAACACATTTCATTTATGTTTTATCTTCCAATAATTTAAATTCCGTTTTTATCTTTAAGCACCTTTCAATTTCGCCTTTAAATTCTTGTCATTTACAATTTCGTCTTTTTATTCATTAAGCAATTTAAATTCTACTTTTGAATTATTTATGTCATTTTTTTTCTTTCCTTACCTATCTTGCTTGAGTCTTATGTTCTTAGTGTTCTAGGAGTCTTTAAATCCATTTTTCTTATTTTGATTTTAATTGTGAAGAACTAAAAGCAAATTAGAAGTTGTATGAGTAGTGGTTGATTAAATTCCAAACACAGAATGCAAGTGTTCATATGAATTAAATCCCAACCCAATATCTTTTTTGAAAATTGAAAAGTGAATTAAAAATATGTATGAAAAAGGATATGGAAACTTTGAATCCATAAAAACGAAGACAAAAACCAATTGAGTGCATTCACATTTCAAATTTCAAATTACGAAAGAGGATTCTAATTATATGGAAAATTGTTTTTATACTTATGGAATTTAATCCTTCTTTCTTTCACAATTTCTAAGGATATTAAACCTTCATAGTTAAAGTTTAAGTAAGTGTCTTTGAGTCTTCATAAGTGTTTTTCTTGTTTGTCTTTTTAAAATTTTTGTCATCCTTTAATTTCTAATTTTGATATAGCTTTCTTTTTTTTAGCTTTTCTTGCTTGTCGTCAAATCTTTCTTAAGTTTTGTTGGGAGTTCTTTGGTGAGCAAGTGATAAGAGCTTTGACCTCTTTCACTTGAAGTGTGCTACCAATTGTAGAACCTTTGACAAATAATTGAAAACCTTTCTTGAGTGAATCTATCCTTGTCATTTCCTTTTACTAAAAAGTTGAGTGATCCACATGAGTGAGTGCATTATTTGTTGTTTAAACTAATTGTTTATTTTTTGTGTGCGTAAATATGCATCATTTATCCTCAGGAGAATCTTCCAAACCATAATCTCCTCAAATGGCACGTCTTTTGGGGGAGCTTGAGGATACCAAAAGGAGTTTGGCCAACAAGGAAAAGGAAATGCGGCAATTAGTGGACAGAATGCAAAGGATAGAGGATACACAAGAGAGACAAAACCGAAAGCGGACTACGAGACATTACATGCACTATGGAACTCAAGAAGAGAAAGAAGATTAGAAAGTGAAAAATTACGAAGCTAGGAGCCATCATCAACAACCAAAGAAGACCTTACCTTTTGTAAAATTACCTAGTTTTAATGAGGATAGTGACCCAAATGTATATCTAGGATGGGAAGCTAAAGTAGAACAAATATTTAATATGTATGAGGTTGAAGAGGACCAAAAGGTTAAGTTAGCTTCCCTAGAATTTGAGGACTATGTCATGCAATGGTGGCATCAAACTGTAATGGACATTGGGCTAAACAAGAGTCCAGTCGTGGTCTTTTGGAGTGATTTAAAGTTATGCATACGTGTGCGGTTTTTTCCTCCTTATTATAGGAAGGAACTCTTTTTGAAACTCCAACACCTTCATCAAGGAACTAGGAGTGCAGATGAATACTTCAAAGATTTAGAAGTAACTTTGACTTAGATTAATATGCATGAAACTGAAGAGTCAAAGATTGCTAGATTTGTGAGTGGATTAAGAAGAGAAATCCAAAATGTTGAAGAAATTTATGAGTATACATCCTTAGAAAAATTGGTTCACCTAGCCATCAAGGTTGAATCACAACTTTTAAGGAAAACATCTTTCAAAAATACTCATAATGATGGCTTTTACAAGTCTTCTTGAAATGATAAAAATAAATTTCTAGAATAAGTAATCCTTCCAATTCCTTTAAAGAATCCACCCCACAAACTTCTAAAGACAATCTTTCTCCTTCTAGGACTAAATCGCCAAACAAAACCTCAAATAAAAAATGCTTTAAATGTTTAGGTTTTGGCCATATCGCTACAAATTGCCCTAACAAGAGAACCATGATGGTAAAAGGGGGGCTTGTAGTAAGTGACCACAGTGATCAATCTTCTAGGTCTAACTCCCCTACCCCTTCAAAACCCCCTAGTGAAGATGAATGTGAGATACCTTGTGAAGGTGACTTATTGGTGGTAAGGCAAATGTTGGGAACAATTCAAAAACCTTTGGATGAAACCCAAAGAGAAAATATTTTCCACACCAGTTGCCTTATCAACAACAAGTTATGTTCCACGATAATAGATGGGGGTAGTTATGCTAATGTGGCAAGTACAAGAGTAGTGGAGAAGCTTGGATTACCCATTATCTCCCATACAAAGCCCTATAAACTACAATGGCTTAGTGAAGAGGGTGAAATTATGGTTAATAAACAAGTCCTCATAGCATTTGCTATAGGAAAGTATAAAGATGAGGTTGTATGTGATGTTGTGCCAATGGAAGCAACACATATTCTATTGGGAAGACCTTGGCAATATGATAGACAAGTTTTACATGATGGTCATACCAATTGATCCGGTCGGTCATCGGTAGTCGATGACGTCAGCAGTAGTTGACCACGTGGACCGTTCTCAGGGTGACCCGTGGTAGAAGAGAGCAGGTGAATCAGGGAGGAGATCGCTTAGAACGGTGATCGGTGGTCAGTTACCAAGTGGCCACCACCCCCAGATCGGTGCTTGGATAAGCGCCTGGAAGCAGAGCGCGGAAAGTAAGGAGGCACCGCACGGTCGTCGGTGGAAGGCAATGAGGCATCGCACGGTCATCGGCGGAAGGTCATGAGGCACCGCACGGTCATCGGTGGATAGTAATGGGCACCGCTCGGTCGTTAGTGCGCGCGATCGGTCATCGGGGTTCTTGCCAACACGTGTTAAGCTGGGACCCAGGTTGCCAGCGAGAGCGTTATGCATGCACCTCGCATGATGCCCACTTAGAGGACGTGCGGTGAGACCATGCAGGCAGGATGCGCCTGGTGAGCGTGCTCAGAACAGCCACACTCGGTGCTCTCCTGGGAGCATGCACCCACTCAGAGGACGTGCGGCGAGGTCATGCAAGCAGGATGCGCCTGGTGAGTGTGCTCAGACCAGCCACACCTGGCGCTCTCCTGGGAGCATGCGGCTCACTCAGAGAGAAGAAACGCGCTAAGTTACTCCGTAAGAGGATAACTTAGCCGCACAGAGAAAAGCGCAGAAGCCCTTTAGGTGTGACACGTGTACGGTAGATGCCAGTTGCATGCCTCCACGTGTCACCATCTGAGAGAGAGGCGCGGCCCAGGTATAAAGGTACTCCACCTCATGTAAGGTAGGGAGATTCTTACACAAGTTTTTCAGATTACAAGTTTACACACAGAGAGAGAGTGGATCTGAGCACACACGAGTCTCACAGAGAGATTCAGTGAGAGTTTTTGGTGTTCCTGTTGCCTGACTTGAGCGTCGGAGCTACAACGGCCGCTAGAGGCGTCGTCTGTGTGTTTTGCAGGCATCGTTTGGAGTTCCGAAGAAGGTTCTTGGAGCGTTCTTGCAGAACGTGCAATTGCAGAAGGCTAGACGAAGGAGTAACGAGGCAATCCTCCACGTTCAAGTCCGCGACAGGATCACCAATAAAATTTCTTTCGACTTCCAAGGGCATAAGGTTATCTTAAAACCCCTCTCTCCCAAAGAAGTTAACGAGGACCAAATAAAAATGAAAACCAAAAGAGAAAATGAAAAAGGAGAGGAAAGTAAAAAGGGTTTCATCATCTCATCTCATGCAGTCAAAACAATAATGTTGACCCGTACAAAACTAACACTGCCTCTTAGGTATACTTCTGCCTTCTCTTTTTCATTACCAAATCGTTCTAAATACTTGACATCTTTGATAAAGAAGTTTAGGGATGATCTTCAAAAACCTCTTAAAGGTTCTCACCTTCTACGAGGATTTTCACAAACAAATCATTTCTTCCCTAAACATTGTCTACAAACATGGCCTGTATCTAGAATTCACCCATGTGAACTCCCCAAGCTTCATGAACATAAGTTTGCTTCACATCCAAAACCTAAAAGTATTTCTATCTTCTCTGTGAACAAACTATGTTATTTACAGGAATTCTAAATTTGAGTTCTAAATTCTTTCCACAAATATGAAAACAATTTGCCACATAAAAAGAATCCTTTTTTTTTATAGTAATTTTGAACTTGAAAAGTGAATTCCACTAACTTTGTTTTTGTCTTTGTTTTTGTTTTATGGATTCAAAATGTCCATAATCTTGGCATGCATATTTTGAATTCACTTTCAATTTTCACAAATAGATTGGGATTCCATTCATATGATCACTTGAATTCTTTGTTTGGAACTAAATCAACTATCACTTAAACAAATTCTAATTGCTTTTTTAGCTCTTCACAATTAAAGTTAAAATAAATAGAATGGATTCAAAGACTCCTACAACACTAAGAACATAAGACTCAAGAAAAATAGGTAAGGAAACAAAATTGACACAAATAATTCAAAAGCATAATTTAAATTGCTTAATGAATAAAAAGGTGGAATTGTAAATGACAAGAATTTAAAGAATGAATTGAAAGGTGCTTAAAGATAAAAGTGAAATTTAAATTGCTGGAAGATAAAGACATAATTGAAATGTGCTAGAATTTTAAAGCAGAAAATCAACTTAGAAAAGATAAGCACAATTAAAACCATGCTCTGAATACCACATGATGTGAGTTGATTTTAGTATTGCACATTTAATGGGTTACTCTTTCGTTTATGATTTTTGAGATTATCAATTATGGTGAGAAACCCAAAGAAGATTCCCACTGGACACGAACTTAATGAAGTAGTTAAGTGTGAAGGTTCACATCTAGAGGACAAAGAGAAAACACAAATATGGTGATGATGATGATGAAGGTGCGAAAATAAAGGACATGAAAAGAGACGTAAGATGAAGAAGAGAACCAAACAATGATGAATAAAAGTATGGAAGAATGGCATAAGGAAAAGGAAAGAAAAACAAAAGGATGAAGAGATTAAGAAATGCTTATGGAAATATGAATCACACCACTTGGAAGGGGAGGAGACTTGATGCAAAACTAGCTTGTTTTGGCCTCTTTTTTTGTTGTAGTTTTGTATGTTCCGAAAGAATGAACTTGAAAATGACATCAATGGCTGAATGGAAGTGTGGATAAGATGAAATGAAGAGGGGAAGTAGAAGCTTAGAACAAGTGTGGCCAACTTTTAAGAAGATTCAAGCAAAACACTAATAGAAGTGTAAACTTGAGAATGAGAATTTGAAGACAAATAAGCTAGCAACTTGGGCAACATTTCATTATCAATTCGAATCTAATTTATTAGGGGGCTAGCACTTATATTTATAGTGCTATGGGCAGCCAAGGTGCAAGCTTTAACCCTAAAAACACTCCACTCATAGAAAGACAAGTGACTCCCTCTAATTGGAGCAAATCCTCTCAAATTAGAGGTTGACAAGTGTCCTCCTCTAATTGGAGAGAATCCTCTCCATTCCCATGAAGATAAATGTCCTTTTGGCATTGGTGGGAATCCTCTCCATTAAGGAGATGACATGTGGACCTTCATGCCTTCCTTGCCACTCTATGCTTTCTATTTACACTTTAGAAATTTATTTGTGCACCCTAGATGGTCTAGAGTTGCATTGGGTCCAAGGAGCCCAATTGTAACTCTAGCTAGAATCTTTTTTTTATTTTTTATTTACACCCTATTCTAATTGGCCCATAAAAATTGAGACAAAACATAGCCCAAGGAAATGGCCCAAATACAAGCCCAAAATAAAACCTATACTACTCTGTACAATGTTCATAAAAATAGCTAAAAAATGGAAGATCAGACAATAATTAATTCTCTCTAAGATGAGACTCTTCTGAACTCCTTTTTATGCTTCCAATCTTCTTAGCCAAATGTTTCAAGGTTGGATGGGTTTTCATCAAGACTCCAAGATAAGTGGTGAAGAGCTGCCACTTGAAGTGCATAAACACCCAAGATAAGACCCAAAATTCTAAAGTACTTAGACTCACTAAACACTCCTGCAGAGTTTCTTTTCTATTCAATATTCAATGTGTGAAATACATGAGGCAAAGCACTCTATTTATAGGAGAGAGTGTCTTGGAGAACAATATAGAGGGGTAGGGGTGTTATTTATGAGAAACCTTCTAGAAGATAGGTGAAAGAAACCCTAAACCTAGAAGCACTTGTCATGAAAGGTGGGCTTGACACATGCCCAATTTATGCTAAGCACATCCAATTTATGCTAAGTGAACCCTACTCTAGCTTATTCTTCTATTTGGACCCCCAAACTAAGCCCAATTTATTTACAAACACTTATCTTGTAAGAAGACCAGAAGAAAGAACATTTGATACTCTGGTCTATGCCTAGTTCTTCTTCTGCTGAGGTCCTTCTGATATTTGGTGGAGTCTTGACTTATATGCTGAGATGACTGATCAAAGTGTGAAGTATCTCTTGTGTCCTTGGCCATTTGCTTGGTTAATTGGGTTGTATCAGAACATATAACACCTGTTGAACCGGTGTTATATGTCCTGCCTAGAGTTTAAAAAAAAATTGAAAAATTTAACTCTGGGCACTTGATATAACATCGGTTGGAATGGGGAATCGGCGTTATATGTATTTTCTAGATGAAAAAAAGGTTTTAAAAATTTTTAAAATTACATATAACACCGGTTCCTCCGTCCAACCGATGTTATATGTTATTTGAAGTTAAGAAAAAAATTTTAAGTGAATAAAAACATATATTACACCGATTATTACTCATAAACGGTGTAATATATATTTTTACCATATTTTCTTGCTCGCGCCTTTACTCTCGTTTGTGCTTTTCTACGTTTTCTTTCTTCTCTTTCCATCGATTACTACTTCCAACTCTGTTGTGAACGTCACTTCCACTGCCGCTGTCACTCAACTGCCACCATTGCTGTTGCGTCCCCCACCACTTCTTACTTTGTCCTCTTCTTCGTGAGAGCATCACATCGCTTGTCTTGTACTTTCTTCCTCTTTGTTGCCATCACTGCTATGTCTTTTGTCATTATTGTCGCTGCTCTTACAGCCACTGTCGCCGCTCTTGCAGCCACTGTCGTCGCCACACTGTCTCCATTTCTACCATAGCTCGATTCATGCTCCAGGTTAGTTTTTTATTTTTAAAGATTTTAATTCTAATTTTAATTATTATTTGGTTTACAATTATTTATATATTTAATGTATTATGTATAATGTTTTAAATTGGATAATTGTTATATGTTGAACGTTTTGGTATTGGTTTCGGGGGTGATCGACCCTCAACAATGTGTACTATGTTTTATAATGTATTATGTTTGAAATATAATGTATTAAATGTTAATTTTTGAATTGTTGTTTTAATTTTTATATGTTGAACGCTTTGGTATTGGGTTCGGGGGTGATCAACCCTCAAGCCATGAGCTAGATCAGAATTATTCTCAACGAGTCCATAAGATGTGATCTCATTTTTTTCATCAGGTCTGGGTAGAGACCAAAGGTCTTGAGCGACTGATCCGACAGAACAACTCAAAAGATAAAGAAGTATTGTTAATTTCTTCATACTCGTTCTAAGTTTGAAGTACCATTTGTACAAATAAGAATCCCCTCGTCACATGATTTCTTCTTCATATAGATAGAGATAGGATCTATGGAGCAATTACTTAGAAGTACATTTTTTGAAACAACCCTTCCTATCTGATAGAAAAGGATCCCATGAGCCTGAACCAATCTTACCTAAGATCGAAAATCCTAAGTTTGTCTATGAAAAACAGAGATAATTATATTAGTGCCTATGATGGATTTTTTTTTTTTTGTATAATACTAATCGACAGGGCCTCATTGTTAAGTGCTACAAGATCTCGAACATTTGATCCCATTGTTGTGGACCTGAATCCATTAGTATGGGGCATTTTCTTTTCCAAGTGAAATACCCTAGTATATGAAAGAGTGAAAAAGTGTTTTCGCTATATATTGTGTTTTATAATGCATGGACTAAGAATTAGGAGACATTGATAGATAATTTTTTCTATTACGTAGTCATGGATCAAAGTTGGATAAATGAGAGTCGTATTAGCAATGTGTATGAAAATGACGTCAGAGAATTTTTACAATTTGCCCAATGGAATGTACAAGTTGTAAATGGAAGATATTTTTTTCTATGTGTTAATTGTTTGAATGAGAGACGATTAGAAATTAAGTTGATATGAGAACACGTTCTTTGTGATGGTTTCTTGAAGAGTTATATAAAGTGGATATGACATGGTGAATTTGTAGACGTAACACCCTTATCTGACTGCCAATATTCTAATATACATTCTGAAGATCACATGGAGGACATGATTCATGATATTGGAGAAGATAGTTTCTAGCAAACACACATGTGTGATTCCTTGAAAGATGATTTAGAAACACCTCTTTATCCCAGTTGTGAAAGTTTCACATGTTTGTCAGCAGTATTAAAATTAATTAATATTAATGCAAGAAATGGGTGGAGCAATAAAAGCTTTACTGAATTACTTGAGTTGTTGCATGAAATGCTTCAAAACGGAAATACATAGTCGACCCGTCATTATGAGGCGAATAAGATATTGTGTTTGATGGGTATGAATTACCAGAAATACATGCATGTCCCAATGATTGTATATTGTATAGAAAAGAGTTTGAATCATTGCACAAGTGTCCAAGATGTGGGGTATCACAGTACAAAGTGAAGGATGATGTCAATAAGGAAGATTATGTGAAAAAGGGTCCTCCTGCAAAAGCATTACAGTATCTGCCAATCATTCCACAATTTAAACGTTTGTTTGCCAATTTTAATGATGCAAAAAACCTCACGTGACATGCAAATGGAAAAAAATTTGATGGATTGTTACGACATGCTGCAAATTCACTGCAATGGAAGAAAATTGATTCTTTGTATCCTGAGTTTGTGATACAAACCACCTCAACAAGCAAATGACTAAGACCACAACATACACTTCACAATTAGGTCAGTCATCTCAACGTACAAGACCAGGTCCCACCAAACCTCAAGAAAGCCTCAACAGAAGAAGAACCAAATATAAACCAGAATATCATATGTTTTTCCTTCTAGTCTTTTTACAAGACAAGTTTATGTAAATAATATGGGCTCACTTTAGGGGTCAAATTAGAAGAATAATTTAGAATAGGGTGTACTTAGTATAATATTGGGCTTGTGCCAAACCCACAAAAAACCTAGCTTCTATAACCCCTTTCCAAAATCGCCCCTTAACCTAGTTTTTAGAAGATGTAGGCTAGCTTGGGAGGCACTCCACTTTGACCTACCTTCTAGAAGGTTTCTCACAAATGACGCCTCTACCCCTCTCACTCTTGCTCCCCAAGTCACTCTTTCCTATATAAAGGGTGTCTTGTCTCATGTATTTTAACATTGAAATTTGAAATAGGAAAGAAACTCTACAGGAGTGTTTAGTAGACTTGAGTGATCTCCTTTTGGATCTTATCTTGAGTGTTTATGCACTTCAAGTGACGGCTCTTCACCAGTCATCTTGGAGTCTTCCACCATTCCAAGTGGCGTGATTCATTGCCTTTCTTCATAAGCTTTCTTCATCCCTTCATCTTTTTTTCATTCTTCTTTGCGCCACTTTCCATTCCATCTTATGTCTTATTCTACTCTTTAATTTCAGCCTTTACATTGTTTTCCTTGATCTTATTCATTGTCTTAATTCCGCTCATCATCATCTAAATCACCACATAACTGTGTTTTTCTCTTTGCCCTCTAGAAGTGAACCTTCACACTTACTTAACCACTTGGTTAAGTTTGTGTCCACTTAGAATCTTCTTTGGGTTTCTCACCATAGTTTGCTTAAAACAAAAATTCATAAACAAAGTGGAACCCATAAAATGTACAATCTTAAAATCAACTAACATCAGTTTGGGTGTGATCCAAGAAATCTTAGACTTGGTCTTTCAACAGATGGTATGAATTCTTACGATAATTTAAGTTGAAAACATAGATCGTGGGCTATTTTTATCATTATTTATAATTTGCCGTGTTGGTTGTATATGAAGAGAAAATATATGATGTTGTATATGATGATATTAGGACCAAGACAACTTGGAAATAACATAGATGTTTACTTAAGTCCATTGCTCAAAGACTTGAGGTTTTTATGGGATCAAGGAGTTGAAGTATTTGATGCATATGAGAAGGTCAATTTCAATTTGCGTGCATTGTTATTTTGCACCATTAATGATTTTCCAACATATGGGAATTTGAGCAGTTATAGTGTTAAAGGACATAATGCTTGCCCGATATGTGAAGAGAACACAAGTTACCATCAATTGAAACATGGGAGGAAAACTTCTTACATTGGGAAACAAAGGTTCCTGAAACGTAATCACCCTTATCGTAGGTTAAAGAAAAATTTTAATGGATCTTAAGAGGACAAAATTGCACCTCCACCCTTAATTAGTGAGGAAGTGTACAACCGATTCTATAATGTGAATGTAACTTTTGGAAAAACACAAAAGAAAAACATTGTGAAAATCATCTAGATGAAGAAATCCATATTCTTTGAACTTCCATATTGGTCAAAGTTAGATGTTAGATATTGAATAGATGTAATGCATGTGGAAAAAAATGTTTGTGATAGTATAATTGGTACATTGTTGAATATTAAAGGAAAGACAAAGGATGGTATAAATGCTCATAAAGATCTAGTTGAGATGGGTGTTCGCTTGGAGTTGCAACCACAACCTCATGGTAAATGAACATATTTGCCTCCAGCATGCCATACTTTGTCAAAATTTGAAAAGTTAAGTTTTAGGGTGGATTGTCATTTCATAAGAGAAAAATTGAAGTTTGGAGACATCACCACTGCAATGGTGCAGAAAAGGTGAAAAATGACGGTCATTTTAGCCTTAAAACAACAACTTTCTAATCCCTGTTTTTTAGAGTAGTATATTCTTTTCAAGCAAAGAAGGTGGCTATTTAGTTGTCGTGTTATATTTAGTCTAAAACGATAGCTATGGTAAAAGTCGTCATTTTATACCCTCCCTAATCTTAGCACACATGGTGTCCTAATCTCAGCAAGGGTGGTGGTGAAGAGCAGTGGCGAAGAACGACAATAGCAAGCTCACGACAGCGACGACGACTAGTAGTGGTGAAGAACCAATGGAGGCACAGAAAACAACCAATGAAGACAACGGTGGTGGAAGATAATGAAACAATAGGCAATGAAAACCTTCACCGACAATGGAGGGCAAAAATGAATAAGAAACAAAAAAAGAGAAACAAATAAGCAATGGTGAGGGAATGAAAGAAACTTACACAATGACAAAGAGCTCAAAGATGAAGAAGAAACAGAGAGAGCATGAATCAAAGAAGGAAGACAAAGTGCGAGAAGACAAAGAAAATATAAAAGCGTACGTGACACGATATGAATTATGGTAATAAAATGAGTGTAAAACGGAAACTCTGAGATAAATCCGCCTTTGTAGATCAAATGCTTGCTCTAAAACAGCAGCTACCACTTATAGCCGCCTTTGTAGACCAAACGCTTTCCTCTAAAACAGCGGCTACCACTCATAGCTGCCTTTGTAGACCAAGCACTTTGGTCTAAAACAGCGGTTTAACTCATAGCCGTCGTTTTAGACTCGCTTTAATTATGATAATGTCACTGCATTTTGATGGACAACGTTTAACAGGAAAAACATTGTGAATGTATTGTTGTAAATGGACCTTTTTGCACTATTGTTAGATTCATCAACTCTAATGAACATTTGTCTAATATATTGATCAAATCTCTAAGAGGATAAAAAATCAATTATATTTGCAACATGCTCCACACATATGACCTATATGCACCACTTTGAAGGAGAATATTATAATTATAGAAAAAAGAAGTTGATTCTACATAATTGGAAAAATAGTGAAATAAAGAGTTGATCTATTTAATAAAAAAAATATTTAGATCTATTATTAGTAACTTTTTATTTACTGTTGTATCATATTTATCATTAAAAATATATTTGTGATTAAAGGATATAAACTTTTCTGTATTTATTGTATTGATTTTATTTTCTCAATATAAATAAAATACCTGAGTTGTATCATAAGTATACCATTTCTTTGATGTGGCTTTATCTCAATGTTTCTCTTTTCACTAAAGTTTAACCCTTACAATTCAACCACATGACAATCATAAAACAATTAGGAGAATGTACCATTATAGAACAAGTAGTGAAAATTATAAAAAAAAAAGAAGATAATCACGGAACATATTTCACTTGCTATATTCATTTTTCGATTTCTTTTTTCATTTATATTTTTCTCTTTTTTCAATTTCTTATATTTTTCTCTAAAGATGTATTTCCTTCCTCCTTTTTCTTGTACATTTCCATTTCTTGAGGGGAGTGTACAACAATTATACAATTTATACACACTAATCCACTAAGTAACTGTTTACATTGTAAATAGATACCAATATATATACTCTGAATTAAAATAAGAATACTGAGAAAATTAATTTTTATATTCCAAAATAAATAACTAATAAGGAAGCTCTTGACTCTGAAAAATATAATGTAGCAGAAGTATTTGTCCAAATATCATACACACTGATGATGAAAATTATCAGCAAATAATAGCATGTCCTGATTCTAAAATTCTTATCTCACACTCTAAAGTTGAATAATCTTCCAGATATACGGTAGTACTTGCAGACATTGGTGGTTGGAAAAACTTTTGTATTTCCCATACCATTTATTTTATTTTAAATCATCTATCTTGCCTCAACCAATGTCTCAGACATTTCGTTGAGGGAATACGCATCACAATTTCTTGAAGAAGAATCTGTTGTGGTCGAATTATTTTTTCCTGTGTAAAATCCAGGTTGAGTTGGCTCAGGCAATAATGTTTCACTGTTCAACATGAAAACTACTGAAGACATGTTTGGTCTATCCTCTGGTCTTTGTTGCACGCATAACAAACCAACATGAATATATCTTAATATTTCAGATGGAACAACTACACTGTCCACTGAGTCATCCATTAGTTCCATTGGCCTTTTTTCAATCCATAGTCTCCATGCCTATGAAAAGACAAATACATAAAACCCATTAATAGATAATTTCATTTTCCATATTGGAAACTACCAACCAAACAAAGTTCATTGTTTCAAAATTCATTGCAAAAGTTACGACAGAAAGGTTTAGTCTTTAATATGGAAGACAAAAACCAGAAAATTACAGAAAGAAAACAAATATAGGTATAGAGTGTGTTCTGCTACTCCAACAATGTTCATTGTTTCAAAAAGGATCAAAGTTTTATTATTCACTTACATATTTCGATTCTTAACTTACATGTCCAAGAAGATTAAGCTGATTGTTTGGGTCACGAAATCCTCTATTCTTCCTCCCACTGATTATCTCCAATACAATCACCCCAAAGCTGAATACGTCTGATTTGACTGAAAATGAACCATGCACAGCATATTCAGGAGGCATATAGCCACTGAAAAAAAAAAAAAAACATGACTTAACATGAGAATTCAGAATTGTTAGGATCAGAAAGAAAAAATAAAGTATAGAAAAACTTACTATGTTCCCATCACTTTATTTGTGTTTGCTTCATCTTGATCCAGGCCAAAAGTCCTAGCCATACCAAAATCTGATATTTTTGGTTTCATATTACTATCAAGAAGAACGTTACTGGTCTTTAGATCCCTATGAATGATTTTTAGTCTAGAGTCTTGATGAAGATAAAGAAGTCCTTTAGCAATTCCACCAATAATTTCAAATCTCTTAGCCCAACCAATTAATGTACTTCTTGTTGAATCTGATGAGAAAGTTCACTACCAAGTTAGTATGACAGTTTGATGGAAAATTTCACAAAATTGGAAAAACTAGATTCTAACAAAAGCCCCACCAAAAATAAAATAATCCAAGCTTCTATTTGGCATGAATTCATAAATTAGCATCTTTTCATCTTGCTGAATAGAACAACCAAGAAGCTTTACAAGATTGCGGTGTTGAAGTTTTGCAATCAACATTACTTCATTTTTGAACTCTTCCAAACCTTGTCCCGAAGTTTTGGAAAGCCTCTTAACTGCAATTTCTTGCCCATCTGATAATATGCCCTGGCAATAATTTTGAAAACATTGAAGTTATTTCTGTGAAGAAGATGAATGGTAAGTAAAATTTAATTTCATACCTTGTACACTGGTCCAAACCCCCCTTGTCCCAATTTGTTACTCTCAGAAAAGTTATTTGTAGCATTGGAGATGGATAAAAAGTCGAATATGGGTAAATCAATGTCATCCTTCTCATTCTTATCCTTCCAGTAATTTGTTTCTGCTACTTAAAAATGTATCAGATGTTAGGCAAAACAAAAATATAATAGAAAAGAATTTTCTGTAAATTGTAACAAGAATCAGAAACATAGAAGTGAATATTGGTTGTTATCACATTCCATTATTGTTTAGTTTAAAATAAAATATAACACAAATTAGTGTGGCAATATTTAATTATCATGAGTTCACCTGACTGCTTGAGTTTCTTCCTCTTAAGGCAAAATATGATTCCAAATACTACAAGGACAATGATGAATATAGTACAGCCAACTACAATTCCTCCTATCTTCCTGTTGAAGGCGTGATCTGAAAGATTAAGAACTTAATCAACAGTCATACAATCACACGTTGAACCATTTACAAAACATAAAAACAGAAATATATAGAAATTTTAGTACAACTTAACCCTGGAAACATAATAAATGTCAATATTTTCTAGTTGAATTAAAAATCAATAAATTAAGGCAGAAAAGGGAAAAAGGAAACAGGGCATAATATGGGAAGGGGCAGCATTCAATAGGCACCAGTTTCTTTGTTTAAGTAATGAATTGAAACGAGTCACAGATTAGTTTTAGTGAATCTGACCAGAGATAGGTATAGAAGTACATAAAGAAACTATTTTTGTTTGCAGCATAGTTAGTAGCGATAAATTCTACTCATACTATTCAGTACCCAAAAAACTCACTTGTGATAGTGGTTCTTAACCACATTCGCACAACTCCAATATATCTTAAAAAATAACTTTGATTATCGTGTAAATCAACTTTATATTCGGTGATGGATATCAGTTAATTGAATATTTTAGCAAGGTCAAAGATCTATAAAGATAATATGAGAGAATACTAATCCTAATTCAATACTTATTACTCACTTTATCACTCAGCTATCTTTATCTTTAAGTTTCTATCTCTTAATGGATCACCACTCGATTTCATCATCGAAGCTCGATAGCGCTTCAACGAAAAGGCCAATCAACTAGTATAGTTCGAACATCCACCCCGAACTATTCCAACTTATTTCCGTAAGAACACAATTCTTTGTATCTTAATGAAAAATACTTCATTTTGTCAAATCTATTCTATATTATACATGGGGTATACTTATTTAATTTTGTAAAACTTTTTTTTTTTAAGGAATTACAAAGAAAGTTTGGGTTACGAGTGATAAACTTTTTGGATGGTGGGATCAACCCATTTCACAAAAATAGGTTTACATTTAAAAAAAAAAACAAATCCTTCTATAAGGGATGTGAGTAGGGAGAGAGAGAAAAGACATGCAGAGAAAGAAGAGTATTAACAACCCCCCTTAAAATTAGGGGAGGTAGATAAAGCACCCTAAGTTTACATTCAAACTTTTGAAACGTAGTTCTAGAGATAGGTTTGGTTAGAATATCAACAATTTGAAATTGAGCAGGTAAGTGGAGAAGAGTGAGATGTTTACCATGAATGTAGTCACAAATAAAATGTCAGTCAAGTTCGAAGTGCTTGGAACGTGAGTGCACTATGGGATGGGCAACAAGTTGAATTGCTCCCATATTTTGAGCAAAGTCGTGATGTGTGAGATGTAACCTGAAGCTCATGCAACAAAGAAGTAATCCAAATAACATCAGCAAGAGTGGTTGCAACGCTCATATACTTTGTCTCTGTACTGCTTCGAGAAACAACTTTTTGTCCAACAAAGATACAGTAACTTGTGATTAATTTTCGATCATCCAAGTCAGTAGCCCAGTTTGAATCACTGAAGCCAACAATTGAGTAGCTTGGAGAGGAGCAAAGACGGAGACCATGAGTGGAAGTTCCAACTAGATGCCGAAGGATTCTCTTGATAGCTTGCCAATGACTCAATTGTGGCTTGTGCATGTATTGGCAGACCTTGTTGATGGAGAAGGAAAGTTCAGGATGAGTGAGAGTAATATATTGTAATGCCCCAACAATTTAGCGATAGAAAGGTAGGATCTTCTACAGAAACTGATTCATCAACATTGAGACACAGTGCAAAAATCATGGTAGTTGGTCGTGGCTTGGAGTGGATGATGTTTGTATGTCGTAAAAGTTCATGAGAATATATGGTATAAGAAAGATTAAGGGAGTTGTTATTAAGCCAAGTAACCTCAAATTCTAAAAAATAATGCAGAGGTCCAAGATCCTTCAGAGCAAAAAAGGAGATTAAGTGTTTGATAAAGTCCCGCACTAAGAGTTGGGAGCTACCAGTGACTAAAATATATCAACATAAATTGATATAAAAAGATTTTCTAATGGAGGACCAACCCAACCACCTAAATAATCAGGCTTAAAAGAGAAGTTTTGATCAAAACATTCTTTTCTAGAAGATTCTCCTTTTGTAGCCTTGTAAAAATTGTACAAAGTAAATAGGATTTCAATTTCAGTCTTTAATTTTTGTATAGGAATTTTGGCCCTTGTTTTTGGGCCATTTTAATATAGGATTTAGGGGCTTTAGAGAAGCAAAGACGGACGCTAGCATGGCACCTACAAGGTGTCACATAAGCTTCCCACGAGGCGCCACCTCTTCCCTTCCTTCCCTCTCCAAAAGGTGACTATTCCCTTCCTTCATGAAGCACATGGAGCTCGACATTCATGACTGCTCCTCTCCCTTGTTCCACATCTCAACATGCTAGTGGAGAGCTTTCTCAAAACAGGGATTGCCACATGACAATTCACCAATGGAGAGTTTTTAAGTTGGCTCATGTCATTCCATGAATTGAGGGATTTTTAGAGTTCTAATAGTCACTTTAGGAGACTTCAAGCAATAGAAATAGAGAGTTTCCCTCGTATAATCTTTAGACTTGAATTGTGTAATGAATTTTTGCTTGTTTGGTTTCAGAATTTCTCTCAAGTCTCCCTTTTCTCTTGCTCTCACTCTTTAGTGTAAAAGCCTTAGATATAGCTAGAAAGTTGGCCTAACCTCCTTTCTAGCATCATTCTCCTACAATACATTTTTTATCCTATCTTTCGCTGCCATGTCTTCTACATTCAACAAAATCTTTCCAAATTGAAGAACTTTAGAAGGAGCCAATGAGAACTCCATTAGTTTTAGTTGGAGTAAATCGACTAAACAAAGAGGTATCACTCTTAGAAGAAGAGAAGCCCATTTGAAGAAGAGTGTTTGAGAGTTTCTGAAACCACGAACGAGGAGCGTGCTTAAGGCCATAAATAGCTTTTTTTAGATGATAAATAAGGGAAAAATCAGAGGTCGTAAACCCTGGAGGTTGTTGCATATAGACAGGTGAATCCAAGTCACCATGAAGAAAGGCGTTGTTTATATCTATTCGATGTATAGGCCAATGAGAAGACAAGACCATTGTGAGAACAATATAAATGGTAGTTGGTTTGGTTACAGGATTGAAATTATCTGTGAAATCTAGGCCTTCACATTGATGAAATCCTTTGGCTACTAAGCGTGCCTTGTATCGTTGGAGAGAGCCATCAAAATTATATTTTTCGTTTGAAGACCCACTTGTACCCAACTATATTTTCACCAGAAGGCAATGAAGTAAGAGTCAAAGTGTTGTTGTACAAAAGTGCATCATATTAAGCTTGCATTGTATGAATCCAATGAGAATGAGCCATAGCTTGTCTCTAAGTGGAAAGTTCAAAAGAGTAATCAGAAACAGAAGAATTGAAAACTTTAGGTTTATAAATACTAGCCTTAGCACGGGTTGTCGAACATTATGATCTTGAGCTTCTCAAGTGGTTGAAGAAGGAAGTTGATGACGCAGGTAGAAACAAAGGACTTGAGGCAAAGGGGGTGGAGGTAGAATATAATTCATGGGAAAGAGAAACAACAATAAAAGGAGGAGAAGAAGAACCAATATCAACAGTTGTATGTACACGAGACTTAAAAGATTTGTCAAGTATAGAAAAGGGAAAAAGAACCTTAAAAGAGTTGTCAAGTATAGAAAAGGGAAAAAGAACCTCGTTAAAGATAACATGACGAGAGATAATTGTCTTACTAGAAGAAGTTAAGCAAATGTAACCTTTACGCATATCATCGTACCAATAAACAATCATAATGAAGATCTAAAATAAAATTTATGTTGATTATAAGGGTGTAACAAAGGGTAACTCCAACAACCAAAAATCTTTAGAAAAATATAATCAAGCGTGAGAGAAAACAATTTTTCCTATGGGCTTACATTATTTAAAACTAGAGTGGGTAAGATGTTTATTATATACTGCAAAAGTAATAGCTTCACCCCAAAATTTGAGAGGAAGAGAGGAGGTAGCGAGAAGAGCTAATCCAGTGTCAACAATGTGACGATGTTTGCATTCAATCGAGCCATTCTACTCGTGAGTGTGTGGGCAAGTGAGCCTATGAGCAATGCGATACGTATGTAAACTTTGGTTAAAGATAAAAACTCTTTAGCGTTGTCACTTTGAAGGCATTTGATAAAATGTCCAGTTTGATTTTCTACAAGCTTTTTGAATTGTAAAAACACAAAAGTGGCTTGGGATTTGGACATGATAAGATACAACCATGTATACCTAGAAAAAATATCAAGAAATGCAATATATACAAAGAGCCATGTGTGGAAGCTATATGAGAAGGACCCTATATATCAACAAACACTAATTGCAGCGAAGCTGTGTATTTAGTGTGCGAATATGTAAAAGGAAGTGGATGAGATTTATCTTTAGCGCAAGAATCACAAAAAGAAACATTTTATATTATAAGGAACATCATTCAGATGCATAACATGATGAATAATTTTAGATGAAGCATGCCCAAGACATTTATGCCAAAGTTCATAAGCATTCACAACACTATTGTAGGAGGTATTGTTAACAGAGGGATATATAGTACATTCTAAAGTAGGAAAAACATAAAGACCATAATGTATTTTGCCTTGGAGTATGATCTCCTTGGTAACCTAATTTTTGACAAAGCAATGGTTAGGGAAGAACTAAAAGTAAACCCCATTGTCACGAGCAAACTGAGAAACACTCAAAAGATTTTTGTTAACCGAGGGCACATGTAAAAGATTATGGAGTTTGAAATAATTATTGGAAGAAGTATTAAAAAGAGAAGCAACACCAACTTCACCAATAATCATACCTAAGCAATTACCAAGTTGAATAGAATTAGTACCAGTGTAATTTTGTTTCTTGCAGAAAATAGAAGGATCATGCATAATGTGATGAGTGGCTCCGGTATCAGGATACTAGTCGTTGATCGTGAAGGTGTTCCTAAGATGGTTGCTTCAGGATCATTAGGAGAAGACTGAAAAAGAGAAACACTAGCAAAGATAGTAGAAGAAAGAATTGTATCAAAACCTTGTCTAGCAGTTTAATGCAGTGTGTCCAAACTTGAAGCATAGTTACCACTATACACGCAATTACGGAGACAGAGATGAGATAGATCCATGCCAAAAATTGTTATTGGAATTGCAAAAGAATTGTTGTCTTTTGTTGTTTTAATACATTCTAGAAGAGTCGTGACCACCATGAAAGGAAACCAATTGGTAGAGGAAATATTAGCTTGTGAAAAAGAATGTTCAAGAGGTCTATGCTTTTTGAAACAATCTTCTTAAGCCAAAAGAAGGGACTCAAATGTCTTCTATGGTGTATGGGTCAAGGCGTGATATGGTGAAGGTGATGAAGATGTCATATTCCTCTGGTAACCGTCTAGAATGGCATTGATATGATCTTCAGATGAAACCGCAAAACCAGTTGCAGGGAGGGAGTCAACCACTTTCTTTATGTCAAGAAGATATGTTGAGAATGAATTATCACATTTATGAGAACCAAAACTTGAGTTTATGAATTTGTTCACAAGTGTGGGAGGCGTAGTAGACGTTCAACTTGTCCCATATGAAATGAGCAGATCAAAGGCTAACCATTTGAGTGAGCAAAGAGGTCAACATGGATGCTAGAAGCCAAGCAACAAGAAGGTTGTCTTGTTGCTTGTGTAGAAGAAAAGAGGGATTGATGGTAGATGTATCAATGGAGAGACATTGTTGAGAGGGAGGAGTTTCCAAGAAATGAAGAAAATCGAGACCTTCAATCTGGGCAAGAACTTGTTGGCGCCAAACAAGAAAGTTGTCATCATTTAGTTTTAGTAAAGAGGTGTGGAGAAAGCATGAAGTTGTGTGGAAGAGTTTGCAGAAGATCAAGAAGAATTGGTTTGAGTAGAGGCAGAAGAAGATGACATGTTGAGAAAAAAAATTCACTAGCTCTTAATACCATGTAAGGGATGTGAGTGAAAAGAGAGAGAAAATATACACAGAGAATGAGAATGAAAAAAAGAGTATTTTTATATTGAATAAGACATGAAAATAAAATATATGTACAACGAAAAGAAAGATTTACTTATAATTGAGCATGATGACGAAGAATAGCATTAACACCTTTCTTTTTGGAAGTAAAACCTTTTGAAGGTATATGTGTCCTTCTAAATTGAAAGAAAATAAAATAATTTTAAAACAAAATGATAGAAATATTTGATTTAAATTGTATCTAATTTTCATTTAAAAAATATTTGTAATTTTATTTACATGTATATTTTATTTTTTATTTTTTTTTATATAAAATAATTTCAAAATCATCATACTTAATTTCTATTATTTTTCTACTCCTCTAATTTTCTTCTTCCTTTTCTTTCTCATTTATTTATTTTCATTCTTTATAAACACAAAGTGTAGATGCAGCAGTAGGTACGGCTAAATCATTTATACCCAAAAACAAATGAGTGTTTTGCAGTAATTTTAGATTTTGTGACCCTTTTTCGATTTCAGCGCCTGAGTTTCCCAATTTAATGGAAACTTATTCAGCAACGTGAAATGTATGAATTCCTTTTATCATAAACTAACGGCAACATTTCTATATCTGCATTTTTTATTTTTCTTTCTTTAATTGTTTTTATTTTTTTTTAAATAATATCTTTCAACAATATTAAAATGAAAAATTAAATAGAATACAGGATAATAAAAAATGAGAACCATAGTTAAAAGAAAATATTAACTGTGACAAAAAGAATGAATGAATATTCAAAATCTACAAATATTTTATACTCCTCGATCATCTGCATATATTTCTAAAAATTAAATTAGCACTCCCTTTGTATATCTTGTACCGTACCCATAAATTTATTTCAAACAAATTGCCGTACGTTTACACTTACTGCACCGACAGTCATCCAACATAACATGTATTTCACCATAACTGGTTCTTACTTTCTAGCAAAGTAATAAACCAATTAACTACGGTAGATCTTAGTATCCACGAATAGATGATGATAGATTTTGTTGGAAATATATATATATGGATATAAATATGAAAATAAATAAATTTTATAAAGTTGAATTATGATTAAAATTATTTTTTAATATAATATTAAAGTGATTTGAAATTTATTGTAAGAAAATTTTGTTAGATTAATCAATTCACGATTTATAATATATAGTTTTGAGTTGGTAAATCAAAACGTAAAGGATATGTGAGAGATTTCATATTAATTATATATGTCTTTTGATAATATATGATAAGTATAAACGTTATTCTATAAATTAGTTTTTATTTTCAATTTCTTAATAATTTTGTTGAAAATGAATTGTAAAATTAAAAGTACCTTGAAATTTTGGGGTTGTAATTCGCAGATAAAAATCTTGTCCACCCTGTGCCAGTATCCTGATGTCAACAATGTCATGAAACCAATGCAAGCAGCCACTTCCCGGGACACTGATATTCAGTTGAGCATATGCAGTACAAGAGCAGTTGCTCAAGCACAATTTCTCGCATTCCTGAAGACTAATACTCTTATCGTACCAAGACGAAGATGTGTCTGGCAATTTCATTCCCTCGTACTTCTCAAATTTATCTCCCTTGTTACAGTCCAGAGGTGCAGTTCGATCACAAGAATCTGCAAAGTTGGATTGAAATCCACTCAAGCATTCACAGTGATGTGCTCCACTCACATTGCATATAGTATTTGCACCACAAAGGCTATATCTCTCACACTCATCAAATGAACCAGGGTATTGCGTATCCCATCTTTTTGTCTCATCTGACCATATTAAACGCACTTGATACCCTTCTGGGATCAATCTGCTTCTTAGCTTAGTTGAACTATTCAAGAGCTGAATCTGATAGAAGATTTCATCTTCATTCATAACAAAAAAGGATTTAATTAATGGGTCAGTTATTTCTCCAGGTAGTCCTGTGATACTGAGACCATTCCAAGAGCCTGGCCTATAAACTATGTAATCACTAGGCTCCTTTGTGATGACTAGTTGAGGAAGGCCACGAGTATCAACACCAAATACAAATTCACCTGGAGTAGGATCTGTGAAGGATTTCCATGATCTCAGAGCTCGATGATGACCAGTTTTGAAGTTCATTCCAAGTTTCATTCCTGGAAGTAAAGTATCATCAGGGTAATCAAAGCTTTGCCATAAGAAGTTGTTATCGCCATCTTTCACAACCATGTTTCCTGATTCCAACAACTCCACAGCAACTGGTTTGCTTGGTGTGTGTGATGATGCATTTGAGAACCATATTTTGGCTCCTGTACCATCTTTGATACTAAGAAACCCTTCATCACCGTCTACTTCTAAGACTCCAGAGTGGTCTTGAAGTGGTGTTTCTTTGTTGGCCACCCAAACAACTGTTCTGGGGGATATGTTTTTGTACCAAATTCCAAGGTAACGGCTACCGGATTTTTGAAGGCTGAAGAATCCTGCTTCAAAGGTTCCATTTGTTGAGACAAGAGTTACATTCTCATTCACAGGATCTCTCAGGGGTTGGGTCGGAGTAATCATGTCCAAAGTGGAGGACATGGTTATCAAAGAGAGGAACAAAACACACACAACAAGCATTTCAAAGCTCTCCATTGATTTTGGTACGGTTTCTATCATAAACAAAGTTGTTGGGTCTGAACTGGGTAATGGCTAGTTGGTAATTTTTAAAAACAATTAAAGAGGAAAGAAACTGCTCCTAGGAATGCTACATATGGACTCGGTCAAGAAAATTCAAACGGTGAAGACTGCGTTTATTTGTGGCAATTGATCAACATCTAATCGCATTAACTCTAAAGAGTAATTGTGAACCAACTTTACTCATTACTCAAAATAACTTG
Source organism: Phaseolus lunatus (assembly GCA_013389735.1). Lineage (NCBI taxonomy): Eukaryota > Viridiplantae > Streptophyta > Magnoliopsida > Fabales > Fabaceae > Phaseolus > Phaseolus lunatus. The sequence continues at coordinate 39,811,949 of CM023867.1, read as the reverse complement.
GTCTCAAAGTAAACACTACAAATAACTCAAAAATAGTTAATCTGATTTAATTACAATAAGAATTAAGAAAAAAACGGGGCACATAAAATTTAATATGGTTTAATTAGAATTTGTTCACAATTCACTACGAAAAGAAGTTTTTCTGCCTCTGAAAGTTACAGAATTTTTTTTTTTAAGAGACTACAACTCAATTTACTCACGATGAAAACTAACTTTGATAATTAACCAACGTTCATTGAAGTTATACAAGGTACCTATATATAAGAAATAATTATAACTAACTTTATACGTGGCATATGACATCTTTTTCACACTAATTGAATTATTTAAAATATAGATGATCGATAAGGATAAGGTTATAGATGCTTTTGGTTGGTAGTATATGCATTAGACGGTCTACACTAGATGAGACAAATAAATGCATCATATGTTTTTCATTAAACATGTTCCACAAATAAAAATTAAAGCAACCTTAAATATACTTGTTTACTGACCAAATATCAACCATCTCCCTTTTGGTTGAGAAACAAATCTTCTTAGCAAAACACATTGTGAATGTCATTGAGTCCTTGACAAGCTTAACATTGGATCAAATGGATTAGATTCAAACAAAACTTCTTGTTGGGTAGAACTTTTCCAATTGGATCAAAGATGAAAAAGGGGGAAAATATACAGGAAAGTAGGGTTAATTGTGTATTTAAAATTTTTTCAAAGTTTTGACAAATCAACATTTGAGAAAAGCGATCAAACAAATTTTTAAACTTGATAAAGGTATTTTTGTAAGAGTAATGCTTGATGAAATATATCATCAAACACAATTTCAAGTAACAAATATACTTTCAAGAATACTTTTCAAGTCTCATTTAAGTAAAAACTCTCCTTCTTCAGTTAGTTGCAAATTAATACTATGCATATCAAAGAGATAAAGGTAAAGATAGATTTACACTAGGCATTTCTATACTAGTTCATCTAAAAGACTATGTTAAGTTCTTGGTCAACACAATCAAGTTCCACTACTAGACTAATGTTTCAAGATACAAGATGAGTAATCTTTAGACTATAGTCATTCTTAACTAAACATTAAGTATTATTTGGACCACAATTACTCTAGTTCAAGTATTCTTTTAACATGCAGTTGTAGAGACCCTAGACGTCTAATCCATAAAGCCCAAGTAGTCAGTCTAATCTCTACAAATTATTTATAAGTTTTTATGATAACAAACACTTAATGTGACCTACTTGTCTAATTATGAATTTACTATCTAAACATTATAATGTGCATTGTGTGCTAGTTGAATGAGATCTAGACCATCCAGTTGTATCCCCAGATTCATGACAAACGGTCTAACATTTCTTGTATGTTTTTAATTTGAATTAAATCCATAACCAAGTCATAACAATCAAAGCTTTGTATATATATAAAGACAAATGTTTTCAAATATTTTGAACTATATCTTCAACATTTACATATATGAATTTGGAAAGCTTTGATATGACAAACAATTAAGAAATTACACAATTGTAGAATCACTATATCTGAATAATTCGAATTAACTAGGATTAATTGTCATATATGCAAAAAAAAATTGAAAATTTTCTATAATAATTAAGTAAAAAATGTGAATGAAGAAGCATACAAAGACTTTCTATATCAAGCTTCTAGTCAAAGCCCTAATCAAGGAAATAGCTAAAATATTCTAAGCAGATGACAAAGATCAAGCAAAGATCATATCTTAGCCAAAGAAGTCATGCAAAAATGAATTCTATATAAAGGACTCCAAAAAAATCAGAAGAACAAACTACTACAATCTACAATTCTTTATATCTTCTATGAAAAAAAGAAAATACACAAGGGATGGTTGAATTGTGTTTTTATTTTTATTTTTTGCAATTTTTCGCAAGTATCATCTGAATAAATGTAGTCAAATAATATATTTTGTTAGTTAGATGAACTAACAAATATTTTTGTAAACTAAGTTTTAAAACATCTCCTTCTTAAGTTAGATTGATAGTTATAACATGCAATGTAACAAGATAAAGAAGAGAAGAAATAACTTAAGAAATTTTCATATTGGTTCATCTAATAACACAAATTATGTCCAATTCTCAAACAACTGTTTAAGTTCCACTAGCATATTAACATTGTAAGATACAAGAGTATTATTTTGGCTTGTAGTCACTATTGACTAACCTGTATAAGTATTGTTTAACAACAAGTTGCTTCTAGATAATATGAGTATTGTTTAAGGAAAAAAAAAGGTTATGATAAAAGGATCACAAAGATTGCTCACTAGAGAGGGGTTGCATCTTTCAACTTTTATAAGGATAAAAAAACATTCTTTTCTAATTTGCAATAGCGAACACAAAGGTGTTCTTTGGTTGTAGTTTACTTCTCCGCAAGCAAACCTAGTCAACTGTAGTACACAACTGATAAGAGGAGTTTGTTGGAGATAGGTGGAGCTGAAACTTGTATTTGATGAATCCAACCCAATTAAAGAATGAAGATCAATTTTTTTGAAAATGTCCTTAAATGTATCTGTGTGCTTTTTGTGTCTATAAATAATCTATGAAACTCCAAAAATTATGTTTTGAAATATTTCCTAACTATTCATAACGTGTTGGGTGTAAATATCTTTAATCTATTAAAACTTATTATTTAATAGGTTGAAATCTCTATTTTATAAGGATATTGTTTTTATTATGATTTCAAATTAATCCAATGTTTTCACTTTAATAACTTCACAACTAACTATAATAATGTCATGATATGAATTTTTAAATTAATTACACCTTTTAAGTATAACTGCAATCAACTCTTTTTATCTTTTAATTATTCATTTAAAACACTCATATTTTTTCCTACCACTTATAATAACACACTTCACATAAAAAAATAAAAACAATATTTTTCACATGTTCAAATATAAATCAAACAGGTATATGAGGACGAACAATAACACATATAAAAATCTATAATTTATAATATATAACTAAAAACTCAAAAAAAATATATAAACAATTTATTATTATATACTCACTCATAAAATAAAAGAAAATTATCTATAAACATTTTGTATAAAAAATTACGTAAATTTCTCTATAAATTAAAACTAACTTGTAAAAAATACTTATAAATAAAGTTATGCTATAAAGATATTTAGGGTTTAGGTATAAAAAAAATTAAAAAAATTAAAAATAAAGATATAACCTATAGTATATCTAAAAAGTCGGTCTTTAAAGTATTATAGTTAATGTGCATCTACCAGTAGTTGAACTTCATGAACTTAATGTTCCTTTGTGAACACTAGCTTATCAAATTTAATGCGGTTTCATTAATTCTTTCGGTGGTGTGTTTCAAATAATGAATTATAGTAGACATAAATTGCAAACTAAGAAAATTCTCAAAGAATGTTAAGTGAATACTTTCACATTTTATTTTATTGAATGTGATTCAACCTCAGATGCTGGGTATGGGTAAGAGTATTTCATTCCTAACCACAACTCATCCACTGATTCTTCAACATCAGTCGGTTCGGACCTTCACTTAGTTTCACCCAAGCTTCATCCTAGTCATGGATACATCACCCAGGTTTGGGTCCATAAGCAGTGACAATTGTCCTATGAAGACTCGCTTTCACTATGGCTTCGGTGATTTCCCTTAACCAAGCCATTGCCTATGAGTCGTCAGCTCATTCTTCAACAGGCACGCGATCAGAGTCCCGGGATGAGCCTCCTCTCACTGCTTAGGAGCTTACGATTTCATGTTCTATTTCACTTCCCGATGGGGGTTCTTTTCACCCTTCCCTCACAGTACTACTTCACTATCGGTTACTCATGCCATGCCTTATATCTTTGACATGGTTATGTTGTTGCCTTATTTTTTGTATTATAGTATGTTGTATATGTACAGATTTTGGCTAAGAACTAAGCGTTTTGTACATGGGTTGGAGTACTCTAAGTATTCCCATTTATATTATTTTTTATTGTTGATTAAAAAAAAGTTATGTTTTGTTTATATAGTAAGAAAATTGTTAAATAAAAATTAATTTTAAAAATAAACAATAATTAATTACTATATATTGATTATATTAAATACTATTTTATAGACTAAAAAATTTATTGGTATATAAAGTAGTTTCTATTATTAATAAAATTTATAAACTAATTAATTTTTAAATTGATATATCTAATTAAGTATTAAGATTTTAGTTATTAACTACTTTAAATTCTAAAGTTGGTATTGGTAGCTAAAACATTAATAGTTAATTATATATTTATTTAAAACCAACTTAGAAGTTACTTTATAAATTTTGTTAATAATAGAAACTAGTTTAATACTAATAAATTTTTTAGCCTCTAAAAATAATATCTAATTTAGTTAATAATAATTATTTATTTTTATATTCAAAATTAATTTATATTTAATAATTTTCTTATAATTAAATTTAAAAAGACTTATTATTATATCAAATCATATATAATAACTTATTAAATTATATATTTTTAAATTTTCTAAGTCAGATCATCAATTATATCTCATGTTTTTTCCCCTTTCTTTATTTTATCTTTTCGTATATTATATAAAATAAAGATATGAAAATAAATTTTAAAAGATAAAAAATAAATAAAGGAGATATCACACACACACAAAATGAGAATAGAAAAAGTAAATACAGAAAGATAATAAAACATTGAAAAGATTATTGAATGTTGGATTGTGGAAGGCAGTCTTACAGCCAAATTTCTCAAAACTAGCTATAATTAGTTACTTATTAAATACCACAAATTAGAAACTAATTTTAGAGACAAAAAATAATTAGTTGCTATAGTGACCAAATTAGAAACCATTTTTGAGACTAAAAAAATTTGTGGTTTCTATTATTGTTAAATGGTTTCTAAATTGGTATCTAATTAGCTACCAAGGTTTTAGCTACCAAATTTAGAATCTAAATAATTGATAGCTAAAACCTTGGTAGCTAATTAGATACCAATTTAGAAACCATTTAACAATAATAGAAACTAATTTAGAAACTAATATTTTTTTTAATTTCTAAAATGGTCTCTAATTTAGTCACTATACCAACTAATTTTTTTGGTTTCTAAAATTTAGTTTCTATTTAATGGTTTTCTTATAGTGTACTAATTTGTCTCATCAACTCATAAAATTATTCAATTTTTAATTATTTAAACAATTGAATCTCTAAGTTGGTAGATTATAATCTCAATCTCAATAAATCAACACTTTAGATTAAAAATTTTAAGATGTCTAACTATAATTAAACTATTTCTATCATTAATTCTAATTTGTTGTTTATCCCAACATTATAGATTTAAAAGCATTTTCCAATGATAATAAAATCCAAATTAAGTGGAAAGCAATATGTTGATAGGAGCATTAACCATAAAAAGGAATAACATATTATAAACTTTTAATAAAATCAAAATCAAGTATTCACATGTGTTCGAGTCTTGGTATTACACTCTAGAGGGAAACTAGACACTCATATGTCATTGGTGTGAGAATTTTGGATCATTTTCGCATATCAAAAGTTATTTAACACCTCTGTGTAAGTCTTCATTTATAAGAATTCCATCAGGTCCAAATAAAATATATTCATGAATTTTCTTGTCTTTGCAACTGCTATGTGAGAAAGATAATTTTTGAAAATATTGACCCCGACAAAAGCATGTCTTCAAACATTTTTTTTATAAATTAATAATAATCACAACTCTGGACTTGTAATAATAAACATTACTTGTAACACCTGAATTTGGATATAATAATTTAAATTATTGATTAAAATAATAGTAAAATAATAACAAAAAAGTTTATTAATAATTGAAATAAAAAATTAATTAACTAACTCCTAAATATTTAATAACTACAGTTATGTGCTTGGAACTATTTAAGTTAATCTTTGTAAACATACTAAAATCTCAATCTCAATGTAAATTAATTATTTGATTTATAACTACCAAACTGGCAATCAACATTATTTAATTCTAGTTTGAATTTGATATATATATATATATATATATATATATATTTCAACAATAAATAAATAAAATAAAATAAAATAAAAGATTTGAGGTGTCTCATCTCTTATAAAAAAAATAGATATCATACGAATAGATGAATATATATTAACTACATATTAACTAAAGTTTTGCCACTAAATCTCTAGATTGTGTTGGTAAATTGGTTGTTAAATCTGTCAGTAATAAATTATAAATATTTTTATTAAGTGATGTGATAGAATTATAAATGTTTTTATTAAGTGTCTTAGCAAATAGAAAACAACTTGGCTAGGTCCATTATTGTTGGAAAATAGCTAACACACAAAGCGAGAGCAAGAGAGAAAAGTTACTCAACATAAGCACTATTTCAGATGGGATGGAAGTGTGTTTCGAAGTATAACCTTGTAGATCATTGTCTCTCTCTCTCCTCAACTTGTATCACCCTGTATTGGATTGTAATATATAAAATCTTTATTTTAATCGTTTGAATGGTGTGGTTATCTTTCTTATTGTCTTGCAATATATTGTTCTTTCTTTTCAGAGCAAATTTTGAAGTCTAAGTATAATTGAGTAAAATTTTTTATTTAAAAATGAAAAGTATATTATAATAATAATAATAATAATAATAATAATAATAATAATAATTAAGAGCACAACCACGTAAGGAAGTGACAAATAAAAATATTTTAGTTTCTTAAAATTTTCTAAAAGTTAATTTTGTAAATGAAATAAGTCATGAAATTTGTAGAACAAGCTAGATACCTAGTTGGACCATTAGAAAAAGGAAAAACAACCAACACATCCCCGATGTTGTGTGATTCTTGGCCAAGCTAAGAGAGGAGAGAAAAATTATTCAACCAAAATAATAGTCATCAATGTGAGAGTATGCATGAAGACCTTTATTCTCTCTCTCTCTTAGTGCAATCAATCATGTATGCCCTTTTGGTGAGTTTTTTTTTTTAAATATTTATTTTTCTCATATTTGGATTGAGGTGAGAATTTGTGTAGAAGGGAGAGGAGGGGAGGGAGTGAATTAAAGAGGATTAAAGAGGATGTGTGAAATTGTTTTAATTGAGAAATGATAGAGTGAAGTTGTGAGGATGATTTATTGAAATTTGTGAGTGATGTGATAGTTATGAGAGAATTTAGAAATTATTTTAAAGGTGTAAAATGTAAGTTTACAAATTTACCCTTATTATTAAAAAATATTTTAATTGGTTATGGTATATTTTTTTCGTAGGTTCAAGTTAATTATTTTTTTCTAATATATAATATTCATAATTATTCTTATTTTTGTGTAGATTTTAGTTAATTAAAATTGTGTACATTAAAATTCAACCAAAAAAGAACAATTTTTTATGTTTGATTAAAACATTTTTTAATAAAAGAAAAGAAACCCAATAATTAGCGCATGATATGTTTTTCTCTAGTATATATTAAAAAACCCCTTAGTTATTACTCAACTTTTCTTTTTTTTAATGATATTTTTTTTAATTTTAATTTCTTTGTATGGTTATGCTAAAGATATTGATTTGATCAAATGCATTACAAATTGAAAAGAGTGCTCATCATATGCATGCCACAATGAAAACAACGTGAAAGCAATGTGAGCATGAAGTGAAAAAAGCAAATTAAACAAGGGTAATATGGTAACATTACAATTGTGATGTGTACATCCTTGCTACGCCCCTCCTCTTCTTCGCTTGGATGAAAGAACCCTTGCTACATCCTCCCCTGCAGGTTCACGCCCTCCCTTCCTCACAAATCAGTCAATCCAAACACGAATGATCATCACTCTTCCATCCGTGCTTTTTTCCACGAATTGATCCAAACACAATGTTACTGTTGTCCTTTAGGATGCCATGGCTCAGAAGAGTCCATTTACTCTCTTTTTTTCACTTCATCTTTTCTTTCTTTGTCTAAAGTTAGAGTATCATATAGGATTTGAGTTGTGAGGGTTAAAAGAACTTTTGTTCTTCTTCCTTCTTCTATTTGCTATAATTTAATAATTTCATTTTGTTATTCTTGGAGTTTCTACATTTCCATTTTCATAGTGAGATAATCTTTTTGACATCTTTGCATCTTGCTTTTTTTATTGAAGAATTCTTTGAGGTAAGAGGAACTTTCTTTCATCATTAATATAATTAACTTATATTAATTAATTTTTAGCAGCCCTGCACTTACATAGTTTTGTATAGTTAAATTTGGTAACCTAGATTTAAGAAATGGATTCCTTGATATGAGAATCTAGGGTTAAGTTAAAAAATCACTTAAAACTGGAGTCATGTACCAAAAATTATAAAAGAATATGTTTAAAAAGTGAGAGTTGTTGAAAAATCCAAGACGCCTCCTATTTCATTTAAACTAATGAACATTTTATTTATATCGCAATCTATGTATTGGTAGATGTGATAAGAAAGTATTTACATGAAGAACCATAGGCTAGACAACTTACAAATATGAATATGATTTGAGTTTTGGAGTACCAACTTTGGGTTGGTTGTCTTAACCTTACGATTGATTAAATTGTGTTAAGACATTATACGATCTAATCATTGTTAGATAGTCTAATACCTCACCAGACAGTCTCAAAATAAAAGAGTCTATGAGATTTTGATGAAAACAAATACTATAAGATGTGTAAATTTTATAACAAATTTATTGCATGTGCAAAACTTAAAATAAATACATTAGACTATCTATTCAGATTAAAACATGTTAGACGGTTGAGTAGTATTACACTTGTTAGACGATCAAGTAGTGTTACAGTTGTTAGACGATCAAGTAGTGTTACACTTGTTAGATAATCAAGTAGTGTTACACTTGTTAAACGATCAAGTAGTGTTACACTTGTTAGACAGTCTCTTAGAGTTAAACTCATTAGATAGTCTCTTTAGGTTCAAATAGTTAGACAAGTCTATAGTTTTAACATGTTAGACGATATCACAATGATTAACATGTTAGACAATCTCACTATGCAAAACATGTTAGACGATCTCATTATGTTAAACATGTTAGATAGTATCTTTATGTAAGATTTGCTAGATGGTCTTAGTGGAGTTCAACTTACTAGATGATCTCAAGGAGAAAAATGTGTTAGATGGTCTCAAAGACATCAAAACGTTAGATGGTCTAGTCTTCGTTTTCATGATACACAATCTAACACATTAGACAATTTCTAAACTCAATCATTGTTCTTTGAAACTGTTTTCCAATGATCTTTGAATGATTACAAAAATTGTATTGATTCTTTTAAATCAGAGTTTTTATTCAATGTTTTCATTAAGCTATTATGGAAAGTTTTCGAAACCTGAATGATTAATAGAGGTTTTCGAAAAAATATAAGTTAATTCACATTCTTTATTCTATCTTAATGAAATATATCTTCTTAATGGAATATATCTTATTTAAAACATGAATATGTATCAATGTTTTGAAAATACACAAAGAATAGAAAGTTTTCAAAAATTCAAACATAAGTAGAAGGTTTTCAATAACACGTACTTAAATAGTAAGATTTTGAAAACAGAAAGTTTTTCTTGTTTACAAAGGTTATTCAAATTCAATATTATGTTTAGTCAAATTAAATCTAAGTAAAAGGCTGGTGTACTTCAACATTTGAAATTTATACTAAGATGAAATTTTTTTTATGTTACCAGTAGCTTTCTAATATAGAAGGTTTTCAAATACTAATTATGATTTTAAGTCTAACTGATTCTAATCGAACCTAATTTTTTTGTTTTGAATAATATATATGTCAATCACATTTGAAATGTTTCAACGAGTAGATTAAACACTCTAGATGCACAGAGATATCACAACAGAAGTTTCCTTTTGGAGTGTCTAATCAAAAAATGAAGAAGCTAGAGTGCAAAATCAGTGCAGTCTTCAAGTCTTGTAGATTCAAGCTTCAACATTCATATTCTTGAAGGTTATATAAATGACTAAAGTTAAAGAAGACCCAACAATGACCATAAAACCAATTTTGTACAAAAAAGCTTCAATATGTTGAAAGTTCATATTTGTTGTACATAGAGTGTCTAGACAATCTAGTTGTAAGCTAAACATTATGTATCCTTCATAATAGTGAAGTATATCCAATGAGCTTAAATTGTTCACTCTTTGAGATTTTTTCTTTGTATCTTGAGAGGTTCTTAAGAGGTTTTAGTCTCATAGAAAGATTAAGAGTGATTTAACTTGGAGACATTTGTGTGCTCATATAACCTAGAGAGGTTTGTCTACTCGTATAAATTAGAGAGGTTTGTGTACTCGTAGAATCTGGAGATATTTGTATACTCGGATAAATTGGAGAGGTTTATGTACTCATTTGTAATCCTTTATGATTAGTGGAACCACTTAAACACTTTGCTTAAGAGAGAATTAGACTTAGCCCAAAAGTTTAGGTAGAACCAATATAAAAATATGTTGTGTTGTGTTATTCTCTTTGTTTTTACACACTATCCTTGTGTGTTATTTATTTTCTACGGATTAAGTTCATGCTCCATTCACCCTCCCCCCTTTTGGATCCAACAATTCCTACAAATTGATGATAGGAAAGATTTTTATTGAATTTTTAGCTTTTTTAAATTTTTGGGATATTCATTATGTTGTTGAAATTTATGAATGATAGAACTTTATTTGTTTAAGTTTGGATTATGTGAATGACTTGAATGCATGTTATCATGTGAACTTATTTGTGCTAAAATTTTGTGGTGTGGGCAGTTGTAATGACATTAAGGTAAAGAAATGGGTATTTTGAAAATAAATAAAAGTGGGGGCTACTTGAGGTAGCAATTTTATGAGTGTGGGACCTTAGATCATTGAGTTTCAGACCTAACTAAGACATGAATGTATCTCATCCTACAAACTCATAATTTGGTGATTCCAAAACGAGGTCAAAATTCATGGTTTGACATGATAGTTAGACCCTTTTGTTTGAATATTTTGCATGCCTTTCCTTTTTCTTCTCAATTCGAACCTTGACTTTCTCTTGCAACTTCTTAACATATTCTGCTTAATCATTCCCATACTTATCCTTAAAATGAGAAATGTTAGGTAAAAGGAAACAAATCCAAAGGAATTAAACGATTAAAACCATAGACAGTTTCAAAGGGTGACAATTAAGCCTTACTATATAGAATTGTTAAAGCAAAATTACAACAATCCTATGATTTTAAGTAAGTGCTTAATCCAACAAAAGGTGAAACATGAAGAAGTTTCGTTTAATAAATGTTGTATAAAAATGGTGATTTTAAGTAAGTGCTTAATCCAACAAAAGATGAAACATGAAGAAGTTTCGTTTAATAAATGTTGTATAAAAAGGGTAGCTCACACAAAAGGAAAGTGCTTCATCTGACAGACAATAAAGCATCATGCACATCTTCCACTTTGTCTGATAAGCATTGATGATGATCAAACGATAGGTGTAAAAAATTTTAAGCTAACGTAAACATAATGAATTCTTAAAGCTTAATCCTATTTTACAGGGAATTTCTTCACCATTTTTTGCCAAGATGATCCGCGCCAAAGACAAGTCTTGGTGGAAGATACCTTACCAATGGACCAACCACTAGAGCCATGACCAGGAGAATACAGGAAGACTAGGACTCAACTGACCTCAACAAACCCTTGATCTTATCAACATGATCCATAATTATAAGAGCGAGGAGCGGGAGGAACGATTACGAGTTCAGGGCTGAGATAGAAATGTTGGGAAAGATAAGGCACATAAACATAATGAAGCGTTAGTGGGGTGGTACTATTGGAGCTAATAATAGGGAGGAAGTCAATGGGGAAGTTTGGAGATGGAGTGGACATCGTTGGTTGGGGGAACAAAACCAGATTGGACATCTTTCAACCATAGGATGTAGTGTTGGTGTTAACAGTGGTGGACCCAAGGATTAGTGGGTATCCATTAACAAGTGTCATTTTCATATTCAAATTTGCTATGATGTGTTCCACCTTGTCTGCCACATCATCATAAGTTAACGTTGTTCATGCGAATTTAATAGAAGGGACGAAATTGCATATTCTTTAAAAAAAACGAAATTGATTTTTTTAAAAACCACTAGATCAAATTGACTATTGCCCGTACTGTAGGGACCAAAAAGGTAATTGTACCAATAAAGAAAAATGAGCAAGACTCACTAGACGATCTCACAATGAAAACAAAATATTAGACAGTCTAGTAAAATCACAACAAACAACCTAGTCTTTGTCTTAATAATGGACAATCTTTGAGTGATTATATTTTATAAAGAAAACATTTAAAGTGTAAAACATGACCAACAAGAAACACCAATTTTGAAGAAACACGCCAGACAGTCTCACAGTACTAGAATGTACCAAACAATTTTGAAATTTATCAAAGCACAAGAAAAGATTAATAATACAGTGCTCATGGACACACTAGACGACAACTAGAGCTTGCACATGACAGACTATCACTTTGTTTTCTACTCGTTAGATAGTCTATCATATCAGGTATACTTAACTTTTACATTCTTAGATTACTTTATGAAATTATGTGATTGTTTTCAAATTTTACTTGCTGATATTAATTCACACAAAACAAAAATTTCAAATAAGATTAATGATTGAATGAGTTTGAGAAGTTTTTGTAATTGAAAATATAAAACAAAGCACACTAAAAATATGAAATATTACGTGATTTAATGTTTTGTGAATGAAATTTAACTTTTGTATTGATTATAAATTGTTTCTAATACAACCATGCCTTAATAATTAATCTTAAGACTGTATTATAATTTCTTTTAAATAAACAGTGTTTTAATTGAAATTTTGTTGAAGAATAGAGTATGCACATTTCCCATATTAAAGAGTTTTTTAAAATATATTTTGTGCAAATATATCCTGGTTAAAATCTAATTATACTTAAACGTTCAAATCTTGTGCTAACTTGGAAACAATTTAAAATTGCATTTACAATAAAATTTTTGAGAATAGAAGATCTCGATAATTCAAAAATATTGAAAGACATTGTTTCAATGATACATATGTTTTAGTACAATGATTACTATGTTCACTGATACTTGTAAGGGTTCTTGAAATTGTTAAAGGAACATAAAGACACGTATGAAACTAATATATGAAGTTTCCTTATTGGACGTCTAACGGGAAAGAGATGAAGCTGAAAAGCGAGATTTGTGTTGATGAAGATTGAAGTCATTTCAAGATTCTAAGAATGAAGAATTATAAATTAAAGATGTTTCGAAGTGCAAACAAGTGTTACAACACATTAAAGACTTATATATAAACATTCCAAATTGAGCATCTAATACCAAGAAGAAAATAAACAATGTTGAAAAGGAAAGAATCACCTCTAGAACTTCTAAAGCCGTAATGTTCAAATTTATTCAGATAAAGAAAAGTATTTGAAAGTGCAAATATATGTTAAAGTTGTGCAGATTGCATTAGAGAAAATGTTTCCTATTCGAGTGTCTATCATGAAGAAGACAATGAATAGTACAAGAGAAAGGAGATTCAAATCCAGAAATTTTCAAACCTCAATGGTCAAAAATTTTTGTAGATAAAGAAACAATTTGAAGTGCAAATATTTGTTAACGAGGGGAATATTACATCAACGAAAATATTTCCATTTTGATCATCTACTACATTGATGAAGAACAATGTGGAAAATTTCATTAGTTGATTGAATTAATACGATTAAAGCTACAACGTTCATATTTGAGGACTAAAAAGAAAATATTTTAATTGTCTCTCACGTTCAAGATGTGGAAGAATCAATTAGAGCAAAAGTTACCATATTAAGTGTCTAACGACTATGTGAGGAAAGAAGATACACGAAGATTCAACGGTCATATTTATGAAGGATATATAAAGACCTTGAAGATGAAGAAAACAAGAACAAGCATACAAAGTGTACATAAATTCCATTATCAAGTGATATACAATTGTGTGAGAAAGTAGTGTTTATACAGTTTGTATTTGTTATTGAAAATCGTTTTGTGAGATTGGGTTGTCTACTTAACCTTTATAAATCATTCACTAAGTGAAGGATATCCTATGAGCTTTCATTATTCTCTTTATAGAGAGTTTTTCTCATATATTTGAGAGGACTTGATCTCAGGGAGAGATTGAAACTAGTGTACCTGAATCATTCCATACACTCCTATGTGACTTTCTCTTCTCTCTTTCCTATTTCTCTGCAATGGTGAGAGACAACTTCAACCCCCCAGCCACCCATTTTTCTACCCCCTCACCCCTCTCAATTGACAGATCCAAACAAGGAGTGTACACTCAGTCGTGTACATCAACAATGCACCCCTTAATCCAAACAAGCTGTTAGATAAATCTTGATTCTTTTTATTACAATAATAGTACAAAATATACCATAATAATATTCATATTATTATGAATCATAAAAGAAATAAAATAACAAAAAGTGTCTTATAAAAAAATAATAGTTTATATTCATAAAAAATATTATTTTTATGAAATTTAAAAATCATAAATGTTAATTTTTATTTTATCATTTATTTATTTCATTTCAATCAAATAATCTTCTTATATATTTTTCTTCTTTTATAGACACATTACACCAAAGCTTCAACACTGTAAGTGGTATCGTAGAATTTTCAATCAGATTTAGTAAGCAGTACTGAAGTTTAAGAAATCAAAGTGACAGAAAACAAAAACAAATTGAGTAATAACACTAGAAATCATTTTATTTTCTTATTCTTTATACGTATTAAAAATTGAACATTACGTGTCCTTCTAACGAGGACAATTATATATACAAATACATTGGTGAGGATATTGGCCAACACAATATCCAATTCCATGATATAGCCCATCACAGTTGCTACGACACCAACTGAGGTTGCATTCATTTGGATCCAACATTTCCGAACATTGATTTTCTGTTATGGCTCCACTTGTTGTTGAAATAGCTATGAAAATGTAAAGGAACTCATTAAAAATCACATACTGGTTAAGTTTCAGATATAAAAAATGTAGAATCAGGTTCAATTAGGTGCCTTTGTTTTGATTTCATATGCTAAGAGGTCAAATGATATAGTAAAATAATATAGAAGAATATGTCTCATTGAAAATCATATACAAATCTACTCACTTTAGTTTATTTACATGAAACTATATAATAGCAAAAAAAGGAAATTAAACTTATTAAATTATTATTGTTGGAGATCCATGTGTACTATAAATAAGATCAATTTATGATAAAAAGTAAAAACAATTCTCATTTTATAAATTAGTTTTATAAAAATGAATTAAACTTAAATTTACTTTTTAACATAATAATAAAAATAGAGAACATGTAATTTCAATAAAACTTCATAAATTAATAGTGTAATCTAAGATTTTAACTTCATCTTATCATCTTTTTCTTTTATATAGAGTTGAAAATTTTGTAACATATTTCAACATAAAATCATGATTTCTTATTCTGAAGGGATTATAGGAAAACCATATAATCATATAAATATCAAAATATAGAAGTTTTATTCCACTACGTCTAGCACTTAGTTTTTGCTTTTACGATTTTGTATTATCCAATAAAATCGTTTTAACTAAAAATGGATGTGACTTAAATACTCTATATCAGGTTTTACAGGGCTAGATGTAGAAAAAAAAAAAGTGGAGGAAGATCTAATTACTAAAATATAAAATACACAAATAGGAGTAGTTTAAATAAACAAAAGAAGTAAAGGTTCATATAATTAAATTAAGAGTTCACGTATTATGTTAAAAAATGCATGAATCTGGTATTAAATTAGTGATAACTTAGTACTTATATATAATGCATTATGCTATCAACTTAAACTTAAGAATTTATATAATCTTTAAGAATTTATATATGATTAAATATGTTTTTTTTATCATTGTAATAGGATTAAATATGTTTTTTATTGTTATACTATAATACTGAAAATTTGTTTGTTATGTAAAAAGTTTGACAATAATCTATTTTAATAATTTTTTATTACATGTATTTAATAAATTTAAAATTTGAATTAGAAAAAAAATCAATAATTTCGTGATGAAAGTATATAGATAAAAACATATTTAACTCATTTAAAGGTTAAATATAAGTTTGAAACTCATATTAATTAAAAATAATTTTTTAATAATATATAAATAATAAAAACCACAAAATTTTATTTTTAAAAGTTTTTAGTTAAAGGTGTGGTTTCATACCTTTTTTAGTGTTATCTCGTAGGTTATTGAAGCTTATTTTTTTATTAATTCCCTTAAAAACTCAAAACTTAAATAGTTTGAATTGGTATATATATATATATATATATATATATATATATATATATATATATATATATATATATATATATATATATATATATATATTTTAAACTGAAATGTTTTTTTCTATTCAGATTAATAAACAAATCCTTCAGATATCAAAATAAATGTAAGGAATTAATAAGTTTTTTAGCAAATGTTCTTTCATACAGATACAGAGACATAGAGATCATCACATGCCTAAATAAAACTATGATGATAGAACATTAGTTTACTGCATCAACAATAACAACAACTTGGATAACAATAAAAAATATAGAGAAATTATTATACCTGTAATGATTAGGATAAGGGTGAAAATCAGTGTGAAAGAAATCTTAGCCATCTCCAAAACAAAAGAACAATACGAAAAATAAAATTTAGCTTTCTTGTTGATGTTATGATTGAAGAGGCGAAGGGTTTATATAAACAAAATAGTTGGTGTGAAATCATTTATAAGAATACGTTTCCTTATTAATTTGGTACATATATGTATTGAAACTATGAATAGTAGACACCATATTTAGAGAATTTGTTCTATATTTAGAGGGATAATTTTATCTTATTTCTTTTTAGATATAGAAAAACACTGAAGAGAGCTACTAAATTCGTAATATCTATCATCACGAAAACATTAATTAGATTGTTTAAAATAAACATCCAAATAATTTTACTTTTAGATCTTTTAACATTAACCTCTTGAGAACTATTTGGTCTCTATATATAAAAGTGTTAGGTTGTCTTTAAATTTTGTTCTTAGAAGAAAAAGTGTTAGTCTCTCAAGGTGGATGAAGGTAGTTCACCTTATAAGTGGAGTTATGACTTCAAGAAGAGACTACCAAGTTTGTTGAAAACGAAAGAGATCAATTTGTAAAAGATTCTCGGCGTTTAAGTCAATAAAAGAATATGAAATTATAAGTATATAGCTGTGTGAGAATTGAGTGAGTACTCACAGTGAAATTGATTTGTATTTATAAGTCTTTTTGAGTCTGGACTCAGGTGTTGAAAAGATAAATAAGAGATACATTTGATTGTGAAATATACCATTCAATCAATTATTACTATATAAATATTTTAATTATAGTTGCATCTTATTTGATTGGGTTATGTCCCATTTTATTGCACTACACTTGATTTGATTGGATTTTTATATTATTATTCTGATCTCCATATATCTTAGATACGAGTAGTGCATTAAGCCCCCTCAAGCTCCGAATCCTTAAAGAGGTGTAGCTCCGAATCCTTAAAGAGGTGTAGGTGGATTGATTTGAGGGATGAAAAAGTTTGTAGGTTAATCCATTTGGGGTTTTTAGAGATAATTATTGAGGTCGCCATTTGCATGACTTTCGTAAAGTCGATTTTACTTTGGCTTTTTTTTAGTCAGTATGACATGACTAATGTGTTTCAATATGCACAACGAGTGGTTTTTATTAGTAATTATGAGTTTATATCATTTTTTAGGCATTTTATCATTTTGATGGCTGACGCTCTGCCTTCTCGTGACATGTTAGCAACAATTCAAGTCTCATCATTTCACACGAAACATTTTAAGAGTTTCATTTTGCTTTACATTTGGCCAACATTTTGTCTTGTCATTTCTTCCCCTCCATCTTTTAAGTCCTAAAGCTTTTACGAGTGTTCTATCATCTTCTGTTGTCATTTCCTACCATTTTTACTTAGGTATCTTCCTAATTACCCCTTTCTTTTCATTTTCTGATTCTTCTACCGTTAATAGCCCCTTAGTGAGCAGATAATTTGTTGGTATTGGGAAGAACTCATCCATGAGTCATATTGATTATTTTCTGGAGGCAAATGCCACAGAGGAAGTTTCTTTTCCTCCGTCTATAGTCGTTCCTCAGGCAAGGATGACAACGACTTACCAATATTAGCCTATTAAATGAAAGGTTTCCTCACGTGATGATATGATTCCAAATAGAACTAACATTAGAATTGAGAATTCAAGGCTTCGGAAAGGAATCAATTAAAAATAAAAACAATGAAAACTTGGATAAAGGAAGGCGCCACAAACAAAGTTTGATAAGTCTAAGGATGATCATCACAAGAATTGGTGGATTCTTGATAAGATCGCAAGATGTAAGGAAAAATCCTAGTAGAGAAATATTCTCTCTTAAAATTGCCAAAATATTCACCTCATTCTGATTTCCAAAAAGTGTATAAATACATATTTAGTTATAAGTCTTGGTTCAAATCCTAACTCCAAGCAAAAATAATAATATTTTTTTATTTTAATATTCCAAGCATGTTGTGCATGTAATCAACTTAATTTTTTTAAACTGTGGGTCATTCAAGGATAGGGCCTCCAAAAGATTAGTCATCTTGTGCTGCAATGTCTCTTGGGCCTTTCTAAGTCTTCCTCTTGTCATGGGTCCACCTAAGTCTGGAATGTCTTTGTTAAGTTTCTGCTCACCATGCCCTTGGGTTTGGATGTCCTCATCATTCCCTCCTTCTTGAGAAAGACCTTGGATATCCACATCATTCCATCTTTCTTGAGAAAGACCTTGGATATCTGTATCACGTGAGGAACTAAGTTGTTGGGTTTACCCTTATCAAAAGAAAAAGAAATAACAAATTTCCACTAATCTTAGACCCCAAATACTTTTGGATTTCAGGAAATAGCTACCTACTCTTCTAATTTTATTTCTAGGGAATCCATAGAAAAGTTGATTTCCTCTTTCAATATCTTTTATGATAGTATAAACGAAATTATCACTAACAAAAATCATGTAAGCTCGGACAATTTTAATATAGTGATTATTAATAACTGTCATAATGAGATGTATAATACAATATTTTAATAACTGTGATATTACATATTGAAACAATTACATTCATAACTACCATTTTATAAAATACACCATAGTTCCCACAATTTTTCTTTTAGTCAAAGTTACATTCCCAAACCTCTCTGACCCCATTCCAAACATTTGAGAATTTCTTTTTTGAACCCTAGCCCTCACCGTCCACAAAACTGAGTTTCGTCACCTGTGTGTGTTTTTAAACTTACTCAAAATGTTTTGAAACTTACAGCCACAAACATCATTCACATTATCTCAAATTGCTGTAAATCAAAGATTATGTAAGACATTGTGTATGAAAGACGAAAGAAATCACAAATAGTGAACAAAGGTTACCTTTCAATGTCGTGACGGTTGACTAAGAAGTTAAGGATTCGCAATCACGATGACAGTGACGATGTATCGTGTTCGAAATATACATGATAAACTTCTTAATAATTCATGTACTAGCAGTGACGGAGCTTTGTTGTTAGTGGGAGGTCCAATTTTTTTACACATTATAAATTAATATATAAATAAGAAATAATTATTAATTTTAATATATTTTATATATTTGACACCTTCAAAATTTTGATACATCTATTTTGGTACTGCAAAATATTTCTTAAAATAGACACTTTAATGTGTAAAAATAAGAAAAAAATATGAATGGTTATATCTACATATTTAATCATTTTAACGTTAAATATCTTATCACGGAATTATAATTTTTAAATTTTATTTTTGGGATGTATGTAATATATTCCTATTTTCATTAAAAAATATAATATATTTAATGGTTATGAGTATTTTCTTTTATTAATATTAATTAGTTGTTTTTTGTGTGCATATGTAAATAAATAAAGATAAAAAAGTTAAGTAAAAATAATTGAGGACGAATTTTATCTAACTAAGATACTTTTGTAAAGATTTTAATTTATGTTCTTCTTTATAATAATTTATATTTGTAATGATAATAAAAATAAGTGTTAAATATATTTTTTGTTATTGTATTTTCATGTAAAATTGTTTTGCGTTTATAGTTTAAATTATAATTTTTTTTGGGTAAATATAATAAAAAAATTATTAGAATGATTAACAAATGAATTTTTTAAGTATAATTTAAGATGTTAATATATTTTAACTTATCACTATAGTGAATATTATAATATTATAATATAATAAATATTAAAAATTAGTTTGTTACTTCAAAAAGTACTGATAAAAGATACTCATTAAATAATTTTTTATTATAAGTATTAAGAAGTTTTAAAATTTGAACTAGAAACTTAAAATTAATTTTACCCTATAATACATAAAAAAAAATATATTTAACTCTAAAAATAATAATCAAACTGCAGATGAATATTTTATATTTTATAATCATGACATACTAATGAAGATAAAGTATTTAATACATAAAATATAATATTTTTAAGAAAGAAAGAGATTATTAAACGACATACCATTGACGCTTAGAACTTTTAAAGACGCAACGACTTCACATAGTAACATTTCTTCTTACTCATTTATAATGCTTGCTTTTTATGTGTCGATAAAAGTTGTAATATTTCCTTCTACAGTAAAATCTTTTATAACAATATTACTAATCGCGATACAGTCTCAAGGAAACAGGTAAAAAACATTAAATTTAGTTATTAGGCGTATTTAATACTTTTCTATTTTGAATATTTTCCACATGTTTAATGGATTAAAAACCTAATAATCTCCTTTTATTATTTAATATTTATTTGCGTACATAGAAATAAATAAATAAAATAATTAATTAAGAAATTGATTTAATCTGAAATAATTTTGGGAATATTTTTATGCTCCATTAATAATAGTTTACAAAAGTGTCAACAGTGACGAAGCTGTAATAAGCAAACTATTTTAGTTTTCAAAAAAATAAAATATTATGAGAGAATAACAGAATTTATGCATAAAATATAATATTTTCAAGACTATTAAAGTGTCATTTTCTTGAAGCTTAGAATCTTAATGACATTTTAGCCTGTGAAACTTTACGTGTTCAAAATCTTCTCCATTAATTGTAAGTGTTACGTATTAATATGTTTCCTTCTATAATAACGCTTTTTAATAATAGTAGTCATGATACAATTTTAAATAAAATAGTAAAAGACTAATATTTTTTTCATATATCTAAATCAAGTAAAAATGTATTAAATGAAATTTAATTAGTAGGGTGTATTTAATAAATTTCTATTTTTTATTTGAATTTTTTGCATATGTATAATGGAGTATGATTAGGAAAATTTTCCTATTATTAATATTAATTAGTTTCTTTATTTGTATACACGGAAATAAATAGAGAGAAAACAAATAAAAATTTGATTTAATATATAATTTGTAGAAACATTAATTTATGCTCCATCTATAATAATTTACAAATATCAATTATAAAAACAATAATGAAACAGTAATAAACAAAATATTCTATAATCATGGGAGAATAATTATTTATTAAAATATAATGTTATCGAGAAATCAAAACATGATTAAACATGTAATTTTCTTGACGCTTAAAATTTTTAGAAACATACCCAACTTATCTTCTGTACAAAAAGGCCTATAACTTGAGAAAACGTAACGTGTTTAAATTTCTTCCTCAATTAATTATAGTTTAAGGTATCACTGAAAAGTTCTAAAAATCTCGTCCGATAATAAAATTTGTTAAGGTAGACATTTAAAGGTTAATGATGTGATGTTTACATCTATTAAGATGGACGGGTTGGTACCAAACTAGTTAATTATCTGGTCTCAAATCAAAATACATTTAAAACATTCAATAAATTACAGTAATGACAGTTATGAAATCTCTTTATAAATCATGGTCATATTCTATTAAATCTGGGTGACACTTCTGAGAAATCTTAGCTAACACTAGTTTGGTGAAGATATAATTTAAATATATCTTTTCATAAATAAGAGAATCTTCCTAGAAATCAATCAATACCGATATTTTATAGATTTGGCTTATCATAATGAAATGTACATGACTAAACACGGTAAATAAACTCTCTAAAGAAGAGTAATTTACGCTTTTAGTCAGTTATTAATATACACTTCATATAAATACTTACTTTATTGTCGGGGTTCCTTTCAACTCCGACCAAACACCAAAAATTAAAGAAAGAGACTTGAAATGAGGAGTAAGAAAACAACTAACACGTCAACAATGGTACAATCAATTCCAATTACTGTCTATATGCAAAAGTACATAAGATAATCAAAGTTTTTTAGTTTGATAATCCGTTTTGAGTTACAATTTATGTGTCAAATGAGTTGTAAAAGACAAGACATTAAACATAAATGAATTAAAATAAATAAGATAATATAACATGAGATTATAAAATATATAATTAGATTAATATAATTAATAATATGAGAACATAAACATTTAAAAATATAATAAATAAAATTTTTAAAATATAATAAACTGAATAATTTATAGATTATTTAACATGTAGTTATTGTAAATTTTCAAATATATAATGATAAATCATATTGATTTCAATTTGTGCTTAATCTTCATAATTAATAAGTATTTGAAATGCCCTTGACTCTAAAGTTCAAATACAAGTATTTATATTGGTAAATAAATTTTCACATAAGATAAAATCTCACTATGGTTAGTCTCGTCTTTTGGAAGACATGTTTTCCACTTTTCTTATATTATTGTTATAAACAATTGTACCGGTAGGCACCAGACGACCCCTCTTCAGCCTACGTGGTCGATCGGATGCTATCTTAATAAATTCTAACAACTGAGTAACTACGCTTATAGTTGAAGTAGTTAAGGCACACTCCGAAGAATCCGGAAAGTATATCCAAACGTCCCCCTAATTCTGTGGAATACGTTATACATATCTTAATAACTAATCCTAGGCCCATAGGATCAAAGCCCATGAGGTAACCCTTTAAATACAGTGGTCAAGCCAGAAAGAAGGTACGTTTTTCTCAATCACTAAACATCTCACCTAAGAACACCGTCTTACTTGAGCATCGGAGTGCCTTTTGCAGGTACCCTCCCCCGCCTGACCGAAGACAAAGAGGAGACCACGAAGATTGACTGGACGAGGAGATCGACATGTCAACAATTGTACCCGAAGCAACAAGTAGTACCTAGGCCTCCTTTTCCCATTTAGGACAGAGCGATGTGACGTTTGCTTTTTGGAGGCGGCGCGGAGATCAATCTAATAATGGAGATGAAGTGACGGTTCATATGCCGAATGGCGGGAGTCATAAGATGGTGATGAATCTAACGATGGTGGGTGATCTGGGCTCTTATGGGAGTGACTATAAATAGGGCGTGAAGGTGGAAGGTTGCACGTTTTGGGTGGTTTGTTAAGTTCGAGTAGCTCCGAGTGCCAGTCCTCCAACATCCTTCTGGTTTGCTTGTGTGTGCGATCTTCCCGAAGGTTAGTGATGTCTTCTCACCACTCTTCCAATAGTGCAGTGTGTATCGAGTCATCTAACAAGAGTCAGTCCTCGTCCGGTAGTACCGAGAGTACAAGTGGGTCTGAGGGTCCTAGCTATGACTGGGTCGATCTGAGCATGTTAAACTTTCCTACCCGCTTTAGGGACCTAGACAGCTTAGACAAATTCCTAGCGAAAGTGTCTTTTGTGCGATCGAACGTACCTGCGGATGTGGTGTTGGCCGGTATTTGTGGGTATACCGACCGGGTGTGTCATGGTAGAGAAAATGCACTGGTTGATTTTTTCTTTGTATACAATATGTTTTTTGCGAATATACATGTGGCCCTGCCGTTTGACGAGTTTACAATGGACGTGCTCCATTTGCTTAACGTGGCGCCCACTCAGCTGCATCCAAATTCGTGGGCTTGTTTGCAAGCGTTTCACATGGTATGCCGTCTGTTCAACCTGACGCCGACGGCCGAATCGTTCTTGTTTTACTACAACACGCATCCGAATAATCCCGTGAGCTGGGTGTCCCTCTCGAGTTGTCCAGGTAGTGTTCGCTTTGCAGCGTTTACTACGTCATACAAAAATTTTAAAGAGATATTTCAAGATTTTTGTTGAACCTGACGGCCGAGACTACTTCTACACGTCGGGGGGTGAAACGAAGTTCCCTTTTCACTAGACCCAAAACCCAACCACTCTGACTACCAGCCCAGGGCGGCCATGACGCTTCTGGATAAGGCAGTGATGGTAGTGTTTGACTAGCTCCCGTATAAGTTGCCAACAAGCGAGATCATATCCTTGTATGGGTCGTCCGAGCCGTGGGATGACTTTATTGGTATGTAAATGTCTAGGTGTGAATTATATAATCATTTCATTAATAATGTTTGATTCTTTTTTGTTTGGCAGAAATCATGACTCGGATGGATGCATCTTTGGCTGAGTATATGAGTAATCTTCGTTGATAGATGGGAAATCGAAAACTAAGCACTTTAGACGCTGCTAGGAAGAAACAAAACCTGACGGTGACGCTAGTGGATGCGGTACCGGCACCTGAAGCTGCCCCTCCGGTTAGTAAGAAGAGAAGGCGTCCAGCGAAGGGAACACAACCCAAGGGTCGTGTCGGGCTATCTCGGACGCTAGGCCAACCATCAATGTTGAACCTGGTCTCAACATGGCGGCAAGTGTCCAAGTGGAGTTAACTCCTGAGGACGAGAGTTTGTTGTCTACTGTGGCAATGAAAAATTTGATGGTGGAAACTTTAGAGCTACAAAGCTGAGCACTGATAGCCGGTCGGACCATAGTGGAAGAGATGAAGAGGACCACCTGATACAAACCCACAAAGACTCCAAAACCAAGTCCACAAGAAGATGACCAAGAATGCCAACTATAAAGGGTCATCTCAAAAAGCAAAGAAAGACCTCTTCAATAGGAGGAATGGACAAGGTCCAGAGCACTTGAAGTTCTTCCTATTAGTCCTCTTAAATATTTAGAAAAATGTTGTAAATAAATTGGGCTCAAATGAGGGGTCCAAATAGTAGAAATAAGGTAGAATAAAGTGCCTTTAGCATAGTAAGGGGTGTGGGTAGCATTCTTGCTTGTTCCTAGCCCATTTGAAGGCATTTTGACCTAATTTCTAGAAGGATAAGCCAAGAATACGGGATTGACTTAGTCAAACCCTATGGCTGCCCACTTTTTTCCCTTTTCCCATCCCTTTAAGCTTGCTTTCCAAGGCTCCTAAATCTATAAATAGGGAGGCCTACCTCATGTATTCACAAGTTGAAAATTAGAGTAAAGTTACTATACACAAATTTTTGTGTGAATTGTGAGTGAGTGAGCTCCTCCAAAATTGGTCTTATCTTGTGAGTTTTAAGAGCTCTCAAGTGGCAGCATCCTTCACTTATCTTGGAGTCATTTCACCATCCAAGTGACGTGCAACCATTCTCAATTCCATTTCTCATAAGCTTCCTTTTCCTTCATCTTTTCCTTCCATTATCATTCCATCTATTCATAAACATGTTCTTATTTTGCTTCATTATGTCTATTCGGTCTTTATATGTTGCTCTTGTTTTCCTTATGTAATTCCACACCATAACTTGTCATCATCATCACCTTATAATTGTGTTTTCCTTTTGCCTTTGTGAAATGAACCTTCACATCTACTTAACCACTTGGTTAAGTTAATGTCCAGTGGGGATTTTTCTTAGGTTCTCACCTTAATCATCCTAAAATCTCAATCCTAATTAAAGTGCCACCATAAAATGCTAAATCATAAAATCAACTCACATCACTACCCCCGTCGTGATTCCCGAGCTGACTGAGTCAACCCAGTCATTGAAGACAGCGCTAGAAGCAAATGAAAGATTAAAAGCACAGATGGAAGAATAGAGGTTGTCTGCCTCCAAGGCACAAGAGGTGATGAAGGCAGATTTGGATGCCCAACTAAAGGAGGTGGCCAACCGAGAGAAGTCACTAGAAGGCAAGGTAAGAAAGTGCCAGGACTTTATGTTGCGCATTAGCGAAGAATATTTCCAGCTGGGACTTCAACAGGTGGCATGTCTCCATGGTATACTGGTCGATGATGACTGGTATGACATTGACAATTTTGTAATGGACGGGCAGTTGATGTGGTCCGTGCAAGCTGAAGATGAGGAAAGGAGAGACTTGGGAGGGGAAGCAGAGACGCCCGACCCTGATCCAGAACCGTCGCTCGACGAACTAATAGTCTAATTTGAAATATGTTGGACCCAGCTTGTAGGTATCGTACAATATTTTACCTTGTGTTTTTTGTTGTGAATGGTGTGTGACTGATGCCATCCGACTTGGCTTTTACTCAATTGTAATAGACTAGATTTGAATGTACATGTTACTTTTTATATTATCTTAGCAATTGAACATGTGTGCAAATGGTATGTTCATATTGTGCTAAGTAATCGCAATTGCCGGACGAGGCCATAGGATTTGAATACGTTAAGTAATTCTGTTGTCGTACGAGACTGTAGGTTCAGATTACATTAATTTATGTTGCCGTGCGAGGCTGTAGGTTCAGATTACATTAATTTTTGTTGCCATGCGAGGCTGTAGGTTATATTACGCTAAGTAATTTCGATTGTCGTTGGAGGCTATAGTTTCAGATTACATTTAAGTAATTTCAGTTGTCGTACGAGGCTGTAGGTTCATGTTACATTAAGTAATTTCGATCGTCGTTGGAGGCTATAGTTTCAAATTATATTTAAGTAATTTCAGTTGCCGTATGAGGCTGTAGGTTCAGGTTACGTTATGTAATTTCGATTGTTGTACGAGGCTACAGGTCAAGATTATGTTAAGTAATTTCGATTGCCGTACGAGACGAATGAATTTGGAATTCTGTCTACTGGATAGTGTGAGTAGATCGACTCGGAGTCGGGAAATGCCAAGTTTATTCTGACTGGTATTGAACAGTGATAATTAGAGTACATATGCATGTTAAGTAAAACAAAAAGTGTGAAAATTTATAGTGCCTCGTTAAAACCTTCTCGGTCGTAAACCCTCCTTAGGAAAAAACCGACTGAGCGAGGAAAGAGTACATTGTCTTTGTTAATAATCAATTGTAATAAAATTTGAGATGCGTGGCATTCCATGTTCTTGGTATACTTTTTCCAGACAAATATTCTAAATAGTATGCTCCACCGGCCACTGTGTTAGTGATACATAATGGTCGTTCCCAGTTGCTTGAAAATTTGCCGCTATCCTTTCGGGCGTCACAACCCATCCGCCATACCAGATCACCTTTTTGAAAATTTCGTGGCTTCACCTTCGAATTATATCTTCTTGCTGCTCGTAGCTTACAAGCTTTTTTTCGAATTTTGCACTTGTCTCGAAGTTCGTTGATAAGGTCAAGGCCAACCAATAGGCTTTCCTTGTTTAATTCGAGATTCAACATCTGCCGCCACAGAGAGGGTTCGCCTACTTCAACGGGGATCATTGTCTCGGTACCGTACGTTAAGTTGTAGGATGTCTCTTGAGTGGTAGACTGTGGAGTGCAATGGTAGGCCCATAGGACTTCAAGGAGTTCTTTTGTCCAATTGCCTTTGGTTGGACCAAGGCGTTTTTTAAGCTCATTCAGAATGACTTTGTTAGCCGCCTCGGCCTAGCCATTAGTTTGCGGATGTTTGACTGAGCTGGTGATATGTTTGATATCAAGCTTTTTGTAGAATTCGGCCAAGCCTCGGTTGGTGAACTGACGGCCATTATCGATGATAATAACTTGAGGAAGTCCACATCCACACATGATGTTTTTCCATACGAAGTTCTGGACGTTGCGTGAGGTGATGGCTATTAGGGGTTCAGCCTCGATCCACTTAGTGAAGTAGTCGATGCCAACTAAGAGAAATTTACATTGCCCTTTACTTGGAGCGAAAGGGCCAATGATGTCCATGCCCCACTTTACAAATGGCCACAGGGATAAAATGTAATGTAAGTCTTCGGGTTTCTGAAGAGACAGTGTGCCATATTCTTGACACTTAAAGCACGTCCGAACGAACTCAGTGCAATCTCCTTGCACGGTTGGCCTGTAGTAGCCGGCTCGTAGAACCTTAGCGGCCATGGTTCGTCCTCCATAATGAGTTCCACAGATTCCTTCATGGACTTCTTTCATGACATACGTTGCTTGGTCGGGAGTTAAACATTTAAGGAGTGGACGAGTATAGCCTCGCCTGTAAAGGTCTAAAGCAAGAAATATGAATCGGGCGGTCTGCTGCTTCATTGTTTTTTCGGACCGCAGTTCACATGTACCATCAATCAAATACTGTCGGATAGGAGTCATCCAATTAGGTTCAGTGTCGATCGTCAGGCACTTTTCTATGCCAAAACTGGGCTTGGTTAGCGTTACATGGATGACCGACCGGTGGATTCCCTTTTGCTTTGTGGTGGCCAACCGGGAAAGTGCATCCGCACGAGTGTTATGGTCTCGCCGGACGTGTTGGATAGATATATACGTGAATGTGCTCATTAAATACTTGACAAAATGGAAGTATTGTTGCAACAAATTCTCTCGAACTTCGTATATTTTCATTAAGTTGACCTACCACCAACCGTGAATCACTTTTATAATTTAATCGAGCAACTTCTAACTCCTGGGCTAAGTGTAGACTGGCAATGATAGCTTCGTATTCGGCTTGATTATTTGAAGTTTTGAACTCAAACTTCAAGGCTTGCTCAATGACAATTTCGCCAGGCCCTTCCAAAACGACTCTAGCCCCGCATGACCGGCTGTTGGATGAACCATCCACATGCAAAATCCAATAGGAATGTTTTTTCGTAGAAGGCTGCGGCATAAATTCGGCCACAAAATCGGCGAGGGCTTGAGATTTGATAGCCCTTGAGGTTGATATTGAATATGAAATTCCAACAACTCAATGGCCCATCCAATCATTCGTCTGGCAAGGTCAGGTTTCGTGAGGATTTTCACGATAGGATAATTAGTCCGGACGATGATACGATGGTTTCGGAAATACATCCGCATTCGTCGGGCGGTGATAACGAGAGTTAGGGCAACCTTTTCAATCATCTGGTATCGAACCTCTGTGCCGTGAAGGGTCTGACTAACAAAATAAACTGGCCGTTCTTTAGTTTTTACTTCTTGTACTAAGACTGAGCTCATTGCTTTGTTTGAGACAGCGATAAAAGATGATGGACTCTCTTGCATCCAGTTTCTAGATAACTGGTGGAGATGATAAGAAAGCTTTTAGTTGGAGGAACATGTCCTTGCACTCTGTCTACCATTCGAAATGGGAGGCTTTCTTTAACAAATGTGCAATAGAGCGCGTCTTCTCTGCGAGCTTAGGAACAAACCTGGCTAAGGCAGTGAGCCGGTCGATCAATCTCTAAATTTCTTTAATGCTACTAGGGCTGCGCATCTCGGCAATGGCCTTGTACTTCTCAGGATTGGCTTCAATGCCCCGATCGGTGAGCATAAAACCTAGAAATTTTCCTCCTTCGACGCCGAACGCATACTTGTCGGGATTTAAACCCATACGGTGTTTGCAGAGAGCCTGAAAAACTTCTTTTAAGTCAGAGACATGTTGTGCACAAGAATTAGATTTGACGACGATTCCGTCTACATAAATTTCTACATTTTGTTTGATCATGTCGTGGAAGACATGATCCATTAATCGCTAATAAGTGGCTCCGACGTTCTTGAGACCGAACGACATAACCTCGTAATAGAAGTTATCGAAGTCGATCATGAAAGCTGTTTTTTCTCTATCACGTGGGTGCATTTGGATCTTATTATAACCAGAATATGCATAGAGAAAACTATGTATATGATGACCTGCTACGCCATCAACTAGCCGGTCGATAGTGGCTAAAGGGTAAGAATCCTTAGGGCATGCCTTGTTAAGGTCAGTGTAATCAACACACATTCGTCATTTGCCATTCGACTTTTTGACCATCACTGCGTTGGCCAACCATGTTGAGTAGTGAGCTTTCTGTATAAATACGACCTGTAATAGTTTACTAGTTTCTTCCCGGGCGGTTTGTGATGATTTTCACGAAGAAGTATAGGTTGGAGATCATCACTGGCCTCCATTCGAGGGTTTTCGAGGCGTGGATCTAAATCCACAAGGGCAATCATGTGTCTCTTTGAATGTCGACCCTGGGAACGACTTTCTAGGGATTGTCCTCTTCTGTTGGGAGATCGGTCATTCAACTCTACTGTATAAAGCCGCCTTGTTGGTTCAAACTTCAAACTGGCGACATAGCACTCTCGTGTAGTTCTTTGATCAACATATATCGTTGTAATGTATAGCAGAAGGAAATTTCATGGCTAAGTGAGGAATAGAAACAATGGCTTTTAGCCGGTTGATGAACGAACGACCGAGAAGAATGTTGTAGGGTGTGCTAGCATTAACCAGCAAATATCGGATATTGATGGTTTTGTGTAGACCGTCTTCCTCATCGAAGGTTGTATAAAGGTCAATATATCCTGTGGTGTCAACTCGTTCACCTGAAAAGCCAATTATCAGCTCATGGTAAGATTGTACCTCTGTTTCTGGGATTCACATCTTTTTGAAAGTTTCCCATTACAAAATGTCAACCGAACTACCCTGGTCTACTAAGACTTTGGCGATTGCAAATTTGTCAATTTCTACGGTGATTACCATAGGATCATCTTGGGTTGGATCAATGGCGTTGAAGTCATCATCAATGAAGGTTATTGGAGGTATGTGTGGGCGTTTGCGTGAGGAAGAGGAATGGACTGACTGAATGGCTCGCAAATGTTTCTTTCTGGCTGAATTTGAACATCCACACCCTGCGAAACCGCCAGCAATGTAATTAACATTTTTATTCGGCGCACCAAGGAAAACAGGTCCAACTATTGTGTTGATGACTTATGGGACTTTTTGCCTCGTCCTATTACTTCAGTCGGGGCTTTCACTTTGAGGGTGAGTGCGACGAATTGGACTCTTGTTGCGTCTTCGGGTTCCCTGACGATGATCACTGCGTCGTTGATAATCTCTTCGGTAGAATCGATCGTCATCCCGAGGGATACGACCGCTTCCTCTAGGTGGAGACCGTGAGGTAGGCCTGGTTTTTCTGATGAATTGTCAGAGATGACCTACCTAAATAAACTCCTCAATTTTGTCTTTTAATGCTTGACACCTTTCAGTCGTACGACCGTAATTCTAATGGTACTAAAAATGTTTAGCAATGTCTACATTTTTTGGAGTTAAGGCTTGTTTCACGGCCGAGATTAACTCGGTCTATAATGCTTCATCCAAGACTTGGCCTCTGGGGATGATCAAAGGTGTGTAATTGGTAAATCTCGAAATACGTCCTCCTCTGAAGCGGTCGGATCGAGGGGTTAGTCAGATGATTTTTTCTTTTTCTTTATCTTTTTCTTTCTCCTTGTTTTTGTCATTGTTACTGGTAGCTCCAGGTGTCTCGGCTTGCTGATACTGCAGATGATAGTCGATGTGTTCTTCTATTTGCATGAATTTGGTGGCCCGAGTTCTGAGTTCTTCCATGTTCTACGGAGGTCTTCTGATAAGACTTTATGTGAATCAACTCAGTCAGATGGCCGAGACTAAATGATGCAACGCTATCTCTAGGTTGAGCTTTTTGATTCCCATACATGCTTTACTAAATCCATCCAAAAAGGCTCTTAGGGATTCACCTTTTTCCTGTTTTACTGTGAGAAGAGACATAGAGGACATGTGATGCAGTCGGCTAGTGGCATACTGTGTGGTGAACTTTGTTGATAGAACATCAAAATGATGGAATTGGAAGGGAGTTCAGTGAACCAACTGAGAGGTCCTTCCTGGAGTGAAGTAGGAAAAACCTTACACCAGACTGCTTTGTCGGTTGTATATAGTGTCATTTGTGCTTTGAAGACGTTCAAGTGCTCGTCCGGATCAGTAGAACCATCATAAAGTTTAATAGTTAGACCTCTCCACTTGTCAGGGAGTGGAGCAGCATTAATGATTTCATCAGTGAAGAGGTGACCTCGAATTTCTTTATCCTTTCTTTGTGCAGCTTCATTCCTAGAACTTTGATGGGTATGGTGTGTCTGGGGGATGGTATAAGGTGTTTGGGAAGCATTCGACCCAGGTGTGTGGGATTGAACCTCTCGCTCGGGTTGCTCTAGTTGTTTCATCAACTTGGCATTCTGTTCTTTTAACAAAGATATTTGTTCATCCTGATGATGCTTGTCTTCTTCTTCTTCTTTTCGTCTTAGTTCCTCCATCTGAGCTTGGACACTACAAGAAAAATTGAAATTACATACGGATTTTACATACGGATTTATCCGTATGTAATTACATACGGATTTATCTGTATGTAATTACATACGGATTTTGAAATCCGTATGTAATGCTTACCTACGACAGTTTTACATACAAATT
This sequence comes from Phaseolus lunatus, assembly GCA_013389735.1. Classification (NCBI taxonomy): domain Eukaryota; kingdom Viridiplantae; phylum Streptophyta; class Magnoliopsida; order Fabales; family Fabaceae; genus Phaseolus; species Phaseolus lunatus. The sequence goes on along the minus strand of CM023867.1, from coordinate 39,779,509 downwards.
TTTGTCCGTATGTAATCCGTATGTACCACATAATTACATATGGATTTTTGGTCTTACATACGGATTTTGACTGTATGTAATTCCAATTTTTCTTGTAGTGGGAGGGTTTGGATCATCGTCATTTGTTGTTCTGCCATATTGTCATTCATGTTGTTTCTTGTTGCTACCATCTTGCGTAAACAAACGTTGGGGATTGTGTTGCCTCGGCCCACGGTGAGCGCCAATTGTACCTGAATGGGAAAAGGAGGCTCAGACACTACTTGCTGCTGCGCGTATAATTGCTGACGTGTCGATCTAACATTATTTTTTTACGAAGAAGAATTAGTCTCTAAAATAAAGACTAATATACCATGATGTATACTTGAATTTAGTAAACAACGAAATGAATTATAATATCTCTTCCTCTGTAGTTCACAATAAAATAAATATTTTTCTTTTTTTATTTAAAATATTTTTCTTCTTAATAAAGCATTTTTATTTTTCATTAAGTAAATATGAACTACATAATATAACCAATAATTCAAACAATATTATCAACCAATAAAATTCAATACATTCTGATTAATTTTTTTTCACTAACTAACAAAATTGTCCACTACCCTTTCATATCCTATTAAAATTTAAAGAATTTAAATTCAAAAAATAAAAAATAAGCTTATTATCACTGTCCATAAATTATATAAAATTTATAAAATTATCAATATATTATATAATAAAATGATAGACACACATTTATATATAAAAATTAGATAAAACTGTATAAAATTATCAAATTCTATAAATATATATATATATATATATAAATATATATATTATAAAATTATATATTTTAACACAAAATTATGTAAAGTTGTTATATTAAATTATTAAATTATACAAAATTATGTAATATTATATAAAATTATATAGATTGTATAAAATTATATTAGATTATAGATTATAGATTATATAAATTACATAAAATTGTATAAAATTATATTTTTCATCACTTAGCATTTTTTTTTATCGTTAATGATCTTGTTAATTTTATTTGTGGACATCTTAGCATATTCGGACTGGGGAATAACAATTTTGGAATCAATATCTCTGACTTTATTATTCCTATAACAAGAGTTATGAACTGGTTAAAACCATGATAAAAGTTACAAGAACTTCATCAATGAATTTTAATGAGAATGCATCTATTGGAATAGTAATTCTCAGTACAACAAACCTTATTTTCTTTCTTAACAAAACTATATGAATTCAAAAGAAGTTGGTTTAAATTTCACTAAATTCAGATCAACAAAGGTTTAAATGCATGTACACATTACCCTCTTTATTCATATTCCATATAACATCCTTAATAAAATATCATATATCAGAGTCTTTACCATGAAGTCATAACAATGTGTATAATTAAATTATGACTCATATAAAGTCTTTAATAATTTTTTACCATCCTAACATAATGGTTAGTCACTTCCCTTTCATATCCACTAAATAAATAAATGTCCAGACTAAACTTTGAATTCCAAACTTAAATGTATGGGACTATGATGAACTATTTTTCACTACCTCTAATACCAGTCACAACCCTCTCATATCCCAAAAAGAATTATGATAAGTTGAGTTATCATTGGCCATGAAAAGAAAAAGGTGAGGGATTAGTTCAATAAGGATGAATTTGAACTTTAAAAAAAAATTCAAAAACTAAAGAGGAATTACAATGAGTCACTTGCTGAATTAATTTATTAAAGTGAACCTGATACAAAAATTAACAGATTACAAACTCAGTTGTAACTACAACAATTTACATTTAAAGTTAGAAATACAAAGAGGAAAAAAAGATTGCATAATATGTTTTCTACTGCTTCACTCTTAAATAAGAGTTACATCCAGTCATTCAGCTAAATAAGTCAATCTAAACACAAAGAACAAGATACACCAAGAACACATTTCTTAAACCCTACAAGAGTGTTCTTTGACCCCTATTACAGAACCACAACTACTCGAAACCCTATCCAATCAAGATCAAACATTATAAAGCAAAACTAAACAAATGAACAATATCACCTAATTACAACAAGATCAAGTTGAATTTGAAAAACTTAGGTGAAGAACCTCTTAACCTAAGAGATTGATCTAAAAAACACGAAAAGAAAGTTCCAAGAAAAAACTTTTTGATTTAGAAGAATAACTCTCTCAAAATGCAATATGCTTTCACAAACTCAGACTTCAAAATGTACTCAGAAAAATTTGTAAAAGAGACTTATATAGAATTTATCCTTCCAGTTTTAATGGATTGAACACGTATTTTAATCGGTTGATTGCACTTGTGAAAATAATGGATTAAATCATTACTTCAATATGTTAAAATGGACTGATAAATTATGAAAACACTGGAAATATCAATCTGTTAAAAACTCATTTTAACAAATTATAATATCCTCCCATAACTACTTATAGTTTTAAGTAATATCAATCGATTAAATTGATAATGTAATTTATTAAAATGTCCACTGCAGTCTCACTAAAACAAATGTATTTATGGTGACAATTATTTTTGTATATATTGTCGCTTATAAATTCCAATATATATATATATATATATATATATATATATATATATGCTTGTGGCGGTTTTGCATACCACCATAAATCTTGGTGCCATAAAGTATAAGATAGAGATCTAATTGGAGCTGCCGCAACACCTGCCATTTAATACATGGTATAAAGTGGTATTTTAATGTTGTAAATAATGTTAGTTAAAATTGTCTTATTGTCTTTAATCGAAAAATGGTTTCAATGTAAAGAGTGGTGCATGTAGACGTCATTATGGACGCTATATTATGGCATTTCTAATGATCATTATTATAATAAATTTTGAAATGAAATATGTTACTTCTAACCGTCGTAATTTGAATATTAAATCATTTGTAATTTATCCACCGATTTATAATCATAATTTAATAAAACCTATTTTTTATAGTTACTAATAAAGTAATAATAATAATACAAAAATTATATTAAGCAACGCATTCATTCATTGCTACTGAGAAAAAGTTACAAAAAGTTCACATATTCAAAGTACGTCACCAAATAGTTAACATTTGAAAAAAGAAACACAAAGTTTTGTTCATAAGACATCTTAATCAGTCTTACTTCTTTGGCTTGATCCTCTTATTTCATTTGGTGATGGAGCACCACTTCTAACATCCAGTGCAAGGAATAAATAAATAATACTTCTAAGTTATTCAATTTCAATGTTTATTAAAATAAATGAAGACAAAAATATTATAATGAAGAAGATTTAAGTATTTTCTTAAGTAAACTACTAAGTTATATCTCATTAACAGAGGCATGTACCGATCCAGTGTTCTGGAACCTCTTGTCTAGAACCAATGTAGGCAAGGAATGTTTTGCATTTGGTTTTGTGAAGTTGTGAGCTCATTTTCCAACTTCACTACCTTCTCCTCATATTTGGTGAATGTGTAGAAGAGGAAGCAAAGTTCATACCACTTAACCTTGTTGTGGTTTTTTGAAAGTAAGGATAGCATAAGCTCTATATGACATTTTTTTTGAAAGAGCTAACTTCAATGGTTAGTTCTTGACAGGACTTGAGGCAAGACCCGTGGTGCACTCAAATGGAATTTGAGAAAAAAAAAACCATAGACAGACCACCCCTCTTTTCAAGGGAGAGAATTATGATCTATGGAAAGAAAAGATGATCAATGTTTTGGACTGGATAGATGAAAGTTTGTTGACAATCATCCAGGAAGGCATTCCATCCATACTTGATTACACTAGAGAATTGCTACCTAGAAAATCCTATATTGAGCAGCAAAATGATAGATATAAACTCAATGCCAAGGCTAGGTATATGCTTATATGTGCTCTAATCCGAAGATGAGTTGATGAAAGTTATTTCCATAACAAGTGCCAAAGAAATGTGGATATGATTGCTCTACAACACAGAAGATTAGAAAGCAATTCAGACTCATTAGATATTAAGCCTGATCAAATGTGTCTAAAGGCAGATAATTCAACATCAGAAGTAACTAATGAGGATACATGTGTCTCAGAATCCTTGGAAAGTTGTTGTGCAATGAACTGCAACGATGAGGTAAATCTTTCTGATTATGTTCCCTTAAGAAAGTCTACCAGGAAGCTATTGTTATTAATTCTCAACTAATATCTGCTCACAAATTTCTAAGAAAGAAATTCAAAAATACTTGCAGAGAAATTGAACTTAGGGAAAAGGAAAATGAGAATAAAATTGTTTTAGAATTAAATATCATAAGAAATGTTTTAAAGAAAAATTTGAAAACACAAGCTCATCAAGAATTAAAAAAATTAGAAGAATATTATCATCAACTCTTAGATCATTCTATTAAAGAAGATAATAATCCTAAAGAAGTCATTGACATAAAAACTCTTATTGAAAAATCGAGAGAATATCTTAAAACAATATTTGGTTATAATAGTAAAAATCCTACAGATAAACCTATAACTTTTGTCTCTAATTAGGGTGTTGTCTCTAATGACATCCATGAAAAAGGTATCTAAAGAAAAATTAACAAAAGAGGACCCAAACAAGCATGGGTTCCAGAGAGTAAAAATTCTTTTGTTACAGGTCTTGAGGGCACCGACAAGACAAATAAAGGATGGACATCTGAAGAACATCAAGATAGAAAAGCACGCCGCATAGAAAAATGGAAAGAACAATGGAATGAAACAAACATAATCTTTTAGAAGATCCACCAACAATGTCTAGAGAGGTAAGTATATCTAAACTCAACTAGATGATATGATCACATGATTCAAAACTGATTGAATAATATCAAGACGCAGACGAAACATAAGTTTGTGCATCAGACGATCCATGTATGCTTGCATTAGACGAATGTAATAGCATGAAGTCTTTGTGTGCTTGTCACTAATATGCTGGTGTAAAAAGTAAATCTTTAAAGAATAATTACCTTAACGGTTACTTTAGTACTCATAAACCTATAAATATCATTAGAGGGACTATTCTTGGGTCACTTAATACTTTTACTCACTTTTATTCAAATATCTTTAAACTCATACTGACTTGGATGTCAAAAAGTCTTCTACAAGTGGACTCGCTATTGTCATCGAAGCTCGATAATATTCTATGAAAGAAATCAATTTGCTTGCTCAAATCATATTCACCACATCTCGGACGACTCTTAGACGTCCTTGGTAAGAAAAATTTATTTTGGTACGCTAAGACCATCCTCACCTGTTTTCAATAGTTATTTAAACACGTTAAAATCCAAATTGCACAACACAATAATTGTAGATTCTACAAAATTTTATCAATTTCAAATGTTAATTGTCCTTTCGCTTTCTCGATCTTATAATTTTCCTTAATTTAAGCTAACAAGTCTATGGAATTCATATCCATTTTTAACAAGTTTTTTATGCTCATAAAGCTATAAATACCATGATTAATAGAGAAAAGGGGTTTTCTTGGGAGGAGTGATAATGGGCTCATACCTCAAAGACCCATTAGGAAGACATCCAAACCTGCATAGCTAAAAGATTTTATCTATGGAATGTTGTTTGTGAATGTGTGTCTGTTTGTGAGGATCTTAAAGATCTTTCTGTTATGATTCTTTTTGTTAGCTTTTAGACTAGTTGTCCACCAATGAAAAGAGTTTATGTAAGACCTTGAAAAAAAAAGGAATTGTAAGGAATGTTTATCTTTTTAAAAGTAGTTTATTCCCAAGGACGTTAAACTCCTTTCTTCTTGTTTCTTGTGTCGTGTGTGTTTTCCTTTCTTTCCTGTGCAACCCCTTATCAATTTGGTACTTTCATTGAGCCCTCCTCCTCTCAAACTTAACAAAGACATTGATAAAACCCTTCAGTTCATTCTAGACAAATTAGCTAATTAACCTCCAAACCTAACTCCAAAAACACCCATGAACACCAATAAACCAATACAATAGCCTTCATCAAACTTTAGAAAACCAAAAAATAGTGTTAGAAACAAAGTAAGAATCTCTCACCCACACCATCAACAATCTCGTAACCACCATCCCTGCAACACTTTTCCAACCTAACAAAATACCCCCAAATCCTTCTATACCTTTATCTTCATAAACAATCCCACCTATCACACCCCCAATCTCTAATGCCGCATCTTCTGTTTTTGCTAACTTTAATTGAATCAAACACTATAAACTTGATAAAAAAAAAGACCAAACACCATAAATTTCGTTTAATTTTATTTTTCGTTAGAAGTTATTAGTAGTTTGTTAGTATTATATATATTTATTTCATTAAGCTTATTTATACCCTCTAACATAAAATATTACTATAAGAATAATATCTACAAGAATGAAAACAACATACAACTAAAATTGTACATGATAACACAATTACAACTTAAAACTTAAATTATATTATTTACACTAAAATTTTGCTAATCAATTAAAATAATGAAATAATTAAGCGAATTCGTCTAATTGACACAGTACTTCTAAACAACTCATTGAACGAAACTTATGTACCCATTTGAAAGGTTCTAGTTTAATTACAACGTACCTCTAATACACACGTGGTTAACAAACTTTTGGTTCCCAAATACAACACATATTGATGTGTATATATATCTGTCAAACCCTAAAACCATTCAAAATCATACACACCTTTTCACAAGCCTAAAAATTAAAGGTGGAGTTTTCCCAAAATAACTCAAACCCCATCTTTAAAAGCCCATCAACAGCACCATTGTTCCTCAGACCTGCAAGCAAAGAACACAACAAAACTAAAAACATTTGTTTCATCAACACACCCGCGGGTCTCCAAAACAAAGTCACATCTATTCATCATGGACATGAGGAAGGTCACCTGCGCTATTCTCATCGCCGCCGCCTCCGTCAGCGCCACGGTGGCTGCCGTCGAGGTTCCCGCTCCCGCCCCTGGACCTAGCAGTGGAGCCTCAGCTGCCTTGCCCCTTGTTGGCTCCTTGGTCGGTGCCTCTGTCTTGTCTTTCTTTGCCTTGTTCCACTAAGCTGTAATGGCGAGAGAGTAATGGAAGAATCATTAGCAAGGAATATAAGAAAGAATGGATGATGTGATCTTGTAACAAAATTATTTCATGAGTTAATTATTTTATAAACAAGATAATTATCATTTAATTAATAAATATATTGTTGATGAAATGTTAGATGTGATGTGATACTCTTTATAATACCCATTCAAAATCTCAAAGAGAAATTAATAGAAATACTGAGTTCCCAAGACTGAATCGTTATGATAAAAAAATAAGAAACGAATGTGGCCATATATAAAACATATATAAGGGTTAGAATACCTTCAAATATCTTGTTTTATTTTATTAATTTATTTTAATAAAAAAAAAAACAACCTGGTTACATACATATTTTATGAGAAATTTTGAGTAGTGAAACTGCCAAAGTCCAGCATGTTGATAAAAAAAAAATGAAATAAAATTTTCAACGAATTTAATGGCATCGGATCTATTTATTGGAACTGTGAGACAAATTTTAACTGTAATTGGCAGATTTATATTAAAAGAAAAAAGATGCTTTTACACCACTGATTTCATTTGACATATAATAATAATAATAATAATAATAATAATAATAATAATAATAATAATATATTTAATTAATTAATTTAAATAAAATATAAATTAAATTATTGAAAATGAAAATAATAAAAGTAAACAAATTTAGAAGAGTCAACATACAAGGCTACATATTAAAAATAAAAAATTTTACTGACATTTTTTTCTCTCCATGTTTTGATTATTTTTGTAATATCCAATATGCAATCACATGCTCATCGTGTTACAAAAGCCATTCATTAGATCGTTTATTATATTTGTATATTCTATTCCTTCCTATTCCTTTAATTAAAAATTGGATTATAAAAGATTTTCTCTCTCAATTAATACTTTTTTAACAAGAAGTTATTTTTCAACTTTTAACAAAGATCGATAACTACGTTCCTGGTTTTCATTTTTGACTCTTTCATCTTTATAAAATTAACGAATACTCGTAGTGATGAATTCAAAGTGTTAAGTAAGTAGTTGCTACACACATAATTGAATCACTATAATTATGTGGTTGAGCTGGTCGGATCAAACATTAAATACGAATCGATCATTTAAAAGTAAATTTTATTTTAAGATAATCAATCAACATAATACGTATACAGAATTTTTTTAATCATAATATTAATTTAATAACTTGCATCACTGATCCATTTAAGAAGATGACATCAAGAAAATGCAGTTTACAAAGTAGCAGGAGCAATCATTGCAAAAAGTATAATCAAGGATAATGTTTCGTAGATATTCGTAATTGATGGAATGCTTGTTTTAATTATTATGAGAAAGATGACTAATTTAACATTTATTCATAGAGAATAATTTCATTGGTATAATAAGCTTCCATCTAGTTTGTTCTTAGAATTCTTTATACATAGGTATAGTCTACCTATGTATCGTTTTTGTTAATATATGAGTTTTGGTCTAGTCCTCCATATTTTTTTATTTTATTTATTTATTTTTTTTTTTAATAATATTTTTTTCATGTGATTGACTTTGAGAAAGTGATTTTTTTTTCTTTTTTGCTTTGTTTCTTATTAACAACCTTATATTGCTCGACAAACCGACATAAAAATTATCTTCAACTATATCTTCAATTTCATTATCATCTTCAGTTATTTTTCCTTTCTATATCAACCTTAGTAGTTAAATTTCTTGGACCTATTAAAGAAATAAAAACTTATTAAGTATTATAATATTTATGATTAATTTAATTGTATAGGGTTTTATAATTTAACCAAATATCTTTCTTCCTTTTGTTACTTGGAACTCCCTCTTTAAGAGTAAAATATTCATGTATATCCATCCATGAAACATCATTTGGTAGGTAAGGATCCTCCTTTTCAGTAATCAATCATCATTTGATTCAATATCAGAATTTTGATACATTTATGCCTATAAGTAAAAGTTGTGATCCTTTTGGCATTTGGAACGGTATTACAAAGTACCGGGACCCGAATGTCTTCAAGAATTAAATCAAGACAATTATTTGCACAAGGAGACCAAAATAATTTTGTTCTCTTTTCCTCTAACATTTTTCCTGCTACCATAATAGTAAAAGCATCATTAGTCACAACTTGCACAACATTATCCTTACCTATTTCTTCTACCACAAAAACTAATAGTTCAAACATTTGTTTGGCATCCTTGATCACATTACTAGTCTCAATAGATTTTAAAAAAATTGTTCCACTTGGACTATTCACCAAAAAGTTGGTAAAAGACCTTCCTTTTCCATTTATCCAACCATCACACATCAAAGTATAACCACATTTATCCCATTATTCAACCTTATATTTCTCCAAACTAACTTGGATTTGTCAACTGTCTTTTTCAAATAAGACATCCTAACTTCATGATAAGTAGGAGGCTTTAAACCCTTTCCATATTTAGCAACAAATTTTAACATTTAAACAAAATAAGGAGCTTCTTACCAAACTAAATGGTAAAACATTACCATATATGCATTTATAAATGTCTACATTGGCGTAGAAAGACAAAACGAGTGCGGCTATTTTAAATTTATAAGGACGGCTATATAGCCGCATTTGATCAACACGCACTTGTAAATCGAAGAGATAAGAGTGCGACTATATAGCCGTACTTGTAAAACCATTTATAAGTGCGGCTATTTCTCATAGTCGTACTTGTATATGCTTCAAAACATTAAAAAAAAACAAAAAAAAAATTAAAACACCACCAACCTTATGTGAAGGCAACGTTGATGAAGAGTGGCACGGGAGTGCTAGCAACGACGGCAACAGCGGAAGTGGCGGCGGACAGGGAAGTAGCGACGGAGCAAACCAAAAAACCCACAAGAACCCACGAAGGCAATGAAATAATATTGAGCAATGCAAGAAACCAAACAATGTAAGAAAAACGAAAAAAGATTTATACATCCATTGGTGAGGAAGAAAGAAAGCTCGAAGATACTTACAAAGGCACCAAAACAAAATGAATGAAGTTGCAAAAGAGATGAACACGAAGTGCAAAGGCGTGCAAGAACAGTGCAAACGCGAAACAAAGAGGAGAAAGAAAATATGAAAGTGTGTGGCGCGCTTCAAAATTTTGGGTAAAAAAGGATTTACAAATGCGGCTAAATATAAAACCGCACTTATAAATCAAAGCGTTTGATTTACAAATGCGGCTATTTAAATAGCCGAATTTGTAAATCAAATTAATTTAAAAAATGTCACCGCGTTTTTTACGAATGCGTGTGAGCGCAAAACCGCACTAAATAAAGAGTATTCTTTTCTTCGTTTTGCACTAGTGCTAGAATCACAAATTCTCTATCTTTAAACATTTCATTCATGTTTTTTTGCTTTATAACTCCTTGTTTCCCCTTCTTGAAAAATGACTCCAATGCCCCATTTTTATTACTCTCTTGGATATCCACTTTATCAAAAACAATCTTGAAGATTTGTTTCTTTTGATTTTTTCTTTATCTTCTAATAACTCCATAAACATGTCTTTGGTATAATCTGAAATAGATGTACATGTAATGACAGTTCCCTTTGTTTGAATAAGATGATATTTCATTCTTGCAACACCACCCCAATAACTATGTGAACAATACTTATACTTGACTAAAAATCTTATTAGGCCACACTGCAAATGAAGTCTTCAAAGAATAGTTCACCAAGAAGCATGTTATGTGGCGATTCCAACCTAGTACCTTCTATCAAAATCAAGACTAAAACAATGTACACCTTGCTCTTTCTAATAACAAGTAACAAGGTCATATTCCTCCTTTTAGCTACCCCATTCTACTATGTGTATGACAAACACTATAGTCCTTTACAATGTCTTCATTTTATAGAAGTTATCACACTTTTTAGAACATAATTCCACCCGAATCAAATCAATGAGTACAATAGAAATTTATTTATATTGAGAAAGTTACAATTATTAACTAAGTAGATGCAAAAGTTATATAAATTGATAGAATTATTACTAGTAGGGTTTTGAGAATTAAAATCAAGTTGTACGGCTTAAGGAAAAAACTATATCAAAATGTGTCTTTAGTATTAGAATGATATCTAGCAAGTGTAAATGATGTTATAAAAATTACCTTGTTAAAAGTTACTTACATGTAAATTTTAGAATTTTATCCTTTAGAATCGATACCATATAAATAAGTAGATCTAGATTTGTTAATATCAATTTTTTACATATTAAATAGCTTATATAACTAAACATTATATAAGAAAGAAGGAGATATAAAAAAAACATATTTAGTAATATAAATATTAATCTTTTTCCATGTTAAGTAGCTTTATAACTAAAAGTTACATAGGAACAGGGAGGAGAAAAAAGCAAACTAAAAATATTGTAATTTAAACTCGTGTAGGCATTTTGAATAGTTATAGTTTAATTGCAACTTGTCTAAGCAGAACATGTGGTTGAAAAATATTTTGTTTCCGAATACAACATGCTCGATGTACATCCATTCTAAACCTTCGAAGCAAGCCCTAAAACCATTCAAAACCATACACTTAGGACCTTTTCACAAGCCTAAAAAGGTGGAGTTTTCCCAAAATTACTCAAACCCCATCTTTAAAAGCCCATCAAGAGCACCATTGTTCCTCAGACCTGCAAGCAAATAACACAACAAAACTAAACACATTTGTTTCATCAGCACACCCGCGGGTCTCCAAAACAAAGTCATATCTATTCATCATGGACATGAGGAAGGTCACCTGCGCTATTCTCATCGCCGCCGCCTCCGTCAGCGCCACGGTGGCTGCCGCCGAGGTTCCCGCTCCCGCCCCTGGACCTAGCAGTGGAGCCTCAGCTGCCTTGCCCATTGTTGGCTCCTTGGTTGGTGCCTCTGTCTTGTCTTTCTTTGCCTTGTTCCACTAAGCTGTAATGGCGAGAGTGTAATGAAAGAATCATCGAAGCAAGGAAAGCAAGAATGAATGATGTAATTTTGTAACAGAGAATGTTCAGGTTGACATAACTTAATGATAATATGATTGTTCTCGTTTATTTGTCGGCTCTATGATAAGCACTTTATATTTTTACTGTTAATTTTTATTTTTAATTTTAGGTTTTTAATTTTAATCTTTAAACGTTTATAAAATAAAAGTTCACAATTTTAATCAAATTCTCAATTTAAACGTTTATTTCTTTTATTTCATAAATGAAGTTTTCTCTTGACGATTCAATTGATCAAAATAATATTAATATATATATATATATATATATATATATTTGAAAATTGGAAAAAAAAAACTAAAATGGGAGGCTAAAAATTAAAGAGGAACAAACAATATAATTTAATTTTCTTTCTCTTGTATTGTTGAATAATTCAATACTTAGTTTATACGTACTAACAATAATTTGTGAGCAGAAAGAAAATACTAACAATGAATAGGTGAATAAAGAAATACATAAATTACAAAATAAACATAAATTAACTCAATGGCCACAAGTATAAAGATTGATATCAGTTATCACGAAAATTAAACGAAATGAAAACTAAGCACTAGTGCAATGATGCCATTTTTTACAAATGTTTTTTATGACACTTAGCTAGAAGCCATAATCTAAGAAAACACGCTGGCAATTATGTAAAAAGATTGCAAGCTTAAAACTATGGGTATTCCAAGACGGTCTTCAATGTCTAAAACGATGATGGTTACCAACTCAAAGAGACGTCAATGTCCTAAACAATTACGGTTGAATAAAAGATGGTCGTTGTATGCCATATTTTAGTACTAAAACCGCTCCGGGCTCATAATTTTCTATGGAAGCTTAGCTTCACTTTTACTATGATTTATACGAGAAAGAGGTTCTTATTTATAAGCATGGAAGAAAAGAGGTACGTGCTCATCATTGATAAGTAAAAGTAGTACTATATTACAGTTGATTTAATATACTTATCAAAGAAAATTAATACTCATGAAGCTACCTAAACGCTAACTTGCATTGTAAGTTAGGATTTCTAGAAACTTTTCTTGAACATCCCGTTCCTATTCTACTTGTGACCTAAAATACAAGATGAAAGAAGAAATTTTCTACTACTTATATATGCTTCCTTGAATATGAGTTGTGGTTTGGATGGATCTTCCCATCAGGTTCTCTCTAAGATTTGTCCCCACCAACCTTAGCCCCTAGATAATGCATATTTTTTTTATATAATTTTTTCATTATTATATTTTTTTTATTTATGATTATTATTTATAATTATTATATATATATATATATATTATCATAGTTATTATTAATGTTACTAGCAAACTGTAGTCGGTAGGACTTGAAGTCAAGGCTCTTGAGTGACCAAACAAGCTTTAACCTTCATATCATTAATTTTATTAATATTATTAATATATTTCATATTATTAATTTTAATAATATTATAATAATAATTATTATTATTAAGACTAATAAGAATATTACTATCATTAATATTATTATTATTGTTAATACAATTAATATTATATATACCAGTAATATTATTCATATTATTATATTAATATTATTAATTTTATAATGTTAATAGTATGCATACCCACTAACTCTAATTTGTAGGTAATACAATCAACTTTAATGTGTAAGTATTACCTACCAACTAATGTTTATAGGTAATACTCACCCACTTGAGCATGTAGATAATATCCTCCAACTTGAGTTTGTAGGTAATATCTACCAACTCCAGTCTGTGGGTAAATTCAAAAGTAATCTTGTATATATTTCTTTAATTTTTTTTTCATTATTCTTTTTGTTTTTTCTTATTATTTATGATTATTATTTATAAATATTAGTTATAATTATTATTTATAATTATTAGTTATAATTATTATTTATAATTATTTATATTATAATAATATTATTAATATTACGCATATAATTAATATAATTAATATTATTCATATTATTCAAACTATCAAGATTCTTTATAATTTTTTTATTCATATTTTTATTAATAATTATATAAATAAAAATATTAATAATAATGTTAAAAAAAATATTTATATTAATAACAATATTAAATTTACTTAGGGATATGGATACGTATGTAAAATTTATGGATAATGTAAAATTTACCTACTGATAGAGATCCATTGATAAATATTAGTATAAATATATTATAATAATAAAATTAAAATATCAATATTAATAATAGTGTTAAAAAAATATTTATATTAATAATAATATTGATTTTATATATAGTTAATTGTTCTTGCCGATTGACCTGGTCGTCAGTAGACTTCTACGAGCGAGTTCTAACTCTGTCTGCCTTTGTTGGAATTTGCGCTTTCCTTAGTGGTCAGGTAGTCAGACCTGTTGAGACAGAGGGCGCCCTACCGGCCTGTCGCACTCCGACGATCAAGTCAGTACAGGGCTTATAATAAACAAGAAGTATCTAGTTTAAGGCTCAGAAAAAGCGTATTGTAACCAGGGACCTTGAGTCCTTTTTATAGAGTGCCACTAGGCTACCTCTTGTTGTAACAACTTCTCTTGAGAATCTTATCTCGAGTGAGAGTATATTCAACTAGATATTCTATGGGATAAAATCCTTCTACAGGGGCATAATCTTAGCGCCTCAATCTGCATAGAATCTTATCTCCACAGAGTGCATAAAATCTTAACAGAATAACCACCTGCATACCCATTTGGGTACCAACTCCTGGGGTCAAATCTGTTTTCAAGTACATTTACATGCTTTGCATATCCGTGAGTCCAGTCACGTAATTCTCACCCTCGACAACCGAGTTGACCTGCCTGTTCGCAGGCACCGATGTCCGATCTCTAAGAACTGAGCTCTACGCGTTCTGGTCCACTACATTAATGTTGAATTTACCTATTGATCCTGCCGCGGACTTGAACGTGGAGTATGTGCCTCGTCACTCCTTCGTCTAGCCTTCTGCAACTGCACGTTCTGCAAGAACGCTCCAAGAACCTTCACTGGAACTCCA
This sequence comes from Phaseolus lunatus, assembly GCA_013389735.1. Classification (NCBI taxonomy): domain Eukaryota; kingdom Viridiplantae; phylum Streptophyta; class Magnoliopsida; order Fabales; family Fabaceae; genus Phaseolus; species Phaseolus lunatus. The sequence goes on along the minus strand of CM023867.1, from coordinate 39,764,503 downwards.
AATGATGCCTGCAAAACACACAGACGGCACCGCTAGCGGCCGTTGTAGCTCCGACGCTCAAGTCAGATAACAGGAACACCAAAAACTCTCACTGAATCTCTTTGTGAGACTCGTGTGTGCTCAGATCCACTTTCTCTCTCTGTGGCTCAATTCTGTTATCACTGTGCAATGTGTACAAACGTTCCCACAATGACTCCGAAACTGTGTGTAGTAAATCTGTGTAAACTTGTAATCTGAAAAACTTGTGTATACCTGACATATCGTGGAGTACTTTTATACTTGGGCCGCGCCTCTCTCTCAGATGGTGACACGTGGAGGCATGCAACTGGCATCTAACCGTACGCGTGTCACACCTGGAGGGCTTCTGCGCTTTTCTCTGTGCGGCTAAGTTATCCTCTTGCGGAGTAACTTAGCGCGTTTCTTCTCTCTGAGTGACTCGCATGCTCCCAGGAGAGCACCAGGTGTGGCTGGTCTAAGCACACTCACCAGGCGCATCCTGCCTGCATGGTCTCACCGCACGTCCTCTGAGTGAGTGCATGCTCCCAGGAGAACACCAGGTGGGGTTGGTCTAAGCACACTCACCAGGCGCATCCTGCCTGCATGGCCTCATCGCACGGTGCTATGCACGTAATGGGTTAAGAGAGTCACTTATCACTGATCAGTTTGCTAGCTCCCTTGTGTCATCCTCATGCACGACCCTACCGGCGAGCAGCTCTTCTTTTTCTGGTTTGACATCATGTGAGGTGCATGCGCTCTCGCTGGGAGCCTGGGTCCCAGCTTAACACGTGTAGCAAGAAACCCCGATGACCATGCCCCGATGACCGTGCGGTGCCTCATTACTTTTTGCGCTCTGCTTCCAGGCGCTTATCTAGGCACTGATCTGGGGGTGGTGGCCACTTGGCAACTGACCACCGATCACCATTCTGAGTGATCTCCTCCTTGATTCACCTGCTCTCTTCTACCACGTGTCACCCTGTGAATGGTCCACGTGGTCATCTGCTGCTGACGTCATCGACTACCGATGACCGACCGGATCACCTATGGATTCAGGTTTGTAAATAATATTTTGTAGATAATGCTGAATTTACCTACGGATTTATGTTTGTGAGTAGTATCTGTAGATAATGTTGAATTTACCTATAGATTCCGTTCTATGGGTCATAATTCGTCGAAAAATATGATTTTTTTTGTAGTGAAACTTTTTACCCTAAAAAGAAAAAGTAATTTTGTTTGTGTGACTTTCATGTGATGTTTGAAGATCCAAATGCTAAGGTCGACCAAGGATAATGTGTCCTATTTCCATGGGAACAATATCACACAAAATATGTTATTTATATTTTCCTATGACAATAGGCACACTAACTTGGTTTTTAACTATGATACCCCTAGCTTGATTTATCTAGTCTAGCTTATAAGGGTGATGATGGGGTATGGGAGTTAAGGTTAATTTCTCAACTAATCTAGCGTTACAACAATTACAACAAGAGCCATTGGCCACAATGGATGAACAAATATCTAAAATTTTACAGCGTGTGTGGAACAAATTCTCTCGTTGAGATTCTTCCAACTCATATGGTTTACTTTGAAGCAATCGTTTGACCAAAGAGTAACTCCCCTATGTAGGGTTGGATTTTTTCTTTAGGGTCTTGTTCTTTTAAAGTCATATTTCTTCTTTGATAAGGACACTTAGAAGAATAATGTCCTTCTTTCAAGACACTTAAAGCATTGAGTACCCATAGTTTTAACTTCTTTAGAAAAGTCTCTATTATGTTTTTCTTTTTCCTTTTGTTTTTCCCTTTGCCTATCTTTTTCTCGCGATCTTTCTTTTTTTTCTTAAGACGAATATCCCTCCCTTTTATAATCCTTTTTGATAAATGAGGAATTAGAGTATGTTTTCTTATAAGATGTTTTTTCTTTTTATTTGTTCTTCTACTCTAACAAAAAGTTGAACTAAATCATTTAAATCATTATAGGTTAATAGCTCAACTTTATCCCTAATGTCAATATTAAGACTACTTTGGAATCGAGCTATGGATAATCTTGGCACTTCCCTAATGCTTGCCCTTAACATGAGTAAATCCATTTTCTAGCTATACTCTTCCACACTCATGTCTCGTTGTTGAAGGCGTTGGAGTTTTTACATTAACTCCCTATCTGATGTGAGTTGATTTTAGGATTGCACATTTTAATTGGTTGCTCTTGTTTATGATTTGTGATTTAGCAAATTAGAACCCTAAGAAGATTCTCACTGGACACGAACTTAACCAAGTGCTCAAGTAAGTGTGAAGGTTCACTTCAGAAGGAAAAAGACAAAAACACATTATATGAGGTGACAATGATGCAAATTGCAGAATTTAAAGATAGGAGAAACATATAAGAACGCATATCAAACAGACAAAGCAAAAGAGAAGAAGATGAAAGAAGGCAAGAATAATAATGGTGATGCAAAAGGACAAGAAAAGAGAAAAGATGAAAGGATTAGAATGTAAGGACCTAGAAAATTTTATTGGAATGAAAGTGATATATTTTAAGTAAATTCTAAGTATGTTTTTATTTAAAATATAAAGGAAGGAAAGTGTAGCTTAGAAGTCTACGAGATCGCCGTTGTTGAAGACGGAGGCGATCTCCGACTTCTCTGGTACATAATCGCCTGTCGCCTAGAGTACACATGATCGCCAATCACCTATGGTGCACATGATCGCCAATCGCCTATGGTGTACATGATCGCCGAAAGTGCACTTAGTATGTGGTCAAGATACTGGATCAACCATAGTGGGTTCCAAAAACCACGCGTATCAAGGTGTGGGTTAAGCCTTAGATACGCTGTGCATGCGAAGCTCTATGCTTGAGCATAAGAAATCGTCCTTAGTGTTGCATGCATGGGCGCACGAGGAGTAGTGCTGATCTATTCTTGGAAATGTGAAGCTACCGACGTCACTAAGCCATGTGGAGGTGATACCTTGGACGTAACATAGTGGGATGAAGAACCTTCAACAAGGCGTGGCGATGTGTCATAAGTCATCACCGGGATGAGAGACACGCGGGCATCGCCAGGCGAGAGACACGCGGGCATCGCCAGGGCGAGAGACACGCGGGCATCGCCAGGGCGAGAGACACGCGGGGATCGTCAGGGCGAGAGACAGACGGTCATTGCCAGGATGAGGGACACATCGGTTGTCTTCTAGGGAGAGACATCGGTCATCCTCCAGGGAGAGACATCGGTCGTCTTCCAGAGAGAGACATCGGTCGTCCTCCAGGGAGAGACATCGGTCGTCCGCCAGGATGAGACATCGGTGGATAGTCATCGCGCGAGAAGTCATCGGTGGAAGGTTATCGCGCGATGTTGTGTTTCACACAGATAAGGTGGGACCCAGGCTCCCAGCATGAGACGTCCTGCATGCGCGACACGTAGACAGAAAGGGTGTTTCAGAATAGTTAGCGTCAGAGAGTTGGTATGCGCAGAAACCCACGTGGTCATACTGTTCAAGGAAGTGTGCACGCAAGCTTTCCTGCAGAGTGGGCGGGGGACAGCGGCATTTCTGGGCAAGTTGGCTTAGATTCAAAACTCACTCCTGAGAGGCAGAAAAACGTTGCTGTGGTTCGAGAGTGATTGAGTGAGTTAACTTTGGTTCCCTATTTCTTTCCTCTCCTTCTCCCTGCGTTCATACGTCCTAGCGAACCAGTTGAAGATCGGCGACTACCCTGGATTCCTGACGTTGTGCTCTGCAAGTTTTCTGCTCAAAGCCCTAAAACAGAGTTATGGCATCTTTGAGCTTCGATGGGTTTTGGAGCTCTTGGTGATTTTGCGCAAGTTCAGGTAAGGGAAGCTAGCATTTTCGTTTATAAAAACTTTAGGCAAGTAGGTTCTGAAGTGAGGGCGACGTGGTCGCCGGTTTCATATTCTTTTTCACGATGCTCTATTTTTATGTGTGGGGCGACGTGATCGCCGGTTTTAATGTTGATTTCGAACTCCCCTGTTTTAGTGTCGTTTGAAATTGTTTGAGATTGAAATGTGAAATGCATGTGATATTCGAAAATCTGAACCTTGGAATGATTGTTTCTGTGATTGGGATTGTTTAAGAAAAGATTCAAAATATTATATGATGGAATTGTGCTTTTACGTGTTGTATGATGCATTGAATGTTGTGAATGTGGGATCAAGGCATAGTATTTTCAGGAAAGAAAATACCATGTAAGATCGTGTGTAATGTGCATTGACTAGGGACTTGTCTAGAAGGAGATATCCTGACTCTGCTGATATGATGGAATCACATAGATGAAGTTATTCAGTTGTTGAGAGTCGAAGGAGGTTCATATATATGGGTAAGTTGTTTGAAAGATAACTGACTTGATCTGTTATATGAATTAACCCTGTCATACCGGGAGAGTGATGATATTGAGATTATGTATGCGCATGGCTGTGTGGATTTCACAGTGGTGTGGTACGACAGGTGCAGATCTCTGAGTCTGAGTCAACGCACGAGTCTTCCGGAAGTAGAGTCATGTGTCTATATGTTATGAGTCAGTGGAAAGTCTGACGTGTGAACCATGAGTATTGAATGTATTGAATAGACACTTGACGAGTTTGTGGAATATGGGGATGTTGATGGTTGAAATTGATATAGATTATGAATGGTGTGAAGATTTATGCTTTCTATTGATATAAAGCTTCATATTTAAAGTTTTTAAAAATATCTAGTTTACCCTTTGTTTTGTATCGTGGTTGTTTTTCTTAAACCTGTGATGATTGTGTATATTTGCACGGGAGCAGATGAGGTTGCAGGTAGTAGAGCTCCTCAGTGAGCACTTTCTAGAGGAGGAGATCGCCGGTTTTGAATGCTGTGGTTTTTGTTTTATTTTGAAAACTCCTGTATGGAGATGTATTAAAACTTCCTCGAAAAGGGATATTATTTTGGGGCACATTTGTATTAATGGATGAATTATATTATGTATATATCTATGTTAAATTTTTGATATTATTGTGTCACCTTTATTTTATTATATAAAAATGAACAATATTTTGAGGGGCGTTACATTAGAAGACTTAGGAGGGATGAACGCCACTTGGAATAGATGAAATCCAAGATGACTGGTGCTAGAGCTGCCACTTGAGATGTAACTCACTCAAGATAAGACCAAGAGTCGCTACTTAGGATACTATCCACCTAAGATTAGACCCATAAAACCCAGAGTACTCAGACTCACAAAATCTCTCTGGCAGAGTTTATTTTCTATTCAAAATCAACTTGAAAGTATATGGAGTAAGGCACCCTATTTATAGGAATGGGTGCCTTGGTGGGTAAGAAGGGTAAGGGTAGGGTTGTAAATGTGTAAGCGGCTGACTTTAGGGTTTGACTAAGTCAAAATTGCACCCTAGGCTTGTTTTTCTAGAAACTAGGTCAATTTTCCTTCGTAAAAGGCTAGAAACAAGCTAAAATGATAACTACACCCCCTTATTATGCTATAGGCACCTATTCTAGCCTATCTTGCTATTTTGAACCCTTAAAGTGAGTCTCAATTTTTTACATAACTTTTTCTCTTGTGGAAAGACCAGAAGGAAGAACTTCTAATATTCTGGTTTATAGCTGGTTCTTCTTCTGTTATGCTTTCTCGAGATTTGGTGGGGCCCAACTTTGGATACTGAGATGACTGACCTTTTTGTGAATTACTTGATGTGTCCGTAGTCCTCTGCTGATTGTTGTGGTTTGTATCACTATCATAGTAAGAAGGTACATGTCTCCTCCTAAGGGCAACCCTAAGCTCATTCCAATATCCTAATATGAGGGTTATGATGGACTCTAAGGTCTCTAATAAGTGTTGTCCACCTAGTCATGGTTGGACCTTGAAAATTCAAGGTAGCTAGGGTCATTCTTTTTTCCTGGTCTATACGGTGACAATAAAAAATTTGTTCACCTTCATCTCCTAGTTCAAATAATCTTCAACATTTTCTTTATCATAGAAAGGAGGAAGGTCAACCTTGGGTTCCCTAGGGATACAATTATTCTTGTTTCTTGGTTGTCTAGGATTGTGTTGGTAATAGTCTATATTATGATGACTACTTTGAAATCTCTCACTTTGGGAATACTGGTTCACTTTTATAAAGAGCTACATCTAGTCTCACCTCACACCAAGGTGGTTTTCACTAAAAATGAAATTCTTTTACAAGAAATACACCAAATTGTTCTTTAACACCACAAGAACAAACACACACATTGCAACACCTTGTTACTGTAGAACAATCCACCAAGAAACCCTATATTGCCTAACAATCAATACAAAAAAACAATACAATAAAGAATAAAATGAATAAATTTGAATAGTGAAACAAGAAATACATTTGGATCTCTTAATTTCAAAATAGTAGTGAAATATTTTTGGCTTCAATAAGATGATGAAATTTTTTCTCCAAGAAACCTCAAAGATTTTTCAAAAAAAATTACTCAAAAAATAACTTGATTCGCAAAAGCTCTCTCAAATGTAAAAGTTAAAAGTGTATGTGTTACCTTATTTTGATACAATACAAACCTTTTTTTTAGAGAATTCATAATGCAAATTTGTTAAAAAGTTACAGTTTAGTAAAATCGATCTATTGAAAAACTCAAAGTAACTTGTTGGTTTTATTTAGAGGAATATAACTAGTATAAAAAATCTGATTTTTCTCATTTGGAAAGAATTCAAACTCAAAACATTTCTTATATAACATATTAAAACATGGTTTTCAGTATATAAAATATATTTCAAAAAATGTTAAAAATCGTAAGTATTTTTAATCAATTGATCTAAAAACTAACATATTGAAAAACTGTAACTTTCGAGAAATCAATTTAAAAACCAGTTGAAAAACTTTTTAACTAGTTAAAAAAAAAATTCCTGGATTCATCATCATCTTTTAAAGCAAAAGATAAATCAAAGACACAAGACAAAAATTAAGGCAAAACTACCTAGACACATATGTCATCAAATATTCAAGAAGGCTTCATCAAACCCAAATGTTAGATCCTTGAGATGTCCAACAACTAGGACCACTTAAGTACCAAGGCTTTTGTAACCAGAGCTTACCTTAGATAGTGCTCAGTAATGTACACTCAAAGAGTCTTCAAAAAAAAATTTGCTTACACAAGTGTGTGTATGTGTGTGTGATACAGGGGTAAACCTAAAGACCAAAGGAAGGTCTACTAAGTGAGTTAAGAATAAAATGCCCTGGGTGTCATGGAGACCTAGAAAGTAATCAACATATGATAACAAGAAAGAAAATAAAAAAAACAAAGTAATGCAAGTGATAAAAACTAGACGATAACCTAAGTGAAAGTGCAACTGACACGCAAAGCGAATTGACACTGTTCCACACTAAGAAGTCATGCACTATTACAATGTTTTTCAAGAGGATTGCCTTTGAGGCATTTTCCAAGTTTTAAGAGAATATAAGCAATGAAATAAAAGAAAAAATTACAACAAATTTATGCGACACAATGTCAAGGAAAATTACAAACTATTGCACTTGTCATTCCTTAAAAAAACATCTAAAACCATGTTAGGTCTTTAAAATGGAATCCAAATTTGAGAACTGAAATTGACTTCTCTTGATCTCTCCTTTTCCCTTGGGAGTAGGCCAAGCAAATTCAAGCTCTAGGCTCAACAAAGTAGAATTCACTTGCTTCAAACTCTATGTTCCTCAATGCCATATCTAAGAGGTCAAAAATTAAACCAAGAAAAGAAAATTTGGAAAGTTGTACTCAAATGGAATTTATATGGACAAACTGAAAGAATGCCAAAAAATTATGACAAGCAACAATTAATGGTTAAAAAAAATAATCAAGCACAACAATATGAGTTCCTATCTAAAGCTCTAGAGAATATTATCAAAACCAAAAAAATATTCTAGAATGATCTGGTAGAGGCTGATAACATTTTTATGGAGAAAAATGCAGATCAAATTAAGGCACCAAGTTTTTATAATAGATTGGTTATGATTTGATAAAAACATTTGGAGACAAAACGGTCAAGAAAACAGTTCCAAACAAATTAGAGAAGTTAGGCGAAAACACAACTAGGATCACAAATGCTCAGGACTAGTTACAACATTGGCAAGCATTCATGTAAACTTTATGTAAATTATTCTAAGTCGAATTTGAGTCCCAAATTTGAACCACAAATTCAAAATACAACAAGAAATAATTGTTCTAAGTTCTAGTTCAGGAAACACATTGAGAGAATTTTAACAAATGATTTACTGAGAGCACAAAAGTCACAATGTGCTCAAAATTTTCACACTAAGCATCTGAATTTTACAATATATAATTTATTTTTTCTATATTGAATTTTGATGTGCCTTTTTAACATAACATTATAAACACCTTAAAATTTTTATGTTTACAATTTGACAGCAAAATTCAATGTAAATTGTTCAAAACAAATTTTCCAATTCAATGCACTTGTGAACCAAAGTTTTAGGTAAGGAAACCTATAGAGTTCAAGGAAAATAGAACAAGAATTCAAGACATGATATGAATTGATTTATGAAGAAACTTGTTATGAACTAAAACAATTCAGAAACTCAAGTCACACAAAATGAAAAATGCACCAAAGCTTATTAAAAAAATAATTCACATAAGCAAAACAACAAACACCTAGCAGATTTATTTGAGGCATTTTCTCAAACTTAGGGTGAACTCAAGCGGATAACATGAATTCATAAAAATTTTGGACTCACATGACCACTTCAAAAAAAATTATTAAATAGAAACCAAGTTTAGAGACAAAACATAATTAGTCGCTATATTCACTAAATTAGATACTATTTTATAGACTACAAAAATATTTGTATTTAAATTAGTTTCTATTATTGATAAATATTTTCTAAATTGGTATCTAATTATCTACCAACTTTAGAATCTAAATAATTGGTAGCTAAAACCTTGGTAGCTAATTAGATACCAATTTATAAACTAATTATCAATAATAGAAACTAATTTAGATACCAATAAATTTTTTAGTCTTTAAAATAATATCTAATTTAGTTAATATAACAACTAATTATTTTTTATCTCTAAAATTCATTTTTATTTAATGATTTTTTAGTAGTGGACATTGAACATGACTAGGTCAAATTATAAGCTAAAAATGAACCTAATCTAAGTTGATTTCACTGCTTGAAGTTGCAAGAAAATAAAAAAATAAAATTAAAAGCAACTTGTGCATGTAAAGAACACCTAAATCGTGACTGTTTTGGATGGTTCAAGAAATTTCAATGCATTTGAACCGTTTAAAATGTGTAAAACTTGATTTTAATCGGTCAATAGTATTACTTGGCATGTGAGAATAGGAACAAGTATTAACTTTTGGACTGATGGTGATTAGATGGAATAAGTCTAGCTGAAAAATACCTAAGAATATATAATAACTGAATGATCTAGAATGAAAAAAAACATAGAAATGGGGAAGTGGGAAAACATTGTCATGGAATGGAAATTAGAGTGGAGAAGGGAATGGTTTATTTGGGAATTACCTCTAGTTGAAGAGTTCATGAATATGATAAAAACACAAGCACCAAAATTATAAGACTCAAATAAATGGGGTTGCAAGGGAGATGAGTATGATATTGAGATGGATAAGTTTTTTAGAGTGTTATGGAAACCAAATGCAATCCCTAATGTAAAACACTTTATTTAAGGAGTGGGCCTTAATAGCATTGCAACCATGTATCATGTGCAAAGAACAAGATGAATCCGTTCAACATTTATTCCTAACATGTAGGCTATTAACACCTTGGTTTTGAACCCCCAATAGATAGGTTAATATAGCACATGTTGTACACAATATGATCACACAACATTTTCATGAATTTAACATGTTAGGACTGAACAAGAATGATAATCTTGTATAAAAAATAGTGTGGATGGAGATAATAAGAACAATTTGGGAACATAGAAACAATGTCATGTTTAGAAATATATCATAGATGGGGAGGAAATTTTCGCTCAAGCTCAACTAAAAGCCTTGGCATGGATTAGGCATAAATAAAATAAGGCATACTCCTCTTATTCGGATTGGTGCTTAAATCCAAAAAATTGTATTATAAGCATTCAAAGTGAAATAGATATCTGAAATTTGTTGAGGACCAAATACTCATAAACATTATATGGTTACAAGTGTATATCTCATAATGCCAACCATATATGATATATGAACTAGTACATCTCAAGGTTGGTTATATCAATCATACTAATACAAAGTGACAAAATTTAATTAGGTGGCAACATGTTCCAAATGTTTTATGTGACAGGGGAACAAGTTTTGTGCAAGAATGAAAGAGTACAACTAAAGACACAGGGAGTACAATGACTAATTCCCAATATAGCAAAGGTTACATGCCTGGAAAATTTTGTAACTAATGTAATCAAAATATAATAATGTTTTGAACCTGAAATTTGTTCACTAAGCTATGTGGAATAACGGGTAGACTTACTGTGTTTTGGAGGATAATTCAAACCAATTCCACAATTGCTTTAACTAAAAATAGGTAAGATGAAGATTAGCAAGGACCAAAATTTTGACAACAACAAATTGTTGGTCTAATTGTTTCAAGGCAAGAACATGATACAACTTAGCAAATAGGGACATCACAACACAATGCATTGCTTGATAAGTATGAGATAGAAACAAATGGTTTCTCTTTTAGAGATGACAATATGTCCCTTTCCATGTTTATGGAACAACATAGGAGTTGAGGTAGTATTCTACTCATTATGTTTGGGTGTTCCTTTTGTGAGGATTAGATAGTTGGACCCCACTAAACTCCTATTTATCTTGTCTCTCTTTTTGACATAGAGAACTTTTCCTATTTGTAAAAGGGTTGGAGTACCCCAACTACTCCTATATATTTATTAAATTCGTTATGTTGACAAAAAAAATATTTTTTAAAACTTTAGAATGAAACTTTATTTGTCCAAGTAATTTTAGGATTTAGTTGCTTTGATAAAAATATTCAGAACTAAGAACAACACAATAACAAAATTGATTCACAAAATACAACAATAAAGAGAGAGAAGAATAAATGCATAAGGATTTATTTTAGTTCACTCTTTCTCAAAGCTACATCCAGTTACCTAGCCACACCATTCAAGCTCACACTATGTCAATGTTATAACAAACACTCGACTAATACAAAAAAACACAAGAAATCAAATCTTCAACCCCACATGAGAGAATTTCCAATACCTTGTTATTGCATTAGGACTTCACTTGAAACACAACACACATTTCCTATATAGGAACAACAAAAACAACACAAAAATTGAAAAGTACAATGAAGCAAATTCACTTGAAACACAAACATAATAGCAGAAGAAAATATAGGTTAAACTCTATGTTTCTCTCTTACACAGAGAGTGATCTTAAAATCACATCAAAAGAGTTCCAAAAAACTCGTATTAGCTCATAAATAACCTTTGCCTAACGCTAGAAAAGATTTCAAATTAAAAAATTGTATTGAAAAGTTTCAAAATAAGAGAGCTATATAAATTTTAAACTTTTAGTTTTAAGAGATTAAAATTGTATTTTAATTTGTTAATTCCACTTACTAGTAAAATTAATAGATTAAACTAAACTTTAACAAATTAAAATAGAGTAGGTCAAATTCTTCGGAAAGCACACGAAAGATTAATATATTAAAACTTGTTTTAACAAACATTCCCACCGAACTACGAAAAGCTTTAGATAATCTTAATCTATTAAAAGGAATATTTAATAGGTTGAAATGCTTTCAACATTCCTTTTAGACTCAGATAAAAATATTTTAATAAATTAAACTTTTAATCAATTAAAAATCTTATCACAAATATAAGTTCTAAAATGAATTTGATGACTTCTAATAGTAATTATAAGATCAAACTTCTCAAAGAGAAACTTACATATCAACTAACTTCAACACAACACATTCGGATACGAGGATCATTACCACAATTGAAGCAAAAATATGTATGCTAGCTATAAGTTTGGGCTCGGGTATGTAGGCAACAACTGGAAGTTGAAAGCCGGGCTTAATATGCAGGTGCCAATTGAAAACTGAGCTTAGTATCAAGTGCTAGTTGGAAGCTGGGCTTGAGGAGAAAATAAACATGTGGGCGTCAATGCAAGTTAGACTTTAACGAAAAATAAACAACAATTTCTTTCTGTACCATATCATTTTTTATATACACTTAACATAATTTTTTAAATTTAATTTTATCCTTGTCACATATTTACGTATAAATACCAATATCATAAAGTTACACATTTATCTATGAATATTGATATCCGGAAATGTAAATATATTTGTCATCAATTGAAAAACTAAAAAAGAACATGTCACTGTCTTCTGGATTTCAACATCTGAAACCATCTAGAACCCTTGAACTTATGGATTTTCACATCCAGAATGCCTACAAATATCCATATCCAAAGACAAAAAATTAACTATAACCTTTAAGCAATTAGTACAACTCTGGATATGCATGTCTGAGACAGAAAAATACTTTCAGATATAAATATCCAGAAATTGCACAATCTGCGAAAACTTACTACACTGTACTGTGTATCAGTTCTCGCAACAACAACTCTTGCCACAATCCTTAAGTACGTAGGGTTGGGTGCGTAAGGTTGCGGTAGGGGAATACATCGCTGTAATGGAAACCTAGATTTTATTTTATTAAAGATACAACAGACATTTGACATTTTACATTGTTTATTAAGGACACACAACATTTCACGGAGTGCTGTTGGATGTAGGTCAAAAATGGTATGGTGCAGCTGCCAAAATGAACATGTCGGTGCAGCGAAAGTTAGGCTTCATGTGTAGGTGCTAGTCAGAAACTAGGCTTTATGTGCAGGAGCTAGTCGAAAGCTGGGCTTCGTTGGGCTTTAGTTAAACTTTGATATGTAGGTGACAACTGAAAGCTAAGTAAGGATAAGTTACAACCATTTCAATTTCTAAAATGAAGAAATAGATCAGTTCACAAATATGACAATGTTATGGATACGTTCTTTGTACTCAATCTATTTTATTTTGCAACAGGGATGTATTCTAGTCAACAATTAGAGACTAATTATTTCGAAACATAGAGATAATTTGGGTCTTAAATTATTCTACCAAAGTCTTCTCCATACATATAACTAGGAATTCAACCCCTTGGAATCATGCTTAAGATAATCATTTACAAATTGTGATGATCTTTGTACTTTAATTTCATATCAATTGTACGTATTGCAATCTAGTAGAAGGTAAAGCTTTCAGTTTTGCATTACAATCAACAACTGAAAATGGCATTACAATCTTCAACGGTTCACATACCACTGAAAAATTTACAGAATCAATTAAGCAATAGATCCACAAACAAATGAGATAACACTATCCAAATCATCTAAATTGACAAAGCATCTTCAAAAAAAAAATTTCATATACATTCTGCACGTCCGAAAATCGAACCATGGCAACATGTTTAAGAGACCATCCATTTTATCTATCAAATGAGATTCTCTTAGTTGGGCTTTCTAATAAAATTTCAAATCACCATTACATACTCATCAAGTAAACATATCATTCTTGAGTGTTCATGTTCTATCTTGCCTCAAAAATTGTGAGGGACATCTCATTTCTTGATAAAAGATTGCATGTTTTCGATGATGATACTGATTCAGGAGTACACCCTCCTGTATAAAATCCAGGAGCTTTTGGCCGAGGCAATAATTTCTCGCCATTCAGCATAGGAATGACAAAAGACATGTCTGGCCTATCTTCTGGTTTTTGTTGCACACATAACAAACCCACGTGTATGCATCTTAAGGCTTCAAAAAGAATGCATCTTTCACGTATTTGTTTATCTATTAGTTCCATTGGCCTTTCTTCAGTCCATAGTCTCCATGCCTAAACTCAAGGAAATTAGTTAGCACAAACATACTTTTAATCAATTTTGAATTCAGCTTTTTGTAGTAAAGTGGATAGCAATTGTGCTTACATGCCCAAGAAGATTAAGAGAGTGTTCTGGGTCAGAATATCCCCTGTTCCTGTTTCCACTAACTATCTCTAGTACTATCACACCAAAACCAAAGACATCTGATTTCACAGAGTAATGGCCATGAACAGCATACTCTGGAGGCATGTAGCCACTACATGTATAATTTTCAACACAAGTCATAAAAATGAATTGCAGATAGCAACTGTGCAATAAGTACAAGTAGAATGGAACTTACTACGTTCCAACCACTTTTCTGGTTTTGTCTTCAACTTGATCACTGCCAAAAGTCCGAGCCATGCCAAAGTCTGAGATTTTAGGATTCATATAGGCATCTAATAGGATATTGCTGGTTTTCAAATCTCTGTGAATAATTCTTAAGCTAGAGTCTTGGTGAAGATAGAGAATCCCTCGAGCAATGCCACAAATGATGTGAAAACGTTGATGCCAGGCTAAGAGCTTGCTTCTGGTTTCATCTAGTTTCATTTTGCTTATATGTTTAGTACAAAACTGGCTTTATAAACAGGTTTTAATTGTAATCACAGTGGCCATAAACTTTTTAAATGTAAAGTTAGATTTCAAGGGTACTAACCAAAGATGAAGTAGTCTAAGCTCTTGTTAGGCATGTATTCATAGATCAACAACTTTTCCTCTCCTTGAATGCAGCAACCTAACAGTTTCACAAGATTACGGTGTTGAAGTTTTGCAATCAAAACAACTTCATTTTTCAACTCGTTCTGTCCTTGATCAGACATCAATGAGTTCCGTTTTACTGCCACCTCTTTCCCATCTAGCAGTGTACCCTGCAAAGCATCTTTTGGATTATGAAATGTTGAGAAAATCAAGGTGTTTATAAGATATGGCAGTATTACCTTATAAACTGGTCCAAATCCACCTTCACCTATTTTATTGCTGCTGGAAAAATTATTAGTGGCTTTAGCAATGATAGACAACTCAAATGTTGGAAAATCCATGTCTTCATTCCTCAATCTGAAGTATTCTTTCCGCCATTGAAGTTGTACCATATGACAATATACACTTGCTGCCACTAAAATATGCAGGAATACCAAAAAATTAATCAATACGACTAGTGTCTTTGCATGTTAAAATTTGATATTATGGACCAGAATTTTCAAATGTTTTTTAATACCGATGGTGCACAACCAAAAATTAAGAAGCACATGGCTAATATAGACGGTTGCCTACTTTCTGTGTCTAATAACTGCAGATGATAGATGCTAAATTATACGTGTCATACTTACCTGAATTTTTAATTATCAGTATGCAGACACATGTGATGATTAAACCCAAAATTATCACACCAACAGTGATTCCTACTATCTTATTCTTCATGTTTCCATGGCCACCATGATCTGAAAGAAACAGAACATAGTCACAGACTTTGAAATAAAAAGCTCTATTGATTGAAGCTTAGGAACAAGTCTAGTTTCATTTTACTTAGTTGGGCAAAAAGACATTTTACTTAATTGGGGAAATAAGTACCATACAAGAAATACTTTGCATTACTGATAACTTCTTTTCAGCAACAAAAATAGAATGTTTGATCATCTCACCACTGAATGTTCTTATGGTCTTACCCTAATACCCGTTTCTCTTTTAAAATAGTATAGTATATGGTAAGAAGTCAAGTGGGAGAAAAGAGCAAAGAAAACAAAGGAAGAAAATTAAAATCAGAATAAAAAAATGGATGAAGTACCTAATTCTGAAGCAGGGACTCTGATGTAAATGTCTTGCCCGAATTGAGAGAAATTCCTCAAGTCAACTAGAGTATTGAACCAATGTAGGCAGCCACTTCCTTCACGAATATCTAAATTTGCATATGCAATACAAGAGCAATGTTTAAGACATAACTTGTGACATTCCTCAAGGTTCACAGTTGTATCAAACCACGAAGAAGATGTATCTGGCAATTTCATGTGTGAGTAGGGTAAGAAGCCATCCGTATAACTGTTTTTGCAATTAGACTTATTCCTTGGAACACAACCCTGGTGCCAAATTGTCATGTTCCACTGATGAGGAGACTTGGGAACATATCCTCTCAGGCATTCACAAGTTGGATGGTTACCATCATAACTGCATATGGAATTTGCACCACAAAAAGCATAAGTCTCGCATTGATCTCTCTCCTGAGGCAGGAGAACTCTCTCGGTGGTGGTGTGAGTTTTCCAAAATATTTTCTGACCAATGCCAGATGGGGTTAGCTGAAATATGCTGATGATGTCCGAACTATCCAGAAGCCCGAACTCATAATATAATTCTGTTTTATTAAATACAAATATTTGTGAACTTTGAGGACTTCTAACAGGATACCCTGCCCATGACTGGCCATTCCATGGCCCAAGTCTGAACTTCATCTCAGATCCCTTGAATATAATTGCTTGAGGATATCCTCTACGGTCAAGTTTAACACTATATTCTCCCTCAGCAGGATTATCAGCACTTTTCCATGATGACATATATCTTTCTTTACCAGTTTCTAAGTTCCATCCAAGCTTCATTCCAGGCAAAATTGTATCACTCGTATCATCAAAACTCTGCCACAAGATACTCTCCTTGACGGTTCCCTGTCCAATTTTCACTACATAATTTCCCGAATCCAAGAGCTGAGCAATTGGATCATTCACTGCTTTGCCTGAGATGTTGGATGACCAAATAATGCTGTGTGTGCCATTGAGTAGCACAAGAATCCCTTTCTCATTGAGTTTGAGAACTCCTGATCTATTATCAAGAGGTGTATTTCTGTTAGCCACCCACACAACTGTTCTAGGGGATACATTTCTGTACCATATTGCTAAGTATCTCCTGGATGAATTTCCCAGGTCCAAGAAACCCAGTTCAATAATTCCACCTGCTGAAACCAAAGTCTCATTCTTATCATCTCGGATGGTTTGACTCACTTCTAAACTGTCCAGGGATGTGCATGTTCCCCACATGCAGAAGAATACCAAGAACCAATAACATGACATCATTGCCAACATAGGGAAGCAGTGACTTCTAAATTACATAAAGACACATGAGACTCACTGACATAAGTTTTTGGCCTCTCTTAGTTATAGAATGTTCAGAAAATTAGTTTTGGTTAAAAGGAATGGCTTTTGATTATGCAGTGGAAGAGGTTGAACGTAACAAGGAATGACAAAGCCAATTGTTGTACGAAGAGTTGTGAGAGTATATGACTGGGTCCATTATTGCAGGCTTATGAAGAAAAAAAACTACCATACTAGTTGAAAAGTATTGACACGAAGTGTGCTTGGAAAAAGTTAAAAAACTAAACGTTCGAAACTTTCTCCCCGTCTAACACAGCAAATACGCAGAAGCTATGGAGTTCAATTTTCTGTCCCTTCATGCACGGTATTATTTTAGTGGTAAGAATGTTGTTCTAAGAAATATTATTCTTATAAATATTTCAATGTTTAAAATAATTGAAATAAAAATAGGGTGAATGAAAAATTACACACATTTAACGACTACTTTAACAATATAATAGTATACATTACTATTTTATTTAGCAACTAGTTTAACAATATATAATAATATACATTACTATTTCATGTATTTTACCTTAAGGTGTCACTATCACCCCTTTAAAAAAATTATGTTTGATAGACTTTTTCACGAACTTTTTACCCAATTAATTTTTTTAAATTGCAAAAATAAAACTTTGTCAACATTATTTAGACAACCATACTAATTTATTGTACACAAACTACTACTTTAACAATATGATAAAATACATTACTATTTTATGTATTTTACCTGTTACTATCATCCCTCTAAAAAAATTAGGTTTGATAGACTTTTTCACGAACTGTTTTACCAATTAATTATTTTTAAATTACAAAAATAAAACTTTGTCAACATTATTTAGTCAACCATACAATTTTCTTGTACACAAACTGAATTCTGAACACCATTAGTCTACGTAGACCCCAGAAAGACCGAATCTAATACGATTTTCCATTTTTTATATAATACTTTGAAATTACATAATTAAGAAAATGGTTGAAATTAAAAAGCAATTATTAGAAAAAAATTATCTGAAAAGGAACTTAAATTTATAATAAATACACATGAATTGGCATAAAAAAGGGTTATTTAACATAGAACATTTTATTATATATTTATTTAAGTATATAAATTGATATAATATTAAAAACTTTAATATAAAATAAAATTTAATGGTGAAAGATTTAAATGTAGAGATTTAAATTTTTAACGAAATTAAAATTTAATTCTTTTAAAGTAGAAGGTAAGAAAAACAAATGGAGTTAAAAAGAAAAGAAAAATATAATTGAAACGAAACATATACATGGTAAAAGAAAACTGGAAACATGATTAAATTTATTTTTGTCTTTAGTAAGATGTAGATATTCTTCTGTCGCATGGGTGATGCATGTATTGTCTTGCAAGTCAAGAATCATTTCACTAAAGTGTTGACCTGTGTAAATCTCTACTTTGCACAAATAATTTAGTGTTGCTTCATGATTCTTCATGATGCACACTTAAGTGAAGATCCTAATACTTTTTTTTCTAACACTTGATCATCTATACCACGTTAGCTTCAATTTTCATTTTTACTAAGTTGTGGATGATTTTATGATTAATAACTTCTAGTACTTTGATGATCATGTCAAATAGCTAAGTGAAAGACTAATTGGCTTGGATGATCACTGTTTTAGGATTACACCATTTATAGGTAAGGTCATAATCATTTTGACTTTCCACGATGGTGACTCATATTGCCTCTAAAGTGAAGTCTTGCTTCGACAAAAGTGACGGGGTAAGAGTTTGTGAAAAAAACTTTCATTAGATGAGTTTAGAAGCATCATAATTTATTCCATAGATCATGAAAACATAGCATACAATTAAATCATGTTATTGAAACAAAATTGGGACTTACAAATAATCATTTGCGCTACATGGACATTGATTAATATTTCAGTAGCATCATACCTAATTAGACCATCATTTGTGAATTTAGGTTAATAGTAGAATAACTTTTTGAATCTTGGGTCATTGGGAAGAACTTTATGACTTTAGGATTGTTATAACAATTGGTTCTATACTAATGAACACTAGAATGTTGTATAGCACTTTCATGAAAATTTGTGTAGTGTTATTCTTCTTCTTGATGCCTTCTTATTGGTCATCAAAGATGATTGATGGTTCAACAAATATGTTATGATTCAATCTTCTTCAAAACATTTTGTCAACTACTTTGATTTTGCATTGCATCCATTGATGTGTGCGGCTTGGAAGCCTAATAAGGAAGACCTGGATTTGAAGGAGTTTTTGACTTCTCTTTAATAAGAAAAAATTCAAAAATATATAAAAATATAATAATAATAACATTTAAATGAATTTGAAAACATATCACGTTTCTTTGAAAATAATGTAAGGATATATACTTTGTATATAGAATCTCTTTCTAATAACAATGTGTATGAAAGTTCTAAAGATGTCTTTTATTAATGTTTCAAATATTTGAGTTTATGACTTTGATTATGCATTTTGATTTTAAAAGACATTGTTATTAGACTTCAGGAATTATGAAGATCTTCATCTGGTAATCTTCATTTGATGAACTTGAATGTAGCCTTGTACATATGATTTAGATAGCTTGTCAGATGATCTTATTAGCAAATAATTGTTGATCATGTCATACGAAATGGTTAACATATGAACTCGTCAAATGAATAGAAGAACTAGTAAGGGAAATTGAGTTGGTATAAAACATACATTAGAAAGTTCAAGTGAATATACACACATAAGAGTACCTTTGTCTAGTTTTTGTTATCATCAAAACTTTCTTAAAGAGGTTGTACCAAGGTTAGACCTTCTAGATGAGGATTAGGCCATCTAGGGTCTCAACCAAGTGGATACCTTTCTCATTTTGTGTGATTTGGCCATTCGCAACTACAAAATAATTGCATAAAAGACATAAATTGAAATTTTATTCACTACATCAATCTGATCAAGGTACATGGAATATAATTAATTTAAAATAACTACTATTAATTATGTGTTGATGGTCGAGTAATGTTGGGACATGCTTTTCTAGTGTAACCATGTGTGTGATTGATGACACATATTTTATGCATATTTATAGCTTTACTATACATTTGTAGAAAACATGAAAAACACAAGGGAGGGTTGAATAATCTTTTAAAAATTTTAAAACTTTTTTCATAAAATATCATCTAATACTTGAATGTCAAATGAAACTTATGTGAAAATGATTTGTCACTAATATTTCAAAAAACCTTTTTCACAAAATATTTTATGTGACAGGTGAACATGTTTTTTAAAACAATGAAAGAGTACAGCTAAAGACATAAGGATTACAATGACTAATTCTCAATCTAGAAAGGTTACATGCCTAAAAAATTCTGGGAGAAATGTAATTAAAATATAATGTTTTGAACCTAAATTTTGTTTATTGAGCTATGTGGCATATCAGGTAGACTTGTTGTGTTTTGGAGGATAATTCAACCCAATTCCATAATTTTTTAAAGTAAAAAGATGTGAGATGAAGATCAGTCAGGCCTAGAAATTTTAAGAACAACAAATTGTTGGTCTAATTATTTCAAGGCAAGAACATGATACAACTTAGCAAATAGGGACACCATAACACAATGCATTACTAGATAACTATGAGACACAAACAAATGTTTACTCTTTTAAAGATTACAATATGTCCCTTTCCATGTTTATGGAACACCATAGGAATTGAGGTAGTATTCTAATGATTATGCTTGGGGTGAGAAAGTTGGGGCCACTATACTCCTATTTATCATGTCCCTCTTTTTCAGGTATAAAACTTTTCCTGTTTGTAAAAGGGTTATAAATACTCCCGTATATTTATTAAATTTATTTTGTTGATAAAAAAATATTTTTCAAAACTTTAGAATGAAACTTTATTTGTCCAAGTAATTTTAGGTAAAGGTGTGCGATTGATGACACATTTTATGTACACATTTATAACTTTAGTATACATTTGTAGAAAACATGAGAAACACAAGGCAATGTTGAATATTCTCCTAATTCTTCACCAATGAAGCTTCCTTGAGAGAAGGACAACATTTTGAGTTTCTTTTCATAAACTTGGAAGAGTTTAAAATTTTTCAACAGAACCTTCTTTTACACTAAATTTATATTAACTTCCAAACTTCATACACATAATAACTAGATTTACATCTAAAGTCATCAGTATTCGATGTTTGATTTTTAGTTGGCCTTCAAATCTTAGTTTAGAATATAATTCTTATATTTGTGAATGTGAATGCAACACAGTAGCAGATACAAGAATTTGATTAAGAACCGAGTTTAAATATGGTCTCAATAAAAGGGTGTGAAACTAAGAGTAAATAATGGAGAGCATTACTTTTGCATTACTTTTTTTATTTATTTTTCCTATTATCAATCACTCATAACTTGAAAATTGATATAGTCTCCAGAAGCCTTGGTAGTCATGTACAAAAAACATTTTTTTTAGATACATGGAACAAAGAAAAAGACGGAACTGGAATAGCAATTTATATAATCATGTTGTGTATGTTAAGCATTAAACTCAAAGTCGTCATCAATTTTATTTTGAAATTTAAATGGTCAATAATTAGGACATTTAATTCTAGTATAGTTGTTGTCAGAGAACATGTAGAATTTGTGAAGTCTATTGTGAGACTATTTAGAGAGATTGTATTCTTATTTGAAAAGTAGCAGTGAAATAAAAATATATTCGTTGTTCACAAATTGGTATCAGAGCTATGACCAGTATAACCAATAATCTTCCACTACCCCGATTAACAAAGACAACAAACTATGACAATTGGAGCATCCAAATGAAAACCCTTTTGGGATCTCAAGATTCTTGGGAGGTGGTTCAAAAAGGTTCTGAAGAACCAGGAAATACCACAGGTTACCTTGGTGACCAAAATTAAAACATTGAAAGAGACCGATCGAAAGATAAGGCAGCTTTGTACACGTTGTATCAAGTTGTTGATGAGGCAATTTTTGAGAAGATTGTCAGGGCATCCACTCCAAAGGAAGCATGGGACATTTTAGAGAAGGTGTTCAAGGGTGTTGTCTGAATTAAACAAATGCATCTTCAAACTTTGAGGTGAATTGGAGGCCATGAAGATGAAGGATTCAAAAAATATATCTAGTTACATTACCCGTGTGAAACGGTAGCCAATAAACTCAAACGCAATGGAGAAACTCTCAAGGATGCAAGGGTCATGGAGAAAATTCTTTGATCATTGACCAATTACTTTAAAAATGTTGTATATGCAATCGAGGAGTCAATAAATTTGGAAGAGATGACCATTGATGATCTCACGGATTCTCTTAAAGCACATGAACAACAAAAGAAGAAAAAGAAACAAGAAGTCTTGGAGAAAGTCTTACAAACAAACATCAAGAAAGACAAGGTGATGTATGTGCAACATCACCGAGGAAGAGGACATGGATGCGGAGGTCGTAGTTTTGATTACAACAGAGGTTGTGGTCATCAAAACAACAATGACGAGAGGGGACAAATGAACCAGCAAAATTGGCATGGACGAGGTCGTGATCGTGGAAGAGATTGTCGTTCAAATCGTCCAAATGTTAAATGTTAAAATTGCGGCAAATATGAACACTATGCAAAGGAGACTTATGCCGAGAAGAAAGTGGAAGAAAATGCAAATTTAGTCAAGGAAGATGAGAAAAAAGATGAAGGAATTCTCATGATGGCCAATGAAGGCATCACTTTGGATAGTGACATGGTATGGTATCTAGACACTAGTGTTAGTAATCATATGTGTGGGCACAAACATCTCTTTATTGATATACAAGAGATAAAGGATGGACATGTGGTTTTTTGGAAACTCAACTAAGGTTCCAGTCAAAGGCTAGGGGAAAATATGTTTTTCTCAAAAGGACGAAAAAGAGAGGGACAATGGAGAACGTTTATTATGTACCAGACTTGGAGAGTAATATTCTTAGTATGAGACAACTATTGGAGAAAGGTTGTTCCATTTTCATGAAAGATTGAATTTTGCATTTGAAAGACAAAAATAAACGAGTTCTTGCACACATGGAGATGACGAAGAATTGGATGTTCAAACTCAACTTAATTAAGATTACCTTGCCAGAGAAGTCCCTTTGTGATGATCAAGTAGCTTGGAAGAATTGTGAAATTTACTGACTAATGAAAAGCACAATCTTCTAAATGAAAGGAGTGTCCTTGTATCTCAATTGGAGAGTGTTGAAGAAAAATTAGGTAACTTGAAAAGAAGGTTTACAAAATTGGAAGAAAAATATGTTGATATGGAGAAAGGCAAAGAAAGTAGAGTCAGTCAAGTAGAAAAACTTCATTTGTTGCTCTTGGCACAAAAAGAAAAGGTGAATGAATTACAGTCCAAATTAGAAGCCACTTACAAGTTTACAAATGCCTTTGAAGCTATCAAGAAGCTGGGGGCAGAACCAAAGGCCAATGACAAGTACTTGCCATACTTTTTTATTGTTGATGAGAGTGTAGGAAATACTTCAGATTGCCTGGCTGCGAGGTATAATAAAGTTTTTTGTGACAATAAAAAATTGGAAAAATAGTAAAAGTTTGAGTTTAAGGAAGGAATTTGTTAAGTATTAAACTCAAAGTCGTCATCAGTTTTATTTTTGAAATTTAAATGATCAATAATTATGGCATTTAAATGTCATTTATACTATCATTTTAAATATAATTTATATGAGTGTTATCAGATAACCTGTAGAATTTGAGAAGTCTATTGTAAGATTATTTAGAAAGATTGTATTATTATTTGAAAAGTAATAATGGAATAAAAATAAAAATATATTATCTATTCAAGGTTCAACATATTCCACATAGGAAGGTGAAGCATTAACAATTTCTTGCTTCAATTTTCTATCTTGCGTCTAACTCTGTGATGGAAAGTTCATTAACTGAGAGCGGTTTGTGATTTGCTGATGAAGAATTTGCTTTGCAAGTAGCATCAATTTCAGTGTAAAAACCAGGAACCTTTGGCTTTGGCAACAAGTTATCGCCATTTAGCATTAAAACCACAGATGACATGTCTGGTCTATCATCTGGTCTTTGTTGCACACATAATAGACCTACTTGTATACATCGTATAACTTCAAACAGCGTACACTGTTCTTCTAACACTTCATCTAGTAGTTTCAGTACCCTGTCTTCAGTCCATAATTTCCATGCCTAAGATGGTGAGAATTCAATTAATACAAGTAAATAATTCATTTTATACTAATTAGCAACATAGTCAAATCAGTATGCTTACATGTCCAAGAAGATTGTTGCAGTGTTCTGGGTCCGAAAATTCTCGATTTTTCTTCCCACTTAGAAGTTCTAGTACAATGACACCATAACTAAAGACATCTGATTTCACTGAGAAATGCCCATGCATAGCATATTCAGGAGGTATGTAGCCACTAAAAATAAAATTTTAAAAGTAATACAATTAAAACTTGACACCAGAAATCAAAGAATCATAATATATAGAAACTAAACTCACTATGTTCCAGCTACCCTATTCGTTTTTGCCTCGACTTGATCTCCCAAAAACAATCGAGCCAAGCCAAAGTCTGATATTTTGGGATCCAAATTTGCATCTAGTAAAATATTACTAGTTTTTAGATCTCTATGAATAATCCTCAACCTAGAGTCTTGATGAAGATAAAGCAGTCCTCGAGCAACACCAGTAAGAATGTTGAAACGCTTACGCCAATCTAAGAACTTCCTTTTACTTTCATCTAGTCAAATACACACATTTTACATAGCAGTTCAAGTCTACATAATTGCCTAAACTATAAATAAGAAATAGAATAATTGTAACTTAGAATAATAAATCATAAAAAGTTCCAACCAAAAACAACGTAGTCCAAGCTATGGTTGGGCATGTACTCATAAATCAGCATTTTTTCTTCTCCTTCAATGCAACAACCAAGAAGTTTTACCAGATTACGATGCTGAAGTTTGGTCATCAATGCAACTTCATTTTTGAACTCGTCCAACCCTTGCCAAGATTTATGAGAAAGCCTTTTCACAGCTAACTCTTTCCCATCTATCAGGGTTCCCTGAAAAAAAAATTTCTGTTACAGTTAGAAAGTATTTGAGGAAAATATATTTTCTGGAAGTCAGTTTTCTCTATCACCTTGTATACTGGTCCAAAACCCCCTTCCCCAAGCTTGTTTTCAATTGAAAAGTTTCCAGTGGCACTGGCTAAGACTGAGAAATCGAAAGTTGGCAAATCTGTGTCTTCCCTCCTATGCATATTTTTGTAATGCTTGTTGCAAAATTTTCTTGCAGCCCCTAGTGAGTTAGAGCATAACAGTGTGTAAACATGGCCACAAAATATGCACATGTTTTTTTTTCGTACCTAATAATCTGTAATAGAAACTAAATTATATCTATATACTTACCTGACTTTTTAATTCCCAGTATGCATACACATATGATTAATCCAAAAATAGTCACACCAACAATGATTCTTATAATGTTTTTCTTGTCCTTTCCACGATCTGAAATAAACAGAGCGTAGTTAGTTCTAATTTTAAAAGAAACAACTATGTTTACTAAATCTGAGAGTGAGAAAGGGTGCCTAGTTTCTTTAGACTGAGTAGGGGAGAAACACATTGTATTTAACTTGAAAAATAAATCATATAAAAAGTAACATGTATTACTAATGATTTTGTATGCAGCTGATAGCAAAATCAATCAACTTTAAGATCTTTCCAAGTACTGCTTCCACTTGGGAAGAATTTCATGCTCCTATAATAGAACGTTTGTGCAACTCACCTTTCAATGTTCTCATTGCCTTACCCTAAAGCACCCTTTTCTCCCTGAATAATGGAATTATAAACAAAAACTGAACTAGAAAAGATAGCAGAAACATAGTGCAACAATTAAAAAAGAAACAGTTCAGTACCTAATTCTGAAGCAGGGACTCTGATATAGAAGTCTTGTCCCCACTTTGAGAAATTCCTCATGTCAACTAGATCATTAAACCAAAGTAGACAGCCACTACCTCCATCAAGAACATTTAAACTTGCATAACCTGTACAAGAACAGTTCATAAGGCATGACTGCTGACATTCATCAAGGCTCATAGCCGCATCAAACCGTGATGAAGAAGTGTCTGGCAATTTCATGTGTGTGTACTTCAAGAAGCCATCTGTGTAACTATTTGTGCAATTAGTTTTATTCCTTGGAACACAACCATTGAGCCAAATTGATATATTCCACTGATCAGAAGACTTGGGAACATAACTTCTAAGGCATTCACAACTTGGATGGTTACCATCATAATTGCATATAGAATTTGCACCACAAAAGGCATAACTCTCGCATCGATCTTGCTTCCCACTTGAGAGAACTTGTTGAGTTCTTGTCTGAGTTGTCCAAAACAAAATTTGTCCTCCTAAAGGGGTCACTTTATATACGATAAACGACGAACTATCCTCAATCCCGTACTCGTAATACACCTCTTTTTCATTGAGCACGAATCTTGGTGCCGTGCCGTAGGTTGGACCTGGATTTCCCACTAGAGACAAGCCATTCCACGACCCAGCTCTAAACTCTTTATCAGGTCCCTTGAACGTGATCATTTGAGGATATCCGCTAAGATTCATTTTTAGAGCATATTCTCCCTCAGCAGGATCATCAACACTTTTCCAAGATGATACAAACCTTTCGAAATCAGTCTCTAAGTCCCATCCAAGTTTCATTCCGGGCATAAATGTATCACCCGGATAATCAAAACTCTGCCACAAGACGCCATTGGTTTCTTGTCCCTTTTTAACTACAAAATTTCCCGAATCCAAGAGCTGAGCAATTGGATCATTCCCTGCTTTGCTTGAGATGTTGGATGATGACCAAATGGTGTTGTTTGTAGCATTGAGAAGAACAAGAATCCCTTTTTCATTGAGTTTGAGAACTCCTGATTTATTCTCAAGAGGAGTGTTTCGGTTGGCCACCCACACCACTGTGAAAGGAGATACATTTGTGTACCATATACCCAAGTATCGTCTTGTTGAATTTCCTGGGCTAAAGAAACCAGCTTCAGTGATTCCACCTGCAGAAACCAAAGTCTTACCATCTTGGATGGATTCACTCACTGCTAAACTATCTAATGAATTGGAAATTCTAGACAAGTAGGATAATAATAAGAACCAAATAAATAACATTTTAACTTCCTTTTTTTTTGCTCTCCCACTAATACAAAACTGAGGAGGAAGAGCTTCCATGAGGGTACATAGCCATAGCAAAGAATTAGGAGGAACTCAACCAAGTATGGTGAAAATTGGCGTAAGGATTGACCATGACATTAGAAGCTCTTTGTGCGTAGAATTGTCACATCTTCGTGGAATTGTAGAGCACCAAAAGAACCTAACTACAAGTTAGATGGTTTGACAGGAATTATAATCTTCAATGCCAAGTATTCCATTGAAAAAAATTGCACCCGGTGTAATTAAGAATGCACTGCGTAAATTGAGAAAACAAAAAATTGTTATTAATTATATAATGATCCCATAAACACGATCGGAGGTGAACAATTCTTCCATTATTTACAATTTATGTAAAAGCCCAATAATTTTAAAATTTAAATAATAATAAAAATAGTAATAAAAATTATCTAAAGCTTTTTTGTGTATCTCAATATTATTTTTATACTTAGCCGATAACAGGGCCGCGGGGCAAATTTTCCTCACTTCTTTTCATGGTTCTTACTTTCATTACGACATTTCTTTGACTTTTTTTTCCTTTCTCTTCACAACTGAAGTCTAATGGCGTGCTTTGGAAAAAGTTGGGTTCAACGGAAGATGTGATCCAGATGTTCCATTTTCAACGTTAGACTATCTGTTAAGATTTTGAGTATAAGTTTGATACTATATTGAGTAGGAATATGTCTAGATCCAGATATCCATTGCTTGAGGTTTTGTTATGATTATAATTATCTTGACTATAGTTTTGTTTGCTAAGTGATTAGATAGAGAGTTTGCATATAGTAGAATATAACAAATAAAATTTTACAGTTTAACTGATTTAGTGGACTAAAATGCTCTTTAACATGTATTTTCACATTTAACATGTATTTTCACAATGACTATCATTCCTGAGTTAGTGTATACGATAATATAATAAAATGTAAAATAAATGAGGGATGAGAATAGTACATAAGGTCTTTTTTTATATTAGTTTGTCTCTCGCAATAAACTACATCCAACTCTCAAATAATAGATTGAGTTCCATTAAGCAAACTAATATTGTAAAGTATAATATGAGTATTCTTTTGGCTTGTACCAACTTCTATCTAATCTCTTGAGTATTCTCTTCACAAGTCACTCCTGGCTCAACCCATTTGTTGACTTTCCTCAGCAAGTACACCAAATCAACTGTAATATAGTACTATTTAAAGTACGAATGTCGAATCCACATAGAACAATTTTAATTAAGATGTTTTGTTATAAAACTCATTAAGTATAGAAAATAACTGTAGGAACTTGTTCATAACCAAATTAACGCTTTCACCAGAAATAACTCACAGTTTAAGATTTAATTCAACAAGTAACGAAGCTAAATTATAGAATATAGATAAAAAATGCTTGCGATTGAATTGTTTCTATCTCAGTCATCTTTATTTTGGAATAATATAATATATAATACTCAAAACTACTTATTCTTGATTTGTAATTTTTAAGTCATTCACCTTGATTATTCACAGATGAAATTCATAAGATAATTTCTCAAACACGGATTCCTCATATATCTAACAAATCATTCAGCTTTATGAACAAAATTATAGTGCAATTAATAACCTGAAATCTATTCCTAGCATTATAAGTTATCAAGTATTTTCGTCTATTTCAGATCCTTAAAAATACTTTCTGGTTAAATTTAAGAATCAACATCAAGACTCCATTGATCATATAGAATCTAGCAATAAGCATGAAACGAAAATACCAAGAAAAAGTAGAAAAGAAAATATTATATATATATATATATATATATATATATATCCCATAATACATTTGATCAAAGTAGATTACATTCAATCCCAAGTTGAAAGCAATTACTTACTCATGACTGTTTCTTCAATCTTCATTCCTAATCTGAATTGCATAAGAATGGCTAATCTGAGCAAATTCTTCTCCTAGGAAAAGAGTTTTCTTCTTTTTCTCTCACAAACTTCTTCTTCTCTCCCCTATTTTTTCTGTTTTAACTTTGTTCCAAAATTTATTTAATGAAATCTAGCTCAGGCGAGTTAACCTAGCTTAAGCTAAATCTTTTGGTGTTATTTTAGCTTGGGCGAGAGAGTCTAGCCTGAGCTAAATTAGTACTGCACCATTAACTTAATCTGGATAATTTTAGCCTGAGCTAAATCTTCTAACTTGAGCGAGATGCTTCCTTTAAATTTCCTTCTTTACTTCTTCTTGTGATCCAATATATAAGTCTTTGCTTTCTTTTTTTCTCATGCTTCACATTCATCTGAAATTTACACAAAAATTAGGATTAAATTTCTTCATTTGTTTCCTGGTTCAAAATATATAATCCGATTCAATAATTCTCAGATTAAGGTAATTTTCTAACATTAAGCAGCAATTAAGTTCCAAAGTGTTCAATTTTCTCAATTATAAATACTACACATTGGCACTTATCATTATTCTTTCACTGGTCATTTTTTACTCAATCAAGTATTCTTTCACAATTCACATCTGTCTCAACCAAGTATTCTTTCATAAGCCACTTATGGCTCAATCAAGTATTCTTTCACAACCCACACCTAACTCAATGAGTATTCTTTGAATAGCAGTCACTCCTAGCTAGTAATTGAGTATTCTTTGTCAAACAACAATTATAGGCTAAGATACAAGAGATGTATGAGTGGTGATCAACAAATCACCCAAATTGCTCACTAGAGAGGATTTTTGTCTGTTGATGTATATAATATTTGTACACTCTCTTCTAGTTAGCTAATAGAACACGCACAATGTTCTCTTATGAAGCATTTTGATAAGCGCATAAATTTTAGTAGAGTTTCAATACAATACAACATAGTCTCTCACTTTCTTCTTCTTGAGTTGCATGATATAGGATGACTTTTGGCTGTTGAGCAACTTCAACTCTTTTTAAATGTCTTTATTTGGTTTGATAAGCTTCGTATTGAAGGATGAATTAAATGCACTTTATGTAGAAATAAATGTCATTTTCTTCTTTACATGACATCCCAATAGCTGGATGTATTAATCTCTTCTTGGTGAGTGTACATTTCCTTGAATTTGTATAAAGTGCAGTGTTGTACGAAGTGGATAATTCTTCCAAAGTTGACAATGTATGACATAGGGATTATTGAAGATAAACATATTTAGGTCTTTAACAACACAATTTTCTCTCATTAATATTTGTTGCTCTATGTTTTCAAGGAATGTATCACTTCTACCAAAGTAATTTTAGATAGATCCTTTGCATTATAATTTTTTTGAAGTTGTTTAGATCACAAAATTTCTTATGCCCAATAATTTTATCTGGTTAGTGATACCTAACAATTTGTTTGAGTATTCCTTAATTGTCTAAAACCCTTTCACCCTTTTGTAGCTCAAACTTTGGTATCAAATTTAAAATTTTCATGCCTTGAATCTTCTCGTTTCCTTCTTATACTCCTTTCAAATATTTCCCAATTTTAGGGTCATGATTCGGGTAGGATTATTTGTTAAATACCAACAAATAAACATGACATCTCTAGTCCTTCTAGATAAGTTTGCATTCTTAGATTCCATAGATCATAACTTTCTCCATTGAAGAGTGGAATAACTACTTGTAAGAAATTTTCTTCTCCATTCTACAAGTCCTATAAGAGTGATGACTCTAGATACCACTTGTTGGTTTTTTTTTTTTTATGTTGTGGAAATATAAGACATATATTATGTGGGAAAAATTCTCATTTATTCTCTCTCTCTCTCTCTAATGGTAAAGAAAACCAACCACTAAAGCTATGGAAAGAAGAATACAAGAAGACTGAGACTCTACTACTGATGGCAGAGGCATTCTCTTATACATGTTTGAATGTGTCATAACCTAGTGTAAATTCTAGAGTAGGATTTAATTTTCTTGCTTAAAAATAAAGTAGGATTTTGGCTTGTATTTTGGCCTTGAGTAGATTAGGGTTAGGTTTCTAAAAGCCCACATTAAACCCTAGGATAGTCTCCTATACCTAATTAGGCACACAAATCACACCATGTCACATTTGCCTTGTGACTTGCTCTAGGCACCAAGTTCAAACGTTTTGTATTTGAAATTTCCCACCACTTTTTGTAATCCTTGGTCGGCCTCCTTCACCTATAAAAGAAGATGTTTGGCTCATGTTTTGGTAGATCAAATATATGAGTATTATGTTGCCAAATTGCAAGTTTATGCACTTTCTTGTCTAGCCTCTCTAGAGCAAACATCTTTTCGTCTCTTCTCTCATTCTCCAAGTGATTTGGTCGAACCAATCACTCTCTTCACACCTCACGACAACTCCAAGAAAACCATGGCTCCAATGGAACTCTCCTTGACTCATCACTTCCATTTGCTTCTGCCAACTCCAACCGAATACCACACACTCTCTCTTTATATATATATATATATATATATATATATATATATATATATATGGTATTTTAATATCAAGTAATAACAATATCTCAATCTTAGCTTCCTTAATCAAAATAGTAACTAAATATACCTTTATCTATATAATATTTAAAAACTAATGATAAAGTAGTGAAAAAGGATAATTATTGTGATTAATTTTAATAATTAGAGTTATTATGAGATTGAAGGAGCTAGTATTGTTGTTGTTTAAAAGATAGAATGACTGGGAAGCAAAAAATTTGACATGATGCAGAATTTATATACATTACAAATAGATGTATGTTTAAACAAGCAATGTAGATAAAGCCTTCACATTTGCTATCTCGCATCTAACATTGTGATGGAAAGTTGATTATGAGAGTTGGGTTTGAGAATTGCTGATGAAGAATTCGCCTGGGATGTAACATCTACTTCAGTGTAAAATCCTGGAACCTTTGGCTTTCGCAATAATTTCTCACCATTTAACATTAAAACCACTGATGACATATCTGGTCTATCTTCTGGTCTTTGTTGCACACATAATAGCCCAACCTCTATGCATCGTATGACTTCAAAGGGCACACAATATAGTTCTTCTAACACTTCATCCAGTAATTCCAGGGCTCTGTCTTCAGTCCACAATCTCCATGCCTAAAAATGGCAGTAATTATTGATTCAGTGCAATTGAAATAACTCAATTTATACTAATTAGCAACATAATCAAATCAATATCCTTACATATCCTAGAAGATTATTGTCGTGCCATGGGTCCAAAAATTCTGAGTTTCTCTTCCCACTTATAATCTCTAGAACTATTACACCATAACTAAACACATCTGATTTCACTGAGAAATGCCCACGTGCAGCGTACTCAGGAGGTATGTAACCACTGAAAATAAAAAGTGTCAAAGTAAAATAATTAAAATTTTGCAGCACAATATCCAAGAATACTAATCATATAGAATCTAACTCACTATGTTCCAGCCACCCTGTTTGTGTTTGCCTCAACTTGATCTCCCAAAAATGATCGAGCCAAGCCGAAGTCTGATATTTTGGGATCCAAATGTTCATCTAACAAAATATTGCTAGTTTTTAGATCTCTGTGAATAATCCTCAGTCTGGAATCTTGATGAAGATAAAGAAGTCCTCGAGCAATGCCATTAATAATGTTGAAACGCTTATGCCAATCTAGGAGCTTTCTTTTGGTTTCATCTAGTCAAATACATACACACAGATTTAGCTGAGCAATTGTTGTCTCCATAATTTCCTAGACTATTTGTAAGAAATAAAAAGATTGTTATAAGATGTGTAAAATAAATCATAAGGGCTCCAACCAAAAACAAAGTAGTCCAAGCTCTTGTTTGACATGTACTCATAAATCAACATATTTTCTTCTCCTTCAATGCAGCAACCAAAAAGCTTTACAAGATTACGGTGCTGAAGTTTGGAAATCAATGCCACTTCATTTTTGAACTCGTCCAACCCTTGTTCAGATTTATTTGAAAGCCTCTTCACTGCAATCTCTTTCCCATCTATTAGTGTGCCCTGAAATATTTTCTGGTATAGTTAGAAACTTAGGATGTCCTTAGGAAAAATACAAGCACTAGATATCAGTTTTCTTTATCACCTTGTATACTGGTCCAAATCCACCTTCCCCAAGCTTGTTTCTTGTTGAAAAATTTTCAGTGGCATTAACTAAGACTGACATATCGAAAGTTGGTAAATCAATCTCTTCCTTCATGGGTACTATATTTCTGTAATGCCTGTTGAAAATTCTTCTTGCAGCACCTAATTGGTTGGAAAGTAACACATAATATGGACATTTTCTTTTGCGTCTAATTGACTTGATTAAATGCTAAATTTTATCTATATACTTACTTACCTGGATTCTTAATTATAAATATGCATACACATGAGATGAGTAATCCAAAGATAGTCACACCAACAGTGATTCCTACTATCATCTTCTTGATGTTTCCTTGGCCAGCGTGATCTAAAAGAAGCTGAGTATGATCACTCGCCAACTTTAAAATAAACATATCTATTGACTGAAGCTAGAGGATGAGATGAAAGTAGTTTCTTTAGACATGATGCGGAAGGAAAAAATACATTGTACTTAATATGGAAAACTAAAAGCATGCATTGATAATTAATTTGT
This sequence comes from Phaseolus lunatus, assembly GCA_013389735.1. NCBI lineage: Eukaryota > Viridiplantae > Streptophyta > Magnoliopsida > Fabales > Fabaceae > Phaseolus > Phaseolus lunatus. The sequence continues at coordinate 39,730,710 of CM023867.1, read as the reverse complement.
ATGCAGTTGTTAGATATCTTGCAATCCATAGATCTTTGTTTCAACTAATGTCTCTACTTATCGTGCTTTTCAATTCTAAATAATAGAATGTATATGGAGAATCCAATATTCAAACAGAAAGCAAACCGCAAAATGAGGAAAATAAGAACAAATTATTGAGTACCTAATTCTGAAGCAGGGACTCTGACATAGAAGTCTTGTCCCCATTGAGAGAAACTCCTCATGTCAACTAGATTATCTAGCCAAAGTAGACATCCACTTCCTCCACCACGAACATCTAAATTTGCATATGCTGTACAAGAACAGTTTCCAAGACATGAATTATAACATTCATTAAGGTTCATCGTTGTATTAAACGATGATGAAGAAGTGTCTGGCAATTTCATGTATGTGTACTTGATGAAGCCATCTGTATGACTATTTTCACAAGTAGATTTGTTCTTTGGAACACAACCGTTGCCCCATACTGACTTATTCCACTGCTCAGGAGACTTGGGAACGTACCCTCTGAGACATTCACAACTTGCATAGTTACCATCATAACTGCATATAGAATTGTTACCACAAAAGGCATAATCCTCGCACTGATCTTGCTTCCCAGTTGAGATCACATGTGCTGTTCTTGTTTCTGTTGTCCAATACAAGCTCTTTCCTGTGCCTGAAGGGGTTAGTATATACACAAAAAATGCAGATTGATCAAGAAGCTCATACTCATAATACACTTCTTTTTCGCTAATCACAAGATTTGGTGACGTTCCAAGAGTTGCTCCTGGATTTCCAACCAGTGACAAGCCATTCCATGAACCTGCTCTGGTTACTAAAACACCTTCCTTGAAGTTCATTACTTGAGGATACCCTATAAGAGAAACTTCTATTGTATATTCTCCCACAGCAGGATCGGTATCACTAACCGAAGATGATATAAAACTTTCTAGACCAGTTTCCAAGTTCCATCCAATCTTCATTCCTGGCAAATATGCGTCACATGGATGATCAAAACTCTGCCACAACACATCCTCCTCGTTGGTTTCTCGTGCATTTCTCACTACCAAATTTCCCGTGTCCATTAGTCGAGCAATTGGATTATTCCCTGCTTCGCTTGATACGTTGGATGATGTTGACCAAATGCTGCTGTTTGTTGCATTGAGAAGCTGAAGAATCCCTTTTTCGTTGAGTTTGAGAACTCCTGAGTTATTCTCAAGAGGGGTATTTCGGTTAGCCACCCACACTATTGTCAAAGGGGATACATTTCTGAACCATATTCCCAAATATCTTCTTGCAGAATTCCCTGGGCTGAAGAAACCCAGTTCAGTAATTCCACCTGCTGAAACCAAAGTCTCATTATTACCATCTTGAATGGATTGACTCACTGCTAAACTGTCTAAAGCAGCAGTGGAAGTTGTAGTCAAGTATAAGAACAAGAAGAACCAAATAAATAACATTGTGATGTTATGGAAGGAATGACTTCCAAATATCTTAAGCAAGCATAATGCTCAAGTTTTTGGGCTTTCTCTGGAGTAAAGGGTTGAAGAAGATGAGTTTCTGTGAGAGTAAGGACCTATGAACAAGAAGGGTATGAGCATAACAAAGTATGATTAGGAGCTTAATTAATAAACGATGAAGCAGAAAACGAAGGTTACAATGGTAGATTAATTCTATGATGACACTCATTGTTGTAAGAGGAACTGAATGACAAAGTCAATCGTAGAATTGCACGATTTAAAAAATAAATCGTAAGAGAAATTGCATAATTTGACGTGAAAGAGTCTTTCCAATATTAACGACCCTGTATATTATTTTAGTAGGATATGAAAGACTAACATAGTTATGACAGAAAATATATTATAAAAATTAATTAAATTAGAAAGATATATATGACATAAAACTATTTTTACAGATGAAAGCGACTGTTGTCAACGCTGTGTATTATAATTTTACTCTATGCAATGTGTTGATGAGCCAACCACAATGGACTTTTAAATACTTGATGATACCCAAAGTAAGACTAAACGCAAAAATTCAATGTTTTTGAACTTTGTACATTCGAAATTTCTCCAATTTTGGTAGCAAAGACTCTTCATGTTTTGGATTTCATGAATAATACTTATAATGGTGAAGAAAAAAGAAGTAGATCCAAATAAATAAAAGTAAATAAAAAAAGATACTAGTCAACCAAAATAAAACGAGCTCCACGTATCGTGTTTTGTATGAGCTATATGAATTCTATAATCCTAGAATCAATAGCCAAACTTTTAAATTAATGCATGTTCAAATCAATGGCAATATATTGAAAATTAATATTTTGAGATCTGACATATATGAATACGCATAGTCCATACATACATGATAATGTAAACTTATTATATATGTCAGGTTCAAGACCCTTATACTTTGATTATAACAAATAATAACATATATTTAGGTTTTGACAACATCTTTGAGTATATGATATCTCTTGATTTTCTAGATTTTTTCTAGACTAATTGTATTTTTTTTTTTATATATTTCAATTGTTCATTTTTTTTTTTTAGAATAGATTTATATTTTTTTCAAAATATTAGAATTTTTAAAGAAACGTCGTAAAAATTGCATTTTACGACTTAAATTTTGCATGGACAATAGACAGTCTAACAGTTGCTTTGGTCATTTGTAGAAATATTTTTTGAATTGGACTTTGACCTTAGAAGCTTGAATGAAGACATTAATGCCATGAAGAAAAGTTGAGTTAAACCGCAAAAATCTAAACAAAACTAACATTAGATGGTCAAAAGGCACTAGACGATCAATGTTGCGCTGAAAAAAGGAAGCTGAAACAATTAGTTTAGTTATTTTATATTAGTTTTGTGGACCCGATTCAAGGCCCTCCCAAATGTTAAGTCTGGAGACTCTTTAAATAGAAGTGTAGTGTAAAACATTATAGGGAGTTAGTAGTTAGTCATATTGAGGCACGACAATAGTTTACATTTTAGTTTTTACAGTTTTTTTTGTTTTTTGTTTTTTATGTTTTGAGTTCTATAAAAGCTATTAAATTTATTCTTCTTCTCTTTACTCTTCGCATTATTTTAGTTTATCTTTAGAATTGAACTTGATTCTAGAATTGGGGAACTATGATTCAAAAACCATGTTAGATGATGCTTTATTTTATTGCTTTTTGCTTGTAAAATTTATTCCAGAATTCTATTTTCAATTGAAAATGGGCTTCTACGAACATACAAATCGATTGGTTATGTATTTTCTTTACCATCAAGGAATTCATATTTTGGTCCCTTGCATTCAAAGTTTAAGATTACTAAACCATGGTTTTGGTCCTTGTTTTTCGTTCTTGAGTCGGCTTTTGTTTTTCTTTTCTATATTTCTTTTCAATTTGTGTTTGTTGACATTTTTGCAATTTACATTTCCAGTTTGCAATTCTCTTTTGTTTCCGGTTCATCTTAAATTAATTCTAGTTTACCTTTTCATTATGCTCTATTTTACATTCACAATCTTTACGTTTCTACAATTTACAATTTCTACCATTTATTTTTTTACCCTTTACATTTCTAGTCATCTACATTTCCTGCAATTTACTTTTCAATCGTTTAGGGTGTGTTTGGATTAGAGGGTGTGGGGGAGTAGAAAGTTGAGGGTGAGTGGGAGTGGAAGTTTGAAGAAAGTGTGAAGAAAGTTGAGGTTGTTTGGATTGGGGTATGTTAGAGTGGATGTGTGAGGAAAGTTTATTGAAATTTGTGAGTGATATGATAGTTGTAAGAATATTATAAATTATTTTGAATAGTAAAGTTTGTAAGATTACAATTTTACCCTTCTATATAAAAAAAGAATAAATAATGATTAATCCTATTTCATATTTTAGTTAATTATAATTTAAAATTAAATTATAATTATATTATTTAATATTCAATATTTAATGAATAAAAAAATATTTTTTATTTAAGTTAATTTATTTACATAATTTTAATATTATATATGATTTTTTAAATTATGTTATGTTATATATATATAAATATATATAAAAATAATTTTATATATAATTTTCATTATTATGAATAGCAAAATGAATATATTTTAAAAAGAAAATAGAAATTTAGAATATAACATGAATATTAAGTAGTTGTCAAAATATATAATATCAAGTCATTACATGAAGAACATAATAATGTTAATTAGAAAAAGAAAAGACATTCCCAGTAATAACATTTGGATTCTTCTTGTGAAGACCTTCAAACGGTTTTCTAGAAGACATATCTTATTCCGTTGTATGATAATAATTTCATCTTTTTCATTGGCAACGTCTTCAATGCACCATTTGAAAAAATTACAGCCTAGAACCATGCCACTTCTAATCTGTTTTGAAGAAAACAATAAAATTGAACAATGAATAAGTTTAAAATAACATTCTTAAGTTTGTTTAAAACGTAATTGAATAAATTTTACCTTGTTGTTGGGACAACCCCAAAAAAAAATTTCAGCATTTTTTTGTGTTGTCGCTATTCTCAAAACAGCAAATTGTCCACAATCACAAATAGGATCAACGAAGGCACTTGTGCTCCCAGTAGCATGGGTAAAAGTACCATGTTTTTACACACTACAACCAATACAACTAGATGACGACGTGTTGTGATACGCAGACATTGAATGACACTTAACCAATGTTGTGGAAGTAATAAGATGGTAAAATAGTTGCATTAAGAACAATATGATTATGTAAATAAGTAGCATGAAAAGTAGCATATAACCTTAACAATAACAATAACAATGTCAACGTCAAAAATAAAAATAACAATAACAATTACAAATAAAAATAACAATGACAATAACATAATGATAACACAGTCAGTGGCCTTGATGACGTCGAATGTCACTCAGAGTATCCTCAATTCTGTCCATCCTTTGATCAACCCTGTCAATTCGGGTATTCATGTTTTGTATGCCGGACAAGATTTGATGTAACAATTCGGTTTGAGTGGGGTTTGCCTCCTCAGGTTGACCACCTTCATCATCTTGTGCTGCCAATTCATTCTCTTCATCATCTTCTTCATGTGCATGGTGAGGTCTACCAAGTTGCCATATGCCATTGACCTGGAATACATTTAATTTTTTCATACTTTTTTTGCCAAAGTAATGATTCCAGCCTAGCATTATTGGTTGTTCATTCGACAAGTCGAAGCCATACACCTGCAAGATCCTCGTTATCAAATTTGCATATGGGAGAGGCATCTTGTTATCCCGACATTTGATGATATGTTGCATGATGTAATGAGGCCAATTAATGCGTACATTATTTTTGATTAACCACAACATGAAAACATCTTCATTCAGTAGTTGTGCATAGTTGCTTCCTCGAGGGCACAACATATGCACCCATGTGTAATACAACAGTCGGTCATTCATTTTCAGACTACCGACATTCTTTAGATTTTCACCATCAACATCTTCACGAATCATGGACGATAATGCTAGTGCTCGATCAAAATTCAGTTCCTCAGGGATCGTCCCACGGGTTAACTTAAGACCGTCATACTGTAGATGCGCAATGGTCATCCAATCCATTTCTTTAATGTGTATCATTCTTCCGCAAATCTCAATGGCAAGGTGACCAGCAGGTGTCGATTTTGCATTTGTATAAAAGAGTCTTACCAAATCCTCATAATACGGAAGATTAATTCCAAGGAAAGGTTGTAAACCTTGCCAATTCAGAAGATTTTGGAATTCAAATCCTGGACCAGCAAAAAATGGAGTTTGCATCACTTTCGGTGGTAATACTACTCTTGCGTGAAACTTCTTTTCAAACACCAACATATGACGCCTGGTACTGAAGTATCTTGAATAATCAAGAACTTGTGGAATCCTAGTTGGTGGCTGAGGAGGAACGACAACATCTTCTACTGGAGATTTACCCTTATGGGTTCTGTTACGTTTGTGGGATGACGATGCCATGTATAATGCAATTACTACAATAAATAACTAAAAAAAAGTTAACATAATATCATAAACATAATCGTAGGTCTTTTCAAACACAATAGTGGAAGTTCACAAAGGAAAATATTACATGGGCAATGAATGTAGAAGTTCACAAAGCAAAATATTACGTGCCCAATGAAAGTAGAAGTTCACAAAGCAAAATATTACATGTCCAATAATAAACAAACACAGTCAAATATTACATGTCGAATAATAAACAAACACAGTCAAATATTACATGTCCAATAATAAACAAACACAGTCAAATATTACATGTCCAATAATTAAAGGTAACACCGACGCAGAGATATGAAATCAATGCCTAGTCATAAATCCAAACAATTTTGTCATGCGACGCTCATATGGCATCCCAAATAGTTGCTTAACTCTTCCGGGATGGTCACATAAAAACTCGTAGCATTGATCCATGAGCTGTTCATCCTGAATGTTAAGGTCCACGAGCATTCCCCAAATATCAGACTCTGAGTACTGGTATGAGGCATGACATCGATGGTGGTGTACATGCTCAGCATATAGGTCGTTTCTTCGTCTAATTTCGGCAGCTACTTCTTGAGCTGTCGTTGCCTGTGCACGAGCAATATCCACCAATTGAGAGGCATTTTCATTTCCATCCTTCATTGATGCCACGCATTGTTGAAGATTAGTATTCAACATTGCAAAATGTTCATCAATGTCGTCCATAGTAGGGCCTTTTCTCTTTGATCCTCGAGATGAGGATGTGCTTGCAGAGCCAGCTGACGGCATAGAAGTAGTGTTTGACGGCATGTCTGAAGGAGTGTCACTAGATTGGAAGTGAGGAGCAGGTGATCGTGGGACGTAGTCATCTGCCTCCTCATAGTTCGATTGCTCGGGGATATAATCCATATTATTGACCCCAAGGTTGACACTGAAATTGCTCATGTGAGGAGGTGAATTGATGTCACGGGCTGTCCTGACCCGACTTCCCGTGGCTCTATCATTAGACCACAACTCTTCCATGGGGTCATAATGGCGAATGGGATTGACACGCCATTTCGTCGCAGATGGTTTGGCCTGCAAACATTTGACATATTAGTATTTGATGCGACATGTGAAGTGAAATGTAATTGTTAAATAAAAAAGTACTTATCATTGTACCTTAATCAGCTCACTCCAAACTTCGTCCTCGGCTTCAAAAAGTTTGGTGGTCTGGTTCCATGCAAAACCACTCAATCCACCAAACAAATCATGGACTTCCCTCCACCTGTCCTTGAGGCTTTTCTGGCGGTTCTTCACATTATTTTTCTTAAGACCCGATAAGCCAGCCTCATTTAAAGCCATAACTATGTTAGTGTATCCTTGAGTGGTCCAGCTACCATCAATTCTACACCCTTTTCTTACCTCGTCAATCATTGCATTCAGCAAAATTAGGTCCATCCCCGCCTTCCATTTCGTGAACTCTCGCAGGTGTGAACCTGATGAATTTGAAGAAACATTTTTCCCACGATCCATCTAATTAAGTTAAATAAAGTTAGAATGACAAACACTGAAAAATAGGACAAAATATATTAGTTCATGAAATTAATTGTTTACATAATCTTGCCACATTTCGTTTGCTATAGTGTCCCTAATATGACACCCTAGCCTATAGTCATGTTCACGAGCATCGGTGGTGCTTGGTTGGACATCTTCTTGTAACAATTCATTATCTACTTCTTCAAGCAGAGACTCATCATTGTCGACCCCGCGTAGAAAGTTATGCAGAATACAACAAGCTAAAACAATTTTTGTCATAGTATCCACATCATAATGTGACTCAGTCCCACTAGCTATAATTGGAAAACGTTTTTTGAGGACCCAAAAAGTTCTCTCAAATACATTTCTAAGTATGAATGTCGATGATTAAACAGCTCTTTTGCATTTTGTGGCCTTCTTCGCGAATATTCTTTCAAATGGTATCTTACCCCACGATAAGGTGTTATTATATTTCGTTTTAACATAAAACCTGCATCACCAAGATAGTATTTTCCTACACACATTGTGGAAACCTGGGTTAGTATATACTACTTCAACCTTTTAATTCTTCTGCACACCCAATACCCTATAACTAACCTTCTGGAATAACCAAAGGATCGTCTCGTACCAAAGCATCTTTCAATATCCTTAAATCGGAGGCAGTTCCTTCCCAACCGGCTAGGACATATGTGAACTTCATGTCAAAGTCACAAGCTGCAAATATGTTTTGGGTTGGCCAATCTTTTCTCCCTTGAAAACGAGGTGCATCAGCACGTGCAACCTTAACACGTACATGACTCCCATCTATGGCCCCTAAACAATCCTAATGTAAACAAAATTTCATAACTTTAATTCAACACAAAATAAGAAATACATTGCACATAATTTGAAGTAATGTTATCACCAACAAACCTTAAAGAAGGGGAAAAATCGACTGTTGTTAAGGATGTGTGGTTGTACAACCGTTCCATTTGGTTGAATTAAGAATTCCCCCTCCAACCTTAAAATTGCAGATAAAACATTATGAAAGTGACGGGAAACTGTTTCTCCAGACCGATGGAAAAAGAATGACACACTTCGATTCTTCACATTATGCCCAATAATGTGCAGAAATTTCGCTACTTGTTCTTCCACGGTTGATCGATATGCATCTTTAACAATTCCAGTTGCCCGTATTCGTTCACATAATTTAATAAAAGCTTTCGGTCCCATGCGAATAATATCACGACATTGTTCAGTGTGAACCAAGTACTCCATCAATTCTTGTTTGCGACGCTCTTTTTGTGGTTGGGACTAACTGATACAGTTACTTCTAGTAGGCACCGTGCGTAACAAATTCAGTCCAAAAGCAATCATACAAAGGATCATGACTGATACACCTTCATTATTATTTTTTATTTGTTCTTCGATTTGTGAAATTAAATTCATGTTCGCCGCAACAAGATCGTCATAAATTGCAACTGTTTCCTCAAAGTCTACCATCTCTGCTTCGTCATAATTTCTTTCCGAATTCATACCGAACGCGGTTATCGTATCGGTGTAAAAGTACACCAATACAGTTACCCTAAAACGTACTTTTAATTAATTTTAATAAATAAATTATTATAAATTACTATATCATTCAATAACATAATTTAATCAAAAAAAAAAAATATAAACAAACAAAATTAGTTATTATCAATCTAAAAAAATATTAACTAAACATTATCAAATTTTATTTGGATTCTGTAAATTTACAAATACAATATTATTTCTTATTAACAATTTAATTTTTAAACAGTAATAACTATTTACAATTATTATTACAAATTCAAATTTCTTCTCTAAACTTTTTCTGACTTTTTAAATTACTATAACATTTTTTTATAACATTTAATTCTAACACCAATAATTTATGTCAAATACAAATTAAAAAAAATTAAGTCAAAATCATATTTCTACTCAAAATTTTTACTGCTTTTTTTATTTACTACAACATTTTTATAATTTTTTTAATTATAATACTAATAAATAATGTTAAATCTAAAAAAATAAAACCCTAAACATTATAATTTTTTATTTCCATTCTATCACAATTTTATTTTTAAATAAATAATTCTATTTTTATAAATACATCAATTTTCAGAAAATAATAACTTTCTGCATTTATTATTAAAAAATAATCTTTCTTCTCTAAATTTTTACAACTTATTTTAATTACTACAACATTTTTGATAATGTTTTTAATTATAATACTAATAAATTATGTTAAATCTAAAACAATTATAACCCTAAACATTATAATTTTTTATTTCCATTCTTTCACAATTTAATTTTTAAATAAATAATTCTATTTCTATAAACAATTCAATTTTCATAAAATAATAACTTTCTACATTTATTATTAAAAAATAATATTTCTTCTCTAAATTTTTACAAATTTTTACAGCTTATTTTAATTACTACAACATTTTTCATAATGTTTTTAATTATAATACTAATAAATAATGTTAAATCTAAAAAAAATTAAAACCCTAAACATTATAATTTTTTATTTCCATTCTGTCAGAATTTTATTTTTAAATAACTAATTCTATTTTTATAAAGAAATCAATTTTCAGAAAATAATAACTTTCTGCATTTATTATTAAAAAATAATCTTTCTTCTCTAAATTTGTATAGCTTATTTTAATTACTACAACATTTTTGATAATGTTTTTAATTATAATACTAATAAATTATGTTAAATCTAAAACAATTATAACCCTAAACATTATAATTTTCTATTCCCATTCTTTCACAATTTAATTTTTAAATAAATAATTCTATTTTTATAAACAGTTCAATTTTCATAAAATAATAACTTTCTACATTTATTATTCAAAAATAATATTTCTTCTCTAAATTTTTCCAGCTTATTTTAATTACTACAACATTTTTCATAATGTTTTTAATTATAATACTAAAAAATAATGTTAAATCTAAACAAATTACAACCCTAAACAATTAAATCTTATCAAAATAATACTATCTACGCATATTATTTCAAATTAAAAAATTCTCCATAAAATAAAATGTTCAAAAATACAATAATAAATACATAAACAACTTAATAGACAAAATTAATTAACTAAGCATAATTCACTACTATAAACCCTAAACAATTTCAATTACAAAATCATAATATAAATCTTTACCACATATTTAAACCACAAACAAAAAATACAAATAAAAAATCAAAGAAAAACCTGAACACCACCACAGGAGAGGAAGATGAAATTCAGCTAAGGAAGAACACCGCCATAAGAAGAACTGCAAAGCTGTTTGGGAAAAAAAAATATTCAAGCAACCAAAAAATATCAAATTCTGAAAAAGCTTAACCGATTAACCACTGCCTTAAAAAAAGAGGATAACTGATTATCCAACCTTTTGCAAAGAGACATAATCGATTATGTATACTCCTTAAAAAACCCCATAATTGATTATGCTCCTTTAAACACAAAGGCCATAATCGATTATGGTCCAAAAACAACACCACTAATAATTGATTATTTGTTAAGGTGTACCCTATAATCGATTATCCAGGCCCTCTACTTTTAGTGTTAATCGGTTATATGAAAATAAAAACCATGGCAATGCTTACCTCAGATCAATGAACCACTTCGAAAGTCACCCTCTACTACTATGATGCCAGAAAGCTCTCCAAAGCCAGTTTCGTTTGAGTTTCTTTCTTTCATAGATGAAGTTTCAATGCACATGTCTTACTTTTATATACAACTCGCAATTAATAGGAATCAGCTACCTCACTGCTGCTGCATTCATTGAAAGGCACTACTTGGTCAAACAATTCCTGAAACAAACTCAGGAATCTTGATGCCTTGCGTAACAGTGTTGTAAGGTCACTGCAAAGTTGCATGCAAGTTTTGTCTGTTTGCATGAAAGGCACCCACGTGAAGAAGAAGAAATGAAAAAGAGAAGGTTACATTGGTAACTTCTCAAAGATGACGTGGCTTTCCCTCCTCACTCTCTCCCTTTCTTCTCATTCCTGAGAAGAACCACTTACCCCTCAACTTTCTCACCATCTCCTCCCTCACTCGCATGTGCCTATGGAACCAAACGGGGGTGGCCCTGCAACATCCGTCGTCGACTACAGTCGACCCCCGGAACCAAACATAGCCTTACAGTTCTCAGAATTTTCTTGTAGACGTTCTTGCTTTCTTTTTCTCTCGCGCTTTCCAAGTAGAACCATTAGACAATCTAGTAAGTGATTGCTAACTAGACAGTCTAATAGATGTACTTAGTTTCTTTTCTACAAGTCATTTTACTTTTTTGCAATGTTGTTTGTTCTTCATTAGACGCTCTTTTTTCTCTTTTCATCTTCTATATAACTACTAGACGGTCTAGTAGACGATACTCGGATAGATGGTCTAATAGTTGTACTTAATATTTTTCTTTACATACCTTCATTCGTATTGCATATTTGCCTTTAGAGTGTTCAATTTCAATTCTATTTAAATTTTCATAGTCATTTGGTTCAAGTTTCCTTTTAAGCGTCTAATGCATTTTCTATTTCAGTCATTTATTGTAATTTCAGTTTCTGTTCATTTTGTTTACATTTCCAACTTATATTCCAATTTACTTTCAAGCATTTTACAATTTTCCCTTTACTATTGAATTCTTTACATTTCAAGTGTTGGTAGATGATCTATTATGCACTTTGTCTTACATTTTAGTCATTTACATTTCAAAATCCCAAATTCAATTTGTGAAGAAAAGAACATTAAACAATGGATTCAATCAATATGTTTTCTCAAGGATTCGACCTTCATTGACCCTATAACACATTAGAGGGGACCTAGTATTTGTTTGAAAACTGAATGCGATTAAAACAATTATCAAAGTGGCACCATTTTTGAGGAAACATGTTATTGAATCATATTGATTGATGTTCTTTACTTCTTTTCTATAAGTTTTCTTTTGTTTAGTTTATTTTTGTTGTTGTACACCATTTAGTTGTTAGGTGTTGTATAAACTATTGTTCCAGGATTTTTAAACTTGTACTAGACGGTCCAGAAAAGGTGTATGAGTAGAAATAGACTAGGTGTATTCTATCCTTTGGACAAAGAGATTGAAAGAACATACAGGAGATTTTAGAGATGGATTGAAGACAATCATATAATTATTTATACAACTTCATCAAATTCTAAATACTAAATATTTTGAGATTGAAGAAATGGCACTAAATATAGAGAGAACTTTGAAGGAATTCGCCAATCCAAACATTGGATACCAACTCTTATGCATTCAATTGCCACAATTACAAAAGGAGCAGTTGGCTATGAACTGAAATTTAGATTGATACATTTGTTACCTAAATTTCATGGACTAGCAAGAGAGGACCCTTATTAGCATTTTATGGAATTCCATGTGGTGTGTTCAACCATGAAACCAATTGATGTACTTGAGGAGTTGATCAAAATGAAATTCTTCCCGTTTTTTAAGACATTAGACGTTCTATTACCCAATAGGCAATCTCATATGAGAGCTTATAAGTTTTGATGATAATAAATACTATAAGATGTGTTATGATATAACAAAACTCACTCATATGCAGTCTTAGATTAGACAAAAAAGCATTAGAGAAAATGAGCAAGACACACTAATTTTAAATGCATTAGACGATACAACAACAATAGACTGTTAGACAAACAAATGGCACGTGCTCACTATAGAAGATCATCAAACGATCAGTTTTGGTCTTAATATTTTCAACATATTTATAAAAGCTTGTAAAGATAATAGTTAAAGAAGGAAAGTTGTCCAAAAGATTGATTCAAAGAAGAATACACATGTCAGACAATATCAAGTAACACATCAATCAATATTGAGGAACTATGCCAAACGATCTATCCATAATGGTTCAGATGAAATAGTTAAGAAGAACTCATCTGACTATCCTAACACTCATGGATTCATCAAAAGTTCTCGTTAGATGATCCCTTTGGATATCACCAAGCAAACAATCTCAAAGCACTTGTTTATAAGCCATCAGACGATCACTGAAGATTACACATATAAGATGATACTAGTATCTTCTACTCGTCAAACGAACTACTGCGTCAAGGAAGTATCCATACTTAATCTTTACATTCTTAGAATATTTTATGACATTGTTCTCATGTTTTCAAATATAATTTGATATTTCTAAATGATATAAACACTATTTTCAAATAAGATAAATGGTTAAATTCTTTTAGAAAGTTTCATATTTGAGAATGTAAGATAAAGAAATTTGAAAATATCAAATACATTGTGCTTTAATGTTTTATGAAGGAAAAACGCTTTCCATATTGATCATAAATGTTTTCGAATATAGTTGTACAATTAGAATAAAGTTTAAGACTATATTAGAAAGATTTGATATGAACATTAGAAACCTTCGAAAATCTGAGCCTAAACATCTTCCATATAAAAGTTTTTCAAAATATGTTTAATGGAAATGTATCCCGGTTAAATGTGATTAGATGTTAATTTTATATTTTATACTAACTTGGAAAGTATTTAAAAATGAATTTTCAGAGAAATATTTGAGAATAGAAAAATTTTAATAAATCGAAGATATTGTTTTAGCGATACTCATGATTTATTCTATTAAGTATCATGTTCAATGATATTGATTTTGTTACCATAAATTGTTAGAGGAATATAAAGACACATATAAAGTTGATAGACAAAGTGATGGATGACCATCCTTGTTAAAGACACCATCTTTCTCAGTTAAGAGCAAAGGATCAACCTTAAAGAATACAAGAAGAAAATCTTTGTCTTAGTTTGTGTAAATTTGTAAAGTAGAATAGTACTTCAGGCCTTCTATTATGGGCCAAGTTAGTGTAGGATTTTGGGCTTTGAAAGGCTAAGTAGAAAACATCTACATGGCACCATTTCAAAACCTCCAAATAGGTGCCATGTGTCTCTCTTACAAAGGTAACTCTTTGTGTTTCTCCACTCCCTGGGTGCCACATGCAATGTCTCTTCAACCTCTCTTGTGCCACATGTCAACTTGTTAATGGAGAGTTTTTCAAGACATGGATTGCCACATTTTTAAGGTGCCACATGTCACTCCATAAATGGAAAGTTTTTTAGAGCTCTAATAGTCACTTTAGTTCTATAAATAGAGAGCTTCTCTTATGTAACTCTCAGACTTGATTGATATATGAATTTATGTTTCTGAATTTCTCAGCACATTTCTCCAAGTCTCTCTTCTATGATGGTCATTTGCAATTTAGAAACTTAAGGAAGTTGGCCTAACCTCTTCCTTGGCCCTTGCACCAAAGAAAACTCACGCTCAAACCCATAAACCTTCATAGTCATTCGGTGCTTCCTAGACAATTCTACAAGTCTTTCGTTGCCTTTCATCAAATTCTATCCAATTCTCAAGAACTATTGCAAAACAAAGCTTCCATTTTCAGCATCTAACGAGAAAACAATGAAGCTGATAAGAGAGATTTGCACAGATCAAGAGTAAAGAAGTGTCAATGATATACTAACAAATATATTCAATGATAAATATCACTTAAACCACAAACGAATCATAAAACACATTGAAGACACATACATGAACTTTCCTATTTGAGTGTCTATCACGAAGAAGAAGTTGAACAATGCATAAAAGGAAAGATTTAAGTCCAAAGATGTTCAAACCTCAATGGATAAAGTTCATACAGATAAAAAAAGAGTATTTGAAGAGCAAATGCATATAAAGACGAACATATCTCATCAAAGCCAACATGCCTATATTAAGCGTCTAATACATGGAAGATGATGGACAATGTAGAAAAGAGAATATTCAAGTGCATAAATAATTCAAGCTTCAACATTCAAAATAAATACAGATAAGGAAACAATTTGAAATGTTTATAATGACTTAAGAAGGCGCAGATTGCATTATAGCATAAATTTTCATTTCAAGCGTTTAACGCATTTAAGGAGGAGAACAATGTGGCAGATTCGAGCAAATATTTGCGTAAGAATATTAAATCCTCAACATTCATATTTGCAAAATATTGATGAGTATAATTTCATTCACACTTTAAAGCTTTATAATCATAGATTCTAAGACTGTAATCATGAATAAATCCATTGTTTTAATTGAGATTCATCTAATTGGATTTATTTTGGCCTTAACTGTTATTTCTGCTAATATTGCATTTTAGTCGCAATAGACAGTCTAATATATCTTAGAGCAGATGATCTGATTAGAAGGTCTGAGAGAAGCATTTGACTAGATGGTTTGATAGAAGCGTCTGACCACACGGTCTAATAGAAGTGTCTGACCAAACAGTATCATAGAAGTGTCTACCACTACAAGTGAGTCGAATAACGCAAAATTCCAAGTTGCTTCATTGAATCAAAACGAGAAATGAAATATGAGATAAAAAAAATTAAAAAATTAAATATGCAGATATCTCAGAACAAGAATTGGAAGCAAATCTTCTACATGGATATTCTCTCAAAATTCTGAAATTAAAAATCTCATGTTAAACACACTAAAAATGGAGCAAATCTCCTTCGAAGTAAATATTCTTTAAATATCTCTCACAACACTGTTGGGTTTAATTATAATGAATGTGAAAATTTGAATCGATTTCTGAAGTAGAATATTTGGAAGAGAAACGAGAACGAGATCTGGAAATGATCGGGAAAGAACATATCTACTTGATAATTCGAAATAGAAAAAGGAAAAATTGGATAATTGTAAAACAATATCCTAAGGCATATTCTGAATTCAATTTTATGCAAAGAAAAGAAGATTATAAAAGAGACTTTGGAGGATAAACAACGGGTAACATTTTTTGGCATTATGTTTCATAGCCACACAACACACTCTAAACCTTTTTTTTTCTTTTTCTATTTTTCTTATTTTTGCTTCTGCATGGAATGCTCAAACCTTTTGAATTGATTCCCTTATGATTTCCCATTGAATTCTTCAATTTTTTGTTGCAAATTATGCTTTATTTTTTATCTTTTCGAAATCGAGTTTTTATTAAAGGGATTATTTTTTAATGCTTGTTGAGAATTTAATTCTTTTAAAATCATTGCTAAATTTCATTCATTGCAGATAAGTTTCAATACTGATTTCACCGGATTTACTATTGGATTCGTTGGGAGATGACTTGGGGTCATCTGACCTTGTCTATACTATCATCTCTTTGGCGTTAGACAATATATCACCTCCTTAGACGATCTATCACCTTGTTAGACGGTCTACGATGAAATATTTTTAATTTGACTACTAAACAACAATTATCAAATATAAAAAGAGTATTTTAAATTCCTAACACGCTCAAGACACACAAAGATCAATCAGAAGCAATTGTTTCTATATCGAGCGTCTAATGGCTATTATGAAGAGCGAAGAACCTTAAAGATTCAACGATCATACATAGAAGTCTATCTAAAGACCTCAAAGGTTAAGAACACAACAAAGTAGCGATATACAATCTAAGAGCACAAAATTGCTATTTCAGTTGTGTATTTAGAATTTGTACATATACATCCATATAAGCTATTGTAGAGCGATCTGTGAGAATTGGGTTGTGACCTTTATAAATTCTTCACAATTGGGTTTTGAAGGAGAGTGTTTTCTCAATATATTAAGAGGTTTTGATCTTAGGGAGAGATTAGGATTGGTTGCTTGGAGAGGTGAGAATACTTCGTGACATGTAGAGGTGTAAGAATACTTGGTGACCTGTAGAGGTGTAAGAATATTGGTGTACCTAAAGAGGTGGAGAATATTGATTTACCTTAAGAGGTGTAGAATACTTGTGATAGTGAAAGGATAATACTTGGTGACCTGTAGAGGTGTAAGAATATTGGTGTACCTAAAGAGGTGGAGAATATTGATTTACCTTAAGAGGTGTAGAATACTTGTGATAGTGAAAGGATCTTGAGTAGGTTGCTCAATGGGACTAGATGTAGTCCTTGTTGATGGGTCAACCAATATAAAATTTTGTGTGTGTGTGTGTGTCTCTCTCTTAACTCTTTATTAGTCAATGTTGTTATTGTTGATACTTCGCAAATTGAGTTTAGGCTACATTCAACCCCCTTTTTGGAGCCAATTGAACCTTCAATTGTTATCAGAGTTAACCTCAAGGGTTATTTCTTAACAAGACTTAAGGCAAGATCCTTGGTGTACTCAATGCAATTCGATACAAAAATCATCAACAAGCCACCTTTGTTCAAGGGAGACAAGTATGAACTATGGAAAGGGAAGATTACAAACTTTCTAAATTACATGGATGAAAATCTGATGATTATTATTAATGAGGGCCTTTCTTCTCTACTTGAAGTGGATGACAAGAGAATTTTGGAGTGAACAACAAAAGAATAGATATCAACTCAATGCTAGAGCTAGACATATTCTTATATGTGCATTATCTGAAGAACAACTGATAAAAGTTATTACCATAACTAGTGTCAAAGAAATGTGGGAGACTATTATTGTATCTTATAGAGAACCCAAAAGCAATTCAGACTTATCTAACATCGAGATTGATCACATATGTTTCATGGTAGACAATCTGGCATTAGAAAAATTTGATGAGGAAATATGTGACAATATTGTGACAAATTCATTGAAAAATCCTTGCATAGGTGACTTCATTAAAGAGGTAAACATTCTTGATTTACATCTCTTAGAAAGGCTTATCAAGAGGTCATTTTTATTGATACTGAATTAGCATCTGCATATAAATGTCTAAGAAATAAATTTAGAAAAACTTGCAAAGAGATTGAATGTGGGGGGGGGGGGGGGGGGGGCAAAGGAAAATTGAAAAGTAATCTTAGGCTGAATGATGAAAATTTAGATAAGAGAAAGGGTTAATAAAGAATTAATCATGCTTAAGGAAAATAAAGAATCTCAGGATTAGACTCCAAACTATCAAATTAAGGGGAGACATTGTATGTGAAAAAGTTATAGATATAAATTATTTGATTGAAACAAAACATGGTTATGAAAGCAAAAATCTCATAATTAAAAGTGATTTTTATAGCCTCCTCTTCTAAAGTTCCTATAAAGTGATTTTTATGTTCGGAAACGGGAACCCTTGAAAAAGGCTAACAAAAAGGGACCCAAAAGTGTAGTTACCAAAAGAAAAAATTCTTCCTTTTGCAGATATTGAAAGATCTAACAAAAGGATCCTGCACTGGAAATGGAGAAATGGATGGTTGCAACTCACCATGGAAAAAAGGTGTAAATTCCTAGGATGGAAAAACAAGGGAAGAAATTAAGAAAAACAAGCAGCAAAGCAAACTGGAAAGAATGCTGGAATGAAACATACATCGTCTATCAAGAAAAACTTTTCACATAGACGTTCCATTATAAGCAACATATGAGAGGTAAGTATTTCTAAATTCATTAGATATTTTGTCCTAATAATTGATAAAGATGTTGTTCAAATTAGGAGATCTAGAATTTACACTGATCAAACGGTCTTAGGCTTAGTTGCAATCATACAAATGCTCTATTTCTCTGCATCAGACGCTCTATATATACATGCATCAAACGCTTATTTCTTGCATAAGTTTATCATATACTTGATGCTCTCTGATTTCATGTGAAGTAAATCTTTAAGGAATATTTGATTTTTTATTCGGTTGATTTTATTTGCTCTGATCTTTAGTATTCTAGTAGTTTAACGGTGGACATTTTAGTAAAAACCAAAGGTGTAAAAGTTACCGTTACTTTTCTTACCATATATAATACTTCATATGTTTTGTTTAGATTAGGAAGTGGAATTGAGAAAGTGAATTTGAGATGATTTAAAGGAAAAGTGTGAAGAATATCAAAGTGTTTGCATTAAAATAAATAGAGAAAAAATGTAGAAAATGTTTATAAAAAATTGTAATTAATGTGATGGATGTCATTGAAATTGTATTTTTTTAATTGATAAAAATGTAAGTTTAAGTATTTTTTCTGATATTTAAAAATTATTAAAAATCTAATTTGATTGATTATTTATTAATTATATTTATTTTGAATTAAAATATTATTTTCCAAAACCATGCTATCAGATTACTTATTGTGAAAAATAATAAACATTATTAAAAAACAAATCACATAATTACCATTATATATTTTGTATAGATACATCAAAATAAAAATAAAAACAAAATAAATAAATAAATAAATTTTTTTAAAAAAATATTATATATACACATAAATCATCACAACATATACACATTAAAAAATTCAAAAAACAAAGAAATAGTCAATTTTATATGCAAATAATTGATTATCCCTCACATTTCACATAAAATATCAAAATTTCAATTTTTCTAAATATCAACATCAATTATCCAAAAATTTTGTGCGTGAAAATTGATTCTTAAAAAAAAATTGTACCTATGATAAAAAAAGGTAACATAGTATATAATTTAACTTTCTGTGCAAATTTTCTTAAAGCACCGAAGAACCAATTCTCATCTTTTCTTGCCTTTCCAAGCAACCCAATCCGTATAAACACCTTAATTCAAACACAAAAAATATTTGCTTTTAGTAATCACCTGGATCTAAATAAAAAAAAAAACCCATTTATCCAGCAAACCTCATTAGATTACCTAGGTCTTTCAAACCTCACCCAGCCACCTCAAGATTGACCAAATATGGCAAACTTGAAAAAATGTTGCGCTTCTGGTCCATGGACCTGTCTATCAAGAAACTGGAATTTGATAGAAATGATTTACTACCTGATCCTATAGATGTAAGTATTATTGGGAACATTCAATACAAGCCTCGGGTAAAAACTCATGTATTCCATATTCCCCCATCCATGAAGATGAAGGATACAATCTTTAAGATCAAACCAGACATAATATGTCCTCGTCTGCCAACCATAAACTTTAGAAAGCTAAAGGAGCATGCTACTCTATGTCTTCAACATCCAAAAGAAGTTGCAAAAGTTGTACCCATGGACTAGAGTTATGTGTTAAACAAGAAACATGGCTTTCTTAGGACTCTGGATGAATCTGAGGCTACCTCTGCATGATAGGATAATCTTGCAAAACACACCTTGGAAGCCTCCACCTCTGGGGATCAAAGTACTAAAGTCTTTAAGATTGATCCCATAGTTAAACAAATCTGTTTCCAAAGGCCTGCACGCACTTACTCACCAGACGATCTGACGACAATGTTCTTACAGAGCCTGGTTTTGCCTTCTGGAATGGTGCAATTGTAAGGACCTGTAAAATTCAATTGGAATAAAAAGGGGTATATTTTAAATGAATTCTAAGTATGTTTTTATTTAAAATAAAAAGGAAGGAAAGTGTAGCTTAGAAGACTATGAGATCTCCTAGTTAGTACTTAATCGCCGGTCGTCTACTACACATGATCGTCAGGGCGCGAGGACGTCGCCAGGGCGCGCGAGGCATGTGGACGTCGCCAGGGCGCGAGGCATGTGGACGTGTCCAGGGCGCGAGAGGCATGCGGGCATCGCCAGGGCGCGAGGCATGTGGACGTGGCCAGGGCACGAGAGGCGTGCGGGCATCGCCAGGGCGCGAGGCATGTGGACGTGGCCAGGGCGCGAGAGGCGTGCGGGCATCGCCAGGGCGAGAGGCATGTGGACGTGGCCAGGGCGCGAGAGGCATGCGGGCATCGCCAGGGCGCGAGGCATGTGGACGTGGCCAGGGCGCGAGAGTTATGCGGGCGTCGCCAGGGATAGACATCGGTCGTCTCCCAGAGAGAGACATCGGTCGTCTTCCAGGGCGAGAGAGACATCGGTCGTCTTCCAGGGCGAGGGAGGCATCGGTCGTTCGCCAGGATGAGTCAGCGGTGGAAAGTTATCGCACGACGTCGAGTTTCACACAGAGTAAAGTGGGACCCAGGCTCCCAGCATGAAACGTCCTGCACGCGCGACACGTAGGCAAAAAGGGTGGTTCAGAATAGTGACCTCAGAGTGTTAGCCTGCGCAGAGGCACGTTTAGTCGTACTGTTCAGTGCAGCGTACACGCAAACTTCCCTGCAGAGTGGGTGGTGGCAGCGGCTTTTGTGGACAAGTTAGTTTAAGATGCAAAAACCCACTTCTGAGAGAAGGAAACGTTGCAGTGGTTCAAGAGCGAAAGAGTGTGTTTGCCTCCCTTCTTCTCTTTTCTCTCCTTCGCACTGCGACTCAGGCACCTTCACCCAAAAGTACGACGAACGACGGCTACCATTAGAGCACCTGGGAAGTTCTCTGCAAGTCCTACAAACCAGACGCAAAAACAGAGTGAGAGCATCTTTTAAGCTTCGTGGGGTTTTGGAGTTCTTGGTGTTTTGCGCAAGTCCAGGTAAGGGAAGCTAACCTTCATTTTCAATATAAGCCATAGATTAGCTGTTTCTGAAGTGAGGGCGACGTGGTCGCCGGTTTTCTGTTTCTTTTCGCAATGCTCTGTTCTATGTGGTTGGGCGACGTGGTCGCCGGTTTTAAATACGGATTTCGAACTCTCCTATTTTTGTGTTGTTAGAAGCTGTTTGAGATTTAAAGGTGAAATACATGTAATACTCGAAAATCTGAACCTTTGAAATGATTGTTGCTGTGATTTGAATCATTCATTTGAGTGGTATGATGTTTGAATGTTGTGAATGTGGGATCAAGGCATAGTATTTTCAGGAAAGGAAATACCGTGTAAGATCGTGTGTAGGTGTATTGACTAGGGGCTTGTCTAGAAGGAGATATCCTGACTCTGCTGAGATAATGGAACCACATAGAGGAAGTTATTCAGTTGGTGAGAGTCGAAGGAGGTTCATACGTATGGGTGAGTTGTTCAAAAGGGAACGAGCTCGGCCTGTTATATGAATTCACCCTGTCATACCGGGAGAGTTGATGACATTGAGATTATATATGCGCATGGCTGTGTGGATTTCACAGTGGTATGGTATGACAGGTGCAGATCTTTGAGCCTGAGTCAACGCACGAGTCAATCCGGAAGTAGTGTCATGTGTCTATGCATTGTGAGTCAGTGGAAAGTCTGACGTGTGAATCTTGAATACTGAAAGTAGCAAATGGACACTTGACGAGTATGTGGATAATGGATATGTTGATGGTTGTAATTGTTATGGATCATGAATGGTGTGAAGTTTTATGTTTGCTATTGATTTAAAAGCTTTTAAACCATCTAGCTTACCCCTTTTCTTTTGTATTGCTCTGTGGCTGTTTTCTCTTAAACTGTGATGATCGTGTATTTCTACACGGGAGCAGACGAGGTTATAGGTGGTGGAGCTCCTCAGTGAGTGGTCGCCGGGAGGAGATCGCCCACATATAGTTCTGTTAGGCGATCACCCTTTTTAAGTTGTATGATAGGAGATCGGCTGTTTTTGGCCTTCTGATAGTAGATCGCCGGTTTATGTAGGGAGATCGCCGGTTTCAATTTATTTGGCTGTATTCTGTTTAAGTTTTGGAAAAATATACTGGTTATGTATTAAACTCCCTGTGAGGAGAAACTTATTTATTTATATAAAATTTTGTTCACCTCAATCTATTTGTCACATTTACTTTCATTTTATATTTATTTCAAAGTAATCTGGAGGGATGTTACAGCAATCCCTTCCAATAGGAATCTCAGGTTATTTCATTCTGCACAATTCCTCTCTTGAGGAAATAAAGACTCTATTGGAAGAAAGTCATACTCTGTCAGAGGCTGCCAAGAGTCATTCGTGTGATAAAACTGAAATAATATCTCTTGGGGAGGATGAAACAGACGATGCCCATTTCGATGCTATAGACGCTGCTCCAATCAATGAAGTAGTTGGCTCAACTAACTGGAATCAAGGCATATACTTTTCAAGGTCAAGGAAATGATTAATAAAGCAATTATGGCCGAACGATCTTTGGTTGATAAACGTTTTAAGATTTTAGAAGAAAGGCAAGACCAGGTGTTTTAAAGGGTGACCGCTTCCATCACTGAACAAATTGATAGATCCTTTTGAGAGCTACTCTCAAAACTCAACTCACTTCCTCCTACCCAGAAATAAAAATTATTAGGGGATCTTGAATATTTTTATTACTTAAAATTTCAATGGTTCTGTATTTTATCTGGAATAATTTTTATACTGTATTTATCTCTGTTTGTTGTGCTGAACATTCTGATATACATAATTGGTCATCAATATATGCATTAAACGATATAGGATAATTTTCTAGTAAATCATCCAAAAGTTTTATGCATAAGACGATCTATGATAAACGATATGCATAAGTATCAAATAGTTACAGCTTGATGGTAACATTAGACATGTAAGGAAAATCCATGAAATTTTGATAAGTTTTTATTTGAATTATTTGCATACTTGGTTTAATCTGTGACGTGTACACTTGTTTAAATCAGTTAATAATTGTTTCATGAACTCGCACTAATTACTTGAATATTTTTTAAAATAAAGAAAAATTATATTGAATATTTGGGTGTTTATCTGAACTTACGGTTTAGATGCAAAGATATGAGAGGACATAGTTATTTAGATTCAGAGTTTTATGAAAGAATAGAAAGAAATGATATAAGTGTGAATAGTAAATATTCTCTCCTCTTAAAATGAAGAGAAATAAAGGAAAAGTCATGTTAGTATAGGGTTATTTCCGAATTTATCCTTATTAAATAAATTTAACTAACACAAATGTTTTAATAAAATAAAATATTAATAATTAATAATAAAATAAAATAAAATTTTAATAAAAAATATATACTTATTTATAATAAAAAAATTATATAATAATTATTATTATAAGTGTAATAATACTATTTACATTTAATACAAAAGGATTTTTTAATTATAATTTTTAAATTTATGAATATTTGAATTATTTATTTTTACATAACAATTTACAATTTTTACATATATTCAAAATTTTACATGTCAATTATTTTTTGTCAAGTAACTTGTATTTTTTTCATAAATTAATTATTGAACTATATCGAATTATACTACTAATAATTTTAATTCATCTAAATTTACAAAAAAAAAAATACCTAATACTTGATTATTCTATTTTTTTAAAGACAATGGTAAATTTGTAATCTTGCATTTTACACCTTTCAAAAAAATAAAAATACTCTCATAACCATCACATCACTCACAAACTTCAATAAATTTTTTTCACAAATCCACTCTAACATACCTCAATCCAAACACATTAATTTTCTTCACACTTCCACTCTTCGATCCAAACATAACCTAAATGAACGTCCTTTTGGATTGTTAAGGTAGATTTTGAAAGACGTAACTAAAATGCCCTTACTCTATACATGGGTCCATCCTCAAACACCAACTACTCAAACAAATCTTGATAATTTGTCACTTAAAATAACCCAGTAACCTCAAATATCTAGGATTTTTTATCCTTAGCCAATATCTCTCAATAAGAAAACTTGTAACATGATTTCCCCAATCTTGAGATAAAGCCTTACAAAGATAATTGGAAATCCCTTCAGATTAATTGTGTCTTCATTTCTTGTCTAAATAGGATAAAAAGCTTCAGGTTAGAGGTAGTTGTTCCTGAACTAGATACATCTCCATCTACCTAGCTCAAAGTATTAAGTGTTAGAGAATACTTAAGTGATAGTCATTCTCACTCCAAAAATCCAAACTATCCACCCTAATTGAGAACTATCTCAACATATCCAACCACTACAACTCAGGCTAAGAGTATATATATAAGATTATGAAGCTTTAAAGAAGATATTATATCTCTTAGCCTTATACAAATTCGTAAAGAGTATAGTAGTTTTAATTTTATAGGCCTTTTATTTTGGGCCACACATAGAGTAGAATAAGCTTAAGCTAGAAAAGGTATGAGGCACTTCTAGAAACCCCCATTTGAGGATTCAAGCAATGAATTTCTATAAGCACTACATGACTTGTTTAGGGTTTCCTAACCCTAACCCTAACTTAGTAGCTTGCACAACACAACAAATTCTTCTTGAGCCTACAAATAAGACCTTGCATTCATTGTACATTCTGATTTTGAATTTAGAGAATAGAAACTCTATTGAAACAGATTTCACTTTCTCTTTTAAGTTTCAATCCTCTCTTTGTTGAAGTTCTTAAAGAACTAGGCTTATAACACCACAAGAGGTTGGCTCAACCTCTTCTTGAATCCTTGAATCTCTTCCATATTAAGCTAGATCAATCGATTCCTTCCATACTATAATTCTTTCGTTGCAAAACCTCCTTCATTTTGTATCAATCTGCATTGGAAGCTCATGCAACCAAAGTTGGATTGCATCAAGTGGTTTAGAGCATAGTCCACGGTCCATCTAACTTTTTTAGCTTGTCCTTTTGCTTTCATTGTTTAAACCTGTAGATTTGTGTTGTTCTTCATTGTTTCTCATGTTATCTTTCATTTTCCCTGATCAATTTTCAATTTCAAACACTTTAATCAGTTCAAACAACATCATTCTTCTTGAACAGTCCATAATTTCTTTTCCTAGTTGTTCTTGCTGTTTGATATGTGTTGTTTCAATTTTTTTTATTTTTGTTCAATTTTAATCGATCAATTCATCTTAAATTTTTTTATTATTTTCTAATCTTGTTTCGTTATGTTTAAAGTCATGTGCATCCATAAATTGTCATAAAATTCCAGTTTAGGCTAGTTCACCATGTGTTTGATGAAATGTCTAGTTGTTGCCAAGATGTTTGATAAAATGCTTCAACAAAAACTATATGGTGAGTTGAGCACTTTTTTATTCTGATCTTGAGTTCCATAGCTTATTGGTAGATCATTGATAAGCTTCTTAGAGTGAGGATTCTCTTATGTCTGGATTTTTTGTTCCAATTCTTTGGACTCTTAGGTTTCTTCTTGCTGCAAAATTTGCTCTAGATTGATAAAATTGTTACGAGTTGAATAGATGTAATCCTAGCTTGCATCTTCAGTTGCATATCTTCTTCTTCATTATTTTGATTTGAATATCTTCTACCAATGATGAATGATATTGCGGATGCAGGAACAATTTACAAATTTTGAAAGAGATGAAAATTATGATGGTGAATCTAAGTGAGGTTAGGCCAACACTTAGTTTCTAAAGTGAGGTTGAGCGAACACTACTAAGAGGAGTCTAAAAAGTTTTCTATCAAGAAGACAACTCTAAAGAGAACTTTGGAACAAGTAGAAGTGTCTCAAATTTTGGAAAGTATTTCTTTACTCAAATCAAAGTTGAAAATACAAGTACAAGAGACTCCTATATATAGGAGAAAGTCTCTCAAAACCTCTCAAATGAGAGTGTGACTCGTGTCACCTTATTGGTGCAAATCCTTTCCATTGGAGTAAAATCATCTCCATTAAGGAGAAAATATGTGGATCTTCATGAAATACTTGCCTCTATTTCTATTTACACCTTTCTTTTCCTATTTTATATCATACTCTCTTCTCTATTTGCACCCTACTCTAGTTTGGTCCAAAATACAAGACCCAATAATTCCTAAGTACTATATACAATTTTTACAAGGCTAAGAATAAAAATAAATAATAAAACGCATTGAAGACGCATATATGAACTTTCCTATTTGAGCGTCTATCATGAAGAAGAAGATGAACAATGCATAAAAGGAAAGATTCAAGTCCAGATATCTTCAAACCTCAACAGATAAAGTTCATACGGATAAAGAAAGTATTTGAATAGCAAATACATGTTAAAGACGCACAGATCTAATCAAAACTAACATTTTTACATTGAGCGTCTAATACATGGAAGATGATGAACAATGTAGAAAAGAGAATATTCAAATGCATAAATGATTCAAGCTTCAACGTTCAAATAAAATAGAAATAATGATGGCAGAACTCCAAGTAGGGGATCTACTACTAGGGCGATGACTAGGAAAATCCAAGAGGAATGGAACTCAACTGAGCTTGGCAGAGAAAAGCTCTTATCATCTTGGGTCATAACCAAGTTGTACACAGTAGAATAAGATCTACATGATGAGACTGAGTTCGAGTTGATGATTGTAGTGTTGTTTTCCCACCGTGGCCGCTAGCATGATCAAGCCCCCATAAGTCTTCCATCAAGTTGTAGTGTTTGATGGGTTTAATGCGCCACTTTGCAGTTGTGGGTATTGCTTGTTCATTAATGAAAAGAAATACATTGATATTCATAATTACTAGTTAATGTATACGATAAGTCAACATCATTAATATGTTACCTTTATCAACACATCCCACACTTCATCCTCAGCCTCAAAAAATTTTGAGTTTTGATTCCAAGCGAAACCACTCAGTCCACTAAATAGATCATGGATCTCACACCATCTGTCCTTAAGGCTTTTCTGCTTGTTTTTCACATGATTTCTTGTAATCCCTACAATCCACTTTGATGCAAGGATTTAACGATGTTTGTGTAAGCATGGGTTGTCTAACTACTGTCATTACAATTACCCATAGTTGCCTCATCGATCATGGCATTCAGCAGTCGGAAATCCATGTCGGTAGTCCATTTTTTGTGTTCACAGATACCTACAGATGACTCCGGATCAATACCCTTCCTGCGATCCATGATAAAACCTAATAAAAAAGATTGAACTTTTGCAATAAAATAAATAGTTTTACGTAAATATTAATAAAAGTGGAATGTCAACATTAAACCATGAAATTGTTCTTACAAGAATATAAATATAAGTTCATGGATGTTAAATAAAATTAATTATTACAATAACCTATCCTCATTTCATTTGCTATAGAATCCCTAGTTTGTGACCCGAACCTGTAGTCATCTTCACGAGTTTGCGAGTGTGACATATCTATATCTCCTTGCATCAAGTCACAATCAACTTCTTCCAACAAAGACTCATCATTATCCACCCCTCGAAGAAAGTTATGAAGAACACAACATGCTAAAACAATATCGCTCATAGTGTCCACAAAGTAATGAGGCTTTGTTCCACTAGTGATAATTGGGAATTTTTTTTTGAGGCCACCAAATGTTCTTTTGATAACATTTCTAAGTGAGGAATGACGATGATTAAACAACTCACGCCATTTTTGTGGACCTTTTTTGGAATACTCTTTTAAATGGTATCGAATTCCACGATATGGAGTTATAACTTGGGCTTTAAGCATAAAACTAGCATCTCCAAGGTAGTATTTGCCTACAATTATCCATTAACACTTATTACTTATAAGTAATGTCACCAAATGAATATTTATTACACTTGTAACGGAGCACTGAACTAACCTTTTGGAATGACCAATGGATCCTTTTGTACAAATGCATCCTTCAATATCCTAGAATCAGAGGTTGTTCCTTCCCACCAAGCAAGAACATATGTGAATTCCATGTCAAAATCACAAGCAGCAAATACGTTTTGAGTTGGCTAGTCTTTTCTTTCGCGAAAATGAGGTGCATCAGCTCATGGGACTTTGACACGAACATGAGTGCCATCTATGGCACCTAAACAATACTAATACACAACAAATTCACATTTATAAATAATTTCAATTTCATAGAACATCAATTAAATATTTAAGTATTGTTTCTCATATTCATACCTTAAAGTATGGAAAAAATCGACTGTTGTTTAAGATATGAGGTTCAACCTCGGTCCTAGATGGTTAAATTAAGAACTCTCCATGCAACATCAATATTGCCTTCAAAACATTATGAAAGTGACAAGATATTGTTTCCCTGGATCTATGAAAGAAGAACGAAACACTTCGATTCTTGACGTTATGACCAATGATGTGTAAAAATTTAGCCATTTGTTCTTCAATTGTAGATCAAAATGCATCTTCAACCATCCTCGTTCCTCTTAGTCGTTGATAAAAATTAATAAATGCTTGCAGACTTATGTGAATAATGTCATGACATCTTTCAGTATGGACCAAGTATGACATCAATTCTTGCCGACGACGCTCTTTTGGTGGAACCAACTCCGGCATAACATTATTTGTCTCCATTAACACACGCAACATATTCAATCCATATCCAATCATGCAAAGGATTGTCATTGCTGCTACGTGCATCTGCAAATTTATCTGCTCTTATATTTGTGAAATTAGTGTGAAATCGACACCAACAACATTGTCATTCATGCTAGACATCTCCACATTATTGAAATACATAGACCAATGGTTATCGCTATCCATGGTTGCAAAACCTTAACAGTTATATAAGTTTAACTATTAGGTCTAAAGAACCACATTTAAAAAAAAAATAGTATGTAAAATAAAAAATTAAATTATATAATTAATTTATAAGATCTCAGTGTAAAATTATTATGGATTTTAAATTGTGCTTTCTTCACTTCTAAGTTTTTTATTTTAAGTTTTTTTTTTTTACTTTATTTTAAAAAACATATTATATGTAAAGTAGTATTTTCATATAAATTTATAAATTCAAAATAATATTCTTTTTACTTATAACTTTTATGAATTCACAATAATATTTATCAACTTTTTTTACTTCATTTTTTTTAAATTAAATATTATATCCAAGGTATAATTACCTTATTTGTCCCTATATTTAGGGTCAATATTCAATTTAGTATAGTGATTTAAAAAAAATCAATTTGGTCCCTATGTTTTTTAAAATGTATCCAAATTGGTCCTTTTTGTTAAATCGCACCTTACGGCGTTAAGTATTGCTTATGTGGTAGAGAGAAGTGAGATTGGGTATTCTGTGAGGTGTGAGGTGTCAAGTGACATGGATTGAGAGATTAGTTTATTAAAAAAACAATTGGGGGTTAGGATTTTTTGAATTGCAATTGGAGGTTAATATTTTTTCATTGCAAGCAATGGGTTTTTGAATTGCAAGCCAGTAATCCCATAGACCTAAATCGCTGACCTATTTATCACATTTGGAGAAAAAATAGTTGTCTCTGAAGGATTCACGCCTCACTAGTTTACCTCCTCCTGCGAAATGGAAGAGAAAAATTGATTCCCCTACTATGGAGGCTGCAATGGGAGAGTTCATTGATAAGATTTTGAAGTATTTCATGGTTGATTTGTGGTACTCAGATATTACCATAATAGATTCAGACAATAATCATGGATGTTCTAGGTGAAATATCTAGAAGGGTTAAAGAGACAAACCTGGTTGACTTGCTGACAAGGTATCTGGTTTTCCATCTCCTTTATTTGTTGTTAGGGAAAGTATTATAAAAACTACTAATTGTCTTATCTTTCATTCACATTTCAGGGATGTAGTAGATTTAATAGGTGATCATTTATAACTTTTCAAAAGAAATCAAGCTGTTATAGGTGTTGATGTTATGAAAACATTATCCTTTGAGGAGAGGGATGGCAGATTGAAATTCTATCTATTGAATTAAAAAACCCTAACCCCCAATTGCAATTCAAAAAACCTTAATCTCCAATTGATTTTTCACTAAACTAATCTCTCAGTCCACATCATTTGACACATCACACCTCACAGAACACTCAATCCCACTTCTCTCGGCCACATAAGCAACACTTAACGTCGTAAGGTGCGACTTAACAGAAGGACCAATTATGATACATTTTAAAAAACTTATGAACTAAATTGTTTTATTTAAAAACCATTATACTAAATTGAATATTAACCCTAAATGTAAGGACAAATAAACTAGTTATACCTATATTTAAAGAATTTGTATAGTAGTATTTTCAAAAATTAAAATGTTCTTTATACTTATAACTATTTTATAAATTCAAAATAATATTTATAAAGTTTTTTTACTTGATTCTTTTTAAAAATTCAATGTTATATTTAAAGTAGGTTTTTCCAAATATTAAAGTAGTATTTTAAAATCTTTAAATATTCTTTATACTTAAAAATTATTTCTTAAATATTAAAACGTACTATTTATTATATATATCAAAATCAGTTTTACAAGTTAAATATAAATAAATTTTAATATCTTAAATAATTCTATTTAATATTATTATTTTAAAAATATTTATGTTTTTAAACCTTATTATCATTATATATTTTATGTGCATACATAAAAATAAAAATAAATATAAAAAACAAATTAAATAATTATTCATTTAGCCAAATTAGGTTTTTTTTTTCATGTATACATAAATGAAATCATATCATACATAGACACATGTGTACATAAAAATAAAAATAAAATTAAAAATGAAAAATAAAATAAATAATTATTAAAAAATAGAGGGATATCATAACAGATATGTAAAATTGGTTTCCATCATTGAAACACTTATTCTCCACATATTCTGAATGTGAGAATCGATTCTCATAACTCTCCATCATTTATGGGTTCTCATTTGTAATTTGTGTATATGAACCAGTCCACCGTGCACCACTGACCAACGATTACTACTTTGCACCACTGACCAATGACGATCACCAACTGCACACCACATCCAACCACACCACAAGCGAACCACCACCAGCGGAGCCACATACCACCACAAGACCAACTTGCACCACACACACCACCAAATTCCAAGGACCTTTTCACCAAACCCAAAATCTTCAAGCACATTCATCTCCTCCCTCAACTCAATGCATTCAGAACACACAACTCAATTCCACTATTTATTATTCCATTCACTTATCAACCACCACTTTTATGACAGTGAAAGACTTAAGAAATTTCTGTTACATTTCTTTGCATGTTTGACTTAAGAAATTTTTGTTACATTTCTTTGCATGGAATATGAATACTATTCAATGATATGCTATATTTGAAAAAGCAAAGGATAATATTGTAAAATCATATTTTAATTGTGGTTTTCTCTGCAAATTACTGCAGTGCACCAAAGAACCAAAGTTTCTCACCTTTCTTCGCTACTCTTTCCGCATGGGTTATTGAATACAAACAAAAATTTTATTTCCTTTTTTTGAAGATTAACACTAGTCACCGGATACAAATAGTGACTAAGAAAACATACCTATTGATCTTTTCTCTAACAAAGACTATGAAGTATGGAATCGATTATTCTTCAAAACACTGTCAATGGTCAAGATAGAACTAACCACGAATTGTCACTACTCTTAATGGATATATGAGTTTCAACTCTTCAAGATAAAAGTTCCTCCAGTTTAGGGTTCCAATATACTACCGTACATCGAAATGATATCGAAATTTGAAATATTATCATCGTGACCTTGTTAATATAATTTACAATTAGACAAATAATTAAATACTACATTAACCACATATATCTATTAAGTAATTTGGACACTTAACTTAAACACATTCACTATAAATATGATAATAAGTTACTGTTAATTAATTACACATTTATTAGTAACTTGAATTTTATACCGACTTAAAAGTTGAAAAAGCACATTTAGGACAAAAGAGAATGAGGAGAATATCCCGAAATATTAAAAAAATATTAATATTATAAGGTTATGTCGGTTTTTACATAAACAAGCATCATTTAATTAAAAACATAAATAAATATAAATGTCTATTTTAAAATTGAAGAAATGAGGGATATTTAACATAATCTAAAATAATCATTTTCAATTTATTTATAATAAAACAAGAAAGTAAAATGCGTCTCACACAAATATCTAACTATTTAGAAAGATGAGGAACTTAGCCAAAGGCTCTCATTTTAAATTAAAACTACTATTTATGATCCAAAATTTGGTAAGAGAATTTTTTCAACATATAATTTATATTTTATTGTAATAAATATATTTTAATATATCAATTATATTATATTTTAAAAATTATAATAAACAATTTAAATTATGATATGAATTTACTTTTGCCATCCATAATTTTTTAAATATTAAAACTTAATTTAAATATAAAATAAAAGAAAATATTTAAAATAAATATTTAATTCAGTTTGACTAAAAAATAAATACTAAATTATTTTTTCAATTCATGTAATTCGTAAAAGGAATCTCCATCCTTTTTCTTTTCCTTTTTTTGCCTTGGAATAATGTGAGCCAAAGCCGAGGAAGTCGAGTGTTGTCTTCCAGAAGCCACAGAACATGCCCTTAAAATAACACCCACTTTAGACATTCTGTCTTAGCATGTCATAAACTTAGCATTATTATTATATTATATAAACCCAAATCTAAGTGCACTTGCTTATTCACACAGCTTTTCACACTCCCTAGCTTCTTTCAGCTTTGCCCTTCTTCCTCACTCTCCTCTCCCCCAATGCTAAATTGAATCAAAGCTTGGAACTTGGTAGAGGCACACATACTTGAAGAATGAGGGGTCCTTTGGGTGCAGTCATAGGTAGGTTCCCATCGAGTGACGGAGTTACCCAAATGGGTGGAATCATAAGACACAACAGGAAATGCAGGGACATCACTGTGCTTGTGATCTTCATAGCTTTTTCGGTAGCAATGGTTGTCAATTCTAGCTTTGCTTTCAACCAAGGAAACCCACTAAGGTGTGTAATCTAAAGTTTCCAACTTTATCTTTGAGTGGTTATACTATATCTTTGTAAGGGATGCATTTTTGTAGCTTGTAGTCTATGAGTTTCCCCTTTTTTGTTTTTGTTTTGAGGCTTTGATTAGTTTTCCCGATTAAGAATTTCTAAAAAATAATATAATTTTCTTCGTAAATGGGTTTTCTCATTTCTGTGCAAGGCATGGTTCAGATTACATGAGATAACAGGTAGATGAAATCATTCAATTTTGATAACTGGCACTTGAATATGTAGAAGCATTAAGTCCATAACTTTTATTCTCCTTTTTGCTGTTATCATTGTGACTTACCAGGCTTACTTATGGACTGGACTACAAAGGGAATGTGTGTGGGGACAAGAATGCACACCCTGGCCTCAGTGAATTGGAGCTCAGATATTGGCAAAATCCTAATCAGGTTTATGAGAGTGGATTGAAGGATAGCAAATTCAAACTGGGGGATGCCCGCAGTATATGCTTGTCTGAGTGCCCTATACCTTCCGAAGATTCCCTTAGTTGGGTGTGTGATTATCCAGAAGGAGATATTCGTCTTTCTATGACAGATTGGGCTAATAGGAACTATGATTATTTCGAGTTCCTTACACCAGAAATGAGAAATTCTTCTCTTCAACTTCAGGGTCCGTGTTATCCTGTCATATTTCCTAGTGTAAATGGTGAGCAAACTATTCCATTTTGATGCATTCATAAATCACATGTTGTATGCTAGCAAATGGTTCTGTGAATGCATTGCTTTGATTTTTTACCATGGATGCATGTATGCCCCTTGTACGAAAGACACATTTTACTTTTTCTCGCTTCTCCTTTTATTTGCATTTGTGTAATGCTTTTTGTGGGTTTTGGTGGGTGGGTTTGGTAAAGAACTGTCAATCTCCTATATATTGAATTTTTATTGTACTTGGTTCTAAATGCTTATTTTTGTCTAGTTTACTGGAGTTGCCAATTTATTGCTCGAGCATCAAACACGTCTTTGAAGCATTGGCAACAGATGGGCGGAGTTAACATCAATGAAGACATTGTTATTGATAAGTCTATTCACAAGTCTATTAATTCTCGGTCTGCTGTTTTAAAGGTTAAAATATTTCTGCTTCTACTTTTTTATTTATTTATTTATGGGTATTATTATTGTGATTTGTTCATATAAAGTATAAGCACTCAAAGTCCATGTTCTATCTGTGTGCATATTGCATTATTGGCATTTCTCCATACTATTTCAGATGAAAGCTAATTTGCGTAGTTCATTGACTACAATATCATCTCCCTTTGTATGTATTAGCCAGATGGGCAATGCTTAAAAAGGAAAGCATCTGGGTTGGATTGAAAATGTTAATAGTTTAGTGATGGGGTAAAAATTATGATGCTTGTAGATATGATTTATGTGTGGACTCTGGATTACGTTTCTATTTTCATCTCTCCTATTTTCTTAATTTTATTCTCCTACTGTCATCCCTACCAAACGTTGATTATCTGTATTTTGGATGTGGTGCCATTCACTACCTTATGTGCTATGTGCTGTGGAATTTGAATGTGACATGACCTAAATTTGCAGAGATACATGGCAGACATAGGAAAGGCATGGCCTGTGCTGATTGTTTGTGGAGGGATTTTGCCTCTTCTTCTGTCTGTGATTTGGCTGATGATGATTCGACATTTTGTTGCTGCAATGCCTTGGATAACAGTTGTTCTCTTTAATGTTCTAATAATATCTGTTACAATGTTCTACTACCTAAAAGGTCAGTAATTCTTTTTTGCTGTTTCAGTTTTACTTTTTTTAATAAAATATCGGTGCTCTTATGAAATATCACTATATATATATATATATATATATATATATATATATATATATATATATATATATATTGAAATAGTACGAGTACTCTTTTTGGATTAATGTGCTTTGTTCCTAATTTATCCATTCCATTTGTTTAATGCTTGCTCCTTTCTAGCAGCATAACCTCTCTTAATTTTTGAGCTTGCTGTTCACATGAGGCCCTTGTATCAACTGTACTTTTATATCCTATCAACAAGAAAATTCTTTGTTGGATTTTGTATGAGGCAAGAGCAAAGCCATTGTTTGGCACTTAGTACAGATACTTTTTGTTTTATAACTTACATCAAACAAAGAACAGCTTCCCAGGACAGACATAGGCCAGACTGATTCTACACACGTTTTGGTAAAATACTTAGCTTTAAGTGTACTACTTAAAAACACATCAAATTATTGAGATGCATTTCTTATGAAATATATGAATATGGAGTACTGAAAGTGCTATATTGCCTAGTTTTCTTGGAGATATGTTGACCGAAGAATTATTGATTATTATTCTCTCACTAAGTTTATACTTTATTGGTGATTCTAGTTGGCACCTATTCTGATATTACTGTTTAGCCAAATAATATTTTATTGTTTCATTATTGGGTTGTTGGACAAATGTCTATCAATAGTACTGAATTAATTTTTCTTAATCATCAGCTGGATGGATTGGAAATGATGCTATTTCTCCCATCATTGGTGAACATGACCCTTACATTAGTGTATATGGGAGGGTAAGTAACATCCTAATTGAGTCTTCTTTGTCTCTCAATAGATGAGTTTTTCTTGTACATCTAATGAAATTATGTCACTTTTAGGAGCTGACTCATATACGAGCTGTCACTATACTTATGACCTTTATCATGGTTGTTGCCTTTCTTACATCAATTGCTATTGTTCGACGCATTCTTATGGCAACATCTGTCCTGAAGGCAAGCATCACTTTATGACATGCAATTATTTAACTATGATTGGATTGTTTATTTTTATTGAGTGAATTTATATCCAATTGCAATTCTATGTAACTTTTTTTATACCTTATCAAGTGCCATACACTATGAAGGAGGAACAGTTGGGGTACATTTATATACCTGTGTAGGGAAAATAAGACTTCAAAGCCATTGCTAATTTTGCATCTTGCAATGGAAATATTGATAGCTTTTTTCAGCTATGGTCATATAGATTGAACCTATCATTCCACTTTATTAAATGTATTTTCAATATATGGGCCTAGGCCCATCTCTATGTAATATATTGTACAATTTATATATATGTTCCATGGTTGTGCTCAAACACATGATCGTTCATCCATATGAATATTCTTATGTTATTACATGGTATATAGAGCCTAGTGAATCCTTGCCCTCACGGTAGACCCATGGTCCATCATCTCTTTCCATTTGGTTTTGAATTCCTGGTTGGGCATTGTTTGAAGCTTTCCCTCTCCTTGTGGGTGGTTTCTTCTCTCTCCTATTGCTGCTTTCTTTTATCTTCACTATGTCAATATCCCACTCCATTGACAAGTTAGACCACAAAAGTTGATGGCCAAGTCTTTAGTGTTCTTATGTAAACTATTCATCCTCCCCTGAAGCAGATCTTCTGTGCCCATGATACCTGTTCGAGGGTTTAGGAAACCCGGTTATTGTACACCAATGATACTCAATGCCCCTATGGTGTTTTCTAGGATCTTCTAAGTATCATACCATAATGCCTTAATAGCCCTACGATTGAATAGTTGGGCAAGGTTCATGGACTTTTACATGACTTGAATGAACTATTTCCTCTTCTTGCCACTCTTGTTCAGGAACTCGAGCAACACCAAATTTTCTTTATATTGATGGCAATGTGTGGGCTTCTCGATGATTATTCCTCAGTTCGTGATCAGATTCTGGGACCTTTGACCATGCTCACATTGAACTTGATTTGATCCACCCTTTTGCATGTGCCATGCAAGTTACCACTTGACACACCTAATTTTATGCCCCCTAGTGATTCCTCTGCCTCGGTATCTCAACATGATGACTGCAATCGGTCTTGCAAACCAAGCAGAGGTTGTCCCCAATGTGATCATTGACACAAATTCTGATCGAAACCTCTTCTTCTAGTCTTTTTTTTATTTATCTTTTTAGATGAAGATTGGAGAAATGTGTTTTTGGAAGCATTAGAATTTTGTGTTTGAAGAGGAATAGAGGAATATGTGAGAGTGAGAGGTGAGGCCAAATCATTAGGAAAAAGTGTAGACTAAGTCTAGAAGGTGACTAACCTAAGGAGAACTTAGGAACCAATAGAATGACCTAAAATGGGCAGCATTTCATTACTAATTCCAAGTTAAAAAAATACAATAGAGGGCAGTCTTATTTATTAGCATAACTTGGAGCCCAAGTCTAGTCATGCCTTCCACATGAGTGAAACTTGGAAGGCAAGCGACAAAACCCTAGCTTGGAGCCCAAGTTAGAACATCCCTCCCTTTGTATGACTAGCCTAGGGTTTCTCTTGGGCCATTGGAACCCCAATTGAAACCCTAGCTAGGTTTGAGAAAACCCTAATTTATCATAGGCCTAAATACAAGCCCAATATCCTACTCAACTTGACCCAAATTCATAGCCCAATTATTGTATACTACTTGGCCCATGAAATTCTAATCTACACTATACAATTATTTAGAGTAAAGCTTGGCCCAACAATGATGACTTGACTCTGCTGAAGGCAGCTGAATTCTAGTCTACTTGTAGTTTGCTGCCTAATGCTCTAGTTGTTGTTTTATGGTCTGGAGATCTTCTCAGATATACTTTAGACATTTCTTCCTCCTAGAGTTGTCCTTTTTATTGTACTTACAAAAGATAGATAAAAGCCCAATTAGGTCCATTTATGCTAATAAGTCATTGAACAAAACTCTAGGTCTTCAATCTCCTTATTTTGTGGATGTTTGGGCTTTATGGTTTTCCATCAAACTCAGTCTCACCATTAACTAATGTTATGCCATACATGGTCCCCCTCCTCAGCCGGCTATTGCTACTCATGTTATCCTCCCTATTACACTTGATGTTGGTGCCTCCCCATCTGATAGTTTTGGACCTCCATCTCTCTTCCACAACTTCCTAAAATGGTATGAGGAACATCAAGCCTCTAGCTCCATTGCTTCTGTTGTACATAGACACCTCATGTGTTAGTTTGATTTAATCCACCTCTCTCGGCCCTTGGGTTCTTGTCTCTGGTGTCATCTATCATATACATGGTAACAAGTCTCCTTTGTAATCCTTTTCCACTTTTGGTCTTTTACTGGATTTTGTGCTGTCTCTCATGGTGGTGGTATTGTCCATCTTCTCCTTTTTCTCTCCCTTGACAATGTCCTTTGTCTCCTTATCTCTGTTTAATTTATTATATCCCTTAATCGTCTCACCGTTCTCTTTGTCTTATCTTTTTTACTAAAGATCTTGTTTTCTTATAGGATCGAAGCTTGAGACGGATGATTGTCATTGGATGTAAGTCTCATGACCTTCATCTACTACGGACTTTTACTCATGTTGGTCTAGTGGTGGATTCCGCTTCTGTCATCCATATGCATTTGATCATCCTAGTGTTACCAAGCTTCAACACTTGTATCATGTCTGTTTAAGTTATCTACTTTCTCGTATGAGTCGTGTCAATTAGGAAAACATAGTTGTAGTTCGTTTTGTAAGTGTATCCCTAAACTAGCCTTGTCTCCTTTGCTTTAGTTCACTACATATTTGGGGACTGAGTCATGTTAAGTCTACTTTAGGATTTCAGTATTTTATTACTTTTATTAATGATTATTTTCGATGTACTTGGTTGATCATAATAAAAAGTCGTCCTGAGTTATTTTTCATATTTTCAATCCTTTTATAATGAAGTTAAAAATCAATTTAGTGTTTCTATTTGTACATTCTGTAGTGATAATGCTCATGAGTACCTTTCCCATCCCTTTCACACTTTCATGTCCTCCCACGGTATTTTTCATTAGACTTCTTATGCATATACCCCTCAACAAAATGGGGTGGTAGAGCATAAGAATCGACACCTTATTAATGGGGTGATGTTTACATCTCTGGCTATCTCATCAATTGCATGCGTTTTGTCCTCAACAACCAATTACCTCGCTCTATTTTGTTCCCATGTCAACCCTATCCATCCTTTAACTCCTTGAATCTTTGGATCTACCTCTTGTTCATCATTTTAGTCCAAAACTTGATAAACTATCAGCTCAATCTCAAGTTTCTTTTTAGGCTACCCTAGGTTTCAAATAGGGTATAAATGTTTCTTACCCTCCCTTCATTGCTATTGATCTTTGTTGATGTTACCTTCTTCAATCTTCTCTCTACTTTGAGTCCAAATCCTTACCTTCTGAGACTATCTATTCCCCCACCACCTCTGCCTCCTCTTCGGATTTGTCATTGTCAACAACATCTACACCTTGTTGTTGGGCCAACTTTTGACTCTACTTTGATGCCACCTCCTTCGTCTCCTCTGGGCTTTCCACTTGTGTTTGATCTCCTTATTGCACTATTGATCGACTCAAAGCTTGTTTGGTTGCCAAAGGTTATACTCAGATCTTTCAGCTAAACTATGGTGACACCTTCTCTCCAAGGGCCAAGATGACCTCAGTCAGATTATTTTTAGCCATGGTTGCTCTTCAACGTTGATCCTTTTATCAGTTGGATGTCAAAAATGTCTTCCTACATGGTAACTGGAGAGGTGTCACCATGGTCTAGCCCAAAGATCTCAGTATAAATCAATCATATGAATACTCAGTGTCATATGAATACTCATAGTACCATACACTATGAGTATAGTGTTACTGGCTACAGAGAAGCAGTTGGGGTACAATTGTAGATCTGTGCGGGGGAAATAAAACTTCGAAGCCAGTGCTAATTTGCTTATTTTCCATATTGCAATGGAAATATTGACAGCTTTATCCAACTATGGCCATATAGATTTAACCTATCATTCTCTTATTTAACAACAAATAAATCCTGCAACTTTTATCCTCCTCTCTGACAGCTGTACTTTTCACAAGCTTTAACACTTTTTTGTGTAGATATACTATGCATCTTTTCCTCATTGAATGATCTCTACCCACCTCACCCACACACTTTTGTGACTTTTACTCCCATATGATGTGTAGTGTTAGTACATCCTGTTGTCAACGCCTAGGCTAGAAACCAGTAAGCTTGAAATTACAATGCTTAATTATTTCCATTACAGAGTCAATCAATTTAATTGATTTAATGCTTGTTCACAGGTTGCTGCAAAAGTGATAGGAGAAGTTCAAGCCCTCATTATTTTCCCACTCATACCATACGGTATCCTTGTTGTGTTTTACATGTTCTGGATTTCAGCTTCTCTTCATATGTTCAGCTCTGGCCAGGTTGTTCAGAATAATTGCAACTCTAACTGCTGCACATATGATCTTACTGCAAAACGGGTAAACTGTGATCGTTGTTGTGGTTATAGCATTCATTACACACCACATATTGGAGTTGCCATCCTTTTCCACCTATTTGGCTGTTATTGGGCTACACAATTTTTTATAGCTTGCTCCTCGACAGTGATTGCTGGGTCTGTTGCGTCTTATTACTGGGCCCATGGTGAAACATCTGTAAGTTGTATGCCTTGTCCAAAATGCATAATGCAATTTAGATAATTCAGTGATTTTCTCATGCAGTCAATAGAACATCAATTTTATTATATTGAATGAATTATGGTCCCGGCTTAAGTATGACCACAGTAAATTGTTTGAGTTCAGAATTGGTTCCTGGTCAGTATAAGAGGTAGCGTAATGAATTATTCAAATACGACTCATTTTATCAAATAAAACAATAGTATGGTGCAGGATTGTGTTTAACTATTTGTTTCAAATGTCAAGAACTCGAGGTGGATTCACTGCTTTGTAAAAGCCTAATTCAGATCTAACTTGCAAACCTCTTGTGCTTTCTTGGTTTATGTATATGAATGAGATCATCTAATAATTAAGTATTTTGGTTTTCACATACAAAATTCTTTTTATCTATGCTGCTAAATACGATTCACATTTCACAATGCAGCCAGAAATTCCTTTTCTTTCTGTCTTTTCCTCCATGAAGCGGCTTATGCGGTATAGTCTTGGGTCTGTGGCTCTTGGCTCTCTGGTTGTATCATTTGTAGAATCAATACGCTTTCTGCTTGAAGCTATTCGTCGCAAACTAAAAGGCTCAAGTGATGGGCACAACAGTTGCATAGGCAAGGCTGCATACCAATCTTCACAATGTTTTCTCAAGTGTATTGAATGGACCATCAAATCAGTAAATCGAAATGCCTACATCATGGTAAATTTTATTGATCTACAGTAAAGAAGTTTTTTTATTCATGCATTGTGATGGCATGTGTTTTGTTATTGTGGCGCAATACATTATTTGAGAATAGGGATATAGTATATTAAGGGAAAATGCAAGTGAAAGCTGGTTCACTTGTACTCAGTTGCATTGTGATTGAAGTGCTCCATAGAGGCTGAATTTCATTTCCCTGCTTTGGTTGTGTTTTTTGTAAGGTGTGCATCGTAGAAAGCAAAACATGTAGGTTGCATCGAGAAAATGCTATTGTAGTTCTGTGAAAAAAGTAAACGTGATGATAAAAGTGTCTTGTCAGAAGTTATTTACCTTAGATTTTCTTATCTGCTGCTTACTC
Source organism: Phaseolus lunatus (assembly GCA_013389735.1). Taxonomy (NCBI): domain Eukaryota; kingdom Viridiplantae; phylum Streptophyta; class Magnoliopsida; order Fabales; family Fabaceae; genus Phaseolus; species Phaseolus lunatus. The sequence goes on along the minus strand of CM023867.1, from coordinate 39,688,415 downwards.
GTAAATGCATCATTAAAATATTTCTATTTGACATCCTTTATCTAGGACAATGCATCGTGGCTTTAGATTTATTCTGATTGGGATTCTGAAGTAACTTCCTGATGCCTGCAGATTGCTATAATTTGCACTAGTTTCTTCAGACTTTGTTACCTTTTTTTACTTGGTTTTTAACAGTGTCTTTTTGGCATTTGCAGATTGCTATAACAGGCAAAAGTTTCTTTGGTGCTTCTTCTATTGCGACAGATCTGATCATGAATAATATTCTAAAGATTGGTCGTCTTAACGTGATTGGAGATGTCATTTTGTTCCTTGGAAAACTGTGTGTCAGCCTCTCATGTGCTCTGTTTGCGTTCCTCATGTTAGACACTCACAAATACAAATCTGCTCATAACAAGACGTCATCTCCACTCTTACCTGTCGTGGTATGTTTTCTATGTTCTAGTTGTGACTAGATGACTAGGATCATTAATCACTAATTCAATATTTAACATAAAAAAATTCTTTGCTCTTAACAGGGGAAAGTTTTCAAATTGTTTATCTTCTATTATTAAATTTCATACCTCTCTGTGCCAATGTAATGGTCTGTTATTATATACAATTTTCATATATGAGAAGCTCATGTTCCAAAGCACAATTTATGAGAAGCAGCTAATTATCTGCTTGCTGGATTGAGAACCGAAAAAGCAAAAACATAGTACAAGTGACTAACTCCTACATTCAACATTGCCATGGATAAAAGCATGTGCAGATCAATTTCTCCATAAATATTTTTAAGAAATGATAAAGATTGAAATACGTTTTTCTATAATCTAAAATTTGTTTATGCATAAGTTAATTTATAGTTTCTTCCATATTTACTTCTCAATAAACTTATTTTTTATTTATGCATAAGCTAATTATTTTTTTATCGAAAAATTTAGTTTATTTTTTATTTCTTATTTTCTTCTCCTGAAAGTATCTAAAGAGGACTTTATCCAAACTGACTTTAAATTCTATAAAGAGACCAAGAGCTGGGGAATTTAAATATTAAAGTCTACTAGTTTACCATCAAATGTGAATTTTGAACAATTGTCTTAACCTTATTTTGTGTAATGCAGGTTTGCTGGGCTCTTGGATACATTGTTGCAACCCTTTTCTTTGCAGTTGTGGAGATGTCAATTGATACCATAGTTCTCTCATTCTGCCAGGATTCTGAAGAGCACCAAGGGACAGCCCAGTATGCACCACCCCTTCTCATTGATACTCTCACTGACCAGAATGAAATGCAGAGACTCACACAAGGACCCTAATGAAACATCAATTTCCATGTGTAATTCTGCTAAATATGACAAATTTAGATATTCTTATTAAGGAGCATATTTTTGTCTCTGTAGTTCTGTTCCATCACTTGTATAATATATGCTTAATTACAATGGTGGACTTAGATGGGATTGATGAGGTTGCCTTTTGACAAATGGGTTATTACTGGCACAAACAATACACATCCGTTATCCTTTCCCTATATAGCGATAATATTTTCTCTAAAGTTCACCGTCTAATAAATTACCGAATGTTAAAGGTGCTATCTAATAATAGTTGAGTACAGGTGCTATGGAAATCTAACGACACTGGTTTTAAAGGTGAAAATAAGGTTTGTAGCTTATGATGATCTTGTAATATTTCAAATTTTGGAGACATTTAATGAGGCTTGTTGCGGTTATGAACTACTGGACTAGAGGGTGGCAAATCTGTGTTAATGGCATATGGGTAGGGGGTGACAATGTGAGGTGGGTCAGTATGTGGTATGCTATCAAAAAGTGTGGAGTGGGTTTACTAATCTAGTCTGCTACCAAAAAGTGCGGGATGAACTTACTAATCTAGTTTGTTGATCCACTTTGGCTCGTTCCATATATCCCGTAGTTTGCACGGGCTAATAGTAGGACAGGACAGGTTAGTTTGTTGGTTTGCATAAATACAAAAAAGAGTATAATTACTTTATTTGTTCCTATATTGAGTTAATATTCAATTTAGTATAGTGATTTAAAAAAAAAATCAATTTGGTTTCTATATTTTTTAAAAAGTACTCAAATTAATCTTTTCTGTTAAGTCTCATCTAACGGGGTTAAGTGTTACTTATGTGATAGAGGGAGACTACATTGAAAAATATATATAAAATCAATAAAAAATATTTTTTATATAATAGTATAAATAATTTTAATTTTTAATAAATTAAAAATAAAAATTAATTGATTTTTTACAAAAATAAATATGAATAATATAACCATTTTTATCTTTTACAACAATAATTATAAATTAAAATAATTGATAATTGTAAACATATCTTAATTCAAACATGACATATATTTTTCTTTTTATTTTTAAAAAATTAATTTATTTGATATTACTGAGTTTTATACAAAGAAGCTAATTATATCCTGTTTTAATTTTTTTATAACTTAAAAAGAAATTATATATATATATATATATATATATATATATATATATATATATAATATAATATATATATATATATATATATATATGAGAAAAATAAATGAATTAAAATAAATAAATTTAGTATATAAAAATGTTTAACTTAAAAAAAATTATATATATAATGTTATTTAATATATATATATATATTATTTATTGGTAATATTTTTCTTTAACTTTTATTAAATAGTAAATGTTAACCATGTTCCAAATATGTTGATTAAATCATTAAAATATATTTTATTATGTAAAAAAATGTACTTTTTACAACTTTTAAATACATTTTATATCATGTTTAAAGATTTTTTTGGTAAACACTTAACACGGTCTCAATTTTTTAAAATTTATAAAATAAGATTAGATTGAAAACATATATGATAATTAGTTTGGAATTGAATTGAAAACATAAACTGTAATTATGATTTTCCTTCTTCATGTTCTTTCTTCATTCTTCATCCTCTTCCTTCATTCTTCATCTTCTTCAATCCCTTCCATCAAAGTTATGAGAAGAACAATTTGTTGGTAGAACTTGTTGTTCCTCACTTTTAGGTCATTCTTCCATCTCTCTCCACAAAAATGCTTCCCGCACTCTCTCAATTCAAGATTAACCATGTCGGGGTTAAATCCTCTCCTAACCCCATTCCCATGCTTCCCACGCTCAAAATCGCAAATTCCTCTCAATCACAAATGGTAGCAACATGATGCAGATGCATATCTATAAGCATATATTCCCACGTAAGGAAATAGACGACCCTTTCACGAACCACCATCTAAAAATGTTAACGAGAAGAAGAAACCCTAATCCCCACACTTTATTAATTTCTGCCAAACTCAATCTGATACCACCTCACACAACACCCAATCTGTTAAATAACAATCACTTCATCGCATTGAAAAAAATTAAAACAAGAGAGGAAGAGAACCAGACCTGCGAAAACACTCAAAAAAATAAAAACAAAACAAAAAAAGGAACAACTGCAAGAGAGAGAGATGGTAGACGCTAGCGGTGAAGGGCGGCTACTGCGATGGCAGTGAGCATGACAAGGACAAGCGAAATGGCTGCAACAGTCGCCTCCACCTTCCTTGGCTCCACCACCATAAACGTTTGACGCCTCCACCTCCCTCTCTCTCAATCTTCTTTCCCCAATTTCAAAATTCTAAAATTTGGTTCAAGCCACGTGTGCAAACTAATGCCACTGTGTGTGCCATGTCATCAATAGTTAACGTCATCAATGAAAACTTAACGGAAGGGACCAAATTAAACCTTTTTAAGAAACTTTGGGATCAAATTGTTTTTTAAATATCACTATATTAAATTTAATATTGACCCCAAATGTAGGGACAAAAAGGTAATTATACCTAAAAAAATTATTTGATTTTTTTGTAAAAAAAAATCATATTTCATTCACTCATTATTGCAGTGTATGACTTTTATTTTATTTTATTTAAAATAAATAAATTTAATGTACTAAAAAAGTGAATGTTTTATTTTAATTATCTAAATGAGTTAGTATTAAGAGTGACACTGAATTTAGTTTTAAGTAAAGTCTTATATTTAAAAATTATTAATAAAAAAATAATATAAAGAATAGATTTCAATAGGATAGTTAAAAAATTAGTCATCTTTATTAAAATATTTTGTAACAAAACTTTGATAAGATACTCTTATACTTTTAGATACATATAAAGGAATAAATATATGCAAAGCAAAAGTTTAATTATTTTTAATCAAGCCTTCTAGCAACCCTCATACTTGAATTTCTATTTTTAACTTAATTAAATGAATTGAAAACACAGATAAAATTTTAATTTTTCTGTAGTAGAATTAAGTTTTTTTATAATTAACAAAATTTTAATTTTTGAAAAAAAAAAACTTACGCGGGCTGGCCTGCAGGCCCGCTGTTACTTCTTATGTGGGACGGACCAGTAAAATGAGTCCACACTCGTAACGCGGAGCAGGCTTATGTGGGACGGGCCAACCCGCCTTACCACCCCTACATATGGGATGTGTGCTGACATAGTCCTATTTGTGCCATTGATTCCAAGTAGTGAACATCTTGTGATCACTACATATTGTTATAGTAAGACTAGAATATTTATACGAAAATTTCTTTTAAAGATGGGATCTCGGTATATGTTATGCTCATTTAGTGGTTTAATAGTATATTTTTATTTTATTTTATAGGGTAGTAAATTCTCAATTACGGCATGCTATGGTGGTTGGTAAATCAAACTTGTATACTGGATCAATCCCACGTTTTTTGTATACGAGGTTGTTATATATCTTTTTAAAAAAAGAGTTGGTAGTTAGGTTTGGTTTGGTTTTCAAATAGAACAACTATATTGTAACTGAAAGTGTGTTTTGAATGGATAATAAAGAAAATTTTGTCTATCCTACCAACATTTGTGTGGTCAGTGCATATCTTTGTGTGTGCAGAGTGAACACCGGAGTGAGAACAATGTGAGTTAGAGTGATTCAGAGGAGAGGTGAGATTAGGACTAGAATCAACATTAACAAGTGGTATTAATTTGCTAAGTGAGATAGTGACTAATAAGGAATTAAAAATAAGGGTGGAATCTTTGGAGAAACTGGTGGTAGATTCCCAAGACGCAACCCATAAATCTTTACAAGGATTACAATAGATTGTTGAAGGTTTAATTTCTTTGATGACTGTTGTGGCCACTGTACAACGACTTCTGTCTCCTTTCACAAATCAAGAAATTCTCAAGAATTTGGGATTGGAAGGCCAAAGTTGAGAAGTTTTTCGAATTAGAGGACACCCCAATACAACAAAGAGCAAGATTATTGTTGCTTTTAATGGAGGGCAAGACTTTTGCGTGGCAGCGTCATTACATTAAGACTTTTGATTTCCAATGACAATCTTGGACACAAATCTTGAAGGATACGACCTATGAAGCTCCGATACGGCTGGTGATGTCCGCTTCCGCGCGTCGGACGTGTCTCGGACACGGACACTTGACGGACACGCGAACGACACCGCGTCGGTTGCAATGAGGTGGGCCGGACACGACCTAGTTTAATGACACGCGACGGATACTTTGACGTCGGAGAAGATGAACGGAAGAAGGATGTCCATGAAACACTGTTGAAAGAAAGAAAGAAAGAAGAAGAAATAAAAAGGAAGAAGATGAAGCATTGTTGAAATAAAAAGGGAGAAGAAGATGAAGCATGCGGGACCTTTTTTAAAAAGGAAAGTCAAAGTGTGGGAAATTGAAATTAATTGCTGACATTGGGTGTGCCTTTTCATAACTTTTTTCATATTTTATTTAGTTTTATTATGAAAGTGATATTGACATTGACGTGTGTTTGCTTACTTATTCACATCAAATTATTTTTTATAATTTAAATTAATTTTAAAACAGTAATATTTTATTAAAATTAATATTATAAGATTAAACTTTAACTTAAATTAAAAGAAATAAAATATTTTAAATTATAATATTTTATATTTAATTATAATATTTTAAATAACTTTAAATAAATTTAAATAGTTATTAACTATTAGTTATTTATAAATATTTATATGATGATATAAATGTAATTAAATAATTATTTTTATGATTATGTAAATATAATCACTTAATGATAAATATTTATGATTATGTAAATATAATTATTTAATGATAAATATTTTCATTAGATGAAAATGGAATTCTTGAGATTGCTAATTTATCTCTTGATGAACCAGAATTAGAAGTTGTATTTTTCAATAAGAATGAACAAATGTAAAATTCAAACATTATAATTTAAATATATTTATCTTTTGTTAGATTTTTTTATAAATATATTTTTAAAAAAATTTTAGATTAAGAAGTATATTAGTATATTTTAACAATATATATATATATATATATATATATATATATATATATATGCCGTGTCCCGTGTCCTATATTTTTCAATTTTGCCGTATCCCCGTATCCGTATCCGTGTTGTGTCTGTGTCCGTGTCCGTGTCTATGCTTCATAGGATACGACTCAGAGATTTGATGATGACACCTTTGATAATCTCGTGGCTAAATTGGCTCGTTTAAAATAGGGAAGTTCTTTAGTTGAATATTTGGAAAATTTTGATAATCTGTTGGTCAGAGTTATGGTTTCTGAGGAAATTGCTTTGAGTTTTTTCTTGTCAGGTTTAACCGTGAGATTAGAGAAATCAATCTGTTTACATAGACCTTCTACACTTCAAGAAGCAGTGTGGTTATCTCGTCTCCAGGAAGATGTATTTCACAAATTAACTAAAGAAAGTCATGGAGTTTCAATGGACAATTCAGAGGAGCAACATCAAAATTTTGAGACAGGGAACCAGTCTTAGTTTTACAATAAATTTATTACTACTTTACAATCTCATTATGCACCAAGTTCCTTTAAGTCAATGTTAGGATTAGACAATAAGACTAGTACTGTAGGTTCTATTTCAAGGAAAGCGGTTAGTTAATTTATTATATAGGGTTACAGGTTATTTGGTGAAAATGGGATAAGAACCATCAAACTAAATGTAAAGTTTGGGACAAATTAAATGTTACTTTTGTTTCCAAAGATCAAATAAGGGAGGAGGATGATTAAGATAAAGATGTTGAGATGAATTTAATAACACAAAGTCTGGATTTGCTGCTTGATTCCCAAGTACATGTTTCTTTACATGCACTTTAAGGAGTGGATGATGGAAGTACTCTATAGTTAATTGGTAAGATTAAAAAGCATAGGGTTCCATTTTTTATGGATACAGGTAGTACCTATAATTTTATTAGTGAGAAGTGGGTGGAATCATTGTGTTTAAAGACAATTTTCACCAATGATTTTTTAGTAATTGTGGTTACTTCAGATAGACAACTCAGAATCACTAAACAATGTCTTAATGTTGAATGGCAATTTCATAATCAGACTTTTCAGGCTAGTTTTCTGGTATTATCTAGTACTAATTTTGGAGTTATTTTGGGTATACAATTGTTTCAAACATTAGGGGAGATTGTATGGAATTGTGCATAACTAACTATGATCTTCGATCAAAATGGAGATAAGGTGACTTTAGTTGGAGAAAAACAACAAAATGATAATGTTTAGATTTTCAGTAAAGTTAAGCCTGTAGGGTCAACCAATTTTATTGGCCATATAAGGTGCAACTACGTTTTAGATTGCAACACAATCTTAGCTTCTAAGTTTGAGAGTAGAACAACATCAGTTGGACAATTTATTAAATCATTTTAGAGATGTTTTTCAATAACCTACCCAACTTCCACAACCTAGAAGTTTTGGAAAGACAGAAGTTTTGGGGCATCAAATTTCTATGCAAGTAGTCTAACTTGATTAAAAAAAAAATCTTGGTTGTTTAAGAATTGCCACAACCTATCAATTTAAAGAGCTACGAGGATTCTTGGGACTGTTTGGCTACTATAGATACTTTATTCAGGGGTAAGATTGCAACACCTTTGACAACTTTACTGCAGAAAAATACTCATTATGTGTGGGTGTTGAAGCTAATACAGTCTTCCACAGGTTAAAAAAGGCATTAACTACTACTCCAATTTTAATATCATTAGATTTTTCTCAACCCTTTACTATTGAAACTGATGCTTCAGGAATAAGGATTGGAGAAGGGCTCATGCATTCTAACCACCCTATTGCCTACATAAGTAAGGCAGTAAGACCTAAATATCAATTGTTATCTGCATATTAAAAAAAATTGCCATTCTATTTGCATTAAAAAAATGGCAACATTATTTTTTAAATCAATATATGGTAATAAAAACATATCAAAAGGCTTTGAAGCATTTGCTGGAGCAACTGCTTACAACAATGTTACATAATTGGGGTTTGGAAAAGCTAATGGGTTTGGATTTTCACATTGAATACAATAAAAGGTAAAGACAATGTAGGAGCGGATGTGTTGTCACGATATCCTACTCAAGGTAAGTTAGCTTCAATGTTTCTAATAACTTTTGACTTAATTCAAAGAGCAAAGGATCCTTGGATAGTGGATCATAAATTACAAAATTTATTGATATTATTCGCTTGACTCAAAATCCCCATAAACGTTATACTTTTTAGAATGATTTATTGAGGAGAAAAGGTAAGTTAGTGGTTAGAGACAATGCAGAATTGCGAACACAGATTCTCCAACACTTTCATGATTCAATAATCAGAGGCCACTTAAGATATGAGATGACTTATAGAAGGATTAAAGATCACTTCTATTGGAAGGTTATGCAGAAAATGTCAAAAAGTGGGTCCAAAATTGTCATACATGTAAAAAATGTAAGCCTTTACTTCAATTTCCTACAGGTATGTTACAACCATTATTTATTCCTGATAGACCTTGGAAATCTATATCCATGGACTTTATTGTTGATCTCCCTAAATCTTGTTTTATGTTTCTGATTTTTGTTCTTAACTAAGTATGCTTATTTTTTGTCGCTTGCACGTCTTTTGGGAGCAACTAAGGTGGCGGCCCTTTTCATGGACAATATTGTCAAACTTCATGGTTGGCCACATGACATTATATTTGATAAGGACTCCATTTTCATGAGTCACTTTTGGATTGAGTTGATGCACAAGAATGGTGTCAAGCTGCTATGATCAACGACTTTTCATCCACAAATAGACAGTCAAATAGAGGCTGTAAACAAATCCGTCGAGGCTTATCTATGTTATGTTTCTGGGGACACTCCTTCCAAGTGGATTGAGTATTTACCTCTTGTGGAATTTTGGTGCAACACCAAATTTCGTACAATTATACAATTGACTCCATTTGAAGCTCTTTATGACTATCCTCCTTCTATTCCTATTGCTATACAAAATACAAATTCCTTAATAGAAGTGGTAGCCTATACTATGAAGAAACATGATGAAATTACTTAGCTATTACAATCAAATTTGGTTAAGGCACAATAACGTATGAAGTTTTATACAAACTTTAAGAGGACTAAAAAACAGTACAAGGTTTGAGACTAGGTTTATTTAAAGATTCAACCATACATGCAAACAACCTTATCCAATACACATTTTCACAAGTTAGTTGGCCGATATTATGGTCCCTAAAAAGTTTTAGAAAGGATTGACAATGTGGATTATAAACTGGATTTACCCACTAACTCTAAGATTCATAATGTTTTCCATGTTTCCTTACTCAAACCATCACAAGGAGATAAACCAATATCTACAACTTTACCTTTTTGCTGACAGTGACAACCATTTTGTTCCACAACCATTGGTGGTTCTAGCTCGTAAAATGAAGAAACAAAACAATAAATTTATAAGTGAAGTGTTGGTGGAGTGGACGAAGACAAATCCATAAGATGCAATGTGGAGAAACCTGTATGAAATGCAACAAAAATTTCCAAACTTTCAATGGGTGTGAGGGTCAGGCCTTGTGGTCAAGTCCTTGTTGAAGGGGGGAGGACATATGTTATATAACTCATTTAAAAAAAGAGTTGGTAGTTAGGTTTGGTTCTATTTTCAAATAGAAAAAGTTGTGTTATAACTGAGAGTGTGTTTATAAGTCCTTTAAGGGTGCTTTGAATTGGTAATAAAGGAAATTACTTCTATTCTACCAACATTTATGTTGTGAGAGCATAATTTCGTGTGTGAGAGTGAACACCAGAGTGAGAACAATGTGAGTTGGAGTGATCCAGATGAGAGGTGGGATTAGGCTGCAATCAACTTTAGCAGAGGTCCAATAATTAAAGAATTATTTTTATATATATTTAGTTTTAATGTATAGAACATGTAGTGAAGCTTGCAATATTATGGAATTGAAATCTATTGGTCATCCAATTGGGAACGCAACCTTCGGAGTGGTTTCCACCATACTATTTCATTATAATTTTACTTTTTTTCTTATTTAATTATGTTAATAATCTTGTTATATTAGTTTTTCCCATTTTAATTATTAAATTATTATTTTATCCTTTTATGTTGCTTGTACTTAAAATTATTCCATGAGATGTTGAAAGTCCCACCACTAATTTTTTTTTTTGGCATAATTCTACTTTGAAACTTCATAATTATTTAGGGTGAGAGGGTGTAAGATGTACATTAGGGGAATAATTTTTTTATTATAGTAATTTTCTTAGAGTTAAATGTATGTGTGGAACCATCTCAAGCTAAACATTATAATTAAAATTATTTTTTTAGTATTATAAAATGATTATTCAAAATCCATTAGATTAGGATTATAATAAAATATTATTCTTATCCTCTAACAATATCATAATATAGTTATATCTTCTATTTTTATGTGTCTTTCAACCTCTATGATTTAATTGCAAACCCTTATAATTCTATTTTAAGGGAAACAATCTCTTTTAGGCTTAGAGTTCATCACTTTTTGTTTTCAATTTTTAAAATTTTAAATGGAGTCTATAATGATAAATTGAGTATTCGTTTGCTAATAATTTTTAATTTTTTTTGTTCTATTTTTTAGTAGAGACTATTTTGAAGCTAGGAGAGACTTATGAGGTGAATCATAGAAAGCATGAAACCTTTTCATGCCTTTGAAATGCTGACATATCGCAAGTATTTTTAATTCCAGGTCAAGAGGGGACAAAGGTTTATTTTGATAAGGCATATATCAGTTGATAAAAGACATTAGAGTGTAGGGAGCTTCATTTTTTAAGTGTTTCTGATAAGTTGTAAAATTCTTTAGTTTATTAAAATATACAATTGAATATTATATTATCTTTTTTGTACAATGTTTATTGAATACCATTGAATTATCAATAAATGAGTTTGTCTGAAAATTGTACATTATTATACGCAAGTGGTTGTTACTACTAATGAATGGAGGAAAACTAATAAAGCAAAACAATTTTTTTAGAAAAAATATAAACTTACTATCACAGTTATTACAATATCTGACATAAAAAATCTGATTTACTATGACGGGTTATAGAAGTATCTGGCATAAAATATCACTTACTATGACAATTCTGATGAGAACCATCATAGTAAGTTATATTTTTTATGACTATTATAGAAATGTCAATCATAGAAATTTTCGTTTGAACATACTATGACAATTATATATAGAATAATAATAGAAAATATGATGTACTATGACATTTATATTTAAAATAGTCATAGAAAATATAACTTACTATGATGGTTTTTGTTAGAACCTTCATAAAAAGTGTTGTGTAGCAATCAAGTATTTTTTCACATTTTATGACAATTTATATACAATGGGCATAATAAGTTTGACTTACTATGATAGGATTTTAGCCAACATAGAAAGTGAATAGTTTCTATATTGCCTGTATTTATATCTCCATTATAACCATCATAAAAAGTCCTATAGAACCGTCATAAAAAATCTCATTTGCACTAGTGCATGTTTCACACTAGGTGTATTTTCTTTGTTATCATCAAAACATGTATGTCTTGGACTTGATTTCTTGAAAAACTCATTTAACCTTAACAAAGTCATATTTCAAACACGTTGATCCCAACAAAGATATGCACTTTGATCATCTATAAATTTATTATTAAGTGTTTAATCTCTATCAAACTATTAGAAAAATTATTCATAAATAAATTCTCGTATAACTAAAGTATTAACATTGTACATCCAACACTCTAATATTTGAAACCAAGCTCTAATCACTTGAAAGTCTAATTGTACATCCACACTCTAATATTTGAAAACAAGCTCTAATCACTTGAAAGTCTAATGAGTTGTGAATTCATTGTCATAGTGTTGAATATACTTCTTTTTATCAAACTTTGTTAGTTTGTGAAAGTGTGAAAGTTTGAAGTTAATAAAAACTTATACATGGGATCTTAAACTTGATTTTCAATGTCATTTTAAAATCAAAGTTATTAAGTTTTCTCTAAAAAATTACAATATAAAACACAATTTAAGTCAATTATCAAAGGACACATATTCAATCTCTAATATTCTTCTCGTACAAATTAATTTGGGAGGGGGGTTTAATGAGAATAAATTTAAAACATAAAAGAAAGGCTGCAAACATAAAAAACAAGAATATGAAAGGTCAATTACCAAATTCAAGATCCATAAAATTCCTCTTCTCAAGGTTCTCTAAATTCAAATATAAGTTTAAAAAATTATTCAATTCAATTAATCAATTTGATGAAATAAATGTCATCAAACAAAAATATCATTTCATCTAAATTCATATTTAGTTGATTCTTAATTTGACTTAGAATCCAAAAAACAAGTTACAATCATAAAGTGCAAATCTGCAATTAACGAAAATATGAACAAGGTCTGAGCGTTGAACGATCAGTGCAAAACTCAATTTGGATTATATGCTCTTGACTATGTGAATTGAACCTTGAGAATTAGTTCTTCATTGATGAAGATCGAAAAACTCGAAGGAGAAGAAAAGATGAAAAGGAAATTTGAACTTGAAATAACAAAACGTTCTTCAATGATGAAGATCGAAGAATTAGAAGGAGAATAAAAGGTGAAGAGGCAGTTCCAAATTTGAGAAAAAAGGATTGAGAAAAAAGGAGAGGAAAAGACAATTTCTAAAATTAAAGAACTAAACAAATGGCTTTTGTTTATAAGTTTATAACACATTTAAGTTATATATATGCTTTCTAATAAGCTACAACATGAACTTAAATGTGGGCTCTAATTAGATCCATATACTTAATTACAAAAGTCCAAGCTAATACTCTGGAAAAAATATGTATGGATTCTTCTACAAAATTCAACAAATCTGCGTTAGCTTGAGAAAATAGTTAAAAATAATATTAGAGTCAAATTCCAACAAACCATAATATCCATTTTAAAATCTTGAAAATGTAAAATTTAATGTAGTTGGAATCAAACAAAAACAATATCTGAAAATGGTGAAAATAGTAAGCAAATGACAGATTAACTAAAATTGTAATAATAGAATAATTATGTACATTAAATTTAATTTACTACAAGTAAAAGAGAATTATTTAAAAGCTAAAAATAAATCATATTGGAAGTGTTTCCAATGTACAATAAACTTGTAAATATATTCACAAAGTATCTGTTATAAGTGAAATTATTATCATAAAAGTAAAATAGAGAATACTTATAACTAGAAATGATAATAGAAAAACTTATTTTATAATTCATTGTAATTAATGGAGTCCATTATAGGTTATAAATATGAAGAAAAAGTGAACGTAGCCTAATATTAGAGTAAAACTGTATAAAACAATTATGTTTATGATCCCTTTTCGTACTTATTTGTTATATTTCAACCTTCCTTTCATGTTCTTTTTGAAGCTGACACAGTGAAAATGTTTTGGACAATAAATGTTCAGTTCACATATAATTGCACAGGCTTTTAAAATTGAAATTACAAAAAGTTTTTCATATTTTATCTAGCATATATACTATTCAACCTGTGTATTTTTCAGTCTTAACTTAATTAAACTTATTAACAATCTTTAACATTAAAAGAACTATAATAAATAATAAAAACTAAAGAAATTATCAACAAATATCAAGAATTTAAAACTAACAAATATTTTATTAAAAATGAAAAGAAAAAAATCATATTTAGATAACTAAACATATTTAAACCTCTAATAAGTGATTATTCACTTTAGAAGAGATGCATCCAAGAAAACAGAGAAATAAAAGTAAACAATAATGAGATATATGATTTACTAATAATGACTTAATATAAGAAAAAATAGATAAAAAATGTTGTATAAATATATTATCTCGTTGCATTTAATTGGATCGCAAAGATGTTAATTGAGTGGGATACAGCAGAATTTTCCTGCAAGCGACTAATGAGCATCATTATTTTGGTTGTCCTTTTCATGTACCAAATTTTGGCAAGAACTTTTCCTTGCCAATGCAATTCAGACTAAGGAATCTACACATTATTATTCCTACCTTGATATTTGTAAATCATCAAACTTGGTTTATGTCCAGATCTTCTTTTGTAAAGTACAAATGGTTCCATTAATTTTGAAAAATTATAAGTATTATCACTATCGGTTATTGTTTACAATTAGTAAATAAAGTCATTATGGTTATTTGAGTACACCATGTCTCTCAAGACTAATTACACAACGTTTCTCCAAACTAAGCGCAAAAAGTCTCTCAAGGTTATTTGATAGTCTCCCTTTAAGATTAGGCACTGAATACACAATGTCTCTCCAAGTCAAGTGCACAAAGTCTCTACAAGCTATATGACAAAAGTTGTTTTAGATTACAATGTATCTCTCAAAAGAGAGGATATGGAATGCATGCTCCTTACACTAGAGATTGAAGTTCACAATTGTGAATGATATACAAATATAAGTTATTTCTCTCTAAAATATATAAAAGACAAACTTAAGTGTTAAACACTTCGAACTTTCATTCTCTTTAGCATGCACGAGTTATTGAGTATGTAGATTTTTTTTTTTTTTTCTGCTGTACTCACTTTATCATTTCTCTTTACATTCACCCCACTTTTTTGCATAGGAATGCTTTTTCTTTTATAGACATTCTTAAATATTATTGTAACTTGCATGCTAGAGGGGTCAATGTTAGAGTTTTATTAGAAGTTTATGATTAGAGTTGACATCTTTTATTGTGATATTGAAAGACATGTGTAAGGTACACTTTTTTATCTCTGTTGTATCTCGATTGTGTTGCAAGTGACAACAATTATCCAATGACACAATCTAAGTGGGCCAAGTTGTAAGGACCTAGAAAATTTTATTGGAATGAAATTGATATATTTTAAGTGAATTCTAAGTATGTTTTTATTTAAAATAAAAAGGAAGGAAAATGTAGCTTAGAGGTCTACAAGATCGCCGTTGTTGAAGACGGAGGCGACCTCCGACTTCTCTGGTACATAATCGCTTGTCGCCTAGAGTACACATGATCGCCAATCGCCTATGGTGCACATGATCGCCAATCGCCTATGGTGTACATGATCGCCGAAAGTGCACTTAGTATGTGGTCAAGATGCTGGATCAACCATAGTGGGTTCCAAAAACCACGCGTATCAAGGTGTGGGTTAAGCCTTAGATATGCTGTGCATGCGAAGCTCCATGCTTGAGCATAAGAAATCGTCCTTAGTGTTGCATGCATGGGCGCACGAGGAGTAGTGCTGATCTATTCTTGGAAATGTGAAGCTACCGACGTCACCAAGTCATGTGGAGGTGATACCTTGGACGTAACATAGTGGGATGAAGAACCTTTAGCAAGGCGTGGCGATGTGTCATCAGTCATCGCCAGGGAGAGAGACATGCGGTCATCGCCAGGGATAGACATCGGTCGTCTTCCAGAGAGAGACATCGGTCGTCTTCCAGGGAGAGAAATCGGTCGTCCGCCAGGATGAGTCATCGGTGGAAGGTTATCGCGCGATGTCATGTTTCACACAGATAAGGTGGGACCCAGGCTCCCAGCATGAGACGTCCTGCACGCGCGACACGTAGACAAAAAGGGTGTTTCAGAATAGTTAGCATCAGAGAGTTGGTATGCGCAGAAACCCACGTAGTCATACTGTTCAAGGAAGTGTGCACGCAAGCTTTCCTGCAGAGTGGGTAGTGGCAGCGGCAATTGTGGACAAGTTGGTTTAGATTCAAAAACTCACTTCTGAGAGGCAAAGAACGTTGCTGTGGTTCAAGAGTGACAGAGTGAGTTTACCTTCATCCTTCTCTTTTCTCTCCTTCGCGCTGCGATTCCGGCATCCTCAAGCACCAGTACGACGAGCGACGACTGCCCTTGGACTCCTGGGAAGTTCTCTGCAAGTTCTCCAAACTGGACGCTAAAACAGAGTAAGTTATTTCGCTCTGTTCTTCGAGTCGATCCTGCACTTGAGAGGGTTGCCTCTGCATAGGCGTTGCATGCAGCTCTCTTGGTTTCAGGAATCGTCTCTGTTAACGTAGAAATGAGTGGTATAGCTAGTTTTGTGACTAAGGCTCCATGGTGCAGGTTAAGGCATCTTCAAGCTTCGGTGGGTTTTGGAGCTCTTGGTGTTTTTGCGCAAGTTTAGGTAAGGGAAGCTAGCTTTATTTTCAAGAAAACCTTAAGCTAGAAGATTTTGATGTTGGGCGATGTGGTCGCCGGTTTCAAATGTTATTGCATAATCCCCTGTTTTTGGACGTGATCGCCGGTTTTAATGTTGATTTCGAACTCCCCTGTTTTAGTGTCGTTTGAAACTGTTTGAGATTGAAATGTGAAATGCATATGATATTCAAAAATCTGAACCTTGGAATGATTGTTGCTGTGATTGGAATCGTTCATTTAAGTGTTATATGATGTGTTGAATGTTGTGAATGTGGGATCAAGGCATAGTATTTTCAGGAAAGAAAATACCGTGTAAGATCGTGTAGGATGTGCATTGATCGGTGATTTCTATAATGAGATATCCTGACTCTCCTGATATAATGGAATCATATAGATGAAGTTATTCAGGCGTTGAGAGTCGATGGAGGTTCATATGTGTGGGTAAGTGGTTTGAAAAATAACCACTTGACCTGTTGTATGGATTCACCCTGTCATACTAGGAGAGTGATGAGATTTAGATTGAGATTATGTTGATGCGCATAGCTATGGGAACTTTACAGCAATGTAGTATGACAGGTGCAGATCTCTGAGTCTAGTCAATGCACGTGTCTTCCGAAAGTAGTGTCAAGTGTCTATGTGTGATGAGTCAGTGGAAGTCTGACGTGAGAAATGAGAAACATTGAAATTGATAGACACTTGATGGAATTATGTGAATTGAACGACTCTTGAGGAAATTGTGAAATATGTGATTACTTGATGGTCATGTGAAGGGAATGAAAAAGTTGATGGTTTTTACGTGGGTGTCTTAAATTTGTTTTATCTTGATTTTAAAGTTTCATATCTAAATTCTCTTTAAAATATCTAGCTTACCCTACGTTTTTGTTTTGTGGATGTTTTCTTAAACCTGTGATGATCGTGTATAATTTACGCGGGAGCAGATGATGTTGCAGGAAGTAGAGCTCCTCAGTGAGTGGTCGCCGAAAGGAGATCGCCTGTTTTCTGTTTCTGTTAGGAGATCGCCTGTTTTTCTCTTTTGCTGTATTTTGTTTAAGTTTGGAAACTGACTGGATATGTATTAAACTCCCTGTGAGGAGAAATTTCATTACATATATATATATATATATGTTCACTTCGATATTATTGTTTTACCTTTATTTCATTATATAAATATGAAAAGGATTTGGTGGGATGTTACACAAGTCATAGTCGAATCGTGGTATTGGGGCTGTTACGCTCTTTAGTAGAAAAAGTTTCACTCTAACTATGAACTATAGTTTTTGGTTTAGTGGTAAATGCTCAATCCAACAATTGGTATCAGAGTATGATTATTAATGGGGCAATTATTGAGGGGAAAGTTGTTGCAAGTGAAATTAATTTTTTTTCTTAGCATGGCAGTTATTGAAAGGAGATTGTTACATGTGACATCAATTTTCTCGTGGCATAGGTTAGGTGGGCAAGTTACAGTCAAATCTTGACGTATAGGCTTCTAGGTTCAAAAGTAGAAAGAGTCACATTTTGATTATCAACTATAACTTTTGACCTAATGATAAACGCTAAATTCAACATATTGTATCTCTAATCTATTAACAATACCATAATCAACATACAAACTTTGGTGAATGGTATGAGGTGTTAGAATATTTCTTGAGAAACATTCTTTGGTAAAATTTGTAGCTATTAGACAAATTTTCATCTTGATGACGTGTCTTATGTTTAACATTTTAATTACTTGTCTTGCATATCTTGAACTTGAAAAGTATTTTTCGCTTTGTATAAATTTAGATAAAGACTCATACGGTCTTGGAATTGTATCTAAAGCAATTAAGATATATGTTTGATCGAAGCCATCTTGCGTCTAGAACTATCATAACTTGTATCTTATCTTTTTTGTGCTTAGACATATGTTAGGATGTTGACTTAGGCTACTATGGTCTTGTGTTAAATAAGCTTTGTCTAATACATGTTTCACACTAGGTGGTTGTTAACTATTTTGTTAGTTATTATCAAAACATGTGTGTCTTGGATTTGATTTCTAGAAAAAGTTTAACCTTAACAAAGTCATATTTCAAACAAGTTGATCCCAACATATGCACTTTGGTCACCTATAAATTTATTATTAAGTATTTAATCTCTATTAAACTATTAGAAAAATTGTTCATAAATAAAATCTCGGATAACTCAGTAACACTCTAATATTTTAAACCAAGTTCTAATCACTTTGAAACTCTGACGAGTTGTGAATTTGTTGTCTTAGTGTTGAAAACACTTCTTTTTATCAAACTTTGTTAGTTTGTGAAAGTTTGAAGTTATTGAATAAAAAAATAATACTTGAGATCTTAAACTTGATATTCAATGTCATTCTAAAATCAAAGTTAATAAGTTTTCTCTAAAAATTTGTACTATAGAACACAACCTAGGTTGATTATTAAAGGACACATATTCAATCTCTAATATTCTTCCCGTACAAATTAATTTGGCAGGAGGGAGTGGTTATAATGAAAATGAATTTAAAACATAAAATAAAGATAACAAACACAAAACAAGAATATGAAAGGTTAATTCAAAAATTTAAGATCCATACAAATCCTCTTATTAGAGATCTCTAAAATTCAAATATAAGTTTAAACAATTAACTGATTCAATTAATCTATTCGATGGAATAAATGTCTTTAAACAAAAAATAATCATTTTATCTAATTCATATCTAATTATTAAATCAAAATTTAATCGATTCTTAATTTGATTTAAAATCTGCAATTGAAGTTACAATCATAAAATGCAAATCTGCAATTAAAGAAAAGATGAACAAGCTACAAGTATTAAATAAATAAAAAATTGAAATAAATAAAATATTCATATCTTATCTAGCATACTATTCAACCCTTGTCTATTTTTCCGTCTTAACTTAATTAAACTAATTAACAATTTTTAACATTAAAATAACTATAATAAATAATAAAAAAATAAAGAAATTGTCAATAAATATCAAGAATTTAAAACTAACAAATATTTTATTAAAAATTAAATGAAAAAAAAATCATATTTAGTTAACTAAACATTTTTAAACCTCTAATAAGTGATTTTTCACTTTAGAAGACATGCATCCAAGAAACCAGAAAAAAGAAAGTAAATAATAATGAGATATATGATGTACTAATAATGACTTAATATAGGAAAAAAATATTAAAAATATTGTATAAATATATTATCTTCTTTGCATTTAATTGGATGCAAAAATGTTAATTGAGTGGGATAGAGCAGAATCTTTTGGTTTTCCTTTTCATGTGCCAAATTTTGGCAAGAACTTTCCCTTGCCAATGCAATTCAGACTAGAAACAAGGAATCTACACATTATTATTCCTACCTTGCTATTTGTAAATCATCAAATTATTAAGAATAACACAAACGACATAAACAATTTTTTGCCTTTAAATACATTTAGTCATCAAATTAACAAACCAAACACTCTTTATAATGAGTGTGGTAACTTGATTTGTTCCTTAAAAATATTTTTTTTTTGACCCATTCCCGTGTTTGAAAAAAAAAAAAACTAAAGTTGTAAAAAAGATATCTTTTAAAAACATAAATGCAAAATTCTTTGATTTTTTTTTAATCCATATTCCTCTATTTTTAAGTATACAATTAGTCCCCCAAAACTGAATACTATTAATTTATTTCTTTAAACATTTTAATAACCTATAATAACATTAGGAAACATTAGAAAAAAATTGAATGAACACACAGACACACAAGCTTTAAATGCAATTTCAGTTAATCATATATTAATATAATTGTTTTTCGGCACTAATTGAAAAAAAAAAAACATATAGTTACAAGAGTTTCATCTTGATTTCAACATCAACGTTTAATGAAATCTAGCAACTTTTATTTAACATACTTACAAGATTACATAGTCATTTTTTTTCTAAGATGGTAAAACGTAGTCACAGTAATTCCTAAAATCATAAAAATGTGAAATAAATTCTTGAAATTAAAATTTGTTATTTTTAAAGACTTAATATTTTTTTTTTTTTACTTTCTAAGACAGAAACATACCCTTTAAAGAATAATGTTTTATCATATTTGAGAAACGTTCCTCCCAGAAACGTTGAAGACGAAAGATCATACAAGTGGGTCATCACGTAGGCCCAACAAAGTTAACCCAAAGCCCAACTCGTTGTTCCCTTCTATATATTCATAACACAAACACTATAACTACAACTTTTCCAACAAACGAAGCACAAAAACAGTCACTTCAACTTTTCCAACAAACAAAACACAAACACGGTTCATTCCTTCAAACAGTTCTTCACTTCTTCTCTCACTAAGTAAGCAAAACAAAAAAAAGTCTGTAGAACCTTGAAAAAAATGCAGCCTTACCAGAACCTTCCCGCACTGGATTCCGACCCGCAGCTGCCCCAAATCAAAATCCACCATCCCTCTTCACCCCGCCACCCCTCCCCCGCGGGGGCCACCCCCACGCCCACCGCCGGCGCGCGCCGCAAAATCGGCGTGGCCGTGGACCTCTCCGACGAGAGCGCCTACGCGGTGCGCTGGGCCGTACATCACTACATCCGTCCCGGTGACGCCGTGATCCTGCTCCACGTCAGCCCTACTAATGTCCTCTTCGGCGCCGACTGGGGCTCTATCGACCTCTCCATAAACACTGACCCCAATTCCGATGAGGAGGCCGTTAACGCTGTGAACAACAACGACCACACCAGCAAGCGCAAGCTCGAGGACGACTTCGACGCGTTCACGGCGTCGAAGGCCGCGGATCTCGCGAAACCGTTAAGGGAAGCGCAGATTCCGTTCAAGATCCACATCGTGAAGGATCACGACATGAAGGAGAGACTGTGTTTGGAGGTGGAGAGGCTCGGGCTGAGCGCGGTCATCATGGGGAGCCGCGGGTTTGGTGCTGTGAGGCGCGGGAGCGATGGGAAGCTTGGGAGTGTGAGTGATTACTGTGTGCATCACTGTGTTTGTCCTGTGGTTGTTGTGCGTTATCCTGATGATCTTGCTGCGACGGCTGAGGCCGTTGTGGCGGTGAAGGAGGGGGATGAGAGCGAGGCGGTGGTCCAGCCCCACAAGAAAGGTTAGGGACTTTCAGCTTCTTCATTGGTTGAGCTTGTCTTCACGGTTTTACACTGCCTTTTGTCTTTTGAATACATTAGTTAACTACTGTGGTTCGGTTGAAGTTTGTTGGAAATTTTAAGATATGTTGGCAAACATAGTCTCTTGATTACAGAAATTTATTATAACTTACCAATTTTGGCAAGTCCCTGCACCTCATGTTTAACTAGTCTTTCTCCTTATTGATTCGTAGCTTTTAATAAATATTTGAGGTTTTCAATAATTTTCAACCAATTATGTAGTATGGGCTAGAGAGTGTTCTGCCAACACTCATTTTCTTGATATTGTTGGAAAATGCGGACAAAAGCCATTAATGCGGACACAGTTGCAGTCTTCGGGACCCAATAAAATGAAAAGCCAAACGTTGACCTTTAAACCTTTCTATATTCATGGTGTTCGTGGACTATTAAAACATTGCTTATTGGAATATGGCTTGGTTTTAAAAGAGGTCTGTAACCATGAGTTCTGTTGCAACATCAATATTTTGGATTCTCTTATTGCGTTGCTGCTGCATTTGTCTGCAATGTCAAGGACCGTGTGTTTAGAATTTTGGAATATAGTTAACGTGATTATTGTAATGTTATGGATTGATGTGATAGCTTGGTGATTTTGTTGTTGGTTAGAGTGATGGCAAGTGCATCTTCAGTAGGGTTGTGATAGGGTATCAGGTTTTGGTTTTTGTTGGCCCACTTGAGGTTAGTGGGGATATTGCGGGTTCTATTATCTTGTTGTAAGGAAAAGAAATGGGTTGGGTTTTGGTTGGTGGAGTTTTACATGATAGGTTTAGGGATTGAGGGTGTTTCTGTCTTGAATCATTAAGTGGATTGTTTTAATCATTGTGAGAAGTGAGCTGCTGCCATGCAATGGTTCAAGAATCAGTGTGGACAGGGTTTGAAGATGAGTCTGAATGGTTATAAACTAGTCTAATGGTGTAGATGTTTGTTTCTAAAGGTTATTGTATGGTTTCTTATTTGTTGATGACATGGGATTGCAAATGCATCCAAATTGATTGTGAATTGATTGGACTAGGTATTGTTGAAATTGAATGTTATTTTATTACTTTTTTCTTTTGTATGTGCCTAGCTCTAGGCTTAGGGTATAAGGTGAGATGCCTTGCCTCTTTGTAACCATATATATATATATATATATATATCTTACACACGCACACACATCAATAAAAGGTAAAATAGTGTAAGTTGAATATACTATATTTTCTCCATCTTATCTATCCAAGTTGGTATCAGGAGCCCCGGTCACCTCTGTTCACTATCCTCGATAGTTGTCGCTGTTGTCCAGCAATTGTCGTTGCCATTCCCCATCGATATTTGTTGCCGTCTTTCTTTCGGCAAAGTTATGATTGGGTGCACTGTAAGGAGCATGACCTAGGGGTGGCAATATGGGTCAGCCTGGCCTATTTTGGCCCGACTATGCACTAGCCCGCCAAAAGTGGGTTGTGCCGGGCTGACCCACCAAGGTTATATTGTCAGAAATTAGTAACCCGCTCCATCATAGTCTGGGTTGGCGGGTTGACCCACCAATTTCAATTTTTTTCTTTCTTTTGTAATTTTTTTGTTTTGGATCTATGTACTTGGTTGTAGTTATTTATATCACTTTTTGGACAATAAAAATATAAGAATGAACAATAAAATTGAATCGAACTTTAATATTCTAATGAAAGAATGTTTAATGCATTACAAAAAATAAATATTAACAATATTTCAATGAAACAAATGATGTGCAAATAAATTAATGTAAATAAAATTTTATATAAAATATTAATCACCCACAATTTTAATTCCAAAAGCATGATATTCCTCTTTAAAAGTGCCAAAAATAAAGAAGGGCAGGTTGGTGGACTAGTTCGGTTGCCTGTGGCCCGTCGGGTTAGGTGGGCTGAGCCTATACAGGCTAGAGGGTTCAAAAAGTTGACCAATCTCCTATATATTGCCGACCCCCTGGGCCCGACCTCCTTTTTCATCCCTAGCATGACCCATCTTTGGTGGTTAGTTATTCAAAATCTCTCTGACGCGTTGCCATGCATTGCCAACTACTCATCAGGCGTGTGTCTCCCATGTGTTGTATTCTCCGTGCCAAAATCACATTGCACCGCCGTCGTTTGTCTCGTTTGTCTCGTCGGCACCTTCTGGACATGTTTTTTTCCCTTTTCCTCATGGTTCATTGGTAGAGTAGCTTGCGACTAGGATTTATTCCCTTCAAGGCTAGGGGTTTTTCCTTCTCTCCTTAAATCTGTTTGTGGTGTAGACTTTGGAATGGCTTCTACTTTTTCTACTACTCCTACTATTACCACACCAAAGCTCAATTGGAAAAACTATTTATCTTGGTCTACATCCATTTGGAGAAGGATGTCATTGCTGTTTTGGATAAAGAAAAACTTCAGTGGCAGAAACTGGACTTCTAGTTATTTGTTGTGTTACGGAAATTAGTCGAAGAGGATGTCTTAGAAATTTTGACATTGTTTAAGACATGTTCTTCCTTTCAAAAAAAGGTTCAAATACTTTTGCTAATAACATTCAACATATCTTTGATGCAACTCAAAGAGTAGCCTTTCTAACACAAACCAATCATGATATGATCTCACATGTAGCAGAGGCCTGGCATAGTAGAATAATTGAAGAGATTTTTGGTGTTGGATTCATTGGAGGACAACAACAAAAAACTTGATAAGCTAAACATGGTCCTAATTCTAAGAAGCCTACACTCGAGTTTTAATCATGTATGTTACCAAATTTTAGTTGTTGATCAGGTTCCTTCTATGTGTAGATTAGTCGCTACATTTCTTTGAGTGCCTAACTTGTTAAAGATGAAAATTAATATGGTCTTTAAAGGGTCAATATAATTATGTTTTTTTTCTTTTGTAACTTTTATTATGTTTCTAATTAAGTGGTTGAATGATCACATGGAAACATAAAATAATACAACAAGGTGAATCATTAAGGTTCTCATGGTGGGAAATAATGATGCATATAATAGTTAATTAGTAGTGGGAGTTAATTATTAGTGGGCATGAAGGGTTGCTTAGTGAGGATTAATATGGAATTTAGAGTGTCTTTCATAATTTGGCCTATAAAATTATGTACTTGAAAAGCAACCAGGGAGATATGAATTCTAAAAGAAAATTGAGTTTTCTTTGCCTTCTGTGGTCTCTATTAATGTTTGTTTATGTAGTGTGTTGGGAATTTGGAAAATATCATACTGCTAAGTTACCATTCATAGCACATGCTTGATAAACATGTTAGCTTGTTCTGGATTTGGAGTAAATGCAAGCTGGTGTGGATTTTTAAAGAAAGATGATTAAAATAAACCGGCTTTTACTCATTTTTCTAAGGAAAGTATGTAAGCCACAATGCTCAATTTAATTTATCATTTGTTGTTTATGGTTTTCCACTTCCCTTTTTTGTCTCAGATGTAACACTCTCAATACAGCATTTGATGAGCTTTGCCAGATTTGAAATAGACGGCTGTGTTTTTCTTGTTTTATCTGCACTTCTTGTTGGTTTGTCATGCATATGCCATAAATCAACTCAGGATGAAAACTAGATAGTTTCTGATAATATGAAGATTTAATGTATTCTAGGGTTGAATTTTGAGTTTCTGTTAATATGAATATTTAATGTATTTGTGGGGTTGAATGTTGATTCGATAAATTTATTTTGATTAAAAAATCATTTTAAGTATGCTTTGGTTACTTTGAAGTCTTCTAACATATCAATGTTGTATGTTCCACTTATTTAAAATAGTCATATCTGCACTTGATTTCACTATGTTTGATTGTTGATATTTGGTTGTCTTCTTCATTGATGTGCAATTCATTTATGCTGTTTGTGAAGTTGAAAATTAATTTCATATTTGTTGGTTGGTTTGGACAGAGGATTAGTTGGAGCCAACTCATCACTTCATCCCTGTCTCTGAAGGTATGCGCTTAGCTCCTTTTTGTCCCTACTTTGTGCATTTGGATGTAAAAGAATTTTGTTTGATATTTTTTTCATTGGATGGGGTCAAGTCAAGCGCATTATTCTTTCCTTTGTTCTTTTTGTTTGGCCCAAAGTACTTGTTTGACTATAGTTAACAACTTTTGATGCTGTTTTTTGTTTAAGCTTTCTTATGTAGTAATATCTTCATAAATCTCATGCATCTTCATTCCGCCCTTGTGATAGTTTTTTTCACTGGATTACAGAATGTTTCTGATCCGAAGGGATAGGTGGAAATGGTTGTAGAGTGCTCTCTTTCTCTTCCTGTCAGGTTGTACCTAGAGCATTTCCTGTGGAAAGATTATGGATGATTTTGTATGGCTTGATATGATCTCGGTTCCTTTAGGCTTTGGAAGAATGTTTTTTTGTTCCGAAGTGGTATATACTTTCATGTAGATGTACAAGTTTGCATGTGACTGTTTTTGGGGTTATTTTTCCATTCTGTATGTTGTGGGAAATCGGATTATCATTATGACCACTTGTTTAGATAATGTTATAGAGCTATGTTGATTGAACCATGAATGGCACTTTTGTTTTGGGCATGACAACAGGTTTACCCCTTAGACACATGAACTGAGGTAAAATAATGTTAACGATGATAATTCACTGAATGGTGTTATTCAATCCTTGAAATAAATTAACGAAATAAATTAGAATTGGTGAGAGTTTAGGTATGTTGATCAATCAACCATTAGTTATTGCTATTATAAAATACACTTGATTTCAAAATTGAAAATCAAACAGTCTTGTGAGTTGACATTTAATTGAATTTCTTAGTTAGAAAAGTGCTAAATTCTAGAAGTCTTAGTATTATTAATTTACTGAAATTGTAAATACTGTAATTATTTTTCCATTTTCTAGTGAGATAAAACATTTAATTTGATTTAAATTTGATAAAGAAATGAAATTTTGTTATTGCTGTCTAATGAAAAACCATGGAAACTAAATAATATAGCAAGATAACACATTAATTATAGTTAGAGAATATATTGAATGTGAGAATCATCAATTATATGTTTAATCTGAACTGATTAAGATAAACGCGAAGATGAACGAATAAACAGCTGGTAAGTATACATTTATGTTTCTTGAGCATATTCTGAAAATCGCCTTCAATATCTCGTTTACATTCGGATTGAAGATCCAATAGAAGAAGAGACTTGAGAATAAAGGGAACCATTATTCCCCCACTACGGTTTTTTCTTTCTGCATACTCCTAATTTCGGATTATTCATTTCAAAAATATTCTGGAATAAGTTTTCTCCAATTTTTAGAACATGATATTGAGAACAAGGATATAGGATTTTTAGAACAAACTTTCTGAAACATGAATTGAATTTTGGAATGAAATTTATGAAATAGTATTTTTTGAACAAATTTTGGAAAATACATGAATGAATTTTCTAGAACAAGCATTCAATTTGGAGCTTATCTCTTATTCTTTTTCCTCTCAAAGACTGCAGCAGTAATGGAGAATGGAGGTATAATTGGCGGTGCAGCTACGGAGGAAGCAGCAGTGGTGATGGCTGCCGATGGTTGCAGTAGTTTTCTTTTCCCTCTTAATATAAGGTTCAATTAGTAATTATGGGGTTGCAGGAAGTAAAAACCTCCATTACTTGTTTAAATTAAATTAAATTTATTTTGGACCACGTGGTCTGTTTAGTCATGGAAGCATTATTATTCCACTAAATTTTAAATTTTAGACATTAGGGCACTTTGGGGGGGTGAAGTTAAACTAATTAGTTGTCTATTCTAATTTCTAACAATTCTTATGCAACACTTTTTGGTGGTCTTTGTTAATGGGTGTATCAATATGAGCAAAGGGCTTTGTTTCAAGTATCTAAAAAGGGCGGGTTTTAATAGGATAATTTTTTTTTTCAAAGTTTAACATTAAAAAAAATTTGCAAAATCCTTTTTTCACATAATTAAAACAATCTTCAATAGAGAGTCTATTTGAATAATTTTTTTATAAGTACCTAGAGAATAAAAAAAAATAAAAAAGTGAAAGTTTTTCCATAAAAATAGGTGAGGGTAGGAAGATAAGATTAAGGGAGTACACATGTCATGGTCCATAAAATAAAATACAGGATATGATGACTTTAACATTATGTTTAGTTCAACCGATCTATTGTTGTCGATGACGGAAAGCGAAAATAAGTTACGTTATAGATCTATTAATTTGATGAAAAATGAGAGTGGGTTTTTGAATTCATATTGTTCACATTTTCAATGAATTGCAAAGAAAGGCTAGAAAGTCACCTTAGTATCTAATGATGCTCAGACACTCCTCTTAAATGACGTGTTCGTGTCGGATACACGTGTCGGACACGACACTTGTAAGACATTCGTAGGACACATATCAGTGAAGTGTCCAATTTAAAAAATATTTATTGGATTTCTGAAAATTCTAATATGGTTCTAACACAATTTTAAAAAAGAGAAATACAATAATTTTTTAAAAGTTCAAATTTATTGTATAAATTTTTATTATGAGTATAAAAATAAATCCTTTTGAACTAGCTATGAAAAACATCTTTCTGTTTCAAAAAAAATCTAAAACATACTTGTGCACATAAATCTTTATTGTCAATTTATATAATTCATAATTATATAAATATATAGATCGTGTCCCCGTGTCCTACATTTTAGAGATTATACATATCTCCGTGTTTGTGTCGTATCCTTATCCGTGTTCGTGTCTGTGGTACATAGTATCTAACAAAATATAATTATATGATTTTTATCTACTAGTGGAAACATAGACACGAAGTGGAAACATAGACACTGTCATGTCTATGTATTCACATTTTTTATTTCTCTTTTTTAGGTATTTTTTTTATTCTTCAAAAATTAATTTCTTTTATATTTTTTTTGATTTTTTTTATTCTTTAAAAATAATTTCAAAACGTTAAAATGAGAAGTTAAAAGAGGATACGTGAGGTTAATGAAGAAATGAGAAAGGTAGTTAAAAAAATGTTAGATGTAGAAAAGAGAAAGAATGAATCTTCAAAATTTAACATTAAAAAACGCTTATACTAAATATTTTTAAATTTTTAAATTAAAAAGTGCTTTATTAACTTCTAAAATTATAAAATGTCCAAATAACCTAAATAAATTAATAAAACAAAATATTAAGCAAAGATAAAATAGGAAAACAATTTAGAGCAGTTAAAATGAAGAATCTCCTTTATATATAAGTATAGATACATAGTAATGAATTTTAATAAAAAAGATCAACTTATAATCTAAATATAAAAAAGTATTAATATTAATATTCTTATATAAATAAAATATATATACTTAATATAATATAAATGAAATAGTCATAAATAATATTAAAATTATCTAAATACATAAATTTAAATAACAAATATATTATTAATAATATTAATTAATAAAACGAATAATAAAATAAAATCTTAATATGACAAAAAAATATTTAATTTAATTTATTTATTTTTATTTTACATTATTTTATTTTTTATTTTTTATTTTAATTTTATATTATTTTAATTAACTAAAATCTACACAAAAATAATTTATATTTTAATTTTTCATTTTTAATATACAAGAATAAATTTGTAATCTTACATTTTATACCACTAAAAAAATAGTTAAAATATTCTAACAACCATTACATTCCTCACATACTTTAATAAATCTTTTTCAAACATTCAGTCTAACATACCCCAATCCAAACTTCTCAAACCCTCACATTTCTATTCCCTCAAATTTTCAAACTTCCACTCCTCAATTCAAATAAGCATAAGTCTTTGACTTTGACTTGTTTTCAATTTATTATATTTTTGGTCCACCTCTCGTTTTCGGAGTGTACTTTTTGGAATGCGTATTTCTCTTTTCGGAAAATTCATTCCTAAATGAGTGTGGTAGGTGATCCCGAAAATTAATAAATATTTAGTTTTGCATAAGACCATATTGAAATATACTGTAGTTTTGCAAAAATAATTATTTTTATTTGAATTTTTTTTTAGTTTATTTGCATTAGTGCAAAATCAAAAGTGTATAATAAATGTACACCAATTCGATTCGATTTAATTATTAATAAATGTACACACAGTAAATAAGTGTATATATATAACCACTTAAATTTTAAATTCAAACCCTAAATGCTATGTAATGGATCACATTTAGGCTAAACCTTTCCAATCACAAATATTTTTTATTAATTCATTTCTTTCACTAGTAATTTTTTATTTTTACAGACGAATTAAATGAAATTTAGTTTGATTCTTCGGTCTTTCATCAAAGTTCCTAATTTCCCAATAATTGACTCAGCAAATTACTATTTGCCCAACAAATTTAAAATGCACCATGAGAATTAGAATCCACCAACGAATTTAAGGCAGGTTCTCAAATTAAAAATATTTACTAATGGAGTTTATTTGGTATCCAAGGTTCAATAATTTAGAAAAGAGAGTGAGAGGTTATCTGAAACTACGTCTGTATGCATTATCTCCTCCTTTCTCTTCATCATCTTCTTCTTAAGCATGCCACTCGTTTTAAATATTGGAGATTCCACGTTTTAAATGATTTAACCTCCAAGGTTCGAATCCCTCAAAAGGAGGTATAAATACTTTTGCATTTATGTTTTAAATGTTTTAGTCCCTAGGTTTGAATATCTAAGGTGGGGTATAAATATGATGTTTTAATGTTTTAAAACCTTAGGGTTTGAATCTCATGGTATAAAAATTGGGATTCATAGCCAGAAAGAAGACACATCTCTTAAATATTTGAGTTTAACACAATTCCATAAGAATAGTAAAAAGTAAAAGAAACTATTAAGTAATAAAACGTTTAACACAATTCCATAAGAATAGATGGAGAACCATCCAGTCACCACATATTGGGCTAAGAAGTCTCAAGAAGATGGAACCTTATTAGATTCTTAGCATTGTAAAAAGTATATAGAGTAGTGGGGGTTTTATTTGGGCTCGTTTTTTAGTTAATTTTCATGTTCATATATTGGCCTAGTAGAGTATGGTGTGAATAGGACAATAGAGTCTACCTAGGGTTACAATTGCACCTCCTTAGGCCCAATGCAACCCTAGGTTGTCTAGGATTCCTAAATAAGCGTCTAGGGCAAAAAGGAGACCTGGAGTGGCTAGGTGGAAGCATGGAATGTCCAAGCATGGCATGAGAAACGTCATGAGTCCACCTAAGCATAGGCAAGGAATACATCAAGGTCCACGTATCATCTCCTTAATGGAGAGCATTTTCCTCCAATGAAGAAAGGTCACTTGTCAACCTATAATTTTGAGAGGATTTACTCCAATGAAAGCAAGCCATTTGTCGCCATGGAAGTGAGAGTTTTTAGGGTTAAAATTTGAACATTGGCTGCCCTTAGCATTATAAATAAGTGTTCTAGGCCTCTTGTAAATTCAACTTGATTTGAGTAAAGAAATTATATCAAAATGTAGTTTCAAATTCTCTCAAGTTCAACCTATGTTACCACTCTTTTTGTGGTGTTTCACCTAGAACTCCTCTAGAAGTTGGTCTCACCTCTTCCAGTCCTCAATCCTCAAAGTTCATTTCAATCATCCTCACACAAATTCAGACTTCATTCTTATTCCAAATTGACTCCAACAATCCGCAACTCATTGGAAAACATAAAAGCATGCAAGCTACAAAGTAGAATTGCATCAATTGGTATCAAGAGCAAGGTGTTTGGTCAAAGCTAAGTAGTTTCATCTTTTCTTAGTATTTTCATCTATTTTGTGTCTTTCCATACATTGTTGATAGTCTTAAACATGTTTTATAATTTTTTTACCGATTAGTTTGTTGTTTAATTCACTTTAATCGGTTCAAAATTTTTGTTCTTACTTGAATTGTACAAATCATGTACCTAGGACTTCTAATTGTGTTTATTGTATGAGTTTTTCGTTATGCTTGATTTCATTTTAATGAGTGCATTCAGGTTATGTTTGAGTAATTTTGATTTTAAGATTCATTTCAAGTTGTTTAGACTCATGTTTAGCCATATTATCTCATTAAATCATCAAGTATTCCTTTGAATTATTTTTTTGAATTTGAGTTTCAATGCAATTGTGTTTTTTGAAAAGTATGGCTTGTGAGTGCTTTTAATTTTCTAAATTTGAGTTCATATACTTAGTATTAGATCATTAGTAAGTTTCTTAGAGTTAGGTTCCATTGTGTCTTGTTGTTTTGTTCCAATTATTTCAATTCTTTAGGTTTCTTTCGTTGTAATTTTATTCAATCTATTCTTCGTTGGAATTTCGCTAAATCTATTCATTGAATTCAAAAATTTATTATGAATAGAATAAGGTGATTTTTTTTGTGTGGATTTGGATTTTAAAAGTTTGACATGTTGTTGATGTTGTGTTAAAAAGACGCATCCTAATTCAAAATAGAAAAAAAAAAAGTAATAAATCAGAAAAGCTAGGATGGTAGTTCTAAAAAAAAAAAAATTGAGAGCTACACATTTGCTTTCGGTTTGAGAATTATTTCTATGTCATCCAGTGGAATTTTGATGTAATGTTTTACAGCCAATTCATATTTTTGTATTAAAATTTTGAGATAAAAATTTCATGTCTGAATTCTTAATAATTGTTTTTTCATAATCGAAGAAGTGACACAGCTAGTAGTACTTTATAATTTTTGTGTGTTTTGTACTCTATTCTAGAACCTTTCCTTGGAATTATTTTGTGTGCCTACTATTTTTTCAATGTTTTAATTTTTGTTTGTTAATTTCATTTCCGAATCTTTGAGTTTAACTTTTCAAATTAGTTTTTGCTGTTTTTGCTTATTGACCTTTTGAAATGAATCTTATGCAGTTGAGATTGATTCTCTCATTGGTGTAACAAGGTCAAGACCATTTTTGAGATGATTCCATGGAGAGGACAGTCAAGTGAAACTGCAAAAGTTTGAGTCGGAGAAAATTGACATAAAGAAAAGCCAAAAACAAGCACAAAATTAGCAAATTGAGTTACATAGATAATAAATTTCTTTGTAATTTCTTACTTTGTTTTTCTTAATTGTTTGGGAAAATTCCTCAAAAGAAATCCCATTAAAACATTGTAATAATAGATGTGCACTTATTATAGAAGTGTGTCAAGTGCCTCTTAGTGTTATTTGCACTTTCACTTAGGAAACTCAACTAGTTTCTTTTGCTTTATCTTTGATATCCTTTGCAACTTTATTCTTTTATTTCTTTGTTATTTCTTTATAAGTCTCTATGACACTTAGAAATTCTCTTATTTTTTCAAATATTTAGTAAATCTTTCTTTCTGATAGATTCTTGCACACACAATTAGGAAAATTTGTTTTGAAGTTTCTTTTGAGAAAAAATTGTGAGAGCTATTTGAGGAATCTCTGTCTAGGAAAAACTTGGTTATTAAACGATACTAGTGACTCACCTCTCTTTCCTCAAAGTGAACTTGGAGAAACTTTGACTTTTGACCTTGTGAGAAACTTCCAAAAAAAATCAAAAACCTATTTGTGAAATTTTTTATCTCACATTTCTTGAATCAAAATCTTTATGAAATTTTTTTATTTCTTTTTCAAAAATGAGTGATCGTTCTCATTCTTCTAGTTTTCAGGGTAGTAATGGAGATCCCAGAGAGAAACATTATTTGAGAGATGAGGTGAGAATGTAGAGAAAAAATATGGATAGAAAAGATAAAGAGATAACAAAAATAAGGGACATGTTTGCTTAGTTAATGAGAAATCAGGACAAGGGCAATAGTAAATGAGATGAGGAGTTCAGTCGTAGGAGAAATTACAATCATGACAAACATTCCCAAAGTGAGGTGGTATATAGTAGTCACTACAATGATGATTACTATCAACCACCCCCAAGACACCATCAGAAGCCCATGAATAACATTTTCCTTAAAGAACCCAAGGTAGAACTTCCCATTTCCATGGTTGAGAGAATGTAGAAGAATTATTAGATTGGAAGATGAAGGTTGAGAAAATTTTTTAATGTCACCAGATTGATCATGAGAGAAGAGTCTCCCTGGCTACACTTAGCTTTCATGGACAAGCTATAATGGAGTTTCCAAGCAATTTGTGGAATGAGGCTTGGATGAAGGCAATGAAAGTCTTAAATGAAAGGAATGCATCGTGGAGTTTGGAGTAGTGTGTTGAACACATGGTAGAACAAGAAGAGGTTGAGCCAACTTCTTGAAGTTCCTAAGGGTAATTCACTAGGAAAGCTAGCAAGGAGAAGAGTGAGACACAAGAGCAAGTGAAATATGAATTTAGCAAAGTTCCATTCCTCTCAATCAAATATGAATTTACAATGGGAGAATGTCCTATTATAGGCATGGAAGGGCTAGGTAGCTTGTCATGCAAAAAACCCTAGCTTGCTTCTCAAGTTGGGGTTTCTAGAAGTTAGTCATGTCTTCTCTCTTCTAGGTTTAGAGTTTTTATTCTATTCTATGCATGGCTCAGAATACAAAACCTGAAATTGCAAATCTGACTCTATTATTACCATTTCTACAAGGCTAAGAGAAAGAATGTCTTCAATTATGCTATATTTTCTTCTCTTCTCTTAGCCTAAGCTGTGGTGGTTGGATCTGTTAGTGATCTAACTCCTTTCTCTGCAGGTGTTGCAAATTCGTGGACGAATTTTCTCCCACCTAGAGAGCATGATGAGAACCTAAGAGATAGTGCACCCACTGACCAAGCCCAACCTCCCAGATGGATGACTAGGAGCATGACCCAGGATTCAGGGCTGGGTCAGGACCCACCACTAGCTGGTGCTTCATGTTGAACCAAGTGATGTTCAATGTTTTGAAGAATTCAAATCCTTTGAAGGATGTTGAAGCCTCTGCTTTGCTTGATGCTGCTGTGCTGGTTTAAAGCTTTGTTCTGGGGTAGTTTAATGTTGTAATCCACCCTTAGATTAAATCTCAAAGAGATTAACATCTCAATCTTTAACAAAGCAAAATGTTTTTTAAGCTAAGTTGAAACAACCGATTGTTTTGTCGAAACAACCGATTGTTTACACTTAGGTGTTTTGAGAAAGTTTGAAAACTGTTTTTGAATGGTGAAATCTGTTAAGTAACAAAACAACCGATTGATTCGAAGAAACAATCGATTGTTTGTTTTGGAATCATAACAAAAAATCTGTTTTTCTTTGACTGAGCTTTTAAATGCTTTAACTGAATACGCTCCAGTCATTAAATGCTTTGATCAATCTTTTTAAAGCAATTAAGGGTTTGTTAAGATTTGATAACAAACTATATCTTTGTATAAATTCAGAAAAACTATTTTTAAGAATTAAGAATCTTTTGACAAAGTTTTTCTAAGAGAGTTTTTCAAAGTGTTGAGATTGCTTAAGAGTTTTGTGATTGATCAAGGGGTTGGAATAAGATTCTACTTGTATTGATTTCAGATATTCATTTGTAACAAGTGTAATCTTTGTAAACTACTGAAACAATTTGTTGTGTGTTTTTGCTGAGATTGGCTGTGTGTTCTTGAGGTGTTCAAGATCAACAATCTTAGTGTTGGCCAAGGAAAGTGTGTTTCTTGAGGTTTTCAAGGTCATTCTCTTGGTTGTTGTGTAAGTGATCAAGGTGTGACTGCTTAGTGGATTTCCTCAGGGTTTCTGAGAAGACTGGATGTAGCTTTGGATTGGAGTGAACCAGTATAAACAACTGTGTACAATCTTTCTATCCATAACTCTTTAAATTCAGTTTGTTTGTTATTTGCTGGTATAAACAACCGATTGTTTCGAAGAAACAACTGATTGTTTTTCTAGTATTACAGTTTTGCTTGTTGTTTTGGCTAACTGAATTGCTGAATCAATTGGTTTCTGAAATAAATTCATTCTAGCTGGGAAAAGTTTGCGAAAACCCCTTTAAACAATTCACCCCCCCTCTAGTTTAAAGCCATCTTTTCTAACAATTGGCATCAAGAGATTGGTTCTTGAAAGTCATTCAAGTTGATCCTAAAATCTTTTTAAAATGGCTGATAGACTACTATTTGGGGAAGGTGCCTCAATAAACAGACCACCCTTGTTTTATGGTTTGAATTACTAGTTTTGGAAAGTTAGAATGAAAATATTTATGGAATCTCTTGACAAAGGAATTTGGGATGCAATTGAAAATGGTCCTTTTATCCCAAAGTTTGAAAAAGATGGTTCTGTCATTGAGAAGCCATGGTCTCAATGGACTGATGCAGAAAGCAAAAGGGCCAAATTCGATTGCATTGCCAAAAATATTATAACCTCTGCTTTAAATTCTGATGAGTTTTTCAGGGTCTCACAATGCAAATCATCAAAAGAAATGTGGGATACTTTGGAAGTCACTCATGAAGGAACAAATGAGGTTAAAAGAGCTAGAAAGCATGCTCTCATCCAAGAGTATGAGATGTTTAGAATGCTTAAAGGTGAAACAATAGCTGAGGTGCAGAAAAGGTTTACACACATCATCAATCACCTTATGAGCCTAGACAAGACGTTTGACAAAGAAGAGCTAAATATCAAGATCTTGAAATGTCTTGATAGAGCATGGCAACCAAAGGTAACTGCTATTTCCGAATCTAAAGATCTAACATCTTTAAGTGTTGCTTCTTTGTTTGGAAAGCTTAGGGAACATGAGCTAGAGATGAATAGACTCAATGTTCAAGAGAGTGAAGATAAGCACACAAGGAGCATAGCCTTGAAAGCATCCAAACATAAGGGAAAGCAAGATTCAAGTGATGATAGTGATGAGGAAAATCTTAGTTTGCTGTCAAGAA
This sequence comes from Phaseolus lunatus, assembly GCA_013389735.1. Lineage (NCBI taxonomy): Eukaryota > Viridiplantae > Streptophyta > Magnoliopsida > Fabales > Fabaceae > Phaseolus > Phaseolus lunatus. The sequence goes on along the minus strand of CM023867.1, from coordinate 39,652,112 downwards.
AATTCAGCAAATTCCTAAAGAAAAACCGCAACAAAGACAACAACAAGGATAGGTATGGAAACAAGAAACCCAATGAATTTAATTCAAATAACTATACTTGTTTTGGTTCTGGTGAGCAAGGTCACATAAAAGCAGATTGTCCCAACAAGAGCAAAGAGAAAAAGACAAGCTACAAGGAGAAGAAAGGCAAGGCAAAAAGAGCCTACATAGCTTGGGATGAAAATGAGGTGTCATCATCAAGTTCTTCATCAAGTGAAGATGAAAAGGCCAACATATGTTTAGTAGCTGAGGATGATGATGGGTCTTGCAGTTCAAGTGAGGTAAGTTCATGTGCTTCCTTAAATGAACAAAATTATAGTGAATTGCTTGAAGCTTTTCAAGAAACACATGATGAAGCTAATAGATTGGTTCTTTCAAACAACCGATTGAAAGATCTTAACAGTGGGCTTGAGAAGAAAGTTAAATCACTTGAAGAGGATCTGAGAAAAGCAAAAAATGATTTTGAAAAATTGGAAAATCATTTCAAAAATGCCTCTTGCAAGTGTGATACTCTCATTTGCACAAATTGTGAAAATCTTGAGAAAAAGGTTCCCTATCTTGTTGAAACTGTGGACAAGCTTTCAAAGGGGAAGTCAAACTTTGAGAATGTCTTGGAATCTCAAAGATGTGTTTTTGGAAAGGCTGGTTTAGGCTTCAATCCACAGAACAAGCAAGATAGGTTTTCAAAATTTTTTTTAAGAAAATCAGAAAAAAAAACCGATTGTTAAGACGAAACAACCGGTTGTTACATGCTTTTACTGCATGAAGAAAGGCCACTCTGTTAGATTCTGTAAAATTAGAAAGTATTATGTTCCTAAAGGTCTTATGAAATCGATTCCTAAGGGATGTGATGTTTCTAACAGCAAAGTAAAGTCAAATGGACCCAAATTTGTAAGGGGACCAAATCTTGCTACTTGAATTAGTTTATGCAGGAAAAATAAAGAGAAAGAGAAGAACTGAGCCATCTGATCAAGCTATTGAAGAAAAAGGCAGTCATTGAAGCTGAATCAATGCTATGCAAAAGATCAAAACAGTGAAAAGAAGTTTTCTTGATCAACAAGCAATTGGATCATTGAAGAAACAACACAAGGATAAGACTTTCCTTTAATTGTTCTCAATCTTTGTTTCAAAGTTCTTTCTTGTGATTAATTTTCTTTTAAATCAATGTCATCTGCTTTAATCTGTTTCTGTTAATGGCTAAATTTTCAAAATCAAGTTTTTAACTACTGCAGAAAAACAACCGATTGTTTCTTCGAAACAACCGATTGTTTTGAGTCTGACAACACTGTGAAGAAATTGATTTAATTGTTTTTTTTTATCCGTTGCAGATCAATTTCAAAAGGGAGAATCCTAATCAAAAGATCTGTGTTGAAAGCTGAACATGCTCAGAAAGAAGTTACTACAATCATAGAGGAATATATTCCAAAATCTTGGAAATTCTAGAGCCTTGATGACTGGTCAAAGATCACATGTGAAGACCATGTGATTTTCAGTTTTTTCTGACATTTTCTGTGCAGAACAGAGTCAAGTCCTCTCTCCCTGAAAATCAGGTACCCATTGAATGAAATTGAATTCAACTTGATTTTCTTATTGCTATAAAATCAGGTGCAGATTTCTTCCACAAGAACAACCAATTGCAACATCTCTTGCAATATCTCTTGCACCATCTCTTGAAAAATCTGGGAAGTGTGCTCTCCTCTGTTTTCATCTCTGCTGTCATGGAATCAACCCCTCCCACCTCCAAAAGAGTCAAAACCAGGGCTGTAAGGCCTGGAGAAAGGTTAGAAGGCTGGTTTTCTGGAGATAATGATCTCATTGAGAAGTATAGGTATGAGACAAGTATCAAGACGATAAACAACCCCAAGGTTGTATGCTTTGATTGGCTGAAAAGTCAAAAGCTTGATAATGTGAGAAGGCTGCTCAAGGATCAATCTCTCAGAAAATTCCTAGAGATGAAGGGAAACATCTATCTAGATTTGGTGAGGGTTTTCTACACTAACTTGAAGTTTAAGGGAAACAATCTAGTTTCTCATGTGAAAGGTGTGGAAATGGAGATAACTCATGAAGTTTGGGCTGCTGTTGCTGGGCTTAAGTTCTCTGGTCTACAAATCAACAAAGGAAACCTTGGTGTGGTGGAGGATTTTAACAAAATCCAGTTCTACAAAAGTTATTTGAAGAATAATCAATATCAAGTTAGCACATGCTCGGTTGGAGGTTTGAAGCTTGATGAGAGGTTGCTTGCTCTCATTATAACTTGGATTCTAACTCCAAGGGGGAGTAACCACTCTATGTTAACTGAAGAAGATCTAGTTTACATCTTCTGCATCACCAAGAAAGTCAAGGTCAATTGGATTCATATAATCAAAGAACACATGCAAAAAGCCATGAGGTTAGGTGATTATCATTATCCCTATGCTGTTTTAATATCTAAGTTTCTACTCTTTTTTGAAGTTAATCTTGAAAATGAAACTTTTGAGTTGGTCAAGTCAACTCAAGAGTTGAACAATGGATCACTCAGCAAGATGGGCTTTACAAAAGTAGGTGGAAAATGGATAAGTAAGGATGGTGATCATGGTGCCTCATCTAGTGGTGCTGCTCATCTTGAACAAGAAGAACCTGCTGATATGGATGTTCAACATGAAGATCCAACTGGAGATTTTCAAGATGCAGGACCTAGTGCTGATGATGGACATCAAGGAGAAAGAATACAAACCATGTCTCCTTTTGAAAGACTCATGGTCAATAGGTTAGATAGCTTTGCGGAAAATCAAAGGAACTGATCTTTGTGTTAGTAATTTCCAGAGGATTGACACCAGGTTTGACAACATGAATGCAAGGTTTATGACTCTGGATGAACAGATTGAAGCTGTCCAGAATCAAATCTTTGATCTTCAGTTTGCTGATGAAGAAGAATGAAGGAAAAACAACCGATTGGTCATCAAAACAATCGATTGTTTTTGGCTGTTCTTTTCTGGTTTTAAAATTGCTTTCCTTCTGCTGTTGCTATTCTATTCTGATGTAATGGAAACAATATCTTGTTTGATCTCTTATCTTTGTCTATTTGTGAAGACAAATAGGGGGAGATATATGTTGTGTTTCAAGTTTGTTGTAAGTTTCTGTTTTTCAAGTTGTTAAAAACAGTTTGGGTGATATGTATTTTGTCTCTAATATTAATTGTTTTAAGCTTTAAACTGTTTATCTGTATGCTAACAGAATATCAGAAGTTCAATGTATTGCTCAAAGTTCTATTGCAGGAATTGCTTCAATTTTAATCAGGTACAACACAAGCATCAGGGATTTGTCTTCATCAAATAGGGGGAGATTGTTGAACCAAGTGATGTTCACTGTTTTGAAGAATTCAAATCCTTTGAAGGATGTTGAAGCCTCTACTTTGCTTGATGCTATTGTGCTAGTTTAAAGCTTTGTTCTGGGGTAGTTTAATGTTGTAATCCACCCTTAGATTAAATCTCAAAGCAATTAGCATCTCAATCTTTAACAAAGCAAAATATTTTTTAAGTTAAGTTGAAACAACCGATTGTTTACACTTAGGTGTTTTGAGAAAGTTTGAAAACTGTTTTTGAATGGTGAAATCTGTTAAGTAACAAAACAACCGATTGATTCGAGGAAACAATCGATTGTTTGTTTTGGAATCATAATTGAAAAAATGTTTTTCTTTGACTGAGCTTTTAAATGCTTTAACTGAATACGCTCCAGTCATTAAATGCTTTGATCAATCTTTTTAAAGCAATTAAGGGTTTGTTAAGATTTGATAACAAACTATATCTTTGTATAAATTCAAAAAAAACTATTTTTAAGAATTAAGAATCTTTTGACAAAGTTTTTCTAAGAGAGTTTTTCAAAGTGTTGAGATTGCTTAAGAGTTTTGTGATTGATCAAGGTGCTGGAATAGGATTCTACTTGTATTGATTTCAGATATTCATCTGTAACAAGTGTAATCTTTGTAAACTGCTGAAACAATTCATTTGTGTGTTTTTGCTAAGATTGGCTATGTGTTCTTGAGGTGTTCAAGATCAACAATCTTAGTGTTGGCCAAGGAAAGTGTGTTTCTTGAGGTTTTCAAGGTCATTCTCTTGGTTGTTGTGTAAGTGATCAAGGTGTGACTGCTTAGTGGATTTCCTCAGGGTTTCTGAGAAGACTGGATGTAGCTTAGGATTGGAGTGAACCAGTATAAACAACTATGTACAATCTTTCTATCCTTAACTCTTTAAATTCAGTTTGTTTGTTATTTGCTGGTATAAACAACCGATTGTTTCGAAGAAACAACTGATTGTTTTTCTAGTATTACAGTTTTGCTTGTTGTTTTGGCTAACTGAATTGCTTAATCAATTGGTTTCTGAAATAAATTCATTCTAGCTGGGAAAAGTTTGCGAAAACCCCTTTAAACAATTCACCCCCCCTCTAGTTTAAAGTCATCTTTTCTAACACTTCAGAGCCCATTATTTCTTAGAGGATCACAAAGGAGTAGAGCCCAAGCCATGGGACCTGAGCATCAACTAGTTTCTTTATTTTTAATTTTAGTAGAGTAGGGTCCATTTAGCATAATAGGGGGTGTAGTTACCATTTTAGCTTGTGCCTAGCCTTTTTGGGAAGGAATGTAGCCCTAGCTTATAGAAACAAGGCTAAGGGGCAACATTGACCTAGGTAAAAGCCCTAGGCCGCCCCCTTCTATGTGCCCATTATGCCCTCCCTCATTTTGTTTTCCAGGGCACCCATTCCTATAAATAGGGTGCCTTGCCTCGTGTTATGACACATTGAAATTTTGAATAAAAAAGAAACTCTGCAGAAATTGTGAGTGAGACCTGTCTTCTCTCTTCATTGGTCTTATCTTGAGAGAGTGAGAACTCTTCAAGTGTCGGTCCTCATCACTTATCTTGGAGAATCTCCACACTCTAAGTGGCATGTTCCACCATTCCATCTCCATAAGTTTTCCTATACTTTATCATTTTCATTCCTTTTCCATTCTGCCATCTATATTGTGTTTATGTTCTTGTTTTTTGCTTCTTTTTCCATTCGGTCTCCTTCATCTTTATTGCTTCCTTTTTATGTCTTTCAATTTTGCAATACATCATCATTATCACCATATTAAGTGTTTTTCCTTTTGCCTCTAGAAGTGAACCTTCACACTTACTTAACCACTTGGTTAAGTTCGTATATAGTGAGAATCTTCTCTAGGTCTCACCCATAATTTCTAAAATCCAAATTCCTAAACAAAGTGTCACCATAAAATGGACAACTCTAAAATCAACTCATATCACTCCAGGAAACCTGCAAGTACAAAATGGACTACTTGATTTAGGGGCTAGTATCAATCTAATACCCCTCTCTCTCATGAAGAAATTCGGAAAAATGACCGTGAAGACCACTAGCATGACTTTGAGAATGGAAAATAAGAGTGTACAAAAGCTATTTGGAATCATTGAAAACATGCTAGTGAAACTTGATAAACTTACATTTTCTACAGACTTTGTGGTCATGGATATAGAAGAATGCGAAGAAGTCCCTTTGATCATAGGGAGAACTTCCCTAAAACCATCAAACATGATAATAGATATGGATAAAGGAAGGTCAAATTACAAATACAAAATGAGGTTTTGATATTACATCTCTTGAACAACCATCGTTAACCACAACCTCAAAAGACTTGCTTCAAGATAACATATAGGGAGAGCCCTACTCTTATACCTCTCTAAAAATGAAAAGGCAACAAGCTAATGGTGTAAAAAAAAAGCGCTTGTTGGGAGGAAACCAAATATTGTTTATATTTTCTATTGTTTATTTGTACTATTTTCTTTTGTGTGAATTTTTTTAGGAAACCTTGGCATTAGAGAAAAATGGCAACAAAGGTCTAGGCTAAGCATTCATGCATTCTTCTGTAAAACAAAGTTATATGTTTTTGAAGAATGCATGATCTGCTCAACCCACCCAAAATCGCTTAGCAAATTCAACGACAAGCCTTGATTCCAATTAGGCCAAAATGCTGAGTGAAGAACAAAAAGCTTAAGCCAATTCTCTTGTGAAATTGGGAAATTTTGTTAAAGAGCAAAATCACTTAGTCAAATCAAATCCGCCTAAGCTAAAAAGTCACTGGAAGCAAGATTGCTCTCTGTATGAAAGTTGCTCAAGCTAATGGCAAAGCGCTCAACAAAAAAATTAAGTTAACATGTATGTTTATAATTCGCTTCAGCTAAGTAAAATATTTCAATTAAGAACATTGGGAATGTGGTTAATCCTTCTCTCTCGTTTGTAGTTTCAAACATATAACATTCCATCTTTATTAACATTGATGCACATATAAAAATCATTCATATTGATTCTTCGCATACAAAATTATTAAGAGAGTTTCCTAAATATTGATGTTTCACATATTTATAAAAACTCCTTATCATTACGAATAGATTTTATAAAGCAATTAACATTTCAAATATGTTAAACATTATCATTAAGATTAGATGGTTAGAAGTACTTTCTAGTCAAATCTAAGGATCAAAGTCATGAATAGTTTCAAGCTTTGAGAATAAAGTGGTGATACTAATCATCAAGTAAGAATTGAATATTATAGATAAATATCACCTCAATACATAAAAGTTTGAATAGATTACTCTCAACCCCAAAGAAAAGAATTAGCCACTTATGGTGGCAATTACAAGCTTGGACAACAAGAAAAGAAGATCCAAAGCATTTCTCCTTGATTGCCTCCTTTAGGGTTTCCTTCCTTTGGTTCCTCCCAATGATGTCTAGAGTTATGTCTCACACCTTTTATTTAACCTAATTGGGTTTGGGCTAAGTGACATATTTATTCATAATATATCATTTTGTTTCATCTCTCTTTAAATTCCTAAAAAATAGCACAAAATTGGAAATAAATCGGTCTTATTCATCTCATAATCCAAAAATATGTAAAAAGGTTAAAATTCATAAATTAGAGGTTGAATTATAACTACTTTATCAATTAAAGTCCATAAGTGCCTATCCTTTTGTATGAAATATTACTAAATTATGGCATTTATCATTTCCATGTATAGCTCACATCTTTCATGCTAAATTCTTTCCACTCTTAGGTTGTCATGTGGACATCCATGCACTTCTTGCCAAGGTAATTTTTGTCCCATATTATATCCTAGGCGTTCTGGGGTTTCATTGGGTTCAAAGAAGCTCAATTGTAGCCCTAACTAGTCACTTCTAACCCTAACTAGACCTATTATACTATTGGCCCAAATACAAGCCCAAAAACCTATGCTACTTGATCCAATATTTAGGCCCAATTTATTTACAAGAAAAGAAATCCTCTTCTAATTATTTACAACTACATCAAGACCTAAAAATATAGATGAGTTTCTCTCTGCCACTCTTCCTGAATTCTTCTGACCAATGATCTAGTTGATGTTTGGATGACTTGAAGGTCTTATTGAATATGTTTTATATTTTCCTTCATTCTATAGTTGTCCTCTTTAGTGGGCCTACAAAAGATAAACAAAAAGCCCAATTAGACCCATATTTGCAAGTGTGTTCATAAACATACTCTAGGTCTTCATCCTTCTTATTTTGTTGTTGTGTGTGGTTGAACGATTTCCATCAAATAGGAGGAGTAAATGTATCAAATTTAATTTCTCTAATTTCTTTGATGACAATGTACAGATGGTAGAACAAAATAGGTACACTCATCAAATCCCTCCTTTAAGAAAGAGGAAGGAAGTTGTATCTTCCTCAGAAAATATGTGGATTAATTCTACATTTTTCAAAGAGGTAGAAAGAGTTGAAAGAAGGATGAGTGAAACAGAGGAATGGGATAGGAGCAAATTCTTGATTAAAAGCAAACACGACAAATATGATCAGCTAGATTCAAGGGCTATCATAATTGAAAGAAGAGTGGAATTACTTCCTGGAGAATATAAAGATTTTAAAGTTGAAGTAATTAGAAGACAATGGGCAAAGTTGATAACACCTTGTCCTTATTTCCATAAAGACACAATTAGATAAATCTATTCAAATGCTTATCGTAACATTAATAATAATAATATTAATAACATTAATAATAATAATTAGAATAATCATAATTAATAATAACTATAATCATAATATGACAGTAAAGTTTATCTGATACAGTAAAGTTTGTTTCATGTAGTAAGTCAAAAAGTTTTTGAATCATTGAGTTCGGAGATAAAATTAATAATATAAAAAATAAAAATAAAATATAAAGGATTGTTTATGAATTTACTTACAAGTTTAAATACAAATTTAAATTGTTAGGTATTATCTAAAACTCACTATTGTTTCCCTTTTTTCTTGTAATGTATAAAATAAATCTTTTCTAAAATTTTATTAACCATTTGGTGTCAACATATCAAAATATCAAGTTTAACTTTAGAGCGATTTCATTCTTTTGACTAGGAAAGATCAATACTCTTTTCCACTAAATACAAGCATAATTTGAGAGCATGTTTCACAATTACACCTCACGAAGAGAGATTCACTAGCCACATAGTTGACACCCATGTCTACGCACGTGAAATCTTCGCTTCTTGTTTGACCAAGTGTCCACGTGAATTCTTCACTGCTAAGGTATATCGAATAAGAACCCTTAAAAAGATTGTTTGATTATAATAATTTTCTGAACATTATCAATTTTTCCTATTCCGACACAAAGGACACTTGCAATTAAAATAATTAAATGTATTGAAAACGGCCAACCTCAAAACTAATGCTTTTATTTTTTGTCAAATCCAAGAGTAGATTATGCGGAAGTAAGGAAGCCCAGGTGATTTTCACGTGGTCTGGTCCCACGTTAGACTCTGTAGGCAATCTCGAAATTGGTACATATCACGTGGGTCAGGTCCCACAGTACACCACGTAAGCCAAACCCTATTCAGCTACCAAATGGAACTGATACAAGAAAAAACTATTAAAATAATATAAGAAATAAATAATAGTAGAAAATAGGTAATATTTATATAAATTTAATGTCAATTAATTTGTTCAAAAATCTCCCAAGAAATACTAATTATTTGATATTATTATGATTTTTGCATTATCTATTTTATAAGAAAAAGACGAAAAGAACCCGAAGAAAAATACCAGGAAGATGCAAGCTGCAAGTGAGAGGTTGTTTCACTCCTATTTATTTTGGTGTCCCGACAGAGAAAACAACGTATAGTTAGAAGCCAATAGAAGAGAAGAGAAGAGAAGAAAAGAGAAGATGGATGGGTTATCTTGTGTGTTGTGTGAGAAGCGGGCTATGATGCTCTGTGACTCGGACCAGGCTAAGCTATGCTGGGACTGCGACGAGAAAGTGCACAGCGCGAATTTCTTAGTCGCAAAACATTCCAGGGTTCTTCTCTGTCGTTTGTGTCATTCCCCTACTCCGTGGACGGCTTCAGGCACGAAACTCACGCCTACCGTGTCGTTTTGTCACCGTTGCATCCTGCGTCGACACACGCGGTTGAACCACTTGGTGAATACTGATCAACGGAATCGTGATAGTGTGAACGACGATGAGGAACATGATTCTGATCACGTTCTTGATTATGATGACAGTGATTACATTGAAGAAGAAGGTGAAGAAGAAGATGAAGAAGAAGAGGATGAAGAAGAGGAAGGAGAAAATCAAGTAGTTCCAATGTCTTCTGGTTCTGCCACGTCACCTCCGAGTGAGGACGATTCAGGTTTAGCTTTGAAGCGGTTAAGAAACATCTCTTTTCCTTTTGATTCTCATGTGAGTTTATCTCTTCTTTTTCATTTTTTATTTCTAAACAAAAATATTTCTACAAATTTTATTCTCAACCATAACAATAAGGCTTCAATCCAGGTTCAATTCAACAGTGATGAGGATAAATAATCAAAGTTTATGGTATCCATGTCATTGAATGTGTGATAGCCAAATATGAATATGTATTCATCTCTTTGTTTTCTTCCCACTTTCAACCCTTTTGTTTAGATCTCATTCAGATCTGTCTTCTTCTCACTGGTGCTTTCGGTGTGTTTTTTTCTAGCAGCTTCTGCTGAATATTAAAGAAAATTTGTTTTACAATCTTTTTATATAAAAAAAAAAAATCAAATGATAATACATTATATCCTATCATATTTTCTTATAAAAAGATAAAGTATTAAAAGATTGGAAACATATCTTCAATTGAGAGCAGGCATCTCAGTGAAACGTTGCAATCTGTGGTAAGAGAATTAAATAAATTTTTGTATAAAGTCTTACACATTAATTTATACATATTTTAATTTTTACTTAGCAATTAATTTCAATTTTTCTATTTTTTTAAATGTACGTAAATAGTTTATACAAAATTTTTACAAAGGTTGTCGTTTTTAACATTTTTTCTTGTCTGAATCTGGATATCTTTCTCAAAACTTTGTACATATATATAGTAAGCTAAAACTTGGCTACAATGATTGACATTCATTTTTAAAATATTAATTCTTTCAGTTTATACTTTTTTAAGAGAGGTGGGGATTTTTATAATAATTTTATTATTATTTTGTTTAACGCTACAGGATGATACGACATGTTCTTCATCTGAGATTCTCACTGCTACATTGTCCAATAACAATGAATCAACCTCAACGAGTGTCTTCGGAGCATTGAAGAGACATTGAGTTGATCAATGAAATTATTGACATGACCCTTGGTTGAAGATTAATTGAAGAGGTAGTGAAGGTTTAACTTGACCGAAAATCTGGTTGTTCATGATGATTAAATTAAGATTATGCCAAATTACATATAGTTCATAGTTCAACAACTTCAATTTCAACTAGATTTAGTTTCAATTTCCCATTCAATTTTGTACTCGATTCATGATATATGTGGAGGATGAGGATGTATATATTTCAAGTCCTGCTTTTCAGCCATTTGTTGTTATATCTTATTGCGTAAAACTCTCCACTGTATTTTGTAGAAGGTTATAATCTTTTGGTTTTCTTTGTTTGATTGCGCTTAAGTTTTTCATTTGGTTAACTAGCAAAAAAGAGCTTATATTTGTTCCATTTTGGGTACACACTACCTCATCATTATTAGTAGTATTGTTGCAACAAGCTTGCAATAGTTGTCACATCCTCAAATTTCATGAAGAAGTTGAGAAAAAAAATAGAATCAAAATAGTATGTTTAGGAAGAAGTAATTCTTTTTATAAATATAAACTATTATTATATTATCATAAACTAAAAGTTAGATAAATTATTAGAAGTTATTAAAATAAATTATTTTAAAATACCTTATAAATATTTTCTATGGATGAAAGTAAGTTATTATAAGGTATTATAAGTTTTTTTTAATCAGCATAAGGTATTATAAGTTAAACAAATGAGTTATAGTAGATAGCTTTTACCAAATACTTTGTAAATCCTGAAACCACACTACCATCCACCAAACACATACATAGTGTAATCATTCACTTGGGCACAGGGAGAAAATTATTTGAGTAATACACGTGTCAATTGAAGAGTTGTGGCGGTTTTGGCTTTGGTTAAACATACATTTAATATTGGGTGCAAAGTAAGAACAGTGCAGTGCATTGCACATAAGTGGATAGAAAGCAAAAATTTGCATGGAATTGTCTACATAGTGTAGGTGACAGTGTGGACCTCACTAGAAAACTCTTAAACATATGGTGGGATAATATGGGCTCTATTTTTCTTGTTTGCACTTTGCCTTATCTTCTGCTTTTCTTGCACAGACTTTAGGGATTGTGCCCTTAGTGAAAGAATTGTGGGTGGGTGACACTAAGGGTATCTTAGGATTGACAATGAACTTGAAGGAGTAAAGTTAAATAATAAAAAAAAGTAAAAGTTAAAATTGTTTGAAGTAAGAGATAAAAACTACAGAGAGATTGAAAAAGTTTATGAATAATTTGATTGGTATATTAATATATTTAAAAATAATTTATTGAATAAAATTTTTAAAATAATTTAATATAAAAAATAAATTTTCAGAAAATGTAAATTCAAGTTAAAATCAAATTTAAATGAAAATAGAAAACTATTATAAAATTGTAATAAATGAAATAATAGTATTTCATAGTTAAAATATATTAAAAGAAATTATCAAAATTTAAATAAATTTATTTTATTTTATTTATTATTTTAATATCTCAATATTAATTATTTTAATTGATTATGATTTTCTTATAATCGATTGTAGCTTAATTTTAACTTTTTTTTGGACATGGTAACATAGAGTTTTCAAAATGATTTATATAATTTTTTATCCTTACCAGTGCAGAAAGACTATATAACGACAACTAAAAACTTGCTTTAAGTCACAAATCATCTAAAAAAATATGGTAACACTTTTTAAAATAATGTGAACATATAGGCGAAGGCTACAGGGAGGAAATACAAAGGAGCAATGATGAAGGACCATCCAAGTTAACATATACAAGAATAAAAATAGAAGAACTGTTTGTATAATAGTAGAATAGTTATGTTTAGGAATTGTATTTTGAACTAGTTCTATGAGTACTTTGTAAATAAATCAAAGACACTTTAAAAATCCTCACTTGTCATATAAGTAAGAATCTCTAGAGCATCTTAAGAGGACATACATGGCACCTCCTTAAGCCTCTAAAGCTCACCATAGTTAAGCTTGCTTAACTAGAGTTATGGTAGCTTAAGGAGCAAGTTACCTTCATCCTCTTCATCTACAAATAACTACACAATGTATTCAAATTTGCATATTATTGAAGGAAGTATTCAGAATTGAAGCTCATTCTCTCCCAAATCGCCATTTGCTAGAGAGCCTCCAAGGCCGAGTGAAAACCTAGAAAGTTTGCCTCACCTCTTTCTATTTCCTAGCATCTAAATCACTCCCAAACCTTATCAATTTACTCTCAAATTCGCTGTATTCCTCCTTCATTCCGCTACCAGTCCATTCCTTCTCCTTAATCCATCACCTTGGATTGCATTAGATGGATCAAATCACACAAAGATCCAAAGAAAATTCTTCATCTAGCTAAATTTGTTTCCAATTTTTTTTTCTGTTTCAGCTTGTGTCCTTCTCGGTTTTATCCATTGTTCTTGCATATTCTTCAAGTTTTCTTTGTTTTCCACCATTCATAATCATCTTCCACCATTTAAAAATTATTTCCACCAATTAAAACAAAAAATCCACTGATTATTTTTCATTGAAACATTCATCAAACAATTTGTTGTAGTTTCTATTGCACATCCTTCAAGTTCTTCACTGTTCTTGTGTCGCTTGCTGTTTTTGCTCACTTTAATCGATTGAATGTGTGCTTTTTTTCGCTGTTTTACTGTTTAATATCTCTCATATACAATTTAAACTACCATTCTTGTGTTTTTAATGGTTCAATTTGCTTCACTTTGCTTCATTTTGTGTCTGCATGCAATCCTACCACAACTGCATGTATTCTTCATGTTTTCATTTGTTTCTTCTTTAATTATTGTTTTTTTGTTTGTTTAATTCAATGTATGTGTACATTTAGGTATTTTTTAGTGTTCATACTCCTTGCATGTCAAATGTCATGTCCAAATATTGCTTAATTTTGTTCAAATCTTTTAAGTGTTTCTACTGCATGCTAAGTGTTTGATCATTTGTTCTAGTGCACACCTAGTGTTTGATAAAATTCTTTGTGATAAAATTTGAGTATAAGCTTTGGTGCCTTTTGTTTTTCACTTACTCAAGTCTCTATACTTGCCATTAGTTCGTAAGTAAGTTTCTACATACATTTCCAATAATTGTCTTGAAGTTTTGTTCAATTGTTCTTTGACTTCTTTAGCTTTCTGTTAAGCTTCCAGAATTGTATAATTTTGACCTGTTTTGAAAAAATTATTTTGATCTCATTAAGCATCCAAATCTTGTTAAAAGTTTTCTGTTTGTACCATAACATGTTGAAAACATTTAGTAAAACAGGCACATCATAATCTCAACTAAAAAAAAGTTAAAAATCACAAAAGCCAGATCATTTTTGTTGTCTGACATTGATACAACTGTACTCGACAAGTAGATGACCAATGACACAACATACACTTCACAACTAGGTCGGTCATCTCAGAATACAAGACCAGACCCTACCAAGTCTCAAAAAAGTCGCAGCTGAAGAAGAACCAAACATGGACCAGAATATCATTTGTTTTTCCTTCTAGTCTTTTCACAAGACAAGTTTATGTAAAATAAATTGGGCTCACTTTAGGGGTGCCAAATAGAAGAATAAGCTAGAGTAGGGTGTGCTTAGTAATTTGGACTTGTGCCAAGCCCACCTTTCATGACATGTGCACCTAGGTTTAGGGTTTCTTTGACCTACCTCCTAGAAGGTTTCTCACAAATGACAACCCTACCCCTCTATCTTTCTCTCCAAGACACTCCTATAAATATAGTGTCTTGCCTCATGTATTTCACACATTGAAGTTGAATAGAAAAGAAATTTTGCTTGAGTGTTTAGTGAGCTTTGTTTTCCTAAAGTTCTTGGGTCTTATCTTGGGTGTTTGTGTACTTCAAGTGGCGTCTCTTCACCACTCATCTTGGAGCCTCCTCCCCCTCCAAGTGGCATGATTCCTTACTCCATAAGCACTCTTATCTCTTCATCTTTTCTTTTCCATTCGGTCATCTTTTCCATTTCTTGTTTCATTTTATGTTCTTTAATTAATTCCACACCTCATCATCATCACACCATATAATTGTGTTTTTCTCTTTGCCCTCTAAAACTGAACCTTCACACTAAGTTAACCACTTGGTTAAGTTTGTGTCCAATAGGAATCTTCTTTGGGTTTCTCACCATATTCTGCTAATCCAAAAATCATAAACAAAATAGTAACCCATAAAAATGTAGAATCCTAAAATCATCTCACATCATGTGGTATTCAGAGCATGTTTAATTGTGCTTATCTTTTCTGAGTTGATTTTTTGTTTTAAAATTCCAGCACATTTCAATTTTGCTTTTATCTTCTAGCAATTTAAATTCCACTTTACAATTCAACACCTTTCAATTCAGTCTTTAAATTCCTTGTCATTTACAATTTCGCCTTTTTATTCATTAAGCAATTTAAATCGTGCTTTTGAATTATTTGTGTCATTCTTTTTCTTTCCTTACCTATTTTTGCTTGAATCTTATGTTCTTAATGTTCTAGGAGTCTTTAAATCCATTATGCTTACTTTGCTGTAAATTGTGAAGAACTAAAAGCAATTAGAATTTGTTTAAGTGGTTGTTGATTTAGTTCCAAACAAAGAATTCAAGTTAACATGGATTTAGAATGTTGAAGTGTAATTAATTTTATCCTAGATATCATCTCATTAATTGTATTTTGAAAAACCTTTGATATATAAACAATTCAAACTCTATTTTTCTAAATCTTTTACAGTGACATATTGTTTAATCAAATCTATTCTAAAACATTTAATCCATTAATCTTGTTTGAAAATAATGTTTTCTATAATTCAAAAAGGCCAAATAAGATTTGGAAAATATAAACGTAGTGTCATAAAACATTCCAAGAATATGAAAGATTAAGCATGGACACTTCCTTATTTATCGCATTCCTTCTGACGCTTGAACGATGCTTGTATCGTCTTATATGTATAGTTTCTTGCGTGAGTCTAATGCTTGCAAATGTATGACACTGCTTTGTGTTGCCCAAGGAGTTTCGTCTGATGTGAGCTTATGAAGTGTTCTAACACTTGGATCATCTAGTATGATCATTCTTAAAACTCTATCGTAATACTTCATCTAATGCCTTCTCTTTACAAGCTTCGTCTGATACATTTTTCTTTTACGAGTACTTCGACTTGTGTGATGCTTTGCTATTTGATTGTCTTTTTATGCACAACAACTCTTTTCAAATTTCTCTTTAATTATATCATCCATTTCAAGAATGAATATGAGGAGCAGATCATTTGATCAATGTTTATCATTGTTTTGTCTAGTAGCCTTTTCTCTTGTTGTATCGTTTAGTGAGTCTTGTTCACTTTCTCTTTTGTTTTTTTTTTCTTTGATCTTGTAATACACATGAAAGAGCTTTGTCATATCACAACACCTTATAGTATTTTGTTATCATCAAAACACATAGACACTCATGTCATGAGATCATCTTATCAGTATTGTTTGGTCTACTATCTCATCAAAATTATCTTCAAGCTCACTCCCAAGAAAGAGAGGTTTGTCATTAGGACAACTTAAATACCAAGTTTTTCCTAACTAGAGTTTACCTCAGTCCTTACAAATGTTCCCTCAAAGAACTTCCAAAAATTTTTGAACCTAGTTGTGTGTGTGTGTGAGATGCAAATGGAAGCCTATAGACCGAATAAAGGTCTATTATTCAAGCTAAGAAAGGAATACTTTCCTAGTGCCACGAAGACTTATAAAGCAATAGCAAGAAATAAATGAAGCGAGTAAAAATATTAAAAAGCAAATTAATGCAAGTGAAAATAAAATCTCGATGGTTCCTTCGTGAAAGTGCAATGAAACTTTGAGCCAATTGACACACTTCTACACTAAGCTCGGATGCTATTACAAAGTTCAATGGGATAGATTTAGAATCATTTTCTCAAACATGTAAGCTACATAAAGGCAGTGAAATAAAAGGACTACAAATGTTTCGTGACACAAATAAATATTTATAAGAATTTTTCACAATTTAGACTACACAAATTTTTTTTTGCCCATTGGCCACTCCCTCACTCAATGATTCAGCTTCTCTTTGAGTGTCGTTTTCCCTGATTCCACTTGTCAAACCAAATTGAGCTTCAAGAATTTCATTTGGAAAATTGATCTTGCCTCTCCAAGATTGGATGCACCGCACTCACTTATAAAAGTCCAAGAATGAAAAATCAGTAAAAGCTCACTTGAATAGATAAACACAAAGGAAAATATCAACCATGACAAAACTAGAAGAATTTCAGTAGAATGGACTAGCAACAATTAAGGCACAAGAATAAAAGGTAGCACAACAAAGGAACCTAAGAATAGCACTAGATTTGATTGAAAATTAAAAAGAAGACTAGACCAGTTCTAGCAACTATAGTTCCAGAAATTGTGTAAATTTTTCTAGATCGATTTTTGTTCCAAAATTTTAACCACAAATTTCTAACACGATAGGTAATCTGTTCACAAATTTTCAGCTCAAAATATGCACAGAGTTAATTGCAGTAAATAAAAACCTAAGAGAAATTACAACGTCTTGCTCAAACTTTTTTTGTCCTTAACATCGAGGCTCTTTGAGATTTATTATTTTTTTCTATTTTGATTTGGATGCGCCCTTTTAACACAAGATCGTTAGCACATTGAGGTTTTCAGATCTACAATTTCATACAATTTGAACACCCATTTAGCTCGCAATAAATTTTTCAATCCAATACTAATTCACAAAACCTTTGCAAGAAGAAGAAACATAATGAATCCAATGAAATAGAACATAACTTCAAGACACAATTGAATTTTTGTATTATGAAACTTACTAGTGATCTAGTCAAAAGTCTTGAACTAAAAAACCTAAAAAGAAAAGGCACCAAAAGCTAACACAAATTTTTTCTGAAACATTCTATCAAACAGCTACGCTGCATTCAGCTAAACAATTTCACAAACACTTAGTAAACTAGGTACAACTCATAAATTGAGGGAACATGACAAGCAAGGATTATAAACTAAAAAAGAACACCTAATAACACTTTTTAACCGATTAAAACCAACAAAAACTCAAGAACTACATGAATTATACACGGTAAAATTCAAAACAATAAGTAGCCTATGTAAAACTTACTTTAGACGATTCAAGAAGGATTTAAAGCAATTTAAACCGATTAAACTTGAAAACAAACGGATTAAACAGTGAAAATGAATCAAGACAAGTAAAATCAAATGTGAACAACACAGAAAAAACAAGAACACAAGGATTTGAAGTTTTAGATTGAAGAACACTTATCGCTTTGAAGAACCATAACTCTGATGACCAATAGATGGAGTTATCCTTAGCTCCATTGTTGTTCTTCAGTGTGCATGCAAAATTGAAGGAGAAATATGGGGCGAAAGTTGTTGTTAAATGGTGAAGGAATTCGTTAGATGTGAAATGCAAAGGAGAAAGGTAGCTTGCAAAGGCTAGGTCAACCTCAAGCAGAAATCTTTAGGGTAATTCATTATCTAGAGTGAACGCAATTGAAGAAAGACTTAAAAGAGAATATCTGGAATAATTTATGCAACAATTCAATATATCATTCAAGTCTGAAAAATACATGGTTTCTAGGTCTATTTATTGAAAGAGGGGGCTTGGAGGCCAAGTTTCTAACCCTGGCTTGCATGAGAAGCTAAGGTAGAAATCCTAACTTGCCACCCAAACCCTAGCTTGGAGCACAAGCTTCTCATAGGGTTAGGGTTAGGCATGTACCCCCTTTCTAAGTTTAGGGTTTGAAGACAAACCCCTTATTTGAGACTAGGGATAAATCTTACTCTACTTAGCTCATAATACAAAGCTATAAAAATAATTCAGCCTAGAATGTGCAATCTTTAGGTTCGTCTAATGACATGTAAACAAGTGCTTCGATATCGTCTTCCTTGTGTTATCTAAGGGATTTCTTTGACGAGATCTTTTGATAAGTTTGTGAGAATTAGGATTCTATGATAAGATCTTTTCAGTTGTATCATTTGATCTATCATCATATGTGTGCTTCTCACGAGCTTCGTCTGATCTGATTTTTTTCCTATCTGATCTTCTTATATTCATTGTTTCTTTATTTCTAGTGTTTTCTTTGGATATTATATCCACTTAGAAAATAGACACAAAGGTTGGATTGTCTGATATTGTGAGTGTGCGTCATTGGTTTGTCTAACAACATTTTCTATTTGTATGTCTAGTGATTCAAGCTCAACTTTTCTATTATTTTTGTCTAAACTTATTACACACATGAGTGAACTTTGTTATACCACAATACAAGTGTTTGTTATTATACCTGTATAGACAAAATGGACCTAGATAGTACTTGGAATTGATTGTAAAAATTGTTGACATGTCGTTTGCCTCATCGCTCCTCACTTCAAGTCTCCTTTAATTGCTTGTGCTCGGTCGGGGTTGACCTGAAAAAGCTACTCCGACGATCAAGTAAATAATCTGTGTTAAAAGTGTATAGTGAAAATTGATTAAAACATACCTTACACCTTTTATAAAGGGTTTTATTTATAGTTTTTAGTCATGGGTCTCTGCTGTGATAGATCGAATCTATCAAATATCAGTATTAACTAATTTCTAGTAATATTTCCTAATTTATAGAAAAGTATATTTGGAGAATATCTTCAATATATTTTACTGAATCAGAGTTAACAGATTTCTCGAAAGTGTCACCCGAATTTGGTAAGACATGATCATGATTTATAAGAAGTTTCTATAACTATCATCACTGTCATTTATTGAACGCCTTAAATGTATCTTAACACGGTCAATCGATCATCGAGACTAAGTAACTAGCTCGTCCGATACCGACCAATACAATTATCATCAAAACACAAAGACACATATCATAGATTCGTCTTATGGGTATTAGATAGTTTACTAACTTAACACTCGCCCTTGGTTGCACTAGATGCTCACCCTTAGTCGCACAACACGCTCACCCTTGGTGCCACTAAACGCTCACCGTTGGTGTCCAGTTTAGAGAAAACAATAATTTAAACAAAAATTTAAAAAACTAAACCCTTACCACTGGTCGCGCTAGACGCTCACCACGCTGACCCTTGGTAGCCTAGTGGTAGAGGCTCTTCTTCCTTACAGTAGCGTCAGAAGCTCTTCCATCACAAATCATATTTTTATGTTTAGGGTTTCAAAAGCAAACCAATAGCGAAAAATATGCATTCGCTCTGTTAGAATAAAATACACCGGAGACCACCAATAATGCACACCGGATACCACCAACAATGCACCCCAACATGCTTAGAAACTGACGATCGGAGGAGAAGATCAAACAAACCCACCATCGCGCAACCTCAATATCACAAACAAGGAGACAGATCGCAAATTGGAGATCTAGCAAATTGCACACACAACAGACAAAATCGTATAGACACACACCAAATCGCACAAAGCACAGACGAAATTGTAGAAACGACAGAAAAAATCGCAGAGAGTCAAGAATCGGAAATCAAACCCTAAAAACCTCGCCAAAATCAAAACTGTGTAATAGTGTAGCACCCTTTCCAATAAAATTTTTCACCGTTTTCAGAAAAATTCACCACCTAACGTAGGGCCCACAAAGGATAAAAATTTATTTTTAACTTCCACGTCGTGTCAGATCAGCGGTTGGCAAGTGAGAGTTTTGTAATTGGCATTGTCAAAGCATCGGGACTATTTTTTTTTAGCATCTTTCTTACACTTATTAAGCTTTCTTTCTAGCAACTTCTTTTATTCATGTTATTTGTTTATTTTCTTTTTCAATTCTAATGTTCAAATTAATTCTAATAATTAGCCCTTTAATAATTAATCCATTTTATTTGGAATCTTATCACCATGTTGTATAAAATAAAGATATAAATAGTAAAATAAAGATGAAAAATGTACAAAAATAATAAAATGTCTAGCTGTGTTAAAACAACTAATGGGCTATAAGAAAAGAAAAAGTAAGAAAATAGTTAGTGCATGATATTTCTTATAAATACGAAAATTAAGATAAGCAAAAAAGATAACAACAATAAAAATATATACTTATAATATTTTTTTGTCAAAGTCAAGGACTACATTTGAGAGAAACAGAGACAAAGGGGACGAGACAATAAGGTAAAATGAGTACATTTAGATTAACTTATTTTTTTAACAAATCACATATATCGTTCATAACAATAATACTAATGCATTGCACAGTTAAGTATTTATAAGGTTGGCTTACCAAAAATTTAAATATTATGTATGGCATTATAAATTTTAATTTTATTGTAGTTATTGTAACAAAATTAAGTATTGTGGATTAAATTCAAAAGAAAAAAGTTTATCCAACACCATATTTTTTTCTCTGGCTTCCATTTCATAATCCCTTTTGATAATAAAAAAATTATATTTTGTTAATAAAAGTTAATATAAACAAAATTTTAAAATAAAATAATAATATATTTAATTTTCAATTGGAAGTAGAAAAATGTAAGTGTTAAAATTTCATTACCGACAAAATCTCACAAGTTTTCAATATACTAAGAAAATGATAGTTTGATAACTCTTAGAGTCATATATAACTCATGATATGATAAATTTAGAAATAAATATATCTAATAAATGATAAATTTGTAATTAAATGATATTAAAAATATTAAAATAATAATATTGAGACTTATGGTGAAAAAGAAATTGGGATTGTGTATAATGGATGACTATCCATTATACTATTATGTACTTAAAAATAGAGGACCAAGTGACCTAACTAAGGTACATGACAACCAAATTTCAATTTAATGTCAGCAGCCCACAATTTGGTACATTATCATCATGCGCACTCTTCCGAAAGGGAAGAGATAAGGCAAAAGTACAAACAAGAAAATAGAACCCACATTATCCTGCCATTTATTTCTAGTAAGGACCACATGTCACTTATGTTCTGTACACAACTTCATCCAATTTGTTTTCTTTCCATTTCCGTACACTGTTGTGTGATGAGAATATAAGGGTAGTTCAAATATATCTAATCTAATTACTAACTTTTTAAAGGATCTAATTATATTTTTATGAGCTAGGTTATACGATTAAAATAAACAATATACTAAAACACAAATAAAATTACACAGCCTTCTATCTATTATTGTGGTATCTAAGTGATTATGAACAAAAATACGAATAAAATAGGATAAAAAATGAAAGCATTTTTTTTTTTAATTAACGCGCGTAATGATATTTTAATATTTAATGATACCAAGTATATATTTAAATATATATGTTTAGTCTCTAATCAATTATTGAGTTTTATTTTTAATTTTTAACAATTTTTACGCTCTTCACCTTTAATAAAAAAGTTTACTTTAACGATAAAATTAAGTGTTTTAGGCCGTATTTTAGGAACATAAATAAAATAAAAAAATGTGTTCGGATGAAAAAGTTAACTTTTTTTTTATCATAAACTAAGAAATTTTTTTTTTCTATTTATCTAAAACTAAAAATGTTTTTAATCCTTTAAATATTTTATTAATATCTCTTATCGTTTATTCATATTAATTGCATAATATTACTTATTTGTATTTTTTTCTCTTTTTTTTATTTTTAAGTGTGATTTGTACCTATGATATAGAGAACATAAATAATAATAATAAAAAAAACAAGAGAAATATGTAAGAAATAAAATTAAAATGGTTTGATTTAAGAGAAATAAAATATGAAATAATATGTTAGTAGTACAAGAAAATCATTAAATAGAAATTAATTTAAGAGACAATAAATAATTAATTACTATATTGACTAAATTATATACTATTTTATAGAATAAAAATTATTTGCATCTAAAGTAATTTCTATTATTAACAAAAATTTATAAACTAATTTCTAAATTGGTATCTAATTTACCAAGATTTTAGTTACCAATTTTAGAATTTAAAGTAGTTGATAACTAAAACCTTGGTAGCTAATTAAATATTTCATGTGTTATTGTGTTCATATTCATGTGTTCTTTTGAATTATCTTGAGTTTTCTTTAGATTTGTTCAGTGAAATTTTCTTATAATTGAGTCATTTAATTTTAAAAGCGTAAATGTTTTGTCTAGAGTCATGTTTAGTTCAAAAATTGTCATAAACTCCATTAGTTAACCTTTTGAATTTATTTTCAAATTTTCACATAGATTAGAGCTCTCGAGTGTTTTTTGTTTTCATTTTTTAGTTCTTAAATTGCTATTAGATCATTACCATTTTTTTTTAAAGCTAGGTTTTCATTATCATCTTCAAAATTAATTTTCGAAAATTTTCCAAATATATTTTGTGGTGGAATAGTGATTTCGATGGTGTGAAGAGCAATTTCATTCTGTTTTGAACATTTTTTACAAATGAATCAATTGTTGTTAGTTTTTTTCTTGATAAATAAATCCCTATTATGGAGGAAGACTAGTAGTTAGTTTCACTATTTCATACTGCACATTTATGCATATTTTATGGGTTGTTATTTACATTCAGCTAGCTTTTGTAAGGCTATATATTAGCCAAGATTATTATTCAATAAAACAAGTCATTTTCTTAAATTGTTTTGAGCATTTGATCTTTTAAGTTCACAAAAATTTGGTATCAGAGCCCTTACTAGGCTTTGATAAAGAAAAATAACAGACTTTGAATGACTTCCAAACTATAACCACTGAGGGAACTTTTGTCCAACCAACAATTTTGTTTCGATGGTCACTATGACCATTGGAATATGCTCATGGAGAATTTCTTAAGGTTAAAAGAATATTAGGGCTTGGTGGAGACTGGTTATTCAAAACCAAAAGTCAGAGTAGTTGTGACTGAGGCGCAACAAAAGAGGGTCGATGAGATGAAGTTAAAAGACCTGAAGGAGAAGAACTACCTATTTCAGGCAATTGATGGGACAATTTTGGAGACCATACTAAAGAAGGAAACTTCAAAGGACATATGAGACTTTATGAAGAGGAAGTATGAAGAAAATGCAAGAGTGAAGCAGTCAATCCTTCAAGCTTTGTGAAAAAAGTTTGAAACCTTGGAGATGAAGACTAGTGAGACCGTTATAGATTTTTTTTTTTAGGGTTAAGTTAATTGAAAATCAAATGTGTGTCATGGAGAACAGATGAGAGATGTAACCATTGTGGAAAAGATTCTTAGATCCTTAATTGAAAAATTTAATTACATAGTTTGTTCAATTGAGGAGTCTAAGAATATAAATGAGTATTTTATTATTGAATTGCAGAGTTCATTAATATTTCATGAACAAAAGTTCCATAAGCAGATTTGGATGAACATGAAGAAATGTTTCTGATGTCATATGTTGAAACAGGTGGTGCCTAAAGGGAAGATGTTTGGTTCTTGGATTTAGGCTGCTCAAATCACATGTGTGGGGATAGAGATTTGTTCTGTCAACGTAATGATGGATGTTAACAAATAGTGAAACTAGGCAACAACACCAGAATGAGTGTACTTGGGAAAGAAAAAGTGAGACTACACATCAATGGAGTTAGCCATGTGATCACACAAGTGTTTTTTGTTCCAGAACTAAAGAACAATCTTCTAAGCATCAGACAAGAGAAAGGCCTTGCAATCTTAATACAAAGAGGAAGGTGCAGAATTTACCATTTGAAAAAGGGACTCATAATCCAAACAACAATGACAGCCAATTGGATGTTTCTTGTATTAGCTAAGTCTTAGCCAAAGAAAAACACATGTTTTTATAGTACCACTTTATATCCTACCCACCTTTGGCATTGTAGGTATGGTCACCTAAGTTATAAGGTTTTAAGAAACTTACAATTCAAAGAAATGGTTTGAGGACTTCCACAACTTTCTACCTCTATTGCGACATGTATAGACTATTTGATAGGGAAACAACATAAAGACCCCATCCCAAAGAAAAGCTCATGGAGAGCTTCACAGAAATTGCAAATTATTCATGCAGACATTTGTGGCCCAATTTCTCCTTCTTCTAATAGCAAGAAAAGGCACTCCTTGTGCTTTATTGATGATTTCAACAGGAAGGCATGGATTTATCTTTTGAATGAGAAGTCTAAGGCATTTAACATGTTTAAATGCTTTAAGAAACTTATTGAAAAAGAACAGGTATGATGGAAGACCATCACAGAAAGAGCACATTGGATCACTTACTAGAGCCATGGTGAGAAGAATGGAAGAAGAAGCAGGAATTCATAGAGTTCTTTTATCTTAGAGAATTTTCTATTAGTCTTCTTTTCCATTTTATTTGTAAAAATTGTACAAAACTATTGTATTTGGTCAAATTTGTAGCTTAGGAGCAAGAAGCTTGAAGGGAACACACTTAGCATCCACCTAGGTGCCACATGGCACTATTCCACTCCTTTTTCCAAAGTGCCTCATGCTTGTCCACTCCCGTACCTTATGCCACTTGTCATAACCTATATGGAGAGTTTTTTAAGGCATGGATTGCACATGGCAATCCATGAATGGAGAGTTTTAGAGATGCCATGTGTCACTCTATGAATGGAGAGTTTTTTAGAACTCCAAGGGTCACTTTGACATTATAAGTAAAGATCTCTTCTTGTAATTTGTAAGACTTGAATAGAGTAATGAATTTCTGCCAGTTTGGATTTTGGAATTTCTCTCAAGTCTCACTTTTCTTTTGCTCTCACTCTCTAAGTGTAGAAGCCTTAGAAATTGCTAGAAGGTTGGCCTAATCTTCTTCCTAGCACCTTTCTCCTACAACACCCCAAAACCCATTCACTCTTGACCCATTTTTATTCAATTCTTCCACTACCATGTCTTTTCCAATCATTCAAACCATCTACAACCGAAGAACTTATGGAGGGAGCAAGGAGAACTCCATCAAGGTATGTTCATTAAATGTTTACGCACGAATAAAGGAAGATATTTAAATTATGAAGAATTCAATGAATTTTGTAAGCATCATTGTATTTGGAGACAACCGATAGCAACATACACTCCTCAACAGAATGGAGTGGTAGAACGGAAGAATCATATAGTGATGAACATGGTTAGATGCATGTTATCAGAAAAGAAGTTGCAAAAAAGATTTTGGCCCGAAGCTTTGAGTTGGACCATATATGCGTTGAATAGGTGCCCTACTCTAGTTGTTAAAGATGTTACACCTTAGGAGGCGTGGAGTGGAGTAAAGCCCTCTATTGACCATTTCAAAGTTTTTGGACGTGTATCACATGTGTACATACCAGATGCAAAAAGGACCAAGCTGGAGAATAAGAGTTTTAGTTGTGTTTTGTTGGGAGTTAGTGAATAATCTAAGGCCTATCGAATTTATGATCTGATTGCAAAAAGGATTGTGATCAGTAGAGATGTAATCTTTGAGGAAGAAAAGCCATGGAACTGGGAAAAAAGTTATGAAAAAAAAGTGTTGATGGATTTAGAATGGGGTGATGAGCATACTGAAAGTGAAGTTAATGGTATTGAAAATGAAGAAGGTGGCGAAGTTGCAAACTCTGTTGAACAAGAGCTTTGGTGTCTACAAATCCATGAAGATTGGTTGAAGGCTTGACTACTGCTCTTGTGTGTGGGTTCTGGGTAGTTTGAATTTGTAATCCACTCTTAGTTAGAATCCAAAACTAGTTTAAATCAAAACCTTTTTGAAAAAGAGTGTTTTCTAAAGAAGTGGAAAAACAACCTGTTGTTTTATCATTTCAATTGGTTGTTTTACACTTAAAGGGTTTTGAAAAAGATTTGAAATTGTTTGACTTTGGTTGACTTTGCTGTCAAACCAATTCAATCGGTTGTTTCGACATTTCAACCGATTGTGTTTTGAAAATCCTTAACAGAATTTTGTTCAGTTTGGTAAATCTGTTTTAAATGATTCAAAACTGATTTGGCTCTTGCATTAAATGTTTTTAACAACCTTTTGGAGTTTAAATAGTTTATTTTACGCTCATGGGTTTAAGATATCAGATTAAATCTTTGAAATCAGTTTTCTCCAAGATTTACTTCAAGCTTTTGGATTTTCTCAAAGAGTGGAATATGATTGTTGTGTAATCTTTTGATTTCAAACTGTATCAGGTGTGATCATTCCTAATTCTCTCTTGTGTTTTTGTAATAACTATGGTGTGCATATTCAGAGGGTGTTATGAATTCTGTGTTGTGGTTTGCCAAAGGAAATGTGTGTCCTTGAGAGAGTCAAGATCACTTTTTTGTTGTGTGTGTGGTTTGTAATCTGTGTTTGATTGCAGAGTGGAATACCCAGTGATTTGTGGGGACTGGATGTAGCTCTTGGTATAAGAGTGAACTAGTATAAATCTGTTTGTGTGATTCTTTCTTTCCCTGATCTTTCTTATATATGTTTTAAGTTATTTTTATTAATTGCTGATAAAAACAACCGATTGAATCGCATAAACAACGGGTTGATTTTCTGGAAATCAACTAAAACAGTTTTGTATCTTGGATGTCTTGGTTTCTTTCTCTATAATTCTTCATTGGCTTTCATTATACCTTCAAAGTTTGCAAAAATCTTTCATGAACAATTCACCCCCTTTTGTTTAAGGCCATAAATTCTAACAAACTCTCCAAAGGATTCAACTCCAGATTTTCTGGATGATGAAGAAGCTCGAAAAGCAAGGGGAGGAAGAGTTAGATAAGCTCTATCTTGGATGGATGAGTATGTTAGTGGTGAATTACTATTTGAAGAAGAAAATAATGTCAACATGGCCTTAATGGTGACATCAGGTTCTCTAAGTTTTGATGAGGCAATAAAGAGCTCGAAATGGAGGCTAGCCATGGATGCTTAAATAGAGGCAATCAAGAAGAGAACATGGGAGTTGACTAAGTTACCATCAGGAGCCAAAAAGATATGAGTTAAGTGGATTTATAAGACCAAGTATAATGAACTTGGAGATGTGGACAAGCATAAAGTGCGACTGGTGGCAAAAGGATATTCTCAGCAACATAGTGTGGACTTTACTGAAGTGTTTGCTCCAGTGACAAGGATGGAGGCGGTACAAATGTTCATTGCAATGGAAGCTCAAATAGGATGGCAGAATACCAACTTCATGTAAAGTCAAAATTTCTTCATGGTGAACTAAGTGAAGATGTTTATGTGGAGCACCCAAAAGGATATGAGAAGAAAGGAAATGAACACATGATTTATAGGTTGCATAAAGCTCTATACGGACTAAAACAAGCTCCAAAGGCTTGGTTTAGTCATATTGAGGCTTATTTCATCACAGAAGGGTTCCAAAGATGCCATAGTGAACAAACATTGTTCACAAAGCCTGAAGAAGAAGGTGAAATTCTTATTGTTAGTGTCAATGTTGATGACCTTATTTTTACTAAGGATGATGAACTTATGAGGGTTGGTTTTAAAATATCGATAATGAGAGAATTTGACATGTCTGACCCTGGAAGAATGAGGTTTTTTCTTTGCATAAAAGTGTCACAAAATTATGATGGCATTTACATATGTTAAAGAAAATATGTCTTAGAAGTTTTGGGGCATTTTGGAATGGAGGAAAGCAATGCAATACGTATTTCTATTGTGCCCGGATGAAAATGTACAGAGATGAAGATGGAGATAGATTGATGAGAGACTTTACAAACAAATAGTAGATAGTGTCATGTATCTAACAACCACTAAACCTAATATGATGTTTGTTGTGAGTTTTATAAGTCAATACATGTCAAGGCCGATTGAGTTACATATGAAGGTTGCTAAAAGAACATTAAGGTATCTAAAAGGTTAAATTAATTATAGGATATTCTAAAAAAGGGAGGGGTTGAAGAGCTTATGGCATTCATAGACAGTGATTATGCAGAAGATATGGAAGATAGGAAATCACTTCTGACCATGTTTTCTTGATAGGTGTAGAAGCAATTGCTTGGTCTTCTAGAAAGTAGCCTTTAGTTTCTATTTCAACTAGAAAAGCAGAATTTGTGGCAGCAGCAGCTTGTGCTTGCAAGGAAATTTAGATGAGAAGAATTCTGAAGATGATAGGATACTCTTAAGAGGGTAACACCACAGTGGTGTGTGGAATATAGGAAAAACACTTCTGATGTGAATTGATTTTAGGATTACACATTTTTACTAGTTGCTCTTTGTTTATGATTTTTGATTTAGCAATGTAAGGTGATAACCCAAAGAAGATTCCCACTGGACACGAACTTAACTAAGTGGTTAAGTAAGTGTGAAGGTTCACTTCTAGAGGGCAAAGACAAAAAACACAATTATAAGGTGACAATGATGCAATGGTGCAGAAAAGGAGAGAATAAAGCAAAGATAACCAACAATTTAAAGACAAACATGAATGAACTTAGAGGAAGGGGAATGAAAGGCGCAAAAGGAAATTTAAAGGGGAAGAGATGAAGAGAGGTTATGGTGAAGAAAATGAAGTCACGCCACTTGGAGCAAAGGACTCCAAGATGAATGATGCAAGAGCTGTCACTTGAGATATTACCCACCCAAGATAAGACCCAACATGAGCTCAAAAGTCTCACAAATTCACTCTTGCAGAGTTTCTTTACTATTCAAATTCAAGTTGAAAATACATGAGGCAAGACACCCTATTTATAGGAAGGGGTGCCTTGGTGGGCAAGATGGGTGAATAGTAGAAAAGGCAAGGGAGAGGGGTTGCCTAGGGTGTTAACCATGGTCAAAACCGCACCTTTAGGCATAACTTCTAGAAGGTAGGTTAAAAACCCTAATTCTAGGTGCCTTGTCTTGAAAAAGTGGGCTTGGTACAATCCCATTTTGCTAAGTACACTCCCTTGTATGCTATGTGAACTTACTCTAGCCTATTTTTCTATTTGAACCCCAAAAGTGTGTCCAATTTATTTACAAACATGTTTTTGTCTTTTAAGAAAACTATAAAAAAGAACATTTGATGTTCTGGTCTATGCTCAGTGTTTCTTCTATTGAGGTTCGTCTGATATTTGGTGGGGCCTTGACTTGATTGCTGAGATGACTAGTCACAATGTGAATTGTCTCTTAAGTCCTTGGTCATCTTCTTGGCTACTTGGATTGTATCAACTTTTGGCCATGTTTTCTTGATGGGTGCAGAAGCAGTTGCTTGGTCTTCTAGAAAGTAGCCTTTAGTTACTCTTTCAATCACAGAAGCAGAATTTGTGGCAGCAGCAACTTGTGCTTTCAAAGAAATTTTGGATTAGAAAAATTCTAAAGATGATAGGATACTCTTAAGAAGGTAGCACCACAATGAAGTGTGGTAATAACCCATCCTTTAAGATCTCTAAAGTTCCAGTTATGCATGGTCGTAGCAAACACATTGATGTGCGTTATCATTTTCGGAGGGACCTCACTAAGGATGGAGTTGTAGAACTTGTTCATTGTGGAGCTCAGGATCAAGTGGCAGATATATTGCCTAAGTCATTAATGCTGGATGCATTTTTGAAGTTGAGAAAGTTTCTGGGTGTTTGTGAAGTACCTGAAGTAAACTAATTATTATTTGCAATAGTTTAAGGGAGGGAATGTCAGTTTTGTTTTTCTATTAAATACATCTTTATTATGTAGGGAGACTAGTAGTTAGTTTGACTATTTCATGTTGCACATTTGTGCATATTTCATGGGTTGTTATTTACATTCAGTTAGCTTTTGTAAGACAATATATTAGCCAAGATTATTATTTAATAAAACAAGTCATTTCCTTAAATTGTTCTCACCATTTGATCTTTTAAGTTCACAACAATTTCATCTTTGTGCTTCATTCTTATTGGGGCGAGTTTGGAGAATTGTAATCAGAGCAATAGTGCGGTGTTGACCGAAGATTGCCAACTTGTGCGGGAGACTATATATTTATGGATGGTCCAATAACGGGTGACCTAATAAGCCCAACAAACTCTCACTAGGATAGACTCTAGATAACTCTAATACCATATTAAAAAGTAGACTTTAAACCTAACCCAACCTTGTAATGTAACCCACGAATCTCTATTACCTACCAACTATTACCCACAGATATCTATTACCTACTAACTATTACCTACAGATCTCTACTACCTACCAACTATTATCATAATAATTATGTACATAATATTAAAAATATTATTATAATATGAATAATTATAAAATCATAACTAATATCCATAGATGATGATAATAAATAATAATAATCATAACTAATAGATATACATATTATTAATATTATTATATTAATAATATTATTAATATTACATCAATACTATGAATAATATTATTATTGATAATATTAATAGTATCAGTAATATTAATAGTATTAATGATATTATAATATGAATAAAATTAATAATATTAGTAATAATAAATAATATTAACAAAAATATTAATATCATTAATATTATTTATAATATTAACATTATTTATAATATTAATAATATTTAATAATATTTGTAACATTCCTATTTTTATCCATATTTGCTAATATATTATACATGTAATATCTAATTAACATATAAATATATGCTACTTTCTCATATTTGTATCTCAAAAAGATATCCCTCTTCATAGGGATTTAATATATACACAAAAGTCTACAAATAAAACATTCAAAAATAAAATATTTGTTCCTCTGGCTGCTCACTAAGGAGTTCTATCATCTGTAACCTCGTCTACTCTTGTGTAAATTAACACGATCATCACAAATTAAAGAAAACAAACACAAAACAAAGCACAGAGTAAGCTAGCTATTTTTAAAACTTCAAATATGAAACTTTATATCAATATAAACCATTAATATTCACATATTTTCACAATTTCATCAAGTGTCTATCACGTTCATCATCCACATTACTCCTGTTAGATTTCTACCGACTCACAACACATAGACACTTGACTCTACTTTTTGGAAGACTCGTGCATTGACTCAGACTCAGAGATCTACACCTGTCATACTATATCACTGTGAAATCCACACAGCTATATGCATAAATAATCTCAATATCATTTCTCTCCTAGTATGACAGGGTTAATTCATATAACAGGTCAAGTTAGTTATCTTTCAAACAACTTACTCATTCATATGAACCTCCTTCGACTCTCACCACTTGAATAACTTCATCTATATAATTCCATTATCTCAGGAAAGTTAGGATATCTCCTTCTAGACGAATCCCTAGTCAATGCACATCCTAAACAATCTTAACACGATATTTTCTTTCCTAAAAATACTATGCTTTGATCACACTTTCACATCATTCCATATATCATATAACACATTAATGCACAATTCAATCATATCATATTTTAAACCTTTTCTAAACAATCCAAACATATCTCAAAATTCACTTAAACACATAACTAAGTTCCAAATATATGCTCTCTAAATCATTCATCATCTAAAATCAAACAACCACTTCTCATCAAACATCTCATTTAAGTAATCCAACAAAATATTCAAACACAGTTACAACTCATTTATATCATCATTCAAACACTTTCACTTCTTAATCACAAACACTTTCAACAAATTATTCACCTTAAAATCAATATAAAAGATTCAAAATCAACCATTCCAGTCAATATATTACTTTACTTTTCAAAAGAGATAATCCTTTAAGAAAAAATTGAAATTGGTGACCATGTCACCCCACATCTAGATCTTCTAACCTAGGGTTCTATTTTAAAATAAAACTTGCTTCCCTTACCTGGACTTGAGCAGATGCTCACTAAAAACTCCATTCCCACCAAAAGCTTAAGGATAGTCTAACCTGCACCACAGAGTCTTGATCACAAATCTAACTGTGTCACTAGGATCCTAAGCTAATAGAGACTACTTCTGAAGATACAAACATCACATGCATGATTAACTAAGAGCAAACCTAACCAAATCAAAACTAACTCAAGGGAAAATGAGCCAAGAATGAACTTACTCTATTTAAGATTTTGATCAAGCAATCTCGTAGTGTTCACTGCCAAGAGTCCAATGGCAGACTCCGATTGTCAAACTGATAACCGAGTAGGTCAAAAATCTTAGAGAGAAGGAAAAGGAAAGGAAAAAGGGAACAAAAATGAACTTACTCTATCAAAGATTCTGATCGGGCAGACTTGTAGATCTCGCTGTCAAGAGTCTAATGGCAGACTCCAATCATCAAACTGATAAGCGAGGAGGTCAGAATCTTAGAGAGAAGGCAGAGGAAAGGAAAAGAGAGTTTTTAGAGAGATGATGGTTCTTTTAAAATGAAACCTGAATAACTAAATTTTTATTTATATAACCTTTTCATTTTAATAATAAAATATTCAAATATCATTTTAATTGTACCATTTCTACTCTAAGACTATTTTTCTCGGTCCTTACAATATGGAAGAAGAGGAAGAAGAGGGAAGAAGAGAAAAGAAGAGGAGGAAGAGGGAAGAAGAGGAAGAAGAGGGAAGAAGCGGAAGAAGAGGGAAGAAGAGGGAAGAAGAGGGAAGAAGAGGGAAGAAGAGGGAAGAAGAGGGAAGAAGAGGGAAGAAGAGGGAAGAAGAGGGAAGAAGAGGGAAGAAGAGGGAAGAAGAGGGAAGAAGAGGGAAGAAGAGGGAAGAAGAGGGAAGAAGAGGGAAGAAGAGGGAAGAAGAGGAAGAAGAGGGAAGAAGAGGAAGAAGAGGGAAGAAGAGGAAGAAGAGGGAAGAAGGGGAAGAAGAGGAAGAAGAGGGAAGAAGAGGAAGAAGAGGGAAGAAGAGGAAGAAGAGGGAAGAAGGGGAAGAAGAGGAAGAAGAGGGAAGAAGAGGAAGAAGAGGGAAGAAGAGGAAGAAGAGGGAAGAAGAGGAAGAAGAGGGAGAAGAGGAAGAAGAGGGAAGAAGAGGAAGAAGAGGGAAGAAGAGGAAGAAGAGGGAAGAAGAGGAAGAAGAGGGAAGAAGAGGAAGAAGAGGGAAGAAGAGGAAGAAGAGGGAAGAAGAGGAAGAAGAGGGAAGAAGAGGAAGAAGAGGGAAGAAGAGGAAGAAGAGGGAAGAAGAGGAAGAAGAGGGAAGAAGAGGAAGAAGAGGGAAGAAGAGGAAGAAGAGGGAAGAAGAGGAAGAAGAGGAAGAAGAGGAAGAAGAGGAAGAAGAGGAAGAAGAGGAAGAAGAGGAAGAAGAGGAAGAAGAGGAAGAAGAGGAAGAAGAGGAAGAAGAGGAAGAAGAGGAAGAAGAGGAAGAAGAGGAAGAAGAGGAAGAAGAGGAAGAAGAGGAAGAAGAGGAAGAAGAGGGAAGAAGAGTAAGAAGAGGAAGAAGGGGAGGAAGAGGAATAAGAGAAGAAGAGAAGAAGAGGAAGAAGAGGAAGAAGAGGAAGAAGAGGAATAAGAGGAATAAGATTAATAAGAGGAAGAAGAGGAATAAGAGGAAGAATATTAAGAAGATTAGGAATATTTAATATATTAAAAATTTAATAATATTAGTAATATTAATAATATATAATAAAATTTAATAATATTAATAAAATTTAATAATATTAATAAAATTTAATAATATTAATAAAATTTAATAATATTAATAAAATTTAATAATATTAATGATATTTAATAGGATTAATGATATTTAATAGGATTAATGATATTTAATAATATTAATGATATTTAATAATATTAATAATATTAATGATTATGATATTTAATAATATTAATGATATTTAATAATATTAATGAGATTAATGATATTTAATAATATTAATGATATTAATAATATTTATAATATTTAATAATATTAATAGTATTAATAACATTTAATAATATTAATAAAATTTAATAATATTAATAACATTTAATAATATTAATAACATTTAATAATATTAATAATATTAATTATATTAGTAATATTTAATAATATTAATAATATTTATTAATAATATTAATAATATGAATAATATTAATAACATTATTGTAATAATTAATAATATTATTAATTTGAATAAAAATAATATTAATAAAATTAATAATATGAATGACATTAAATATATGAATAATATTAATAATGTTTATATTATTAATTATATTAATATTGATAATCATACTAATAAGTATAATAATAATCAGAATATGACAACAAAAAGTTTCTTTGATCATTTTTCAACGAACTTGGCTGTAACTATTGTTTTCGTTACCCACAGACACTATCCGTAGGTAAATTATCTACGCCCACATTACATACGGATTTTGTTCCGTGGGTGTAACATTCCTAATTTTTACCCAAATATAATAAAATAAAAAGTAAAACAAGCATTATCTATTTAACATATGAATATATATAACTATCTCATAATTGTATCTAAATATATATATATATATATATATATATATATATATATATATATATATATATATATATATATATATACACACATATATATATAGCCCTCTTCATAGGGATTTTAATATATACATCAAAAGTTTTAAAAAAATAAATAGAGCATTCAAATTAAAACTATCACATCCTCCCGCTGCTCACTTAGGAGCTCTATTACCTGCAATCTCATATGCTCCCGTGTACAACACGGTCATCACAGATAAAGAAACAAACACAAACAAATAGTAGGGTAAGCTAGCTATAACAAAAAATTTCTATATAATTTCAATTTCAAATTGATACATAAAATTCATAATTTCTCATACAATTCACATAACCATCAAGTGTCTATCCAAGAAATTCACAACTCATCTTTCTCATGTCAGACTTCTACTGACTCACAACACATAGACACTTGACTCTACTTCCGAAAGACTCGTGTATTGAAATTAGTATCCAGAGACCTGCACCTGTCATACTACTCACTATGAATCCACACAGCCATGCACATAAACATTTCAATGTCTCATCATCTAGTATGACAGTGTAAATTCATATGACCTGAAAGACCGGATTCTATTTTAAATCCCAGACAAAATCATATGAACCTCCACCGACTCTCACCAACTGAATAACTTCATCTATGTGATTCCATTATATCAGTAGAGTTAGGATCGTCTCATTCACAGGACACTCACAAATCAATACACCCTAATAACAATCTCAACACGGTATTTCCTTTCCTGAAAATACTATGCCTTGATCACACTTCCACCTCATTACATACATCATTTAACATATCACTGCACCATTCAATCAAATCATATTTTAAGTTTCTAACCAATCCAAATATATAATAAAATTCACTTAAACACATAATTAAGTTACAAATATATGCTCTCTAAATCAATCATCATCTAAATTCAAACAACTACTTCTCATCTAACATCCCATTTAAGTATTTCAACAAAATATTCAAAAACAATTCAACTTATTTATATCATCATTCAAATACTTTCACTTCTCAATCACAAACACTTTCAACAAATTATTCACCTTAAAATCATATATAAAAGATTCAAAATCAACCATTCCAATCAATATATTACTTTACTTTTCAAAAGTGACAATCCTGCAAACAAAAATTGGAATTGGTGACCACATCACCCCACATCCAGATCTTCTAACCTAGGGTTCTATTTTAAAAATAAAACTAGCTTCCCTTACTTGGACTTGAGCAGATGTTCACTAAGGGTTACAACCCACCAAAAGCTTAAGGATAACCTAACCTGCACCACAAAGTCCTAATCACAAATCTAACTATATCACTAGAACCCCGATCTAACAGAGACTAATTATGAAGATAAAAATCTCACATGCAAACTTAAACTAAAAGGAAACCCTAACTAGATCAAAACTAACTCAAAGGAAAAGGGCAAAAATGAATTTACTCTATCTAAGATTTTGATCGGGCAATCTTGTAGAGTTCACCGTCAGGAGTCTAGTGGCAGACTCTGATCGCCAAACTGATAAGCGAGGAGGTCAGAATCTTAGAGAGAAGGGAGAGGAAAGGAAAAAGGGAACGAAATGAATTTACTCTATCAAAGATTCTAATTGGGCAGTCTTGTAGATCTCCCTGTCAGGAGTCTAATGGTAGACTCCGATCGTCAAACTGATAAGTGAGAAGATTATAATCTTAGAGAAAAGGTAGGGGAAAGGAAAAAGGAGTTTTTTAGAGAGATGTTGTTCTTTTAAAATGAAACCTGAATAACTAAATTTCTATTTATATAACTTATTCACTTTAATAATAAAATATTCAGGTGCCATTTTAATTGTACCATTTCTACTCTAAGACTATTTCTCTCGGTCCTTATAGTGGGTAATCCATAAGTAATGTTGATTTACCTACGGATTTTGGGTATTACCTACGAAATCCTTTGGTAGATAAATTGATATTTTCTTGTAGTGTTTCATTTGTGTTCTTCATCTTAATCTTCATTCTTTTTAAAGTGATTTTTGAAATCTATGATAAGAATCGGTTCTATACTGGATTGTTGAAGCAAGTTGTTGGTGCTAGTGCAAAACGAAGAAATTTCAAAATGACGGAGGGGATTTCAACGAGAATCAATGAAGTTTTTCTTTTCTTTGTAATTTACGGTTCCAGGAGAGCGTTGATTCTGTGATGTGCTTGTTCGTGAAACAATCGATGCAATTCAGTAATATTGGAGACATTTGGTGAAGGCAAAGTTTACACATTTTAGTAACTTTAGTGAAGTAATAGAGGAATTCACATTTGAAAACTAAAACAGGAGCAAGAAATATGAAGTAAAATGGTTTAAACAATTAATCAAACAGGTTCTATGCATTATGAATTGTTATTTGGTGATTAGAATTTGAATTTTTTGTGGTATCCAGTAAATTGAATATGCAATATAACTTGCAATTTTTGAGATAGAATTCAGGAGGTGTAGTGAAATCTGGTTTTCTGCAAGATTTTTTTGTCAAGTGGTGTTGAGCATTTTCTTTTGAAAAACTGGTGCAAAACTGTTGAACTCTGCTAGCTAGTTTAGAAGTAAATTGGTGAATGTATCAACATGAGTTGATTATGTTGATTTGATTTTTGTTTTTGCGTTGCATATTTTGATTTGTGACATGTTGCTGTTTCAATGTTGGTTTATGAAAATTTGTTGTAGATTTTAATTGAATGCAGTGTTTCTGTAATTGTTACATTTGCTGAAAACTTCAATTCCACTTTGTGAATGTACATTATTTAACATAATGCAGTACTTCTGTGCATCATCATAAAACATCTTGATATTGCTCCACTCTTTATTGGTGGAACTCAACGTCTTTAAGTCCCTTTGATATTTTTTATAAAGAAAATAAGTATCAATGAACAATATAATTTAAAAATTCAAATATGGATACACTACAAAAAATCTTGTGTAAAGTGGCGGTTTTAATATGGCGGTTATTAATAACTGCCACAATTTGCCGTATAATACGACATTTTAGTAACCACCACAATGATCCTTTAGAATATGTCATTTTTAACTGCCACAATTATCCTTCAGAATAAAATTCCCGCGTTTGCTTTCCCTCCTACACCATTCCTCTTTATTTTCAATTTTTTTAAACTTAATTAGAAACTGATTTTGGTTTTGAAACTAGGTGCCTCCCATTCTTTGGAAACCAGCGTTGCCTCCCTCTTTGGAAACCAACGTCGCCTCCCTCTTTGGAAACCAGCGTCTTCCCCTCCAGCGTCTTCCCCCTCTCCCCTGTTTGCTACCTCTCTTCCATCTTTGTCTGCTAACGCGACCTTCACGACCCTTACGCGACCTTCACTAAACCCTCAGGCCACCTTCACGAAACCCTCACGCGACCTTTACTAACCCTTCCTCTGACCTTCACGAAATCCTAACGCTCACTCCTTTGTCCGCCATTGCCGCCTCTGCTCAAGGTATTTCCTCTGACCTTCACAAAACCCTAACGCTCACTCCTCTATCCGCCATTGTCGCCTCTGCGCAAGGTTGTTCCTCTGACCTTCATGAAACCCTAACGCTCACTCCTCTGTCCGCCATCAACACCTCCGTCCAAGGATTTGTTCAGGTTTGTGCTCGCTATTATTCTGATCTACTTGAGTAATGTGGTGGCACTATTTCATTTCTATCTAACCAACCCTATTTCATGTGGTGGCGCTAGAGGTAGTGGAAGGAGTTCTGCGGCATTTGCATTTCAGCAAGGTAGCTTGTTTTTGCTTTAATTGATTTAATTGATTTCAGCAAGGCATTTGCGTTTCAGTTTATTTTGTTTATGGCCCCGAAGCAGTCTTCAAAATGTTTCTTCCAATATATGCTTCATGAATTCTTTATACACTTTTGGATGTTAGGAAATCCTTTTTAAACTTATTGTAGTGTGGTTACATTCTGAAAATCATTTTCCTAAAGTTGTGTTTTATAGATGTTTAATTTTTGACTTAAATCTTCTTTCGGAAGAGATGAAGTCAAATTTGTAATGTTGATTGATTGTTGTCCTGCTTACTGTCAATTAAATAGGTGGCTTTCATGGACTGGAAGGTATGGTACAGTGTATTATGCTTCTACGGTGTGAGTGTCTTTATATTGGACAACTTCGGTGTGAGAAAAATAAATTCATCTAACTATCCAACTAAAGCAAGCAATGCATTAATGCATATTTTGATGTATATTTTCGAAAATGCTTCTCTTGTTGAATTTGTCACTCCTCTGTAATTGTCCATTGTTTGTATTTTCAATTTGCTGGATAGGGAATGGAATTTGAGTTTACATGGGAGAATTGTTTAGAAAATGTGAGTTGGGTAGGGGTTAATGTTTTGTTTTCCTTTTGATATTGTATTTTGGGTAGGTGTTTCATTATCCTTTACCTTTGTTTGAGTAGTTTAGGAGTGTTAATGCAGGGCTGACATTTTGGTGCTTAATTGTTTGCGTGTGCTGGATTTTGAATTAGTGTTCCGAATTTGACATACATTAGGGTGGGGTTTTCTTTTTTTAACTTAGGCGTATTGAATATATATATATATATATATATATATATATATATATATATATATATTCAAGCATGATAATTGATTTTAAACATTCTGCTCTCTTATTGATATAGTTGTTGGAAGCTGAGATATTACGGCTTAGTCATCGTCGTGAAGTGAAAAGGGGCATAGAAAAGAATATCCTTTATGATTTACTACTTTACTCTCTGGTGTTTATTCCTCCCAATACACTAATTGTGAGTATTGAATGATAGATAGTATGATTCTGCAACTATTAATTATCCATTGGTATAGTATATACTTACGAATACATAGTAGTTTTATGCACTGAGCATTACGAGTACTTAACTGAATAGATGATAAAATCTTTGATATTTATATTTATATATGTTTCCTTACCGTTATTAGAGTGACTATTGTTATTGAAATAAAATTATCACTGCTTGTAAATTTTATAGGCTTCTTCCAACAATTGCAGATAAAGAAGCTCTTACAAAGGCTATGACAGGTTTTTACTTTATTGTGTTTAGTTGAATTTTAAACAGTTGTGGTTATGCTGTAGATAGTGTTCCTCATTTTTAGAGATTATAATTGTTAATTTTGTCATTTCTTGATAGGGGTCTAATCGAATTAAATATAATTTTGGAAGGAGAATAGAAGTTATAAAGTAAATTAAAATAGCTCAAGGTGGGTGCATATGCAAGTTCATAGAATTTTGTGTAAGCACTTTTTTTCCCTCTGCTCTCACATTTGCTCTCACATTTGGTAGAAATGATTTATATATATCCCATAACTTGTCACAATAATTATGAATGTCTCCTGTAATAATACTGTTACTAAAGATCGAATAACGAAACACATTTATTCATTGTTATTCAAATATACATTAATTACTATAAAATAACATAACAAGATTTAAATGTATTAATATTTAATTTAATTACTTTAAATAATACTTAAGCATTTAATTTTTCCTTTTTAAAAATTAATTTAAATTGTAATTAACTTAAACATTATATTTTTATTATAATATTGTTATCTTTGTTTATTTTATAAATATTGAAAATAAATAACTATTTTTTATTTATTTAATTCTAAAGAACGTGTCTATATCCATTCAATTTTTTTCAATATTTAATTCTAAAGATCATATGAATTAGGTAGAAGTTGAAAACTAAAAATTGAAAATAATCTATTAATTGAAAATGAATCTAAATACGTATATTATTGATCTATTAATTTGGTTATTGCTGTATTATTTAGACAATTGTCCTTCTCATGAATCTAAAGGTAAATCCTAAACTTATAACTGCTTTGTAATTGTTGATTTTTATTAGTTGTCTTAATTTAATTTTATTACCTTCATATAATAGAATATAATAGAATGCATATTTTTGTATGGAAAGAATTTTTGAGGAATATATTCTCATATTTAAAAATATTGTGCATTTACTTTGGTATATTTTTTATTTATTCCAGATATCGGATGTTGGAAGTGGTGCTCCATCATCAAACCAGAATATTATAAGATCAAGTGGAGGCCGCAAAACAAATTAGGACTAGGACTTCACTTGTAATATGTTCAAATATGGAACCATTAATATTTTGACAATGTAATTTACTTGTTGTTTGGATTAGTTTAATATTATCAACTTTGTTCTTTCAATGAATGAATTTATCTTTTAATTATTATATTTATCAATTTTAATTATAAATTATATTATAAAATTTGTTTATATTATAAAATTTGTTTATATTATAATTTAATTATATTATGAAATTTAACTGTGTACTGAAATTTAATTATAATATAAAATTAAATAATATTGTGAAATCAAATTATAAAAAGAATTAAATAAATTATTATAAATATTAAAAATAAAATTAAATATTTAATAATCGAATTATGACAGTTATAGGTATTATAAATGTCATACTATATTGTATTAAGTGGCGGTTAAAACTGTCACTATTTACGTTAGAATTGGTTTACTCAGTTTTAAAACTATGACATTTATAATTAACGCAAATTACACGCTTAAAACTGCCACTTTATACAATGCATAATATGGCGTCTGCTACAACGGTTCTCTATTGACCGCCACATTAAACTTTGTGGCGGCAAGAATTATGGCGGTATGCGGTACCGCCACAGACGTATAATGCGGCGGTTAAAAACTCCAGTTTTTACGAAAATAACCGCCGCATTATATACGTTTTTTTGTAGTGATACCACTAAACCAATATCTTGGCATATGTGTGATTTATCAAGACTTTCTTCTCTCAAATATTTCATATTAAAAACCTTTTTTTTTTAAAAATTGTTTCCAAGTAAATAATAATAAAAAAATGTTGAAACATAATTATATTTAACTTGGATATTATTTCACTAAAACATATCTTGAAAAACTCTTTGATATAGAAATTATTTATGTTCTATTTTTTGAAGACTTTACAGTGAAATACAGTGTGTTCAAATTCTTTTCAAAATCATTTAATTCCAGTAATCTTATTTGAAAAATTTAATTCAAGAATATCAAATAAGATTTATATTTGAATGCAAAATGTCATAAATGATTCAAATAATAAAAAGGTTAATATAGACATTTCCTTGATGCGATGATTCATCTAGCATGTAGATGATGCTTCTATTGTTGGATCCATGTAATCTCCCTTGTGTTGTCCAAGGGGTTTGTTTGATATGATCCTCTAATAGGTTCATCGGCACTAGGATTGTTTGATGTGATCTTTCTCAATTATGTGATTTGATCCTCCGCTTGATGTAAGCTTCTCTCAAGCTTTGTCTTATATGTCATTTGACTGACAAGAGCTTCGTCTAATGTGAGCTTTTCACATATGATCTTCTTATCTGGAAAACTTCTTTTCCAAAGTTCTCTTTGGGTACCCTATCCATTTAGAATATTTTTCAATGGATTGTCTAACAGTATGAGAATGCACTATTGTTACGTATAACAAACATTTCTCTTGTTCTTGGTGTACTGAGTCTTGCTCGTCTGCTTTATTGTTTTTCTCTTATCTTTACTACACATGACTAAGCTTTTTCATATCATAATATATCTTATAGTGTTTG
This sequence comes from Phaseolus lunatus, assembly GCA_013389735.1. Classification (NCBI taxonomy): domain Eukaryota; kingdom Viridiplantae; phylum Streptophyta; class Magnoliopsida; order Fabales; family Fabaceae; genus Phaseolus; species Phaseolus lunatus. Next base: position 39,609,672 of record CM023867.1, on the reverse strand, counting down.
TTATCATCAAAACATATAGACGCTCACATCATGAGATCGTTTGATGAGTATTGGTTCGTCAACTGACTTCACAAGGGTCTTCTATCATACTTTCCCAATTAATATGGATTTGTCCTTAAATTTGTAGGGTTTGACTCATCTTCTATTCCACCTACAAAAGTTATAAGATGTTAATAACTAACCGCAAAGGTTAGTTTTAATACCAACCTTTGTAATAGTCGGCTTTAGAAAAGGGGTTGAATAGGGCCTTAGACACTTTGTATATAGAGCTAAATCAAATCGTCTAGCACATAAGCAACACAAACAACACACGCAATTTTATACTATTTCACCCAAACACATGGGCTACATCTTGTTCTCCATTAAACAACATGCTCAAGAGTTTTGCTAATAAAATAAATCGATTACAATGAATACACCAACCATTCTTAGTTAAAGTGAGTAAACAAACCACTCTTGGTTGTACCATCTTAACCTCCCTTGAGATTAACTTTTGGAGTTAACTTCAATTATTTCTCAAGAGGGAGGGAATGATGCGAACATGAATATTATTATTTTGCTTGGAGTTAGGATTTGAACCCAGGACCAGTTAGAAAGTATCAACTTAATCATTGGGACAAATGATCTTCTCTTAAAATATAAGAATTGTATTTTTATTTTATTTACTTACAAACAAGTCAAGACCTATAACTAAATTTGTACTTATACACTTTTGAAAATCAGAATGAGGAAGAATATTTTGGCAATTTAAGAGAGAATATTTCTCTGCTAGCATTTTTCCTACATCTTGCGATCCTATCAAGAATCCACCAATTCTTGTGGCAATCATCCTTAGATTTATCAAACTTTTCTTGTGGCGCCTCCTCTATCCAGGTTTTCATTTTTACTATTTTTAATCGATTCCATTCCCTAATCTTAAATTTCCAATTCTACTATTAGTTCTATTTGGAATCATATAAAAAAGTAAGACTTAAAATAAAAATTATAATTAATATATAAATAATAACAAATATAAATAAACCTTTTTTATATAACAAAATGTATTATCTAAACAAAATAAAGTTAAACTTGAATTTAGTCCTGAACTTTCATCCTGACATAGACAATGATTCATCACTGAGGTCAATGTTATAATATTATAATATATTGCATGTTGAAATTCTATTTGTTACATTAGAAAAGGTTAACGTCGTCTGCTATCAAGGATCCATTCCAATCATTCCCTTACTACAAGCACCACAGAGGTCTAAAGTTTGCACCAAAAACGAAAACCAATTTCGCATTATTGTACGAAGACGAAAACATATTTAACCCTTATTTTAAACAAATGTATTTTATGTAGGCTTTGAAACCAATGGTATTTTATGGAGGCTCTGATACCTAAGGTATTTTATGGAGGTTCTGATATATAAGGTATTTTATGAAGGTTTTGAAACCCATAAAATTTTAAGAAGGTTCTAAAAACCAGAGTATTTTATGGAGGCTCTGAAACTCATGGTACTTAACGAGGGTTTTGAAAAACCTCCACTACCTGGGGAACAAGTTCCCAATGAATGGTTTAACAAGGGAAAGTGCAGCTTCGAGTAAATGACTTAACAAAAGTTTTAACCTTTGGTAATATAAAAATAAACCTCTGTTAAAATCCTTTTTTTCTTGTAGCATATCATAAGTCTATTAAAATTATTAAATTTTGTGATATTACTTTATATTTTAATTAATTTTAATAATATAAATTTTTCATTATTTTAAGGATTAAATATGTTTTTCATCTTCATACTATAATACGAAATTGATTTTCGTTCTTTGTCCAAATTTTAGACCTTCATGGTGTTGGTAATATAGAAATGATTAGAATAGTCATTTACAATAATCGAGATTATTTTTCTGCCATGTCAAATAGAATTCCAACGTAACTATATTATAATATTATAATATTTACATCAACGATGAATCACTGTCCATGTCAGAGTAGAATATTTTTATATAATTCTTTTTAATATTTAAAAAATATCATTTTCAAATTAAAAGTTTATTAAAATAAAATCTTTATATTTTCCTCTCTCACATGCTTCCATCATTTTCATGTTGTCCAATAATTAATATCGATATTATAATTAATATTAAAACTAGATCATATATATATATATATATATATATATATATATATATATATATATATATATATATATATATATATATATATATATATATGGCACACTTCTGAAAAAAAAGACCTAATATACTTAATACATTTCAGGGAAGAGAAACAAAAGTTTTAACACGTCTTATTTCCACAATTTTTTAAAGAAAAAAAAATAATATTTCACTAAAAACATAAACTTTTACGCGTGGCGCTATAAGAAACTTCATGAGTGTTTCTTAAAAAAAAAATATCCAAACTATTCACCTAGCACAAATTAGAGTTATTTATTTATTTATTAATATATTAATAATAATTCATAAATAATTAATATATAGTATTTTTTTCCCATGCAAAGTACAGGTTACAAAACCAAGGATTATAACATCCACGTCAACAATAAATCACTGCAACATAAAATATTTTTATATAATTCTTTTTAATATTTAAAAATATCCTTTTCATATTAAAATAAAATATTTATTAAAACCTTCACATTTTCCTTTCTCACTGCTTCCATCACTTCCATGTTCTCCAATAATTAATATTAACATTATAACTAATATTAAAACTGGATCTTATAATTATAATTAATATAAATGTGAATATTTATTAATGAATATTATTACAATACTTATTATAATTATAAAATCATATTTTAATATAAATAAAAATTATTAATTATAATAACATTTTTAAGTATTTTAAACATCTTTTATATTAAAATATTTATTTTTAACCAATATATATATATATATATATATATATATATATATATATATGTAGTTCCTAACTTTCATCTTGACTTGGCCAATGAGTCAGGATGTTATATTATATTATAATTCTTTAAAATATTAATTAACTTATATGGATAATTATATAATAAATAAGAAAACATATATCTATTATGTTAATTTTTACATGCATAATTTTAATTTCTATTTATTCATATATTCTAAATAGTATAATTTTATTGAAATATTTATTTAAAATTTAATTTTGATCAAAATTCAGATTTGTTTAGTATTTTTTATAGAATCAAAATTACATTATAATTATGTCTATTTTTTTTTATTTACTCTAATGTAATAGGATTGTATTTAATTTATTATTTGTTTTAATTGAAAATATAAGGTATTTTTATTTTTACTAACACTTTTAATAATAAATAAATATAATGCTACTTTAAAAATGATTTTTTAATTATTAATAAATTAGTTTCTATTATTAATAAAAATTTACAAAGTAATTTTTAATTATTTTTAACTTTAAATTAATTAATATTTAATGATTTTATTGTAATACTTATTTAGAGAACAAATTTTCGAAAAAGGAAGATTCTCATAATATTTTCTTCATAATAAAGTAATTATTATCTATCTATATATATGTATTTATCTATCTATCTATACATATGGTTCTTTGAAAAACTTCATATCAAATCATTAGGTAAGGAAGGATACACTAAAATCAAATCAAGATGAATATGTTCTCTTCAATTATGTTTGTTCTGCTTGTTCTCTCCATTGGGATGGGTATGTTTTCTTTTCAATTTATTTAAGCATTTCAATCTTATAATTCTTTGTCTAAGGTTGGTAGGTTAATATTTTGTGTTTGTGTATGATGTAGAAAATGAAGGACCACTAAAAATGATAGAGGCAAGATTTTGTGACGTAAAATTGTATGATTATTGTGAAGCAGAATGTTTCACAGACTGCCCCAAGAAATACGGAAAGAAAGCGATGGGTTTGTGCAATGAAACGAGTCAATGTATATGTCGATGGGAATGTTAAGTGTTTAACATCCTTTTGTGACCATTCACTCAATTCAGAAATAAAAACACTCTTTCGTTATGGTGTCTATTTTTTTTCTCTCCTTAGTTTCTGTTTGGGAACATAAATATTCTTCACTCAGTTCATAATGATGACTATTTAAAGTACTAAATTTTTTCTATAAATAATTTTTCCATTAATAATTATAAATAAATATACAGTAATAGTGGATTTCTTTTAGACTCCTTCGAATGATGAGTTATTAAGTAATTAACTTTTTTCAGTAATACTAATTGCATTTAGTGTTATTTTCAGTATGTTGTTTCTATCAGACAATTTCGAAATGTCATTTTAAAAATTAAAATCTCAATAAATAATATATATATATATATATATATATATTTAAAAATTTCAGCTTCTTGAATAAATTTAAAGTTGTAATCTATACAAATGTAAGACTTAAAATGCAATATTTAATCTTTATATCATTATGATTTTTTTAACGTTACGATGATTGTAAATTACAAATAAGAGAGGCATTCAATATATATAAAAAGAAGATATATTTAACAATGTTAAAGTTCTAATTATACTAATTAATTTTTAAATAATTATATTGATTAATTTAATGAGAGTAGCGAGTCTCTTTAATAGGGATAAAGTAGTAAATATATTGATTACTTTTAAACAATTTTATTAATTAATTAAAAAAATGTATTATTTAAACAAAATAAATTAAACTTGAACTTAGTCATGAACTTTTATAACAGCGCAAAAAGAGAAAAAAAAAACCCACAGAGATGTAACGCCCCTCAAATTTTATTCATATTTACATAATAAAATAAAACGTAAAACAATAATATCAAAATTAACATATGTATATATAATAAAATACATCCTTTCCATACATTGTATCTCTAAAGAACATCCCTTCTCTAGGGGATTTTAATACAAATTCATCAAATAGTTTTCAAAAGAACGAAAATACAGCATTCAAACTCTTCCATCCCTTCCTCCAATAACTCACTAGGGAGCTCTATCACCTGCCACCTTGTCTGCTCCCGTGTAAATTAACACGATCATCATAGGTTAAAAAAAACAACAAGCACAAAACGAAACACAGGGTAAGCTAGATATTTTAAAAACTTTAAATATGAAACTTAATATCATCATAAACCATCAAATAATTACACACTTCACAATTTCATCAAGTGTCTATCATTTCACATAACCATCAAGTGTCTACCAATAATTTCAATATTCCTCTTTCTCACGTCAGACTTCTACTGACTCATAACACGTAGACACTTGACTCTACTTCCGGAAGACTCGTGCGTTGAACTTAGCATCCAGAGACCTGCAGCTGTCATACTACACCACTGTGAATCCACATAGGGTCGCTGTGAATCCACACAGCTATGCGCATAAATAATCTCAATATCATCACTCTCCTAGTATGACAGGGTTAATCCATATAACAAGTCAAGTCAGTTATCTTTCAAACAACTTACCCATACATATGAACCTCCTTCGACTCTCACCACCTAAATAATTTCATCTATGTGATTCTATTATCTCCGTAGAGTCAGGATCGTCTCATTCACAGGATACTCACAGATCAATACACCCTCATAACAGTCTCAACACGGTATTTCCTTTCCTGAAAATACTATGTCTTGACCACAATTTCACAGCATCCAGCATCTCATACGACACATCCATGATCAATTCAAACATATCTCAATCAAATCATACCAAAGTTGAGAATTTTGAAAATCATATACATTTCACATTTCAATCTCAAACCAATACAGATTTACACAAAACAGGGGATTGAGAAATAGAATTTAAAACTGGTGACCACGTCACCCCAACTTCAGAATCTGCTAGCCTAAGGTTTTTATTGAAAAATAACGCTAGCTTCCCTTACCTGGACTTGAGCCGATCTCACTAAGAGCTCCAAACCCACCGAGAACTCAAGGATGCCTTAACCTGCACCATAGAGTCCCGATCACAAAACTAACTATAACACTCGTATTCTGAGTTAACAGAGACTAACTCTGAAGCCAAAAGAGTCGCACGCAAAGCCTATGCAGAGGCAACTCTCTCAAGTTCAGAAGCGACTTCAAAAACAGAGCATGACGAACTTACTCTATTTTAAGGCTTTGATAAGAAAACTTGCAGAGTAACTTCCCCAGGAGTCCAATGGCAGGTCGTCGATCGTTAACTAGCGAGGGAGGGTGGTCGCGTCGTAGAGTGAAGGAGGAAAAGGTAGAAGGGAAACCGAAATGAACTTAATCCCTCAGAGGACCGTCCATAAATCTTCGCTGCCATCACCCACTCTCTAGGAGAACTTTTGCGTGCAAGTTTCCTCTGACAGGATGGCCACGTGGTGTCTCTGCGCGCACCAACTCTGGGTTACCCGCCCTACCAAAACTCTGACGCCAACGACTCTGGGCGCCCTTACTGTCTACGTGTCGCGCCTGCAGAATGCCTTCGTTGGAAGCCTGGATCCCAGCTTATCTGCGTATAACAGGACCCCCCGATGAGAAGGAACCGATGACTGATCTCGCGATGACTATCCACCGATGTCTTACCCTGGCAGACGACCGATGTCTCTCCCTGGAAGACGACCGATGTCTCATCCTGGCAGATGACTGATGTCTCACCCTGGCAGACGATCGATGTCTCTCCCTGGAAGACGACCGATGTGTCTCTCATCATGGCAGACGACCGATGTGTAAATTTCTAGATCCTTACAACAGACACCCCCACCCCACGGTTCTTCTTCCAATTTCTTTTTCTCTCCATCTCTCCAAAGTTCTATTTTTAATTTTCTATTCCAATCTTCATCTATTTTAAAATCTATTTAGAATCTGATTGCACCACGCTGTAGCTGAGGAGTTAAGGAAAAATTTTACCTAATCAGATTTTCAAACCAAATAAGTTCATTTTTGTCTAAAGATCATTTGTTCTTTGTTTTACCTTAGGATTTAGTCATCAATCTTGGTGGGATCAGTTGAGAAGAGTAATCCTCTCAACTTATTCTACTATATACTGAATATTTTTTTTTTCTGTTTGGATAACTTGCATTAGGCCTTTAGCTTTTGAAGCTTATCTAAATTGGGAGGATAAAATTCTAGAAGTTTTTTGGAAAGCAGACAATTAAGGTAAGGGAAACTAAATTTAATTTTTTTTTAATAGCACCCTAGGCTAGAAGATCTGGATGTGGAAGGGACGTGGTCCCAATATTAAATTTCTCTTGCAGGGATGTTGTGTGTTTATATATTGAGTTGTTTGTTTATATATTATTTAAATTTGTGGAAATATTAGGTTTTGATGGTTTAGTATTTAAGTGTTTTTTTTTTTGTCAAATAGACTTTTGAATATTGTGGATCATATTTTGAATGATATTGTATGATGGAAATGGTATGGAATTGAATTCATACATTTGGGATAATGTATGGACTGATGTTTGTTGTGTGTTAAGTATTGATGCCTGTGTGGTAACAAAGATCTCTGAGCTTCACTGATGATCTAAGTCACATAGACTAAGATATCAAGTGGTGAGAAGTTGATGGGGGAGTTCATAGGCACCGTGACATATGAGATGCATTGCTTGGGTTGTATTGAACTTACCTTGATCCTTTCTATTGGATTCGCTGGTAATCTTTGGATCAAGTGTTAGTCTTTGGTAGGACTTACTTAATATGGGCCTTCCGAAAGGCGTATGATGTTATTATGTTTGCTGAATATCCTGGATGTATAGATCCATGTGAGATCTATGTGATTGTTTTATGTGGGATATTAAAGAAGATTGAATAATTCTAAAATTGATTCTATAATTTGGTTTTCACTTTTGATTTAATTGTGTATATTATAAAACTTTATTTTCATTAGCTTACCCTTGCTTTTCTTGTTGTGTTGTGAACTGCGATGACTGTACTATGTATACAAGCATATCATTATACAAGTGTAGGAAGTCCTGAAAGGCTTTAGGATGTTTTAAACTTTATATTTTAAATGTTTGTATTTTAAGTCGTAATCTTGTAATATGAATGTCTTGAAATACTCCAAGTTTGTATAGTAGAACTTGTATTGTAATAGTTAGAAGTTATTTTCTAGGGTGTTACAACTTTCATCCTAACATGGACACTGATTCATCATTGAGGTCAATTGTATAATATTATAATATAGTCCACGTTGAAATTCTATTTGTCACGTTAGAAAAAAGTTAACATCGTCTAATATCAAGGACCCATTCCAATCATTGCTTTACTATCAAGGACGAAACCAATTTCACATTATTGTACGAAGACAAAAAAAACATATTTAACCCTTATTTTTTTTATAAAAGTTTTCATGTTAGACATCCTTATGCAATTTTACATCTCAGCAAGACCAAAACTCATATGTTAACAAAACTGATACATAGGTAGACTATACCTATTCATAAAGAACTATAAGAATAGAATAGATGGAAGCCTATTATACTAATGAAATGATTCGCTATGAATAAATCTTAAACTAGCCAACTTATCAGCGCACACTTTCCCTTCACGAAAAATATGAGTAACTCTAAACTTGATTTTCCCACAGTAATTAAGACAAGTATTCCATCGATTATGAGACATCCATGAAACATTAGTCCTAACAGTAAACACAACACAAACCAATACAAAATTACATTCAAGAAATATATTTATTTCAAATTTTCATTTAAGTAGAACATTAAATAATTTAGAATTAGTATTTATTATTATTTTGAATAATTTAAGAAATTTATTTATTTCAGATATTTTATTTAATTAGGACATTAAAAAATTTAGAATTTTTATTTGTTTAAAATTTTGAAGCATTTATAAATTTTATTTATTGTAAATTTTTCTTTAAGTATGACATGCAATAATTTAAGATTTATATTTACTTATAATTTTAAATAATTTAGGTATTTTATTTATTGAAAATTTTATTTAAGGCATACAATAATTTCGATTTGTATTTCTTTAGAATTTTAAATAATTTTAGTATTTTTTATTTCAATTTTTTATTTAAGTATGAAATTAAATAATTTATAATTTGTATTTATTTAGGATTTTTAATAATTTAGGAATTTAATTTATTCCAAATTTTTATTTAAGTAAAATATTAAATCATTTAGATTTTGTATTTATTTAGGATTTTGAAAATTTTAGAAGCATTATTTAGTTTAAATTATTATTTATGTAGGAAATAAAATAATTTAGAATTTGTATTTATTTAAAACTTTGAAAAATATAGAAATTTAATTAATTTATATTTTTATTTAAGAATGTCATTAAATAATTTAAAAATTTTATTGATTTTCAATTTTTATTTAAGAATGAAATTAAATTTTTTGGGACTTATATTTATTGAGGATTTTAAAAACTTATAAATTTTATTTATTTTAGATTTTTATTTAAGTAGGAAATAAAATAATTTTAGATTTTGTATTTATTTAGGGTTTTGAAAAATTTAGAAAAAAGTTATTTATTTGAGTTTTTATTTAAGATTGACATTAAATTATTTAGGATATATATTTATTTAGAATTTTGAATAATTTAGGAATTTTATTGATTTTCAATTTTTATTTAAGAATGAAATTATTATTATTATTATTATTTCAGTTTTTCATTTAAGTGAGATATTAAATAGTTTTGGATTTTTGTTTATTTATGATTTTGAATAATTTAGAAATTTGATTTATTTCATATTTTTATTTAAGTAGAACATTATATAATTTAAATTTGGATTTTGTATTTGTTTAGGATTTTGAAAATTTTAGAAATCTTATTTATTTTAGATTAATATTTAATTAGGAAATAAAATAATTTAAGATTTGTATTTATTTAGGATATTTAAAAACTTAGAAATTTAATTAATTTATATTTTTATTTAATAATGACATTAAATTATTTAGAATATGTATTTATTTAAGATTTTGAATAATTTATGAATTTTAATGATTTTCAATTTTTATTTAAAAATGATATTTAAATTTAGTGGATTTATATTGATTTAGAATTTTAAAAACTTATAAATTTTATTTATTTGAGACTTTTATTTAAGTAGGGAATAAAATAATTTAAGATTTTTTATTTATCCGTATATCAGTTTTCAATTTCATACTAGTCTATTTTAATGAAAATCAAACACAATTGCATTAAGAAAGATCCATAATGAATCTTCCAATTTTTATAAATTTTGATTGTCATAATATCAATATATATAAGAAGTGTATTGAGTCTAAAATTACAATATTTGCTAACAATTGTCTACAACTTTTCATGATGTTAATACAACAATTTTCTATGCAGTCTACAATAATAATGATACTATTAAAAGTATAAATAACAATTCATGCTACAAATTTAGATGATATTAATACTTCATTGGCCTTCTTATTAAATGTGTACAACATACATGATTGAATCCACAATATACTATTGATGTCTTTAGAGAACATCTTCAGATCTCCAAATCAAACATGTGTTGCAGTACATGGTAGCAAAAACCTTTTCATCTTCAAATTGTGCCTGCATAGGACAAATAAAAATAATTTTTCAGTTATTATAATTTATAATTGTTATTTTACAAATGAATTCAAATACTTATTATACAAATGATTTTACTTGACATAAACAATTTTTTATACTTATTATACAAATGAATCATTCAATAGTTTTCCCACTTTAATGTTGATGGAACACTACTACTAAGACATGAAAATAGAATAAAAGAAATAATAATAGTTTATTCAAAATAAAAAAAAAATAAGGGAAGATTGGATTACCTTGTTGAAAAAAAAAAATCCTCTTTACGGGATGATCTTTTCTTGCTTGTACCCAAGAACTGGTCCATTGGCAAACCCTTCAATGGTTATGCTTTCCAAGAATAACTCGTTCTTGTGTATAAGTATATGTAAGAAAGCAGATGAAGAGCAATATCATGAGACATCCGTACATAAAAAAATTGTATGAGTATCTGTAAGAAAGCAGATGAAGAGCCTTGTACATTTGTATTTTTCAATCTTGTGTGCACATAAAAATGAAAGAGCAGTCCAAGAAGAAAGAACAATATTCCATAATGAAGAACATCTATCACATATATACTGCAAAAAAGGCTCCAAACTTCATCAAAATTCAATTCATATTTGAAATTTGATTACCTTGTTTATGTACCTGTGTTTTCTTCCCAAAAACACCTTAGTTTTTGCTTGCATTACCTTCTTTAGGTGCTTTGTGATTCTGATGCAAAATCTTCTGCAGAAACAGTTGCGGAACAACACTAAAAACACTATCAATTGAAACCCTAATTGCTCTATTAAATTAAATTAAATAACATAAATAGATGGAAACAAAAATATACTTTCAAAGTTGGATCAAATGAATAAATGAGATGAAGAAAAAAGAAATATCACAAAGCAAAGAAAAAACCGTGAATGAGATGAACAAATGAAATAACTGAAAAAATGGAGCTAACAATATGTACAAAAATGATATAGAATACTTGAAATGAAAGATAAACACTTAATAGCCAAAAAACAGTGAAGAGAAACGAGCAAAAAAACTACAGAAAACAAAAAAAAAAATGCAATGAAGATTTCACAATACAATTGAAAAAATGGGCAAAGAATCTGAACACAACTGATATAAAATACTGAAAAATGATGGATAACATTTAATACCCAAAAAAAGTGAATAGAAAAGAAAAAAAATTTGCTGAAATCGAAAAAATTGCGCAATGTCTTAATAAAAAAGAGCAAACAAACTACAGAAAATGAAACAAATGCAACAATGAAGATTTCATAATACAGATGAAAACAATGAGATAAATGGAGCAAAGAATCTGAACAGAACTGATATAAAATCTTGTCAAACACTTAATACCCAACAACAGTGAACAACAAAGAAAAAAAACTCAAGAAAGTGAAAAAAAAATGCAATGAACACTTAACAATATAGATGAACAGAAAAGGAAAAAAAAGTTGCAGAAAACAAAAAAAATGCAATGAACATTTCACAATACAGATAGAAAAACAGTAAAAAATGGAGCAAAACGAAATGATAAAATGAGATTAAGGTATAAAAAATTACCTGGTCCAAGTAAAATGGAAAGAAGAAAAGCGAAATCATGTTCATACCTCATATATGTCATAAACACTTTATTAATACTGATAAAAAATACAAAAAAAATATTTAAAATTTCTCTTTATGTAGCCATATCTAATTTGTGATAAAGTCTAGATTTTTATAAAGAAACGTGTGTGGGTGATGCTAGCGATGGTGTCAAGGCATTGCACACAATAAAAGTTGCCATCTTTTGTGCTTGCTCTGGTGCGGCTGGTGCATGGTGGTGGTGCAGCCAGTGGGACGATGGCGGCTGGGGTGGGTTGGTCGGAAGCTTGTTAGCCTTTGAGAATGGCAGAGGGCTCTACGAGTTTCCTCATCCCATGGGCTTGCTTGATGGATTGAGAAGTATTTCCTAATAAGAAAGCATCTGTTATGCCAGGCCAAAGAAGACTTTTGCTCAGACTTTAGGAAATACACGTTACATTCCTTTGTCCCAGCTACCTACTCCTTATATTAAGGAAGACGTGGTTGTTGTAAGTATCTAGAAATTTACACATCAGTCGTCTGCCAGGGTGAGACATCAGTCGTCTGCTAGGGTGAGACATCAGTCGTCTGCCAGGACGAGACATCAGTCGTCTGCTAGGGTGAGACATCAGTCGTCTGCCAGAGTGAGACATCAGTCGTCTGCCAGGATGAGACATCGGTCGTCTTCCAGGGAGAGACATCGGTCGTCTGCCAGGGTGAGACATTGGTGGATAGTCATCGCGAGATCAGTCATTCGTTCCTTCTCATCGGGGGGTCCTGTTATACGCAGATAAGCTAGGACTCAGGCTTCCAGCGAAGGCGTTCTGCAGGCGCGACACGTAGACAGTAAGGGCCCCCAGAGCAGTTGGCAACAGAGAGTAAGTAGGGCAGGTGGCTCCAGAGTTTTGGGCATACAAAGGTGTCCACGTGGCCATCCTGTCAGAGGAAACTTGCATGCAAGAGTTTTCCATCAGAGTGGGTGGTGGTAGCGGCATTCCTGGGCAAGGTGGTTTCTTTTCAAAATCCACTTCTGATAGGCAATGTTCGAACGCTGTTTGGGTAGAGAGAAATCGAGTGAGTTGAGTTTTGGTTCCCTGTTTCCTTTCTCCTCTTCTCTCCACGTTCGGGCATCTTCGCTACCAGTTGACGTTTCCGACACCATCAAGCACCTGTTTAACGATCGGCGACTGCCCCTGGGCTCCGGGCAAGTATCTCTGCAAGTTTCCGATAAAAGCCTTCTGAACTTGAGAGAGTTGCCTTTGCATAGGCTTTGCGTGCGACTCTTTTGGCTTCAGAGTTAGTCTCTGTTAACTCAGAATATGAGTGTTATAGTTCGTTTTGTGATCGGGACTCTATGGTGCAGGTTAAGGCATCCTTGAGTTCTCGGTGGGTTTGGAGCTCTTAGTGAGATCGGCCCAAGTCCAGGTAAGGGAAGCTAGCGTTATTTTTAATAAAAACCTTAGGCTAGCAGATTCTGAAGTTGGGGTGACGTGGTCACCAGTTTTAAATTCTATTTCACAATCCCCTGTTTTTGTGTGGATCGGTATTTGTTGAGATTGAAATGTGGTTTTTTTTTAATATAGTGGATGTTGTGAACTGCGTATGATTTTCGAAATTATCAACCTTGGTATGATTTGATTGAGATATGTTTGGATTGTTAGAAAAGGTTTAAAGTGTTAGAAATTATGGCTTTAAACTAGAGGGGGGGGGGTGAATTGTTTAAAGAGGTTTTCGCAATCTTTTTGAAGCTAGAATGAGTTTATCTCAGAAACCAATTGATCAAACAATTCAGTTAGCCAAAACCGTCAGCAAAACTGCTCTGTCAGAAAAACAATCGGTTGTTTCTTCGAAACAATCGGTTGTTTTTATCAGCAAACAACAAACAAACTGAATTTAAAGAGTAAGGGATAGAGAGATTGTACACAGTTGTTTATACTGGTTCACTCCAACCTAGAGCTACATCCACTCTTCTCAGAACCCCTGAGGAAATCCACTAAGCAATCACACCTTGATCACTTACACAACAACCAAGAGAATGACCTTGAAAACCTCAAGACACACACTCTCCTTGGTCAACACTAAGATTGCTGATCTTGAACACCTCAAGAACACACAACCAATCTTAGCAACAATACACAGAAGAAAAGTTTCAGCAGTTACACAGATTACACTTGTTACAGAAAAAGATCTGAAATCAATACAAGTAGAATCCTATTCCAACACTTTGATCAATCTCTTTAGCTCTTAAGCAATCTCAGCAATTTTTCAAAACTCTCTTAGCAGCTTTTTGTCAAAAGCATTCTAAACCTTTTAAAAGAGATTTTCTGAATTATATAAAAGGAAGTTTGTTTATCAAATCTTAACAAACCCATAAAAGCTTTCAGAAAGGTTGGTCAAAGCATTTAATGACTGGAGCGTAATCAGTTTCAAATCATTTAAAGCTCAGTAAAAAAAACAGTTTTTCTGTTATGGTTCCAAAACAAACAATCGGTTGTTTCCTCGAATCAATCGGTTGTTTTGTCACTTAACAGTTTTCTCCATTCAAAAACAGTTTTCAAACTTTCTCAAAACATCTAAGTATAAACAATCGGTTGTTTCGATAGAACAATCGGTTGTTTCAACTTAGTTTGAAAAACACTTTTGTTTTATCAAAAACTGAGATACTAATTGCTTTGAGATTTAATCTAAGGTTGGATTACACTTTAAACTACCCTAGAAGAAAACAACAAAGCAGAACAGCAGCAGCAAGCAAGCAAAAGCTTCATCATCCTTCAAAGGATTTGGATTCTTCAAAACCTTGAACACCACTTGGTTCAACATAAAGTATGTTATGGTTGCCTTGTTCATTTACGTGTTGGATGATATACTAGAATGATGTGAAAGAGTGATCAAAGCATAGTATTTTCAGGAAAGAAAATACCGTGTGGAGATTTGTTTAGAATGTGCATTGACTAAGGATTTGTAATAAGGAGATATCCTGACTCTCTTGAGATAATGGAATCATATAGATGAAGTTATTCAGGTGGTGAGAGTCGAAGGAGGTTCATATGTATGGGTAAGTCGTTTGAAAGATAACTGACTTGACCTGTTATATGAATTAACCCTATCATACTAGGAGAATGATGATATTGAGATTATTTATGCGCATAGCTGTGTGGATTCACAGCGACCCTGTGTGGATTCACAGTGGTGTAGTATGACAGGTGCAGATCTCTGAGTCTGAGTCAACGCACGAGTCTTCCGGAAGTAGAGTCAAGTGTCTATGTGTTATGAGTCAGTGGAAAGTCTGACATGAGAAAGCTGATTAAAGAGAAATTTTGATAGACACTTGATGGTTATGTGGAATGAATGACACTTGATGAAATTGTGAAATGTGTGAAAAATGATGGGTTATGTTGATATAAAGTTTCATATTTAAAGTTATTTTTACAGCTAGCTTACCCCTTGTTTTGTTTTGTGGTTGTTTTTCCTTAAATCTGTGATGATCGTGTATAATTTACACGGGAGCAGACAAGGTGGCAGGTGATAGAGCTCCCCAGTGAGTTATTGGAGGAAGGGATGGAAGAGTTTGAATGCTGTATTTTCGTTCTTTTTGAAAACTATTTGATGAATCTGTATTAAAATCCCCTAGAGAAGGGATGTTCTTTTGAGATACAATGTATGGGATGGATGTATTTTATTATATATACATAGGTTAATTTTGATATTATTGTTTTATGTTTATTTTATTATATAAATATGAAAAAAATTTGAGGGGCGTTACAGTTGTTGTCAGGGTTGACGAGAAAGATTACTTGGTTGGTCTTGAGGATTGCAAGACCCATCTATATGGTCGGATTATTCTTTCTAAGGGGGATAAACTTCTCACACACCTTGATTTAACTAAAAAGTTGCAGTTTGTGTGGAAGGCTATTGGAGCGTGGAAAGCAATTCCTCTTGGGAAGGGTTTCTATGAGTTTGAGTTCTCTTCTTTAGAAGACATGCGATGGACTCTCAGGATGGATTCGTTGTAGTTATCTCCTGGTCTCTTGAGATTGTTTGCGTGGACAAAAGACTTTGTTCCATCTACTATGAAGAGTACTAAAACCCAGGCCTAGGTTAGAATCAACCATTTGCCTTTGGAATATTGGAGACCAATGGCAATATTTTCCATTACTAGAGGCATTGATACTCCTTTGTCTTTGGATGATCATACCATGAGAAAGAATAGGGGTTTGTTTGCTAGAGTGCTGGTGGATATTGATCTGTTATCCCCTCTTCCTGATCACCTCTTGGTTGAACGTTTAGACTTTGCTTTTGTTACCGATGTGGAATATGAATGAATCCCTCCATTTTGCTTTCATTGTAAGATGATTGGGCATATGCTTGCTTGGTGCCGCATGATTCATGATCAGGGTCATCTCCCTAGACCTTAACATAAGCCTTCTCAAAAGACAACTCCTGATGAACGGGAACAGGGGAAGACCGCGGTTCCTAAACAACATAAAAAGTATTGGAAGAAAGATCCGCAGCTGAAGCTCGTGGAAGGACCTATTGGTAATTTGACAACTGATGCTTCTGACAAGACTAATGCAAGGTCACTCTTGGATCACCTTGCTTTTCATAAAACAAATAAAAGGAAGGATGATTTTGCAGATATGCCTCCTCTCGAGGATGCCTCGGATTATGATAGGTCCTCACCTAAGCAAGGGTTGTTCACTCCCACTTCTGATACAATTAGGGTTTCAAAACTGGGGATGGTAAGGAATTCACCAGCTATTATGCAAGCCAAGGGCTCAGAGTCACAACTTATAGTAAATTCAGTTACGACTTCTATTGATGGTCATCATGTGGAGGGCTCTTCTCCTATGGTTGTCCCATCTCTGTCGCTTCATACCTCTCCTCGAAAAGATAAATCACTTAGGGATTCTAAAGCACCAATTAAGACTCCTATTAATGATCATGTGGAGGTCTCTGCTACTGTGGCTGTACCATCTCTGTCGCGTCATATTCATTTTTGCAAGTTCGTTATTACAGGTAGTTCCTACAAAGGATTAGACTAATGACGTATACAATTCTTGAATTCTTGATGTAGATGCTACATAGTTGGTTCTCATCCTTCAGAGACTACGGGTATAATAGGAGCATCTGTCAACAAAAGGATCACCCTAAGATAATCATCTCGTGGCTATTGAGAATGAATCAAATCAGATGGTTCTATTTCTTATTCTTAATGTTTTCGATCTCGGTTTTGTAGGAACAAGTCATAGAGATTGAGAAAAATAAATCATTCACAACGACCTCTCCTCAAGAGGCTAAATCACTAGGGGATGTTAAAGAACTACTCCTCGATAATGATACGTTGGTCCTACAAAATCACTTTTCCTCTCTTAATGGTTTGGAAACTACTGATGTGGGAGGTGATCCTCATACTGGTGTGCCAATTTTTCTGACTACCATTGTTGAACTTAATTATGAACATATCACTGTTGAAAATCATGTTGTCTCCAAATTTTGGACGGATCCTAATGAGATGGAGGAGCATGCCAGTGATAATGGGGAGGAAATTGTTCGCATTAAAAGAAAACCAGGGAGACCACCTAAGGGAATTGGTAAATCCAAAAAAATTGCTAAGGTAATTCTCTCCACAACGTCAGAATGAAGGTCTCTTCATTTTTCTAGAATGTTAAAGGACTGGGAAACCAAAAAACTGTGGAGATGTTAATTAGTTTACTTAAACTACATAAACCCCTCCTTGTTTTTCTTGTTGAACCTATGATGTCGTACACTGATGCTTTCGATGTCCTTTTCAAACCTGTTAATATGCATTTGGTGGCTACATCTCCTATTGTTAATAAAGTTGCTAAACTTTGGTGTTTGTTGGTGTTTTAGCTTTGCAGGTGTTTATGGTGCTAATACATACCTCACTGAACGATTTTTGTGGAAGGATCTTAGTTCCTTCACAGGGCCTTGGTGTATTCTGGGAGATTTTAATGTTGTGCTCTTGGCGGATGACTGTAAAGGGGGGTGATTCCTAATCAGGTTTCTTGTAATGAATTCCTTGACTGGATTAACACTAATGATCTTTCTTGTATGCCTTTTACTAGACCTTGTTATACTTAGTGTAATGGAAGGACAGGGTTGCATAAAATTCATGGAAAACTGAATAGGGCTTTATATATATAATGGAGTGTGTCAAGATGAATGAGATTCTTGTTAAAAATTGTTCTGATCATTCCCCTATTCTTGCTAGTCTTGCTAGTAATTCTTTAAGCAAGGTTAACAATTTTCATTTCTTTTCTATGTGGCTTTAGGAAACTTCATGTATGAAGCTTATTCATGATTCTTGGGCTAATAAGGTTGTTGGTTGTCCTATGTTTATTTTGCAACATAAGTTAAAAAGGTTGAAAATTGAGCTCCGAGACTACAATAAAAATTCTTTTAGTAATGTTCACAATGCAGTTCTTCTTAAGTAGGGTTTCCTCCTTAGTTTTCAACAAACCTTAGAGACTGCTAGTTTGTCTGATATTAATGGGCTTCTCTGTCAAGAAAAGATTGCTAAGGAGGAGCTTGATCATGCTCTTCACTGTCAATATTTGTTTTGGAAAGAAAGAGCTAAGATGCTATGGTTTAAAGATGGGGATCGAAATACTGCTTTTTTCCATGTTGTGGTTAAGAAGAGAAATAATTCTAGTGGGATTCATCGTCTATGGATTGATATTGAGGTTATTGAGGACCCTAAACTCATTGAGGATCATATTTTGAACTTTTATAAAAATCTTTATGCTGAGTCTATTTCTAATGTTCATGATACAAGTAATATGGAAGATTTTATTGGTACTTATATTCCTGAGCTGGTTTCCTTTGAGGAGAATATAATGTTGATTAAATGTCCTGATTTTTTTGAAAATCAAGAATGTTGTTTTTAATCTTAATGGTAAATAGTGCTCCTGGTCCTTATGGTTTTGATGGTGTTTTCTACCATTCTTGTTGGGAAATTATTGGGACAAATGTTTGCAATGTTGTTCAACAGTTTTTTAAACAAAATTGGGTTCTCCCTGGAATGAACAATAATGTGGTATCTCTTATTCTTAAGATTCAGGGTGCTGACTCCATTAAAGATTACAGGCCAATTTCTGTTGCTAATTTCAAATTGTGGCTGCTAGAATCATTTCTCCTAATCAATATGGGTTTGTGCAGGGTAGACAAATTCAAGATTAAATTGTTATTGCTTCTGAAGCTTTTAACATGCTTTCTAAAAAGGTTAGAGGAGGTAATGTGGCTTACAAAGTTGATATTCATAAAACCTTTGACACTCTGAGTTGGAAGTTCTTACTATTAGTTTTGACATACTTTGGTTTTCACCCCTTGTTTGTCGATTGGATTAGTACAATTCTCCATTCATCTATGCTTTCTATTAGTCTAAATGCTAGTTTGGTGGGGTTTTTTCTTTGTAGTAGACGTGTCAGACAAGATGATCCTTTGTCTCCTTTACTTTTCTGTCTTGCAGAGGAAGTTCTAGTAGAGGTATCTCTAAGCTTGTGAATGATAAAAAGATTCTACATATGGCTAGTCCACAAGGTTATCTCACTCCCTCTCATATTTTATATACTAATGACATATTTGTTTTCTATAGGGGGGATAATAAGTCCCTTAGAAATTTGAGTATTTTTCTTAAAACATATGGTGATTTTTCTGGTCAATATGTTGATAATTTTAAGAGTAGTTTTTTTCACCATGGATAATTCTGTAAGATTTGTCACCAAAATTCAATGTATTCTTTCTTGTAGTCATGGTTGTTTGCCTTTCACTTAGTTAGGAGTGCCTATCTTTGTTGGTCTTCCAAAGTGTCGACTTCTTCAACCTTTGACTGATAAAGTCAAATTGAAGCTAGCATCATGGAAAGGTAAATCTCTTAGCATGATTCAGTTGGTCAATACGGTGATTACTGCATTTCTAGCTTATAACTTTAATATGTATAAATGGCCTGTTTCACTTCTTAAGCAAGTTGAGCAGTAGTGTCGAAATTTTATTTGAACTGGTGATATTATGAAAAAAGGCATAGGTATCGTTAATTGGGTTACGATTTGTTCTCCTCTTGAGAATGGAGGTTTGAAGATTATTAATCTTCATCATGAAAATAATGTGCATTTTCTTAAGCTTGCTAGGAACTTTGCTTATAGCAACAAACCTTGGTCTTTTCTCCTGAAAGCTAGGGTGATACAGTCCAAGTAGCCAAGCAGATGACCAAGGACTCAAGAGACAATTCACACTGTGATCAGTCATCTCAGCAATCAAGACAAGGCCCCACCAAATATCAAACGAATCTTAGCAGAAGAAGAACTAGGCATAGACCAGAACCTCAAATGTTCTTTCTTTTGGTTTTCTTAAAAGACAAAAACATGTTTGTAAATAAATTGGGCTCACTTTGGGGTCCAAATAGAAAAATAGGCTAGATTAGGTTCACATAGCATAAAAAGGAGTGTAGTTAGTGAAATGGGCTTATGCTAAGCCTACTTTTTCAAGACAAGGCACCTAGGTTTAGGAAGGTTAACCTACCTTCTAGAAGATGTAGCTAAGGGGTGGCTTTGACCATAGTCAACCCCCCTTGGTTGCCCCTCTCCTTTTCCCTTTTTACCCTTCACCATCTTGCCTATCAAGGCACCCTTTCCTATAAATAAGGTGCCTTGCCTCATGTATTGAGACATTGAAATTTGAAGTAAAGAAACTTTGCTTGAGTGAATTTGTGAGTCTGAGTACTCTAGTGTTATCTGGGTCTTATCTTGGGTGAGTAATATCTCAAGTGGCGGCTCTTGCACCACTCATCTTGGAGTCCGCTTTGCTCCAAGTTGCGTGACAACCTTCTAAATCCATAAGGTCTCTTCGTCTCTTTCCCTTTTTAATTTCCTTGTTAAGCCTTCCATTCCTTCCTCTAATTTCATTCATGTTTTTCTTTAATTTGTTGGTTCTCTTTGTCTTGTTATCTTAATTTTTGCCCCTTTTTGCATCATCCACACCATATTAATGTCTTTTCTCTTTGCCCTTCTGAAGTGAACCTTCACACTTAATCAATTGGTTAAGTTTGTATCTAGTGGGAATCTTCTTAGGGTTTTCACCATAATTTCTAATTCCAAAAATCATAAACAAAAGTGAAACCTTTAAAATGTGCAATCTAAAATCAACTCATATCATGTAGTAATCAAAGCATGGTTTTCATTTTGCTTATCTTTTCTTAGTTGATATTCTGCCTTTAAAAATTTTAGCACATTTTAAATTTTGCTTTTATCTTCAAGCAATTTAAACTCCGCTTTACAATTCAACACCTTTCTTTTTCGCCTTTAAATTCCTGTCATTTCCAATTTCTGCCTTTCTTATTCATTAAACCCTTTAAATTCCACATTTTGAATTTGGTTTTGTGTCAAATTTTTTTCTGCTTACCGCTTTTGCTTGTGTCTGAAGTTCTTAGTGTTCTAGGAGTCTTACATCCATTCTTCTTATCTTGATTTTAATTGTGAAGAGTTAAAAACAAATTAGAAGTTGTTTGAGTAGTGGTTGAGTTAATTCCAAACAGAGAATGCAAGCGTTCATATGAATTGAATCTCTATCTAATATCTTTTCCGAAAATTGAAAAGTGAATTCAAAACTTCATGAACAAAAGCTTCTGAAAATTTGAATCCATCAAGCAGGAAAAAAAAATTGAGTGCATTCACTTCTCAAATTTAATTTACAAAAATGGGTTCTAAGTATATGACAAGTTGTTTTCATAATTGTGGAATTTAATCCCTCTTGCTTTTTCAATTTCTAAAGAAAATTTCAAACCTTCATAATTAAAGTTTAAGTAAGTTTCTTTGAGTCTTTTTTTTCAAGTGTTTTTCTTTTTTGTCTTCTCTAAGTTTTGTTTTCATCTTAAATCCATTTTGGTTTAGTTTTCTTTCTTTAAACTTTTCTTTCTTGTCTTTCCTTTTTTTCCTTAAGTTTTGTTGATGGCTCTTCTTTGGTGAGCAAGTGTTAAGAGCTTTGACCTCTTTCACTTGACGTGTTACTACCAAGTGTAGACCTTTTGAGTGCAAATCTTTCTTAAGTGATGTAAATTTTTTCCTTCCTTTACAAAAGTCGAGTGTTACAAGTGAGTGAGGGATTAAATTGTTGTTTTCACTAATTGTTTGTTTCCTTTGAGCAAAATTATGGCTCGTTTATTTTCAGGAGAATCTTCAAAGCCACAATCACCTCAAAAGGCACATCTTTTGAGAGAGCTTGCGGATGCCAAGAGACGAATGACCCACAAAGATGAGGAAATAAGGTAACTAGTGGAAAGGTTGCAAAGATTAGAAGAAGCCCAAGAAAGACAAACTAGAGAAAGGAGATAGGAGCCGAGAAGAGCTACTAGAAACTACATGCACTATGGGAGTCAAGAAGAAGACCAAGATTGGAGAGTACATAACTTTGAAGAGAGGCACCATCAACACCAACCACCAAAGCCTTCTTTTCCTTTTGTAAAACTATCTAGCTTTAGCGGGGAAAGTGACCCCAATTTGTATTTAGGATGGGAAGCTAAAGTAGAACAAATCTTTAAAGTGTATGTGGTCGAAGAAGACCAAAAAGTTAAGTTAGCTTCCCTAGAATTCGTAGATTATGCGATGCAGTGGTGACATGAAGTTGTAATGGACATTGGTTTGAATAAGAGGTCAGCCGTGGTCTCTTGGTATGATTTAAAGGAATGCATGCGCGTACGGTTTGTTCCTCCTTATTATAGGAAGGAACTCTTGTTGAAGCCCAACGACTTCAACAAGGACCTAGGAGTGTAGATGAATACCTTAAAGATTTAGAAGTAACTTTGACAAAGATTAATATGAATGGAAATGAAAAGTCAAAGATTGCTAGATTTGTGAGTGGATTAAGAAGAGAAATTCAAAATGTTGTGGAACTTTATGAGTATACATCTTTGGAAAAATTGGTTCACCTAGCCATCAAGGTTGAATCACAACTTTTAAAAAAAACATCTTTCAAACATACTCATAATGATGGCTTCTATAACTCATCTTGGAAGGGTAAAAATAAATTTTCAAAACAAGACAATCCTTCCAACTCCTCTAAAGAATCCACCCCACAAACTTCTAAAGACAATCCTTCTAGGACTAAATCGCCAACCAAAACCTCAAGTACAAAATGTTTTAAATGTTTAGGTTTTGGGCACATAGCTGCCAATTTTCCAACTAAAAGAGCCATGATGGTTAAGGGGGGGCTACTCGTAAGTGACCACAGTGATCAATCTTCTAGGTCTAACTCCCCTTCCCCTTCAAAAACCCCTAGTGAAAATGAATGTGAGATACCTTGTGAAGGTGACTTAGTGGTGGTAAGGCGAATGTTGGGAACCATTCCAAAACCTTTGGATGAAACCCAAAGAGAAAATACTTTTCACACCGGCTGCCTTATCAACAACAAGTTATGTTCCATGATAATAGATGGGGGTAGTTGTGCGAATATGGCAAGTACAAGAGTAATGGAGAAGCTTAAATTACCCACTATCTCATACAAAGCCCTATAAACTACAATGACTTAGTGCCGAAGGTGAACTCATGGTTAATAAACAAGTTCTCATAACTTTTGCTATAGAAAAGTATAAAGATGAGGTTTTATGTGATGTTGTGCCAATGGAAGCAACACATATTCTATTGGGAAGGCCTTGACAATATGATAGACAAGTTTTACATGATGACCAGACCAATAAAATGTCTTTCAACTTCCAAGGGCATAATGTGAGTTGATTTTAGGTTGCACAATTTAAAGGTTTCACTTTTGTTTATGATTTTTGGAATTAACAATTATGATGAAAGCCTTAAAGAAGATTCCCACTAGACACGAACTTAACCAAGTGGTTAGGTAAGTGTGAAGGTTCATTCAGAAGGACAAAGAGAAAAGACAAATTATTAGTATAAAATAGTTATTATTATTAACAAATAATTTCTAAATTAATAATTAAAATGTTGATATAGTTAATTAAATACCAATTTAAAGATTATTTCTTAATAATATAAACTATTTATACTAATAATTTTGTTAATTTTTAAAATAATATTTAATTTAGTCAATTTAGTGATTAATTATTTTTTATTTCTAAAATTGATTTATATTTAATAATTTTTTGAGTGTAATTATAAAATTCATGTCGTTAAAACAGTGTTTTATATTAGTTGTCTTTGGTTGTAAAAATAGAGTTTTACATTAGTTTTTCGTCTGTTGTCACTTAAAATTATGTTTAAATTCGAAGGGAAAAAAACAATATAATTTTCTTAAAAGATTATATATAAAAAAAATTAAGAAGGAAAAACACACTTTAGCGTAGTAATTATATTATAATGTTAGAACTTTATTATTGGGGAAAAAAATGGCCTTGTTAATTTACCTGCATGAAGCTATTATAAGAAAATTGTATGTAAGAAGATGGTAAGGAGAAAGAAATGTTTTTTTATTCTCTTGTGTGTATTTACACCACTCAATGTATAGCAAATATATAGAAGTGCATGGAGACCTTCTCTCTTCCAAATTACAAGCTAATTAGGTAGGGATCCACTAATCATGGGATTCTATCATTATTAAATTAATTGCATATAATTGCGTATAATATTGAACAATATCGTACAATAATTGTGTATAATTTGATAATTATTATTTTCTTAATACTCCCCCTCAAGTTGGTAGGTGAAGATCATGAACCCCTAACTTGTGTCGCAGCGTCAAAAACTGTTCTTTGCCCAATGCCTTTGTAAAAATATCTGCGAGCTGATACTTTGTCGGTACATATGAAGGACTGATTATCCCGGCTTGTAATTTTTCTCGCACAATGTGACAGTCTATCTCAATGTGTTTTGTACGTGCATGAAATACTGGGTTTGCTGCTATATGTAATGCAGCTTGATTATCACAGAAAAGTTGAGCTGGCAAGTTACATGGCACCTTTAAATCCTGCAACAAATATCGCAACCAAACTATCTCCAAACAAGTATTGGCCATCGCGCAGTACTCTGCTTCCGCAGATGATCTTGATACGTTTGTCTGTTTTTTTTTATTTCCATGAGATAATAGAGGAACCAAGAAAAATGCAATAGCCAGATACTGATTTCCGAGTTGTTTGACAACCCCCCCCAGTCTAAGTCGCAATAAGCTGTCAATGTCAAATTGTTCTCAGATGGCAATAACAATCCTTGTCCTGGTGATCCTTTGATGTACTTTATAACTCGAATTGCAGCAACCCAATGAGGTTTCCGTGGAGCCTGTATATATTGACTTAGGGTCCGAACTGAAAATGCTATGTCAGGCCGAGTAACTGTGAGGTATATCAGTCGTCCCACAAGTCACCTGTATTTGACTGGATCCTTTAATAACTCTCCATCGTCTGGTGTGAGTTTTAGGTATTGCTCCATTGGAAATTTTTCTGGACGAGCACCTGTGAGTCCTGTATCCTGTAAAATATCAAGTGCATATTTTCTTTGTGACATGTAAATACCAACTTTGGAACGGGAAAATTCAATCCCTAGAAAATATTTTAAGTCTCCAAGATCTTTAATGCGAAATTGTTGTAATAGACAATCTTTAACATGCTGAATTTCTGTCAAATCATTTCCTGTCAAAAGAATATCGTCCACATAAATCAAAAGGGCAGTAAATGATGAGTTATTCTGTCTTGTGAATAGAGAGTAGTCTGTCTTGGATTGTTGAAATCCTACAGATTTAATCACATGAGAAAATGTTGAAAACCATGTTCGGGATGCCTGTTTGAGACCATAAAGGGATTTGTTGAGTCGACATACAATGTTCTCCCCCTATCGATGATGCCCGGGTGGCAAGTCCATGTAAATAATTTCATGCAATGTGCCATGTAAGAAGGTATTTTGCACATCTAGCTGGTAAGTAAACCAATTTCTGGCTGCTGTAATAGTGAGGAGACACCTCAAAGTTGTTAATTTTGCCGTTGGTGAAAAAGTTTCAGAATAGTCGACACCTTCAATCTGAGTGTACCCCTTTGCGACAAGGCGCGCCTTATATCTGTTGACGCTGCCATCTGAGTTGTACTTTATTTTATAGACCCATTTGCATCCGATTGGTTTCTACCCAACGGGTAACGGTGTCAAGGTCCACGTTTGATTTAGCTGCAAGGCAGAAAGCTCTTTGTCCATTGCTTTTTGCCAATTTGGATTAAGGATAGCTTGAGCATAAGTGTGAGGTTCTTTGGTGGCTGTGATGTTAGCAAGATATGCACTATGTGTAGAAGAAAATCGTGAATTAGAAAGAAAATGATGCATAGGATACCTGGTTCCATTTGGCCGGTCTTGGGCAGTGGTCGAATGATTGGCTTGGGATCCCGTTACGTAGTCTTGTAGCCAGGAAGGTGGGTTTGATATGCGACTGGATCGTTGAACAGGAAGGTCAGTTGGAGAAGGTTCGGTAATGGGTGCTAGACTTCTTGGCGTGGGAGAAGAAGGTTGGTCTATTAGAGGTTCAGGTGCATTATGATGAGTAGGAGAAGAAGGTTGGTTTGGTGGAGGTTCAGGTGCATTGTGATGAGTAGGAGAAAAAGGTTGGTTTGATGGAGGTTCAGATGTATCATGACAAGTAGGAGAAGAAGGTTGGTTGAGTGAATGTTGGACAGGAGTGGGTAAGTCAATGTCAATAGTAGGCAAAAATACCTTGTAATGGAGGTGAGGATTACGCCTGGGACTGTTGGCAGAATGGGAAAACACTTTCATGGAAGATGACATCCCGACTTGTAAAAAAGTGCCTGTATCTATATCAAATAATTTGAATGCTTTTTGATTGAGAGGATAACCAATGAAGATGCATTATCGAGCGCGCGGATCAAATTTTTGCTTAGGTGAAACAACAGTTGCATAACAGAGACAACCAAAAGTTTTTAAGTGAGAAAGTGAAGGTGGACGATTATATAGCATCTCAAAAGGTGATTTATTTTTGAGTAAAGGTGTTGGCAAGCGATTAATAATATATGTGGCGGTTGAAACGCATTCCCCCCAAAATTCTAATGGTAAATGAGACTGAAATAGGAGGGCTCATGTTGTGTTTAAAATGTGTCTATGTTTGCGTTCTACTACTCCATTTTGTTGAGGAGAGTAGACACAAGTGCGTTGACATTCAATACCTTTTTTGAGAAAAAAATTATGCATAGAAATAAATTCCAATCCGTTATCAACGCGGATGGTTTTAATAGATGCCTAAAATTGATTTTGTGCAAAAGTAATGAATGATTCTAAGAGATGTTGGGTTTCAGACTTGTGATTCATAAGAAATAACCAAGTACATCTAGTATAGTCATCAACTATAGTGAGAAAAAAACGTTTTCCAAAATGAGTTGGGGTTTTATGAGGACCCCAAATGTCACAATGCAATAGATTAAATGGAGAATGAGATTTTATTGTGCTTAAAGGAAAGGGTAGCCTTGTCTGTTTAGCTTTGGGACAAATACTACAATTATTATGAATGGGAATGAGATTTTTACTAATAGGTAATAAGGAAGATGCAAGTTGTAGATACGCCGGAGAGGGATGTCCGAGGCGCTTGTGCCATAAATCAGGGTCGGTCAAAATTTGAGATGCGTGGGCTTGGTTTGGAAGAGGGGACATGTAGTATAAGCCTGCGTGTTGTTTACGCGAGCCAATCATCCTCCTCGTAGCCAAGTCCTGCAAAACGCAACCATGTGGAGTAAAAACGACACAACAATTTAGTGAACTGGTTATCTTACTAAAGGACATGAGATTTAAATTAAAAGAAGGAACGCAAAGCACATCTTTGAGAGTGATATTGTCATTGAATTTAATTGTGCCCGTAGATAAGATGGGCGCAGTTGAGCCTGTAGGCAGATTAACATTTGGAATAAATGATGATGAATTGTGTGTGAAAAATTGTGAATCAGATGCAATGTGATCGGTTGCTCCGCTATCCAAAATCCATGGTTTTGTAGAAGCAGAATTAATAGACGAGTTATGGGCAAGCAAACCTACAGAGCTAACAAACGTGTCACTTTTACCGTTCTTGTTGAGCGAGTAAATAGCCTTTGCCAATTGTTGAATTTGCTCAGCAGTGAAGCCTTGTACAAGGTTTCTATCGGACTCGTTATTGGTGCCTTCTTTGCAAGACATGATTTCTTATTTAGCGGATAAAAATGGAGAGGTTGTCAGAGCACCAAGATCGGTGCTCTGATACCATATAAGAAAATTGTATGTAAGAAGATGGTAAGGAGAAAGAAATGTTTTTTTATTCTCTTGTGTGTATTTACATCACTCAATGTATAGCAAATATATAGAAGTGTATGAAGACCTTCTCTCTTCCAAATTACAAGCTAATTAGGTATGAATCCACTAATCATGAGATTCTATCATTATTAAATTAATTGCATATAATTGCGTATAATATTATATAATATCGTACAATAATTATGTATAATTTGATAATTATTATTTTCTTAATAGCTACTGATATGGAAAAGATATGGCATAATCATTCTTTAAGCCAAAAGAAAAGAAACAAATGTATTCAATTTGTTTCACATGTCTCACTACCAAATAGGAAGTGGCTTAAACCTAAAGAAACTTCATTATTACGAAAGGAAGATAAAGGTGCATATCTTTACGCTCTTCTTTATTGACAGGGACACACCCAAAAACAATCAAAAGAAGACAAACTTAATAGCTAACGCTCACTTTATATATCGGCTGCAGAAAATTTTAATATTAATTAAATTCAAATTGCCTTTTTCCTGCATATTCCATATTAGTCATATATGATTATTTCATAATCCAGCATCATCAGGCTTAATCTTAGTGTTATAGTTTTATATGCAATTATTACTTCATGTAGTTCTATACACCTTCATTCTTGATATACTTGTGTATATTCAAAGTTTCGATATTATAAAAAATATATTCGTTTTCACAGTAACAAAAAAAATTGACTAAATTAGATACTATTTTAAAGATTAAAAAAATTATTAGTATCTAAATTAGTTTTTATTATTGATAAATAGTTTTTAATTTAGTATCTAATTAACCTACTAAGATTTTAACTATGAATTATTTGTAGTCCAATACTATTAGTACTCAATTTTCCAGTGAATAGAAATCTAAAGGAGACAAAAAATTTGAACAAAACAACAAGGCAAAATGTAAACTTAACTCTAAGAAATTTGTTAACGATATAATAACATATTACGGAACTCAAATTAATAAAGTAAAAAACACTCAAAGCATATGACTTTTACCAAGACATTTTATCAAACACCTACTAGACTAACATATGACATTTTCACAAACACCTTTTAGACTATCACATACTTTTGAACTCTGAAAAATTTAGGTAACACATGACTTTTGACATATAAAGATTATAAACTGAAAGTTACTCAATTATAAATTGATTTAACTGGTTGAAATTGAAGAAAATACTCAAAAAAATGTAAAAACATCAACAACACACAAAAACCACAAGTGATGGTTCAAGTATGGACAAATTATTTGAACAAAAGAACAAGATATATTATCAAATTTAAACGGTGAAAACAGTTCAAGACATTAAAATTATTTTGTAAACAACATGAAACATTTTTTAAAAAATAGCCGAAGAAGAACTTATCTTGAACCGAAGCTCTGATTACCACTTGATGAAAAATTACCTTCCATGAGCATGTGTAGTTCTTTTATGATATATTTTGGTTTGAATTTGAATATTTCTGAAAGGAATGTGGAGGCAGCGGAATACGTGTAGAAATGAAGATTTATGTTTTGAGAGTGGTGGAATTTGGAGTTTGTGTTTTTAAGTGATGTTAGGCCAACACTTAGAAGGGAGTTTAGAAGTTTCTTACAAGGAGACTACTTTAGAGAGAGCTCAAGAAGCACCAAGAATTTTGGTAGCATAACAATTCTTATTTCAAGCTGAAAATTACATGACCCTACATTCTTATTTATACTACTCTAGAAGTCCAAGCTTGTGGCACAAACTTCATAAATCCTCTCCACTCATAAGTTGACATGTGGCATGAATAACTTGCAGACCAAACTTCAAAGTACTCTCCAATTAGATATGGACAAGTGACAAAAGAAACTTGGAGCACAAGCTTCCCATGTGGCTCCTTCTTGGAGACTCATGTGGCGCCTTGTTGGAGACAAACTTCATATGTGATGCCACTTGCAAGCTTCATAAGTGGACGTTCTAGAAAGAACCAAGGCCCAAAATACAAGGCCTAAAATCCTATTCTACTTGACCCAAAATTCAAGGTCTGAAATAAATTCCTAAACTACTTTGTACAATTTTTTACAAGGCTAAGAATAAGAAAAAAGAGACTCTTTAAATATGGTGCTTCTCTTCTTGAGGCTCCATCTTCTTCTATCCTCTTGGCTAATGGTTTTGAGGATAGATGGTTTACATCAATTGCTTCATTCAACGGGGTAGTTGAATCTGCCTTGAAAAGTTGCTTATCATATTACCTAAGTTTATCATATTAGAAAAGGTTTCGACATGGAACCATTAACCCTATATTTTTCATTAGTCTATAATTGTGTTCGTACCTTCTTTTGTGTGAGGTGATGTCCATAATCTCATTTTGTCGTCCTCTCCTACTAGTAGGTTTAGAGGTGGGAATTGGCTAAGATTCTGCAACTTGTTTGACACGATTTTGGTCATGTGAGTTGTCTAATCATGGTCTTAAACATTGAGTTGGTCATGTATTACCAGTAACTCATTCCGATGTTGACTCAACTCAGCCTGGTGTTGCTCCTTTAAAGACTTTAGGTCCTTATCAAGTTTGTTTGCATTCTATAGCTACGTTGTTTTGTATATTTTCCTATTTTTTTCTAAAATAGAGCCTCAAGTGTTCGCTGGGGAATTCATCTTTGGGATAGTTGAAGAAGAGGTAATAGTTTTGTTTCTCGTCAATACCATAACACTTATGATCCCAGAAAAGTTTTACCTAACCCTATGGTGGGTGCCAAATGTTTTTACCGAAAAAGAGCGTTGAACTTCCAAGGTGGAGAAGAATGATTTGCCTTGCAAGCCAAGTTTTTGTGCCAAGGTATGATTGCTTAGTTGGTCGAATACAAGAGGAGATGCACCTGTAAAATATTCTCTAACATTAAAGTCAATAGAAGTATAAAAAATTACATGTACTTTAATGAGTATGAGAATTGAGTAAGTAGTCCTTGATGAATTATTTTGTATTTATAGGCCTTTATGGATCTAGGTTGTAATATTCAAAATATACATAAAATAAATTAAAGATATTATAAAATATATCATTCAATAAATTACCATTATATAGGGATCCGAGATATACGATCTCATCAATTTTTACTATATAATCATTCGAGTTATAGAATTAGATTTCATTGAATTTTTTTTTTATATAAAATTTTTATGTTCGGCATCACCATACAATTTGATATCTCAGCTATGTTGATATCTTAAGTAACAACATTTTCATTGAATTATGTCCCCTTTTTTTTATTGTATACAATCATCCTTTATACATTCCATTTAGATTTGATTGAATTATGTAGGATTTTATTGGATTGCAATTTATTTGATTGTAATCTTTTATTACAGGTATCTCGACACAATATATAAATTGGAGTACACATAAAGCATAGACATAAACCAGTAAATTACAATAAAATAAAGAAATGTAAGCATAAGAAAACAATAGGTTTCATTGAATTACACATATCATCTACTGACGTATTTTACAAATTATTCCAAGATCTTGTACCAAGACATACATGCTTATAATATCGGTCAATCTTAGTTTGTTACATATTAACTTGTATGATATGAAGATTGACCGAGACTATAGACACGCAGAGATCCTGAACCATATAATGTCTTCTCATCTCTTACGAGGATGGCATGGTTACTGCTAAGATAAACAGAAAAGTGGGTTATAGAAGGTTAATTAATTACAGTCTCCAACGTTATATGGCACTAGCATGTACTGCATCCTCATTACCTTGCATATCCATCAAGCAAGGACTCAACCTAAACATGAGAATGCAAAACTCCATTTGGTTAAGAGCCCCATCTCCATCCAAATCCCCCTCCATTAGCATGCACAACAACTCATCATCCCTCACCTCCAAACCGAGCAAGTAGGTGCTCACCTTCAAGCTCTCAAACGTGATGAGCCCCATGTTCACGTCCATGAGCAAACGAAACCCGTCGCAGAGCTCCCCGATGAACCCTTCTGCACCTAGTCTTGCAATCATGGAAGGGAAACAGTCCTCAAAGTAAAAACTATGATCAAGTTCCATAGTTTAAAGAAAATATAGCAAAAGTGGGAGAAATGAAGATAGAGAGAAACTAAGGGTTGTGGTGGCTTATAAGAGAAGAATTGTGAACAGGAAGGGCTAGAGGGAGTGATAAGGTGGGGGAGTTATATAAGCAGAAAGAGATGATGAGGAAGAAATGAATAGTTGCAGTAAACAGTTTGGAGTGTGTTTTGTACTGCGTAGCTTCTTGCGGCTTTCGTTGGGACACGCGACACACACTTTTCATTAGCAGTTGAAACACTCGTCTCCTTCGTGGAAGATGCGTTGCTTCTCTTTTAAAAATCACTACTTTAAATCATAATCGCAATCATTTGTCATATATGTGCCCAATGTGGGACTAGTTTATTACTAATTAATACAATATTAGTGGCTCCATTGTTATTTGTTACAAAAGAAATATTTATAATTGGATGTTAATAATTGCAATTTATTTAATGATGTTTTATTTAAATTATCTTTAAAATGGTACATTATCATCTATTTTTTTATTTCAAGAAAAAGACATTTATAAACATATTATATAGTTAATAAAACTTAATGAATATAATTTATGTCTGTAATTTATGTAAAGATAAAGTTTTTCTTATAAATAAGAATGGAGGAGAGTGTTTAGGACTTTTTTTTCAAACATGGTAATTAAGATTAAGCACTCCCAACACTAATGCAATGTTATTTAGAGTATTACTACATAACAAATAATTGAATCTAATTATAGTTACCGACAGTCCTTAGTGGTTGGATAATCTCTAGATGTCCATCAAAACAAAGAAAAATTAGTTTTGAGAAAATTTCGGTAACATCTATAATAAATAATAATAATTTCTTCTAATTTGTTAACCACTTATATCAACCCTTTTACCCTTTTAAGCATTTGGCTGGATTTTATTGGCAATTAAAATCTCTCCCTAAAAATGAATTTTAGAGCCTTTCAAGCTTAGGGTGTGTGTCAATAGATCACATTTTTTTCATTCTTTTTGAATGCCAAATTTAAAATTTTATATTGTTTGGTAAACGGATTAAAATAATGTGACACTTGGCTTTTAGTACTAGTAAAAGTTAAACATAAACTTTACTCTCATAAACAGGCATAAATTAATTGGGTGCGTAAGAATATCTTTTCTTTAGATAAGTTTCTTCAAGCAAAAGAAGATTTATTAAGTATAGAATAAAAGGTACTTCTCAACCTATCTATAAAATTCAAATAAAATAAATTTCATAATAATATACAAAATGCAAGATCAACAATTAGAAAACTAAAACTTAAAAGCTTTTCACCTTCTGAAAGTCTACCAATAATAAGCATTAATAAGATTCTATTAATAAAATCAAACTAGCATTCTAAAATACTGCCTTGTTCTTGATTAATTATTCCACCAGTCAATGCAAAAGCAAAAATAGATTGAGGAAAAGTTATTAAATATTTTTAACAATTTTTTAAAATATAACATTATTATCTAAAAACTATAAAATTAGGTGGGTCTCACTTTAATTTATAATTTTTACTAATGATTTATATAGTTTTCAGTAATCTTTACGTAAGAATTGGAAAGTGTTATTTAGTCCTCTTCTTTCTATTATACGTCCTCAATAATAATAATAATAATAATAATAATAATAAATATTTATTATTATTATTATTTACCCTAATGTAAAAACGTTATTTGATTGCGATTTTTAAAATTCTTGAACAAACAGTTTTATAACCGTAATAGATTACTGTTATAGTCTATGTCCTATAGGCGATGATTACTTTACTAATCAACGTCTATTTGTTACATGAAATAATATTATAGTATACTCATGGAAAGATGTAAGTGACGGTTTTTAACAGAACCGATGTCTATATTTTTTTTAGCCTTTGGTATTTCTTGCATGGTCGGTCTCCTCCATAGATTACGATTTTGTCCATAACCAGTATCTTTAGTGGTTTATAGACTACGTTTTGACTACAATCGTAGTTTATGATGATTTTGTTTTAGTTCAATTTATTTTATGCATTTCTTCATCTTAATTAATTTTTTCATTTTAAAGCCCAACTGGATATACAATAATATTTTAGCTAGCCATATACACATTTTTCAAAACAATCAAATCATGTGTTTGCTAGAGTGCTGGTGGATATTGATATGTTGTCTCCTCTTCCCAATCACCCCTTGGTTAAACGTCCAGACTTTGCTTTTGTAGCTGGTGTGGAATATGAATGGCTCATTCCATTTTGCTTTCATTGTAAAATGATTGGGTATGAGCTTGCTCAGTGTCGGGCGATCCATGACCAGGGTCGTGTTCCTGGACCTCAACATAAACCTTCTTAGAAGACAACTTCTAATAAATGGGAACAGGGAAGGACCAGGATCCCTAAACAATGTAAAGAATATCAAAAGAAAAATCCACAGACGAAGCTCGTGGAAGGCCCCATTGATAAATTGAAAGTTAATGTGTTCCTACAAAGTTGGGACTTCGCAGTACACTTCCACTTCGTCAGAATCTTCTCGTCCTCTCAGCCTGTCGGCAAGGCTACTTTCTGGCTTGATTTCCTTCGATCTCCGAGTACCACAAAGGGGGGAGGTACCTGCACTGACACTCCAACGATCAAGTCAGTCTGAGAGTCAAGTACCAGGAGAGTAGGGAGTGAATAGTTACCTTGGGTGTTGTGCCTGTCCTCTTATTTATACTATTTTGGATGGGCCCTGGCTGCCGTGGGCTTGCGTGTAGGTCCAGTTAGAGGCCCAATTGTGCTTTAATCATATCTTGCACTTAAGCTGGCTTACTTGCGCCTAACCACATGTTTAGATGTGGCTCTTGTCGGCCAACCGGCTTTCCGGCCATCCGGCAGTACATATGCCCCCCAGGCTCAAATGCAGTTAACATAATGCAGAGTCTTGAGTTCGTGCTTAGGAAAATGTCTTAGATTGTGAAGGCGGATAGCCGACAGCTGTTGTAAGTGTCAGGCTTAGCGGCTTGTTGCACAGTGAGCCGTTTCTTGGAGAGCAAGTGAGGAATGGTTACCGTACTCGAGGCGCATGAGGTGTTGATGACGTCATAGAGAGGGAAGCCAGGGTTGATCTGCACCGTTGATTGATGGTTGATCTAACGGTGGGGAATTCATGTGACGGTTCATATTCTCTTTTTCTTCGCCTATAAATAGGAATCACGGTGGACCAGATTTTTTCTACATTTACCGTAACTAGCTCCGAGAACCCGAGAGCCGAATACCCAATTTCTGCAATCTTTACTTGTTGGTTGAAGAGTTTCTAGAGGTAACGATGTCTTCTCTTTTGGTTACCAGCTTATTTTCATCAGTGTCTGGACGTCCGAGTAGGAGGCCATTAGCCGCAGATGGTGTTTCTAGTGATGCTGAGAGTGTCGAGGATTTTTCTCATGTTGCCGGTCCTTTGAGTCGAGAGAGTGTGGAACCGGCAGTGTCTTTATCGTTGAGTGGGTATGAGGGTGAGGAGACTCGAGAGGCCGAATATGTGTGGGTTCTCGAGAAGGTCCGTGGGGTTTTTTCTGTGTTTACAAAGGTTTCAATGCTTCAAGATTTTGTGGATAGTGTAGATATTGTGTTAGAAGGAGTTCCTAATGGTGCTTTCGCACTTTGTAGGTGTCGAGAGTTCGAGACCGTGTGTTTGGGTAGAGGGAAGGAACGTAAAGATTTTTTTTACTTTTATTCTTGTTTGATTTCGGACATTCATGTCCGCTTTCCTTTTGACAATTTCACCATGGAAGTGTTGCGTATCTTAAACGTAGCACCTTCACAATTGCATCCGAATAGCTAGGCTTCGCTTCAGGCCTTTCAGTTGTTGTGTGATGTGTTAAACGTTAAGGCAACCGCCAGGTCTTTTTTGCATTTCTTTGGTACGAGGCCGGGTGACCGAATAGGGTGGATGTCTTTGATTGGTCAAGCGAAAAATAGCCTCTTTGCTCCTTATACAACTTCTTATAAGAACTTTAAAGGTGGTTTCTTTAAGGTTGTTATCAAGGAGGAGGGTAGGCCGTTTTTCTTTGACGGCGAGACTCCCAGGTTTCCTTTCTATTGGACGAAGGATCCAGCGCGCTTCAATGTATGGCCGAGGTCCCTGATGACCGATGACGACCTAGAAGTGTTGTCGGTATTGGACCAACTTCCACGCAAGATTCCAACCCGGCCTCTCGTCCGTGCCTACTTGTCGTCTAATAAATGTGTCAATGTTGACGGTATGTGATTTTACTCGTCTTGGTGCTTTTCTTACTTTGATTGACTTAATCCTTTCATTTAGTGTAGGAATAATGGCAAGTCTGGTGCCGTCAGGTGGGAAGAAGGATTACTTTCGAGAGCTTCGCCTGAAAAGGCAAGCTCAAAAGGCCACGAGGGAAGGGATGTCGGGAGGACCGGCTACGCCGATAGCGGAGGCGGCTATTCCCATCACTACCGTGCCTGCTGCGGAAACCAATCGTCCTCCTTCCAATCCAAAGAAAAGGAAGGAGGATCATGGGAAGGACCGTGGCAAGTCCTCTCGACGTCACGGGGAGCGCTCTTCATCGGGAAGATCTCCGAAGAGGGGTCGATTGACCGGGGGTCGAGTTCCAGTGAACCTGACTTTCTCGGACACGAGCTGAACGTGGTCGAAAAGGTTAGTACTAAGATGAACCCCTATCAGGAAGATGTGTACCTCTCAGTGCGCCCTTCACAAGTGCACGATGTGTTCATGGAGTTATGCTCCAAAACCTTAGTTCTCGGCAAGCGGATGGCATTTGACTTGATGAAGAGGAACAAAAACGCTGCCGAGGTGGAGGGCCTCCGAGTGAAGCTGGACGAGTCGTCGGCCAACTTACAATTGGCACTAGCCGAGAACACCAACCTCTTATCTCATAATCAAAACTTGGAGGCTGAGATGAAAACGTGGAGAGAGAGGTGTGAGTTGGCCGAGAGGACGGGAAGGGAGGTTGCCGAGAAGGCAGATGAGGAGATTCGGGGATTGAAGGAGAGTCTTTCGGACATGACTCTTACTAATCATCGAACAGAAGAAAAGGTGGAGAAGCTTCTGAAAGAGTTAGAGGTAGCCGAAGACAATGTTATGGAAGAACATGAAGCTAGCTTGAGGAAGACTCTTCAGCAAGCAACCTTTTTCTACAATATTCCCCTAGATGAGGGGAAGTTTGATGTCGATAAGGACTTCCACGAGGGTCAGCTGCTGCCGACAGACCAAATTCCGAGTTCTACTCAAGCTGTCATTCCGGCTCCCCCGAAGGCTTCGGAGGTCGAGAACATTGAATCCGACAGTTAGGTCTTGTCTTTTTTTTTTTGAATGGGGCATATGTGGTTGATATTTTGTAAACATATGGCCTCCCTTTTTGTGTAGACCTAACCAGCTTCTCGATCTTTTGAATATAATTGACAAGTTACTTTAATTCTTGGTGTTGATGTTTGTTATTACCTTATTATTACATGCCTTTTCCTTTAGCCGCTTTCTTTTTCCGAACCGCTTTTATCGTGCTCTCGGTTGCTGCCGAGAGGTCTTCTATCATACTTTCAGCAGGGATTCACTTGGGTGAATTCTTCCTTGGCCGAGAGGCTTTCTATCGGCAGAGATTTACTAGTGAATTCTTCCTTGGCCAAGAGGTTTCTCTATCGTACTCTCGGCAGGGATTCACTTAGGTGAATTCTTCCTTGGCCGAGAGGTTTTTTATCGTACTCTCGGCAGGGATTCACTTGGGTGAATTCGTCCCCGGCCGAGAGGTTTTTATTGTACTTTCGGCAGGGATTCACTTGGGTGAATTCTTCCCTGGCCGAGAGGTTTTTTATCGTACTCTCAGCAGGGATTCACTTGGGTGAATTCTTCCTTAGCCGAGAGGATTTTATCGTACTCTTGGCAGGGATTCACTTGGGTGAATTCTTTCTTGGCCGAGAGGTTTTTTATCGTACTCTCGGCAGGGATTCACTTGGGTGAATTCTTCCTTGGCCGAGAGGTTTTCTATCGTACTCTCGGCAGGGATTCACTTGGGTGAATTCTTCCTTGGCCGAGAGGTTTTTATCGTACTCTCGGCAAGGATTCACTTGGGTGAATTCTTCCTTGGCTGAGAGGTTTTTCTATCGTACTCTCAACAGGGATTCACTTAGGTGAATTCTTCCTTGGCCGAGAGGTTTTTACGGTACTTTCGGCAAGGATTCACTTGGGTGAATTCTTCCTTAGTCGAGAGGTTTTTTATCGTACTCTCGGCAGAGATTCACTTGGGTGAATTCTTCCTTGGCCGAGAGGTTTTTATTGTACTCTCGGCAGGGATTCACTTGGGTGAATTCTTCCTTAGCCGAGAGGTTTTTATCGTACTCTCGACAGAGATTCACTTGGGTGAATTCTTCCTTGGCCGAGAGGTTTTTTATCGTACTCTTGGCAGGGCTTCACTTGGGTGAATTCTTCCTTGGCCGAGAGGTTTTTATCGTACTCTCGGCAGGGATTTACTTGGGTGAATTCTTTCTTGCCCGAGAGGTTTTTCTATCGTACTCTTGATAGGGATTCACTTAGGTGAATTCTTCCTTGGCCGAAAGGTTTTTTATCGTACTCTCGGGAGGGATTCACTTGGGTTAATTCTTCCTAGGCCGAGAGGTCTTTCATTCAAGTTGAGATTTACATATAACTGAGAAGTCTAATTTTATTTAATGTGGTGCCTCGTTAAAACCTTCTTCAATGAAAAACCCTTGGGAAAAGATTGAAGGTAGGAAAGAGTACACCTGTGATGCATATCAGCTAAAATACATTTTTAAATTGCTGGCGTTCCACGTTCTGGGAACTTCTCGGCCATTCAACTGTTCTGGGCAATATGCGTCGTTCTGGAGGTTTTCCTTGACTTTGAAGGGTCCTTCCCAATTTGCGTTGAACTTTCCCTCTGCTGGGATCTTGCGAGCTTCTTCTTTCATCCTTCAGACCAAATCTCCCTCTTGGAACGCTCTAGGTTTAGTTTTCGAATTGTATCTTCTTGCAGCCCTTTGTTTACAGGCTTCTTCTCTTATCTTGGCCTTGTCACGCGATTCTTGGAGTAAATCTAACTCTGTCCTTAGGCATTCCTCATTTATCTTCAGGTCATGGAGTTTCCTTCGGAT
Organism: Phaseolus lunatus; assembly: GCA_013389735.1. NCBI lineage: Eukaryota > Viridiplantae > Streptophyta > Magnoliopsida > Fabales > Fabaceae > Phaseolus > Phaseolus lunatus. Next base: position 39,570,268 of record CM023867.1, on the reverse strand, counting down.
TGTCGGCTCTCCGACTTCTACCGGAAGCATGGCATCAGTGCCATAAGTGAGGTTGTATGGGGTTTCTCCAGTTACCGAGTGGGGGGTACAACGATAGGTCCAGAGAACTTCCACGAGCTCTTCCACCCATTTTCCCTTTGCACTGCCCAACCTTTTCTTCAATTCATTCAGGATGACTTTGTTAGCGGATTCTGCTTGACCGTTAGTCAGTGGGTGTTCTACGGAGCTTGTCTTATGCAGTATGCCTAGGCTTTCGTAGAACTTGGCCAACTTTTGATCTATGAATTGTCTTTCGTTGTCTGTGATGATTGTATGTGGAATTCCAAATCTGCAGACAATGTCTTTCCATACAAAATTTTGGATTTTTCGGGCTGTGATGTTCGCGAGAGGTTCCGCCTCTATCCACTTTGTAAAATAATCGACTGCTACCAACAAGAACTTTCTTTGCCCGGTCGCTGGTGGGAAAGGACCTATTATATCAGTCCCCCATAAAGCAAATGGCCAAGGGGAAACGATGTTATGGAGAGTGTGAGGGTGAAGATGGATCAATGGGCCATGTTCTTGGCAACTTACGCACTTCTTCACAAAATCATCACAGTCGGTTCTTATTGTTGGCCAGTAGTATCCGGCCCTCAGGACTCTAGTTGCCATTGTTCGTGCTCCCGAGTGCAGACCGCATGCTCCTTGATGCAATTCTTTCAAAACGTACTCTGCTTCCTCTTTCGACACACACTTGAGTAGCGGGGTGGAGAAACCTCTTTTATACAAATCTTCCCCTATTAAAACAAAACAAGAAGCTCTCTTCGCAAGAGGCAAGTCACGACATTCTTTCCCTTCTTCCCGGTCTTTGACCATTTTTTTCATGTCGGCTACCCAGTCTTCTTCCTGTTTCATTACAATGCATTCTTCGGTGTGGGCAAATGGAGTTGACAAGGTCTGTTGTATGATACTAGCATCCAAAAATGTTCCTACAAAGTTGGGACTTCGCAGTACATTTCCACTTCGTCAGAATCTTCTCGTCCTCTCAGCCTGCCGGCAAGGCTACTTTCTGGCTTGATTTCCTTCGATCTCCGAGTACCGCAAAGGGGGGAGGTACCTGCAATGACACTCTGACGATCAAGTCAGTCTGAGAGTCAAGTACTAAGAGAGTAGAGAGTGAATACCTTGGGTGTTGTGCCTGTCCTCCTATTTATACTATTTTGGATGGGCCTTGGTTGTCGCGGGCTTGCGTGTAGGTCCAGTTAGAGGCCCAATTGTGCTTTAATCATATCTTACATTTAAGCTGGCTTACTTATGCCTAACCACGTGTTTAGCTGTGGCTCTTGTTGGCCAATCGGCTTTCCAGCCATCCGACAGTACATAATGCTACTGGTGGGGTTAATGTAGGTTCACCCTTGGGTCACCTTGTTTCAGGTGGAGGGGAGGATGATTTTGCAGATATGCCTCCTCTTGAGGATGCTTCAGATCATGATAGGTCCTCACCCAGGCAGGGGTTGTCCACTCCCACTTTGGATTCACCTGCTGTTTTGCAAGCTAAGGGCTCAAAGTCACATTCAACGAGTCTTATTGATGATCATCGTGTGAAGGTCTCTGCTTCTGTGGTTGTACCATCTCCATTGCGTACTACCTCTCCTCAAAGGGCTAAATCACATGCAGATACTAAAGCACAAATTCCTATTGACGGTCCTAATGTGGAGGTCTCTGTTATTGTGACTGTACCAACTCAATCGCCTCATACCTCCCCTTGGAAGGCTAAATATCTTGGGGATGTTGAAGCACTATCGTTGGTCCTTCAAAATCACTTTTCCTCTCTTGATAGTTTGGAAACTACGGATGTGGGAGGTGATTCTCATATTGGAGCATCAAATATTCCGACTACCATTGTTGGAATTAATTCTGATTGAAAATCAGGTTGTTTCAAAATTTTGGGTTGACTCTAATAAGATGGAGGAGGATGTCAATGATACTGGGGAGGAAACAGTTCGCACTAAAAGAAAACCAGGGAGACCACCTAAGGGGACTGGTAAAGCCAGGAAAACTCCTAAGACAGTTATCTCTACAACGTCGCAATGAAGGTCTCTTCATTTTTCTGGAATGTCAGAGGACTAGGAAACCACAAAACTGTGGAGATGTTGATTAGTTTACTTAAACTACATAAATCCCTCCTAGTTTTTCTTGCTGAACCCATGCTGTCGTACACTAAATGCTTTCAACAACCTTTTCAAATATGTTAATATGCATTTGGTGGCTATTTCTCCTATTGTTAATAAAGTTGCTAAGCTTTGGTGTTTGTTGGTTCCTAATCTTGTCCAAAATTTCTTGGTCAATGATCAATTTATCTATGTAACTTGTCTTCTGCATGATAAAAGTTTTAGCTTTGCAGGTGTTTATGGTGCTAATACATACTTCACTAGACAATTTTTGTGGAAGGATCTTAGTTCCTTCATAGGGCCTTGGTGTATTCTGGGAGATTTTAATGTTGTGCTCTTGACGGATGACTGTAAAGGGAGGTGATTCCTAATCAGGTTTCTTGTAATGAATTCCTTGACTGGATTAACACTAATGATCTTTCTTGTATGCCTTTTACTAGATCTTGTTATACTTGGTGTAATGGAAGGAGAGGGTTGCATAGAATTCATAGAAGACTGGATAGGGCTTTATGTAATGGAGTGTGTCTGGATTGATGGTATTCTTGTACTTATCAGGTTCTTGTTAAAAAATTTTCTAGTCATTCCCCTATTCTTGCTATTCTTGCTAGTAATTCTTCGCGGAAGATTAGCAATTTTCGTTTCTTTTATATGTAGCTTCAGGACACTTCATGTCTGAAGCTTATTCATGATTCTTGGGCTAATAAGGTTGTTGGTTGTCCTATGTTTATCTTGCAACATAAGTTAAAAAGGTTGAAACATGAGCTTCGAGACTGGAATAAAAATTCTTTTGGTAATGTTCGCAATGCAGTTCTTCTTAAGTAGGGTATCCTCCTTGGTATTCAAAAAAGCTTAGAGACTGCTAGTTTGTTTGATAGTGATGGACTTCTCTATCAAGAAAAGAAGGAGGGGCTTGATCATGCTCTTCATTGTCAATATTTGTTTTGGAAAGAAAGGGCTAAGATGTTATGGTTCAAGGATGGAGATCGAAATACTGCTTTTTTCCATGCTATGGTCAAAAGGAGAAATAATTCTAGTGGAAATTCAACGTCTACAGATTGATAATGAGGTTACGGAGGATCCTAAAATCATCGAGGATCATATTTTGGACTTTTATAAAAATCTTTATGCTGAGTCTATTTCTAATGTTCCGGATACTAATAATATGGAAGATTTTACTGGTACTTATATTCTTGAGATGATTTCCTCTGAGGAGAATATGATGTTGATTAAATGTCCTGATTTTTCTAAAATCAAGAATGTTGTTTTTAATCTTAATGGTAATAGTGCTCCTAGTCCTGATGGTTTTGGTGGTGTTTTCTATCATTCTTGTAGGGAAATTATTGGGACAGATGTTTGCAATGTTGCTCAACAGTTTTTTAAACAAAATTAGGTTCTCCCTGGAATGAATAGTAATATGGTATCTCTTATTTCTAAGGTTCAGGGTGTTGATTCCATTAAAGATTACAGGCCAATTGTTGTCGCTAATTTCAAATTTAAGATTATTTCCAAGATACTGGCGGATAGGCTTGCACTTGTGGCTGCTAGAATCATTTCTCCTAATCAATATGGTATGGGTTTGTGTAGGGTAGACAGATTCAGGATTGCATTGGTATTGCTTCTGAAGCTATTAACATGCTTTCTAAAAAGGTTAGAGGAGGTAATGTGGCTTACAAAGTTGATATTCATAAAGCTTTTGACACTCTGAGTTGGAAGTTCTTATTATTAGTTTTGACACGCTTTGGTTTTCACCCTTCGTTTGTCGGTTGGATTAGTACAATTCTCCGTTCAGCTATGCTTTCTATCAGAATAAGTGGTAGATTGGTGGGTTTTTTTCCCTGCAGTCGGGGTGTAAGACAAGGTGATCCATTTCTCCTTTACTTTTCTGTTTTGCAGAGGAAGTTCTTAGTAGAGGTATCTCTAAGCTTGTGAATGATAAGAAGATTTTAAATATGGTCAGTCCGCAAGGTTATCTCACTCCCTCTCATATTTTGTGTGCTGATGACATATTTATTTTTTGTAGGGAGGATATTAAGTTTCTTAGAAATTTGAGTACTTTTCTTAAAACATATGGTGATTTTTCTGGTCAATATATTAATAACTCTAAAAGTAGTTTCTTCACCATGGATAATTCTCCAAGATTTGTCACCAAAATTCAAAATATTCTTTCTTGTAGTCATGGTTGTTTGCCTTTCAATTATTTAGGAGTGCCTATCTTTGTTGGTGCTCGAAAGTGTCGATTTCTTCAACCTTTGGCTGATAAAGTCAAATTGAAGCTAGCATCTTGGAAAGGTAAATCTCTTTGCATGATGGGTCGGATTCAGCTGGTCAATACGGTGATTACTGGATTTCTAACTTATAATTTTAATATGTATAAATGGTTTGTTTCACTTATTAAGCCAGTTGAGCCGTGGTGTCAAAATTTTATTTGGACTGGTGATATTCTGAAAAAAGGTATCGCTACAGTTAATTGGGCGACAATTTGTTCACCTCTTGAGGATGGAGGCTTGAATATTATTAATCTTCATCATGAAAATAATGTGTATCTTCTCAAGCTTGCTTGGAACTTTGCTTATAGCAACAGGTCTTGGTCTTTACTCTTGAAAGCCAGGGTTCTTAAATCAAAATACGAGTTTAGAATGGTTTATAGATCCTCCTCTCTTTGGCTTGGAATTAAGAAATTTTATTCTACCATACTTGATTATACTATTGATCAAGGATAATCAAGTGCTTTGAAGAACCAAATCCAATGTGTTTGATGATGGCTAGAGTTGTTGTTGTGTATAGGTGGGAACGGGGGTAGATTTTATGTAATCCACACCTTGTTTGAATCCAAAACAAGTTTGAATTGAAAGCCTTTTTAAAATGGAATGTTTTTCAACTAAGTGAAAAACAACCTCCTCCGATTGTTTTATACTTAGAAGGTTTCTGAAAAGGTTGAAAAGTGTTTGGCTTGGTTGACTAAGCTGTCAAAGCCAAAACAATCGATTGTCTCGATAAAACAATAGATTGTCTGTTGTGAAAATCCTAACAGCTTTGTGTTTTTTAATTGAATCTTTATTAAATGATTTCTAACTGAATGCACTCCTATTTTAAATGCTTTTGACCATTATGTTGGTCTATATAAAGTTGGTTAGAAGTTTCTAAAAGATAAGAAACAGTTTTGAGAAATCAAAGTGAGATTTGACTAAGTGTTTTCAAGATTCATTCAAGCTTTGGATTTTCAAGTGTGTGGAATAGGACTGGATTGTATTTTCTAATCTTGAAGCTTTGTAATTCCCAGGTGTATCCTGTTCTCTCTTCCTTGATTACTGTATTTCTATAAAAGGTTGTAAGTGCAGATTCAGAGGGGTTCTAAATTCTGTGGTGTGGTTTGCCAAAGGTAGTGTGTTTCTCGAGGGGTTCAAGGTCACTACTTTGGTGTGTGGTGTGTGTAATCTGTGATTGATTGCATAGTGGAACCCAGTGGTTTTCTGGGAACTGGATGTAGCCCTTATGAGTAGGGTGAACCAGTATAAAACTGTAGGTGTGTTTTTCTCTCATCCCTAACTCTTTTAATTGTTGTTTTAAGTTGTTTTAAATCTGCTAATATAAACAACCAATTGTTTCGAAGAAACAACCGATTGTTTTTCTGTGTTTTTACTTAAAACAAAATATATTCTTGGCTAACTTGATTTCTTTATCTATAATTCTGCACTGAGTTTCATTGTACCTTCAAAGTTTTTGAAAATCTTTCATAAACAATTCACCCCCTCTTGTTTAAGGCCATATATTCTAACATATACCTCTTGGACTGTTGGTACAGGTTCTTTTATTAATTTCTAGAATGATAAATGGTGTTCTACTACTTCTTTAGCAAATATTGCAAGGTTATCTCATGGTACTAACATTCCATATACAGTCTCTCAATTTTGGACAGGTTGTGATTGAAATATTTCTTTATCTTTACGATAGAGGCCTCATTTTTTTAATCATATCATGGTTAGGGAGAAACAAGATATTCCTAATTGGAATCTAGATGAGTCTGGTCGTTTCGCTCTTAAATCGGTTAGGACTTTTTTCTTGGAACCAGAAGTTCCCTGTGGTTGGGGTAAATTCATTTGGTATTCATTTATTCCACCTTCCAAAACTCTAGTACTCTGGAAAATTTTTCATGGGCAACTACCTACAGATCAACATATTCGGAATAAGGGTTTGCATATATGTTCTATGTGTACGCTTTGTCGAAAGTATGAGGAATCTATTCAACATTTATTTTTTGAATGTTCTAATGCTATGCATATTTGGAGTTGGGTTCAACAAATTTTTCTTACTTCTCATTTCTCTAATAAGGATGATCTTCTTTCTTTTATTAAGAGTGATGGTAATCCTTTGGTTAAATTGATTAAGCTTACTGTGATAACCTTTTCTATATGGATGATATGACGTATGAGGAATTATGCTAGATTTTAGGATAAGATTGAGGTTTCAAAGGCTATTTTGGTAATTAAAGATTTAACTTGTCTAGTGGGAAATTCTTCTAAAGCTTCAATGAAGAATGATATGTTGGATTTCAATGTGATTAAGTTTTTTGGCATTAAGACTCGTAGTGGTAAAGTTCTTCATCTTTTTCCTGTTAGATGGGAATTTCCTTCACTAGGTTGGGTTAAAATTAACACTGATGGGGCTGCTAGGGGGTATCCTAGTCTTGCTACTTGTGGAGGTATTTTTCGTGGAAGTATGGGAATTTATTGGTGCTTTTTCAGCATTTCTTGAATTTCAGACTACTTTGGTTACTGAGTTTTATGGAGTTATACATGCTATGGAGGAAGCTCAAAAGATGGGACTTACTAATGTCTGGCTTGAATGTGATTTTGCCTTGGTTTGTGCTGCGTTTACTGTTAGGACTAATGTTTCGTGGATGCTTCATAATCGATGAAATACTTGACTTAATTTATGTGGGACAATCAGGTTTAGGGTTACTCATATTTTTCGCGAAGGGAATGCGTGTGTTGATAAGTTGGCTAATTTAGGATTTATTCATAGAGAATCATTTTATTGGTATAATAGACTTCCATCTAGTCTGTTCTTATAATTCTTTATGAATAGGTATAGTCTACCTATGTATCGTTTTTGTTAACATATGGGTTTTGGTCTAGTCCTCCATATTTTTGTATTTTTTTTTTCTTTTTTTAATAATACTGTTTTCATGTTTTCATGTGATGACAGATGATTGTTGTTACTTGAGGAGTCAGCCTAGTTAAGATGTCAAGTTGCATAGTGATGTTTAACATGAAAAATTTTATATATATACATATATATATAACTGATAAATCATTTACATATCCACCAATATATTCCTATGCACTCCTATCTATTTAGCTAATTTCCTATAGATTAATTAGAAATATGTAATATTAATTAAACCTATATATTATTCATATCTATCCTAGAGTTATAGAACCTAATGAAGTATGTGGCCCAAACATTCCTCACATAGTCCATTGCTTCCGGATGTAATGGTTGGTCACCCATAAAATATTGCAATACAAAATAAGTTGAAATTAGTGTTAAAGTACATATAGTTTATTACAAACAATAATTTAAATATTACTACTTGCTCCCAATTTTTGTTAATGTTAAGCCTTATAATGGTATCATCCATTGCATAACGTAGTAGACACACTCATACCCTCATGGTTGTTTATTAAACTACAAATCAATATTAATTAAAAGTTAACATTGATATTTTGACAAACAATGAAGAGAGGAAGACAAAAAATTACAAACTTTTAGGTTCAACCATGTCAGCTTTTGACAATTTGCATTGTGTTAATCTCTGAGTATGCTATATCCATGCCACACCCTAATTAATTAAAAAAACTTGTTAGCAGACGTTTAAGTATTATAACCGGTAAGTTGATAATGTAATTACCCGTCAATTATGTGCTTGAGATATGTGGATGGTTTCTTGTGCAATGAACTGAACCACACAACAGTGATATCAATTACAGATAGAACAAGTAACTGCTAGTGACCCCCTATATCATCTGTGAAAACAATTAGTAAAACTTTAAAACATGAAATAATAATAATTAATGACTTATATTAACAAACTTACTCATTAATATAAGGGGCAAAATACATTTGTTTTCCCCTTGAAATCAAGGAGTTGGTGATATATGATTGAGTTTCAATTTTGGGTTCCTGTTGGATTAATTAATTGGGGATCCAAGAATCCATAGACATTTTGTTTCCCCTTCTTAATAGAAACTCCAGACAAATAACTACAAATTAGTTAAAATCATTATTATTAATTTAATATAATAAAGTAAATTGAGATATAGTTGAAAAATACTTACATCATAAAAAACAGAATGATGGATATATTCAGCTCCTGGTTGCAAGTTGCAACCTCTAACACATTTGTCATGTATATGTATAAAGGGATGTCACTATTTCTTCCAAAAATAGTGTCATCCCACGGAACCTCCACTGGGTTTTTACCAATAGCCGTAGTAGTCTCTAATAAAGAGGCTATAGGACCGTCAATGAAAATCGAATTCTTCTTTTAGCCAGCTGGTTTTTTAGTTTTTGAAGACACTTAATCTCTTTTTATTGTATAAGATTTAGAGTATCCTCAAATACTTCAATTAATTTAATTATTTTTTTTGAATAATATATATACTAGGCTGTTCGTGTCGTTCCTCCACTCAGACTCTTGGTACATGGTAAAAGTACCTGCAATTACACTCTAACGCTGAAATCATATTGGTTTATCTTAGAGTTATGTATCTGGAAGAACTTTATGGAAAGAACAATTTTGCATTTAAATCCTTGGAAACATTGGAGTTCTGAGATATGAGAAAATGGGAATGCCAAGATGAAGGGACTGTTGACTTTTTTGGCTTATTCCTAAGTCCCACATCGGTGGGTTCATTGTTCAGGTGGAGGATTGAGGGTTATAAATTAACCTTTCCTCCTTCACTGTAGATCATCCCAAGTTGTAATATCTTCACCCTCATTAATAATAGCGGGTTGTTTCAGTTGTGCTTGGAGATTAGGCGAAATTGGCCGAACTCCAATAAGTAATAATTTTCGGGTGTGTTGTTCCTCTTTATCTCTTTTATTTTTCTGCTTTATTTATTGGTATTATACTGTTTTCTTTTCTGTAGTAGTATAGTATTCAATATTATTTCTCGGGTAGCTCTGTTAGTGTTTTGTCTAGTTCATTTATTTTGTACTGGTTCATTTCACTAGTTGTTTTATTTTAGTGGGGAAATTACCCGATTTTTCCAACAAGTGGTATCAAGAGCCGAAGGTTTGTCCTTGGGTTGTTTTTTTTATAATATTGTAATATTGAATACTATATTTTGAGTCTGTAATGGCAAATCAAGAAGAGAAGGACGTATCCAAGGTGTCGGGCTCCTCGTCATCATGGTCGAGGTTCCCGGTATCCACTTTGAAATTGGTGGTGGAAATATTTGATGGCACTGGCCATTTCGGCATGTGGCAAGGAGAGGTCTTGGACTCTCTTTTTCAGCAGGGTCTTGATATTGCTATTGAGGAAGAGAAACCAGAAGAGATAAATGAGAAAGACTGGAGCATCATGAATTGGTTGGCGTGCAGAACTATTCGATCCTGCCTGTCCAGAGAGCATAAGTATGATGTAAAAAATGATACTTCTGCACACAAATTGTGGAAGGCATTGGAGGACAAGTTTCTGAAGAAGAGTGGTCAGAACAAGCTCCTGATGAAGAAAAGATTGTTCCGATTTGACTACCAACAAGGTACTACTATGAATGCACACATCACTATTTTTAATCAATTAGTAGCAGACCTATTGAATCTTGATGTGAAGTTTGAGGATGAGGATTTGGCTTTGATGTTGTTATCATCTCTTGATGAATTTGAACATTTGGAGACTACGCTTTTTCACGGGAAGGAGAATGTGTCGTTAGATGCTGTTTGTTCTGCTTTGTACAGTCATGAATTGAGAAAGCAGGATAAGATGAAATCAAAATCAACAACATCAGAAGAAGCATTGGTGGCGAGAGGTCGTCAACAAAGCCAAACAAAGGGAAGAAGAGGAAGGTCTAAGTCCAAAGGCATAGTCGTTGCCAAAGATGAATGTGCTTTCTGTCATGAGAAAGGACATTGGAAGAAAGACTGTCCAAAACTGCAGAAGAAAGGGAAGGCTCCACAAGATGCAAATGTTGTAGAATGTAAAAGTGACGTGGAGTCAGATATCTCTTTGATTGTCTCACCTTCAACATCATCACATCCAGATGAGTGGATATTGGATTCAGGTTGTACTTATCATATGTGTCCCATTTGGGAATGGTTCTTTGAATTTCAGGAACTCGATGGTGGGGTTGTTTACATGGGTAATGATAATTCATGTAAGACAGCCGGGATAGGTTCAATCAAGCTACGGAATCATGATGGATCCACCAGAATTTTGCGGGATGTGAGGTATGTGCCAAAGTTGAAGAAGAATCTCATCTCATTGGGGGCTTTAGAATCTAAAGGCCTAGTTGTGATGATGCGAGATGGAATTCTTAAAGCAACTTCAAGAGCACTGGTGATGATGAAAGGTGTGAGGAAGAACAATTTGTATTACTACCAAGGTAGTACAGTGGTGGGGACAGTAGCGACAATAACTTCTAGCACTAGGAAGGATGCCAAGGCAACAAAGCTGTGGCATATGAGGTTGGGACATGCTGGAGAGAAATCCTTGCAAATTCTTGCCAAGCAGGGATTGTTGAAAGGTACGAAGGCTTGCAAACTTGAATTTTGTGAGCATTGTGTTCTGGGAAAACAACGAAGAGTGAAGTTTGGCACTGCAATTCACAATACCAAGGATATTCTTGATTATGTGCATTCAGATGTGTGGGGACCTGCCAAGACTCTGTCAATCAGAGGTAGGCATTATTTTGTCACTTTTGTTGATGATTTTTCCAGGAGAATTTGGGTGTTTACCATGAAGAACAAAGATGAGGTGCTTGGAATTTTCCTTAAGTGGAAAGCTCAAGTTGAAAACCAAGCAGGAAGGAAGATTAAGGTTCTTCGAACAGGTAATGGAGGAGAATACAAGAGTGATCCGTTCCTGAAGGTATGCCAAGATTGTGGTATAGTTCGACACTTCACTGTTAGAAAAACACCACAGCAGAATGGGGTGTCGGAGCGTATGAACAAGACACTTGTGGAGAAAGTGCGTTGTATGTTGTCTAATGCTGAGTTAGGCAGAAAGTTTTGGGCTGAGGCTGTGACATATGCTCAACATCTCATCAATCGTTTGCCATCATCTGCAATAGATGGCAAAACCCCGTTAGATGGCATCATCTGCATGCTCAACATCTCGTCAATCGTTTGCCATCATCTGCAATAGATGGCAAAACCCCGTTAGAGGTATGGTCTAGAAAACCTGCAACTGATTATGATTCTTTGCATGTTTTTGGTTCTATTGCATATTATCATGTGATTGAATCAAAGTTGAATCCACGGGCAAAGAAGGCTCTTTTCATGGGCTTTAGTCCTGGAGTGAAGGGATACCGTTTATGGTGTCTAGAGGCAAAGAAGACGATTATCAGTAGGGATGTTACCTTTGATGAATCTACCATGTTAAAGAAGATAAGTCGAGAAGGAGTTGATAGTACTCCGCAGCAGGTGGAGTGTGTTGCGAAGCAGGTGGAGTTTGAGCAAACAGTAGTGATCCCAGCATGAAACACCACTACTAACTCTCCTATGGCAGAAGAAGAGTCAGATGAGGAAGAGGTTCCTACCCAAGAACCTCAATAGCAAACGATGCCAATTGCAGTTAGAAGACAGAGATGAGAGATTCAGAAGCCTGCTCATTTCATGGACATGGTTGCCTATGCACTTCCAGTTGTTGATGACATTCCATCCACTTACCCAAAAGCTATTCTGAGTTCAGAGAGTGGTAATTGGGCAGGCACAATGGAAGAGGAGATGCAGTCTTTGAAGAAGAACAAGACATGGAAGCTGGCACAATTACCGAAAGGTAAGAAGGCAATTGGGTGCAAATGGGTATTTGCAAAGAACCCATTTGCAAAGAACCTACAAGGCAAGTTTGGTTGCTAAAGGCTTTGCTCAGAGGGAGGGAATTGATTATAATGAGGTATTTTCTCCAGGTTTTAAACATTCCTCCATTCGAATTTTGTTGGCCTTGGTAGAACAGTTGAATTTGGAGCTAGCTCAACTTGATGTAAAGACCGCGTTCCTACACGGTGATTTGAAGGAGGAAATCTATATGACTCAACCAGAAGGATTCAAGGTTGCTGGTAAAGAAGATTGGGTTTGTAAACTTAGCAAATCGTTGTACGGACTGAAACAATCTCCAAAACAGTGGTACATACGATTTGATAAGTTAATGAAGGATCAGAAGTACAAGAAAAGCAAATACGATCACTGTGTACTTGCATAGACTTCAAGATGGTTCCTACATTTACCTACTCTTATATGTTGATGATATGCTGATTGCAGCAAAGAGCCAAGTTGAGATTGACAAATTAAAGGCTCAGTTAAGTAAAGAGTTTGAGATGAAGGATTTGGGGGAAGCCAAGAAGATTCTCGGCATGGAGATAAACAGGGACAGAGAGAGGGGGAAACTTTGGCTGTCACAGAAGCAGTATTTGCAGAAGGTACTACAACGTTTTGGTATGCACGAAGATACAAAACCTGTAAATACCCCACTTGCTCCTTATTTGAAATTGAGTAGCCTTTTATCTCCGACGACTGATGAAGAACGAGAATACATGGTGAAAGTCCCATATGCAAATGCAGTTGGAAGCTTGATGTATGCAATGGTGTGTACGAGACCAGATATTTCACAGGCATTTAGTGTTGTTAGCAGGTACATGCATGATCCAGGAAAGGGTCATTGTTAAGCTGTGAAATGGATTCTACGGTACCTCCAAAATACCGTAGATATTGGATTGGCATTTGAGCAAGATGAATCACTTGGCAAATGCATAGTTGGATATTGTGATTCTGATTATGCAGGTGATTTGGATAAGCGACGATCTACAACTGACTATTTGTTTACTTTAGCAAATGCGCCAGTTAGCTGGAATTCTACCTTGCAGTCTACGGTGGCTTTGTCTACGACAGAGGCAAAATATATGGCGATTACAGAGGTTGTGAAGGAAGCAATTTGGCTTCATGGGTTGCAAAAAGAATTGAGAGTTGGTCAGAAACAACTTGAGGTATATTCTGACAGTCAAAGTATTATTCATTTAGCAAAGAATCAAGTCTTTCATGCACGGACGAAGCACATTGATGTTCGCTATCACTTTGTGCGTGAGATTCTCGAAGAAGAGGAGATTGTTCTCCAGAAGATTCACACTATGGAGAATCCTGCAGATATACTCACCAAGGTGGTTACAAGGGCTAAGCTTGAACACTGTTTAGACTTGGTTAATATCTTGCATATTTGAAGTTGGCGCCCGGAAGCACAAATTTGAAGCACCTTAAAAAATTGTTTTTTTATGTTATGATTGTTTGAGAAGATTTGTATTTGGTGGGATTTGAAATTAAGCCAAGGTGGAGATTTGTTGACTTTTTTGGCTTATTCCTAAGTCCCACATCGGTGGGTTCATTGTTTGGGAGGAGGATTGAGGGTTATAAATTAACCTTTCCTCCTTCACTGTAGATCATCCCAAGTTGTAATATCTTCACCCTCATTAATAATAGTGGGTTGTTTCAGTTGTGCTTGGAGATTAGGCGAAATTGGCCGAACTCTAATAAGTAATAATTTTCGGGTGTGCTGTTCCTTTTTATCTCTTTTATTTTTCTGCTTTATTTATTGGTATTATACTGTTTTCTTTTCTGTAGTAGTATAGTATTCAATATTATTTCTCGGGTAGCTCTGTTAGTGTTTTGTCTAGTTCATTTATTTTATACTGGTTCATTTCACTAGTTGTTTTATTTTAGTGAGGAAATTACCCGATTTTTCCAAGAGGGACCGCTGCCAGAAAAATGTGAAATCTGCAGCACGTTCATAATCATCTCCCGGATCTGACAATCAAAGAGTTCCCTAAATTTGAATCATTGCCTGAAACATGCATATGCTGCTTCCATCTCTAATGAGGCTACGCATAGAAGATTGTCCTCGACTTGAGTCATTCCCTGATGGAGATTTGCCATCAAATCTAAATTACATGAAACTCAAGAATTGCTCCAGATTTAATGGCTCACTGAAACGAGCTTTCGGAGACAATCCTTTCAAAGTATGCAGAACAATTTGTAATTGCTATCTTGAACAACAGAAAGGATGACTGACCCCACACCACTCTTGTTGGTCATTTTGTTCGAAATTATGGAAATTGAGGTATTTTGATGCATCAAATGTCTCATTTTTTGAAGGCTCTAACAGATTACCAACTCTCATTTCTCTTGCGCTTTCTTGCAAAGTAGCTAAGTACAATGCATATAAACATTATTAACTGTTCATTTTCCAATTTCTAACAGATATTTCTCTTGTGCTTTAAGGTTAATTGGACAAGTAGAAAATCATGTGGCTCAAAATATGAAGGACACTATAATTCAAAATAATTATTTTATACAATTTATTCTAATAGATTGCTTTAAACCAAATTATGATATCAGAGTATTTTAGTTAATTTTTTGTACTATATCCTATATCTTAGTAGTATTTTAAACCTACAGCATCGTGTAAGTCAGACTCAACCAACCAAAACATGACCCAAATACTATATCCTATATCCCTAGTAAACCTAATAGTACCTCACCAGTACTCAGTTTACATCAGATCATTCATAACCAAAATACACGGTAAACCAAATTAGCAATGTACCTATACATGCAATTATACAAGTAATGTAGAGGCAGAGGTGTGTTAAACAAGTTGTACACTAAAATCTAGTAAACCCAGACTATCTTCCCCTCCTTTCCTATGTCATCCTATTTCTTCACACTTGGTATACACGTTCTAACGTTCTAGGACACATGACCAATCAAAATACGCTTTTGGCACTTTATTTGTTATCCAGACTGATTTCATTTGTGCTCCCAAAGATTTCCTCACCATCTACAATTCCATTATCAAACATGACCTTGTTTCTTTGTTCCTAAATTTCTCTCACCATTGCCACCGAATAACTTTCCAAACCATGTTTTCTGATTTACTTAAATCCGCCAACCAAAATGGTAAAAATTGTTTTCAACTTGGTTGAGTCGCACTAGAGTTTCCAGTCCATTTATTGCAGAGGTTCCTCACTGCCTTTGCACATTTAGATTCAAAGAAAAGGTGACTAAAAGATTCATCTTCCAAGCCACACATGACACAACAAAAAGAGGAAATGGGTACAGATCTGTGCCTAAGATTATCCCTAGTAGCCACACTGTTAAAACTCAATCTCCACACAAAATGTGCAGCAGTGGGGGTAACTTTCAAACTCCATATCATTTTAAAAAAGCTGAACTTTCCCCCCTAGAGTTCCTACTGGTGCTCTTAAATGTTGATTTAACAGTATAGCACCCATGTTGATCACCTTTCCATCTCCATTCGTCACTCTCATTTTGTAAAAGTTTGCTTTTATCTAATTCTTGCATAAAATTATTCAACACTTGTAGTTCCTACTGGAACCAATTCTAATCTCCATACCCACCTATCATTCACCCAAACCCATTGTCTTTCTCTTTAATAAAGGAAAGGGAAAAAAATAAAGATTTAATATATATTTGAAGGCTAACTGATATAAAAACTATTGTACTTGGTTGAATAAAGGTCTTCTTTTGTGCTAATCAAATAGTTGTTTATTTCTTTAGTCATAATGAATTTGTACATTCCCATTTTGAAAGGCAATTTGATACATTCTAATCTTCACATGTTGAACACTATACAGAATATTATTATTCTATGAAATTGGACTTCAAGGATTATCTTGTCTCTAGTTGTTGGATAGTGTTTCAAAATCATAGAGGTTTAGTCACCATATAGTCAGCAAAAAAGTGGTAATCAGATCAAAATTCTCTTGTGTATGTAGCCTCGCATCTTAGAAGAACAGTAGATTTCCTTCAAACATATTGTAGCCATCTTTCTAATTTAATTCATTCTCGTTTTTCTTTTTGTACTTCTAATTCATTACGTTATGAAATATTTGATAATATGTCTTTTATTAAAGGTTAATACATGGCTTTGGCTTCATATTACTTGTTGTATCTAATCAGCAGTTACTATTCCTGATTAAATCACTATCGCTAATTCTTTAGATTTACAAACAGAGCACAAAGAGGAAGTTGATAATAGTAAGGACTCAAATGAATGAATAGCATTCTGTACAAATAATAAAAATCAGTATTTCTTTTTGTTTATTTCTACTTGCCTCATATATCAGTAGCTATTGGCTTCAACAGCGATGGTTATGCAAATTGGCAACAAATTCAAACCAGAAATGGAAATACAATATTATTCTCCAAAATGGCAGTTGGCTATTATTCTCCAAAGTTCATTGGTAAGTCTTTCATGTTTGTTTGGGTTTGTTTATTGATTAGTCAGCCACCAAATATGACTAGATTCATTAAACTGGCTTTAATATATATCTGAAAGCCGGCAAAGCAATGACGTAAATAGAAGAAATGTGAAAACACATTTTTTTATTCTGCAAAATTATCAGAACCCACCCCACTTGATTATTGTCCATTTTCCTAATTTATTATTTTTATTAGATGATTATGTCATTTGGAACGTTGTCATATATCAGAGATTTGAAGAGTCTTCGGGTTTATTTATTGATGTGTTAGTTTGGATGTCAGAAACTGGCTGCTTGTCCTTGATGCAGATGATCTCTTGGATGATATACAAAAACTCTCCAAAAGCCAACTGCAGATATGATATATGTGTAATTGGTGTTTATATTAATGCGTATTTGTTTAGATGCGTAAAAAAAGAAAGAGTAAATAATATGACATTTTTAGTAAAATGACTGGACAAGTTAATTTCAACAATAGCGTAATTACTTTAACAAATCGGCTTTGATTACTCCTTCCTTATGCACAAATTCTTGTGGGTTAGGAAGAGGCAACAAATTCATAGGTGTGAGAGGATTAAACCCATACACAACTTTAAAAGGAGAAGCATTAGTAGTCTTGTGGACTACTCTATTGTAAGCAAACTCAATGTGGGGAAGATACTCATCCCAAGACTTGTGGTTCCCCTTCATGATAGTCCTAAGCATAGTTCCAAGATATCTATTGACTAATTCGGTTTGGCCATCCGTTTGAGGATGACAAGAAGTTGAAAATTGTAGTCTTGTTCCAAGTTTGCCCCAAAGAGTTTTCCAAAAGTGGCTTATAAACTTGGGATCTCTATCAGATACTATACTTCTAGGTATACCATGGAGTCTTACCACTTCTCTAAAGAAGAGCCTAGAAATATTTTTGAGCATCATCTACCTTGTGGCATGGAATAAAATGGGACATTTTGATAAAACGGTCCACTACCACAAAGATAGAGTCATGGTCTCTTGCAGTCCTAGGGAGTCCTAAAATGAAGTCCATGCTAATGTCTTCCCAAGGAGCATTTGCAATCGGCAAAGGGGTGTAGAGTCCATGAGGCATTGCTCTAGACTTTGCTTTTAAACATGATATGCATCTAGAGCAATGTCTTTGGACATCCTTTCTCATGTGTGGCCAATAAAATTTTTTTTTTAAAAGATCTAGAGTCTTCTCAACTCCAAAGTGGCCCATGAGACCCCCCTCATGTGATTCCTTTATAAGGAGCTTCCTATGTGTGCCTTGGGGAATACAAAGTTTTCCTTCCTTAAAAAGATATCCCTCGGCCACATAATAACCTCCTTGTGCTCTATGTCTACACTTAGCATAGATGGATGAATTATTGACCTTCTTGATAAAGCTCTTTTATGTGATCAAATCCAAGAATTTGGGCACCTAATTTTGAAATGAGCAAATGCCTCTTTGAGAGAGCATCGGCCACTATGTTTGTGCTTCCTTTCTTGTATTTGATTACATAAGGGAATTGCTCGAGAAACTCCATCCACTTAGCATGTCTTTTGTTGAGCTTATGTTGGCCTTTTAAGTACTTTAGGGACTCATGATCACTATGGATAACAAATTCTTTGGAAATAAGATAATGTTCCCAAGTCTTTAAGGCCCTCACAAGTGCATAGAGCTCTTTGTCATAAGTGGGGTAGTTAAGGGTGGCACCATGAAGCTTTTCACTAAAATATGCAATGGGTTGACCACGTTGTAACAATACCGCACCTATGCCCATGCCCGATGCATCACATTCTATCTCAAAAGTTTTAGAGAAATTTGGAAGAGCTAGAATGGGTGCATGGGTGGGTTGAGCTTTTAGCCTTTGAAAGGCTTGTTCATGCTTTTCACTCCAACAAAATGCAACATCTTTTTTAACAAGTTCATTGAGAGGGGAAGCTAAGCTTGAAAAATTGGGTACAAACCTTCTATAGAAGCTAGCTAGCCCATGAAAACTTCTTACTTGACTTACATTTTGAGGAGTGGGCCACTCTTTGATGGCTTGGATTTTCTCAAGGTCAACATGCACCCCCCTTTGGTTAACTATGAACCCTAAGAAAACTATACTATCTACACAAAAGGTACACTTATCCCTATTGGCAAACAAACTATTTTTCCTAAGCACTAGAAGAACTTTCCTAAGGTGACTTAGATGGTCTTCTAGGGTTTTGCTATACACTAGGATATCATCAAAGTAAACTACTACGTATTTACCTATACAATCCCTCAAGGTATGATTCATGAGCCTCATGAATGTACTAGGGGCATTAGTGAGGCCAAATGGCATCACCAACCACTCATATAATCCAAACTTGGTCTTAAAAGCGGTTTTCCACTCATCACCCTCTTTGATTTGAATTTGGTGATACCCACTTTTAAGGTCAATTTTGGAAAATATGGTTGACCCATGTAATTCATCAAGCATGTCATCAAGCCTTGGGATTGGATGCCTATACTTGATGGTGATGTTGTTGATTGCTCTACAATCACAACACATACGCCATTTTCCATCTTTTTTTGGCACCAACAAGACAGGTACAGCACAAGGTCTTAGGCTCTTTTGAACCCAACCCTTCTCCAACAAGTCTTAAACTTGTGACTCTATCTCTTTAGTTTCCTTGGGGTTGGTTCTAAAAGCAGGCCTATTTGGTAGGCTTGCCCCCGGAATTAGGTCAATTTGATGTTCTATACCTCTAATGGGAGGGAGTCCATTGGGTCCTTCATTAGAGAATACATCATCAAATTCACTCAAAAGATTTTCCACTTGAGGAGGTAGACTCATGGGTTCACTACTTGTGGCAGTGCATGCAAGTGTTCCCTTACAAAAGATAAGGCTTGGTTGTTCAATAAGAAGCAAATTTTCCAAAATGTTTTTCAAAGGCTTTTCTTGTTGAGCAACCTTGTGGGAAGGAACACTCTTCTCCCACTCCTTTCTATCCCTAAGGACTCTCTCTTTTTCTAGCTCTCTTTTTTTGTTTTTTTCCTCATCCCTCTTTTCTTTCATTTGAATTTGGTCTTTCACCACTAGAGAATGTGGTAAAGGACTAAGTACAAACTTTTTATGCCTATGGGTGAAGGAAATCTCATTAGTTAGACCATCATGCAAGGTTTTCTTATCAAATTGTCATGGTCTTCCTAACAAGATATGGCAAGCTTCCATAGGTACTACATCACATAAAACTTTATCTTTATAGTTACCTATGGAGAACTTGATTTCCACTTGCTTATCTACACTTAGTTCCCATTCTCATTGATCCATTGCAACTTGTAGGGCTTAGGATGAGGAACTACTTGTAGATTGAGATTTTCAACCATCCTAGAACTACAACAATTGCAGCTTGATCCACTATCCACAATGAGAGAGCATATATTTTCTAAAACATTACATCTTGTATGAAAGATGTTCTCTCTTTGTGTTTCCATGGATGCACTAGGATGATTGTTGAGGGTTCTCCTAATCATTAGCAATTCTCCCTCTAATGGGCTTACCCTCTCATCCTCTCCCCCTTCCTCTCCTTCTACACTAGGCTCATCCTCACCACTAGTGTACTCATCCTTACCTCTTAAAAACAAGGTCCTTTGGTTTGGACATTGTGCTTGCACATGCCCTCTTCCAAAACACTTAAAACACTTGATGTCCCTAGTTCGGATGGGTGGGGTGGAGGTATCTTTTGCTAAGGGCTTGGTAGTTTCCTTTTGTTTTTCTCTAGATGTACTACCCTCCCTTCTATATTCTCTCTTGGGATAGGAGTTAGAGTAGGATCCCACCTTTTGACTTGAAGTTTTGCGCAAATTTTCTTGTTCAACTTTAATGCAAAGTTGAACCAAGTCATTCAAGTCTTGGTAGGGAAGAAGTTCTACTCTATCCCTTATCTCAAGGTTGAGCCCACTTAGGAATCTAGATATGGTGGTGACCTCTTCCTCTCTAATAGAGGCTCTCATCATGTAGGGCTCCATTTTTTTCCTATACTCTTCCACACTCATGTTCTTTTGTTGGAGCCTTTGGAGCTTGTCCATTAGCTCCCTATGGTAGTAGGAAGGTAAGTGGCGACGTCTTAGGGCTCCCCTAAGGTCATTCCAATACTCTATGGGAGGCTCCCTATGAAGACGTCTATCTCTCTCTAGAGAGGTCCACCAATACATGGCATTGCCTTGGAAACTAAGGGTTGCTAAGGGTACCTTCCTCTCTTCACTCACCCTATGGCAAGCAAAGAGTTGCTCTACTTTCATCTCCCAATTTAGGTATACCTCTACGTTTTCCTTACCATAGAAATGGGGTAGGTCTACCCTTACTTCCCTTGGGGCTTCTTCCTCTCTTCTCATATTTCTCCTAGGGGGTGGTTGGTAGTAATCATGGATTCTAAGGCTTCCCTCCCCTAGAGACTCTTGGATTTGTGATTGAGATGCATGGGTATGTGTTTTTTTTGAATTTTGAGATTTTTCTTCCTTTGCTCTAGTCAATTCATTGATTTTAGACTCATTTTCCAATTGTCTATATGAAATGTGTTGTACGTCCTTGGAGAGTTGTTTCAAAAGAGATTTTATGGACCTTACATCACTTTCAATGGACTTGGAAGAGTGAGTAGACATGACTAGAACTTTGTGTATAGAAATGTTTTACTTTTAAGAAAGAAGAGGAAAGTTAATGAAGGTAGCTTTCCAGGTAAGAGAGGTGAGTCACAATGGACTACTTAAATACCAAGTCTTGCCTTAGCCAAAAACTATCCCTCCAAAACCTTTTCACAAGTCCTTCTTTAGGTAAAACACTTAGAACACAATGAGGATGAAGAAATCAAATTTTTAATGCAAGAAAACAATGCAAGCTATTTAGCAAACAAAGAAAATTATCAAAGCCTTAAACAAGATTAAACAAGAAATTAACGAAGTGATTAAAGCAAGTTGGTTCAATTAAAGCAATTAACAAAAACAAATTAAGCTAGACGGCCCTAGGTGAGGCTTCTTGGACACTTTGAGCCCTTGAAGACACACTCACCGACTAAATGCGTGATTAACAAGTAATTAACACAAGCAAGATTGCAAAGAAATTAAATGGCACTCCCTTTGTTGCTTTTCTAATTGCACTCCCTTTGTTGCTTTTCTAATTGCACTCCCTTTGTTGCTTTTCTAGTTGCACCCCTTTTGTTGCTTTTCTACTTGTTGGGCCTTCCAAAGTGTGTGGTGTATTTGTGGTATGGTGTTTGTTGCTGCCCCTTGTCTTTGTTCCTCTTGGAATTAGGTCAATTAAAAACTTCAATCCAGCACCTATTAAGCAAGCTAGACTCCCCTCAAGTCAATTTCCCACTCAACAAGTACCAATTGATATTTAATCCACCAACAAGCTTAGAGGCCAAAGAAAGAAAGCAAGACACAAATTAATTTGAAAAACAGTACCACACAAATGGAATTAAATGTGACACAACTAGAAAGAGTTCAAATGAAATTAGACAAGCAAATAAAAGGTACTCAAATAATGGATAGCACACAAAAAGGAACCTAGGAATAGCACTAGATTTGATTTAAAAACCAAAAACAGCACCACTGAAAAAAAAAAGATTGTTGTGGTCCAGAAAGCGTATCTTTAAAGATTTATGCTGAGCTGACCCTTTCGTATTCGCTTCTAAAAATTGAGACAAAATCAGAACAAGATCTTAACAAACTTTTGGCGTTAGTTTCACTCCAAACGCATATACCAACTAATTTTGGTAAATTTTATAAAATCAGTGCTCAGAGCTGCCAGCTGGAACGTCAATATTGCACACATTTTTTGTAATATTTATCTTTTTTTTTCTATTTCTTCTTTCCAGATGGTTCTTTTTTTTTTTTTTTTTTCCTTTTGCTAACACCTCAAATTTGTGAAATCCAGAGGCTCAGAATTTTTTTGATGATGTATGTAATTTTCATAAAACAAAACAGTCAGCACAAAAATGTGAAAACAAGGGTTCTGAAAACTGGAATAAAAAACATAATGATATATCTCAAAAACACAATGGAGTTAATATGATGGAATTTGTGTGGATCTAACACACAAATAAGAACTCAAACTAAAATTAAAAATGCACCAAAGGATCAACACAAAACAGATTTCAGATCAAACATTCAGACCAAAAACAAGAAACAAATAAATCAAAAAGAGTACTACTAGGATTTGATGACAAATATGGAAACACATGACTTAGACAAAACTTATGGATTCATAAAATGAAAAGACTCAAGAACATCATATGACCCAAATGAAATTTCAAGCAAGACTCAAATATCTAAAAATAAAAACAGCAACACAAATATATCAAGAATCCTACACAAAATTGAAAATAGATGTTCAAGCACAAGTTTGAACAAACCCACCGAATGAAATGAATAAACAAGCATTCAAATCATATTAAAACACAAAAAACAGCAAGACAACTTGGAATAAAGATGAACAACTTGGAGAAAAGAAGAACTCAAAAAGAAAATGAAAAGAGATACTCATCTTTGAAGAACCATAGCTCTAGATACCAAATGATAGCATTCCTATGAGCTCTTCTTTGGGTTTTGGAGTTCCTTGGTGATGATGGATGCTGAAGCTTATGGAGGAGGTGAGCAAGGCCTTCCTAGGAAGCATGGGTGCCTTGAAGGTGCATGAAGAGTGAGGAAATGGGGAGGTTTGGCCAGCCCCTTTGGTAGTGATGAATTGAAGACTAAAACCTAAGTGTTAGGCAATGAGTAGTGTATGGCACAATTTGGACAGCATAACAATACTCTATTTAATCTTGAAAATACAATAGGTTGGCTCCTCCTTTTATAGGCTAAGGAGGACCATAAAGGTTAACCTAATGCTAAGCAAGTGTACTCAAAATGAAATGCAAATGCCAACACATAAGACTCATGGTCGGCCCTAGTTTTTAGGAATGCTTCTAGAAATGTAACAAAAGCTAGGTTAAACCCTCATGGAATCAAGTTTGTGCTATTTACACCACAACTAAAACTAAGCTACTCTTGATGGGCCTTCATGTAATATGTACAAATATCTTTCTCTCCCATCCTTAGCTAAGTCAACGTCTTCATGTAGTCTTTTGGCCATGGACCTAGTAAATGGTTCTAGACGCTCTTCCCAAGGCCCTAGACACTCCTTCCATGGCCCTAGACGCTCCTCTTCTTTCCCTAGACGCTCTTGGTGTGGCTTTGGATGCTCTTGTCTTGGCTCTTGTGTGGTTGTGCTTGGCCCTCTTCCATCACCATCTGAGAGTATTCGGATGCAGAGCCTTTGTTCATATTCCAAAGGATGAAAGAAAAAAAGCTAGATGTTAAGGCCAAGGAGTGCATATATCTTAGGTCCCCAAAGGATGTATTTGGGTACAGATTGTGGGATTGATAAATGTCATATTTCAGTAATATTTCATATTAAAAGACAGACACTTATGGATATTTATTGATAAAATAACTATAATTTAACCCCTAATTTATAAATTAAATTTTTTTTTACATATTTTGTGATTATAATATGAATAAGAATTATTTATTCCCAAATTTGTGTTAATTTCAGAATTCTAGAAAAAAAATGGAGATGAAAGGGCAAAAGGAGAATAGACAAGTTAAAAAGGAAAAGCTGAAACGCTCAAAACTCCCACAAGCTTGCCTAAGCCAGAAGCACTTTAAAGGAACTCACCCAAGCGAGCCCAGTCACGCCCAGACGAGATCACTCAAGAGACATTGGGCTTGTTTTCATCCAACTCGCCCAGGCGAGTCCAATCACGCCAAGGCAAAAAGTCACTTAACCCAAGCCCAACTAGGTTAAATATGAGGTGTGAGGCACGACCGCGACATCATTGGGAGAATATAAGGTGATAGAAAACCCTAAAGGAGGCAGTCATCAAAGAGAAACATCAGGGATCTTCTTTTCTTGCTTTCCATGCTTGAAATGGCCAACATGAGTGGCTAATTCTACCCTTTGATATTTAAAAATAATATTTTGTTCTTGATTGATGATTGATATTGTCATTTTATTCTTAAGGCTTATTTACCATGAGTTTGATCCTTGGATTTGATTGAAAAGTACTTCTAAGTTTTTAACCTAAATGATAATACTTAACATATTTGAATACTAGGGATAGATTTGAAATGTTAATTGCTATCAACATCTAATCATAAGCATAAGGATTTTTTAAAAATATGTGAGGAATTGATATTTAGGAAACTATCTTAATAATTTTATATGTGAGAAATTGATATGAATGAATTTTATATGGGCATCAATATCAATCAAAGGATAAAATAGTATTATGCTTTTCAAAATACAAAAGAGTGAGAAGGACGAACCCCAATCCCAATTTTCCTAATTGAAATATTTTACTTTACTTTATTTAGTTTTCATACAAACTATTGTCAATATCAAATCAAATCAAATTATTGTACATTTCTAATACTCAGTGAATGTTACTATTAGGATTTTAAATAATTGTTCCTTGTGGGTTCGATATCCTTTCTTAGGGAAAATTATTACTTCTGACTCGGAACACTTGTCGTAAAAAGAGTTATAAAGTTTTTGGCACCGTTGTCGGGGAACAATTTTATTTAAAATTTGAAAATATTATTTGCTAAGTATTGTGAATATTTTTAAAGGTTTGTCTTCATGGGAATGGAAAGGATTCTCTCCAATTAGAGGAGGACACTTGTCAACCTCTAATTTGAGAGGATCTGCTCCAATTAGAGAGAGTCACTTGTCCTTCTATGAGTGGAGAGTTTTTAGGATTAAAGCTTGCACCTTGGTTGCCCATAGCACTATAAATACAAGTGCTAGTCCCCTAGTAAATTAGATTTGAATTGATAATGAAATGCTGCCCAAGTTGCTAGCTCATTTGTCTTCAAATTCTCACTCTCAAGTTTACACATCTATTAGTGTTTTGCTTGAATCTTCTTAGAAGTTGGCCACAACTCTTCCAAGCCTCTACTTCCCCTCTTCATTCCATCTTCTCCACACTTCCATTCATCCATTGATGTCATTTTCAAGTCCATTCTCCCACAACATACAAAACTACAACAAAGAAGAAGCCAAAACAAGCTAGTTTTGCGTCAGTCTTCTTCATTGCAGCAACACATGCAAAGTTCTGGTTTGAATTACTTTTAGTCTCCCAAACAAAATCTTCTGAACTTTTACCCTTACAATTAAAATGATTTAAGGAAGACCCTAACTTCAATGAGCTTGGAACATAATGATTAGATCATATATCCCTTTCAGATGATTCCTCCACACCATTCCATTTACTACCTTCTCCCAACTCAAAACCACTATCTTCAAGTACAACACATGAACCAAGTTTCTTATTGCCACAAAAAACTTGACTAAACCTTGCAGTTAGACCGTCTGAAGTATTTCCTACACTCTCATCAACAATAACAAAATATGGCAAATACTTGTCATTGGCATTTGGTTCATTTACCTTTAGTTCTGTCCCCGGTTTCTTAACAACTTCAAGGACATTTGTAACCTTATAAGGGGCTTCTAATTTGGACTGTAATTCATTCACCTTCTCTTTTTTGTGCCAAAAGCAACAAAAGGAGTTCTTCTACTTGATTGACTTTACTTTCTTTGTCTTTTTCCATATCAACATATTTTTCTTTCAATTTTGTAAACTTTCTTTCCAGGTTACCAAATTTTGCTTCAACACTTTCCAATTGAGATACCGATACACTCATTTAAGAAGAATTGCGCTTTTACTTATTCACTAAATTGCAAAATTCTTCCAAGCTAGTTGATTTTGCCCGTAAACTGTAACATCCCGCCAAAATACTATTCATATTTATATAATGAAAATAAAGGTAAACAAATATATTGAAGTGAACAAAATTGTATATATGTAATGAAGTTTCTCCTCACAGGGAGTTTAATACAAATTCGGTCAATTTCCAAAACTTAAACAAAATACAGCAAAAGACAAACAGGCGATCTCCTATCAGAAGAAAAGGGCGATCGCCTAACAGAAACAGAAACGGGCGATCTCCTACCAGCGTCCACTCACTAAGGAGCTCTACTACCTGCAACCTCGTCTGCTCCTGTGCAAAAATACACGATCATCACAGGTTTAAGAAAGCAATCACAATACCAGATAAAAGGGTAAGCTAGATATTTTAAAAACTTTAAATATGAAACTTTATATCAGAAGGAAATATAAATCTTCACACCATTCATACACTATATCAATTTTCAACCATCAACGTCCCCATATACCACAAACTCGTCAAGTGCCTATCCAATACATTCGATACTCATGGTTCACATGTCAGACTTTCCACTGACCCATAACATATAGACACATGACTCCACTTCCGGAAGACTCGTGCGTTGACTCAGGCTCAGAGATCTGCACCTGTCATACCACACCACTGTGAAATCCACACAGGGTCGCTGTGAAATCCACACAGCCATGCGCATACATAGTCTCAATATCATTACTCTCCCGGTATGACAAGGTTAATTCATATAACAGGTCAAGCTCGTTCTCTTTCAAACAACTTACCCATACATATGAACCTCCTTCGACTCTCCACAACTGAATAACTTCATCTATGTGATTCCATTATATCAGCAGAGTCAGGATATCTCCTTCTAGACAAGCCCCTAGTCAATACACATTACACACGATCTTACACGGTATTTTCTTTCCTGAAAATACTATGCCTTGATCCCACATTCACAACAATCAATACATCATACAACACCGAATGAACGATTCAGTCACAGCAACATTCATTCCACGGTTCAGATTTTCGAATATCACATGTATTTCACATTTAAATCTCAAACAGTTTCAAACAGCACTAAAATAGGGGAGTTCGAAAAACAACGCCAAACCGGCGAACTCATTCAAAAGCAGGGGATTTCGAAAACAAAGTTAAAACCGTCGACCACGTCACCCCACACATAAAAACAGAGCATTGTGAAAAGAAATATGAAAACCGGCGACCACGTCGCCCTCACTTCAGAACTTACTCGCCTAACATTTTTATAAATGTAGAGTACTAGCTTCCCTTACCTGGACTAGCGCAAAACTCCAAGAGCTCCGAAACCCAACGAAGCTTAAAGATGCTTTCACTCTGTTTTAGTGTCCTGGTCTGAAGAACTTGCAGAGAACCTCCCAAGTGTCCAAGGGCAGTCGTCGCTCGTCGTACTGGTGCTTGAGGTTGCCTGAATCGCAGCGCGAAGGAGAGAAAAGAGAGGGATGAAGATGCACTCACTCTTTCACTCTTGAGTCACTGCAACGTTCTTTGCCTCCTCGCAATGGGTTTTTGAATCCAAGCCTACTTGTCCACGCATGCTGCTACCACCACCCCCTCTGCAGGAAAGCCAGAGTGTGCGTTTCACTGAACAGTACGGCCACGGTTGTCTCTTGCGCATGCCAACCACTTCCCTGAATAGTACGACCGCGAGTGTCTCTTGCGCATGCCAACTTTCTGATGTCACTATTCTGAACCACCCTTTTTGTCCACGTGGCGCGCGTGCAAGACGTGTCATGCTGGGAGTCTGGGTCCCACTTTATTCGTGTGAAACTCGACATCGCGCGATAATCTTCCACCGATGACCGCTCGCGCGATGACTATCCACCGATGTCTCATCCTGGCGGACGACCGATGTCTCTCCCTGGAAGACGACCGATGTCTCGCCCTGGCGATGACCGCA
Organism: Phaseolus lunatus; assembly: GCA_013389735.1. Taxonomy (NCBI): domain Eukaryota; kingdom Viridiplantae; phylum Streptophyta; class Magnoliopsida; order Fabales; family Fabaceae; genus Phaseolus; species Phaseolus lunatus. The sequence goes on along the minus strand of CM023867.1, from coordinate 39,541,948 downwards.
TGCTTCGCGCCCGGCGATGCCCGCATGCCTTGCGTCCGGCGATGCCCGCATGCCTCGCGCCCTGGCGATGCCCTACGACATATCGCCACGCCTTGCTGAAGGTTCTTCATCCCACTATGTTACGTCCAAGGCATCATCTCTACATGACTTGGTGACGTCGGTAGCTTCACATTTTCAAGAGTAGATCAGCACCACTCCTCGTGCGCCCATGCATGCAACACTAAGGACGATCTCTTTTGCTCAAGCATAGAGCTTCGCATGCACAGCGTATCTAAGGCTTAACCCACACCTTGATATGCGTGGTTGTTGAAACCCACTCTGGTTGATCTAGTATCCTGACCACATACTGAGTGCACTTTCGGCGATCATGTGCACCAGGCGACAGGCGATCATGTACTAACCAGGCGATCTCATAGTCTTCTAAACTACACTTTCCTTCCTTTTTATTTTAAATAAAAACATACTTAGAATTCATTTAAAATATATTCCTTTTTTATTCCAATTTAATTTTACAGGTCCTTACATTCTCCCCAACAAGAAAAATTTTCGTCCTCGAAAATTGAATTACAAGGAAAAGAGGTATGGATAGGCTTCTCTCATGGGTTCTTCTAACTCCCAAGTTGAATCACCCGATCTCTCATCCCACACCACTTTCACCATGTTGATGGTCTTGCCTCTGAGCTGTTTACTTTGCCGATCGTCAATCCTGACTGGTTTCGCTTCAAAGGACAAGTCATCCCTGATCTGCACATCGTCCACTTCCAGCACATGACTAGGGTCTGCCATGTACTTCCGCAGCTGTGATACGTGAAAGACATTATGCAGATTCGCTAAATGGGGAGGTAGGGCGATCTCATAAGCCACTGGACCAATCCTCCTTAAGATCTGATATGGTCCCACGAACTTAGGGGACAACTTCTTTGATCTGATCGCCCGTCCTACACCCTTGGTTGGTGTCACTCTCATGAACACATGGTCTCCAGCAGCAAACTCCAAAGGCTTTCTCCTCTGATCTGCATAGGATTTCTGCCTACTTTGAGAAGCTCTCATTCTGCCTTGTATCTGTTTCACCTTCTCGGTCGTCTGCTGAATCAACTCTGGTCCAACCAATACTGTTTCGCCTTCCTGGTACCAGCACAATGGAGTTCTGCATTTCCTTCCATACAAGGCTTCGTATGGCGCTACCCCTATGCTGGCGTGATAACTGTTATTATAAGTAAACTCCACCAGCGGCAACACCTCATCCCAACTTCCCAATTGATCCAAGACGCACGTCCTCAGTAGATCTTCCAAGGACTGGATCGTTCTCTCTGACTGTCCATCTGTTTGGGGATGATATGCAGAGCTCATCCTCAACTTAGTTCCCAGGAAATCTTGTAAAGTCTGCCAAAACCGTGAAGTGAACCTGGGATCTCTATCTGAAACAATGCTGGAAGGCACTCCATGTAACCTCACTATTTCTTTGATGTACAACTGTGCCAACTTGGCCATAGGCATCCTCATATTCACTGGGAGAAAGTGGGCACTCTTCGTCAGCCGATCAATGATGACCCAGATTGCATCATGACCCTTTACCGATCTGGGTAAATGGGTGACGAAGTCCATGGCGATGCTATCCCATTTCCACTTAGGGATATCCAGTTGCTGTAACAACCCACCAGGTCTTTGATGTTCTACCTTTGCCTTCTGACACGTCAAGCAGGTAGTAACATACTGGGCGATGTCTCTCTTCATGCCTGACCACCAAAATGACTCCTTCAAGTCATGGTACATCTTGTTCATGCCTGGATGTAGGCTAAGGCGACTCTTGTGACCTTCCTCTAGGATCATCTTCTTCAACTCTTCATTTGCAGGTATGCAAATTCTGCCATTAAATCTCAAGATCCCATCATCGCCCATCACAAAGTCCCTAGCCTGGTCGGTCCCTAGTGACTCCACAGTACGCTTCAGACTAGGGTCCTCCAACTGCTTATCCCTTAACATTCCAAGGAAGTCATTAGTTATAGCCAGCTTACTACAACTAATGTGATTTACATGAAATTCTACCCCAAGGTTTAAGTCTCTGAACTGCTCGATCAGTTTCTGCTCTTCCATCATCATGGTGGCTACTTGTATTGATTTTCTACTCAAAGCATCTGCCACTACATTGGCCTTCCCTGGATGATACATGAGTTGAAAATCGTAGTCCTTTAGAAACTCCATCCACCTTCTTTGTCTCATGTTTAGTTCCTTCTGATCGAACAGGTATTTCAGGCTCTTATGGTCACTGAACACCTGGAACCGAGCTCCATATAAATAGTGCCTCCAAATCTTCAAGGCAAACACCACCGCCGCCAACTCCAAATCATGAGTAGGATAGTTTCTCTCATGAACCTTGAGTTGCCTTGAAGCATATGCAACCACTCTTTTCTCTTGCATCAAGACACATCCCAAACCCTGATGTGAAGCATCACAGTAGACATCAAAAGGTCTTCCTACCTCTGGGATCACCAGCACTGGAGCACTAGTCAACCTTTCCTTTAGTTCCATGAAGCTCTGCTCACATCGGTCGGTCCAAGCAAAAGGTTGATCCTTGCGGGTCAGCTGTGTTAAAGGAGCCACTACCTTGGAAAAGTCCTCAATGAACCTCCGATAGTAGCCTGCTAAGCCCACAAAACTCCTTATCTCAGTAACTATCTTAGGACGTTCCCACTGAAGCACTGCCTCCACTTTGGCTGGATCCACCGAGATCCCCTGTGCAGATATCACGTGTCCTAAGAAGTTGACTTCCTTCAGCCAGAACTCACACTTAAAGAACTTGGCATAGAGTTGCTTCTCTCTCAGAATCTCCAACACTGTCTTCAGATGTTCTTCATGTTCTTCCTCGGTCCTTGAATAAATGAGTATGTCGTCTATGAAGACTACCACAAACTTATCCAAGAAAGGGCGAAAAATCCTATTCATGTAGTCCATGAACAGAGCTGGAGCATTTGTGACTCCAAACGGCATCACCACATATTCATAGTGCCCATAACGAGACCTAAAAGCTGTCTTTTGAACATCTTCAGCTTTTACCAAAATTTGGTGGTACCCCGATCTCAGATCAATCTTTGAGAACACCGAGGCCCCATGTATTTGATCCATCAAATCATCAATCCTAGGTAGGGGGTACTTGTTCTTGATGGTCAACTTGTTCAACTGCCTGTAATCTATACACAGCCGAGACCCTCCATCCTTCTTCTTAACTAGGAGCACTGGAGCCCCCCATGGAGATACACTGGGTCTGATGAATTGTTTCTCCAACAACTCTTCCACTTGTTTCTTTAATTCTGCCAACTCGGCTGGAGCCATCCTGTAAGGTGCCATTGACACTGGTCCAGCTCCTGGTACCAAATCAATAGAGAATTTCACTTCTCTCTTAGGAGGTAATCCAGGTACTTCTTCTGGAAATACATCCGTGAAATCTTTCACCACATGTATCCTGCTTACGTCCTCTTCATTCTTCACTTCCAACCGAGCTAGGATCACGAAGCACCTCGCCCCTTCTTCCAACACCGACCACCCTCGCTGAGCAGATATCACGTCTGACTCTTGGAGGTCTGGAAACGCTATCTTCTGACTACCGCAATCTATGAGAACATGATTGGCAGATAGCCAATCCATTCCTAGGATAACATCCAGGTCCTGAAGAGGTAGGCAGAGCAAGTTTACTTTGAATCTGCGTCCCTCTACTATCACTGGACATTCGGGGCAAACTGTAGAGGTCAACACCTGTCCTGACGCAGGTGTAGAGACCAACAGTTCGAAAGGTAACTCCTTCACTAGAAGGCCCAACTCGGCTACACACAGGCTTGACACAAAGGAGTGTGTCGCTCCAGAATCAAACAAGGCTTTTACACCTCTACCAGCTATAAAACAAACACCTTGCACGAGGTTACCTGACTGAGACGCTTCTGCTCCCGACATGGCAAACACTCTCCCTGTTGCCTGAGGTCTGCTGCCTTCGTTTCTCAACTACTGAGAACCACTGGGTTGAGTCGCCCCATTCCTGTTAGGGCACTCTCTAGCAACGTGCCCCGTCTTTTGGCAGGTGTAACACCTTTTCTCTGAACTCCTCTTGAAGCACGCACTGGATGTGTGTGGTCCACCACAATGGAAACATTTGGGTTTCCAAGATTGTTGCTGCTGCAACTGGGATGACGTTGTTCCCGCCCGATGTGGTGGAGGTCTTGCATAGGGCTTGCTTTGTGGGCGCTGCGCCTTAGCCTTCCCACTGGAAAAACCCCTGGGGTGTGACCTGATCACCCGAGAATCACCCTTTTCCAGCGTCTCCACCATCTTCGCCTTCTCTACTAAGGCGTGAAATTCCCTGATGCATATCGGGGCTATGGTCCTCTTCAGCCCATGCTTCAGCCCCTCTTCGAACTTCCTACACCTCCAAGCCTCGGAGGTCGCCTGGGTATAGAATCGGGCGAGGTACTCAAATCGAGCAGCATAGGCGTTCACAGACATCTCCCCCTGCTCCAATCTGAGGAATTCTGCTTCCTTCGCAAACTTTGCACTATCTGGGAAGTATTTCTCCAGGAACCTCACCCTGAAGCTCTCCCAGTCTAACACTTCAGCTCTGGCTTCCATCATCTGCTGAGCTCCCATCCACCAGAACTCGGCTTCTCCAGATAGCAAAAAGGTGGCGAACACCAACTTCTTCTCTTCAGGGCAGGAGGTCGCCCTAAAGATTTTCTCCAACTCTCTGACCCACTGATCTGCCTGATCAGGGGTAGCATTCCCGCTGAACTTGGGCGGGTTGTGCCTCATGAACTCGGTCAGTCCCATCTGTTCCTGAGGCTGACCGACGTGGGAATTTGTTTCAGCAGACCAAGCAGTTTCCCAGTGGTGCATTGCAGCTTGGTGATTCTGAGCCATTGCTGCATTCTGTTGTTGGATGGCAGTTGCCATCATCTCAATGGCCTTGGCAATCTGGCTCATTTCCGAAGAAGGTTGGGGAGGGGTAGGAGGTCTACGTGCCATCTTCTTCGTTTCAGATTTTGAAACTATGGGTTTCTATATTCCCTACAACTACAAGAATGAGATCGATAAGAAATCAATTCATTCAGGAGGTAACATCTAGACCTTACAAAGGTCAACATCTCAAAGTCATTAAGAATTTGAGTTCATCAACAAAATCATGATGCTTATAACCTTAAGCAAAACACCAGAACAGCTACTGGTATACAACCAACAATCCAAACAACCACTTTCAATCAATTACAAAAACATTCAATAAAATGAAATAAATCACACCAGAATTCAATGTATGCTAAACATCAAACCTTTGGAATTAAGATTGAGAATCATCTCGATTCAGTTATGAGTGTGCACCCTCACCACTTTATCAAGACCCTCTCATTCTTAATACTAAGATTTTCAGTTAGGGCATATATTCACTAAAGCACACACAAAATTTCAATACAAAAACGTTTGAAAACCTTTCACTATAGTTGTTATTTAAAACTCAAATAAATTTTATGAGCAGAAGAAACACAATGGATCCACAGCCCTCAGGTCATCCTAAGGACGAACTGCTCTGATACCATTAATGTAACATCCCGCCAAAATACTATTCATATTTATATAATGAAAATTAAGGTAAACAAATATATTGAAGTGAACAAAATTGTATATATGTAATGAAGTTTCTCCTCACAGGGAGTTTAATACAAATTCGGTCAATTTCCAAAACTTAAACAAAATACAGCAAAAGACAAACAGGCGATCTCCTATCAGAAGAAAAGGGCGATCGCCTAACAGAAACAGAAACGGGCGATCTCCTACCGGCGTCCACTCACTGAGGAGCTCTACTACCTGCAACCTCGTCTGCTCCTGTGCAAAAATACACGATCATCACAGGTTTAAGAAAGCAATCACAATACCAGATAAAAGGGTAAGCTAGATATTTTAAAAACTTTAAATATGAAACTTTATATCAGAAGGAAATATAAATCTTCACACCATTCATACACTATATCAATTTTCAACCATCAACGTCCCCATATACCACAAACTCGTCAAGTGCCTATCCAATACATTCGATACTCATGGTTCACATGTCAGACTTTCCACTGACCCATAACATATAGACACATGACTCCACTTCCGGAAGACTCGTGCGTTGACTCAGGCTCAGAGATCTGCACTTGTCATACCACACCACTGTGAAATCCACACAGGGTCGCTGTGAAATCCACACAGCCATGCGCATACATAGTCTCAATATCATCACTCTCCCGGTATGACAGGGTTAATTCATATAACAGGTCAAGCTCGTTCTCTTTCAAACAACTTACCCATACATATGAACCTCCTTCGACTCTCCACAACTGAATAACTTCATCTATGTGATTCCATTATATCAGCAGAGTCAGGATATCTCCTTCTAGACAAGCCCCTAGTCAATACACATTACACACGATCTTACACGGTATTTTCTTTCCTGAAAATACTATGCCTTGATCCCACATTCACAACAATCAATACATCATACAACACTGAATGAACGATTCAGTCACAGCAACATTCATTCCACGGTTCAGATTTTCGAATATCACATGTATTTCACATTTAAATCTCAAACAGTTTCAAACAACACTAAGACAGGGGAGTTCGAAAAACAACGCCAAACCGGCGAACTCATTCAAAAGCAGGGGATTTCGAAAACAAAGTTAAAACCGGCGACCACGTCACCCCACACATAAAAACAGAGCATTGTGAAAAGAAATATGAAAACCGGCGACCACGTCGCCCTCACTTCAGAACTTACTCGCCTAACGTTTTTATAAATGTAGAGTACTAGCTTCCCTTACCTGGACTAGCGCAAAACTCCAAGAGCTCCGAAACCCAACGAAGCTTAAAGATGCTTTCACTCTGTTTTAGTGTCCCGGTCTGGAGAACTTGCAGAGAACCTCCCAAGTGTCCAAAGGCAGTCGTCGCTCGTCGTACTGGTGCTTGAGGTTGCCTGAATCGCAGCGCGAAGGAGAGAAAAGAGAGGGATGAAGATGCACTCACTCTTTCACTCTTGAGTCACTGCAACGTTCTTTGCCTCCTCGCAGTGGGTTTTTGAATCCAAGCCTACTTGTCCACGCATGCTGCTGCCACCACCCCCTCTGCAGGAAAGCCAGAGTGTACGTTTCACTGAACAGTACGGCCACGGTTGTCTCTTGCGCATGCCAACCACTTCCCTGAACAGTTCGACCGCGAGTGTCTCTTGCGCATGCCAACTTTCTGATGTCACTATTCTGAACCACCCTTTTTGTCCACGTGGCGCGCGTGCAGGACGTGTCATGCTGGGGCTCTGGGTCCCACTTTATTCGTGTGAAACTCGACATCGCGCAATAATCTTCCACCGATGACCGCTCGCGCGATGACTATCCACCGATGTCTCATCTTGGTGGACGACCGATGTCTCTCCCTGGAAGACGACCGATGTCTTGCCCTGGCGATGACCGCATGCTTCGCGCCCGGCGATGCTCGCATGCCTCGCGTCCGGCGATGCCCGCATGCCTCGCGCCTTGGCGATGCCCGACGACATATCGTCACGCCTTGCTGAAGGTTCTTCATCCCACTATGTTACGTCCAAGGTATCATCTCTACATGACTTGGTGACGTCGGTAGCTTCACATTTCCAAGAGTAGATCAGAACCACTCCTCGTGCGCCCATGCATGCAACACTAAGGACGATCTCTTTTGCTCAAGCATAGAGCTTCGCATGCACAGCGTATCTAAGGCTTAACCTGTTGAACCAAGTGGTGTTCAAGGTTTTGAAGAATCCAAATCCTTTGAAGGATGATGAAGCTTTTGCTGTGCTTGTTGTTGCTGTGCTGGTTTAGTTAGGATCTGGGTAGTTTGAGTTGTGTAACTCAACCTTTGATTGAATCTAAAGCTCAAGCATCTCAACTTTCAAACAAAGTAAAGTGTTTTTTCAAACTGAGTTAAAACAACCGATTGTTTTATCGAAACAACCGATTGTTTAAGCTTAGGTGTTTTGAAAACTGTTTTGAAATGTGAAAATTGGTTAAGTAACAAAACAACCGATTGATTTGAGGAAACAATCGATTGTTTGTTATGTTTTTATAACAGAAAACAGTTTTGACTTTGACTGAGCTCTAAATGGTTTTAATTCATACGCTCCAGTCATTAAATGCTTTGACCAATCTTTCTAAAGCAATTAAAAGTTTGTTAAGATTTGATTACAAACATCTATATATATAAACAGAAAAACAGGTTTGAGTTTGAAGAATCTAAGTGAATTGTGAAAGTTTTCTAAGAGTTGGAGATTGCTTAGAGTTTTGGTTGATCAAAGTGCTAAGATAGGATTCTCTTGTACTGATTTCAGATTGCTTCTATAACAAGTGTAATCCTTGTAATTCTGTGAACATTCGTTTGTGCTGTTGCTAAGAAGAGTTGTGTGTTCTTGAGGGGATCAAGATCAGCTTTCTTAGTGTGGTGTGCTGACCAAGGAAAGTGTGTTTCTTGAGGGTGTTCAAGGTCACTTTCTTGGTTGTGTGTAAGTAATCTAGTGTTGATTGCTTAGTGGATTTCCTCAGGGTTCTGAGAAGACTGGATGTAGCTCTGGGTTGGAGTGAACCAGTATAAACAATTGTGTACAATCTCTCTATCCCTTACTCTTTAAATTCAGTTTGTTTGTTGTTTACTGATAAAAACAACCGATTGTTTCGAAGAAACAACCGATTGTTTTTTTGACAGTGCAGTTTTGCTTACTGTTTTGACTAACTGAATTGCTTGATCAATTGGTTTCTGAGATAAACTCATTCCAGCTTCAAAAAGTTTGCGAAAACCTCTTTAAACAATTCACCCCCCTCTAGTTTAAAGCCATAATTCCTAACAATTGGCATCAAGAGCTTGGTTCTTGAAAGTCATTCAAGTTGATCCTAAAATCTTTTTTCTATGGCTGGAAAAATATCTTTTGAGGAGGGTGCTTCAATCTACAAACCACCTTTATTCTGTGGATTGAATTATAAGTTTTGGGAAGCAAGAATGAAAATCTTTATTGAATCAATTGATCAAAGAATTTGGGACTCAATTGAGAATGGCCCTTACATTCCAAAATTCAAAAAGAATAATTCCTTTATTGTAAAACCTCTGTCCAAATGGACAAATGAGGAATGTAAGATGGTTTAGCTTGATAGGTCTGCTCAAAACATCATAGCTTCTGCACTGGATACTAATGAATTTTTCAGGATTACAAAGTGCAAAACTGCTAAGGAAATGTGGGAGACTCTCAAGGCTGCTCATGACTCAAAGGAAGCAATGACAAAGAGTCAAGTAAGAAGGAAGAAAAGGCAGAATAAGAAAAGTCTCAATCTTTGCTTAATGGCCAGAAAGGAGGATGACTCATGTAGTGTAAGTTCATCAAACTCTTCAAACTCTGAAAATAATAGTCAATTGCTTCAAGCCTTTCAAGAAACACATGAAGAAGCAAACAGATTGGCTCTCTTAAACAATAGATTGAAAGAAAAGAATAGCTGGCTTGAAAACAGGGTAAAAGCACTGGAGGAGGATTTAGAAAATTCAAAAATGGATTTTGAAAATCTGGAAATCATTTACAAAAACTCCTCTTGCAAGTGTGACACCCTAGTTTGTGAAAATTGCGAAAATCTTGAAAAGAAGGTCCACTATCTTGTTAAAACAGTGGATAAGCTTTCAAAAGGCCAATCTAACTTTGAGAGTGTGCTAGCATCTCAAAAGTGTGTTTTTGGAAAATCAGGATTGGGTTTTAATCCACAAAACCAGCAAGATAGATTTTCAAAAATTTTTTCAAAAAGGCCAGAAAAACAATCGATTAGACCATCGAAACAATCGATTGTTACATGCTTCTATTGCATGAAAAGAGGTCATTCTGTGCAATTCTGTAAAATCAGAAAACATGTTGTTCCTAAAGGGCTTATGAAGTGGATTCCCAAAAAAAATAAAGCTTGTGTTGATGAGTATACACCAGATGGACCCTCATTCATAAGGGGACCAAACCTATGTACTTGAGAATTTTCTTTGTAGGAAATCTTGGAGGAGAGAAAGCAGCTTTGGTACTTGGACAGTGGATGCTCCAAGCATATGACAGGGGACAAATCAAAGTTCCTGAGAATATCCTTTAAGCAAGAGGGTCATGTCACCTATGGAGATAACAACAAAGGAAGAATACTTGGAAGAGGATCCATAGGAGATGAGAGCATCTTGGTGATTCATGATGTGCTCTTTGTTGAAGGCCTAAAGCATAATCTGCTGAGTATTAGCCAACTGTGTGACAAGGGGTATCAAGTGATGTTCAAGGCAAACACATGTGAAATCTGTCTACCAAACACTAAAGAAAGTCTACAACAAAAGGTTAATGACTGTAGAAGAATCAGTTCATGTAGTCTTTGATGAGGTAGATCGCAGAATCAGTGAGAACCCAAAGATCAGTGCTGAGGAAGACGAACAGAGCATCAGTTTGGAGAAGCTGGATATCTGTGCAGAAAAACAACCGGTTGATTCGCAGAAACAACCGATTGAAATTCTGCAACAGAGTGAGCTGCCCAAAGAGTGGAGAATTCCCAGAGATCTGTCAGTGGATAACATCATAGGGCAGATAAAGGAAGGTGTCTCCACACGTAGCTCCATCTCAAACTTCTGCAGACACACAGCTTTTGTCTCTCAAATTGAACCAAAGTCAATTGAAGAAGCTCTCAAGGATGAGAAGTGGGTTGAAGCTATGCAAGAAGAGCTAAATCAATTCGAAAGAAATGAGGTATGGTTTCTTGTTCCTAGAACTAATGAAATGAATATTATTGGTGCAAAATGGGTTTTCAGGAACAAGCTAGATGAGGAAGGAGTGATCACAAGAAACAAAGCAAGGCTAGTTGCCAAAGGCTACAATCAAGAAGAGGGTTTAGACTATGGTGAAACCTTTGCTCCTGTGGCTAGATTGGAGGCTGTGAGGCTGCTGCTGGCCTTTGCATGTATGAGTGGTTTTAAACTCTTCCAAATGGATGTAAAAAGTGCCTTCTTGAATGGCTACATCAATGAGGAAATCTATGTAGATCAACCACCGGGTTTTGAAGACCACAAGTATCCCAATCATGTTTTCAAGTTGAAGAAAGCTTTGTATGGTCTGAAACAAGCTCCAAGGCAGTGGTATGAGAGGCTTAGCAACTTTCTGCTATCTCTTGGCTATGAAAGAGGAATGGTAGACAAGACTCTCTTCATCAAGAAGTCACATGCAGAAATAATTCTTGTGCAAATATATGTTGATGACATCATCTTTGGTGCTACACAAGATAGGTTAAACAAACAAAGGATGGGATCTTCTTAAGTCAATCAAAGTATTGCAAGGAGATTCTCAAAAAGTTTGAAATGGAAAATTGCAAAGAGGCAAGCACTCCAATGCCATCAAGCTGCTACATGGATGCAGATACTGCTGGAAAGAGTATAGATCAAACAAAGTTCAGAGGTTTGATTGGATCATTGCTTTATCTAACAGCAAGTAGGCCGGATATCATGTTTGCAGTGTGCCTATGCTCAAGGTATCAAGCAAATCCTAAAGAGTCACACTTCAAAGCTGCCAAGAGGATTCTGAAATATCTCAAAGGAACATCATCTGTAGGCTTATGGTATCCTTCTCATTCTCCAATACACTTAATTGGTTATTCAGATTCTGATTTTGCAGGTTGTAAGCTAGATAGAAAAAGCACAAATGGCACTTGTCACCTTCTTGGCTCTAGCCTAATCTCATGGCATAGCAAGAAACAAGCATGTGTTGCTCTCTCTACTGCTGAGGCAGAATATATAGCTGCTGGTAGCTGCTGTGCACAGATCCTATGGCTCAAACAACAACTTGCAGATTTTGGATTACAAATCAGCAAAGTTCCCTTGATGTGTGATAACACAAGTGCAATCAACCTTACCAAAAATCAAATCCAGCACTCAAGGACCAAACATATTGAAATAAGACATCATTTTATCAGAGATCATGTGCAAAATGGAGACTGCGAAGTGAAGTTTGTGGAGACCAAACTGCAGTTAGCTGACATCTTCACAAAGCCTTTGCCAAAAGAGCGGTTTTTCTTCTTAAGAAATGAGTTAGGTATCCTTGATCTAAATAATCTCTCTTAAAATCTGTGTTTGGTACATGTTAAAGTCTATTTGTGAAGACAAATAGGGGGAGAATTATTTGGTACTTGTATTTCTGTATCTTATTTGCATAAAATGTTTAAAAAAACTCTGAGTGTAAAGTGTTTTCTGCTGCTGATAAAAACAACCGATTGTTCCGTGTAAACAATCGATTGAATTTTATGTTAAAAGAGGTATAATCTAACTGGCTGCTGTAAGAAGCTTTGGATGGTACAAATGTTTTCTTTGCAGGAACTGCTTCAGGTTTAATCAGTACAACACAAGCACCAGGGATTTGTCTTCATCAAATAGGGGGAGATTGTTGAACCAAGTGGTGTTCAAGGTTTTGAAGAATCCAAATCCTTTGAAGGATGATGAAGCTTTTGTTGTGCTTGCTGTTGCTGTGCTGGTTTAGTTAGGATCTGGGTAGTTTGAGTTGTGTAACTCAACCTTTGATTGAATCTAAAGCTCAAGCATCTCAACTTTCAAACAAAGTAAAGTGTTTTTTCAAACTGAGTTAAAACAACCGATTGTTTTATCGAAACAACCGATTGTTTAAGCTTAGGTGTTTTGAAAACTGTTTTGAAATGTGAAAATTGGTTAAGTAACAAAACAACCGATTGATTTGAGGAAACAATCGATTGTTTGTTATGTTTTTATAACAGAAAACAGTTTTGACTTTGATTGAGCTCTAAATGGTTTTAATTCATACGCTCCAGTCATTAAATGCTTTGACCAATCTTTCTAAAGCAATTAAAAGTTTGTTAAGATTTGATTACAAACATCTTCTATATATATAAACAGAAAAACAGGTTTGAGTTTGAAGAATCTAAGTGAATTGTGAAAGTTTTTCTAAGAGTTGGAGATTGCTTAGAGTTTTGGTTGATCAAAGTGCTGAGATAGGATTCTCTTGTACTGATTTCAGATTGCTTCTGTAACAAGTGTAATCCTTGTAATTCTGTGAACATTCGTTTGTGCTGTTGCTAAGAAGAGCTGTGTGTTCTTGAGGGGATCAAGATCAGCTTTCTTAGTGTGGTGTGCTGACCAAGGAAAGTGTGTTTCTTGAGGGTGTTCAAGGTCACTTTCTTGGTTGTGTGTAAGTAATCTAGTGTTGATTGCTTAGTGGATTTCCTCAGGGTTCTGAGAAGACTGGATGTAGCTCTGGGTTGGAGTGAACCAGTATAAACAACTGTGTACAATCTCTCTATCCCTTACTCTTTAAATTCAGTTTGTTTGTTGTTTACTGATAATAACAACCGATTGTTTTTTTGACAGTGCAGTTTTGCTTACTGTTTTGACTAACTGAATTGCTTGATCAATTGGTTTCTGAGATAAACTCATTCCAGCTTCAAAAAGTTTGCGAAAACCTCTTTAAACAATTCACCCCCCCTCTAGTTTAAAGCCATAATTCCTAACATAACCCACACCTTGATACGCGTGGTTGTTGGAACCCACTCTGGTTGATCTAGTATCCTGACTGTAACATCCCGCCAAAATACTTTTCATAAATATAAAATGAATTAAAGGTAAGACAATAATATTTAAGTGAACATACGTATTTATATAAAATGAAGTTGCTCCTCACAGGGAGTTTAATACATAACCGGTCAAATTCTTTCAAAACTTAACAAAATACAGTCAAATACATCGAAACCGGCGATCTCCTAACAGAAGGCCCAAAACAGCCGATCTGCTATCAGGACAGAAAACAGGCGATCACCACAAAGAGATAGAAACAGGCGATCCCTTCCCCGGCGACCACTCACTAAGGAGCTCTACTTCCTGGAAGATCATCTGCTCCCGTGTAAATTATACACGATCATCACAGTTTTAAGAAAACAGCCACAGAACCAAAACATGCAGGGTAAGCTAGATATTTTAAAGAGAGTTTAAATATGAACTTTAAAATCAAGATAAAACAAATTCAAGATACCCACGTAAAACTATAGAGTTTCTCATTCCCTTCACCTGATCGCCAAGAAATCACACATTTCACAATATTTTCAAGAGTCGTTCTATTTCACATAATGCATCAAGTGTCTATCAATTTTCAATGTTTCTCATTTCTTACGTCAGACTTCCACTGATTTAACACACATAGACACACACCACACCACTGTAAAGTCCACACAGGACAGCAAGCAAAGTCCACACAGGACAACAAGGAAAGTCCACACAGGACAGCAACCAAAGTCCACACAGGACAGCAAGCAAAGTCCACACAGGACTCAAGGAAAGTCCACACAGGACAGCAAGTAAAGTCCACACAAGACAGCAAGGAAAGTCCACACAGGACAGCAAGCAAAGTCCACACAGGACAGCAAGGAAAGTCCACACAGGACAGCAAGGAAAGTCCACACAGGACAGCAACCAAAGTCCACATAGGACAGCAAGTAAAGTCAACACAGGACAGCAAGTAAAGTCCACACAGGACAGCAAGGAAAGTCCACACAGGACAGCAAGCAAAGTCCACACAGGACAGCAAGGAAAGTCCACACAGGACAGCAACCAAAGTCCACACAGGACAGCAAGTAAAGTCCACACAGGACAGCAAGGAAAGTCCACACAGGACAGCAAGCAAAGTCCACACAGGACAGCAAGGAAAGTCCACACAGGACAGCAAGCAAAGTCCACACAGGACAGCAAGCAAAGTCCACACAGGACAGCTAAAGATCATCAATTCACCCAATGCACCATACAATACTTAAATGAACGATCTCAACCACAGCCACAAACATATCCAGGTTCAGATTTTTCCAATAACACGTGCATTTCACATATCAATCTCAAACAAGTTCAAAGCGACACTAAAACAGTGAGTTCGCAAACAACGCCAAAACCGGCGATCTGGTTCAAAAACAAGGTATTTCGAAGTCTGTATTTAAAACCGGCGACCACGTCGCCCAAACACATAGAACAGAGCATTCACGAAGATGAAAACGAAACCGGCGACCACGTCGCCCTCACTTCAGAAACAGCTAATCTATGGCTTGTATTGAAAATGAAGGCTAGCTTCCCTTACCTGGACTTGCGCAAAACACCAAGAGCTCCAAAATCCACCGAGCTTAAAGGATGCCTTAGCTTTGTTTTCAGCGTTTGGTTCGTAGAACTTGCAGAGGACTTCCCAGGTGCTCTAATGGTGGTCGTTGCTCGTCGTACTCTTGTGTGAAGATGCCTGAACCGTAGCGCGAAGGAGAGAAATGGAGGAGAAAGGAGGTAGCTCACTCTTTCGCTCTTGAACAACTGCAACGTTCCTTTCTCTCAGAAGTGGGTTTTTGCATCTTAAACCAACTTGTCCACAAAAGCCGCTGCCACTACCCACTCTGCAGGGAAGTTTGCGTGTACGCTGCACTGAACAGTACGTCTACGCGTGCCTCTGCGCATGCCAACATACTGAGGTCACTATTCTGAACCACCCTTTTTGTCTACGTGTCGCGCGTGCAGTACGTCTGATGTTGAGAGCCTGGGTCCCACCTTATCTGTTTGAAACTCGACATCGCGCGATAACCTTCCACCGATGACCGCTAGCGCGATGACTATCCACCGAGGGCTCATCCTGGAGGACGACCGATGTCTCAACCTAGCAGACCACCGATGTGTCTCCCATCCTGGTCGATGACCGATGTTCCTCTCATCCTGTTGGCGTTCCCTTATCGCCCTTGTGTGTGACGAGAACACATCGCCTTACTGCTCACCGATGTCATATCGTCACACCTTGCTGAAGGTTCTTCATCCCACTATGCTACGTCCAAGGTATCACCTCCACATGGCTTGGTGACGTCGGTAGCTTCACATTTCCAAGAGTGGATCAGCACCACTCCTCTTGCGCCCATGCATGCAACACTAAGGGCGATCTCTTATGCTCAAGCATAGAGCCTCGCATGCACAGCGTATCTAAGGCTTAGCCCATACTTTGATACGCGTGGTTGTTGGAACCCACTCTAGTTGATCCAGTATCTTGACCACATACTGAGTGCACTTTCGGCGATCATGTGCACCATAGGCGGCAGGCGATCATGTGCAACCTACTCGACAGGCGATCATGCACTAACCAGGCGATCTCATAGGAGACTTCTTAGCTACACTTTTCTTCCTTTACTCTTCTTGATCCACATGTCTTCCTCGAGCACATCCACGTGATTACCTCACGATAAAGTCATCGCACCTGACTACTATGTTACTGCAATGGTAAGCCGACCGAACTCTACCAGCTGACCCCAGACCTTGGGCGACGTCCGAGGTCCGACCACTGAGAAACTTCATTTATCAGTTCTTTGTATTTTAAATAATAACATCTTCTGAAATTATTTAAATGTAACACTTTCATTCCAATTAAAGTTTCTAGGTCCTTACATTCTCCCCAACAAGAAAAATTTTCGTCCTCGAAAATTGGATTACAAGGGAAAGAGGTAGGGATAGGCTTCTCTCAGGGTTTCTTCAAATTCCCAATTTGTATCACCCGATCTGTCATCCCACACCACCTTCACCACGTTGATGGTCTTGCCTCTGAGCTGCTTACTCTGCTGATCGTCAATCCTTACTGGTTTCGCTCCAACAACAAGTCATCCCTGATCTGCACATCGTCTACTTCCAACACGTGACTAGGGTCTGCAAGATACTTCCTTAACTGTGACACGTGAAAGACATTATGCAGATTTGCTCATTGGAGAGGTAGGGCGATTTCATAAGCCACTAGACCTATCCTCCTTAAGATCTGATATGGCTCGACTAACTTAGGAGACAGCTCCTTTGATCTGATAGCTCGTCCTACACCCTTGGTCGGTGTCACTTTCATAAATGCATGATCTCCAACTACAACTCCAAAGGTCTTCTCCTCATTGTCAACATCATCACTGCCTCCCCCAGAGTTATTATCCTTGTGTTCATTTAAGGCCAGAAGTGTCCTCACAGCGTTGTCAGCTTCGTCCTCATATCCACCACTAGAGTTGTTACCCTTGTCCTCATGAGCGACATAGGGTGGCTCCCTCAAGGTTATTCCCTTCATATTTTCCAGATCCACAGGGGTTTCCCAACCAAACGATTCTTGCTCACCTTCTTAGCAACTTCAACTTTGGGGATGGATGATGATTCACTTTCTAAGGCAGAGCCATCCGACGAAGATCCCTCTACCACTGTCATTAGCTGCAGTTACAACACCTTCCCACCACCCATCATACCACCAGGCATACACTGCTGATTCAAACCCAAGTGGGCGACCTGAATGGCGTTCAGGAGAGCATGGCTTGACTGTTAAGCGCTCTGAACATCGCATACCCAATTTAATCAGTAGCTGCCACTCTAGACGAAAGGACCCATTCCTCTAGTTTCTGTGGTCCCTCTTTCTCAAGCCAGTCATCGTACTGGACCTTCAGCAGCGTTGGAGACACACTCCAGATTTTGCATCTAAACCAGCATTTTCTAACGCCACCATCTTGCCATGTTCAGGAGCCTTTAACTTCAACCTTCCATTCCCACACTCATCTTTCAAATCCCGATCAACAAAACAACCCTATTCTACGTGAAACCTTCCCTCTTAGGAGGTAGTCCAAGTACTTCTTCTGGAAATACATCCATGAAATCTTTCACCCCATGTATCCTGTTTACGTCTTCTTCACTCTTCACTCCCCCTTCAGCTAGGATCACAAAACACGTCGCCCCCTTCTTTCAACTCCGACTTCACATGCTGAGCAGATATCACACCTGACCCTTGGACATTGGGAAACACCACCTTCTGGCTACCGCAATCTGTGAGAACGCGATTGGCAGGTAGCCAATCCATTCCTAGGATAACATCCAGATCCTGAAGAGGTAGACAGATCAAATTCACTTTGAACCTGCGTCCCTCTACTATCACTGGACATTCAGAGCAAACTGGGGAGGTCAAAACCTGTCCTGATGCAGGTGTAGAGACCAACCGTTCAAACGGCAGCTCCTTCACTAGAAGGCCCAATTCGGTTGCACACCGATTTGACACAAGAGAGTGTGTCGCTCCAGAAACAAACAAAACTCTAAAGTATCCACCAGCTATAAACAAGCATCTTGTACTAGGTTACCTGACTGAGATGCCTCCGCTCCAGACATGGCAAACACTCTCCCTGCTGCCTGAGGTCGGCTGCCTTCGTTCCTCAACTGTTGGGAACCACTGGGTTGAGTCGCCCTATTCCCGTTAGGACATTCTCTAGCAAGGTGCCCCGTCTTTCGGCAGATGTAGCATCTTCTCTCTGAATTTCTCTTGGGGCACACATTGGATGTGTGTGGTCCACCACAATGGGAACATCTGAGTTTCCAGGGCTGTTGCTGCTGAAACTGAGGCGGTGCTGCTTCTGCCCCATGCTGTGGAGGTCTCGCATAAGGCTTATTCTGCTGTTGCTGCACCTTGGCCTTCCCACTGGAAGAACCCCCTGGGTGTGACCTGATCACCCGAGAGTCACTCTTCTCCAGTGTCTCCACCATCATCGCCTTCTCCACTAAGGCGTGAAATTCTCTTATGCACATAGGTGTTATGGTCCTCTTCAGCTCATGCTTCAGTCCTTCTTCAAATTTCCTACACCTCCAAGCCTCAGAGGTCGCCTGGGTATAGAACCGGGCGAGATACTCAAACCAAGCAGCATAAGCATTCACTAACATCTCCCCCTGCTCCAATCTGAGGAATTCTGCTTCCCTCGCAAATCTTGCACTATCTGGGAAGTATTTTTCCAGAAATCTCACCCTGAAACTCTCCCAGTCTAACACTTCAGCTCTGGCTTCCATCATCTGCTGAGCTCCCATCCACCAGAACTCGGCTTCTCCAGATAGCAGATAGGTAGCGAATACCAATTTCTTCCCTTCAGGGCAGGAGGTCGCCCTAAAGATTTTCTCCAACTCCCTGACCCACTGATCTGCTTGATCAGGGGTAGCATTCCCACTGAACTTGGGTGGGTTGTGCCCCATGAACTCGGTCAGTCCCATCTGATCCTGAGGCTGACCGACGTAGGAAGCTGTTTCAGCCGACCGAGCAGTTTCCCAATGGTGCATTGCCGCCTGATGATTCTGAGCCATCGCCGCATTCTGTTGTTGGATGGCAGTTGCCATCATCTCAATGGCCTTAGCAATCTGGCTCATCTCCGAAGAAGGTTGGGGAGGGGTAGAAGGTCTATGTGCCATCTCTCTTCGTTTCAGATTTTGAAACTATAGGTTTTCTATATTCCCTACAACTACAAGAATGAGATCGATAAGAAATCAATTCATTCAGGAGGTAACATCTAGACCTTACAAAGGTCAGCATCTCAAATTCATTAAGAATTTGAGCTCATCAACAGAATCGTGATACTTATAATCTCAAGCAAAACACCAGAACAGCTACTGGTATGCTGTCATCAATCCAATCAACCATTTTCAATCAATTACAAAGACACTCAATAAAACGAAATAAATCACACCAGAATTCAATGTATGCTAAACATCAAACCTTTGGAATTAAGATTGAGAATCATCTCGATCCAGTTATGAGTGTGCACCCTCACTACTTTATCAAGATCCTCTCATTCTTAATACTAAGATTTTCAGTTAGGGCATACATTCACTAAAGCACACACAAAATTTAAATACAAAAACGTTTGAAAGCCTTTCACTATAGTTGTTATTTAAACTCAAACTGATTTCTATGAGCAGAAGAAACACAATGGATCCACAGCCCTCAGGTCATCCTAAGGACGAACTGCTCTGATACCATTAATGTAACATCCCGCCAAAATACTTTTCATAAATATAAAATGAATTAAAGGTAAGACAATAATATTTAAGTGAACATACGTATTTATATAAAATGAAGTTGCTCCTCACAGGGAGTTTAATACATAACCGGTCAAATTCTTTCAAAACTTAACAAAATACAGTCAAATACATCGAAACCGGCGATCTCCATACATAAACCGGCGATCTCCTAACAGAAGGCCCAAAACAGCCGATCTGCTATCAGGACAGAAAACAGGCGATCACCACAAAGAGATAGAAACAGGCGATCCCTTCCCCGGCGACCACTCACTAAGGAGCTCTACTTCCTGGAAGATCATCTGCTCCCGTGTAAATTATACACGATCATCACAGTTTTAAGAAAACAGCCACAGAACCAAAACATGCAGGGTAAGCTAGATATTTTAAAGAGAGTTTAAATATGAACTTTAAAATCAAGATAAAACAAATTCAAGATACCCACGTAAAACTATAGAGTTTCTCATTCCCTTCACCTGATCGCCAAGAAATCACACATTTCACAATATTTTCAAGAGTCGTTCTATTTCACATAATGCATCAAGTGTCTATCAATTTTCAATGTTTCTCATTTCTTACGTCAGACTTCCACTGATTTAACACACATAGACACACACCACACCACTGTAAAGTCCACACAGGACAGCAAGCAAAGTCCACACAGGACAACAAGGAAAGTCCACACAGGACAGCAACCAAAGTCCACACAGGACAGCAAGCAAAGTCCACACAGGACAGCAAGGAAAGTCCACACAGGACAGCAACCAAAGTCCACACAGGACAGCAAGGAAAGTCCACACAAGACAGCAAGGAAAGTCCACACAGGACAGCAAGCAAAGTCCACACAGGACAGCAAGGAAAGTCCACACAGGACAGCAACCAAAGTCCACACAGGACAGCAAGTAAAGTCCACACAGGACAGCAAGTAAAGTCCACACAGGACAGCAAGTAAAGTCCACACAGGACAGCAAGGAAAGTCCACACAGGACAGCAAGCAAAGTCCACACAGGACAGCAAGGAAAGTCCACACAGGACAGCAACCAAAGTCCACACAGGACAGCAAGTAAAGTCCACACAGGACAGCAAGCAAAGTCCACACAGGACAGCAAGGAAAGTCCACACAGGACAGCAAGGAAAGTCCACACAGGACAGCAACCAAAGTCCACACAGGACAGCAAGTAAAGTCCACACAGGACAGTAAGGAAAGTCCACACAGGACAGCAAGCAAAGTCCACACAGGACAGCATGGAAAGTCCACACAGGACAGCAAGGAAAGTCCACACAGGACAGCAAGCAAAGTCCACACAGGACAGCTAAAGATCATCAATTCACCCAATGCACCATACAATACTTAAATGAACGATCTCAACCACAGCCACAAACGTATCCAGGTTCAGATTTTTCCAATAACACGTGCATTTCACATATCAATCTCAAACAAGTTCAAAGCGACACTAAAACAGTGAGTTCGCAAACAACGCCAAAACCGGCGATCTGGTTCAAAAACAAGGTATTTCGAAGTCTGTATTTAAAACCGGCGACCACGTCGCCCAAACACATAGAACAGAGCATTCACGAAGATGAAAACGAAACCGGCGACCACGTCGCCCTCACTTCAGAAACAGCTAATCTATGGCTTGTATTGAAAATGAAGGCTAGCTTCCCTTACCTGGACTTGCGCAAAACACCAAGAGCTCCAAAATCCACCGAGCTTAAAGGATGCCTTAGCTTTGTTTTCAGCGTTTGGTTCGTAGAACTTGCAGAGGACTTCCCAGGTGCTCTAATGGTGGTCGTTGCTCGTCGTACTCTTGTGTGAAGATGCCTGAACCGTAGCGCGAAGGAGAGAAATGGAGGAGAAAGGAGGTAGCTCACTCTTTCGCTCTTGAACAACTGCAACGTTCCTTTCTCTCAGAAGTGGGTTTTTGCATCTTAAACCAACTTGTCCACAAAAGCCGCTGCCACTACCCACTCTGCAGGGAAGTTTGCGTGTACGCTGCACTGAACAGTACGTCTACGCGTGCCTCTGCGCATGCCAACATACTGAGGTCACTATTCTGAACCACCCTTTTTGTCTACGTGTCGCGCGTGCAGTACGTCTAATGTTGAGAGCCTGGGTCCCACCTTATCTGTTTGAAACTCGACATCGCGCGATAACCTTCCACCGATGACCGCTAGCGCGATGACTATCCACCGAGGGCTCATCCTGGAGGACGACCGATGTCTCAACCTAGCAGACCACCGATGTGTCTCCCATCCTGGTCGATGACCGATGTTCCTCTCATCCTGTTGGCGTTCCCTTATCGCCCTTGTGTGTGACGAGAACACATCGCCTTACTGCTCACCGATGTCATATCGTCACACCTTGCTGAAGGTTCTTCATCCCACTATGCTACGTCCAAGGTATCACCTCCACATGGCTTGGTGACGTCGGTAGCTTCACATTTCCAAGAGTGGATCAGCACCACTCCTCTTGCGCCCATGCATGCAACACTAAGGGCGATCTCTTATGCTCAAGCATAGAGCCTCGCATGCACAGCGTATCTAAGGCTTAGCCCATACTTTGATACGCGTGGTTGTTGGAACCCACTCTAGTTGATCCAGTATCTTGACCACATACTGAGTGCACTTTCGGCGATCATGTGCACCATAGGCGGCAGGCGATCATGTGCAACCTACTCGACAGGCGATCATGCACTAACCAGGCGATCTCATAGGAGACTTCTTAGCTACACTTTTCTTCCTTTACTCTTCTTGATCCACATGTCTTCCTCGAGCACATCCACGTGATTACCTCACGATAAAGTCATCGCACCTGACTACTATGTTACTGCAATGGTAAGCCGACCGAACTCTACCAGCTGACCCCAGACCTTGGGCGACGTCCGAGGTCCG
The DNA here is from genome assembly GCA_013389735.1 of Phaseolus lunatus. NCBI lineage: Eukaryota > Viridiplantae > Streptophyta > Magnoliopsida > Fabales > Fabaceae > Phaseolus > Phaseolus lunatus. Next base: position 39,519,169 of record CM023867.1, on the reverse strand, counting down.
ACCACTGAGAAACTTCATTTATCAGTTCTTTGTATTTTAAATAATAACATCTTCTGAAATTATTTAAATGTAACACTTTCATTCCAATTAAAGTTTCTAGGTCCTTATACTGACCACATACTGAGTGCACTTTCGGCGATCATGTGCACCAGGCGACAGGCGATCATGTACTAACCAGGCGATCTCATAGTCTTCTAAACTACACTTTCCTTCCTTTTTATTTTAAATAAAAACATACTTAGAATTCATTTAAAATATATTCCTTTTTTATTCCAATTTAATTTTACAGGTCCTTACATAAACCTTCTAGCTCATTTTTTTCATCACAAAGAGAATTCTTCGGTAATGTACTCTTTAAGTTGAGTTTGAACATCTGATTTTTTGCCATCTCCACGTGTGCGAGCACTCATCCATTTTTTTCCTTCAAGTGCAAAATCTAGTCATTCATGAAAACCGAACAACCTTTCTTCATTAGTTGTCCCATACTGAGAATATTACTCTTCAAGTCAGGTATATAATAAACGTCCTCTATAGTACCTTCTTTTCCGTCCTTTTGGGAAAAACATATTTTTCGCCAGCCTTTGACTGGAACTTTAGTTAGTCTCCAAAAAGACAGATGTCCATCTTTTCTCTCTTGTATATCAAGAAAGAGATGTTTGTGCCCATGCATATTATTACTGGCACCGGTGTCTAGATACCATACCATGTCACTATCTAGAGTGATGCCTTCATTGGCCAACATAAGAGTCTCTTTATCTTTTGTTTCATCTTCCTCCACTAAATTTGCATTTTCTTCCTGTCTCTTCTCGGTATAACACTCCTTTGCTTAGTGTCCATATTTGCCACAGTTCTAACATTCAACATTTTGACAATTTGAACGACCACCACTTCCACGACCTTTTCCATGCCAATTTTTTTGGTTCATTTGTCTCCTCTCTTCATTGTTGTTTCCATGACCACGACCTTTGTTTTGATCAAAACTATGACCTCCAGGTCCATGTCCTCTTCCTCGGTTATATTGCACATACATAACCTTGTCTTCCTTTGTGGTCTTCTTTGTTTGTAAGGCTCCCTCAAAGACTTCTTTGTTTCTTTTGCTTCTTTCATTATTCATGTGCTTCAAGAGAACCAGTGAGATCATCAATGGTCATCTCTTCCAAGTTTCTTGATTCCTCGATTGCACATACATAACCTTGTCTTCCTTTGTGGTCTTCTTTGTTTGTAAGGCTTCCTCAAAGACTTCTTTGTTTCTTTTGCTTCTTTCGTTATTCATGTGCTTCAAGAGAACCTGTGAGATCATCAATGTTCATCTCTTCCTAGTTTCTTGATTCCTCAATTGCATATACATTTTCGAAATCGTCAGTCAAAGACTCAAAGAATTTTCTCCACAACCCTTGCATCCGTGAGAGTTTCTCCATTGTGTTTGAGTTGATTGGCTATCGTTTGCACACGAGTGATGTAGCTAGATACATTTTTGGAATCCTTCATCTTCATTGCTTCCAACCTACCTCGTAGAGTTTGAAGACGCATTTGTTTAACTCGAACAACAACCTTAAACACCTTTTCTAAAATGTCCCATGCTTCCTTTGAAGTGGATGCCCCGACAATCTTCTAAAAAATTGTCTCATCAATAGCTCGATACAACATGTACAAGGCTGCCTTATCTTTCGGTCGCGTCTCTTTTAATGTTTTAATTTGGGTCGCCGAGTAACTCGTGGTAGTTTCTGGTTCTTTAAAACCTTCTTGAACCACCTCCCAAAAATCTTGAGATCCTAAAAGGACTTTCATTTGGATGCTCCAATTGTCATAATTGGTCATCTTTGTTATTCGAGGCAGTGACAAATTATTTGTTATACTGGTGATACAATCCAAGTAGTCAAGCAAATGACAAAAGACTCAAGAGACAATTCACACTGTGAGCATCATCTCAACATTCAAGTCAAGGCCCCACCAAATATCAGATGGACCTCAGTAGAAGAAGAATTAGGCATAAACCAGAACATAAAATGTTCTTTCTTCTAGTCTTCTTAAAAGAGAAAAAAATGTTTGTAAATAAATTGGGTTCACTTTCGGGGTCCAAATAGAAAAATAGGCCAGAGTAGGTTCACATAGCATAAAAGGGAGTGTACTTAGCGAAATGGGCTGGTGACAAACCCACTTTTTCAAGACAAGGCATCTAGGTTTAGGAAGGTTGACCTACCTTCTAGAAGACCTAGCTAAGGGGCGGTTTTGACCATGGTCAACCCCCTTGGCCGCCCCTCTCTCTTTTCCCCTTTTACCTTTCCTTATCTTGCCCACCAAGGCACCCATTCCTATAAATAGGGTGTCTTGCCTCATGTATTTACACACCTTGAATTTTGAAGAAAAGAAACTCTACTTGAGTGAAATTGTGAGTCTGAGTACTCTAGCATATCTAGGTTTTATCTTGAGTGAGTAATATCTCAAGTGTCGGCTCTTTTACCACTCATCTTGGAGTTCATCTGCTCCAAGTGGCGTGACATCTTCTTTTCCATAAGTTTTCTTTGTCACCTCATCTTTTTCCTTTTAATTCCTTTTGCTTCCTCTTTGCGCCATCTTCCCTCTCATCTTCATTCTCTTCTCTTCTTTATTTTCTGGTCCATATTTTGTCATCTTCATCTTTGTTCATGTTAGTTTTCGCACCTTCATCATCATTATCACCATATAATTATCTACTTTTCTCTTTATCCTTCTAAAGTGAACCTTCACACTTACTTAACAACTTGGTTAAGTTCGTGTCTAGTGAGAATCTTCTTAGGGTTCTCACCTTTAAATTGCTAATCCAAAAATTCTAAACAAATGTGAAATCTTTAAAATGTACAATCTAAAATCAACTCACATCAATAAAAGTACAATCTCTATAAATAATTTTACAATAGATTCCTCAAATTCTACCTTCTCTCATAAAACCTATACTATAAATTATATTTAAAATAATAGGATAAATAACATTCAAAACTAGAATTAAAGATAATAATTATTGGCTATTCAAATTTTAAAATAAAACTATTAGGATTTTGAGTTTAATGCTAAGAGACTAAAAGCTAAAATATGGATAAGTATAGATATTGAATAATTAACTAAACCTAAAATATAACATCCACATATAATAATACAATATCAACTTTGAATTAATTCCGTCATTAAAACTCAAGTCATGATCATCAACAAGTCCGTCCTCGACTTAGAAAGTTCTGCGTTGTATTGTTTGGAATATTACACTTCACGGGCTACCGGCAGTTTCTGAAGTCAACAAGTCCCCCCTCCACTTAGAAAGTGGCACACTTTTGGTGTATTATTGTTTGGAATCTTACCACTCACGGGTGAAGTGAAGCCACCAATGTTATCCTGAATACCAGCCCTTTCAAGCCTTCCTCTACGACCACTCATTAGATTGGGTTTTGCAAACAATATGATTATGCAAATCAATGTTGTGAATTAAAATGGCATTAACTTCTTCTACTCTCGCATCCTTGACATCATTCCTTTGCCTGTTTATGTTTTGTGTTAATGCAGTCACCTTCAAAGAATTTTTGCAAATAGGACAATCATTGGGAACCTTAGACTCCGTTGCTTCTGATAGCGGGAAGTTCGAATTGTGCTTTTTCACCAGAGTCAGAGATAACTCCACCAAGTACTACGTTGGTATACGGTATAAGAGGGTTCCAAACGACAAGAACAAGATTGTGTGGGTTGCTAACCGAGACTACGCACTTGAAACATCCTCGGCAGTTCTCACCATTCAACCTGATGGAAATTTTGTGATCATGGATGGACAAGTTACATACCGTGTCAACGAGGTTTCAAACAATTTTAGTACCTATGCCATGCTCTTGGATTCAGGAAACTTGTTACTGCTGAAAACCTCAAATAAAGAGATTTTGTGGCAGAGTTTTTATCATCCTACGGACACCCTTTTACCCGGAATGAAATTAGGACAAGAGGAAGGTTACACTACTTGGTCATTGCGATCATGGATAAGTGCAGATGACCCTGCCCCAGGAGCTTTTACCCTCGAGTATGATTCGGGCAGGGTCAGTCTAATCATCGACAATGGTTCTAATGTGTTCTGGATTGACGACAGTTACAATTATACTATTGGCAATGTTATTAGACAAAGTAATGTGACACAGAACAACGACTATTTCAGTTGGTCAGTTGGTAATGAGACTAGGCTGGTACTAGAAGTGTCTGGGGAGCTCAACCAGGAGTATTGGTCAGATGAAGAACAACTTTGGGTTTCTATTCAGTCATCCAAGTGTGGAACTAAGAATTTGTGTGGAAATTTTTCCATCTGTAACCCGAAAGCTCGTGACCCTTGTGACTGTACTGATGGTTTCAGGCCGTTAGATGCTGATTCTCGGAACAAAGGGGAAAAATTCGCTGGCTGTGTCCGGAAAAAAGAGTTATCGTCCTGCAGTAACGGTGTTGAATCCAACGATAAATTCAAGCCACTCTCTAATGTGAAATGGCCATCGACTCCGGACAGTTACAAGACCATAAAGATCGACACAGCAAGAGGGTGTGAACTTACTTGTTCTACAAATTGTTCTTGTGTTGCTTTTGCTTACTATTTGAACGGTTTGAACGGTAACTGCCAGTTGTGGTTTGGTTCGGTACTGAATCTAAAGAACGTCTCAACAGATGTGGACAATTCTGATGATAGCAATCCAATATTTAACCTAAGACTTGCTGCCTCAGAATTCGTTACTTCTGGTAAGTTCAAGAAGCCTCATTTTCCTTGACGTAGATATCTTTGATTTGGTTTTGTAAGAAAAATAGAATAGCGATTACTGGATATATTTGTATGGCTAAGTTGGACTATGTCTGGATGAGTTGGGTGGTTAATGGATATATATTAGCATGTGATGCAGCTGCTATAAGATACACTTTGTGTGCATCTCAGAGTTCAAAAGACAAAATCCTAAGTTGTTTTTCATTCAACTGCTACTTCTCTCTCTTTTATCAGTCAATACATGAATTTTCATACTTGATAAATTTTCTCTGCAGTTTCAAACGCAACAAGAGATAAAGAACCAGCAACTAATGATAGGAAGAATCTACGTGTGATTGTTTTACTGATCTCCCTTCTAACTTTACTTATATTGGGCCTATTAGTTTACTGGCTTAGAAGGAAGAGGAGAAAAGGTAAGAAAGAAAAAAGTTTGCCAAGTAACTTTGGAGTATTTTAACTTATGAACTAATTTTCTTCCTCAATTTGCAGGGGAAGATTTGCTCCATTTTGATATAAGCATGAGCATGAAAGTTGAAGATTCAAAGCTTACTGAAGCACATAGGGGTGAGAAAGTGAAGAAGGAAGTAAAATTGCCATTATTCAGTTTCCAGAGCGTTGCAGCTGCAACTGATAATTTCTCACATGCCAATAAACTTGGTGAGGGTGGCTTTGGACCCGTTTACAAGGCATGTTTAAAAACTCTTCTTAGCAATATGTTTTTAGAGAAAATAATCTATACTCAAAACAGCTTTTACGATGTCGTCCAATCGAAATTGATTATAAAGGGTAATAAATTTTGTTGTTTCTGAAAATAACAAGTCATAAAGTCATTTCTGATTGGTTGATATAGAGTAAAATAATTTACAACCCTGTTTTAGATATTAGTAAACTTTGATTCTTTTGGAAAATAATTAATATAGCTATTTCAAATGAATAACACTAAGTGTTTTTGGTATATATTGATTTTTATTTTTAGTACTTAGTAATGTTTATGTATCCCTTAAGAACAAACATGTGTCAGTCCCACCATATAAAATGTTAAAAGTTGACATTCATCGAGTAATTCTGTTTCTGATGCATGTCATCAAATAACGAAAAGGTACATATTGATTGTTATGGTAAAAATTAAGTTGAGAAATAAAAAAATTAGAAGTATTTCAAGGTCAATTAAAAGAGATAGTATAAACTTAGATTAAAAAGTTATAATTTATTAAATACTTAGTTTTGAAAAATAATATATGGGTCACTCAAAATAAAAATAGATAATATATTGCATGCCTAAAAACTCATTTAAACCACAGGGTATATTATTCAATGGGGATGAGGTTGCTGTGAAAAGACTGTCACGGAGATCTGGTCAAGGATGGGAAGAGTTGAGAAATGAAGCCTTGTTAATTGCAAAACTCCAACACAACAATCTTGTTAGACTTCTTGGTTGCTGCATTGAACGAAATGAAAAGATGCTGATTTATGAATTTATGCCTAATAAAAGCTTGGATCTTTTCCTTTTTACTGGTTTGTATCCTACAGTCTCGGAACTCTCTTAAATATGCTCCCTTCTACTAAACTCAAACTTTGGTTTGCAGATGAAAACAAAGGGATGCTAGATTGGGGAACAAGAGTCAGAATAATTGATGGGATTGCCCAAGGAATTCTTTATCTTCATCAGTATTCCAGGTTCAGGATCATTCACCGAGATTTAAAAGCTAGCAACATATTGTTGGACACCAATATGAATCCCAAAATATCAGATTTTGGAATGGCAAAAATATTTGGTGAAAATGAACTTCAAGCAAATACAAACCGAATAGTTGGAACATAGTAAGTCAATTAAAAGAATACTAAAAGTACATAGTTACCATCAAGGCTTCAATCACATGATCAACTATCCACTAACTAATCTACCTTATGGTCAGTGGTTACATGGCCCCTGAATATGCTATGGAAGGACTTTTCTCAATAAAATCGGACGTGTTTAGTTTTGGGGTCCTTTTGTTGGAGATTATAAGTGGCAAGAAGAATACTGGCTTTTATCAAACCAGTTCCTTCAATCTTCTTGGATATGTGAGTTTCTAGATTCCATCCATTTGTTCTTGATTTGCATGTTCGAATTTCAAATTGATTTCATGAGTTTTAACAAAGGGTACGTTATGGGGATGGGGTGAAAAATATCATAGAGCCATACCAGGATATGCTCCAAACATTCTAATTTTGAGCTTCTTTTCTGCTAAATCTTGAAGGCTTGGGATCTTTGGACAAGGAATTCAGGAATGGAGCTAATGGATACTGCACTAGATGATAGTGATACTGGTGCTAATGGTCTGCATACTGTGCCAAGATATGTGAACATGGGACTTCTTTGCGTTCAAGAAAGCCCAGAAGATAGACCAACCATGTCTGATGTTGTATCAATGATTGGGAATGACACTGTACCCCTTCCTTCTCCTAAACCACCAGCATTTCTAAAGTTGAGAGGTGATGAAAGTTCAACACTGCCCTGCAGAATCACAGAAAGATTATCAGTGAATGTTATGACAGATACAATTGTGGAAGCAAGATGAGTGTCTATGAAACTTTTTCTATTTAAAGTTTTCTCAATTAGTGTTTCTATTCCTCTTCTATATTTACCATGGAATCAGGTTAAGAAAAACTGAGTTTGATTCCAAAAGTTAAATGATGTTGACAATACTTTTTTGGATGATGGATCTTGTATTTTTAAAGATTAAATATGATGCAAGGTTGCAACATATAAGAGATATGTTGGAACCTGGAATCTAGCTGGTTTTATATTCTTGCTTTATTGTTATACTGTTGCTGAATTAAATATGGCAGAAATGTGCTTTTCACAATTTATGAAAAAAAAAATTCATCTAAGTCTCTTCAAATCTATCTCTTTTTGTAATTATGGGTATCTTAAATTTTAAATTTGTTGTGAACTATATAGCACAGACACGGACACGGATAAGATACGAATACGGATATAGATACGGAAATACGTATAATTTTTAAAATATAGGTTACAGGGACACTGATTTATATATTATATTATTATGAATTACATAAATTGATAGTAAAGATTTATGTGTACAAGTATGTTTTAATTTCTTTTTGCAGCAGAAAGATGTTTTTCATGGCTGATTCAAAAGGATTTGTTCCTTATTTTTATAATTATACTAAAAATTTATACAATAAATTTGAGTTTTTAGAAAATTAATGTATTTCTTCTTTTTAAAATTGTGTTATAATCGTGCTAGAATAGTCAGAAATCCAACAAATATTTTTTGAATCGGACACTTCACTGATACGTGTCCTACGAATGTCATACAAGTATTATGTCCGATACGTGTGTCCGACACGGACACGCTATTTAAAAAGAAGTGTCCGAGCTTCATAGGTTGTGAATGATTGCTGAACTTTATTCTTTTTCAAATTAATAAGCAAAATAAAAAATTTAGAATTAAGAGAATCAGATAGTTACGACTTTATTGTCTTTATTATTGTTTATAAAATTTAATTATTATATTTTAATACATGAAAAATGAATTGTACCAAAAGAATATGAAAAATATTAATGAATTATATTGACAGTTAAGATAAATAACTTAAATCTAATTTAATATATAAAAATATTTGTAAGAAAAGTAGGATGAATAAAAATGAAATGAAATTTCAAAATTTGTTATTGTTTATCTTCAATAATGCTTAAGAAAAATTAAAGTTACAAAATGTATGAAAAAAATGAGATTAATTTAGATAAAAATAAAATTTAAAATATCTATTTTTTTATACTTATAAATTTAAAATCTCAAAAAGAATTTTAAGATGAAATATTCCAATTTCTTAAATTTAATTTTTATTTAATTAATCATTTGATTGGTTAGCTAATTTTTTTCTATTCCAGTTTCTACCTATAAAAGCTCTACCTTTTTATCTTTAGTCAACAATTTATATCTATTATCTATCTATTATATATTATAGTTAGTGTTTAGATTATCATAAACAACCATATTTTTTAAAAGACTACAACACAGTATAGTGTACAATAAATATGTTTTTTTATAGTGTCCAATAAGTATGATGAAATCTTTTATAAGTACAATGTGAAAATTACAAATGATTTGAGTAAATATGAACAACCAAAAAGACTCAAAGATAAAATAAGAATCAATAAAAATGCAACAAAAAAATACTATTCAAGAATTTAAATGAAATTTGTAAAAAATTGTTTAAACTATGATTTTTTTAAGTCATTAGGCGATGATTTTAAAATTGTAGTGATGGAGTATAATCAAGCCACCATAATTTTGGACTAAGAAGATTGAAGAAGATAGAATTTTGATTCCACCATCTACTTTTGAAGATTCTTTTTCCTCTTTTTACCCTTGTAAAATAATTGTACAAATTAGTGTAGTCTTTTATTTAGGCTTATATTTTTGGGCCAATTTTCATGGGCTATGTATTGGGCCTAGTAGAGTACGGTGTAAATAAAAAAGGAAGTCTAGCTAGGTTACAATTTGGCCTCCTTGGGCCCAATGTAACCCTAGAGCGTCTAGGGTTAAGCAAGTGAACGTCTGATGGAAATCATTCAGCCTTGAAACTATCAACTAAGAAGATAGACGAAGATTAAGCCTAAATGAAAAGATTGTAAAGTATTTTTCCTTTTCTTAACCTTGTAAAAATTGTACAAAGTAGTTAGGAAATATTGAGCCTTGTATTTTAGGCTAAAGTAAAGTATGGTGTATATAAAAAAGAGGGTAGGGTGTAAATAGAAAAGAGAGTAGGGTGTAAAATAGTAAAAGAGGGATGCAAATAGAAATGTAGGTCCACATGTCCTCTCCTCATTGGAGTGGATTTTACTCCATTGAAGGCATGTCATTTGTCACTCTCCCAATAAAGAGAATTTGCACTAACAAGGTGGTGACAATTGTCACACCTCATTTGAGAGGTTTTTTGAGACTTTTTTCTATAAATAAGAGTCTTTTGTACATGTTTTTTAACTTTGATTTGGGTAATGAAATGTTGTCCAAATTTTGAGACACTTCTACTTGTTCAAAATTCTCTATATAGGTGTCTTCTTGCTAGACAAATTTTTAGAATCCTCTTAGTAGTGTTGGCCCAACCTCACTCTAAAAACTAAGTGTTGGCCTAGCCTCACTTAGATTCATCTCATAATTTTCATCTCCTCCAAAATTTATACAATTCTTCATGCTTCCACAATATTATTCATCTTCGGTAGAAGATATTCAAATCAAAATAATGAAAAAGAAAATCTACAAATGAAGATGCAAGCTAGGATTGCATCAGCATCTAGGTTATTTTTTGAGCATAGAGCGTGACCTAACAAGCATGGAGCAACACCTTGTGACATGGAAAGCATGAAGAGTCCAACTAGGCATGGCAAGAATGGCATGAGCATCCATATGGCATCTCCTCAATGGATAGGATTTTCAACCAATACAGAAAGGTCATTTGTCAACCTCTAATTTAAGAGAATTTTCTCTAATAAGAGCAAACAACTTGTCAAGATGTGAGTGGAGAGGTTTTCGGGTAAAATTCTTAACTTTGGCTCCACTAGCCCAATAATAGAAGTGTTAATCCTCTTGTAATTCAACTTGGATTTAGGGTTGTCAAAATTCATTCTCATTTGTCTCTTTGTTCTCTCTTTGTTAGCACCTTTGTGAGTGTCTAACTTAGAACCTTTTAGAAGTTGGCCTCACCTCTTCTAAACCTCTATTTCCACCACTTCCAATATGAAAGTTCATCCATAGAACATTCATTTTTTCATCCATCAATCCACTTAAGACTACAAAACACAAAGGCATGTGCGGATGCAAGCAAGAATTGCATCATTAAGAGTTGGTCACAGTCAAGATAAGTGTTTCTTCTTTTGTTCTTCTTATTTTCGTGTTGTATTCATATAGTTTTACATGTCTTGAAACTGTTTTGAATTCTTTTCGCTGAACATAATTTGTTCATAGTGCTTTTAATCGGTTCAAATTTTTAATTCTATATTGAATCGTCCAAATATGTATTTTAGGTTTCTTAGTTGTGTTATTTTGTGTGCTTTTGATTTTTTTGGAGTCTTAATTCAAATTTTATTTGGTGCATTAGCTGTTTTAATGCTTTAATTTCAGTTTTGAATCCATTCCTTATTGTTATAGTTATGTTAAATCCATATATGCCATAAAATTCAAGTAGTACTATTGTTCATTTTTGTTTCTTGAATTGCTTTGAGGAAACAACACACTATTTGACATAAGTGTACCTTTGAGTGCTTTTCATTTCTATTTTTGAGTTTCTTATCTTGTTATTAGTTCATTAACAAGTTAATTAGAGTTAGGATTCTATTATGTCTTGAGTAGATTATTATTTTATTCAAATTTCTTAGGTTTCTTCAATTTTCACATTTGTTGATTTCTAAGTACTGGCTAGAAAATTTTATATAAATCTGACTACTTCTATGTGTTAGGAAGATTCGCTTAAAAATTTGAAAAGTAAAAAAATATATAAATCTAGAAAAGCCATAAGCTCAAGTCCAAAAAAGGCTGAGTGAGATGAACATGCACCAAACGAGTTGAATTTGTTCTTGGTGTATCATTTTCTGGTCCAGAAGCAAATTGATCTGAAATTTGTGCAAGTGTTTCTAATTCATCTTGAATTGTTTAAATTTTCAAAGTCAAATCATATATGGAAAAAAATCATAAATCAACCAAGTACTAGTCAAATTTGAATTCTAGAATTTTTGTTTTCTAGTATACTCTAGTGTTATTCATAGGTTTCCAAAATTTTGTGTTTACTATTTTTTTTTTCAACTTTAATTCTTGCTTTGTGTCTTCAAATTACTCTTTGCAGTTGTCAATTTATATCCATTTGAGTTTAACAACTTTAAATTGAGTTTTTCTTGATTTTATTTGTTGACCACTTATGTGTGGAAATTTTGGTTGTGATGATTTGAAGCTAATTTTTAATTGATGATCCATGGTTAAGACCTGAAACAAAGTGTTCATTTAGAGAGGACATCAAGTGAAAGATTAAAGACTAAAAGTATTAACACTTTGGAGGAAAAGTTGACAAGTGAAAGGAGAAATAAAAATTCATTGTACTTTGTTTTGTATCATGGAACCTTTGTGTTCAAACATTATTACTTTGCCTATTTTCTTTGTTGGGAAAATGATTTCAAAGCAATCCTACTAAGAATATTGTAATAGTAAACCATATTTTTACATGTCAAACAATCTGTGAAAAAAAATTCAAAAACATAGTTTATTCTCCTTCTTTCATTAGTGTAATATAATAATATGAAATGAACAAAGATAAAGGACAAATTTACACTATGTTTTCATACTGGTTCATCTATTAACAAATTCTATGTGTAGTTCTCAATCAACTTATTGAATTCCACTAAGCAGACCAACGTTGCGAAGATACAAACAAGCATTATTTGTACCCTGACCACTCTTGGCTAAACACAAAGTATTTTTAGGAACACAACCACTCTTAGCTAAGGTCGAATATTATTTGGAACACAACCACTTTTGGTTAAGGATGAAAGGTTTATAAGGGATTTGATTTAATAGATCATTAGTTTTCTTACTAAAAGAGAGCTTACATCTTACAACAAATACAATTGATAAGGTCACTCTTTTAGGTTGCTATACAAGGTTGTGCAAGAGGCTCATCACCATGTTTTGATCAAAGCATAAGGCCTGATAAACTTGACTAACTCCACAGTGCTAACATATTCCCTTTTTTATGGAAAAGTTGTTTGCATGAAGCATCCCTTAACATGTTCTTCAAGATATCTTGATGTTGATAATGTGTTGCGAGATCTTCTTGAAAGAATGAAAAAGTGTATAATCCTCGCAAGCATAAAGTAGACATTTATTAAATTTTGACATATACCATGCAATGCTTAAGGTTAGCATATGCCAAAGGAAATATACTTATTATTTGTTCAAGCAACAACATATTTGATTAAATATACTTGCTCTTGTTTGTTAAAGAAAAATCTTATCAAACAATAATGTGCATAACACTTGCATTTGTAAAACAAAACACATTTTACATAGCTCTAACATCTATCCAAACACACAACTTGCATATGTTGGGATAGACTAGATGCATTGTGCCTAACATAATCTTATACACATAAAATTATTTTTTACACTTAGTTGTTTTAAGCACACAATCAAAAACCAAACAAAGTATCTATTGAACTTGGATCTAACAATCGTCCTTAATGGTAATGCTTAAAACAATCATATATTTCTCAAAAAACATTTTCATCATATTAGGTTTTCATAAAAGATATTCAAGATCAAAGAGATAGAGTATAAATTAGAAGAAACAAAGAGATTTAATGTATTCATATTTTTCTTCTTTTTCTCGAAAGCTCCCCTCAAACTAACATCATTTGTTGAGTTCTATGGAATCTCCAACTAAGCTCTTACTTAGTTTAAACTTCTCTTCTTTTATCTTCTTTCCTTTACCCCCTTTAAACTTTAAGCTTAAGCTCTTTTTTTTTTCTCTTTAAACATTTTAACTCTTTCTCCCCCTTAAGGACCATAAAAACATATCTTGGACCAAAGGATGGATGTTTTCTCTTGCTTTCCTAGAGCTTTCTTCTTCTTGAAGGTCTGCAGAACTTGAATATTCTTCTCCTCCTTTAAAGGGTTTATTTGCATCTGGTTATTGTTTGATAAATCTTAACTACACATATTTAATAGATACATCAATACTATACAAATTATTGCTTCGTATGGTCACATGAACTTAAATACAATGTTTGCTTTAATTAAAGCATCTTATTGTACAAAGATCTAGTTTCGTCTAAGGGTTCTTAAACATGTGTTAGGTTTAGATATGTAGACCTTTTGTCCTTTGGAAGTTCCAAACATCCATTGTTGAAGGTCAATTTTCATTTCTTGGCTTTTCTTGTTCGTCATCCCTAAAAAAAATTATAAATTCCTTTGGTACCCACATTTTCTTGGGTCCTTTTTTTTTAGCTATCGATAATTGTCATTTTTGTTTGCATCTAACACTAGGGTGTCCACAGTTGCCACAATTACGACAAACAGTTGTAACATGCTTAGAGATATGTGTTTTACCTCTACAATCATAGCTAATACCATACTTCTCTCATGAATGTAAAGCATTTGATGATAGGAAGTTTAGAGCTTTCAAGCTCTAAGTAATTTTTCAAAGTCATGCTTACAACATGTGATTTTTCCTCCATGTTTTTAATTATTAAAGCATTAGATGCACCAGTCTTCAAGGCACAGCATCTTCTTATTACATGCAACTAGATCTAGCTTGAGCTTTTCATGTTCTAAACCCAAAACTTTAAGTTTTTGTTTTAAATTCAAATAATCCTCACAGATCTTGTTGCAACTATGAATAAGATTTTCATAAGTCATATCATCTTTATTAGACGATGAATATGAGGAGTTAGATGAGGTTTAAATTGAAAAAACATTAAGGTCAGATTATACCTTATTCTTTATGTTTGCAATAAGACACAAAGTTTCCTTCTCAAGTCTGATCCATATTTAGATTTTGAGCTTATGCATTTATTCTTCAAACTTTTTCTTTTCAACTTCAGGTTGTTTCTCATCATGTTCCATGGTCGTCTACATTCATATCAAATGATCTTATGATCTTCGTTGGTCTTGTATATAGATATTTTATTGCCTTGATCTTTTTGTTTAAGCATCCGCTTAAACTTTCTTAACAACCTAGATATTTTCCTTATTAGTTGAGTTGTCAAACTCAACTTCAGATCATCTTCTTCCTCTAGAGCTTTCTGAGCTCTAGTTCCCTTTCATTGAGTTAGGTCTTCCTTGAGGTTGACTTAGTGTGAAAACCTAGGTTAATGATTCCTTCTTCTCACAATCTTGGAGATGAACCTCAGGCACTCTCAAGATTCCTAGAAGCTCATCTCACATGAGCTTTTTTCAATTACGAGCCTTCACAATGGTCGTTGCTTTAGGCTCCTAGACCTTTGGCATGCTATTCAGTAGCTTTAAGTAGATGAGCCTTAGAGAACCTCTGTCTAAGAGCTTTTAGCCATTTCCTGTATTATTCCAAACTATCATCCACAATTTTGTGAAAACAGGCTAAATACATAAGAAAGGAGGGTTCAAATGTGTATTTAAATTTTTTGAAGTTTTCACACAATATCATATGATGATGCATAGTCAGATGACAGTTTACTTGACAGATGATTTGTCAAAACTTTTCAAAATCATAATCATAAAACTCTTCCTCTTTTGTTAGTGAAATATAATAATATGCAAAGAACAAAGATAAAGGAAAGAAAGATTTACACTATGCTTTTATACTAGTTCATTCATTAAGAAATAGTACTTTAAATTCTCAATCAACTAATTGAGTTCCACTAAGCAAACTAACATTACAAAGATACACATGAGTATTATTTGGATCCCATCCACTTCTGGCTAAAACTGAGTATTATTTGGACCACAACCACTCCTGACTAAACATGTATTATTATTTGCAACGCAATCACTCTTGGCTAAAATCGAGTATTATTTGGAACATAGGCACTCCTAGGTAAGATCTAGTATTATTTAAAATGCAACCACTCCTAGGTAAGTCCTAGTATTATTTAGATCACAACCACTCCTACCTAAGACTAAAAGTTTTACGAGGAAAGTGATCTAACAATGTAGTTCGTTGCATACTAAAAGAGAGGTTACATCTTATGACAGATACAAGATAAGGGCACTCTTTTAGGTTGCTATAGAACATGAATGGTGTGTTCCTCACAACTAGAAAGGCTCAAGGTAGCAAAAGATCTTATGCCCGCTCTTATTGTAAAAACTTTCATCAACATGCCTTCTTCAAAGATATCTTCTTTATATAGAGCTTCAAAAGAAAAATTTGTTACAAATATTTTGTAGTTATTGTGAGGGTCTTCTTTTGCTACGACTTCTTATTGTGTCTAAGCATGCTTTGAAGCTTCAAAACACATTAAATGTTCTTGACTTAGCATTTAATGTATGTGGCTTCTTTGACAGAACCTTTGCAACATGGAAGAGCTTCATAAGCCTTAACAAGAGGCTTTACTCCATCTTTGGATCAAAGCTTAGGGCTTGATACAAGTTGCTAACTTCGTGGCAGTGACATCTTGCCTTTTTCAAAAGAAAAATTGTTTGCTAAAGCAACCCTTAACACATTCTCCAAGAGATCTCGTTGTTGACAAGGCACTGTAAGATCTTCTTGAAAGAATGAAGAAACGTATAATCGCCACTAGCATAAAATAAGTATTTATTAAATTTTGACATGTACTATGAAATGTTTAAGGCTTGCATCTTGCAAATGAAGTATACTTACTGTTTGTTCAAACAACAACTTATTTGACTAAGTATACTTGCCTACATCTATTCAAGCAAAGGCTTATCAGATGATGAATGTGCAAAACACTTGCGTCTGCTAGATAGAGCACATTTTAACCAGTGCTTATATCTTTCCAGCCACACAACTTGGGTTTGTTGGACTAGATTGAATCCATTGAATCTGACATCATCTGATGCACATAAATTTGGTTGTCAAATGGCAAGACTAAAGATATTTCAGCTTTTATCTTATATGACCTTAACTCATCCTTTCCTTCAAAACAACTTTATATGTTTCATGAATTTAGCCATGGAGATTTTGAACTGAAAACAAGTAAGTGGAACTAATAGAAACAAGCCATTGGAACTGACAAATAACACTACCATGAACGAAGAAATTTATGTGAAGTCATACAATGCATACATGTAGATTTCTTGTGTGTACACCAAAAACAAGAAGACAAGCCTAGCGTGCCTCCTTCATTCTTATGCTGAATGATGAAAAAATTATCGCCAAAGCCAGAGGATCCAAGTCATCATCAAGATTGTACAATTTGTTATTCGCAAATGAGATGTCCCTCACAATTTTTGAGGTAAGATAAGAATATGAAGACTCCAAAATAATGTAGCTTCCAGTATGTAATGTTGATAAAGATTAGTACAGAAGTTGTCAACGAAAATATCTCGTTTCTTTGCTTATATATTACTTAAATGTTACTGTACTTTTGAAATCAATGGTACCTAATCACTGTAGCGTTTCAGTGTGATGCCATTTCTTGTGACACCTATATTACATATAGCTCTAATACAGCATGATGAGAAAATCTTCTACGCATGTTCTGTTTCTCTTACTTCTCCATGGCCTTCTTGATCGGTTCCTTCTTCAAAGCACAACTTCCTAACATGCTCACTAAATCTCTATAGTTCATAAAATAGGCAGGAAAAGTTAATCAACATCAAAATTTAGACAACAAATCTAAAGAACAGATTCATGTTTCACATCATAATTCAAAGGGAGTCAATAACCAATTAGTTTTTGTTAAAGGCAGCCGAAGATTTCTTGTGGAATCCAACGACTTGCATCAGGTACAAGTTCAAGTAAAGAATTTGCTACTTCAGACTTTGAATTTCTATAGAGTGCTTAATCTTGCTTGGAGATCTGCATATGCAACAAAACATGATGTGGTACTTTGAAAATTTTATGGTGAGACAAATTAAAACCATAAATATAGGAATTGCAATTAAAAAACTAGAATTCTGATTAATAATTGCGTACCTCTATTGAAAAGCTTTCTTATAGTTGTATTAAGGTCACCTTCCCAGTACCACTGATCTCCTTCCTGAGTCAAATGTATTTTTCTAAGGATCGATGCCCTTAAAATTCCCCAAGAGAAAGTCTCCATTGCAGGGCATTCAACAGCATAAAATAGATTCAACAATGGAAATCTGAGGTTGTGATTTCCACTGCAAAAGCATCGAAGGTCTGGCAACTTAAAAAATTTTATGGATACTAATTTTGGGAAAACAAACCCAAGAGCTGCCTCTACCCCTCCCTTATCACTAACAATAATTTCCTCTACCCCACAATCACTTATCTCAAGGAATTGGAGATGCAGAAGGTCTTTGGCCAGAGACAATGGAAACACATATTTTAGACTTTTACATTTAGAAGCTTTTACCATAAACAGGTTTTGAAATCTGATATTTCCTTGAGGATCCTTATTCCACAAATGCTTTAGCTTTGGTAAATTACCCAAAGACAAAGTTCTCAGTGGAATGTCCAGTCCTCCTTGACTACTACCTTCTTGCTCTGTGTTTATACCATCAATTTCATATACAACTTCCAGTGCCATACAGTTCCATACATTCAGTGATTCCAGGCTCTGCAATTTGTCTAGCACATGACATGGGAACACATTCAAGAGATTGTTGCAGGATGTGATTTCCATCTTTTTCAGTTTACAAAACGAATTTTGAGGGAGTAGGCCTGGCCATATTGATATCAAGTTGTCCATGTGAGAAATCACAAATGTCTCCAGGTTGGGGAAAATTGGAACCTGTATCATACAGTTAATAACATGCTTCAGGCTTCACAATTGAATGCTAACAATAAGTCTAACAACTAACCGAAAGAAAAACTTGAAGCAATTTGAAATGCTCACCAGTTCAGTTGGAGCGGATTTTCTAAAATGATGAATGTGACCCAGGTTTTCATCCGGCACAAATATCTTTTCTACGAATTTGCACGAACTAAGTAAAAGATGTTCAAGCTTGACAAGTTTTATAGCCACAGGGTATGAGAAAATATATGTCAACCGTTCACATCCATCTACGGTCAAAGAGGTCAAATTTTGAAAGTAAGAAAGCTGGTGATTCCATATGTTGTGGATATTGATTGAATACAGCTTCAAGGTCTCCAGGTTTGGAAATTCAACCTGCTAAGATTATCCTAGTTAGATTATCATTACCAAAACAACGCTCAAAATTTCCCAATAAGGGAAACTGATTTGGTTCACATTCATCAATTCATTTATGTTCCGTTACTGTCATTGTTCCCATCTTCAAAATTAATGGTATCCATATCAGAGAAAAATCAAACAATAAAATTTTCAAATGCACTGAAACCGCTGTAAACTAAGAGACCCAAGTCTGGAAAATAAAGAACAAGTCCTATTTGTACCTTGTCATTAAAAAGTTGACTGGAGAAACCAGTGCCGTTTTGTGGAGCCGCAGTACTTGACTCAGGAGAGAGACTAACAAGAGAAGGTAAGCATTGCAGAGTCAGTGAACGCAAGTTGATGAGCCTGATCTTGTCGGTTTGTCCAGCATCAGCATCCTCTTGTCTTTGCCCAGATAAGATATTGGTCATAGATTTGCATTCAGAAATCTCAATCTCAACAAGTTCAGAGAGGTGTTTAACCATGGAATGCGAGAAAAGAAACTCCATCCTATCACAACCCTTTACTTTGATAACTTGAAGTTTGATAAAGCCCTGTGCTGGAAGGGGGTCACTGCATATCCTCTCCATGTTAATCAGATTGTGAAGGATCAATGATTCCAAGTTTGGGAAGGCATGATCACTATAAGCCCACTCCGTTGAGCCAATGATGCTCTCCATTTCAGCACAGTTTAGGATGCAAAGATGCTTCAATTGTGAAAACCCTTCATCATTCAATTCATAAAGTACTTCTCGAACACCCTTGAGTTCAGCTAAATACAAATCTTCAGCCTTAGTCATCAACATCTTTATCCCATAGTCCTTTAGAATGCTTGGATCTGCACCCGAATTTAACTTAAGAAGTCTTGAAGCTTTGTAATTCTCAGACTCCACCGCTGACCATTTCCAACCATCCCCAATCAAAATCTTGTAGCTTTCTAGTCTCCCAAAGCTAAGCATGTCTCTAGGAAAAACGGAAGTATCTTCTATCTGCACGTTCAAAGTTGTTACTTGATTCAAATGCTTTAACTCACCTAGACTTAAATCATTGTTTTCGCTTTTTCTTTCTTTAGCCTCCCCTTGAACATCACAGTTTCCCATGTAGAGCTCTTCCAAGCTTGTCAACCTCGATAGCACGTTGCCAGGAATTCCTCCTAGTGTTGAGCAATCAGTCAAATCTAGCAACCGAAGATTACTTAATCCTCCTATTTCTGCAGGGAGCTCTTTAAGCTCGGATTTCTCCAAGCTGAGAATCTCTAAACTTGTGATTTCTCCAACAGTTGCTATGTCTTCCAACATGCACTTACACAGATACAATGCTTGGAGATCTGTCAAGAGACTGAGAGACGGAGGGAGCGATGGAGTACCATTTATACCTCCTAAACTCAGAACCTTCAACTCTTTCATCTGAACAAAGAAATCATCGGGGATTTTCAAATAGTTACCTTGACTATTTATTTGGAGTATCTTCAAGTTGGGACATTCTAACACCTCAGGAAGTTCGCGGATATAACACCAGTCTAAGAAAATATGATGACAAGTTCGAAAGAAATCCATTCTTGGCCATTTCAATTCCTTGTTTCTGTGCACCGTAAAGAAAGGTTTGACCCTGGATGCAATAGAGGCAGCCACATGTCGAACCACCTCAAGCGCCACCACTGAATCTCTTTCCCCCTCATCAAGTAACAAACAAGCAGCTCTCAGGTTGTCTATCAATTTGTAAAGCCTGTTTCTCCCATCTGTCAATGAATCAACATGTTTGTGCAGTCCCAGGCACCAACCAAACACCAACAAATCTCTTGTGCGGCAACCATTTCCCATGGAACCCAAAAGCAGGAAGAAAGTTTTTAGTTCATGACTTTCCAAATGGTCATAACTCAGCTCAATAGCAGAACGAAAAGGAGAATAAAGGCACCCTTCAAGTTCAAAACTTGTTATCTGCTCCAATGCATCCTTCCAAGCATATAAATCCTTGTTCTTCAATTCCTCCACCACAGTGACTATCAAAAGAGGCAATCCACCACAGCTCTTCGCTACTTTTTTGGCCACTGATTGAATGCTAGGATCCCTAACCACATCCCCTCCCCTCTTCTCAAACAACTCCCAACTTTCATCCTCAGACAACACCTCAAGCCTATAAAACTTTCCTGCCCCAAAATTAGAATTCAACACGTTAAGATTCCTGGATGTGATCAGCAACTGGCATTTGCAACCTTTGTAGTCCTCACCAAAAGGCACACCAACCTTTGTCAAATCAAGCTTCCCCCACATATCATCTAACACCACAAGAATTTTCTGCTCCTGCCGAATCCTCTGGCGCAACCGGCTCGCTCGCCCCAGCTCCGTCAGCTCATCAAACTTCAACCCCAACCCATCAGCAATCTCGTTGCGGATCCTTCCCACATCCGGCGAATCCGTCACTGTGGCCACCACCACCGCATCAAACAAACCATCCTTCTCTACCTGCCAGGCCAATTCCTTCACCAATGCAGTTTTCCCCACGCCGGCCATCCCATACACTCCAACAATGTCAACCCCATCATCCTTCAACACCTTCACAACATCATTCAACATCACAGTTCTCGATTGAATAGCAACATACTCTCTTGCAGCAGGACTAACATTGCATCTCAAGGCACGCCTATAGGAAACACGATCAAACGTCTCTTTCCTCACCTCCCTCACAATCTCCACCAAGGTTCTCGCTCTCTGGCTGTTGGTGTACTTCAAGTACACGTCCATGCATCCAATCCTTTCCCTCTCTTCCTCCTGAAGAAATGCCTGCCCCTGCTCCACAGCTGAACGCACTCGGTCGAACCAGTCACGCACGGTGTCCTCGATCTCTTCACCACCCCTTTTGGCAGCTTCAACCGTGTGCCTCACTTCCTTCTCCTCACTCTGCAGCCTCTTAATCTCGGTTTCCAGCTCTGTCAGGTAAGTGCTGTACATCAACACGTAGGTGAGATTTCGCAGCAGAGGTGCAGCCACACTTGATGCCACGCTCGCTATAGTATCCATAGTTCTCTGTGTTTATCTGCCAAAACTCATGGACCAACAAAACTAAAAGTTTTCTTCTATGATCTGATTTAAAGTCAAAGAGTTCAACAAAAAAAAAAAAAGATTTTTATTGCTGGGTGTGTAGATCAGGATCTTACTTACCTGTTTCAGTTTGTGCTGAGTCTGCTGAATAACAATAGCTGAATGGTGTTTGGCTCTATTAGTATAAAATTAACAAACTTAGTTCATAATGGCTCTATTAGGTACACTCTTTCAAATATTTTTTTGTTTATATAAGAGGAAATTTGATATATTCATAATCTTACACCAAATTATAATTAAAAAATAAATATTTTTTATTAAAATAAAATAATTTTATAATTATATTATGTTACATCATATTTATAAACTGTGGGATTAAATATGAGTTGGTGGTTCTGAAAGTAACATTTTTTAATAGAAAAAATATCTAAAATGTGTGAAACGGGGTTCAACTACATAGCGTCTGGTTGCAGAAATCGCCACCAAGGATTACCAGTCCTTTGTCGTTTTATTACATTATTCTCCACGTGAAACTCGTTCAACTAGGGATTTCATTAATTTTGTTTTTCTTATCCTTGGAAATCTGTTCGTCAAATATTCCCTCCCTTTGTTTTCGTGTGGTTTTATAAGTTTTTTTTTTTTTGTTGTTTTCAAATTTTAGCACAATATAATTTTTTAATTATATATACTTTTCTTAATTTATCTATTTTTAATTAACTTATGTATTTATCACATAAATGAAAATAATTTGCGAACATTTATTACGAATAAAAATAAAATATATTCAATGAAACTTTTATAACCATTTTTTACAAGAATAAAAAAAAATAATTACTATTTTATATAATTGTGATGACATCTAATCATTTTTCATTCAGAGTAAATAATCATACAATAAAATATATGTAATCATTATATAAGTACTACGGTTTGTTTATAGAAAAAAATATATATATAAATTCATTACTTCATAAAAAAAAGAAATACAACAAAAATGACTTACATGTTATAGGTTCATTATTTTGGCCTAGTCCCCCACATATATGATTGGTGCTCATTGTGGTCCCAACATACTTGGAAAGATGATTAACATTGTCATGCATTAGTGTTACCATTTTTTTAAAAAAAAAAATTGATATATACTTGCACAATTAATTGCATTAAGTTGTTCATACTAAGAAAAACACAATCATTGCAAGTATGAGAAACTGTCATACTAACAGGTGACAATTATATCCAACCAAACTAAATTATTTATTATGTAAAAATAATTTTATGTGGGCATAATAATTGACATTATGCTCTTCAATTCTTCTTTGCAATTACTAATATATCTTTTATCAAATTGAATCACTTTGATTGATCAAAGACTGTAACATTGTATGAATTAAGAATTTTAAGCAATTCCCAAATACCTACACAACACGTTAGAGAAGTTTTGCATTATAGAAAAGGATACATGTTAAAAATATACTATGAATTTCACTTGCAAACCCATTGTTTGAGTTAATAGTGTTAAATCATTGTATCCCAGGAGGAATTGAAGAGACTAGACTACCTTGATCCAATGACCAATAGTGTTACCTTCACTTGGATATAGGAAATTGACATTATGCGTTTCAATTCTTCTTTGGAATTACTAATATATCTCTTATCAAATTGAACCACTTTGATTGATTAAAGACGGTAACATTGTATGAATTAAGAATTTTAAGCAATCCTCAAATACCTACACGTGTTGTTAAAGAAGTCTTGCATTATAGAAAAGGATACATGTTAAAAATATACTATGAATTTCTCCTACAAACCCATTGTTTGAGTTAACAATGTTAAATCATTGTATCCTAGGAGGAATTGAAGAGACTAGACTACCTTGATCCAATGACCAATAGTGTTACCTTCACTTGGATATAGGAAATTGGTACCACAATCTACAAATTTGAAAAAAATATATTTTAGCATATTTTAAAATATAATTTATAAATTTTTTATCTGTACTCATTATATTGGAAAGATTATGATATCATATAGAAAAAATTGTTTGTAATTGTGTGGTGTAAATGAGTATTCTTACTTATAATGTAGAAGATATATAATAATATGAAGAAAATCAATATTTAATAATGGAAATTTTAGATAAAATATGTTCCCATCAAATCATATCTTATCTCTTTATTTAATGTAGTATTCAAATCATGTCTCTAACACAATCAAACCATATCTCTAATATAAATTAACACAAATAAACTATTTGTACATAATATAATTCCTCCCAAGTGTCAGACAAACACAACCTAAATCGTGAGTGTTATTTTTCTCAAGCATTGTTGAACTTCGAAAGAAAATGCACATACTATGATTCCTTCTAAGAATCTTTCTAGGGAAGTTACAAAATAAAGTGCATCATCCAAAATAAAACTTCCATTAATTTAAGGAACAAAAATACACAAACTTGCTCTTTTTAAAATACAGAAGACATATAATACTGTAATTACCTATAAGTTGTCCATTGACAAATACTTACAGTATATCACGAACACCATCTATTGTAAGTTTTGGACGGACATCATTTTTCTCTCAAAACAAGATGTCACTGTCTGAAACGGATATTCTGTATTATATACATAAATTTATGAAAATATAATTAAAAAACCATGGAATCAATATTAAAAACACTTTCCATTTTTTTTATTGCAGCGTTATGAAATTTAGATCATGTTTTGATCTATCGAATTCCTTTGGCAGATATACAAAAGGAAAATTGTATATAGAAGATATCTTCTTTTCTGTAATCTTTCATGTTTCTTTAGTTAGAAATAAAATCATTCTTAAGCCATCACCTAAATTCAACATTTAGCAAATTTAGTCGTTGACATTGTAACATTCTATGACCAAGTAGTTTGTCACTTCTATAAATAAATTAGTTAACCATTGCACAAAATGAAAACATGAATTTTGCAAAAATTAATCCAAAACAAATATAGAAAACCCAAAACTACACCTTCTCCTACCTTTGAAACCCCTTCAATGGTCTCCTTCTGTTTGCACAAGAACAAAAAAAACCTTTCAATGGTCTCTTTTCGTTCGCACAAGCACAACCCTTCAGTGGTCTTCTTTCATTCACACAAGCACAAGAAACCCTTATGGTCTTTTTCCGTTTGCATGCACAAATGAAACCTACAAAACCTTCCCGCTGTGTTTCAGCTTCAAATAAAAAATCATTCTTTTTTACCTAATTTTTTATTTTCAAGAAATGAGAAAAATATCCTTGACCATGTCATCAAACTTTGTCACGTCATTTGTTTGGTTGTATATTGGCGCAAAATCATTTTAGTTATCAACTTATCATTTTCCTAAATTTAAACGACGAGCCCCACGGTATTTTCTTAGTGTTAACAGTTATAAACTTGCATGGAATTTGTTGGGTTGTTTCTTTCTGCACCTCCATACCTTATTCTCTCACATCAATAAATTTTTGTATTTCCAAAAATGTTGCTCTGTAATATTTCGGATTACGTAATCCGAAAGTCATTTTTCAAATTTGTAATTAGCTTCTAAATTACATAATCCAGAAGTTACTCTATGAAGGTAACACAATAAGAATAAAAATGTATTTTTATGTTATGTATAGGGGTGACAGAAGAAGATATGGAGGCACAAGAAAAAACAGTCATTTGTAGTTGAGGCATCAGGAGAATGGGTCACATGGTCATTTACTTCATTGATTTTTGCCCATCTCACGTGGGGCCCGCCGTACTGATTTGTTATTTCTAAAGGTTGCGGGTCTCTTCTACTTTTCGGACACCTCATATTAATATCTTCACTCCCACCATTTTCACTGTTTGCACCACGCTTTTAATATCTGCTCCACCATCTGCCAAAATAAGTCTGGGCCCATTCTGCTGGTCCAGCAATTTCAGTGTTTGCACCGTACTTTTAATATATGCATTATCTTTACCAAATAAAACTGGGGCAATTCTTCTGGCCCAGATTTTTCGCCACCCACACCTTTATTATCTGCACCCATGTTCTACTATTCGCAACTCCCCTTTTTTACTTCGAAATTTGAATTTCTAAAATAATTATTTGAGTAATTGCATGATTTAAAGCATCACCTTTTACTCAATACTCTCCTTTTGAGAAAAATATAAAAAATAATAAAAACATAAAATACAAAAAATACAAAAAATATAAAAATTTTAAAATTAAATTATCAATAAACAAACAAATCTTTTCCAACAAAAGAAGCTCAATTCGTATTGACCGAACTACATAATCATTGATTTTCAGTTATTAACATAAATATCTACAAGTGAGGTCAATCCTTGTCGGATTACTTTTCTCAAAAATTTTACTTCACTTTTATTAATCTTTTTTCAAAAGTTCAACTCACACTAACACAAACCCTTTTTTCAAATAGTTAAACCTTAGATCTATGTAAACCCTGATTTTGTTGTTATGGACGAAAATATATAGGATCAAGTTTCATCCTTCTTAGGCCCCAAATATAAAAAATTCAAAAATATTTTCTTTATTTTAAAACATGTTTTCTAGTTTTATTTTTGGAAAAAAACAAACATTTAGAAAAATCACACTCGTTCTACACATTTAATTAAGGGTATGGTCTTCGGACGAGTATTGTAGGGGTGCTAATACCTTTCCTACACGTAACCAACTCTCAAAGCCCAAATCTAGTTCACATATCATCTTTTCGATTTTTCCATAGTTTTTTGCAATAAACTATGGTGGCAACTCTTTTCTCTATTTGTATGATAAATCTTTTTTTTTTCTTTTTTGTTTGCCATCTGCCCGTTGCAATCTCGGTTGCGACATCCCTTATATCATACACTACAAGAAAATCACTAAATAGAAACCAATTTTAGAGACAAAAAGTAATTAGTTGTCATATTGACTAAATTAAAGATCATTTTAGAGACTAAATAAGTTTTTGGGTTCTAAATTAGTTTCTATTATTGTTAAATAGTTTCTAAATTGGTATCTAATTAGCTATCAAGGTTTTAACTACCAATTATTTAGATTCTAAATTTGGTAGCAAAAACTTTGATAGCTAATTAGATACCAATTTAGAAACTATTTAACAATAATATAAACTAATTTAGAAATCAAAATTTCTTTTAGTCTCTAAAATGGTCTCTAATTTAGTCAATATAGCAACTAATTATTTTTTGTCTCTAAAATTGGTTTCTATTTAATGATTTTCTTGTAGTGATAATTAAGACCACTTTGGAAACGAGGTATGATAAGTCAAGGATCTTCATGAATACCCACCCTTAGTATGAGCAACTAAAATTTCTGCATAAATTGTTCTACAAACATATCTCTCTAGGTAAGCCTATGGAGTTGTGGAATTAATTTCCTATCATACTATGAAGCACTACAAAAAAGTTATTTAATAGAAACCAATTTTAGAGACAAAAAGTAATTAGTTGTTAAATTGACTAAATTAGAGACCATTTTAGAGACTAAAAAAATTATTGGTTTCTAAATTAGTTTCTATTATTGATAAATAGTTTCTAAATTGGTATCTAATTAGCTATCAATTTTTTTGCTACCAAATTTAATATCTAAATAATTGGTAGTAAAAATCTTGAGAGCTAATTAGATACCAATTTAGAAACTATCAACAATAGAAACTAATTTAGAAACTAATAATTTTTTTAATCTCTGAAATGGTCTCTATTTTAGCCAATATAACAACTAATTACTATCAAAATATCCTACTAAAGTATTTGCATAAGTTTATCATAATGAGAAATGCATTTTATAAACCCTAATTAGTTGTTTTATTATCCCAAGATGTAAATCAATATTATAAATTTCTTAAAATTCTTATTTTTCTCAACTAATTTCAAATAACACAAATAGATATTTCTCGAAATTTTAGGCTAAGATTTTGGATAGAGCTTTATTGAATTTTTTTCATTATTTTTAGCCGACTCTATAGCTTATTAGATTGATTACATTCTTTTTTTAATAAGACATAAATTCTCGTAATAATAATAACAATATTAAAAGTGACAAATACCTTGAACCGCATACTTGGAAACTTGATTACAGAAGTACAAATATCTCATAGTCATTATCAACTTTCACATTTATGCTTATCTTTTTTTCTGTTACTTTTCCTCTTTAGTTTCTACTAACGTAAGCACTCATTTCTTTACCACAATCCACATTCATGTGGTAGATCTCAATGACAACTGTAGTGTCCTAATTACTTAATACTAATACTAGCCTAGTAAACAATGAACACGTACATGCAATTTTGAGAAAATAAGGCACTTAAAGAAGTTATAATTGCAAGCACGATCACACTTAGACAGACAGAGAAGTTATCTCATTGTGGTATTTTATGTCATTTAACTTAATGCTTAATTCATATATATAGAGGGACACAAATTTAATGCACTATGCAAGTTGCAAGAGATTATAGATGGAGCAGGAGATGGAAAACATAGAGTCTCAAGCTTCTTACAAAGCAACAGTACAAGAGGAAGCACGTCACATCTTTGGCAAGGGAAATTCTTCAGTAACTCTAAAGGTTTTGTCTGTTTTTGAAGACGGGTTTATCTCTATGCATTAATTGGAATAAAAAAATTTGTATGTTATTATCCTCATGATTCTAGTTTAGCCACATGTGTATGTTTTGGAGTAAGCTATTTTTCGAATATGGTTAACGGAAAATTAGTAGCTAGTTCATACTCATGCTGTTTCTCTACAATTTGTGTCAGCCAAAATAATGAATAGAAAATTTTGATGTTTTCCTCTCATTCCTAGGCCTTTCTATATTTGTGCTTAACCTGAGTTTTTTTATATATGGATGTATGCTGAAATATGTAATTACTTATTGCATGTAGTTCCACGATGTTATCTATAAAATTAAGACCAGAAAGTGGGGATTTCTGAAGAACACAGTAGAAGAGAAAGTAGTTCTGAATGGAGTGACTGGCATGGTTCAACCTGGTGAAATTCTTGCCATGTTAGGTCCCTCTGGGAGTGGCAAAACAACTTTGCTAGCAGCATTGGGAGGCAAGCTTGGAGGGAAACTCTATGGAAGCATAACATATAATGGCAAAGCCTTCTCAAATGCAATGAAGAGGAACACAGGTTTTGTGACACAAGATGATGTTCACTATCCCCATTTGACTGTGACTGAAACTCTAGTGTTCACAGCCCTTCTTAGATTGCCAAGCAGTTTATCCAAAAAGGAGAAAATTGTGCATGCAAAAGCTGTGATGGCTCAACTTGGTTTAACCAAGTGCAAGGACAACATCATTGGAGGGCCACTGCTGAGAGGTGTTTCTGGTGGGGAGAAAAAAAGGGTTAGCATTGGACAAGAAATGCTCATAAACCCAAGCTTGCTATTTCTGGATGAGCCAACCTCTGGCCTAGATTCAACAACAGCTCAAAGAATTGTCTCAATTTTGTGGGAGCTAGCAAATGGAGGGAGAACTGTTGTGATGACCATACATCAACCTTCAAGTAGGATTTACTGCATGTTTCACAGGGTGTTACTGCTTTCAGATGGTAACCTTCTGTATTATGGAAACGGGTCTGAAGCTATGGAATATTTTACTAATATTGGATATGCCCCTACCATGGCATTGAACCCCTCAGATTTTCTTTTGGATCTTGCAAATGGTAAGCTTTTTTCTCTATTTATTTTACGGCTTTTGAGGTTTTGCTATTTATAAACCTTTATTCTCCACTATACAGCATGACAAAATTGCAAAATCTCAATTTTCTTTTTGTACATACAAATGATTGAAAAACTTCACCTTTGTAACGTTTAACAATTGAGCAAAAATGTTACTAGTTTCAATGCCCGATGTTTTATAATCCTTAACGAATGTTGTAAAATCACATTAAGGTTAGTTACTTTTTCTTATATCAAGGTAAAGTGAATGACTTTTACATCGAAGCTTTATCTGAGTAAATTTTTCTCAAAGGATTTACACAAGAATATAAAATAAATTGAACTTTTTAATTAAGTTTAATTTCCATCGTTTGGAAAAGTTGAAAGAGAGATGTGATATAAGTTAATTTTGGCTTATTGTCAAAATTTGATTTACTTTACCTTTATATTTTCTTCTTTAAACAATATTTACGGTAAAATCATCCAATCCAACTTCAATGGAAATTTTAAAAAGTAATCTAGAGGATAAAACTAGAACTGAGAAATGAACTCTTCATACTCAATGAGTGTTTTACATACTCATGCTGCAAGTATGGTAAAAAAGACAGAGCAATGAAAAAGAGTTATCTAGGCTTGTATCCTCTTATTTATATGTTTACTTAAAATAAAATACATGGTTTTACTTTCTTATTTGGCCACATGGGAACAAAAATTGCAGGTGTCTACACTGGTCAATCGAATGAGGACCAAGCCTTAAATAAGAATAAATTGATTTCTGCATATAGGAACTACTTTGATGTCAAATTTAAGCCAGTAATGCAAGATATTCCTGACTACGCTAAAAGTCAGGGTAGATTTGAAGGCAATGGATTTGGGGAATGGCCTACTAGTTGGTCACAGCAGTTTCTTGTACTGCTAAAAAGAGATGTCAAAGAGAGAAAATATGCATCATTCTCTGGCCTGAGGGTTTTTCAAGTTCTTGTGGTTGCTCTTATTACAGGATTACTATGGTATAAGTGTGATATTTCACGCTTGCAGGATCAGGTAATAACTTTCTACCGATAAATAAGATGTCATTGGACTCTCCTAAAGTATATATAAATACTGTTTCTCTGATTAGTTGTAATTATAACACTGAATTATTTTTCTGGTTTTAACATAAACATATGTTTGTAGCAAATAATTATAAGACACTAATCAGCAGACATTTTTTACTACGGTTAAAACATGGTTGATGTTAGTGATTGACAAGCTTATAGACTACTTGTGAGCATATAAGATTAATATTTCAATTGAAAATATGGGTTGATGTTAGTAATTAAGGATATAAGCAAATTCTCAACTTTCTATAAATGTGATTTGATTCTACTGATGTCACTATAATCCCATTCAGAGAGCTGCTCTTCACTCCTCAAGAATCTTTCTTGGTGTTTAGAAACTAGTGAAGTGGATATGGTTGCATGAATTTGTTCATGATTTAAGGTTTGTTCTTTAAAAAGATTGTAGAAAAAATTCCTCTCCAGCCTCTACACACAGCTCTACTATGTCATTAGTGTTCCTCTACCATTTACTTTTTTCCGCAATAAACAAATAAGAATGCAACTGCTATGTACTTGCAGATTGGAATTCTATTCTTCCTTAGTAGCTTTTGGGGTGGCATGCCTCTCTATCAAGCAATATTCACCTTCCCACAAGAGCTAATGATGCTGGAGAAGGAACGATCCTCTGGAATGTACAAGCTCTCTTCATACTTCATGTCAAGGATGGTGGGTGACCTGCCAATGGAGCTTGTGCTTCCTTCCATATTCCTCACCATAATCTATTGGATGGTAGGGTTGAAAAACAATGTGGTAAACTTCTTATGCACACTTCTCACTATCTTACTCGATGTGTTGGTTTCACAAGGACTAGGCCTTGCCATTGGTGCTATTGTAATGGACCAGAAATCCGCAACCACACTGGCCTCAGTCATTGTGCTTACTTCTGTTCTGGTTAGTGGATACTATATTCAACATGTGCCAAAATTTGTAGCATGGATCAAGTATTTCTCCATTAACTACTACATATACCATCTCCTGATGGGGTCTCAATATGGCTCAAGTGACACATACCCATGTCATCAAGGACAGTGTTTGGTTGCAGAATATCCTTTCATACAGCAAATGGGACTACATTTGCAAGGGAAAATCATGTCTGCACTGGCTCTATTCATAATGTTGATAGGATACAGACTCGTGGCTTATTTGGCTCTGACGAAGATTGGGATGACAAAGAAACTGGGGTAGCAGATTTCTCATTAGTTCTAATACTACTTAGTTCTTTTGCAGTCATTCATGGTGTACTATCATACTATCTATTGTCGTATGAACAAGGAACTAGGTAATCCTTATAAACTTTTAATAGCTCAAGAAAAACTTGAAAGCTCTGTCGGCTAAATAATGATGGTGACTGAAGAAACGTATGACTGAAGAAAAACTTGAAATATGTATGTCTCTATCTATATTAAAAATAAATTTCATTCATACCACGAAGTTTTCTTTAATTATACTGATATTTTAGAATTTTTAAAATTCTATATAAATTTTCTGTTTATTTTAAACATTACATTTTTATCTATTTTCATATTAGATATCCATCCAAATAAATTTGTAAAACATTATACTCATACTTTTTTTATAATTTCTTTTCATTATAATGATTAAAAAGACTGAAGAGATTGAATATATTTTCACAAACCTTCAAAGAATATCACTGTAATTTACTTCTATATTTATCATTCCACATATACATGTTCTCTTAAGGGTGCAAGTAAACAAAATACTTGTGGTTTTATGCATTATGTTTTAAATAAAAAAAATTTCATCTTTATTAAGAGAATAAAAGAAAGTCAAAAGCACTATTACTTATTCATTATTAGTCAAAGAGTAATAATGGTGGATATCTCTCTATTTTGAACAATTTAGAATATTCATAATTCTTTTATTACATTATATGACCTATTATACATAATAGTTTTCCTTCTTACGTAACATCTATCAATTCCTTTTTTATCTGGAATTTTTTTTTCTCGTAAGGCTAGGTTTGAGCTATGAAGTAGAACACCACAAAAAACATGGAACATGTTCTATTATATTATATCCTATATATATATGATGAGGCTAGTGTATCTGGTTATTTTTGTTGGCTTTTTCTTACTACATATTTTCATGATTACTACTTGCACTCCACGTTAATAATAAAAAGACTAAATATTCTCATCGTTCATAGCTGTCACTATGTCTTCTTCTTCTTCTCCATTTCATTTTCATTGCTCTCACGCCGCCATTGTACCTTGCTACTGAGTCTCATGACAACAATGATGACATTACTGGGGTATCGTCGAGGGACTTTGGGAAGCCTAGAGCCTCCGCCAGAGTTGGGGAGAAGGGAGATAGAGAGAAATGTTGGGTTTGATGGAGATTATAAAGCAAAACGTAGATTGTTTCCCTTTTGGATTGCCTAATCTAGAAAGAAAAGGTGAATGTTTATGTAATATATTCTATAACAACTGAAAAACCTGTTTCCGAAGACTTGTCCTAGAAAATTTATTTTCGAAAATCTTGTTCTAAAAATTTTATTATGATATATTTACATAATAGTTAATCCATAAATCATCATTGAAATATAGTATGAAAGGTAAAGTGGTTATTTTAAAATTATAGGATTGTGGATATGATATGAACTTAAAAGGTTGGGAGGATCTAGATCAACTCAAGAAGATGTGGAGAAGGAATATCTCATGATTTTGGAAGCATTATATTGGCACAAGAAAGACAAACTATGGTGATAAGCTTTTCGACATTCACATTTTGTAATGTAAAAACAAGAACAAGTAAAGAAATGAAAAAAAAAATGGATTAAGGAAACGTAATGGAGAAGAACATGCCACCTTCAATCCAAGTCAAATAATAAGTGCAAGATGATTCACCACTTGAGAAAGTTTCTCAAGATAAGAACCAAAAACAAGAAAATAGAACAACTCAAACTCTCACAAAAGGCACAAGAAGACTTTTCATTCAACACAATGCGTTTTAAAAATGAGAGAACATCCTATTTATAAAGGAGCTCGATGATTACACCTGAAAAGAAATAATGGCTTGGATTAGCAAATGTGGACCCTACTTTGGAGAGCTCCAATAATCACAAATGTGTCTTGAAAGTTTGAAGAGTCAAATCAAAGAGTCCAACTAACCCATGAGCTCATGTAAGTGTCATGTGCTAGATTGGAAGCTCCAAGAGTCACTTCTAATCTCTATATTTTAGACTATGCATGGTCTCTCAAGTTCAAACCATCAAGTGTTAACTTCTCTCAAGTTCCCCTAAAAACTAAGAATTACTTAAGAGCAATCCGCTAATCTCATCTTCCAAGGCCTTGAGTCTTCCTCTTCTCCTTGATATCTCTCTTATTTCTCCTTCTTTGATTTCTTTGTCATGTTTCGTGTATTTATTTTCTTTATGATCTTCTTCATCTTTATTTACATCATCCTCCCCCTCTTGGAAGAAATTCGTCCATGAGTTCATAAGGAGTGTATCACAAAGAGAAAGATCAGAAACATTAAGGTTATAACCTATATCTTGGAAAGAGTGTCTTGGGGAGCAAGATAGAGAGGTCAGGTTGTCATTTGTGAGAAACCTTCTAGAAGGTAGGTCAAAGAAACCCTAAACCTAGGTGCACATGTCATGAAAGGTGGGCTTGACACAAGCCCAAATTACTGAGCACACCCTACTCTAGCTTATTCTTCTATTTGGCACCCCTAAAGTGAGTCCAATTTATTTTACATAAACTTGTCTTATGAAAAGACTAGAAGGAAAAACAACTGATATTCTGGTCCATGTTTGTTTCTTCTTCTGTTGAGGCTTTTCTAAGGCCTGGTGGAGTATGGTCTTGTATGCTGAGATGACTGACCTAGTTGTGAAGTTTCTGTTGTGTCCTTGGTCATCTGCTTGTCGAGTTGGGTTGTATCAGAAACCATTTTCTAATCACATATCACTTCAATTTAAAATATAATTATAGTTTTATATCATTAATTCCTCATGGTTACGACAATCCTTAGTTGTACTACAGTTGACTCGATCCGATTGTCGAGTAAAAGTGGGAAGATTTAACTGAGCTAAGAACTAATTTATATAAACATTCCACCATCAGCTAAGCGTAATTGTGCCAGAGCAGGCCCTAAGCCATGGAAATCTGGGTTACTAAGAGCATTGGTGAGGCTTTGAGGGAGAATACTCCTTCAAATTGAAGAAAGTCAATTCTCTAGGCTTGGAGTGGGCTCTAAGCCAAAATAATTCTTCAAGCTAAAGAAAAGCCAAGATTTTATTGGGCTAGGATTGGATTAAGCTCTAAGCCAAAAGAATTCTTCAAGCTGAAGTAAGCCAATCCGGTAAACAAATTGGTTATGAGGCGAGGAAAATGCATATCTTAGTCAACACATCACTTAACTGTATAATTAGTGAGGCTCTGGTTTAAAAGAGGCAGGTTGGAACGAAGGTGTAAATTTGGTAGAAGATATAAACAACCTCAACTGGCGTGCAAATTTTAAGACTCATTGTCTCTAGTTGCTATCTATTTCATCCTCAAGTTTCTTTGTAAACTCCACCATGAGTAGTTAAACTCCTCTTGTTAGGACTAAAGAGCAATGTAGCATTTCTGAGCATTTTTATTTATGAATACTTGTTTATTTCAGTTCCTTTCATTTGATTGTATGCTTAATGCTTGATGTGTGAGGAATCACCATTCAAGCCTTTAGAATTTGAATGATGTAGGGAAACACTTTCATTTTCTGAACTCTTTTAAATCATACAAACAAGTCAATGTATGTGAATGAAATTAAATGTTTGGCTTGAATTGGTTCATCTTAATGTAGAAGCAAGCTATTGTAAGTCAAGGAATTGATTATGATGATTTGTTGTTCTAGATAACCATGATTAAGGGATTAACTTGGTTTGGCCATAAGAATCAATGAACTTGAAAAATAATGCATTTGTGTGTAACTTAGAAAAAGAAATTTGCAATGTGATTCAATCCCTACGCTTGCACTAAATAGAGAACTTCACATTTTTATATCCAATTTCAATGTCATGATTTATACTTTATACTTTTTTATTTATTTTTACTTATTATATATCATATATGCAACCCTCTATTATTATATCCCCAATTCATAATGAGAGTATTTCTACTATGGTTATCACTATTTTCTATGAAAACGACAATTAGTTATACTGTAGTTGACTCATTACACTTATCAAAAAATCACTTCTCTTTCTAATACTTCTAAACTTTTCGAGACTTACAAAACCATGAAAAGAGTATTTGAAAAATGTTAGTAAGAAGCTCAAGTCTTTAAAAACTAAATTTAAAACATAAGATGCTCTTATTTAAAACAACCTTAAACTTAAGCACAAAAACCAACTCAGGCGAACAAGATCAAGTTATTTGACTTAAATCAATTAGGTGTCTTACTAAATAAGTTGTATTTTAACAGTAAATATATATATATATATATATTTTATTATTTTATCCAAAATTCCATACTTATAACTTTGTCGATAAAATGAGTAATATCATATTTTGTTGGTAATGGTATAATAACAAAAATTATAATACACATGAATGTAGACTAAAAATTTCATGCACAATATTAATATATAGAGAAAAAAATTATAGAGTTTAATCTCATTAAATTTGAAAATTTCAAATTAATCACCATTATGCTTCATTGATTTAATTGAAAATGTTACATTAAAAAATAATTTATTTAGATTAAATTTTTTTAGTTGTTTATATGTATATCGAACAAATAAATATCCGCATAACTTTAGTGCCTTCCAACCATTTAAACTATTTGAGTTTAGTAGGCAATTGGTTCATAAGATTTTGAAAACCATCTTGTTTTGGAGACGTGAAAACCAAAACTGATGGAAAAAATTGCATCATTAACTGTGGGGGAGTGGTGATGATTCACTTGTTAAAAGGAAAGTGAGTTTGTTAAATATAGAATAGCATTAACAAAAGTAAGTTTAGTGCTTGGCCACGAACATGGAGTCTATATGCATGGGTTGAAAAGAGTCCACACGTAGTTGAATTAATCTGATCTTAGTGCATTAGCTTTTTTTTTCCCATTCATGCAAAGGCTACAAAGAGATCTAACATATGCTATTAAGAAAGTACCCATAACCCTTAAAAATAGCATGCACGTTTTAGGCTTTGCTTCACTTTCTCAATGTTTATATATGGGACTTCTTACAACGTGTCAAACAATGATTCAAAATTTTATTAAAAGAGAGGTTCACATTGAATGTCTGATCATATCTCAAACACTAAAATGTCTAGGAAATGACACATTTAAAATATAAAAATAAAACTATATGATAACTTTGTTTATGTGATTAATCTCATGAACTCGATTAGGACACAAATAAAAGTTAATGTAGTATGGTTGAAAATTTGGGTGTCAGTATAGAGGAAGTATAGGTGAGTTTCCATAGTTATATAGAGTATGAAAATATTTTATCTAAAAAAAATTAATGTAGCATTAAGGATGTGTCGAAATATTATATTTTGAATGCTATTAGGAATTCCGATGTCTTGTATCATAATTTTAAATAGTGTATTTTAGATATCATACACCAATATTATGCTGTTTTTTCCTCCGAAATTTTATCAATTTCTATTTTATTTTCTTAATTCATATATATAAATAATTATGTTTTATATGTATTTAATCTTTTAAGTCCATCATTCAAATTAATCGATTATATACATATTCTTGTTAAATCAAGAAAAAATTACATTTACCTAGCTCTTAAAGTTATCTTAATCACCGGTTATACTTCAATTTTAAAATAGATAATTATTTTTTTTATAAAATTTTTCATCTTATTATTATACAACTTGACATCTTAGTTAGACGGACACCTCAAATAACAATAATTATCTATTATCACAAAAAAAAATTATTAAAAAAAAAATTACAAAATAAAAAAATTACAAAAAAAAAAGAAAATATGGAAAGTAAACCATCGACCTTTTTAAAAGTGATACCAAGTAAAATACTATTTATCTTATTTTTATTTTGTAATAACATATTCACTAAAGAATAAATAAATATTGTAAAATTAAAAATTAATAATCATGTTTTAAAATATTATAATTAAATAATATTTATAAAAAATTAAATGATTTAATTAAAAGCGCATAAAGGACACTAGTTATATATACGTCAAACATAGAAGGGAATCTTCTTAAGACTTTCTTATATCGGTTTACATGTAAATACATAATTATTATAATTACAAAAACAAAAAATAATTGGAAAAGTTAACCATTTAAATTATTTCATATTAATTTTTAAAAAATATATTCAACCATACATGGACTCTCAATGGTGTCACAAGAATGCAATCAATATAAATAGACGAGTTTTAAAAGATTTGATTAAGTTCGAACTTTGAATCTAGCAGCCCTCATATTCTCAATCGGATCTAGGAACTCTCATTTCTACGAGGATGGCTGTCACATCTTTTGAATATTAATGACTTTTTTCTCACTTAGATGTCAAATTCCTCCATTAGTTTTCACCGTCTAATACATACATTTATGTATATGATTTAAGTTATTAACAAAATCTGGTATCTCATCCAATTTTCGAATTTAATATCATATTAAACATTATCAATTCATAGTACCTTCCAAATGACTACTAATTTTCACATTATACAAAAAAAATTATTCATTAATTAATCACATTTTATTAAATAATTTAATTTTTTGAAAATAGAAAAAAGACAATAAGAGAATAACAAATTGTGTTTTAAAAATTACGCAAATATAGTTTAATAAGGGACATTCAAACAATAATTTTATATAACAAGCAATCTTTTAGTAGCCTATTTGATGGAAAAATACTCTTTTTCTAATAGTGATCTTTATAATTTCTTTTTTTGATGGATGATGAAGGAGATCTGAGGAGTGGAAGCATTATAGAAACTCAAAAGGAGTTTCTATGAATTGAAGTGAAGTTAGGAATTTGTGAGAGTGAGAGGTGAGACCAACTCATTAAGAAAGAGTCTACCCTAAGTCTTGAAGGAGACTAACCTAGGGAGAACTTAAGAATAAGTAGAATGACCAAAATTAGGCAGCATTTCATTACTAATTCCGAGTTAAAAATACATGTACAAGAGACTTCTATTTATAGGAGAAAGTCTCTCAAAACCTCTCAAAAGAGAGTGTGACAAGTGTCACTACCTTATTGGTGCAAATCCTCTCCATTAAGGAAAAGACATGTGGAGCCTCATGCCTTCCTTGACTACATTTCTATTTGCACCCCTCTTTTACTATTTTACACTTTACTTTCGTTTCTATTTACATCCTTCTCTACTTTGGCCCAAAATACAAGACTCAAAACTTCCTAACTACTCTATACAATTTTTACAAGGCTAAGAAGAAGAAAAAGACTCTACAAACTCTTTATTAAAGTTCGATCTTCGTCTATCTTCTTGGTCAAAAGTTTCAAGGCTGGACGGTTTCCATCACTATTTTTTGAAGGTTCAATTGGTTCCATAAGGGAAAGTTGAATGGAGTCCACACTCAATTCGTGGAATATTAGAAATCAAAACAATAAACAACCAAAAAATTATATAGAGAGAGAGATACACAAAGATTTATACTAGTTCATCCACCAATAAAGGCTACGTCTTTCACTAACTAGTATTTTCCACCTCTTTAATAAGTACACCAATATTCTACACTTTTGCAAGTACACAATATTCTCAACCTATGCAGGTGCACCAAGTATTCTAAACCTCTCTAGGTACACAATATTCTTAACCTCTACAGGTTCACCAAGTATTCTAACTTTTCTAGATACATAGTATTCTCAACCTTTGTAGTTTCACCAAATATTCTAATCTCTCTAGATACACAATCCTAATCTCTACAGAAAGAACAAATAAGGCTTAATAGCTATACTTCACTCTTTGAAGGATTTACAATAGTTACACTCAAAACCCAATTCTCATAGGTTTCTCTCAATTAGCTTATATGAAATTCTAAGCACAATTCTAAACATAATAACAACAAAATTTTTTCTGAACTTTGTATATCATTTCTATTTTCTTCATTGTTGTGTTCTTCACCCTTGATGTCTTTATATAGTCTATTGAAATGTGTGCATTGCAACTTTAGGCTTTCTTCAATTCTTGATATGGTCGTTAGACGCTTGATGTAGAAACTTCTATGCTGAATTCTCTTTTCCTTTTAAGGCTCTTCAAAAAAATTCTTTATCTTCAACAAATATGAATGTTGGCACTTGAATCTTCATTACTTCGATATCTGCTTAATTTGTCACGTGGCTCTTCCTTCTTGAATGGGTTAGATGCTATATATGGAAACAACTATTATTTTGCAGTCTTCACTTCTTGACTTCTCATGAAAAATTTCTAAATGTTTCTTTACTCATATTCGATGTGAACATTGAGGCTGAATCACTTTTTGCCTTTGGATATTCTTTTTCTAGTTTTGTCTACCATCTTCTTCGTATTAGAAACTCAATAAGGAAATATTGGCTTTGATTATATCTTCTACATCTTTGGCATGTATTTTTTTTAAATAAAAGCTTTCATGTTAGGCATCACTATGCAACCTGACATCTCAGCTAGGCTAACACCTCAAGCAACAACAATCATTTGCCATCACATGAAAAAAGTATTATTAAAAAAAAGAAAAAAAAAGAAAGAAAATACAAAAATATGGGGGGACTAGACCAAAACTCATATGCTAACAAAAACGATACATAGGTAGGCTATACCTATACATAAAAAATTCTAAGAATAGACTAGATGGAAGCCTATTATACCGATGAAAAGATTCTCTATGAATAAATCCTAAATTAGCCAACTTATCAACACACGCATTCCCTTCACAGAAAATATGAGTAACACTAAACCTGATTTTCCCACAGTAATTAA
Organism: Phaseolus lunatus; assembly: GCA_013389735.1. Lineage (NCBI taxonomy): Eukaryota > Viridiplantae > Streptophyta > Magnoliopsida > Fabales > Fabaceae > Phaseolus > Phaseolus lunatus. The sequence goes on along the minus strand of CM023867.1, from coordinate 39,478,916 downwards.
GACAAGTATTCCATCGATTCTGAAGCACCCAATGAACATTTATCCTAACAGTAAATGTAGCATAAACCAGACATTAGTAAGCCCCAACTTTTGAGCTTCCTCCATAGCATGTATAACCCCATAAAACTCAGTAACCAGAGCAATCTGAACTCTAAGAAATGCAGAAAAAGCTCCAATAAACTCCCCCATACTCCCACGAAAAATACCTCCATAAGTAGCAAGACCAGGGTATCTCCTAGCAGCCCCATCAATATTAATTTTAACCCAACATGGTGAAGGAAACTCCCATCTCACAGGAAGAGGACGAAGAACTTTACCAGTACGAGTATTAATACCAAAAAACTTAATCACATTGAAATCGAACATATCATTATTCATAGAAGCTTTTGATGAATTACCCACTAGACAAGTTAAATCTTTAATAACCCAAATAGCCTGAGTAAACTCAATCTTATCCTGAAAACAAGCAAAATTCCTCATACGCCATATCATTCAAATAGAAAAAGTTATCACAACAAGCTTAATCAATTTAACCAAAGGACTACCATCACTCTTGATAAAAGAAAGAAGGTCATCCTTATTAGAAAAATGAGAAGTAGGAAAAATCTCCCAAACCTAACTCCAAATACCCAAAGCATTAAAACATTTAAAAAATAAATGCGGAATAGATTCCTCGTGCTTTTCACAAAGCGCACACATAGAACAAATACTAAAACCTTTATTCTGAATATGTTGATCAGTAGGAAGCCGCCCATGAAAAACTTGTACAAAGAGATTTGGAAGGCGGAATAAATGGAGAACAAATAAATTTACCCCGACCATAGGGAACTCCTGGTTCCAAGAAGAAAGTCCTAGCCGATTTAAGAGTGAAACGACCAGACTCATCTAGAATCCAATTAGGAATATCATGTTCCGTACTAACCATGATATGACTAAAAAGATGAGACATCTGCTGTAAAGACAATGGAATATTCCAATCACAACTTGTTCAAAATTGAGAGACGGAATCCGAAATGCTTGAACCATTAGATATACCTGTAATATTTGCTAAAGAAGTAGTTGAACACCATTTATCATTCCAAAAATTAATAAAAGAACCTGTACCAACAGTCCAAAAAGTATAATCAAGTAAGTAGAATAAAACTGCTTAATTCCAGGCCAAAGAGATGAGGATCTATAAACCATTCTAAGCTCATATTTTGATTTAAGAACCCTAGCTTTCAAGAGCAAAGACCAAGGCGTATTGCTATAAGCAAAGTTCCAAGCAAGCTTAAGAAGATAAGCATTATTTTCATGGTGAAGGTTAATAATCTTCAAACCACCATTCTCAAAAGGAGAACAAAGCGTAGCCCAATTAACAATAGCTATGCCTTTTTTTAGAATATCTCCAGTCCAAATAAAATTTCTACACCACTGCTCAACTTGCTTAAGAAGAGAAACAGACCATTTATACAAATTAAAACTATAAGCTAGAAGCCTTGTAATCACTGTATTGACCAACTGAATCCGACCCATCATACTAAGATATTTACCTTTCCAAGAAGCTAGCTTCAGTTTAACTTTATCAGCCAAAGGTTGAAGAAACCGACCCTTTGGAGCACCAATAAAGATAGGCACTCCTAAATAAGTGAAAGGCAAACAACCATGACTATAAGAAAGAATACGTTGAATTTTGGTGACAAATCTTGCAGAATTATCCATGGTGAAAAAATTACTCTTAGAATTATTAACATATTGACTAGAAAAATCACCATATGTTTTAAGAAAAATACTCAAATTCCTAAGAGACTTATTATCCGCCCTATGTATTTGAATTTCAAACACTTTCTCTAATTGTATGAACTTTTTCCGTTGAGCTTTACCAACTATGGACTTGGATATTTCTATATTAGTAATATTCATCATCTCTTTCATGTTAAACACTGAAATAGGAAACTTCATATGTGCATGAATGTGATTTCTTCTCTTAAACCTTCTTCAGAGTAAATTGCGTATTGCATTCCTTTGTATGGATTTGCATTAAGCTTCTTCATATTCCTTCATTCTTTATTAGCACAAATTTTTCTTGTCAACTTCATCTCTTTCCTATCAAGCATTGAGAAAGGAAACTTATGCTTCCAACTTTGTGTACATTTTTAATTCCCTTTGATATTTTATAAGAACAAAATAAGTATCAATGAACAATATAATTTACAATTTAACTCGGAGTATTACTGAAACAATATTGTATAAAATTTATATCCACATATTTACAATTTACAATTCCACATTCAACATTCAACATTTTCCAAGTTAATATCAATTTAGAACATTAAAGTGAAACTAATAAATTATTATTTAAGTTTTAACGATTATATATATAAATATGTATATAATCAATTATAAATAAATAAAATATTATGATAAAATATAAATAAAATAATATTAAAAACTTAAATAAACTTATATAATAAAAATATTTAATAATATTATTATTGTAAATAAAAATAATTAGCAATAATAGAAATATAATTATAATATAATAAAAAAGAACATATTTATTTATGATAAAAAATTAAATTTTATATAATAATAATTTTATTCATAAAAGAATAAAAATATAAATAATATTATTATTTAAATTTAATATAAAAATTATTTTTTATTTAAATTTTTATAATTATAAATATTTAAGTATAGTTTTATTTTATTTAATAAATTATTTATATTTTTAAATTAAGATATTTAATTGTATAATTGTTATTATTTTAATAATTTTTTTTTCCTATTTATATATTTTATTGTACCGTATTATGTTTAATATTTGTTATACATATATTTTATGGATTAATTTTTTTAATCTATTAAAATTGATTGTATTTCTAAAAGATTTAACATATCTGTTACAATTGTGCATATCAAAATTTTATTTTCAATTAGAAAAAAAATATGGTAATTTTTAATGTTCGAATAATAACATTTTACATAATTCGTATTTTATTCAAAGTCAATTCTTGGATAGTACTAAAAGTAATGTGTTAATTACAAACTATTAAAATGAACAAATTAATAAATTATATATTTTTAATTATTTTTTTCAAATATTTTTAAATATAAAGAAAAAATTTGTAATCTTATTTTTTATCAATTAAAAAAATTAAAATTTTAATCACAATTTGTCAGCAACTTTCATATTTTCCTTTATTTACTTTTACTTTCTAGTCTATTTATCTTATTTTAAACAATTTTTTTTTTATACTTTTTCGTCAAATTTATTTAGTTAAATTCAGTTCCTAATTCAAACAAATCATTACAAAATATATGTTGTTTCATGAGTTGAAAAGTTACACCTTATATCTTCCTCTAAGTGGTGAATAAGGTTTGAATTAGTCTTTAAAAAAAAAAGAGATATTAAAATGTATTTCCAAAACATGTCGTATTCTATTTGGCCTAAGTGTTTCATACTTGACCAGAACACCATAAACAATAGTAGAATTTTGAATTTATGGTGCGTAAGATTTAGATGAGATCCAACTAATCTTTATAAATTATGCAAGAAAACTTTTGTTAATTATCCCATGAAATTCATAAGTTCCCTAAGTAACCGAACCTGGGATTTCATTGAGTACGCTTCAAGTTAATTAATACGAACATGAGATTTATTTGCCGATCAAAAAAAAAAAAAAAACGAACATGAGATTTATTTGCGTGAAAATTGAAAGATCTGAAGGTTCCAAAATGGAGAATTTTTTTTAAAAAGGCGAAACAGTCAAACAAAGTTTCGCAATCATACGCGTAGTCCAGCTTAAGAACTAAGATGAAATAACCTAAGTCTAATTAAAAAGTACTATTGTTCTTGTAATTAATAAGTAACGTTAAAATATTCGAAGGTATCAGCATCAGAGTAGAGGATCCTGCTCTCAAATGTTCTCTCTCATATTCATATCCAAACATGGATGATAAATTACGATGCAGTTACCTTACTATAGAAAACAATGACGATAGTGCCGAGTTGAGATTTATTTGGGTGATAAATTACTGAAATTATTGTAAAAGTTATTAGAGTAAAACAAGTTTCACAAGTTAACGCGTTGTCCAGCTTAATTTAGTTGGAACAACGTAAATCTAATTGAGAAATATTTGTTTTTTTTTTATTTATTTTTAATAAAATTTTATATTAGAGACCATTATGAAATTTGATATGTTAAGATAGACTGATACATCAAAATCTAAATTATTTGTCATTATGTGGAAAAATATTATTAAACAAGAAAAAAGAGTATAAATAAATATAGAAGATTAAGCCAAAATTCATATATAAAATGGAATGTCAAATTTAGATCATTTGGAACATAAAAGTATTACATCTATTATGAAAAAATTTCAAAGAGAAACTAAAAGGAAAACAACAAAACCCAACCAACACCTAGAAATGAAAAAGCAAGGATGCAAAAAAAATCAGAAAATCACTTCTTAGCTTGTCCTAACCTAGCAGGTTCTTAGCACTTTTATAGGATGCACATACCTTCTAGTAGTTTACACAATATCGTCTTCATTCTCAATAAGAAAAATTTTCATATTGGCTTTATTTGTCCAATACTTAGAAACAATGTTGCATTCTTTCAGAAGGTTGTTCTCCAAAGGAGAAGATAGATTTGAAATAAGATCAACAGCATCTTTCACCAAAGTAGCTAAAGGGGGAGCAACATCAAGTTCCAAAAAAATATTTGCATCAGACACAGTAGTAAAAGGAGGAGCAGACTTCTAAGTAATAACTACACTAGACATAGCAAGAACAACAATATCAAAAGACACTTGTGTGCTAGGACTAGTAGCAACACCCTAAGTAACATCATTTAGGTCGTGGGGGAGCAACATCAACAGCCAAAGCCATTTGAGTTTTGTGTAATTGGTCATCAAAAGAGTTTTCACTTCATTCTCTAAACCTAGCAGGCCAGGAGGAAAAAGGATTGCACACTGACATTACATGAGGAGCAACGAAAGATATGACTTGCATTTTAGAGCTTGCAACAACATTCTCATCAGCCACCTGTTGAAGATTTCTCTCAACCTAAGCATTCACAACAACAACATTGAGAGCCTAAGAATCTACAACAACAACATCAAAACCTGGCAGCACCTCAGCCTGAGCAACAACCTGATCATCAAAACCAACAACAAAATTTGTACATTGCAAATAAGTCTGAGTCTGGTTTACCTCAAAATCGTTAATGCTTTCAAGGGAAGACATATTTGCATCCCTTTCTTTTCCAACAGAATTAGAATCAAAATTCAAGATAATAATATTTTCAGCAAACCCTTTGACAACAAAGTCAATTGTCAGATCTTCGTTGACTTTTTCACCCGCAACAATATTCAAGATTGCTTGAGGCTCAACAAACTATTTAAATATAGAAGGCACATTGTTTTTGTTTTGTGTAAAGGATCATGCACTTCAAGACTATGTCTGATCTAATATTGTTTCGAAGTCCATCATAATTATCCATGATTATGAAGATGTATAAAGAGTTTAATTTTTTTATTATCAATGTAACAGTTTTACTGTGTAATTAATTAAAAATATTTTTATTTTATTCTAAAAATAATTCGATTAAATTTTCTTTTAATCCCCTTTAGGATATTTGAAAAAAAATTATAATTTTGATCTTATTTTCAGTGTTATATATATTTTATTTATATTAATTGAATTGAATCGTAGATCTAACATAGTAATACAAATGAAAAATGATTTCATTATTTAAAATAAAAGAAAATTATATTCAAAATTGATGGTTGGACTAAACTTGAGAGCTTTTATAAATATAAAGACTGAAATCACGAGGAAAGAAAAATAGAGAAATCAAAGTCACATATCAGAAATTAAAAATGACTAAAAAATATAATTTAATAAAATAATTATTAAAAATTAACAATTTTACAAATTATAAGATAGTTTATGATTAAATATGTATAAAAATCACTATATTTCTAAATACATTCTAATTAAATTGTATAAAAAAAAAAATCATCGAGTTAAGAAACACGTTGTTATAATTAGAAAATGCCTCGGTGTTTTTTTTTTATTTTAAAATTGCCAAGTTTCTTTTATCCATTCGGGAGAATCAAACTTTTATAATGAATACAAACCTTTAAAACAGTCGAAAAGAGCTTTAAATTAAGTTGGCAAACTTTTATAATGAATACAAACCTTTAAAACAGTCGAAAGAAGCTTTAAATTTAGTCGGCTTCATAGACACTGATTCTAAATTAATCGTCTAAGGACTCAAAATTACTGTCTAAAATTGTTTATATAATAGTAGAAGTTGTTTTTTTTATCAGTGAAAATAAATAAATAAATAAATAAAAGTAATTAAATTCTTATATAAATCATAAAAATATAACACGCCTCACCTGAAAACCCACTCCAAAAGAGAAAGATAAGACACCACTAAATAAAAGAAACCAAAATTAAAAATGAGACGATGATATGTGTGTGGTTGACTGATATATAGAGTATTATTATGTAGTAGTCACAAAAAGTTAGTTAGTCAAACCCAGAAGGAACATATCAAAAATTGGGAAAACCAAACGAAAATACTTTGAAATCATGCGGAAAATATTGATGAAAAAGTTGCAGTAGTTTAAATGCCTTATTTTGTTATGATCTGGTCCAACCGTTCAGCACAAAAAGTACACGTTTGTTTGTCTGTAGAAATAAACATATAGAAATAGAAATGATTACCGTGTTTGAAAGGTTTTCTTACTCAGCACTGAGTCTTGAGCGAGTATTCAGTTATAGAAAAATTAGAGATGGAATTAAATTTAACGCGATTTGTTTTCATACGTCAGAACATAAGTTAGATTGAGTTCAATTCGTTATAAGAATGACTTACAAATTTCCTCTCAATTCAAATTCAATGAGTTGCAGATGGTCTTGAATCGATCAGTAGTGAAAAAAAATTATAGAATGTGGTCAAATAAATATAATATAAAACACTAAAAAAAATAAATATTTATTGACTGAATTTCCTATACAGTACCATTTATATTTTTATTTTTCCATTTAGCACTTTTTTTTTCTATCTAGCACCTTTTTCCTTTTATTTTCCTATCTAGCACCATTTTATTTTTTATTTTCCTATCTAGCACCATTTCAAAAATAAATAAAAATAATAATAAATTAAAAAAAATTGATAATTTTAATTTTGAATGCATTAAAAAATAAATATTTTAAATGTTTAAAATAGTTAGAAATATAATTAAAGAATAAAAAAAATGAGTTTTTACAAATAAAAAATTAAAAAATTAAAAATTAAAAATGTTTAGTTTAAAATTATTTTTTTAAGAATGAAGAAAATAAAAAATTAAACCCTATAACAACATAAAAGTTGAATCTATAAACATAAATTATTATTTATTTTTATTATTATTATTAATGATGTAATTGTAACGCCCCTCAATATCTTATTCATTTTTATATGATAAAATAAAAGTAAAACAATAATATCAAAATTAACATAGGCATATATATAAAATTCATCCATTCCATACATTGTATCTTAAAAGAAACATCTCTCCTCGCAGGGAGTTTAATTTATACATCAAAAGTTTTCAAAACGGAAATATAACATTTGAGTCAAATTAAAACTATTCTTTTTCTCCATCTGCTCACTGAGGAGCTCTACTGCCTGCAACATCATCTGCTCCCGTGTAATTACACGATCATCACAGGTTTAAGAAAACAACCACAAAATAAAACACAGGGTAAGTTAGATATTTTTAAAACTTTAAAACATGAAACTTGATATTAACGTAAACCATCCAATATTCACACATTTCACAATTCCTTCAAGTGTCATTCATTTCACATAATCCATCAAGTGTCTATCAAATTTCAATATTTCTCTTTCTCACGTCAGACTTCCACTGACTCATCACACATAGACACTTGACACTACTTCCGGAAGACTCGTGCATTGACTAGACTCAGAGATCTACACCTGTCATACTACACCACTGTGAAATCCACACAGGGTCGCTGTGAAATCCACACAGCTATGCGCATAAACAATAATCTCAATCTCAATATCATCACTCTCCTAGCATGACAGGGTTAATCCATACAACAGGTCAAGTTAGTTATCTTTCAAACAACTTACCCATACATATGAACCTCCTTCGACTCTCAACGCCTGAATAACTTCATCTATATGATTCCATTATACCAGGAGAGTCAGGATATCTCCTTCTAGACAAATCACCGGTCAATGCACACTCTACACGATCTTACACGGTATTTTCTTTCCTGAAAATACTATGCCTTGATCCTACTTTTCACATCACTCCATATATCATACAACACCCAAACTGAACCAGTCAATCATACATATTTTTAAACCGTTTCTAAACAATCCAAATCATACTAAAGTTCAAGATTTCGAAAATCATATGCATTTCACAGCATCTACCATATTTAAAGTATCACATTTTCAAGCTCAAACAAATTTCCAATCCACACACCAAAAACAGAGCATCGTGTAAGAACGTTTGAAACCGGCGACCACGTCGCCCCAACATCAGAATCTTCTAGCTTAAGGTTCTATTGAAAATAAATCTAGCTTCCCTTACCTGAACTTGCGTAAAATCTCACTACGAGCTCTAACCCACCGAACTTAAGGATACCCGAACTCTGTTTTAGCGTTTTGATCGGAAAACTTGCAGAGAACTTCCCAGAAGGACAATGGCAGTCGTCGATCGTAGCACTGGTACGTGAGGATAGCCGCGTCTTCGAGTGGAGGAGAAAGGAGAAAGGGGAACTAAATGAGCTGATTCCCTCAGCTCTTAAGGTCGAACGGCTCTTTAGCCTTCACTGCCATTACCCACTCTCTGAGCAACCTTGCGTGTGGGTTTCCTCTAACAGGATGGCCACGTGGGTCTCTGCGCACACCAACTCTGGGTCACTTTCCATACCAACTCTCTGGAGCCACTGTTCTGAAGCACTCTCATTGACTACGTGTCGCGCATGCAAGACGCTCATGCTGGGAGCCTGGGTCCTACCTTATCTGTGTGAAACACGACATCGCGCGATGACCATCCACCAACGACTGATGTGCCTCTCATCCCGGCGATGACTGATGTCACATCGCCCCACCTTGCTGAAGGTTCATTAACCCACTATGCTACGTCCAAGGACACCAAAGACTTCCACCTTCAATTCCTCAAAGAGACCTGAAAGAACAACATGGCGCCTCTGCGGCCGGTGTAGCTCCTGCGACTAAGTTATCCACACAGGGAGTTGCTTAATGCAGAGGTTACTCTGGGCACAACATTAACATGGTGTGCTGGTCAACTCTGGGTATCACAACTCACACTACTCATGGTGGCAGATATGCCACCTATCTTCTATATCACTCATCTTCTGTATTTAGACCACATACTAAGTGCTTACCAAGTCTTCTCGAATACTCGGCGATGTGCTCTTTTCGACGATCATGTACACCATAGGCGATTGGCGATCATGTACACCATAGGCGATTGGTGATCATGTACACCATAGGCGATTGGCGATCATGTGAAATCTTCGCACACGGCGATCATGCGCAAAATAGGCGATTACTGATTTCATACGGGGGAAGTCGGAGGCCGCCGCCTTCTTCAACAAACGGCGATCTCATCGACTTCTAAGCTACACCTTCCTTTCTCTTACCCTTCTTGATTCACGTGCCCCCCCAAGCACGCCCACGTGATTACCTCACGATAAAGTCATCGCACCTGACTACTTGGTTAGTACAACGGTCAACTGACCGCCCTCCACCAGCTAACCCCAGACCTTGGGCGACGTCCGAGGTCTGACCACCATAATATTTTCTATTTTTATGTCCTTTTTATTTTAAATAATAACATACTCAGAAATTATTTAAAATCTATCACTTCTATTCCAATTAATTTATAGGTCCTTACAGTAATCATGTTAATTTCAGGTAAAAAATATAGGACATAATTATAAAAAAACCAAAGTCAATTAGTATTAATTAATAGTGAATACACAAATAATATTGAAGTGTCTACCCTAAATGCAAAATCCTAAAAAACAACGAATGCAAATGCTACACTCAATGCTTAAAAATGAGAAGAAAAAAATGTAAAAATAAATAAGTATAGAAAATAAAAACAGCAACAATAAAATAAAAACAAAAAACAGAAATAAATAAAGAATGACAGAAAAATAATAATAATTAAAAACATAAAAGATATAAAATAAAGGCAAAACAAAATAAGATAAAGATAAAAGATATAAAAAAAAAATCCAAACAAGATAAAGATAAGAGATATAAACCGATACTAAATAAGTATATGTTGATCATAAAAAGGAAAATAAATGAAAGATGATCATTCATTTAATATTTTCTTCAATGGTACATTAAATAGTTTGTGCGAAATGAAACATAATTAATGACCAGAAAGTACACAATCTAGTAATGTTAGGATAAATTCTTTTTGTGTATCCTGGTGTTTGACAATATGAACATTTTTTTGTTCGATCATGTTATTCTCTTATGTCCATATCAGTCCTTATTCGACTTGACTTAGGCCTCTCCTTTGAGGTTCTTTTCATGTTGGGACTTGTGCATAATATTTGACCAGTATATGCCGGCCAATACTCTTCGTTTCTGAGTTCCATCAAATAGTCTTTTGTAACATAAAAGATGTGTTGCAATGTTGCTATTTTTATTTTCTATATTTATTTATTTTACATTTTTTTTCTTATCATTTTTAAGCATTAAGTATGCATTCGTTTTTTTATTTATTTTGCATTTAGGATAGACACTTCAATATTATTTGTGTGTCCATTATTAATTAATACTAATTGACTTTGGTTTTTTTATAATTATGTCCTGTATTTTTTACTTGAAATTAACAAGATTACATCATCAATAATAATAAAAATAAATACTAATTTATGTTTATAGATTCAACTTCTATGTTGTTGTAGGGTTTAATTTTTTATTTTCTTCATTCTCAAAAAAAAAAAAAAATTTAAATTAAACATTTTAAATTTATTATTTTTTTATTTTTATTTTGTAAAAACTCATTTTTTATTCATTAATTATATTTCTAACTGTAACATCCCTAATTTCTACTCATTTATATAACAACTATCTCATAAATATTTAATTAACAAAATCCTTCGTTTAAATAAGTAAAACGGTAATATTTAATTAACATACAAATACAACTATCTTATAATTGTCTCTCAAAAGAAACATCCCTCCTCGCAGGGAGTTTAATTTATACATCAAAAGTTTCCAAAATAAATCAAAACAATTCAAATCTAAAACGATCATTTTCTCCAACTGCTCACTGAGGAGCTCTAACACCTGCAACATCGTCTGTTCCCGTGTAAATACACGATCATCACAGATTTAAAGAAAACAGCCACAAAACAAAACACAGGGTAAGCTAGCTATTTTTAAAACTTCATATATAAAACTTTTCATCAACATAAACCATCAAATATTTACACATTTCACAATTTCATCAAGTGTCATTCATTCCACATAACCATCATTTTTCTTTTTCACACATTTCAAAATTTCCTCAAGTGTCTATCATTTCACATAACCATCAAGTGTCTACCAATAATTTCAATATTCCTCTTTCCCATGTCAGACTTCTACTGACTCATAACACGTAGACACTTGACTCTACTTCCGGAAGACTCGTGCGTTGAACTTAGCATCCAGAGACCTACACCTGTCATACTATATCACTGTGAATCCACACAGTGTCGCTGTGAATCCACACAGCTATGCGCATATACAATCTCAATATCATCACTCTCCTAGTATGACAGGGTTAATTCATATAATAGGTCAAGTTAGTTATCTTTCAAACAACTTACCCATACATATGAACCTCCTTCGACTCTCACCAACTGAATAATTTCATCTATGTGATTCCATTATCTCAGTAGAGTCAGGATCGTCTCATTCACAAGATACTCACAGATCAATACACCCTCATAACAATCTCAACACGGTATTTCCTTTCCTGAAAATACTATGTCTTGACCACAATTTCACAGCATCCAGCATCTCATACGAGACATCAATGACCAATTCAAACATATCTCAATCAAATCATACCAAAGTTGAGAATTTCGAAAATCATATACATTTCACATTTCAATCTCAAACCAATACAGATTTACACAAAACAGGGGATTGTGAAATAACCGTTAAAACTGGTGACCACGTCACCCCAACTTCAGAATCTTCTAGCCTAAGGTTTTTATTGAAATTAAAGCTAGCTTCCCTTACCTGGACTTGAGCCGATCTCACTAAGGGCTCCAAACCCACCGAAAACTCAAGGATGCCTTAACTCTGTTTAAGCGTTCTGATCGGGAAAACTTGCAGAGTAACTTCCCAGGAGTTCAAAGGCAGTCGCTGATCTTCAAACTGATACGCCGATCGTCAACTGCTAAGGGAGGGTGGCCGCGTCGTAGAGTGAAGGAGGGGAAAGGAAGAAGGGAAACCATAATGAACTTAATCCCTCAGAGATTATAATCGAGCCGTTCCCGAAATCTTCGCTGCCATCACCCACTCTCTAGTAACCTTGCGTGTGGGTTTTCTCTGCTTGAGTACGAAACACGACAGAATGGCCACGTGGACACCTTTGTATGCCCAAAACTCTGGAGCCACCTGCCCTACTTACTCTCTGTTGCCAACTGCTCTGGGAACCCTTACTGTCTACGTGTCGTGCCTGCAGAACGCCTTTGCTGGGAGCCTGGGTCCCAACTTATCTGTGTGTAACAGGACCCCCCGATGACCAGGCACCGATGACGGATCTCGCGATGACTATCGACCGATGTCTCACCCTGGCAAACAACCGATGTCTCATTCAGGAAGACTACCGATGTCTCACCCTGGCAGACGACCGATGTCTCACCCTGGTAGACGACTGATGTCTCACCCTGGTAGACGACTGATGTCTCACCCTGGCAGACGACTGATGTCTCACCCTGGAAGACGACCGATGTCTCACCCTGGCAGACGACTGATGTCTCACCCTGGAAGACGACCGATGTGTCTCTCATCCTGGTTGATGACCGATGTGTCTCTCATCCTGTTGATGACCGATGTGTCTCTCATCCTGTTGGCGATCTCTTATCGCCCTTGTGTGACGAGGACACATCGCCTCGCTCTGGTGACCGATGTCACATAGTCACACCCTGCTGAGGGCTCAACGACCCATTACTCCACGTCTGTGGTATCACCCCCACATGGCTCGGTGGCGTCGGTAGCTTCTCTTGCCCGAGGACAGTTCGGTACACACCTCTCACTTGTCAACGCCTGTAACGCTAAGGGTAAAACTCCTATGCCAAAGCATAGAGTTTCGCAGTTATCCCGCATGCATGGCGCATCTAAGGTTCAAATCACACCTTGATAGATGTGATTTCTGGAACCCACCATGGCCCACCGACCGACCTCTACCATACTGACCTCAGACCTCTTGGGCGACGTCCGAGGTCTGACCACTATGAATTTTCTATTATATGTTCTTTTCATTTTCGATAAGTAAGATATTCCGGAAACATTTAAATTATACTACTTCTACTCTAAGTTAATTTTCTAGGTCCTTACACTAACTATTTTAAACATTAAAAATATTTATTTTTTAATGCATTCAAAATTAAAATTATCAATTTTATTTTTAGTGGATAAAGATAAAAGATAAAGATAATGTGATGTTTGTGGTGGAGGGACAACAAACTTTAAAAACTTAATTTTTAATTAAAATATGTAAGGTTGACACTAATATATTTTACATCTCATCTTTAACAAAAACAAAACTTATGTAAAAACCACGAAACAACATAGGAAGAGAAGATAAATGTGTTTTGAATATTTTGCACTTATGTAAAAATGTATCATGTAAATTATCTTTTAAATATATAATATAAAAAAAAATTATTATATCAATAAAACCAACTATAGTATTTTCATTTTTCTCTCCATCCAAACAATCATAACTTTGACTCTTTCTCTTCTCTTTTTTCTTTCATTTCTCAGTCACATTCAATTCAAACATTCTTTAATAGCATCAATTTAAACATTCTTTAATAGAATGGCAGTTTCACTGACACTATTATTTGAAAGGTAATTTGATTTTCTTAAGTGAACATAATTCATTTTAACATAATCATAATAATAATTAATTAATCTTTTAAAGCATACAAATATATGGCATGTTAAATCCTATAGGTACTTCACACTTTATAAGATGTATAGAACAAAATTGGAAGCATCAACAATTTAATTTAGTAAATATCCATACGTTATTAAAAGGTTCGATATATGAAAGGCTTTTTCTTGAGGATTCTTCTCACTTTAAAAATTAAAATTCAAGAATCTTGATGAATGTCAACGGGAAGAATACAGCAAGAAATTTCCAAAGAAAAGAGAGAGAGAATATAAAATTCATGAACCATCTATAAAAGGCACTTAACCCTACTGAATAATTTTACCCCTCATCTGGTATAAAGAGACAAAAGAAAGAGTAGGAAATTCAGGAAGGCTAAGAGAAAAGTGAGGCACATATACACGCATAACATTATTGGAAGAAAGCAACAGCAGTAACATAGCATCATCATGCATCGTTCCTTGCCGATGAACATCCCATCTAGGTTTCTCGGCCACCAAATGCAAACACAGGTGGATCAAGTTTTGCGAAAACGAGTTCTTGTTGATCCCTGTGATGTGTTCATAAACCACAGAAGCTTGGACACAAAAACAACTGTGGCTGCTCCTATTTATGATCATCTACGCAGGCATGGATGAATTTCATTCAGAGTTTTGTTAGTTAGAGTATTCATTTATTTATAGATACTTGTGCATAATCCAAACACTCCACTCACATCTATATTTTTTTTTATCTCTAAATTTTTTCATATCACATTATTAATAAAGATTGAATATCTTTTTCCTTCCAATACTTCTACACGAAATTAATTTTTATTTCTATTTTAAACTTTAAACTTTTTTTTTATACGGTAGTAAAAAAAAATTGAAATAAGTCAGTCATTGTTATTTTTTTATCTAACAATCAGATTTCCAGTATATAGATCAGAATATTAGAATATTATATGTTGACTCTAATGTAATCAATATATTGAAAATTCGTTTTTTACCTAAAGACTCATTCCAATAATCTTTTTACTACAAATATATAGAAAATATATAGAAAATATAATTTTTAATTCAAGAAAAAAACAAATTTCGCATTATAATAAAAAATAAAAAATATGTTTAAGTCTATTAATAATTACTTATCTTCATTTTTTTTCTGCACTAAATCTTTGATTAAAACTAGATGGGTGAGTACGTGAAAGACAAATAACGAGGATATTTGTTGAAGGAAAATTAAAGAAAATATATTTTTAAAGCAGTGAGTCTCAAGTATTTTTACTTTGTTGCTATTTTTTTTTAATTCATCTTTTTATTTTTTAATCAAATATTTTAAGTTCCCGTTTTATTTTTAATCCATTTTCAACCATTCTTTCATTAACTTAATTTCTTTTTAACCAATTAACTGGTAGTTTATTTTTCAACCAATTAATAGATTATAACCCGCTTTTTAGAAGAAGGGGTGCCTAATAGAGAGAATGTGCCGTGAAAAAATTGTAAGAAAAATATTTTTCAATTTAATTCATCTTAAAGAAAGAAGAAAATATTTAAGTATAAAGTGAGGCCCACCTTATGGAATCCGTCGTCTTTGAGAAGAAATAAAAAAGAAAGCAGTTTGAGAATGTCAAAACGATCAAATTATTACTTTTTATACGTATGAAATTAGTATATCAGCGATCTTATTTTATACCTTTTCATTATTTAAAGGAGGAAATGTGGCATCTCTTCCTCATTTTGTTTTTAAAGTTATATATTTGTAAATTCTCTCTTTTTTTATATTAAAAATTGTAGTCTAGTAATTGATTAATATAATTATGCATACTAAAATTTGTTTTGGGGTAAATTATATAAATTTAATTTTATATCATTCTGTTACAAAATCAATAAGATTTTTCAATGATTAAAATTAAGTGAAGCTACAATTGCAAGCAATTATGATCACAAATATTGCATTTAACACTAATCATTTGTCTTTCTCTTCCTTTCATTCCCATCAACATGTACTACATATTCTTCTCTTCCTTATTATATCATATTATCAACCAGTTTTCTCAAATTTCTTTCACTTATGTTGAAATCCTTTTCTTCTAATTATTAATGTTCTTCCTGCCTCACGTGTTTGCAGACATGGGTTTCAGCCATTTCTGGACAACAAGACTTTGAAGCCAGGTGACAAACTGTTTGATAAAATTAACAGTACAATCTTGGAGTGCAAAATAGGGTTAGCTCTGATATCACCACGCTACTGTGACTCCTACTTTTGTCTTCACGAGCTTGCCCTTCTCATGGAGTGCAGAAAAAAGGTGATACCCCTCTTCGTTGATATTAAACCATCGCAATTACGCGTCATAAACAACAGAAAATGGACCCTCGAGGACCACCATCGCTTCAAATTCGCCATTGAAGAAGCAAAGCACACTGTGGGACTTACGGTCAACTCTGCACAAGGGTACATATAATTAGTAACAAAATAGTTCTTTATATTTTTTCCCATGCACCATAAGTCTATTTAATTAAATTTATTTTATTTTTTAATTTAAATTCTAATTTATATTATTATATGATTAAAATAAGTCGTGTGTGTATTTTTTTTAAAAGTGTTAAAGTAATATTTTTCTCAAACTTTTGTATATTGAGAACATTTTTTCTACCCCTCCTTTATAACTAATAATATTATTATTTTAATATTTTTTATATCATTTAATTATAAATTTATTATTTATTATATATATATATATATTTTTTTTTTCTAAAACCATGATATATAATTATAGGGTTTTCAAAACATAATTTTCTATTTTTCTTTAAAAATTGCTTCCTTTTATAGACGGCTCGATTTGTGTCGTATATAAAGTGTATAAACGGGGACTGTATATACAGAAATTTAAAAGAATATGAGAATAAAAACACACTTCCACGTCTCTTTATTTGACTTATTTACTGCATGCGTTTTAACAATAATTGTCATGTGTTACTTACATTAAACAGTTTTAAGCGAATGCAGTTCTTTACATAGTTTTCTCTAATTTTTTTTGGTTTGAAATTTATTATTTCATGTGGGAATGAACTAAAGCAAAATTTTAAACAAGAGAAATCATAACAAATATTTAGCATGGTGGATTCAAATAACATAATTTTTTGTTATCATCATTGTCCACATCAAACCTACTTTGACATTTGTTTTGTTCTCACTGTCACATTGAATGTTTTTCTTTTAATTTAAATTGAGTACAGATTATTTCAAGTCAAACTTTATATATTACAGATGGAAAAGCATACTTTCTCACTCATCCAAAAAAAATTACACCCACTTAATAACTATTTTAATAATATAATAATATATATTAGGATTTTAAATTAAAAAATAAAAGAAATTTAATTAAAATATTAATATTGTAGATAGTGTAATAGATATATTTTACTTTATAAATATCAAAGTATCACCCCTCTACTGAGATTTAAGACACCATTGTCTAAGAGTGAGAAATATACATCATAGTCTACAAGGGAAAAAAGGGCAAAGGAGAGATATTGACATTAGCTTCATTACATTGTTTCATTTCTTCATTATTTGTTTCCATATATAAGTAGGATTTTGGTAAAAGTTAAAAGTGGATACATATATATGTTTTGTTCCTGTAAAACGTAGGAACTTCTCCGGTATTGTGACTAGTGCTTCTGATATCATCATCGAGAGCTTATTAGAGCTTGAGGATGAAGAGGTGATGATGCAGCATTCATACTTGCCAATTAGCTAAATTTGTAGAAAAGAAAGACTAAGGTGTGGTTCTGCAACTGTAACTATTCTTATTTAATTATCAGTATGATAAAGATCCTTACTGTACAAAAAGAAGTACATAAATATGCCTAATCATAATTATTTCTTCACAGCTTGAGTCAATTTCTTGGGCAAAACTGCATTTGTATATTCTTTGTAAAGTGTATATGGATATGGCATAGAAGGAAAAGTGTTGATCAATTATGGTTTTTTTCCGTTTCTGTAAATTACAATTAATTACAGTTCTTATTGTTCAGATCTATTGGTTTAGATCTTGTGTTAACTATGTTGATGAATACTCCAATATACTACCCAATTTAATGAAAGACCTTTCTCATTTTTTCTCTATCGTTACGTTTTTTTTAATTAAATAAAAAACATATAAAAATTTGTAATTACCTAATGTAGAAATCCGTAGGTAAAATAAAATTACCTATGGATTACTAATAAAACTTTTTCATCACATCTAAGTATATTAAAGAAAAACTTAAGTCATCATAGAGCTAATTTAAGTCGAATTCTGAACACATGTTGATTGAGTGTATTATTTGATATTCGTTCTTCAAGAAATTAAATTCAAAGGTTTGGTTGAAGATTATAATCGAAAACAAATGAAAACGAAAAAAAGTGACCAAGTAGATTGTCTATTAGATCGTTTATCAACAGACAATTGAACAGTAAAAGTTGAAAGTAAATGAAATTGTGCAAAAGAATTAAACGTAAACTAAAAGCAAATAAACAACTGTATTAAATGGACAAAAACTAAAATTACAATGGGACAACAAAAAGAGAGTATCTATTAGATGGTGTACTGGTCGGTATCGGACGAGTCAGTCTTGGCTTCGGTGACTAACTGCCGAATCAAAGAACATCTCAAAGTGTGCAATGAATGACAGTAACAACAGTTACAATGACGCTTAATGAGTCATAATTCTTATCCCAAAATATGAGAGAAATATCTTTGACAAATTAGCTAAGTACTGATTAACCAATTAACAATATTTTCTAAATAAATCTATACTTTCCTATAAGTCAGGGATTATACTACAAATTAGTTGATGACTATAATTGATTGGTTTAGCCCATTACCATAAGAACCCATCATGACCAACACTATAAATAAACTCCTCTACGGAGGTGTGAGGCACGTTTTTACCAATTACCAGAATACACTCTTTAAATAGAGTAATTACTTGAGCGTCGGAGTACCTTTTGCAGGTCACCCCCCGACTGAGCGTCAACATTTTAGGAAGGAGGCATGAAGAAAGCAACTAGAAGATCACCGACATGTCAGCAATTGTACGCCCAGTCACAGGTCTATCTACGCCTTCTGCCTATACAGGTACAAATGGTTAAATTAAAATCACATTAGACTATACAAGTAATACATGAATGTAAAGTAAATTAAAACTACAATCTAATTCTAAAGCAAAAGTAAAACGCAAATCAACTTGTGTATGAAAATTAAGTACAACTGTTAAAACTTTACTCAACAATTGTTTACTAGACCCTTTAATAGTTCTACCAACAAAAAATGAGTGTCTAATGGAAATACGAAGAACAAAAATATAAAGTGCAGAAACTGTACATAACAAAAATTGAAAAGAAACCATATACTTTCTTAAAGTAAAACACAAGAAATTGTAACTGAGACTATCTAATAAACTAAAAGTGTAAAAGCAAGAAACAAAAAATAGAGCATGATTGGAATTAAAATTGCAACTGCAATGAACCAAAATTGAAATGAATTACGTGCATAAATTGAAAAGGAAAACACATATTTGAGGTTAGAATGAGGTCGAAAGGCGAGTTCATGCATCTCAACTTTATCAAATCATCCATATATTTAATGGCCAAAATGTTAGAGCTGAGAATATGGTTGAGTTGTTCCATCTTAACGTAGAAATAAGTTGTTATGATGCAAGAAATTAATTGTGATAGTTTATGGTTCTAGATAACCTCGTGCAAGGAATTGACTTGGTTTAGCCATAAGGAACAATGAACTTGAACAACATAGTATTTATAAACTGTACCGACCAGTCCTCAGACACTGAGGACAGATTGTAAATGGGTGAATCATGTCAGCTGGGTCCCACAACATGGGCCAAAGCCACGTGGAATGGACCCTGCAGGTGGTATTGATTAGAGGGTGATTAGTCATCAGCATGTTCCCACAAAGAGGGTGATTAGTCATCAGCATGTTCCCACAGAGAAGGGTGATTAGTCATCACCCACAGAGAAGGGTGATTAGTCATCAGCGTGACGATCACCAGAAAGGGCTGATGTGTCTTCGTCACTCCGCAGGTTGAGGAGTCCTCGGCAACAGAGTGTGACGAGGTGACATTGGTCTTGGGTGATTTGAACAACGTAACCAGAACAGCTAAGATTGGTTCCCAGAGTGGGCCAATGACTAGTTAAATACCCAGAGGTAGGGAGAGGCCTGAATCACGAAGAGCCTATGCGGGTAGCAGGGAGAGCACAGTGAGGTGCAGAATCCTGAGGGGTCGAGTACTCATCGGAACTAGGGTCTCCCAGTAAAGGCTACATGCATGACACGTGAACAGCAAGGGCACTCCCAGGGCAGGTGGCCCCAGAGACTAGGTGCACAAGGAGGCATCCAGGTGGTCACCCTGTTAGAGTTTGCACTCCAGAGAAGGAAACCTTATGTGCTAGATTACCCTAAGGTTTGGTGATAGCGGCGCAAGGGTATTCCAGTAAACCCTAAATATGGCTAGCAGCGCAGTGAACCCTAATTAGGGCTAGCGGTGCAGTAAACCCTAGACTATATAAGGGACAGTAAAATACTTCACAAAGGTACGCAGTTTCTAGACCTAAACACAGAGAGACTCGATACACTTGGTGTTGCTTGCCTTACATTGACTTGAGCGTCGGAGTACAAATGGCCTCTAGGGCGCCCCCTTTCTCTTTTGCAGGTGCAGATTGCTTCGAAAGAACCAAGCACGTATCAACGTGAGGAAGGAGGCGTGTGAGTGTCGTGGAGTCAACTGACAGGCAAGTCAACCGGCAAGAACATTTGGCGCCCACCGTGGGGTCGGAGTAAAACAAGGTCCCATACACGAGAGTGAGAGTAGAAATCATAGAAGATGAGGAATACAAGACACGGGTCCGTTCCACCAAATGGAGGCGACAACGTTACCATGCAACAACTCATGGAAACGATGCGCGCCCTCCAGGAGACGGTGGCGGAGTCCAGAGCGCATCAGGGGCGTATGCAGGAGGACCTGGCCACCTCACAGGCCAGGAATGAGGAGTTGCACCAAGCGAATGAGGAGCTGCGCTTGAATCTGCAACACATGCAACAAGCTGGAGATCGTGGGAAAGATGATCGGGCTCCACCAACGCCCCCAAGGGCCTTTCCCATGCCTTTCTCCCAGGCGATTATGAACACGGTGGTCCCAACCACCTTTGTAGGGCCTAAGACCGTGTTCACCGGGAAAGAAGACCCTGAAACACATCTCACTGCTTTCTTTACGCAGATGATGTTGTCAGGAGGGTCTGACGCAGTGCACTGCAAGCTTTTTATGGCCACATTGACAGGAACAGCGCTAGAATGGTTCGTGAGTTTGCCCGTGGGACATATCACGTCCTTTGCGCAATTCTCCACGCTGTTCAGGGAGCAGTATCTTGTCAACAGGGCCCCTCCACCAGTGTCTTACGACCTTTTCGATGTAAGGTAGCACCAGAGGGAGTCCCTTAGAGATTACCTCAACAGGTTTGGGGCGATGGTGGTAAGGTTGCACACCAAGGATGAAGATATGGTGGTGCACACCTTCAGGAAAGGCGTATTGCCAGGGCCTTTCAACGAGTCTTTGATCCGCAGCCGCCCCAAGACCTTCGGCGACATAAAACGACGTGCCGTGGCTCACATTGTCGCTGAGGGAGAGCTCAACGAGAAGCGAGAAAGCGCAGTCTCATCAAGGCCTCGAGTGCCTAGTTGACCTCAACCCCTGCAGGTGCACGAGGCGACCACAGAGAAGAAGGCTCAAGGAAAACAGAAGACCTATGAGCCTCGAAAGCCCCAAACTAGGGCACGAGCCAATGATGACGTGCCCCCTAGGCATGAATTTTTGGTGGAGCTAAAGGAGCTGATCGCAATTCCTGATGTGGGGGAAAGGTTGAAGATGCCCCCAAAGAGTGATAGGAGGTTGGGGCCAAACAAGAACGCCTGGTGCAAGTTCCATCAGGCCTTTGGTCACCCCATTCGCAACTGTCTGGCCTTGGGCCACCAATTGGACGAGTTAGTGAAGAGTGGGTTCTTGAGTGACTACCTGAAGGAGGCACAAGGGGGCGAGGCGGTAGTTGTACTGAGGACAGACCAGGGGCACGAAGTGCCCATACATGGTGAGATCCACACTATATCAGGTGGGTTCTCAGGAGGAGGGTGCACTTCTTCGCAATGCAAAAAGTATGCACGTTTTGTGATGGTAGTGGAGACAAGCGAGGAAGATCATTTCCCAGACATCGACCTCGTTTTCACAAAGGCTGATCGCCAAGATGTTATTCCCCATGATAACGATCCGATGGTAATTTCGGTTGTCGCTACTGCACGCAGGGTGCACCGAGTGCTAGTAGATCAAGGAAGTTCGGCCGATGTGATGTTCTGATCGACATTCCACAAGTTGCAGTTGTCTCCTGATCAGCTGTGACCCTACGTTGGCTGCTTGTATGGGTTCGCAGGAGACCAAGTGGAAGTGCGGGGATACATCGAGCTGAGGACCACTTTCACTGATAGAGTCGCCTCCCGCACAGAGAATATCAGGTACCTCGTGGTAAACGCTCCATCTGCCTACAACATGCTGCTGGGCAGACCAGCCTTAAACAGGTTAGGGGTCGTGGTGTCCACAAGACACATGAAAATGAAGTTGCCTTCGATGGAGGGGATGGTGATAACCATCAAATCAGATCAAAAAGAGGCTAAAAGGTGCTACGAGAATAGCCTCAAGACGAAAAGGGGAGTCTGCATGGTGACCACCTCACCACCAGGTGGGGGTGACGATGAAGCTAATATGCCCCGAGGTGACGTCGGGGTTACACGAGCAGAGGTCGCCCGGGCGAGGCGACTTGAACCGGCAGAGGAGGTGGTGGAGAAGAAGATCGGAGGCAGGATGTTTAAGTTGGGTAAGTCCCTGCCTTAGGAAACCCAAGAGCAGGTAGCAGGGGTCATAGAAAAGCACTTGGACACTTTCGCTTGGTCCCCCTCAGACATGCCAGGTGTTGACCCTGACTTCCTATGTCATCGCCTGGCACTGAATCCCCAAGTCAGGCCAATCCGCCAGAGGAGAAGGAAGTTCAATGATGAACGAAGATAGGTCGTCAGGGAGGAGACACAAAAATTGCTCAAAGCAGGCCACATATGGGAAATTCAGTATCCTGAGTGGCTTGCAAATGTCGTTCTGGTAAAGAAGGCCAATGGGAAGTGGAGGATGTGTGTAGACTTCACAGATCTCAACAAGGCCTGTCCGAAGGACTCCTACCCTCTGCCCAACATAGATGCATTAGTAGACAGTGCCTCGGGGTGCAAGTTACTCAGCTTCTTGGACGCCTTCTCTGGGTATAATCAGATCAAGATGCACTCGATGGACGAGAACAAGACTGCGTTCATGACAGAGCTGTCTTGCTACTGCTACACAGTCATGCCATTTGGCCTGAAGAACTCGGGTGCCACCTATCAGAGGTTGATGGACAAAGTCCTTGCGCCCATGCTGGGACGCAATGTGTAAGCCTATGTAGATGACATGGTGGTGACGTCCCAGGCACGAGATCAGCACGTCGACGACTTGGAGGAGCTATTTAATACGATAGCAAAGTACAGGCTGAAGTTGAATCCAGAGAAGTGCGTCTTTGGGATAGAAGCAGGCAAGTTCCTTGGTTTTCTACTTACGGAAAGAGGGATTGAGGCCAACCCAGACAAGTGTGCAGCGATCATAGCCATGAGGAGCCCGACATCGGTCAAAGAAGTGCAACAGTTGACAGGTCGGATGGCTGCCCTCTCCAGGTTCGTGTCAGCTGGGGGAGACAAGGGCCACCCTTATTTCCAATGCTTAAGAAGAAATAGCAGATTTGCCTGGACTACAGAATGTGAGCAGGACTTGCGGTTCGCCTTCAAAGCCAGCAATAACCAGGCAGAGTATGAGGCTTTCATTGCTGGGATGTTGTTGGCTAAGGATATAGGAGCGCAGAGCCTTATGGCGAAGAGTGACTCACTGTTGGTCATTGGTCAAGTGGCAGGAGAGTACCAGGCCAAAGACCCTTAAATGACCTCCTACTTGGAGTATGTCCAACGATTGAAGAGTTCGTTTGAAACATTCGAACTAGTGCATGTGCCCAGGGAGCAGAATGCCAGAGCTGACTTGTTGGCCAAACTCGCCAGCTCAGGCAAGGGGGACAGGCAGAGGACAGTCATCCAGGAGACCCTGAGGGCGCCTCGTACTTATACAGTTGACAACTTGGTGGGAGTCCATCAGATCAGCCAGTCAGACGGTGAGAAGAGGAGTCATCGCTCGTTGACCCAAGAAACTCTGAAGAAACCACGGGTCAACGCATGCATGCTAATGGAGGTAGGGTCATTGCAAGTCTGCCTGCTACAGAGTGGAGAGACATGGATGACGCCCTATAAGCGTTACATAGCTGATGGGATGCTCCCAGTAGAGACGACAGAAGCAAGGAGGATAAAGAAGAACTCGGCCAAGTACACGCTCATTGAAGGCGAGTTGTACAGACATAGGTTTACCCACCCCATCCTAGTATGCATGCATGGCGAGCAGTGTGTGAGAATAATGGCAGAGCTCCATGAAGGCATCTGTGGTAGTCACATCGGAGGTCGAGCTTTGGCCTCTAGGGCCATTCGAGCAGGATACTACTGGCCGACAATAAGGGAAGATTGCACTAGGTATGCGTAGCAGTGCAAGCAATGCCAGTTACATGCTGATTGGCCTAAGGTGCCACCAGAGGAGCTCAGGTCGATATACAGCCCTTGGCCATTTCACACATGGGGAATCGACATCTTGAGGCCTTTCCCTTTGGCAGTACGACAGATGAAGTACCTTGTGGTCGCTATAGAATATTTCACGAAGTGGATCAAGGCTGAGCCAGTAGCACAGATCACAGAACAGAAGATCCAACACTTCGTGTGGAAGAATATAGTATGCCGCTTCGGGGTGCCCAAACGTTTGGTGTCTGACAATGGCACGCAGTTCGCAAGCCAACAATTGGGGAAGCTATGTACAGAATTGGGGATCAAGCAGGTGTTTGCGTCGGTCGAGCACCCACAGACCAATGGGCAGGTCGAGTCGGCCAACCGAGTCCTGCTCAGAGGACTGAAGAGAAGGTTGGAGAAAGCAAAGGGAAGGTGGGCTGAGGAGGTTCTCAGAATAGTATGGGCTTACCATACTACTCCCCAGTCCACTACCAAGGAGACTCCCTTTAGTTTGGTGTATGGTTCAGATGCCATGATCCCTGTGGAGATCCAGGAGAACTCGCCACGTTTCCAGAACTTCGTGGCTGAAGAGTCCAATGAAGAAAGGAAGGTGAATCTCGATCTCTTAGATGAAGTTAGGGAAGAGGCAGGAATCAAGGCCGAGGCGCTGAAGAGGAGAGTCGAGCTCAAACATAGTTCTAAGTTGAGAGCTCGGAAGTTCCAGGTGGCTGACCTCGTCATGCGCAAGGCGTCTCCATACCAGATAGAGAACAAGCTATCCCCTAAGTGGACTGGTCCTTTCAGAGTGACAGAGGCCCTAGGGAATGGAGCGTATAGGCTTGAGACTTTAGAAGGTGGTCCGATTCCTCGAACATGGAATGCGACTCACCTGAAGTTTTATTTTAGTTAAAGCCATGTAATGTTGTACACTACACAATGCAGGGGACACTCTTTTTTCCCTTTTTAAGGGTTTTTAATGAGGTCACCCAATAAAATTTTCAGTTAAAGAGATATATTTTTATGTGTTTGTACAATGCAGTTAGAACCTGTCACTTTGAGTTAGAGGTCTCGTAAGCGGAGAGGTAGGTTCGTAGAGAACACCTCCCCTTCGAATGAGAACTTCCAATGTGAAAGAAGGGTTCGCCCAGTGAAATCCTCCTCGCCTATGAGCGATGTGAGGTCAGTTAGAACCTGTCACTTGGAGTTAGAGGTCTCGTAAACGGAGAGGTAGGTTCGTAGAGAACACCTCCCCTTCAAGTGAGAACTTCCAATGTGAAAGAAGGGTTCGCCCAGTGAAATCCTCCTCGCCTGTGAGTGATGTGAGGTCAGTTAGAACCTGTCACTTGGAGTTAGAGGTCTCGTAAGCGGAGAGGTAGGTTCGTAGAGAACACCTCCCCTTCGAGTGAGAACTCCCAACGTGAAAGAAGGGTTCGCCCAGTGAAATCCTCCTCACCTATGAGCGATGTGAGGTCAGTTAGAACCTGTCACTTGGAGTTAGAGGTCTCGTAAACGGAGAGGTAGGTTCGTAGAGAACACCTCCCCTTCAAGTGAGAACTTCCAATGTGAAAGAAAGGTTCGCCCAGTGAAATCCTCCTCGCCTGTGAGTGATGTGAGGTCAGTTAGAACCTGTCACTTGGAGTTAGAGGTCTCGTAAGCGGAGAGGTAGGTTCGTAGAGAACACCTCCCCTTCGAGTGAGAACTCCCAACGTGAAAGAAGGGTTCGCCCAATGAAATCCTCCTCACCTATGAGCGATGTGAGGTCAGTTAGAACCTGTCACTTGGAGTTAGAGGTCTCGTAAACGGAGAGGTAGGTTCGTAGAGAACACCTCCCCTTCAAGTGAGAACTTCCAATGTGAAAGAAGGGTTCGCCCAGTGAAATCCTCCTCGCCTGTGAGCGATGTGAGGTCAGTTAGAACCTGTCACTTGGAGTTAGAGGTCTCGTAAGCGGAGAGGTAGGTTCGTAGAGAACACCTCCCCTTCGAGTGAGAACTCCCAACGTGAAAGAAGGGTTCGCCCAGTTAAACCCTCCCTTGCCTATGAGCGATGTGAGGTCAGTCAGAGCCTATCAGTTGGGGTTAGAAGTCTCGTGAGTAGGAAGGAAGGTTCGCAAGGAACACCCCCCCCCTCTGAGTGAGAACTCCTAACTTGAAGGAAGGGTTCACTGGTGAAATCAACAGAAAATCGTGCTACCTGAAGTTCATTTTGACAGGTACGTTATATGTGGTCTGAACTTATGCTAAGTAGTGAGTTGCACAAGCAAGAATACAAAGGTAAGCAAAGTGCTATGTAAAGTGAACAAGATTGAAAACAAGTAAGGTAATTACATTATAGAGAAGGGCAATTACAAGATGTTCAGCCATTAGTTGCAATTGCTCAGAAGATCTACCTAGGCACTATTTGCCTGTCGACTACCTGCATGGTTGCAGAATATGGTGAGAGGTCCATCTCAGGATGCACGCAGGCAACCTGAGCAAGGCCATCACCAAAACCTTCCCTATAGGCGTCGGCGGCGTCCTCAGTGAGCTCGGTCTCGGTCTTCTTCAGCAATTCGATTGGGTGGGCAAGTTCCTCCTCAACCTTGCCCAGCTGAACTTCTCGGTTTGTAGCCCTTTCCTCCAACTTAGTCATTTTGGCTTGAGCCCCCTCCACTTGCTCTTCCAGTTCGATGATTTTGTTGCGGAGGGGGAGAATCTTGGCTTCAAGCTGGAGGGCCTCCTGCCCTTTGGAGAAGAGGAGCTTCTTGGTCTCCTTCTCAGATTGGCGAAGACTGCCCAGTTCTTGATTAAGGGCAGTCTCGCGTTTAGCTGCTTGGCGGAGTTGGAGATCCTTCTGCTCCAGCTCTTTCTCCAATCTGGCAGCCTTCTCAAGCAGATCAGCCTCAGCGCTGCCCTTGACCAGCAAGAAGTTTGAAGCAGCAAGGAACTCCCTAAGACCATGGCTAAGAAGGTGCTCGAGGGAGTTCCTTTCCATGGCCTCCAAAGCAGCTTGGCCAGGCATTTGCGCAAGAGACCTCTGGAGTAGAGGGGGTAACTCCGAGGCAGAAGGCATTTGGCTGGTGGAAGGAGCACTCTCCCCACCTCCCTCAAGTGTCAAGATTGGCTCAGGGGGAGACGAAGCGCTGGGGGGGTGCTCCCTGAAGGATGGAGGGTGCCCTTCTGTTGCTGAGGAGACTTCTGCAGCAACCTCCACCCTTTTCCTCTTGAAGACGAGGCCAGAGCAAGTGTCCTCATCCTCGGAAATTTCTACTGGGGCTGCCCTTTTGGATTTTTCAGCAACTGGTTCCAGGGCAGCACTCGCGGGTGATGAACGGCCAGCAGGGGCCCAGCCGCTAGCATTGTGGCGATTCAGCACATCTGCCAGCCTCTTCTTCTTATCAGCGCTGAGCACCATGCCTGCAGTGGACAATAAGAAAGGGTGAGAAAGACAAAGCATGAAGTATGTAAACAGTTAAATGCAAGACGAAGTTAATGTACCGATGTATACGCTGAGGGTCTCAGCGTCGTATTCATGCCTAATCAGCTGGGTGGTGTCAAACACCACGCCCCAGCTGGAGATGGTTTGGCACAGTTCTTGGTCAGGGGCAATTAACTCTTCGAGTTTGCGGGGTTTTTTGAACTTCAACTTCTCCACCCAATATAATGGGAACCCGTCGAGCATGGTGGAGTCGTAGGAGCTGCAGCAGACTCGGAAGAACCTCCCCTTGAAGTTTTTGTATGACTGTGAGAAGAGGGTGAGTAGGACTCTCCCTGCCACTCCATTCAGGCTCACCCAAAGCCTCTTGCCAGGGCTCTTCGCCTCGAAGAAGTAGAGAAATACATTTACCGAGGGAGTGAACCCTAAGTTATTGCAAAGGACGGAGAACGCCCTGATGAAAGCCCAGCTGTTGGGGTGCAGTTGGGCAGGTGCCACGTTCAACTCTGTGAGCAAAGTCCTCTCGAACCCAGTGAAAGGAAGGCGGACTTTGACTCGTTTGAAGATGGTGGCATAGAAGAAGAAGAAGGGTTCCCCGTTGTTGCAGCGATCATCAGCGCAAACGAGTTCATTTTCTGTACAGGGTCGCACAGAGATGTACGCGTCAGTTTCCCTGCCAAAGTAGAGATGTAGATCTTCACAGGATTTGAGTTTTGAGGTCTCAGCAAGGAGATCCTCGGAAGCCCATTGGTAGAGGGCCCTGTAATCACCCATGACTTAGTCTCTTCGCTGAAACAAGTTAACAGCTTGAGACTAGGCGGGCTTGTGTACCGACCAGTCCTCACCCATAACTTAGTCTCTTCGCTGAAACAAGTTAACAGCTTGAGACTGGGGGGCTTGTGTACCGACCAGTCCTCGGACACTGAGGACAGATTGTAAAGGGGTGAACCACGTCAGCTGGGTCCCACAACATGGGCCAAAGCCACGTGGAATGGACCCCGCAGGTGGTATTGATTAGAGGGTGATTAGTCATCAGCATGTTCCCACAGAGAAGGGTGATTAGTCATCATCCACAGAGAAGGGTGATTAGTCATCAACGTGACGATCACCAGAAAGGGTTGATGTGTCTTCGTCACTCCGCAGGTTGAGGAGTCCTCGGCAACAGAGTGTGACGAGGTGACATCGGTCTTGGGTGATTTGAACAGCGTAACCAGAACAGCTAAGATTGGTTCCCAGAGTGGGTCAATGACCAGTTAAATACCTAGAGGTAGGGAGAGGCCTGAATCACGAAGAGCCTATGCGGGTAGCAGGGAGAGCACAGTGAGGTGCAAAATCCTGAGGGGTCGAGTACTCATCGGAACTAGGGTCTCCTAGTAAAGGCTACTTGCATGGCACGTGAACAGTAAGGGCACTCCCAGAGCAGGTGGCCCCAGAGACTAGGTGCACAAGGAGGCATGCAGGTGGTCACCCTGTTAGAGTTTGCACTCCAGAGAAGGAAACCTTATGTGCTAGATTACCCTAAGGTTGGGTGATAGCGGTGCAAGGGTATTCTAGTAAACCCTGAATATGGCTAGTAGTGCAGTGAACCCTAATTAGGGCTAGCGGCGCAGTAAACCCTAGACTATATAAGGGACAGTAAAATACTTCACAAAGGTATGCAGTTTCTAGACCTAAACACAGAGAGACTCGATACACTTGGTGTTGCTTGCCCTACATTGACTTGAGCGTTGGAGTGCAAATGGCCTCTAGGGCGCCCCCTTTCTCTTTTGCAGGTGCAGATGGCTTCGAAAGAACCAAGCACGTATCAACGTGAGAAAGGAGGCGTGTGAGTGTCGTGGAGTCAACTGACAGGCGAGTCAATCGGCAAGAACATAAACAATAATGAAAGAGATTCACAAAAGTTCTTTCAATCCCAACACTTGTGCATATTGTTATCCTTTTACTTCATTTGTTTGGCAAAGCTTCACTCCTCGCTAAATATTTTATTAGGTTTGGTATAGTTATTTATAAAAATATATGAAACCAACTTGTATCTTCGCTTCACTTCATCTTGAAAGTTATTACTACTTTGGTAAACGTTAATTCCTGTGGATATGACAACCCTCAATTGTACTACAATTGATATGGTTTTCTTGTTGAGAAAAGAATTTTACATCTGTCGTGATCATATACCCTTAATTCACAAAAGTGTGTAATGGATAGAGTTGGAATTGAATAATCCATTTCAAAGAAAAAAATATTTAAAAAAAATCATTTTAAAAAGGCATCATGTACCCTTTTGGTATCTTGCTTGCATTGTTTAAAGAAAGGTCATACATCAAACTTTGTTATTTTTAAAATGTTGGTAGATTTCAGTATGGAAGGGATAGTGATGCCATCCGTGTGGAGAGTTCTTGGAGTGAATTGAATTGGCAACGAAAAAGAATGTAGATGCACCAAAATTGGAGAGGAATTGGTGAAGAAATGGAGTGATAGGTGTTGAATTTAGGAAGTGGAGTGGCCAACTTTCCAAGGATTCACTAGGCCTATTGGCTCTCTAGCAAAAGGAGATTTAGGGATAGAATGAATATGAAAATTCAGTGTATTCATTCAATAATGCCAAATCTGAATAAGGTGGAGGTAGCTTGATCCTTAAGCTACCATAACTCTAGTTAAGTAAGCTTAACTGTGGTGAGCTCTAGTAATTTAAGAAGGGTCGTCCATGCTTCTTAAGATGCTCTAGAAACCCTTGCTTATATGAAAAGTGAGTTTTTCTAGACTGTCTTGGAATTATATACGAACCTACTCTAGAAATGGTCCAAAAATACAAGACCTGAAGAATTATCTACTCTACTTTTTACAAGTTTTTATACAAGCTATGACAAATATTTATTTTGTATATCTTGATATTGTTCTCTGCTCTTAGCTTTGTGTTTGATGGTATGGGAAGTAAGGATGATCCTCCATTTGGTTCCCTCCCTTCAAAAGAATTTTTCCTCAGATCGAAATTAGGGTGCCACCTTATTAATGGAGCAAGGTGAGCATGTTCCACCTGGGTCATGTATCCACCTGTAAAAAGTAGAAAACATAAGGACAATGCAAAAGAATAAAATTTGGAGGATATGCATGAGACTATTTATGGCAAGTGTACCATGTCAAAAGTAATAAATTTTCACTAAGGATGGATATCGAACCCATAAGGAACAATTAAATTCTTAAGTATAAGATTCACTAAATAAAAAATAATAAGTAAAAGTTTGTTGCGTACGAGATTGTAAGAATGTAAATAAAGCAAATTAAAGAATTGTTGATTTAATTGGGAAAATTGGGATTGGGGTTCATCATTCTCACTCTTGTTTATTTTGAAAAGCATAATAATATTCTATCTTTGATTGATATTCATGCCCACATAAAATTCATTTTCCTCGCATATTTATAAAAATTCCTTATCGTTACAAGCTAATGTTGATAGCAATTAACATTTCAAATCTATTCCTAACATTCAAATATGTTAAGTATTATGATTTAGGTTAGATGCTTCTAAGTACTTTTCAATCAAATCTAATGATCAGAATTATGATAAAATAAGAGTTAAGAATAAAATGACAATACTAATAATCAATAAAGAACATAATATTATGTTTAAATATCACTTTAATACATAAGAGTTTGAACAGATTACTCCTAATCTCAAAGGGTAGAATTAGCCACTCATGTTGGCCATTACAAGGATGGAAAGCAAGGAAAGAAGATCCAAGATGTTTCTCCTTGATGGTTGCCTCCTCTAGGGTTTTCTATTACCTTCTATTCTCCCAATGATTTTTAGGGTTATGCCTCACGCCTCATATTTAACCTAATTGGGCTTGGGCTAAATGACATCTCACCTAGGCGTGGTTGGGCTCGCCTGGGCGAGTTGGACGAGAAAAAGTCCAACTTCTCTGGAGTGATCTCGATTAGGCGTGATTGGGCTTACTTGGGCGAGTTCCTCTATAGTGCTTCTGGCTTAGGTGAGTTTGGGTGAGTTGAATCAACATTCCAACTTTCATTTTTTATCTTGTCTATTCTCCTTTCTCCCTTTCATCTCCTTTTTTCCTTAGAATCCTGAAATTAGCACAAATTTGGGAATAAATCGTTCTTATTCATATTATAATCACAAAAATATGTAAAAAGGTTTAAATTCATAAATTAGGGGTTAAATTATAGTTATTTTATCATTAAATATCCATAAGTCACAGGTGTAGAAAGAAAAAATGAGTGCGGCTATTTTAAATTTATAAAGGCGGCTGTATAGCCGCATTTGATCAGCACACACTTGTAAATCGAAGAGATAAGAGTGTGGCCATATAGCCGCACTTGTAAATACCATATATAAGTGCGACTATTTCTTGTAGCCGCCAACCTTGTGTGAAGGCAATGTTAATGAAGAGTGGCACAGGAGCGCCAGCAACGGTAGTGGCAGTGAAAGTGGCAGTGGACAGGGAAGCAGCGACAGAGCAAACCAAAAATCCCACAAGAACCCACGAAGGCAATGAAAGAGTACTGAGCAATGCAAGAAACCAAATAATGTAAGAAAAACAAAAAAGATTTATACATGAAGAGTGGCACGGGAGTGCCGCAAACGGCGACAACAGATAGGGAAGCGGCGATGGATAGGGAAGCAGTGACGGAGCAACGAATGCCAGCCAATGAAACCGTGCTTCGAGACCACTAATGCAAGTAAAAAAACATAAAACATCTATGCATATATTTGTGAAGATGAAGAGGAAGAAAGTGAGCTCAAGAAACTTACATTGGCACAAATGGAATGCAAATGCAGCAAAAGGAGATGAACTCAGAGCGCAAACGCGAAACGAAAGGCAAAGACGAGAAAGAAAGTATGAAATTGTGTGTGGCGCACTTGAAAATTTAGGGTAAAAAGGGATTTACGAATGTGGCTAAAGGTAAAACGACATTCGTAAATCAAAACGCTTTGATTTACAAGTGCGACTACACAAATAGCCGCATTCGTAAATCAAGCGCTTTGATTTACAAGTGCAGCTATACGAATAGCCGCATTCGTAAATCAAAATAATTTCAAAAATGCCACCGCGTTTTTTACGAAAGCGAGTAGCGCAAAAGCTGCACTAAATAAAGAATAACCTTTTCTTCTTTTTACACTAGTGAGTGTTTGTCTTTTAATATGAAATATTACTGAAATATGACACTTATCAAAACTTAGGTGTTGTTTGATAAGCTTAGGTTTATTACACATGATATCTTTAATCATAGATTATTGGACTATAATAATGAATAAATTTATTATTTTAATTGAGATTCATATAATTGGATTTATTTGGGCCTTAACTATTACTTGTGTTAATTTTGTGTTTTTAGAGGAGATAGTTTGAAGGAAGTGTCTACCTTTGTGAATGAGCCAAATATGGAAAACTCCAGGTTGCTTCTTTGAATCAAAACAGAAACAAAATATGTAAAGAAGAATAAGAGAATAAAATCTACAAAATTAGAATAAATCTTCTACAAAATATCTCAGAAACAGAATTGGAAGCCAATCTTCTACAGAAAAACATAATCCAAGAATTCTGGAAAGTTGGAAATTGAGAAACTATTAACAAAATCTGAACCAGAATATTTGCCCAAGATCCTTGGAGCAAAGAAACTTATAAAAAGATACAAGCTTCAAGGAGAAGAAAAAAAAGCTTCATAGAGTTTTGTTACTTTATTTTCTTCATTGTAATTCTTTCTTTTTTCCTCTGCATGAAAGGCTAAACTGCTTTGGATTGATTGTCTTGTAATTTCAAAATGAATTATGAGGTTCTGTGTAATTAACATTTTGTTCTTCATTATCTTACTGTGCTAAATATTTGGTCTTTTTCTGAGTTTAATTGTTGTTTTGGGAATTCCTTTTAACACATGTTGATAATTGATGACTTTTTACGGCAAGTGCACTGCTTCATCAGAAGTAATAATGTATCCCTAAGGACGAATATCGAACCCACAAGGAAAAGTTGAATAATCAAGTAAAATATTCGCTAAATAATGAGCAAAACAATAAAAGTTTGTTTGAATTTGTTGGGATGACAATGATTTACAAGAAAACAAAGCAAAGAGTTGTTGCTTCAATTGGAAAAATAGGGATTGAGTTTCATCTTTCTCACTCTTATGTATTTTGATTAGCATGGTAACATTATCTCCTTTGATTGATATTGATGCCCGTATAAAATTCATTTATATCGATTTCTCGCATATAAAATTCTTAAGATGCTTCCTAAATATAGATTCCTTGCATATTTATAAAAACAACTTAGTATCAAGATCAGACGTTGATAACAATTAACATTTCAAGTCTATTCCTAACACTCAAATATGTCAAGTATTATTGATGAGGTCATAACCATAAAAATACTTTCCAGTCAGATTTAAGATTCTAGATCAAGATTTAGACGCAAAACAATAATACCAATAATCAATCAAGAACAGAATATTATATTCAAATATCACCTCAATACATATGAGTTTGAATAGATTACTCCCAAATCCATAGGGTAGAATTAGCCACACATCTTCCAACACATTATATTCTCCCAATTGGGTTACAAGTCACTAAATGGTGTTTTCCTCTCAATCCTGAACACTAGGATTGTGCCTCAAGCCCACTATTTAACCTAATTTGCTAGGGTTAAGTGACTTCTTGCCTGGCGCTGATGGACTCGTTTGAGCGAATAAAACATAAAAAAGGGCCAATGTTTCTAGAGCATTCTCGCTCAAGCGAGAATGAGCTCGGTTGAGCGAGATGCTCTGATGCTAGTTTGGGCTTTTTATGCACTTGTGCGTTCCGAGGCCTTCCAACTTTCTCCTTTTAGCTTACATTATTCTTCTTTAGCTAAGTCATCTCCATTCTTCCCTAAAATCTTGAAATTAACACCAAATTTGGGAATAAAATGTTCTTATTCAAATAAAGATCATAAAATATGTAAAAAGGTATAAATTCATAAATTCGGGATTAATTTATATTTATTTTAGAAATTAATACTCATAAGTGCCTATATTTTAATATGAAATATTACTGAAATTAGACACTTATCAATAATTCAATTTTATCTTTAGTTAAACTCTTGTTTAGTTTTCTAAAAAATCTCTTAGGCGCATTATTTAAGGGTAAGAAATTAAACACCTTATGAGTAGATGCATGAAGATGAGTGAGGTATTGAATAGATAAGTGAACACATGTTTTCTTAATGATATTTGATTGTCTTTGGCTGATGCATGTTTGGTCAATTCAATTTTGTTTAGATGATTGAATGAATACTATATTTATCAACTGATGAAGAATTGATTGCTGGAAAAGCTTGAGAGTCAACCTACTTTTTTTATTGTTATATAATCTCTACTTTATTTTTCTACACATCCATCTCAATCCCCCATTTTATCTTTATTGTTATTGCTAATAGATTTTGAACACTGATTTACGGATTTCACTATTGGATTTGTTGAGAGACGACTTGGGATCATCTGACCACAATTATACTATCATCTCTCTAGCGTTAGACGGTCTAACACTGGTAAGATGGTCTACAATCATTTTAATTTGACTGCTAAACAACACATATATCATTATTTTTCCTTTAATTCTTCTTTGTTTCTATACTATTGATTGAAATTAGATAGGGTTTCTAATTTATGTATGGTGACTGTGGGTTACTTGTGAGAAGAATACTCTTGTAGGTTTCAAGAGTTGTTTTCTTGGAGTCTTTTTGTTCTAAAGATTTGTGTTTAGTGAAATTTTGGCTAGTGTGGCTGAGAAATTGGATGTAGCTCTTGTGAAAGAGTGAACCAGTATAAAAATCATTATGATCTTCTTTCTCTCTCTCTCTCCCTCTCTCTCTCTCTCTCTTTTAGTTTGTGCATTGTGATTTTGAATAGTTTTTGGTTAATTGAAATTTTAACAAGTTGATTTTTTGATAAGGCAAAACATAATTGCTTGATTTTTCTGGCTTCTTAACTAAAATTAAATTTTGTGTTGTTTAGCATTCTAAAATATTTAAATCGGTTGAGTTATCTAAGAATTTCTGATGAAGGATGGTGTTCCAAGCTGAATTGATGGAAGGAAGCTTGGAGAATTTGCAGTAGAAGATGTCAAAAGAAAGAAGAATGAACTTGAATTGGAGGAATACAAGAGTTACACGTAAAGCTTGAAGAAGAAGAAGCTTCTTGAAAAGTTTCCCTGGGAGTCTTCTCCACTGAGGGGATGACATATGGACCTTCATGCCTTCCTTGCTACTCCATGCTTTCTATTTGTACTCTGGATTTTTATTTGTGCATCCTAGATGTGCTAGAGTTGTTTTGGGTTCAAGGAGACCCAGTTGTAACTCTAGCTAGACTTTTTTTTTATTTACACCCCCACACTAATTGTCCAAATACATGGCCTATGAAAAATGCCCAAATACAGGCCCAAAAGAAAGCCTACACTACTTTGTAAATTTTTTACAAGACCAGAGAAATTGGAAGATCAATAAATAATTAATTCTCTACAAAAAGAGAGTCTTCTAAGCTCCTTCTTCTTCTTCAAACCTTCTAGCCATGGCCCTTTTCAGAGATCCAAAATGACTCCTTTCAGATGGTCCTTTATCAAACCCTCCCTCTTGAAAAGGATTTGTCTTCAGATCCAAATGATGTTAAGGGACCAACTTTATTTATTCATTTATTTTTATTTTCCTCCTGGATCAAAGATCTATCTACAGAAAATAGCAAATAGTATTTGATGAAGTTTCTTTATTAAAATAAAACCACTATAAAAAATATGCTTATTAAAGTGGGCCAAAAACGGACACTAGGTATAATAAACGAACGCAAAACTGTAATTATCATAGGCTTAGCGTCTTTTCAAATTTCGAAGCTAATATGCTCGACGTAAAAATAACGAGGGATGCGGGGGACACATTTTTGCGTAGTCCTAGCCTACATGTTGCCGACACAAAATTATATTTTATATTATTTATTTAAAGAAGCGTGGGTTAAGCTAACGGAGGGGCCACACAATTTTTTTTAAAAAAAGTGTGGGTTGGCGTGGGCTTTTCTAAAGAAGCGTGGGCTTAGCCTACCCAAGGGCCACACAATTTTAAACATGTGTGAGCTTGGCCTTCACGTTGGCCACACAAAAGTATATTTATATTGTTTATTTAAAGAAACGTGGGCTTAGCCTATGAAAGGGCCACACAATTTTTAAACATGTGTGAGTTTAGCCTTCACGTTTGCCACACAAAGTATATTTATATTGTTTATTTAAAGAAGCGAGGGCTTAGCCTACGCAAGGGTCACACAATTTTTAAACATATGTGAGCTTAGCCTTCACATTGGCCACACAAAAGTATATTTATATTTTTTATTTATAGAAGCGGGGGCTTAGCCCACACTATGGCCACACAAAAATCTTATTGCGTGTGCCTAACCTACACATGTCCACACATTTTAAGAAAGTAGGGGCTTGGGGTTTTAAGAAGCGTGGGCTTAGCCTTTCTACACGATGATATGTGTGCTTCACTTCTGGGAAGATACACATTTTGTATTTCTCTTTTAACAAATTTTTCTTAACTAGAAAAATTGATGTTAAGTTTAGATTAATTCAAGAGGAATAGAATATAAAAAAACTATCTTGTATTCCCTTTAACTAGTGTCCTTCTAATTTACATTATTATAGATATAAATTTGCTTTCTATTTATTTGCACAAAAATATCTTATTGTTACTTCTAGCTTTATTTATTGATTGACAAGTACATGGGTAGAATGGAATGCCATTTTCTTTTAGCTAACAATTCCATTAGGGCTTAAGCTGGTATGCATGGGAGTGGAAAACTCCCCATTAGCCATTTCTTTATTTTATTTTCCTTATGTTCTATGGAAATTTCTATTATAAACAATCCAAAAAAAAAAATGGTGTCTTCGCAACTTCTTTTTTTTTTTTTGCAATGGCCGTTTTTTTCAATGGCTTTCTATCTTTCAAAGGAAGTTCTAGTTTCTGAGTCAAGTATGGATTAACGTCTCTACTATATCCAACAGTAAAAATAGAAAAATAGTTGCCTATAAAGTAGACCTATTATGCAAATCATGTTTTTCGTGAGATTAGTGCTAAGGATGCTACATAATGTCTACATGTATATGCTTATTTAATAAGAACTGAGAAGCTTACGCTCCAATGTGTTATTTTTTACACGTATGCATGGACAATTGCTAATTGTGCAACATATGTAAAACCCAAATGGGGTGACTTTTCATGGTCAGGAGCCAAAAAATGAAACCCATCACTTTCTGGGGGATTTGATGTTGTCAACTTGCAAAAGAAAAAATGCTAAAACCTTTAGTTTGATATTTATGCAATCATCTATCCAAGCTTAATGAAAAGCCTTGTTCAAGTGACTCGGCATAGCTAATGTCTATAATGCAGCTTTCTCAAAACTACATCGCTAAGATTAATTTTACCATACCTCAAATGGCCTTTGCTAGCTATTGATGTATCGGGTTATCGAGAACCATTTCGAGCAGCTTGTTGCTGTTCAAAAGCCTTGGACTCAAAATACTCCAGCCAAGCCGCAACATCCTATCAAATTTAGGTTTAATTACCTTATTCGTCCCTACATTTCAATTTAGTATAGTGGTTTTTAAAAAAATCAATTTAGTCTCTATATTTTTTAAAATGTATTCAAATTGGTCCTTTCCGTTAAGTTTCACCTAACGACGTCAGGTGTAACGCCCCTCAAAATATCGTTCATTTTTATATAATAAAATAAAGGTGAAACAATAATATCAAAACTTAACATAGATATATACATAATATAATTCATCCATTAATACAAATGTGCCTCAAAATAATATCCCTTTTCGAGGAAGTTTTAATACATCTCCATACAGGAGTTTTCAAAATAAAACAAAACAACAGCATTCAAAAACCGGCGATCTCCTCCTCCAGAAATGCTCACTGAGGAGCTCTACTACCTGCAACCTCATCTGCTCCCGTGCAAATATACACGATCATCACAGGTTTAAGAAAAACAACCACGATACAAAACAAAAGGGTAAGCTAGATATTTTTAAAACTTTAAAACATGAAACTTGATATTAACGTAAACCATCAAATATTCACACATTTCACATAATCCATCAAGTGTTTATCACATTTTCAATATTCATCTTTCTCACGTCAGACTTCCACTGACTCATCACACATAGACACTTGACACTACTTTCGGAAGACTCGTGCATTGACTAGACTCAGAGATCTGCACCTGTCATACTACATTGCTGTAAAGTTCCCACAGCTATGCGCATAAACATAATCTCAATCTTAATCTCATCACTCTCCTAGTATGACAGGGTTAATCCATACAACAGGTCAAGTAATTATCTTTCAAACCACTTACCCATACATATGAACCTCCATCGACTCTCAACGCCTTAATAACTTCATCTATATGATTCCATTATATCAGGAGAGTCAGGATATGTCATTATAGAAATCACCGATCAATGCACATTCTACACAATCTTACACGGTATTTTCTTTCCTGAAAATACTATGCCTTGATCCCACATTCACAACATTCAACACATCATATAACACTTAAATGAACGATTCCAATCACAACAACAATCATTCCAAGGTTCAGATTTTCGAATATCACATGCATTTCACATTTCAAACTCAAACAGTTTCAAACGACACTAAACCAGGGGAGTTCGAAATCAACATTAAAACCGGCGATCACGTCGCCCCACACATAAAAGCAGAGCATCGTGAAATAGAATATGAAACCGGTGACCACGTCGCCCTCACTTCAGAACCTACTCGCCTAACATTTTTATAAACGAAAATGCTAGCTTCCCTTACCTGGACTAGCGTAAACTTCACTAAGAGCTCCAACCCAACGAGATTCAAGGATGCCTTAACCTGCACCATGGAGCCTTAGTCACAAAACTAGCTATACCACTCATTTCTACGTTAACAGAGACGATTCCTGAAGCCAAGAGAGCTGCATGCAATGCCTATGCAGAGGCAACCCTCTCAAGTGCAGGATCGACTCGAAGAATAGAGCAAAACGACTTACTCTGTTTTAGCGTCCGGTTTGGAGAACTTGCAGAGAACCTCCCAGGTGCTCTATGGTAGTCGCCGATAGCCAACTGGTGCGCTAGGACGTCTGAACGTATGGAGAAGGAGAGGGAAGAAATAGGGAACCAAAGCTAACTCACTCAATCACTCTCGAACTACAGCAACGTCCACTGCCTCTCAGGAGTGAGTTTTGAATCTAAGCCAACTTGCCCAGAAATGCCGCTGCCCCCCGCCCACTCTGCAGGAAAGCTTGCGTGCACACTTCCTTGAACAGTATGACCACGTGGGTTTCTGCGCATACCAACTCTCTGATGCTAACTATTCTGAAACACCCTTTTTGTCTACGTGTCGCGCATGCAGGACGTCTCATGCTGGGAGCCTGGGTCCCACCTTATCTGTGTGAAACACGACATCGTGCGATAACCTTCCACCGATGACTGCTCGCGCGATGACTATCCACCGATGTCTCATCCTGGCGGACGACCGATGTCTCTCCCTGGAAGACGACCGATGTCTCTCCTTGGAAGACGACCGATGCGTCCCTCATCCTGGCGATGACCGTCTGTCTCTCGCCCTGGCGATGCCCGCGTGTCTCTCGCCCTGGCGATGCCCGCGTGTCTCTTGTCCTGGCGATGCCCGCGTGTCTCTCGCCCTGGCGATGCCCGCGTGTGTCTCGCCCTGGCGATGCCCGCGTGTCTCTCGCCCTGGCGATGCCCGCGTGTCTCTCTTCCTGGCGATGCCCGCGTGTCTCTCATACCGGTGATGACTGATGTGCCTCTCATCCCGGCGATGACGATGACACATCGCCACGCCTTGCTGAAGGTTCTTCATCCCACTATGTTACGTCCAAGGTATCACCTCCACATGGCTTGGTGACGTCGGTAGCTTCACATTTCCAAGAATAGATCAGCACTATTCCTCGTGCGCCCATGCATGCAACACTAAGGACGATTTCTTATGCTCAAGCATAGAGCTTCGCATGCACAGCGTATCTAAGGCTTAACCCACACCTTGATACGCGTGGTTTTTGGAACCCACTATGATTGATCCAGTATCTTGACCACATACTAAGTGCACTTTCGGCGATCATGTACACCATAGGCGATTGGCGATCATGTGTACTCTAGGCGACAGGCGATTATGTACCAGAGAAGTCGGAGATCGCCTCCGTCTTCAACAACGGCGATCTCATAGACTTCTAAGCTACACTTTCCTTCCTTTATATTTTAAATAAAAACATACTTAGAATTCACTTTAAAATATATCACTTTCATTCCAATAAAATTTTCTAGGTCCTTACATCAGGTGTTGCTTATGTGGCAAAGAGGGAGTGTTTATTGTTAGAGTTAAGCAGGGTCTGAAGATCAAGAGGGGAAGGGTGAATTGATCTTTTAAAATTTTTGCAACAGGAACTGACTTCTGTATAACAGAGATTAAAAGAACAGATTGATTTCAAATAAAACAGATTTATTTTTCCAAATCACCTTCGTACAATCAGAACTTAATCAAACAAGATTTTACACAATTAGAAGGAACAGCAGAACACACTTGTTCAGATATTTGCAAGAAGGTTTCAACCAAGAGAAGAACAGTTCTTATTAAACCCAGAATTAACAGATTCAATTTCAAATGAACAGATTTATTTTGGACAGTTATCAATTCAAATTCCAGAAATAAATGCAAGAAAGGAGAGAAGATTGCACACAAGTTTTTATACTGGTTCACTCATCAAGAGCTACATCCAGTTTACCTTACACCAAGGTGGAATTCACTAAACACATACAACAATTACAGCATATACAGCATATACAGCAGTTCTTGAAACCTACAAGAACACTCACATACAAGGCTGGAAAAACACCTATTTCAGCACACCTTGCACTCCAAGAAACCCTATCAAGAAGTGACTAACACTTCCACCTTTACAACAAATGAGAAAGGAAAAAAATACACCTGAAAAGAAGATGCAAGAACTCAAACCAGTAGTTCAATCTGCTGCAAAAACTGCACCAGCACCTTCACAAAGCACAAGGTTTTCCTAGAACAAGCACACTTGAAATTCCTTTTGAAAACCTTTCACAAAAGCCTTTGAATTCTTCCTCTCACTCAGAAACTAATTGAAACGTGATTGCACTGTGTATTTTGTGTGAGAGAAGTCTTCTATATTTAAAGAAACCAGTTTCTAACCACTTTTCAAAAAACAGTTTGAAAAACAGTTAAGAATAACAGAACCAAAATAAATCTATTTATTATCCAGGAAACAGATTTATTTTTGTCCAGTATTCAGACTTTTTGAGAAAACTTTAAACAACATTTTTGAAAACTTGAAACACTCCTTGTGTTTGGTTTAAGCTTGCTTTAGGCAACTAGAACAGAATGACCGATGACCGACCGGTGCCACATTACTTTCCAAATGACCGATGACCGATCGTACCACATTACTTTCTCAAAGACCGATGACTGATCACATTACTTTCCCA
Source organism: Phaseolus lunatus (assembly GCA_013389735.1). Classification (NCBI taxonomy): domain Eukaryota; kingdom Viridiplantae; phylum Streptophyta; class Magnoliopsida; order Fabales; family Fabaceae; genus Phaseolus; species Phaseolus lunatus. Next base: position 39,436,068 of record CM023867.1, on the reverse strand, counting down.
AAGACCGATGACCGATCGTACCTCCTAAGCCTAAACCAAAATTCACTTAAATCCTTTTACAAAACTATAAAGTACCGAAGCAATTTTCTTCATCAAACACACTTTAAGCCAAGGTTGGGAAGAAGCTTCCTTCAGCTTCAACAATCTCCCCCTGTTTGATGGAGACAAATCCCCATAGCTCGATTGCTTTGAAGAAAGATCAATACCTGTACAAAGCTTGATTCCACAATACACAGATTTAAAGTGAATATTGAATAAGAGAAGAGTAGAGAATATATATACCTCCCTATACCACTGCAGCTTATAAGATCAGCTATTTTTCTCCCCCTTTGGATTCATCAAACAGCATGGGATCAAATAAAAATAGAAGCATATAATAGCCATACATGATAGTTCATAAAGTCCTTAAGAGGGGAATACATTCCAGAATAGAGATGAAACAGAAATAAAAGGATAATGTTCAACAGATATAAGAAGACAATATTAGGAAGAAAGAAAACTATTCCCTGTAGTAAAGCTCAGCCAGTTGTTCCTGTACTCCCTCGAGTTGATAATCTAGATGCTGGAACCTGGCTTGAGTCATCTCGAAGTAGGCTTTCTGGTCTTCTGAAAGATTGTCAAGTCGATGCAGTACTTGCCTTTCAAAACTAGACAAAGGTTCACCTCTGAATTCGGGAGAATGATATGCAACCAGTGCATTGTTTTCTGTAGCATCCAAGTCATCATGATTCGGTTGATGATCAGCATGAACATTGTCATCTTCCATAGGAACAACAGGTTCTTCATCATCATTGTTGTTGTGGTTGGACGTACCATGTTCCATTCTAGGACCTGTTGTCCTTTAAAAACCCACTCTTCACCTTCCTTGAGGAATCCCATCTTCATGAGCGTAGAGTTGTCGATTTCACTAATTGCTTTGATTGGCTCGTTTCTCTCATTAGTAGTGTCAATCTCAAAACAATCGATTAATTTTGAAATGAAAATTGCATAGGGAAATCTGTAATCAGATAGCCTCTTGGATTTGAGCATATGCTCTGTCATTACACAAACCCAATTTATTTTTATGCGATGCATGAGACAGTAGAGTAAAATGAGGTCTTCCTCATGTAATGTAGCATGATTACTTCCCCTAGGTGTCAGTTGCCATGCAATAACATAAGCTAGAAACCTAGGAGTTAGGTTCAGATTACCTGCATGAAACCTATTTATGTGTTGATTCTTATCTCTCATGCAGCTTGTGTAGAACTGAATTTTATTGAATTCTTGAATCATGGTTGTGTTCCCCTTTCCCACCTTGAGGCCTGAATACTTGATTCCAGCGATGTTGCTCCAAACTTCACTTGTTATTTTTATTTGGACACCTTTTACATGGGAAATTAAATTTTTCCCATCAAGGGTCAGATTGGTATAGAATACCTTCACTAGATCTGGATAGATGTTGCCAGTCATTTCAAGAAATGGCTTCAATCTCTGATGCTTGAGAAGTGCTTTGGGTTCAGTCAGCTTTTCACTCTTCATCCATGAAAACTCGAGGATCTTTGGCACATTTACCTGTTTTCTACTTATCTCATGTAAGTAAGTGGTCATGGCTTCAGCATCACCATCGAACCATTTCTCTAAAATACCTTGAGTTTTATTCTTCTGCTCACGGGATTTCTTCCTTTTGTATACCAATGATGCCATTTCTGAAACCTGTTCCTCTTTATCAAAAGAAAACTGAGAGATTGCAAGCAGAAGTTGAATGTGTGAACTACAGGTTTTGAATACCATTATTTATAGAATCAAACAGATTGTATTAATGCTTAGCAAGGTTGGAGTGTGAAGAAGAAACAAATCAAAAACACAGAGTCAGTACAGATTTTATTCCTGCAGCAGTTTCAGTTTTTGGAAAGAGGCAAAATCATTTTGAAAAAGTATTTTAGCTTTTAGTGAGAAATAGCTTTCCATACAGTTAGTCAAACCAGTTTGAATATCCAGACAGAACAGCCATAAACCTGCTGGTCAAAGCAATAAAGCAGTTAAGGTGCATGTATAATTTCTCTTTCCTAGTTATGTATATTTTAGGCACAGAAATAAACAGATTAACCAGAGAAATAACATGTTATAGATTTAAAATATCACTGCAGTGAACAATTTAAGCTGATAATACCCAATTCGTTTAACAAGAAATAAAACCTATCTTTAGCCAGAGGTTTTGTAAACAGATCAGCCAATTGAAACTCAGTACTAATGAATTTAATATCACAAATACCATTAGCTATATTTTCTCTTAAGGAATGATGTCTAATCTCTGTGTGCTTTGTTCTTGAATGTAACACAGGATTTTTAGACAGGTTTATGGCACTGGTATTATCACAATTAATAGGTATCTTGTTTAACAGTATTCCATAGTCACTTAGCTGTTGCCTTAGCCATAATGTTTGAGCACAGCAGCTTCCAGCAGCAATGTATTCTGCTTCTGCTGTAGAGAGGGCAACACAAGCTTGTTTCTTGCAATGCCAAGAAATCAGGCTTGATCCTAGCATGTGACATGTTCCACTAGTGCTCTTTCTATCAACCTTGCACCCTGCAAAATCAGAATCTGAAAAATAGTTTAAGTATAAGGAAACATGGTTAGGATACCATAGTCCAACAAATTTTGTCCCTTGCAAGTATTTCAGAATTCTCTTGACTGCATTGTAGTGAGATTCCCTTGGATCAGATTGATATCTGGCACATAGGCATACATCAAATATAATATCAGGTCTGCTGGCAGTTAAGTACAGCAGGGATCCAATTAAGCTTCTGAACTTGGATTGGTCAACAGGTTTTCCTGCACAGTCTTGGTTTAGTTTGACAGCTTGTTGAAATAGGAGTGCTAATTGCCTTACATTGATCCATATCAAATTTTTTTAGCAGCTCTTTGCAGTATTTTTCTTGACTAAAAAGATTCCATCCTTGAGCTGTTTCACTTGCAGGCCAAGGAAGAAGTTCATTTCTCCCAACATTGACATCTCAAACTCTCTCATCATTGTATTGACAAAAGCTTCACCCATTTCCTCATTGGTTGACCCAAAGATTATATCATCTACATACACTTGTACCAGGATAATATCTTCCCTTTTCTTCTTAATGAATAGAGTCTTGTCAGAATTACCACGGTTATAGCCTTGAGAAAGCAAAAATTCACTTAACCTTTCATACCATTGCCTTGGTGCTTGTTTTAGTCCATACAAGGCCTTCTTAAGCTTGTACACATGTTCTGGATTTTTGTAATCTTCAAAGCCTGGGGGCTGGGAAACAAACACCTCCTCATTTATGTACCCATTTAGGAATGCACTTTTAACATCCATTTGAAACAATTTGAAGCCTTTGATGCTGGAAAATGCTAGAAGTAATCTGACAGCTTCAAGGCGTGCTACTGGTGTATAGGTTTCACCAAAATCAATACCTTCTTCTTGGTTGTATCCTTTAGCAACCAGCCTTGCTTTGTTTCTAGTGATAGCTCCATGTTCATCCAGCTTGTTCCTGTACACCCACTTGGTTCCTATGATATTCATCTCATGCTTTCTTGGAACTAAGGTCCACACTTCATTGTATTCAAACTGGTTCAGTTCTTCCTGCATTGCTGTTATCCAATTGTTGTCTTGCAGTGCTTCTTCCAGGCTTTTAGGCTCAATCTGTGACACAAAAGCTACTGTTCTGCAGAAATTGTTGAGAGAATTTCTGGTTGAGACTCCTTTCTCTAGTTTTCCAATTACATTGTCAAGAGTAAGATCCTTGGGAGTCTTCTATTCCTTAGGCAACCCTGCATTCACAACAGACTCTTTGACAGCATTTGGATTAGTTGTATCAAATTTAGTGGATTGATTTTTCTGCAGAATTATTCTTAAATCATCCACACCAGATTCATCCAAAACAGATTTCGGTATAGAACAATCTGTTTCATCAAACACCACATGCATAGACTCTTCTACAGCAAGCAATCTTTTGTTATAGACTCTATAAGCATGTCCATTTATAGCATAACCAAGGTGTATACCTTCATCAGATTTAGGGTCAAATTTCCCAAGATTATCTTTACCATTATTTAGAATAAAACATTTGCACCCAAATACTCTAAGATGGCTAATGCTAGGTTTTCTTCCTTTGTACAGTTCATAAGGGGTTTTCTTAAGAATAGGTCTTATCAATGTTCTGTTAAGCACATAGCAAGCAGTATAAACAGCATCAGCCCAGAAATACTTTGGTAAATTTGATTCATTTAACATAGTTCTTGCTAATTCTTCCAAAGATCTATTCTTTCTTTCAACCACACCGTTTTGTTGAGGTGTCCTAGGAGCAGAATAGCTATGTGTTATGCCATGCTTTTCACAAAACTTATCAAATTTTGCATTTTGAAATTCTCCCCCATGATCACTACGAATCTGTTTTATGCAGTTCTCATTTTCATTGTTCAAAACCTTTGCCAATTTCTTGAAAGCTTTGTATGTATCATTTTTAGAAGCAATGAATAGAGTCCAAGTATATCTAGAAAAGTCATCAACAATCACCAAAGCATAATAATTTCCAGCAAGGCTAGCAGTCCTAGATGGTCCAAATAAATCCATATGTAATACATCCAGAATTTTATTTGTAGAAACTATATCTTTAGATTTAAAAGAGGTTCTAATCTGTTTTCCTTTTACACATGCATCACACAACCTGTTATTTTTAAAACATATTTTTGGTAGACCAGAAACAAGGTCCTTAGACAACAATTTATTCAAGTGATCTGTATGGATATGAGCCAACCTCCTGTGCCATAGCCAAGACTCATCACTTTTTGACAACAAGCATTCATTTTTAGAATTGTTATTAACAATGTCTAGGAGATAGATGTTGTTTACCCTTTTCCCTGTGAACAGCACCTTACCAAAGTTCTGATTTGAAATTGTACATGTGTTGGCTTCAAAATTAACCAAGTATCCCTTATCACAAAGCTGACTAATACTGAGAAGATTATGCTTTAAGCCTTCAACATATAGGACATTCTCAATTATAGTTGAGTCTTTAGTGCCAACATCTCCTCTTCCAAGAATTTTTCCTCTATTATTGTCCCGATATGTGACATAACCTTCAGCTTTGAGTTTCAAACTTATGAACTGGGCCAAATCACCTGTCATATGTTTTGAGCAGCCGCTATCAAGGTACCACTTATTTTTCCTGCTGTTTTTCTGCAAAACAGATTACATATATGGTACCCCTCTTAGTATAGGGTCCAGCATGATTAATACCTTTCCTTAGGAAGCCATTTGGCTAAGCCTTTAGGAACAAGATATTTTCTAGCCCTACATGTTCTTGATGTATGACCAGATTTCATGCAGTAGAAACAGGATGCAGTATATACTGTATTTAATCTGTTAAAAGAAGAAAAACCTGTTTTGGCAGGAACAAAAAAACTGGACAGCTTTTTAACATTTTGCTTTATTCCAGGATTATATCCTAAACCATTTTTATTAAAGACAACATTTTGTGAACCCAGCAATGTTTCAAGATTTTCTCTTCCTTTTGTGAAATTTGATAAAGTCTTTAGAAGATATTCAACCTGTTTTTCCAATTTCTTACAATTTTCACATGTTTTGATGGATGCATGCAGGCAGGTTAATTCAAGACTAATTAACTCAGTTTTAGCTTTGTTTAGTTCTTCCTCAAGAGCCTTTACCTTAGGTTCAAGAACTTTATTAATTCTGGTCAGCTTATTACACATGACAGCAAGTCTATTGGCTTCATCATGAGTTTCCTTAAACGCAATTAAAAGCTGATCATAATTTTCAGAATCAGTTGAGTAATTACTTACTGAGTCTGAAGTTGAACCTTCATCATTTGCCATGAAGCACAAATTTGCTTCTTCACTCGCATTTGAGGATTCACTTGTTGAAGATACATCATTATCCTCCCAAGATATGTAAGCCCTTTTTCCCTTGCCTTTTTCATTCTTCTTGCTTGCTGATTTTTCTTTATGTGGATTGTTTGGACAATCAGCTTTTATATGACCTGGTTTGCCACATCCAAAACAGGTGTAAGTAGAAGAATTAGAATCATTCTGTTTTGAATACCTTTTTCTTTGCTGTGTTCTGTCTCTAGTCTTCCTTTTAAGGAATTTGCTGAATTTTCTAGTGAGCAAGCTTAAGGTTTCATCTTGTTCAGGATTCTCTTCTTCTTCTTCACTTGTGTCATGCTACATGGTGGTCTTTAAGGCAATTCCTTTGACTTTCTTCTCCACAGTTTCTTGGTCTTTCAATCTTTTCAGCTCCAATTTATGTTCCATCAGCTTTCCAAAGAGTGCTACAGTGGACATCTTGGAAAGATCCCTTGATTCTGAAATTGCTGTTACCTTTGGCTGCCAACTCCTATCAAGGCATTTCAATACCTTTATGTTGAGCTCTTCCTTATCAAAAACCTTGCCAAGACCCGTGAGATGATTTACAATATGTGTAAATCGTTTCTGTACATCTGCAATGCTCTCACCAGATTGCATTCTGAACAACTCATATTCCTGGATCAATGAGTGCTTCCTAGCCCGTTTAACATCTTCTGTGCCTTCATGAGTTACCTCCAGTATCTCCCACATTTCCTTAGCTGATTGACATTGAGACACCCTAAAGAACTCATCCATATTCAGTGCAGAGGTGATGATGTTCTTGGCCAGAGAATCATATTGAGCCTTCTTCCTTTCAGCTTCACTCCATTCGGACCATGGTTTCTTCACAGTTTCATCTTTCACAGTCTGCATAGGTATGAAAGGTCCGCTCACCACAGCATCCCAGATGCCCATATCAATGGACTCCATGAAAATCTTCATCCTGATTTTCCAGAAAGCATAGTTGACTCCACCGAACATAGGAGGCCTATTGATGGATGCTCCCTCAGCAAAAGGCATCTTGAATTCAGACATTTCTGCACAACTTGAGTAACCTACAAGCCCTTGCTCTTGATACCAATTGTTAGAGTTAAGCAGGGTCTGAAGATCAAGAGGGGAGGGGTGAATTGATCTTTTAAAATTTTTGCAACAGGAACTGACTTCTGTATAATAGAGATTAAAAGAACAGATTGATTTCAAATAAAACAGATTTATTTTTCCAAATCACCTTCGTACAATCAGAACTTAATCAAACAAGATTTTACACAATTAGAAGGAACAGCAGAACACACTTGTTCAGATATTTGCAAGAAGGTTTCAACCAAGAGAAGAACAGTTCTTATTAAACCCAGAATTAACAGATTCAATTTCAAATGAACAGATTTATTTTGGACAGTTATCAATTCAAATTCCAGAAATAAATGCAAGAAAGGAGAGAAGATTGCACACAAGTTTTTATACTGGTTCACTCATCAAGAGCTACATCCAGTTCACCTTACACCAAGGTGGAATTCACTAAACACATACAACAATTACAGCATATACATCAGTTCTTGAAACCTACAAGAACACTCACATACAAGGCTGAAAAACACCTATTTCAGCACACCTTGCACTCCAAGAAACCCTATCAAGAAGTGACTAACACTTCCACCTTTACAACAAATGAGAAAGGAAAAAAATACACCTGAAAAGAAGATGCAAGAACTCAAACCAGTAGTTCAATCTGCTGCAAAAACTGCACCAGCACCTTCACAAAGCACAAGGTTTTCCTAGAACAAGCACACTTGAAATTCCTTTTGAAAACCTTTCACAAAAGCCTTTGAATTCTTCCTCTCACTCAGAAACTAATTGAAACGTGATTGCACTGTGTATTTTGTGTGAGAGAAGTCTTCTATATTTAAAGAAACCAGTTTCTAACCACTTTTCAAAAAACAGTTTGAAAAACAGTTAAGAATAACAGAACCAAAATAAATCTATTTATTATCCAGGAAACAGATTTATTTTTGTCCAGTATTCAGACTTTTTGAGAAAACTTTAAACAGCATTTTTGAAAACTTTAAACACTCCTTGTGTTTGGTTTAAGCTTGCTTTAGGCAACTAGAACAGAATGACCGATGACCGACCGGTGCCACATTACTTTCCAAATGACCGATGACCGATCGTACCACATTACTTTCTCAAAGACCGATGACTGATCACACTACTTTCCCAAAGACCGATGACCAATCGTACCTCATTACTTCCTCCAATGACCGACGACCGATTGGTTCCTCATACTTCCCCAATGACCGACGACCGATTGGTTCCTCATTACTTCCTTCAATGACCGACGACCGATTGGTTCCTCATACTTCCCCAATGACCGACGACCGATTGGTTCCTCATTACTTCCCCCAATGACCGATGACAGATCGGTGCCTCATCACTTCCTCACCTCCTAAGCCTAAACCAAAATTCACTTAAATCCTTTTACAAAACTATAAAGTACCGAAGCAATTTTCTTCATCAAACACACTTTAAGCCAAGGTTGGGAAGAAGCTTCCTTCAGCTTCAACATTTATATGGTAGAGAGAGTGTTTATGTCGCAGAGAGAGAGTATTTATGTGGACAGAAAGGTGAGATTGAAAGTTATTATCATTATTATTATTGTTATTATTGTTATTATTATTATACTATTGTTACTACTACTCCTATGTAGCACAGACACTGACACGGACACTGATACGACATGGAGATACATATAACCTTTAAAATGTAGGACACGGGGACATGGATCTATATATTATATAATTATGAAAATCTATATATTATATAAGTATGAATTTTATAAATTGATAATAAAAATTTGTGTACAAATATGTTTCAGTTTTTTTGGGAGCAGAAAGATGTTTTTCATGGTTGGTTCAAAAGGATTTGTTTCTTATTTTTATATCATACTAAAAAATTTATACTATAAATTTGAGTTTTTAGAAAATTAATGTACTTCTCATTTTTAAAATTGCGTTAGAATCATGCAAAAATTGTCAAAAATTCAACAAATAGTTTTTGAATTGGACAATTCTACGATAAGTGTCCTACGAGTGTCATACAAGTGTCGTGTCCGATACGACATACCATTTAAGAGGATAAGAATAAGTATAATAACAATAACAATCATAATAATAATAATAATAGTAATAATAATATTATTAACAATAATAATAACAACAACAATACTAATAATAATAATAATAGTAATAATAATAATAATAATAATAATAAATAATAATAATAATAATAATAATAATAATAATAATAATAATAATAATAATAATAACTCTCAATTTCACTTCTCTCTCCACGTAGTAATAATAATAATAATAATAATAACGTAATAATAATAATAACAATAATAATAATAATAATAATAACTCTCAATCTCACCTCTCTCTCCACATAAATATTTTCTCTCTGCCACATAAACATTCTCGGTCACATAAACACTCATTCTACCACATAAACACTCTCTTTCTGTCACATAAGCAACATCTGACGCCGTTAGGTGAAACTTAACGAAAATGACTAATTTGAATACATTTAAAAAAATATAGGGACCAAATTGATTTTTTTTAAATCACTATACTAAATTGACTATTGACCCCAAATATAAGGACGAATAAGGTAATTAAATCTCAAATTTATCACAAAAGTATAGATTATGCGAAGAGTTATAATTCCTCGTTCCTTTTTTAAGAAAAAGAAAAACCAAGACTATTTTTAAACACAGAGCACCATTATATATGACCATAATGATGTTCCAAACCATTTAAACACTGTTCTACAGCACCCTGTGAAACTTTAATCTACCAACTATAATTACAAAGTTGTGTTCTAGTATGTTTATCATTGCCTAGTATTCAAAGCCAAAGACTATTTTCAGGACAAAGAATATGCTAAGTGTGACGGTATACCTGTGTTCGCAAGTCATCAGGACCAAGTTTTGACCTCAGAATTTGCAAAGTTGTTTGCTCATGCTGCACGCTCAATGGATATGCTTCCATCAATGAGAGTGCTATTGCTATTGCATGATAACTTGCAGCTGTCTGCAGAGGATTAACATCCAAGAAAAGATGCAAGTGTTAGCACGACGAGAAGTTGTTTCATTAAACAAATAATACAATCCAATTGGTTCTTATTATTTTAGTAACCTTTATAAGATATGATTCTGAGCTTCATATGAATCCAATCATTACAATAATTATAAAAAATACTGAAAATATCACCCTTTAAAATTTAAGCAAATCATCAAATTTTATCCAACTAACTTGCTGACAAATTTTAAAATAATCTTCGAATTAATCTCTATTTATTATGCTAAAGCTGTGGCACATTAATTCATATGGATCCCACTGTTGATAATTTCTTGATATGAAACAAGAAGAGAATTTACATACAACATTTTACATAAAAAATATAAAATATAAAATAAACTAACTTCATAATTTCGCAAAAACAGGAATAAGATGAATAAAATAACCTGAATATGATCTGCGCCAAGTAATGTTTTGGTTGCACTTTAAAGCTTTGTGAAGATATCTGAGAGTGACATGTACATTTCCAAGACCTTCTTCCATCATAGCCACATTAATGTAAGTAGCAGCAGTGTTTGGATGAGATGGGCCACATGTTAGATGCAGAAGATATAAAGCACACTTCACATACCTGAAAGTAACAAAAGACTAAATTAGAAGAAAAGTTTAAATTAACTAATTAGTATTTCAAAACTTCAAAAATCTATCTTTCCCTATTTATGGTGATCAATACATAAATTTCTGTTAAGGTTGAAAAAGAAAGCCTTGATTATCCCATAACATAACACAAATTTGTAAATTTTATTTCTCTCTCGATAAATTCTTTGCTTTCAAATTGAAAGTAAGTATTATATTAATTCAAAACCAAATTAAACTCACAAAAATTCATATATCACTATATTGCACTTTAGAGCTAACTCTGTGTGTTGTAGTCTGTAATAGAAAACAACAAGATCCCCATAGCTCTTCATGGTATCAGGATGATCCAGACCTAACTCTTTCTTATTGATATCCAAAGCTTTTTGTTGATATATTGTAGCCTGTGATTTAGGTAAACAACTTGATGAATAGAGATTTGAGAGAGGTGCAAATAAATAGTGGTTGAAATATTTAGTTAAAATTCCTATTGCATAAAGCAATAAAAACAAGCATAATCTCATAGTTTGGTAACTAGACTCCCAGAAAAAAGCATTGATGGAAAATCGATTGAGATGGAAATTATCCAGGGTGAATACAAAACCCAATGGATAGGGAACTAAAAGTTTGAAATAATTCCCAGTATTCAATAAGCATAACAGGAATTGGAGATGAAATATTTTGGCGATAATTCATCCCTTCTAAAACGCCACCAACATATACAAGCATGGGACGGTTACAAAACACACAGAGGTAGAAAAAGAAAAGGTTATTCTATTCATCCACAACTACCAAAGCTATTAATCACCAAAAAGCTATCATGAATTCAAACTATTGAAATTATTATGAAACAGATTCTCTAACATCTCATTGTCTCAAAAGAGAAAAAATATCTTATAAAGGATTTACCTCTCCATGAAATTGGCTTATACCACTGAGAAGGAAATAAGGTGTTAGGGCTAGACCTTCAAACCACTGAGAACCATTGAGAATCAAGAACATGGGTGTTAGGGCTAGAGCTTCAAAAATAAAATTACACAACACACCTCAATCAATATAACATAGAAAGAAAGAAATCGAGATGGGACAAAACCTAGGGTCTTCAACTCGTGGAGACTCGCAAAGATTGAAAACGGAAGGAAATGCAAAACTCCCATTTGTGTTCTCACGGTGGCATGACTACTCCATCGCTGTTGAGTACAAAAGTTCTCACAGTTGCACTACTGAATAACTTGCTCAAGCTTAAGCGCTCGCACTCGAAAATGCTCAATCTTGCACTCGAAAATGCTCAATCTCGCACTAGAAAATGCTCAAGCTCACTCGAAAATGCAAAGCTCGTACTCTGAAACTGCTAAGCTCAGGCTCTGAAAAGTGTTTAGTCTTTTCTCAAAATGATTCGACACCTTAACAATTAAGGAGTTTCCAAATAAATAAAAATTAATTATTTGCATGGGCTTCACCTTCAAGTTTCATTATTTATTTAAATTTAATTTTAAAATGTGTAGTGTGGGCTTAACCTTCAAAACTTTAAATTTTTATTATTTTTATACTTTTAGTAGTGGTCGTTTCACCAACGCAACCTTTTTTTTTTTTAAGTTTGCGTGAGTATAACCCACGCTTTCCCACACTTTATTTGAATTTTTTTAATAGTGAAGGCTTACTTGACACTATTTAGTGTCCACATGTCACCGCCTTTTTTTTTTCTAGCTAAATCTACTTTTTCTTGTAGTGAACTAATAAAACTATTTGTAAAAGAAAATGTAACAAAACAATTTCCTTTCCTATTTTTGCAAAAGTTTTGAGGAAAATCATTCGTCATATTTTTATTGGAAACATCTTTTTCTTCACTTTGCTTTTGTCGTTTCTTTGTGCCTTGTAACAACAATATAAAGTGATGTTTTTGAAATTTTCGATAATGAGAATTTGCATCATGTAATTTAATTGAAAAGAAGAGTTCAAAGTATTGTAATCTCCCTTTATGGATTCTTCAACCATGTTTGTGAGGGGTGTTATGAGAAACTTATTCTTTTCTTGATTTTCCTATCATTTCTTCTTTCTTCTCTTTTTCCCTACTTCAATTCACTTCTTTCCATGGATCAAACTCCTTCATTGAAGTCACAAAACTCCTCCACCTTCCACAACAAAGAATTACATCAAAAGAAGCAAGGAAATGCGTGCTAGAATTGCATAGTCCTAAGTTGATTCCATGTAGCTCTTTGTAATTTTTGATATGTTGTGTTTTGATGGATGCCTTGTGTGGGTTAAATGGATGAGGAAACTGAATGGAGAAGATGAATTTGGTTGGTTAATATAAAGGCTTAGAAGAGGTGAGGCCAACTCCTAAGTAATTTCTAAGCTAGACACAAAACTAATGCTAGCATAGAGGGAGCAGAGAAGACAAATTGAGCACAAACTTGGGTAACATTTCTTTATCAATTCTAAGCTAATTTACAACAGGGCTAGCACTTGTATTTATAGTGCTAAGGGCAGCCAAGGTACAAGTTTTAATCTTAAAAACTCTTCACTCGCATGGTGACAATTGGATTCCTCTCAATGGAGCAAATCCTCTCAAATTAGAGGCTGACAAGTGTCCTCTTCTAATTGGAGAGAATCTTCTCCATTCCCGTAAAGACAAGTGGAATTTTTGCAATGATGGGAATCCTATCCATTGAGGGGATGACATGTGAACATTCATGCCTTCCTAGTCACTCCATGCTTTCTATTTGCACTCTAGATTTTTATTTGTGCACCCTACATGGGCTAGAGTTGCTTTGGGTCCCAAGAGGTCCAATTGTAACTCTAGTTAGACTTTTTTCTTCTATTTACACCCACACTAATTGTCCCAATATATGGTCCATGAAAAAGGCCTAAATACAAGCCCAAAATAAAGCCTACACTACTTTGTACAATTTTTACAAGACCAAAGAAATTGGAAGATCAATCAAGAATTAATTCTTCATAACAAGAGAGTCTTTTGAGCTTCTTCTTCTTCTTCCAACCTTTTAGCTTGGCCTTGTCAGAGGCTCAAAATGAATCCATCCAGATGGTCCTTCATCACTACATCTCTTGGTTGGATCAACATGTGAAGGTGAAGGTGTAGGACGCGGGAGTCGGATGAGCTCCATTGCAAAGGGATGTATGTTTCATATTTCCCAACACGTTTCTTTTTGAAAGTGTGGATTAGGAGGTAGACCCTTGTAAGCTCTCTTCCTTGCCTCAACATTTTCTTCTATACTCATGTGCCGAGAAGTTCGTGCTTGGAGCTTATCCGTATAAAAGGGTGTTGATATACAAGTTGTCTGAAAAAGAACCTGGACGGAATTCAACTTTAATGGCATGCATCAAAACGACTGGGTGGAGATCTGAAAGCTTAATGATGCTTTTGCAAAACGATTAATATATTGTTTGAAGGACTTAGTTTCCCCTTTAAAATGTGTTGAAGTTATGCTGAGTCAGCGAGGAAAGGTTTTCTATCAACAAACCGAGTTGTGAACCTGACACAAAAAGTGTCAAATGAGTCAATGGAGTTAGCTGGTAATGAGTGAAAACCACTCAAAAGCTGCTCCTTTCAAGGATGTGGGAAATAGTCTACATTGTATTTTTTTATCACGAGTGAGGAGGTTGGCCTGTGTGAAGTAGGTCTTTATGTGTGCATTTAGATCAGTGGTGTCATCAAACTTCTCCAAGGTTGGCCACCTTAGGGAGTCTGGGAGCTAAATTTGCATGATCTCCTTGATGAACGGGTGAAACGAGTTTAGGGATTGTATACTCACAGGCCCCTTGTGGAGGAGGGAGAGCTTTAAACGGAATATATTGTTGGCACGATTGAGTAACCTAGGAGGGCGTCTAAGCTCTATGTGTGGTTGTAGAAGCCTGTCATTGACTGCGACTAGGCGTGTGTGAAACTTGTCATTGCTCATTCTGCCAAGTTGGCTAAGTTGTGCCTAGTAGCGTGAATCTCCTCACGATGTTGTTCTCAAAGATTTTGAAGCTCAGTTTGATGCAAAGCTTGCATTGTCTCCACCTCTTTTCGTATCCCCATAGACGACGCCAATGTTCCAACCTCAAAAGCAGACAATACCTCGGATGTGGTGATTGACCCTAGCGATATCATCTCAACAGAACAGTTTTGTCCTTAAAAGGCGCCTCGGTGGGTTAGAGGAGAAAGGTGTATATAAACTATCCTTAACCTCAACTCCTAAGCGATGTGGGACTATATTGGGCGTACCGGAACAAGCCTCCAATTAAGGGCTAAAGGAATGAGTTTTTGATCCCCACAGATGGAGCTAATATTTCAACCTCAAGTTCGTTGAGAGGACATCACTAGGGTTAATTACCACTCCGAGATATTTTTCGCTTTGAGGCTCAGAGCTCCGCCACGATTTTGTCATTAAAAGGCGTCTCGGTGAGTTAAAGGAGGAAGATGTATATAAACTATTATTGGCCTTGACTCCTAAGCAATGTGGAACTATATTGGGCATACCGGAACAAATATTATTATTAAAAATAATATTATTATGAGTAATAATAACAATATTTTTATTGTTATTATTATTAATATTAATATTAATATTATATTTATTATTATTATTATTAATAATAATTTGAACTTTGATTTTAGAATTAGAGTTTGTTTTGAATTTCAATTTATAAACCAAAGGAAGTTAGTTAAATTTGGTAACATGTTGGAGAAAGGAAAACAAAACAAAAACGTATTATATATTTGAAATCCGAAAGCATTTTTTTTTTTTTAATTTTACCAATAGATTAGTTAAACGTGGTTTAAAATACCCACAATTTAAAGAATGTTGGCTAAAATAACTATTTTTAAATAATCATTCTCTATATTAAAAAAATATTTAATTAAATATGATTTTATGACCACAATTAAAGGTCATATTTTTATTATTTTAAACCACACTTTTTCAATGTGGTTTATTATTTTTTAAGAGGCCACGCCACAAAATTATGGTCTAAACATCCATGACCTAAAAGATGTGGTCTATGAAGATTTATAAGTCACATTTGTAAAAGTTTTGCCTTTTCTACTTTTAGGCTACATTTGTATGTCTGTGACAGTTTGTAAGCCACAATTTTATTGTTTAGTTCATTCATTCTAAAAACAACACTTAAAAAAATATGATATAAATAATAAACAACAATTTTACAAACGTTATCTCTAATTATCCTTAAACACCACTTGTAAAATTATTGTCTTTTTTTTTTATGTTTAGATAATGATTGTATAAGTGACCTAATTTAGTAAAAAAAATTAATTTAAATGTTTTGATTTTATATTTATTTCAAAAAGAAAATTTCTTATATTCTTTCTATTACTCCAAAGTCAGAGTTAAGCTTTAAAGAATATATTATATTTTTATATTTCCCCGAAGCAAGTGGCTCACACCAAGCCCAATTATAATTTTATGAAGTCGTTGATTTAAAGTATTCATTCAATGCATTCAATTAAAATTGGATTGAGTAGTAAATATATGGATTTTAAACTACATAAACTTAACTAATTAAAAAGTAAATATACTAAAATATTATTTATATAATGATTTTTCTATATACAGAATAATTATAGTTAATCATATTAATATTGTTCTCTATATATAGATAACATAAATATTTCACATCACTTACAAGTAAACATCTTTTATTTTTATATATTTTTTCAATGAAATTCAGTGAGTTGTAAAATAAATTTATGATTACTATTTTTATATCTTAGAGTTTTTAATTGTCATTATTATTTATGTGTATATTATAAGTATTTTACTACCTTATAAGTATTTCATAAATGTTAAAAGGTGACCAATTTTATAGTTATCTAATACAATAATTCAATCTACGTTAACTATAATTGGATTGAATTAGGTTGCTAAATAAGTAAATGAATAAATAAAGACAAATTCAACCTAAACTAACCTAAGAAAATTTAATTAAAATAAGTTAAAGTTAGACCAAATCTAACGCAATCGATTCCAATTACATTCTTATTTTTTCCTATATTAATGAATTTTTTTTATTTTAAAAAATTAAAATAAAACTAATTATACCCTTATAGAAAAAATAAACAAATTATAGTACATGAAATGTGAAACCAATAAAAAGTATAAATAATTGTAATATATATATATATATATAGAGAGAGAGAGAGACACACACACACACAATTGAAAAGATTTTGCTTTCCTTGTGTTAGAGTTTAAAAGAGTAGATATTTTTAGAAAGAAAGAAAAAACAAAGAAGTACTACATATAAACAAGTTCTTTCAATTTGTCTATTTAACATCACTTATGCTCTACAAATAATTCTTCAACCACCATTGTTAGGGCAAAACCTATCTCCTCCTTCATTGGTTGTATTAGCACCCACTAACAATTCCACACAAGTCCAAAAATGGTCAGATTGATGCATATCATATCGTGCTCCATATGCTACCTACAACCAAATCATGGTTAATACACAAGCCAACGAAGATAATTGATTTACTTCCCAAATTCCTCTAAAATTCATAAACACCAACCAATTGTTATTTTGTTGCACATCTTACCATGTTTCAATTATATGTCTAGGAGTTAAACTCAGCACAATTTAATTTGATAATAATTTGTTTGGCTGGTAAAACCCAACTTGAATTGGGTATAAGCATGCTTTTTTCTTTAATTTGAGTCCTCTTGAATGTTTCAGTTTAGCTTATTACATGGATTGGTTTAAAATTGTTACATATTTTATTTATATATTATTTGATAGAAATTTTTTTTTAAAAATATAACTATATGAATTTAATTTTATATTAATTTATGTGAAAAATTAGCCAAAAAATTAGACAAAAAATTATCAACGAATAAATCTAAAACTAAACGGCTAGGATTTTGCAAAGATATAGATTTATTCGATAACTTCACACACATACACACACACACATATATATATATATATATATATATATATATATATATATATATATATATATATATATATATATATATTTGAGAAGGAATAGAATAAGTGCAAAAGTTCAATTTTAGATTAACAATAAAGATTAATTATGCATGTTATCTTTCTCTTTTCTCTCATAAAAAATAACATTTTGTCCCAATGTATTTGCAATTGTATATAATGTTTGTTAAAAGTAGAAATGGAAGGAAACAAAGCATAAAACACAAGAACAAACATATGTGGCATTTCTAACTTCTCATCATTTAAGGATATTTAAAAGAAAATATTTAAAGGAAAAAAATTAGGACATGAACAAAGTGTAATTTTCCCTTCCCGACCTCTACCTTTCTCCTATTACATATTTGTAACTCAATATTAGAGTGAAATGAATTATTTATTGTAGAATAAATAATATTAAAAGAATTGTGTGATGTGAATGAATGAATAAACAAGGGAAAAAAGTACAAAGGCACGAGGAGAGAAAATTACATAGTTTTCATAAAATGTGCGTTATTTCTTCCACACACACACACATATATATATATATATTTAATTTGTTATATTCTTTTATATTGCCTTATTTTTCTTAATTTATTGAGTCGAAAACTAACCTTATTAATGGTATTATGATTTTCATTATCATTATATGAAGATCATTAAATAAACAAAAGAATTATTATATTAACTAAATTAGATATTATTTTAGAGATTAAAAAAAATTAACGGTATCTAAATTAGTTTCTATTATTGATAAATATTTTTTGAATTGGTATCTAATTAGCTATAAAAGTCTTAGATACGAACTTTAGAATCTAAATAATTGGTAGCAAATTAGATACCAATTTAGAATTATTTATCAATAATATAAACTAATTTAGATACCCATAATTTTTCTAATCTCTAAAATAGTATTTAATTTAGTCAATATAACAATTAATTATTTTTTGTCTCTAAAATTGCACTACAAAAAAATTATTAAATAGAAACTAATTTTAGAGACTAAAATAACTAGTTACTATTTGATTAAATGAGAGACCATTTTATAAACTAAAATAACTATTGGTATCTAAAGTAGTTTCTATTATTAATAAAAATTTATAAAATAATTTCTAAATTGATATCTAACCATTAGCTACCAATGTTTTAACTACTTATTACTTTATATTCTAAATTAGTCTCTATTAGTCTTTTAGAGACTAATTTAGAATCTAAAATATTAGTCGCTAAAACTTAGATAGCTAATTTAGATACAAATTTAAAAAATTATTTTATAAATTTTTATTAATAATAGAAACCACTTTAGATATGGATAATTTTTTAGTCTCTAAATTAATATCTAATTTAGTTAATATAGTGACTAATTACTTTTGGTCTCTAAATTTGGTTACTAATTAATGATTTTCTTATAGTGTTGGTTTCTATTTAATGATTTTCTAGCAGTGTATCTTCATAAGTTTTCACATAATGAAAATTAAATACAATTTTTGGCTACATAAATCATTTTTGCAACGTATACACATAAAAGGACTTAATAACTATTTTAACTACTCAAGATTAGTTTACCAATCAAATAAATAAATAAATTATATATAATTCAATATACCCTTAAGTGAGTCTTCCAAACATTGTAAATTGCTCCTAAAAAGTGCTTTTACTCAGAGTCCCTTACTTGTCTAAGACTTCCCACAAATGACACCGATTGGTAGAATCTTGAAATAGACATATTAGAGAGAGTGGATACACAAATTGGGAGATTTGGATTAGATGAATAACGACTTGATGATATAAACCTTAAAATGTTGGAAGTATATCGATCAACTCAAAAAGTGTTGGGAAAGAAGCTTGCGGAAGCATGTCCATGATGAATCAAATTCATAACTCACCAAAACCCCATGAAAAAACTGTGGAAAAGGCACATTTTCAAAAGAAATTATAAAATGGATTGAGACTTGGAAACGAAAAAGAACACTCTACCATTGTGATTTGTCATTTGAGAAAGTTTCTCAAGATAAGAATAAAGACAATAGTAGAGAACTCTTAAGACTATCAAAGTGAACCCACAAAGAAAAATTTCATTCAATCTTCAAAAGTGATTTCACAATCGAGGTTAACTCGTTTTATAATGAGCATGCCATGGTTTTGAGAAAAAACATCTCTCAAGTGTTTAGAAACATTATGAAACCTAAACGTAAACATAAGACTACTTAAACTAAAGTTAACTCAACTACTTAACCTATGTTTAACACCTAGTTAACTCCTAATTAATTCTAGCACATGGGTTGTTCCTTGAAATGAGGAAAAGAGACATGGTAGCTCTTAAAATCAAGGAAAAATAATCACTATACTTCTAAGAAGCACATGTGACACATGGAAAAGTTAAAAACCATGTGAATTACAACCATCGTTACACTTACGAAAATGACATGTGTTGGTTTGAAACTGTTAATATGAATTCTACACTTATGAGTTTTTTTTCAACATGTGACTCTTGGATTGTAAAATATTCCAATAGAATCAAGTAATATCCCATGATCTAATAGTTTACAATGAGAGTTTCCTTGCATCTTCTTTCACTTTCTTTCAGCTTGTCTCTTGTGAAACTTCCTCTGAATCTTCTTTTGAGTTTCCTTTTTTCTTTTATTTTCCTTAATTTTCATATTTATTCTTGAAGTTCATTTTCTTCTTCTTTATTAGATTATTCTTTGTTAAGAAGGTAGATGGTCCAGTTCCGGCTAAACAATATAATACCCGTTAGACAGTCTCATGATAAGAGAGTCTATAAGTTTTAATGATAAAAGAACGCTATAAGATGTGTTAATAATTCTAACAAAGCTCACTCATGTGCAGAATAAGGTAAATACACATCAAACGATTTATTAAGATGTAAATATGTTAGATGCTCTTGCAATATTAAAACTACTACACAGTCTTTGAGTATCAAACTCATTAGAAAATCTCTGAGTGTTTCTATGTTAATAAAATAACACTCAAAACATATATCATTGATTCATTAGATAGTCTAATTGTGCACAGTACAAAGATGTGTCAAACGGTCTCGTCAGACGGTGTCTAAAGACAAATCAAGTCAGACGTCTCCAAAGCTCAAGGAAATCTCAACTAAATAGTGTTATTGATCATGCTAGACGATCACTGGAGATTATACATGATGGACGATTACTTCGTCTTCTACACATTAGATTGTCTAAGGTATCAGAAAGTATTTATACTTGACTTCTATGATCTTAGATTGTTTTTTGGCATTGCTTTAATGCTTTTTATAAATCAATTTGATCACTATATTAAAATATTTTTTTGAAAAATATGTGTACATACATAGAAAGTATTTGAAATTATATTTACAACAAAATTTTGGTATGGAAGGTTAGATAATTTAGAAAATCAAAGATTATGTTTTAATATATGATGATTATTATTGATACTGATATTCAAAATAATTCAAAAAAATATTTTCAGCATTTAAAGTCATGTATGAAGATTAAATATGAAGTTTCCTATTCGAGCATCTAATGACAAAAAGATGAAGTGCAAAATGACATTTGTACAATCCCAAAGAGTTGGCACGTACAAGCTTCAACGTTCAAATTATCTCTAAATATGCAAAGTTTTCAAAGTTCAAAACCATGTGATATTATTTGGTTAAGATGCGTAGAATATTATGAAAGCTAAAGTTTCCTTATTAAGCATATAATCGGAAAAAGGTGATGCTACAAAATGAGATTTACACAAATGATTAAGGCAATATCAAGTTGTTACAAACAAAGATATACAAATAGAGAAAGGATTAAAAGTCCAACACATGATCAAGACATATTAAAAGATCAATATCAAAACATTCCTTTCAGAGCATCTTTTACAAAGAAGATAATGAATAATATAGTACGTTGAAGATTCAAAGAAAAATACAATAAAGCTTCAACGTTAAAATTTATACAAACGAAGAAACATTTTGAAATTTCAAATATGTGATTAAGACGCATATATTACATAAAAGAAAGTTGCATTATTGAGAGTCTACTAAATGAAGAAAGAAAAACTATGAAGATTTGAATAGATATTTGAGTTAAGATGAATTAAAGCTTCAACATACATATTTGGAAAAAAAAGGAAATAATTCAAATTGTCCCACATGTTCAAGACACATACGAGATATTTAGTTCAAGAGTTTGCATTCTAAAAGTCTAACGGATACTCTAAGAAAAGGAAATACACAAAGTTTCAACGGTCACACACTAGTACAAAATATAAAAACAACGACCCATTATTTAATACGTTTTTACGGTCAAACGCTGTCTTTCAAAACGTAGTGGCAGTTTTTTAAACGAACTTCATTTAAGAATGCGGCTTTACCTAATAGCCGCATTCTTAAAACATTTTTTACCCTAACTCTGAAGCGCGCCACACTTACGCTTTCATACTTGCTTTCTTCTTGGCGCTTTGTTTTCTCTGTCTTTCTGCTCGTGCTTCCTCTCGTCCTCTGTGAGCGATCATTTTCTTCTTTGTGCCATTGTAAGTTTCGTTTCAAGCTCTCTTTCTTCTTCACCATTGATTTATATATTTTTTTGTTTCTCTTATTTGTTTGTTTTCTTGCATTGGCAAAGGTCACCGTTGTTTCATTGCCTGCTGTTTGGGTTTTTGCTGTCCCATATTTGCTCCGTCGCTGTTGCTGCCACCGTTGTTGCCTCCGTTGTCACCACCGTTGTTGCCTTTCACGCACAAGGTTGGTGGTGTTTTAAATTTTTAATTTTTTTAATGTTTAGGTTTAGGATTTAAGGTTTAGGGTTTTACTTTTTATTTTTAAATTTTTAAATAAAAATGTAGCTATTTACCATAGTCGCATTTATAAATCACATTTAAGAATGCAGCTAAAATAGTTGTCTTGTTATCTGTTTGATTTAAGACTACATGTACATCAAATGCAGTTAGAAAGCCATCGTTTTAAATTGAAAATAGTCGTCGTCTTTTAACCTTTATGCATCAGTGACATTTCTAAAAGCTATATGATGACCTAGGTGAAAAAGAAATATACAGAAGAAGAGAAATACATAAACATCATTAGAAAGTGATATACATAGTTGTGTGTGAAAAAATGTGCATTGTACAAATTGTATTTGCTATTGTAGAGCGTCTAGTGAGTTGGGTAGTGAGTCAAACATGTAAATCTTTCACTTTATGAAGCATATCTTGTGAGTTTTCATTGTTCTCTCTTTTGAGAATGTTGTCTCATATCTTTGAGAGTTCATTATCTCAGAGGGAGATTATTACTAGTTTGAATATAGAGGTATTGAATACTCGTTGCTAGAGACCTGTTAAAACTCAATGTACCTGGAGAGGTGTAAGAATACTTGTCCTAGAGAGGTGTTAAAACTCATTTTAATGAAAAGCTTTTAAGTGATTTTCCTAAGGGGACTAGACGTAGCCCAAGTAGTTGGGTGAACCAGGATAAATCTCTGCCTACTTCTCTCTTCCCTCTACTTGTTAGACACTATGTTTTGATTTTTTTTCCAAGTATGTAAATTAAGTTCAAGCTCCATTCAACCCCCTTCTAAGACATATTTACATCATGAGTAAACCCATATAAGAAACATGACATCACCTCCAATAAAAAAAACTTTAAGAATATGAGTTAATTGTGAATTTTTGTTCTTATATATCACTTAGCTCACTCATTTCCACCCAATAGAGGACTTCCAACTCCACAGTTGAATTACTCTCTCTATCCCTCTTTCTTTCTCTCTCTCTCTCACACACACATACGCACAAACTTATGTGTGCGTGTGTATATGTGTATGTGATATAAGACTACTTCAAACTTCAAGCTCATAAACTTTGAATAAAGTTTTTAAAAATAACAAAAAAAAATACATAATGTAAAATTACTATTTTCTTTTTGAATTCTTATCACAAAGAATTATTTTTTTAATCAATCTCAAATACAAATATATATATATATATATATATATATATATATATATATATATATATATATAAAAGGAAATGTATACTTTTATCATAATATATCATGAATCATTACATACAACCATTACATTCATGATCACAAAATAACATTTTCTAAATTTATCGAGTCAGATTCTCTTACATTGTATCATCTTCTAATTTGTGTTTTATAATTGAATAAAAAAATGAGAAGAAAACCTAAAAATATAGAGAAAAGTTAAAGGCTTTAAAGTTTCGAGAGATGAAATTGTTTGAACAAATTGAAAAATAAATTCGTTTTATCGTATATATAATCTTTATAATCTTTAAAATAACAAAATATTCATTCTTCATTTAACTGGAAACTTTTTCTTTAACCTTATAAAAGTAGTCCTTACACAACTTATTTATTTCATCAGATTTATTATTTACTTCAAATTCAATTAATTTGATTCACAAAATAAATTAGCAAACTAATTATCAATTCATGATTTAAACTAATTTTAATTGTAGAGACCAATTTGTATTTAAGTTTAGATGAGAAGGTTTAAAATATAAGAAGAAGAATGTTTTAATGTTTTATGTACTGAAAAAACTATGTTTTGTAAAAATAAGATAAAATCTTGTACAAGTTTAATTTACTATCTAATTTGTTTGAGTTTCACTCATGTCGAATGTTGCTTAAGCTAGATACAAAGACATATTATTTTGACAATAAACATTACTCAAACATCAATATAGTCAATAGAGCTTCTTGCTTAAATCAGGATTATAGTTTAGGGAGGAAGAAATTGAAATTACTCTCTCTCTTTGGAGAGTTGGATACTCAAATAGTACTCATTTGTACACTCAAACAAACAAAAATCATAATATTTTTTTCTCATTTGGGATTATGATCGCTCAAACATTAGTTTGGACATTTGTGTTATCACTCAAATGTTAGAATGATACTCAAAGAGATATCTTCAATCATTCAAGTATTACTTCACATCTTGAGTAAGAGATAATCAATGTTAATAATCTATCCTTTAGGAAAAGATCAATTAAGCAAGATGTTTCACTCAAATGACACCTTTCCATTTTCCAAAAAAACTATATAAGTACTTAAAATTCTATTTTATGATGATAATAAATGGATGACATGTAATATGTACTATTGGTGATAAAATCATTATATCTATAATGAATAAGCATGGATTGAATGATTTGATGGTGATTGAAATGATAAAGGATTTTATTAGATTATCTAGAAATGCTTCTAATAAGTTCGAGGTTCCTCTCCCTTCCTTGTTGTTCGTTCAGAGTTCATAGGTGTTATTATCGCTCTTGAGGAAGCTAAAAATGCTGGGTATACTCATTTAGAGTATGACTCCTCTTTTCTCTGTGATGCTTTTTTCTCTAGAACTATTGTGCACTAGACTCTTCATAATCGATGGAATAAGTGCCTTTCGTTTTGCAGAAAGATTGTTTTTAAAGTCTATATCTTTAGAGAAGGAGATCATTGTGCTAGTAAACTCGCCCCATTAGGATTTATTCATAGGAGGGAGTTTGTTTGATATAGTTTTCTTCCTCTTAATATTCTCTTGGATTTTTTTCATAATAGGTGTAAGCTTCCCTTGTATCACCTTGTGTAGTTTCAGAAGCTCTCATTTTTTGTGTATGGGTCTTGGCCTAGTCTACCATGCTTGTTTGTATTTTCTTCTTTGTTATATGTTATTCTTCATGTGATGACATATAATTGTTGGAGCTTGGAATGTTAGCTTAATTGAAATGTCAAATTCCATAGTAATACCTAACATGAAATTTTATAAAAAAATAACAAGTAAAAATGAAAAAAATATATAAGTTCACTTTGTGTTTTGTTTCAATAAAGAGAAAAAAGTACGAGAGAAAAAGTAAAACAGAAAGAATTAGAAAATAAAAAATTAGTAATATTTTAAGATATAAGGATTTAAATAAGGGAGAAGGTAAAAAAATTATTAGAACTCTACGTATGATAGTGAAAAATTGATTATCGTGACTAAGACTTAAAACTTGTTTATATAAATTTTAGAGAGATAAAAAAATAAATAAAAATATTTATAATTAAATTAGAAAAAAAATCATGTTATTTTTTCTAAAATGTTTAACTTATGCGTACATTAATTTTAGTTAATAAAAGCTATTTCAATTTTTCTTATTTTTTCTAATAAATTTTTTATCTAAGTATGTCCTTTGTAGGATGCGTAGATTTCAATTTGATGACCCTACACATGAGAGGGTTAGTCCCATAACTTCGGCCATGGAAGGACATTGTTTTGTGAATATTTTCTTGTAGGGATATTTGTCCTCAGTAATCTAACTCTCACCAATTCAGTGGGTCATCTTAATTAAAAAAAAAAAAATTCCGAGTTACGAGCTCATTAGGTGGTAAAAACAATGTATGGTTGTTCATCAAATTTTTAAGGAAGATAAAAAAAGATAAAAAAAAACTATGTAACTGTTCTGGTGAGAAAAGAAAAGAAGCAAAGAGATAAAAGAAAAGAGAGAGAAAAAAGAATAGTAACTAGTGTAGTTCTCTTCAGTGTCTAGTTAGATATTGTCTTGTATTTTTATCTATCTTGAGGGTGAAAAGTAAGTTCTCTTAAAACAAGAATTTTTAACTTCAGCTTACTCTTTTTTTTATCAAAAAATAATAAATGTAGAATATTTTTAAAATGTTCTAATCCTATATCCAATAAGGTTATGATCATACCATTCCAAAATAACATGTCCAAAGCCTTACATCAAAATTCAATAAGATAACTGAACTAAACCTCTAGTAACTAAACTTTTAATTAAAAATATTTTTAATTTATTATCAATTTATTAAGTTTTCTTTATCAAATATTTTTTTTTTCATCGAAATCTTATTAGAGAAAAATATCGGTAGATTTTATTAATTATCACTTTTTTATATATATAATGAACCTAACTTGAGTTAATTTGTTGATATTTTTTCTTCTCTTAATCCTAACTTTTAAAGTACTCATCTGAAACTTTATATAAGCAGTTATAGTCCAATTATACTTTAATTATCAACATATATATAGTGTAACAAACAGATCTGTAATCTATCCCTTCGTCGTTTTTCATACCATAAATAGGGTTATGTGTAGGCATGCACTTACCAAAAAATGAAAATGGTTTCCACACATAAATATATGCATGTCGTGTTGAGAATTTTAAATTTTTTTAGAACAGAAAAAGTGAGATGAACTTTCCAAAAGAAGCGTGGTATGTTAATAGAAAAAGAATGGACAAGAGTGGGGCTCACAGGGTTGTCATTTGTCTCCAATTAGCATGATCAAGTATCTGAGAAATCCTTATCCTTAACGTCTGTGCTATGATGACAAGTTTGAATTGCCAACGTGATGACAAATGTGTTCCCAATTGCGAATCTAATGTGAGAGACATAATGATAATGCCTAAACTAAATTGCATCACTCCATCACAACACATAACTGGCTACCCGGGACAAACCCTAAAACATCAAAAATTTTGTTGGTTGGAGATCCACTCCATTGTTACCTTCAACATTCTATCATCCTAATCATACAATTCCTGCCCTACAACATAAACTACAACTTTTAACTTGATTAATTAAAAAATCAACAAAAAAATGTTATCATTACTATAGAAAAGTGTTTTAACGATGGTTAAAAAATCATATAAAGACAGTTTAAAAATCGTCGTTAGTTTAGGTTTTATTATAAATCAGTAGTTCATAACGACGGTTCTCCAACCGTCATTATAAAAACACGTTAATGACATGTGTTAAAACCATCGTTATTATGGCAAACAAATAGAAAAAATATAAAAAAAAGTTGGATTTTCAAAGACAGTTCTCGTTATAAAAGGGATCCAAAGTGAATTAAGTGCAATTTTTTTGTTTTATTGAAGATAGCTTAAGTCTAAATCGTCGTTAAAAATGTATTTTTTTAAAAAATTTGCTGAATTATTATATATACTCCTGCATAAAATATCAAATTTCCAGAACAATAATACATATAATATCATAATTTAAATATGGAAAACTACATACAATAAATTAAGTAAATATTACATTGTATAAAATGTTCTACAATATATGAAAAAGTTATATGTTATTCTAATCATTCATTTATCCTAAGGTGTTATACATGGTTGCAAAATATTTTGACCATATTGTCTTTACATACTCCAATGCTTTCGAATCTAGCAACTGAGGGTCATTGAAAAACTATGACATTTGAATTTTTTTTGAATTAGTACATGAATAATAAACCCCAAATTTTAAAGTATTTTTTTATTGAGGTATTACCTGATCCCAACCTCTATCAATTACAACTTGTACAATAGCCAACATCCACTACATAACATAATAATCGCACTCATAATTTTCAAATTGCTTATTGCATTGCAGTCAAAATAAATGTTATTAAATGAATGAATGAGACACATTATAGTGAGTGAACAAATATACTTTAAATACCTTAAGGTGCATCCAATTCCCCTCCCACTCAACATGTTATATCCATAATAAACACTAAAATAATAAGATTTCATGTTAGAACACATAACATTATATAATGTATAAGTAATAATAAATGTTAAATGAATTTTTCGTACCTATCTATAATGTGTTTAAAATAGTTGGGGGGTTTCTTATGGTAGGAGCAAACCCATGCAGCAGTATGATCTTGAACTGATATGATCAATAATTTCCAATGACGCCTATATAACAAATCAGTTAATTTCTCTTATTTCAATAATTTAGTATAACTTAATAAATATGAACTTACTCATGGATATACAAAGCAAAATAAATTTGGTTTCCTCCATTCTTTAAGATAGTGATGATGTATGTTTGTGTTTCTGACTTCTTGTTTCCAAGTGATTGAATGAGTTGAGGGTCTAAAAACCCATATGTATCTTGTTACCCCTCATTGAAGCATAATCCACAAATATACCTAAATTTCAATAAGTTATTACTAATATATATATAATAAATAAAAAGAATAAAGATTTTAAGAATGGAACTTACATGATCCATAATTGCATAACTATTATGTTAAAGTACAACGGTACATCACTATGTCTTCCAAAAAAATTGGCATCCCATGGAACCTTTACGACGGTTCTATCTAAAGCTGTAACAACTTCCACCAATGCTGCCACAGGATCATCAATGGAGAATTTGTTCTTCTTTTGCAGAGGCAGATTTGTCTCAGGTTCCTACTACTCATCAACAAACAAACAAATGATTAAATTAGTTAGAATATAATATATTTGATATATAATCCTATTAGTGCAAAGATATATTGTAGAGTTTGATATAGGTCTGATGAGATGTCTAGGCCAGAAAATGAAAGTATGTAATGCCTTTGCTACAATTGTCACCTCTGATGTCGGCACAGGAACCACAACATCGCCATAAAGGACCTTCTCTATCGTGACCTTTATCAAATTAGAAGGAAGAGGCACATTGTGTAACATTGTGACCCCTTCATAACACTTACCTAGGGTAATGAATTGGGTGAAAGAATCATAATCAACATATAACTCGCATTGGCTAGTTGAGCCAAAGTCATCCCCCGATAGATCAACCGCTAAACAGCTCCCTTTAGTGCTAACTCTTTAATAATATGAATTCTCCCACCCCTCTTTCATAAGCATCACTTATCCGTGGTTTATTAATCCAACTTCGATAAATAGAACTGATAAACTAAAGGTCGAACACCCATAGTCTCAGCATAAACACGTATCATATAATCAAATGTACTATCTAATTCATTATAAAACTAAATCAAAACTGCCAAAGGTCAGACACCTCCAAACTCAGAATCAGTGCATTCAATATGTAAAAATAATATCTAATCTTTAAAAACTAAATCAAAACTATCGAAGGTCAGACACCTACGGACTCAAAATCAGGGCGTTTAATATGTAAAACCAATATCTAATCATTAAAAACTAAACCAAAAATGTCGAAGGTCAGACACCTCCGGACCCAGAATCAGGGCGTTTAATATGTAAAAACAATATCTAATCATTAAAAACTAAATCAAAATTGCCGAAGGTCGGACATCCTAGACTCAGAATAAACACGATCAATATATACATAATCAAATTTAATATATTATTAAATAATAAATAAAAACACACTAACCTGAAAGTGGAGCGTAACACAATGGAAGTAGAACCCTGACAGTGAGGTGCAGGTGAAGCACTTAGGACGCACGGAGGGCACTAGTCGAAGTGCAGTAACGTGTAGTGGAAGCTAGCGACACTACAGAGATATGCAGAAGAAGGTGCGGTGCACGCAAGCTGATGGTGGTGTAGTGGAGCTCAATGTGGCGGTACGATGGCGCTCAATGCGCGGTGCGATGGAGTGAGGAAGGACGCAGGCGACGCTGGTGCGAGCAAGGACGCAAGTGGCAGTGCTAGTGCAAGCAAGGACACAAGTGGCACTGGCAGCAATGTGCGTGGAAATCGTATGGAGATGGCGACGCAAGGCTCTGACACATGGTGGAGAAGCTCTGACACGCAGTTGAGGTTGTTAGCCGCATGAGACTGACCGGGTTAGGGCACAGCGGGGTCAGGTGTGGAGTACCGGTGGCATGGCAGGGTCAATTGCGGAGAACTGGTGACGTGGGCGGGGGAGCTTTGGATTGGCAGTAGGTAGCTCGGGAGTGAAGAAAAATGTGAAGATGAAGAAGTAGGTAGTGCGATAGTGAAAAGTGAAGAAATATGTGAAAGAGTGGGTGTGTGCGGGAAATAAAAATCACCAAAAAGAACGATGGTTCACTAGGGGACCATCACAGTTTTGGCCTTGAACACATATATAGCGACGTTTCGCAGGAAAGCCATTGTTGTTTTTCACTCTGCACATATATAGCGACGATTCACAGGGGAACCGTCGTTAAAAGCACCAAATAATTTCCACTTTGCTACCGCGTTTTTTTTAATGATGGTGTTATTATAATCGACTTTGTATGGTGTCGTAGTATTAATATTTTGTACTAGTGTATGATAAATTTATAAATTTATGCAAATTTTCTATGTTGGTTGTAAGGATAATTGACGTGAAAGTCATTTTCTTACATTGACTATTAAGTCACTTAATGTAAAAAAATAAAATAAAATTGTGTCAATTTCCATAACAATTGACACAAAATATCCTTTAAACTTTTCTCTCATCTACTTGTTAGGATGTTTCTAGGGAAAAACACCATGGAGATTGTTGAAATAAGTCATGAGCAAATCATATAAGTGGTCATGATACTATTTTTAGTTAAAAACCTTAAAACTATGAGTTTGTGGGATCTTTTTCTTATATGTTACTCAACTTTCTCATTTATACTTAATGTGAGAATTTCCCTCAATTGTGAGTTGGTTACACACTTTCTCTGGCCCTAATTGTTGTTGGGTTTTTACCATAACGGAAGATGCTTGTCTCTTTTGATATTATTCTAGGAGGATTCAATGGGATGACACTACAAGAAAATTATTAAATAACAACCAAATTTAGAAATAAAAAATAATTAGTCTCTATATTGACTAAATTATATACTATTTTAGAGATTAAAAAATTATTCGTATCTAAAGTGGTTTCTATTATTAATAAAAATTTATAAAATGATTTCTAAATTGATATATAAATTAGTTACCAAGGTTTTAGCCACTAATATTTTATATTCTAAATTAGTCTCTAAAAGACTAATTGAGACTAATTTAGCATATAAAGTAGTTAATAGCTAAAATCTTGGTTGCTAATGGTTAGATATAAATTTAGAAAGTACTTTATAAATTTTTATTAATAATAGAAACTACTTTAGATACCAATAATTTTTTTAGTTTATAAAATGGTCTTTAATTTATTCAATATAATAACTAATTATTTTGGTATCTAAAATTAATTTCGATTTTAATGATTTTCTTGTAGTGTGATTTAACAGCAATTAAAGAGTCAAGAGTCAATGATATAAGAGATCATGACACCACCTCCAACCCAAAACTATCAAATTATGTGTTTATGGGTCTTTTTTTCTTATATATTACTCAACTTTCTCATTTCTACTCAATGTGAGACTTGTAACTCATACTTGTATTCTTGACACCACCCTTTACATTTCTCCTTTAAGTGCATTTTTTGGTTCCTTTGATATTTTCTTGCAACTTTGTTAACATTTGAGTATGTTCACTTTGTCGCCACTAACCCTCCTTTTTGTTGTTGCATCTCCCTGCAAATTGCATGCAACTCCATGACTTTCCCACACCATTGTTCCTCTCCATTACATTGTCATAATTCATGATGTAGCCTCACACATTTGCTCCTTTCTGTTGCACCACCAAAAGTCGTGACACAACCCAACGACCTGTGACTCCTTGTTATGCTTTATGTCCTCGCCTCGTGTCATTTTAGTTGCTACCTCTATCGCTATATACGAGTAGGTAACTTGTCATTCTAATTGTTCCATTTATGACATAGTTGTATGATATACATTAATAATATATTAATTAGAATAGATTTTTGTTGAATATTGGTATCTTAATGATTTTAGAGTAAATGTCTTGTTATTATTTTGTAAATCATTTGTAAAAAATAGGAAAACACAAAAAGTTTGAGAGTTGAATTGTGTTTCAAATTTTTTTTTCAAAAATTTAGTTCGAAAACATCTTCATCTTAGGTGAGTTTAGATTTCATAACATTTAATTTGAACAGGATAAGGAAGAAGGAAAATACTTAATGATTTTTATATTGATTCGTCTGATAGCGTGTGTTACGTTGAGTTTTCAATCAACAAATTGAGTTCTACTATACAGACTATAATGTTACAAGTTACAACACGAAAATTCTTTTGGCTCGAAGTAGCTCCTAGATAACATGTATGAGTATTATTCCATAATGTAACTACTCCTAACTAACCCATAAAATATTGTTTAAACATTTAGCCATTTTTGTGTAAAAACCTAAGTATTGTTTAACAAACAACCACAACTAACTAAGACAAGTAACTATCTAAGATGTATTCAAAAGATCACAATATTGTTCACTAGAGAGGTGTAATGTCTTTTGACATTTACTAGATTTAAGGTTTCTCTTCTAGTTTGCTAAAGAATGCAACAATAATCTACAAAGATTTTTGGGCACATAATATAAATTAATAATGTTTTGTCACTTTGCAAATTGTGGCTCAGTGTCTTGTTCTTTTATTTAAAGGAGGGCTTTATATAGGTGTAGAAGAAAAGATTAATTGCTAATCCTTTTCTTGTTGTTGAGCAAATTCAACTCGTTTGACATCTTCCTTATGTTTGAGCAACTTGATCATAGAGGATGCATTAAATAAGTTTCATGCATGCATTAAATGCTATACTCCTCTTTAATCAATATCCTAATACCTGGATAAACTTACCAAACCTTGATTAGAGTGCCTTTACTTAAAATTGTGTAAAACACTAATTTGTACAAGGCAAAAAGTCTTTTACAGGATTGGCAAAGCAAGCACGAGTTAATTGTTGTTGTGAAACAACTTTAACTCATTTTCCAAGAGATTGTTGATGTGATATAAGGTTTTGCATATGCTTTTGGCAGACAAAGGAAACAAACATGCTTTGCAACATAAAGTAAGCATAAAAGTTGATGGAAACACCTTTTGGAGCGACGAAAGACTTGAAAACTTATTCAAAAACTTTTCCTATGTTTCTTGAAAGAAACATAGAACTTGAGGTTCCTCTTAGAAGGAAGGTTCCTTGGAGAAGATCCTAGCATAATACTCCCATTTTTAGGACATCAAAAGATCTAGAAGAATGGATAATAACAACTCAATTCAAGTTAAATTCAAAGTAAGTGTACAAAGGGGGCAAGAGGTCTTATTTATAGATGCATAAGCCCCTTGCACCAAATACTTAAAGGAATGTGTGAATAAAAACACAAAGAGTAGTTGCACACTTCTTAAATTTTGGGGTCTCACTCCAAGTCCCACTAATCAATGCATTTTATTCAAATAAAAGTATTCAAGTAGAGGATCGTCTGCTGTAAAAGAGCTGAACAAAAATTAAGTATAGTTAGGGTCAGTTAGCCCTAAGTCATCTCCCAACAAATTCAAGTAAGACAATTTCATATATTGTTTATTGTAAGTGTTACTTAATAAGAAAAATTAATTAAAAGGGGTTGTGTAATTGTTTGAACATAAAATTAAAAGATAAGAGAGAAAATAAAAAACAGGTTGAGTCTCAAGTTCATTCAACCATGAGTTCTTCATCAGTTGACATATATGTCATTCATTCAATCTCCAAATAGGATCGAATTGACCAAACATATGTCAATCAACTCAATAGAATAAAATTAGTGAAACACATGCCCACTAATTCATTCAGTAACCTTACTCGTCTCCATGTGTCTACTTGTAAGATTTTTAAGCTTTTACCTCTTAAATTAAGAAAACCAGAGATTGTTCAAAATATAAACAAGAATTTCAATTAAAGAACAAAATTGAATCATCAACATGTGTTAAAAACAATTCCAATAATAAAAATTAGAATCAAAAGGACCAAATTGTGTACCATAGCTTGTTACAAATATTAAAGAATAAAATTAAAGTGGCTCAAGAAAATTTTATTATTAAGAAAAATTATGAAGAAGTTCTTTTCAAAAAATCAATTTGTTGAAAATAGTTGTTTTTAACTATTAAATAAAATCAACTTGTTGAAACATACCTTTTTTTATTTTTATATCATAACTCCTTTAACAAATTAAAAGACTTGTTTTTACATGAAAACACTTATAAAAACATGTTATCTGAGTCTTTTAAAAATTAACGCAAGTAAATTAGAAATCATGAGAGAACACTTTGTTTTTGAATTCTTGTAGAAAATCATTCTTGTTCTTGGATCATTTTGTGATTGTAAAGAAAGTGCATATGAGGATTTCATAAGAGGTGTTCTCTACTGTAACTCGGGTGTTTTCTATCCTTGTTAAAGTTTCTGTAAGTAAATTTAGATAGGGTGTCTATACTTTTGCAGTAGAGTTCAAGAACTAGATTCTTGATTGAATTCCAATCTTCCATTTTTAGTGTATTCTCTGCTGGTGTAGCTAAGGACTGGATGTAGCTCTTTTGAGGAAAGAGCAAACCAGTATGAAAGCTTTGTGCAAATCTCTTCATTTGCTCTTAGTATTTCAATTTATTGATTAAGTAATCTGAAAAAATATAATTGGTTTTTCTTCTTTTAGTTCTTCATGCCAAGCACTTTTAGAATCGGTTAAAGATTTCCAATCTAACTTCAATCTTTGCGAAAATCTCTTAAAAAATAATTCACCCCTCTCTTGTTTTCAGCCAACGATTCTAATAGTTAGCTTTAATACCAACTGCAGGTACAATTGGCTCTAGAAGGGGGGTTGAATAAAACACGAAATCTAATTTGGTACTTGCAAAAATATTAAGGCAAAGAAATATCCAAAGATAAAAGATAGAGAGAAAAGTACGCAAAGAATTTATACTCGTTCACCCACAACTTAGGCTACGTCTAGTCCCCTTAAGCAACCTGCTTAAAAGCCTTTATCAACATAAGTATTCTCCACATTTGTAGGTACATAAATATTCTCCACCTTTTCAGGTAAGCAGTATTAAACACCTCTTTAGGTAGCAAATATTGAACACCTCTTTAGGCAGCAAGTCTTAATGTCCCCATGAGACTAAGACCTCTCAACAAGTGAGAAAAACACTCTCGACAAGAGAGAAAATATTGAAATCTCAAAGGGTAATCTTCACACAATAAAGGATTTACGATAAGGTTCACTCCCCAAACTACGAGTTCTCTTAATAGTAGATACGAAGTATTCTCTCAATACACTAAGAAAATGAACTCTAAATCATTTATAATAATCTTTTTGTATGCTTGTATGCTTTGGTTTTTTTCTTCTTCATCTTCAAGATCTTTATATAGTGTTTTAGATTATGACTATTGAAGCTTTCATTCATCTTTTTGTCCACATAGTCGTTAGATGATGGATAAGGAAATATTTGCTCTTGATTGATTCTGATGCCTCTTGGACTTCAATTGTATTTGAAAGGTTTCTTCTTTCACTCCCAATGAAAACATTGATTCATTAATATTGTAATCTCTAGATATCCTTCATTTTTATGCATTGTTCATCATCTTCATCATGTCAAACATTGAATATAGAACCTCTTGCTTTGATTATATTATTTACGTCTTTGAGCATGTGAGACAATTTGATTTGTTTCCTTTATGATATTTAATGTGAACGTTAACCCTTTAATGCATGTGACTAATTCTTCATTCATATCTCAGTCACTTGCTTCACTATAAATACCTTAGAAGCTAATTATGGAAATAATTGGTTGTCATTTACTATGTGTCTCTAGTTTCTAAATATCTTCCTTTACTTGTGATTCCTAACGTTGATATAATTTATTTGATTGTCCTTCAATCATGTTCTCCTTTTTGCGTGAATTTCATTCTTCACTTTATCATGTACTCATTCTTAGAATAACTTCTTTAACCAGCATTAGTCATCATGAACGTTGTACGAATTCTTCATAATATCAGATGTTGAATTAGGAAAATTAAGGCTTACGTCTTTAATGCTTTTTCTCACTCATATTCTTCTTAATTGTATCTCTTCTGATGTTCTCTTTTTCATTATTTGCAACAACTTTAATTGTCATCAATGACTTCCTATGAATTACACTTTGTAATAACTTCATTATGCTCGTTGAACACTCAATAAGGAAACTTGTGCTTGTTCTCCTTTGGGTCTTGATGGTTCCTAAAATCATATTTTGAAACCTTTGTGATTACTAGTTATATTAACATTTTCAATATGTCAGAGCAAATATATTACTGAACAATATTCTCTTAATATATTTAGAATTATCAATACATTCCATTCTCAGATGATAATGGAAACAATATTGTTCTTGTACAGATTGGGACCGAGAGAACTATTACCTCCTTCCTCGTTGTCATTTACTACGTGTCTCTATTTTCTAAATATATTCATTTACTTGCAATTCTTAACACTGATATAATTTATCTGATTGTCCTTCAATCACGTTCTCCTTTGCGTGAATTTCGTTCTTCACTTTATCATGTACTCGTTCTTAGAATAACTTCTTTAACCAGCATTAGTCATCATGAACGTTGTACGAATTCTTCATAATATCAGATGTTGAATTAGGAAAATTCAAGCTTGCATCTTTAATGCTTTTTCTCACTCATATTTTTCTTAATTGTATCTCTTCTGATATTCTCTTTTTCATTATTTGTAGCAACTTTTATTGTCATCAATGACTTCCTATGAATTACACTTTGCAATAAGTTCATTATGCTCGTTGAACACTCAATAAGGAAACTTGTGCTTGTTCTCCTTTGCGTCTTGATGGTTCCTAAAATCATATTTTGAAACCTTTGTGATTACTAGTTATATTAACATTTTCAATATGTCAGAGCAAATATATTACTGAAAAATATTCTTTTAATATATTTAGAATTATCAATACATTCCATTCTCAGATAATAATGGAAACAATATTATTCTCGTACAAATTGGAACTGAGAGAACTATTACCTCTTTCCTCGGTCAGTCAGTCACCTTCCTACCTTTTCCACTTCACTAAGCGACTCTCTTCACTTGAATTGTTCTCCCTTCTCTCCTTTCATTGGTCTCCACTCCTTGGCAAACACTAGGTCGGGATGGTACATGCAAAAGGAACTTCAACGCTCAAGTAAGATTTCGGTATTTGGTGCTTGGTGCAATTAATGCGTGATGAGAACATACCTTTTTCTTGAAACTTGTGACTATTTATATGGTTATCATGGGCCATTATTATTGGGTTGAATTAGCATTTAGATCATGATTAAGAGGACATTGCCTAATGTTTAACTACTATTTTGGGCTTGTTAATCCTCTGTTGAATTCAATGAATTTGGTCATGTTGGGTACTGAGACCTCCATCATTTTTCTAGTACTGACCGATACACTTGCTCCCCAGGTTCGAGGGGTTTTGACCCGAAGATTCTATATGTGGCAGTTGCACTTACCAATATTGGATGTGACATTGGCAGTGCCGAACACTTGACAAGACGCGCTTCATCATTACTTTAATTTTTTGGCACCAATTAACAAGGACCGTTAGATTAAAGAAGATCTAACAATTCAGATCAAAGGGATGTTCACTATTCCTCTTTCCTCAGAGGCTATAAATAGTGGTCCCCCCTCTCGTCCATTGCTTACTTGTTTTGACTTCTGAAACCTAAACAACTTGGTGAGGTGTTTTCCATTTATTCCGAGAGGTTACTCATGTCTTCTTCTAGCTCTTCCATTTCTACTTTGTTTCTTTCCTCATCCTCCTTTTCTTCTGGTTCATCCTCGACCAAACCCTTGTCGGTTGAGGTGCTTCAAGCGTTGCTCCCCATGGCTCAATGTGAAGCAGTGACTTCTAATGCTAATCGAGTTAGGGGTAATGATCCCAATGCAACTGGTGACCGATCGAACCCTACTGAAGAGTCATCCCATCGTTCGAGATTTGACTAGGTTAACCCTAAAGTTACCAGGTTCTTCTCCCTATTTAGGGATTCTTCTTCTATCTTTTCTTTTATTGATAGTGTATGTCTTTTGAAGCCTAATGTTGTCGACGACATCCTTGATATCGACTCGTGCCATCTGGCTAATACCATCTACATCAGTTGGTCAGCTATCGAAACTCCTTTTTTCTTTGCTTATTCTTGCTTCTTTTATGACTTGCACATAACTCTTCCTTTTGATGACTTCACCTTGGGTGTCCTTCAAGCGCTTAACGTTGCTCCCTCTCAGCTTCACCCCATTTCTTGGGCCGTTCTACAAGCCTTTTGGCTTGTCATCTCCGTTATAGCTCGGGAGTTGTCTAGGTTAGCCTCGATTCCTCAGTGGGTTATCATGAAACCTAGGAACTTTCTTCCCTCGACACCGAATGCGCACTTCTTGGGATTTCACCTTAAAGATCTCTTCCAAATCCCTCACATGCTGTTCGCAGGAGTCCGATTTCACCACTATATTGTCGACATAAATTTCGACATTCAGACAAACCATTCCCTTTAAAACCTTGTCCATTAGTTTCTGATACGTTGTTCTAACATTTTTTAGGCCGAAAGGCATGACCTCATAGAAATAGTTTGCCTCATTCGTCATGAAGGCAGTTTTCTCCTTGTCCCTTGGGTGCATGCTTATCTAATTGTAGCCAGAGTATGCGTCAAGGAAGTTGAGAATCCTATGATAGGTCACCCCATTAACTAGTCGATGATGCTGGGCAAAGGATAAGAATCCTTTGGGTAGGCTTTGTTGAGGTTTTTGTAGTCGACAAACATTCTCCACTTATCGACCGTGCCTCTTTGTACACTAAGAGCTTGTGCGTTATGATCTCTTGGCTTACCCCTGACATATCGGATGCCGCCCATGCGAAGAGATCAGGATTTTTCTTCAGTTTCTGATGAATGGTCTCAACTTCCATCACAACCAAAGATATTCCCATGTTGGTGTTGTGCTCCTCATCCAACAAGGGGATCTAACGTAAGTCCTTTTTGGCCTCGTGTCTCGGTTTGATCATCCGGGGATCCACGTCGAATAGAGAAACTATATGCTCTCTTCGTTTTGGTTTGGGCTCCACTCGGGAGGTTCTTTGCTCTCGCGAGGATCTTTGCTCCTGAGAAGTCCTCTACTCATCTGAATCGAGCTCTTCTAATGGGCTCCAACATTAGGCTTGTTGTATAGCACTCTCATGCAACTGTTTGATCAACATGCACGGTAAGAATATCCCCCAAGATCGAGGAGAATTTCATGGCTAGATAAGGTGATACAAACCAAAGCAACCAGCAGATGACTAAGGACACATCAAGCACTTCACAAAAAGGTTAGTCATATCAGTATACAAAGTCGAGCCCCACCAAACCTCGAGAAAGCATCAACAGAAGAAGAAGAAGCCATAAACTAGAATATCAAAAGTTCTTCCTTCTGGTCTTTCCACAAGAGAAAAGTTATGTAAATAAATTGGACTCACTTCGGGGGTCCAAAATAGCAAGATAGCCTAAAATAGGTGCCTATAGCATAATAGGGGGTGTAGTTATCATTTTAGCTTGTGCCTAGTCCTTTAGGAAGGAAATTTGACCTAGTTTCTAGAAGAGCAAGCCTAGGGTGCGGTTTTGACTTAGTCAAACCCTAAAGGCAGCTCCTGACACATTTACCACCCTACGCTTGCCCGCCAAGGCACCTATTCCTATAAATAGGGTGTCTTACTCCACGTATTTTCATGTTGGATTTGAATAGTAAAGTTACTATGCACAATTTGTGTGAGGTGTTTGTGAGACTTGTTTCCTCTTAGCATTAGGTCTTATCTTGAGTGCGTTTAGAGCTCTCAAGTGGCAGTCCTCTACACTTATCTTGGAGGAAATCACACTCCAAGTGGTGTGTCCACCTCTCTCCCATCATCCATAAGCTTCCTTTTCCTTCATCTTTTCTTTTCATCTTCCATTCTGCCAATTATCTTTGTGTTGTGTTCTTATTTTTGCATCTTTTCCATTCGATCATAATCACATTTTTGCTTCCTTTATGTTCTTTTAATTTCCTCCCTTCATCATCATTCACCATATACTTGTGTTTTTTCTTTGCCCTCTAGAAGTGAACCTTCACACTTAGTTAACCACTTGGTTAAGTTCGTGTCCAGTGGAAATCTTCTTTAGGTTCTCACCATATAATTGCTAAAATCTCAAACATAAGTAAAGTTTCACCTCTAAAATGGAACAATCTAAAATCAACTCACATCATGAGGGGTTGACACGATCGCCCCTGGCCGATTGATGGATAGTCGACCTAACAAAATGTTGTATAAGGTGTTGGCCTCCACCACAAGTACCGGATCTTGATGGTTTTGCTTGCCTTTGCTTCACCAAACTTGGTGTATAGGTCGATATACCCTCGGTTGTCTACCCTCTCACTCGAGAATCCAACTATCTGGTCGTCGTATGGCTGCATCTCCTCCTTGGGAATTTTCATCCTCTTAAATGTTTTCCAGTAAAGGATGTCCACTAAACTCCCCTGATCAGTTAGCATTTCCATAATGGAGAAGTTGTCGATGTCAACCGTTATGACCATCAAGTCATCCTGTGATGGATCAATAACTTTGAAGTCCTCATTTGTGAATGTGATTGGGGGCATCCTCAGTCGGAAAGAGAAAGTAGTGGAGTTTACCGATTACACCACTCTTAAATGCTTCTTCCTAGCCGAACTACCTCCTCTACTGGAGCCCTCTGTAATGCTATTGATGACCTCTCGACCATTTCTTCTTCCAGATTCTTCTCTCCTTGAGGGATCTGTTGATCAAGAGTGATCAAGAGCTTTGAAGAATCCAAATCCAAGGTGTTTGATGGAAGTCTGTGTTGCTGCTGTGTATGGATCGGAAATGGGGTAGATTTTATGTAATCCACTCCTTGTTTGAATCCAAAACAAGTTTGATTTGAAAACCTTTTAAAAATAGAATGTTTTTCAACTAAGTGAAAAATAACCTGTTGTTTTGTCGAATCAACCGATTGTTTTGTACTAAGAAGGTTTTGAAAAAGGTTGAAAACTATTTGGCTTGGTTGACTAAGCTGTCAAAGCCAAAACAATCGATTGTCTCGATAAAACAATCGATTGTTTGTTTGAAAATCCTAACAGCTTTGTGTTTTTGAATTGAATCTTTATTAAATGGTTTCTAACTGAATACACTCCTATTTTAAATGCTTTTGACCACTTTGTTGGTCTATATAAAGTTGGTTAGACGCTCCTAAAAAGAGAGAAACAGTTTTGAGAAATTAAAGTGCAAATTTGCTTAAGAGTTTTCAAGATTCATTCAAGCTTTGGATTTTCAAGTGTGTGGAATAGGACTGGGGTGTAAATCTAATCTTTAAGCTTTGTAATGCCCAGGTGTATATTCTCTTCTTCCTTGATTACTGTATTTCTGTGTTTGTGTTGCCAAGGAGTGTTGTGTGTTCTTGAGGTGTTCAAGATCAACACTCTTGGTGTGGTTTTCCAAAGGTAGTGTGTTTCTTGAGGGATTCAAGGTCACTGCTTTGGTGTGTGGTGTTTGTAATCTGTGATTGATTGCACAGTGGAACCCAGTGGTTTTCTGGGAACTGGATGTAGCCTTGTGAGTAGGGTGAACCAGTATAAAACTGTTGGTGTGCTTTTCTCTCATCCCTAACTCCTTTAATTGCTATTTTAAGTTGGTTTTAAATATCTGCTAATATAAACAACCGATTGTTTTTCTGTATTTCATTTAAAACAGAATATATTCTTGGCTAACTTGATTTCTTTATCTGTAATTCTGCACTAAGTTTCATTGTACCTTCAAAGTTTGCGAAAATCTTTCTTAAACAATTCACCCCTCCTCTTGTTTAAGGCCATATATTCTAACAAGATCATGATGTGAGTTGATTTTAGATTGGCACATTTTAATGGTTTCACTTTTGTTTATGATTGTTGGGATTAGTAATTATGGCAAGAACCCTAAGAAGATTCCCATTAGACACGAACTTAACCAAGTGGTTAAGTAAGTGTGAATGTGTACTTTAGAAGGGCAAAGAGAAAAAGAAAATTATATGATTATGATGATATTATGATGATGAAAGTAAATTGCGGAAATGGAAGGAACATAAGATGAATAAAGACAAGTAATAACCAAAAATTAAAAGACAAGCATGATATCATAAAGAGGAATGCTAAAAGAAAGATAAAAGAGGATGGGGTGAAGAAAGCTTATGGAAGAAGGGATGTCACGCCACTTGGGGAAGAGAGGACTCCAAGATGAGTGGTGCAAAGAGCCGCCACTTGAGATATACCCATCCAAGATAAGACCCCAAAAAAGAGCTCACAAATCTCACAAAAACACTCTTGCAGAGTTTCTTTACTATAAAAATTTAATGTGAAAATACATGGAGGAAGGCACCCTTTATATAGGAAGGAGTAACTTGAAGAGCAAGATGAGTGAATGGTAGAAAGGGAAGGGGAAAGGGGCAGCCTAGGGTGTTGACCATGGTAAAAAACGTCTCTTAGGCATAACTTCTAGAAGCTAGGTTAAAACCCTAATTCTAGGTGCCTTGTCTTGAAAAAATGGGCTTGGTGCAAGCCCATTTCGTTTAGTACACTCCTTTTAATGCTATGTGAACCTACTCTAGCCTATTTTGCTATTTGGACCCCTAAAGTGAGTCCAAATTATTTACAAACATGTTTATATCTTTTAAGAAGACCAAAAGAAAGAACTGTTGATGTTTTGGTCTATGCCAGTTCTTCTTCTAGTGAGGTCTGTCTAATATTCTCTTGATTGCTGAGATGACTGCTCATAGTATGATTTGTCTCTTGAGTCCTTGATCATCCTCTTGGCTACTTGGTTTGTATCAGATCCTCTCTCCACGACCAACGATCCTCCTCATTAAACCAGCGAGGGTTGTACTCCCTATGCCTATCTTCTCTTCTAGCTGGTTCCTCCCTCCTCAAGAGGGAGCGCTTCATATTCCTTCCTTCACCTTCCAGCCTGGATAAGCTCCTTAATCTTATCCTTCAATGCCTAACACTCCTCGGTAATGTGTCCTATATTCTTATGATACCTACATTTACGTGTAGGATCAACATAATCAGGGCTCAGAACCTTCCTTAGTGTCAGTATCAGATCGATACTCAAGGCCTCGTCTAGAATCCTCCCCCTATCAGTGTTTATAGAGGTGCACCTCATGTATCTAAGGCCACGAATCTCCTTATATTTGTCTCTTCGACTAAAATTAGATTGGTCAGATCGCTCCTTTCCCTTCTCCTTTCCCTTATCTCCATCAGCTTCAGCTCTCGCATGACTTCTATACTCCCTCAACTCCTCCAGCTGCATATACTTGGAAGCTTTCTGCCTCAGCTCGTCAAGGTTCATGGCTGGCTTCTTGCACAAGGTGTCGATAAATGGCCCCGGCCACAAGGCTATGACCATATGATGCATGGCCACATTCGGACTTAGATTCCGAATGTTCATGGTCACCTCACTAAACCTTTCCATGAACATTCTAAGAGATTTCCCTTTCTCTTGTCAAATGTTGACCAAGGCAATTAAGTTTAGGTGATATGATCGGCTGGTGGCGAACTGTGGCCCAAACTTAGACACCAGGGTCTCAAAACAATGAATAGAATATGGGGGAGCCTTATGAACTAGCTCAATGCTCCTCCCTTCAGTAAGGTTGAGAAGACTCGGCATAGAACAATGTTATTCAAG
This sequence comes from Phaseolus lunatus, assembly GCA_013389735.1. Taxonomy (NCBI): domain Eukaryota; kingdom Viridiplantae; phylum Streptophyta; class Magnoliopsida; order Fabales; family Fabaceae; genus Phaseolus; species Phaseolus lunatus. Next base: position 39,392,290 of record CM023867.1, on the reverse strand, counting down.
GTATACAAACTCATATGAGTAGTGTATATGTCATTGTGTTTGTCAAGGTCAGTCGTTCCATCATAGCAATCAATGTTAAGTCTTTTCCACATGAGTGAAAGTTGTTCTCCCATTACATAGTCATTGAATGGGTGTCTTCTGGCTATGTCCAGAGTCCTAGTCGTATAAAATGACTTGTTGAGATGGGAATTGTCTACTGTCTCTTGAGGACGAGTAGGTGTCGGATCCTCCAAGGTCTTTGTGTTAGTAGATAAAGTTGCATGGGATGTTCAGTCGGATGACTGGGCTCGAAAGATGGGGTCCCCTTGGTCAGCTTCTTCTTCATTTCCTTATTCTCTTTTCGGATAGCTAATATCTTCTTCTCATTCTTCTTTTTCATCTGTGCCATCTCCCTTTACAAAGACATTAGCAATGTCATCTGCTCAGCCTTCGACATCCTTTTGTTCTCCATGTTCCTAGTTGACACCATTTGATTTTCTCTTCCTTCAAATTATCTCGGCTCCACAGTGGGTGCCAATTGTTCTCAAACGAATTGGGACTGAGAAAACTATTACCTTCTTCCTCAGTCGGTCGGCCACCTTCCTCCCTTCTCCACTTCACTAAGCAACTCTCTTCATATGAAATGTTCTCCCTTCTCTCCTTTCACTAGCCTCCACTCCTTCGCAAACACTCGATCGGGATGGTACCTGCAAAAGACACTCCGACACTCAAGTAAGATCTTGGTATTCGGTACAATTAATGCATGATGATGACATGTCTTTTTCTCGAAACTTTTGACTATTTATATCATTATCACGGGTCCATTGTTATTGGGTTAGATTAGTATTTAGATAATGATTAAGAGCATATTACCTAATGTTTAACCACTATTTTGGGCTTGTTAATCCTTTGTTGAATTTAATGAATTTGGTCATGTCGGTCGACACTAAATAGGTACTGAGACCTCCATCATTTGTCCGGTACTGACTGATACAAATATCAATATGTTAAAGTTTAGAATAAATGTTTCATAGTTTAATTTCTATTGAATATATTCCACAAAATATGTTTTCTAAAAACCTTTAAAAGGAACATGTGTGCTCTGTTTTTCGAAATCCTTTTCAAACACAAATTTGAATATCTAATTAAAATACAACTTGCATGTGTAAAATATCTCTTAGTAAGATATATCAATTTTACTCAGTGTAAAAGAATATTTTCAATACATTGGACAAAGTAGTCATATGAAATATTCATTGAAATTCATTTGAAAACATTTTAAAGTGTCAACTAAAACACTGGGTTTTGATGCAGAGATAATTTATATGATTTGCCTTTGTCAAAACGTGTTTAGAAAATATATGATAAACATTCAAACATATATAAGTGAAAGGATTAAGTTTGGAAACTCTTTTGACACTTGTTCATCTAGCACATGATCTTCGTTGCCACGTTCATTTGATCATTGTCTGGGCTATCTAAAGCTCATGCTTTATATGATCTTCACAACATATCATTTAGCACATCCATCAACATTGTCTGATGCATTTTAGCTTTGACACATTGTGTTTGATGGAGGATTATCCAGCTAAAGGCAGCCACCACAACTCAGGCTCAAATCAAGGACACAAAAGAATACATTTATTCCCTCTGAACTATAAAAAGTGTAGAAGTACAAATAGGGTTTTCCTTTAATTTAACCTTGTATTATGGTCACAAATAGTAGAAAAAAACCCTAACTCTAGAAACCTAGAGGCACAAGGGAGATCTTCTAGAAACCTTAACTTGCATGGCAAGCTAAGGTTTGTAGAAGCTAGGATGACAAGGCTCAAACCCTAACCCTTGCTTGCCATGCAAGTTAGGGTTTGGGTAGCTTCTTCAACACCCCACTCTCTCCTTTTATGCCTATAAATAAAGGACCTTCGATCATGAATATTCAAAATTTGAATGTGTAAAGAAACTCTGCAAATTTAAGTTCAATTACTTTCCCAAGGTCTCTGATGGAGGACCATCTAGAAGAACTAATGTTGGTCCCTGAAAAGGGCCATGACTAGAAGATTGGAAGAAGAAGAAGAAGGGGCTCAAAAGGCTATCTTCTCGAGGATAATTAATTGTTGTCTGTTCTTCTAATTTCTTTGTGTTGTAAAAATTTTATAGAGTAGCATAGGCTTTATTTTGGGCTTGTATTTTGGAAATTTTCTTGTATTCGGCCAATTACAGTAGGGGGAAATAAAAAAAAGTCTAACAAAAGTTAAAATTGGGCCTCCTTGGACTCAATGAAACTTTGGACCATCTAGGGTGCACAGATAAATTACTAGAGTGCAAATAGAAAAGCATGGAGTAGCAAGGAAGGCATGAAGGTCCACATGTTATCCCTTCAATGGAGATGATTCCCACTAATGCCACTTGTCTTCATGGGAATGGAGAGGATTCTCTCCAATTAGAGGAGGACACTTATCAACCTCTAATTTGAGAGGATTTGCTCCAATTAGAGAGAGCCATTTGTTCTTCTATGACAGGAGAGTTTTTAGGGTTAATTGCACCTTGGCTGTCCTTAGCACACTATAAATACAAGTGCAAGCCCTCTTGTAAAGGAGCTTAGAATTGATTAAATAAACGTTGCTCAAATGTGTGCACATCTTGTCTTCTTTCCTTACTCTTTGCTAGCACTAGTTTTGTAATTAGCTTACAACTTCTAAGGAGTTGGCCTCACATTTTCTAAGCCTCATTTTCATTCTCCATTGCACCTTTAACTCATTTTTTTTATCATCCATCTAAGCCACAAATTCCCTCCACATTCCGCACCCAAAAATCTAAACCAAAAGAACAAGGAAATGCAAGTTAGGATTGCATCAAGTGGTATCTAGAGCAAGGTTTTCGGTTCTTCAAGAGAAAAGTGCTCAAATATTTTTTGTTCTTTATTGTTCTGCTTTACATGTTGTTCTGCATGTCTTGAATCTATTTTTGTTTTGTTTACACAAATTAATTGTTCTTTTATTTGGTTTAATTGGTTCAAATTGCTTGTTCTTCCTTGAACCGTCTATATTGGTGTTTTAGGAGTTCTTATTGTGTTTGCTTGTGTGCTTTTGAACCTTTTTCTAGTCTTCTTTCATTCAAATTTGGTAAAATCGGTTTATATTGGTTTCATTTTCATTTTATGATCCATTTCTAGTTGTCTAAAGTCATTTTGTTTCCGTAAATGTCATAAAATTCATGTAGTCCTTTGCTTGAATTTTTTGTTTCTTGTTTTGTAATGAATATCTGTTTGATTTGAGTCATTTTGTGCCTTTTATGTGCTTTTCTGTTTCTATTTTTGAATCTCTTATGTTGTTATAAGATCATTAACAAGTTCATTAGAGTTAGGTTTCTATTATGTCTTGAGTTTCAATTCCTTTTTATTCAAATTCCTTAGGTTTCTTCTATCCCAGATTTTGTGAAATTTTGTCTCGATTTTGAGAATTTATTTTGAGTTTTTCTTACAGTAAGGGTACATCCAAAACCAAAATAGAAACAAAGTTATAAAAAGTAAAAGCTAGGACATTTTCTGCCAAAAAAACAAAACAAGTTTCTGTGTTGTTTTTGCTCTTAGTCTAAAATTTAATTTGTGATCAAAATTTGAGCCTCAAATTCGTTATACATTTTTCCCAGTAAAGTTTTGAGTCCTCTCTGCCAGTACTTAAAAACAATTACAATTTCTGAATATTAGTGCTGTAGAGTTTGATTTGTTTCTCTCAAAATACATTCGTTTGACCCATAATTTAATGTGTTTGATCAAATATTATGTTGATATTCTCACATAAAATTGTTATAAAAAAAGGTTTGTGGAGAATATTTTACAAATTTTTTAAGTTTCAGTGTCTATTTATTCTAGAATTTTTGTTTTGAAATCTATTCTAGTGTCACTCTTAGGTTTTCATTTTGTGTGCTCACTATTTTTTCTTGCTTTAATTGTTGTTTTATGTTTTTAAATTACTCCTTGCAGTTGTCCAATTAATGCCATTTGTATTTAGCAATTTCAATTAAGCTTTTCTTAATTTTTATTTGTTTTGACCTCTTTAGGTGAATTTGGGTTTTGGAGTTGTAAAACTATTTTTTCCTAGGTGGCTCATTGCTAAGTACTTGAAATTAGTACTTACTTGGAAAGGGCAATAATCGAAGTCCAAGAATCAAGATAATATAAATTGAAGGAAAAATTGACAAGTTAGAGTCCATTTTGATTTTAATTTCTTGCTTTCTTTTGTTGTTTGGGAAAATTCTCTCAAAACAATCCCATTAAGAACATTCTAATAGTTAATTTGTGCATTAGATAGTGAAAGTGTGTCACGGGGCTCAAAGTGTCACCTGCACTTTCACATAGTACACCTCTAATTTACTTTCTACATATCTTTTTGTTTTTTTTTTTTAATTCCTTCTTGCATAATTTCTTGCTTTGTCTTATTTTACATCTTTGTGGTACTTAGTATCCTTCTATCCATTATAGTTTATCTTGCTTTGGTCACTAAGAAGCTCTCACACACCACATTTTTTGAAGTTTCGAGTGAAACATGTTAAGACTATCTAAGGTAAGCTCTGACTAAGGAAAGATTTGGTACTTAAACACTTACCTCTCTTCCCTCAGAGTGAACTTGGAGAAATCTTGACTTGTGGACTTTGATTGAAACTTCACCAAACTTAGAAACCTATTTGCGAAAAAATTTATCATTCATTTCTGAATCAAATTTTTGTGTGAAAACCATTTCTTTTAGTTAAAAAATGAGTGATCATAATTGTATACCTAGTGCCCAAGGTAGAAATAAGGAGTTAAAGGAGGCTTATGGATGGATAAAGGAACTTAGTTTATTGAGAGAAAATTTATATAAATGATTGAAAACTGACAAGAAAAGAAATAAAGAGAGGAAATAGAAAAGGAAAGTACACAAAAGTGTTTGTCTGGAGTTGAACCAGATATTGATAACATTTTACCTTTTATAAAATACCCTTGTGAGGAAGTGCTTGAAGAAAAATCTATGTCTGGAGTTGAACTATATATAGATATAAATTGTTCCTCTACAAAAAAGACAAATGAGAGTTGGATGGAAAAAGAAGAAGAGGAAACTAAAAAAAAAAAAAAGGAGTTTCTTATGACTTCCCCTACAAGCATATCTTTGAAAGAATCATTAAAGGGGGATTGCAATACTTTGAACACTTCGTTCAATTATATGATGCTAATTATTCTTCAAAAAAATTTCAAAAACAACACTTTGTGATTTTGTTTCCTAGTTTGGGAAAAGAACAACACAAAGTGAACAAAAATATTTTAAAAAAGGGCTTTGTTTAAAAAAATTATAAACATAAAAGGCCTTTTTTTTGTTTTCTTTTGCTTTAACTTTATTTTAATAAAGTGTTGAACAAGGTTGCTTTGATGATTTCTAAATCAAGCTTTAAAGAATTGAAGAATTTATTGTTGTGTGTGTAGTTAGGTAGATTTTGAGTTGTTAATTTATACTTAGTTATGACCCAAGTTCATATGATTCTAAATCTCCATTTAAAGTTTTAGCTTTCAAATATGTGTTAATTTTAGTTAGTTGTTTCATGTTTTAAATTAGTTGAAAAGGCTTCTATTCAAAGTCTAGTGACTACAACAATTTTTTCAACAGGTTGATTTATCGTGACAACCGATTGAATTACACTTAAAGTTTTTAATAGTGATTTGTTTTCTTTTGTCTTTTCTATAAAGCAAAAATAGTTAGTTATTTCGATAAATGAATTGACTTTTTCTTATATTTTATAATAGAAAAACAAATCAATCATTTTGTTTGAAAAATCAATCACGTGTTTTTTAGCAAAATTTTGTTATAATTTTCAAACTGTTTTTAAATACTTTTAACAAATTTCATTTAATGATTAAACATTTTTAACCACTTTTTAAAGTCTATATAAATATTTTTTTATGATCCTTTCAAAAAGAAGAAGTTTTGATAAAATTGTTTTCAAGAAAAGATTAAAGAGTTTTTAATCATTCTTGGAATCTTGGATCATTTCTTGTGTGTGAAGTAGAAATCTGGGTTTTCTGTTCTATTGTTCTATAGCTTTGTAAAGCCCAAGTGAATGTACTCTATTTCTTTCTTTCAATATTGTATTGTGATGTAAAATAGTTTCAGATAGTGTTTCTGGAAACTGTGGTGTTGGCTGAAAGTGTTGTGTGTCCTTGAGGGGTTCAAGATGAAGACTCTTGACTGTGGTTTGTAATCTGGTTTTGATTACTTAGTGAATGGTGAGTTGAGGACTGGATGTAGCTTTTGGTTAAGAGTGAACCAATATAAATCTCTTTGTGTGAATCTCTTTTCCTTTACTCTGATAAACTCCTTTATATATTGTTTTGTGTATTTTGCTACATTAAACAATCAGTTGTTTCAATAAAACAACTAGTTTATATTTTCTTATAATTGTTAATATGTAAAATAATCCAGTTGAATAGATAATTCTATTGATTGATTTAATTGATTTTTTCAATCTTCTTTTATTATATGCAAAAATCTAGCGAAAAAAATTCACCCCCGTTTTGTTTTAGCCATACATTCTAAAAATTGGAATTAGGAGCTAAGTTCTTGAAAGATACTCAAGTTTTGATCCTAAATCTTTTTGAAAAATGGTTGAAAAACTACCCTTTGGAGAGGGTGTTTCTATAAACAGATCACCTTCGTGTTGTGGGCTAAACTATCAATCTATAAAGTAAGAATGAAAATTTTTGTTGAGTCAATTGATAGAGGAATCTAGGATGCTATCACCAATGGTCCTTTTATTTCTAATCTTGAAAAACATAAAGTTTTAATTGAAAAACCTTGATCTCAATGGATTGAGAGTGAAGGAAAAAAGGCTCAATATGAATGTATTTCCAAGAACATCATAACCTCTTCTTTGAATTCACATAAAATTTTCAGGGTTTCTCAGTGTGGATCAGCAAAGGAGATGTGTGACATCCTTGAGGTCGCCCATGAAGGTATAACAGACGTAAAGAAGGCAAGGAAGCATGTCTTGATCCAACGAATTGTTTAGGATACTGAAAGGGGAAACCATCTCTAATGTGCAAGGAGTATATTGAGACAAAAATCAACAATTAAATATAACAAAAACAGTGAGCACTCAAATAGGAAACCTAAGAATGGAACTAGAATAGATTTCAAAACAAAAATTATAGAATTGAATTTTTTTTATGCACTTTTATGTCTTGTAAATTTTTTCCAGAAGCTATTTGGCCTTGAATTTTTTTTCACAAAAACACAGTGAAAAAAAAATCCAGGTCAATTTGCTTTTTACATAAAATATGATAAATCTCAAAAAATCGTTATTCGTTGGACGCTCACTTAGCCTTTAGAATCGAATTCTGGTTCTTTCCAAATTTATATCTTCTTTCCTACTTTGAATTTTCTTATGAAATTTTAGGAAAAAATTCTGGACACATGTATGAGTTCACCATAAAAAAATTCAGGCCAAAAATGGCATCAGACAAATTAATATGATTTTTCCAGCCAGCACAAAAATTCCAGAAAAGTGCACTTTTGAATGAAACCTAGGGAATTTGAATGAAATGATTTGAAACTCAAGACATTATGGAAAACTAACTCCATTGAACTTGTTAATGATCTAATAGCAAGATAGGAAACTCAAATTCAGAAAAGGAAAAATACACAAAGGCACAATTACCTCAAACACTTGGCGGATTACTCAAAGATATCAACAACAAATCAAGAAACAAAAATTGAACCAATGTACTACTTGAATTTTATGACATATATGGAGATACATGAATTATAACAACATGTAAAGATTAAAAACTAAAAACAACACAATTACAAACAGTTTCACCGAATATAAATGAAGGAAAAACGCAGAAAAAATCAAAAGCACACAAGTAAACACAAATAGGGATGGTTCAAGGAGTATTTAGAATTTTGAACCAATTAAACTAAAAAAAACACATTTGAATGGTGGAAACACATTTAAAACAGATTCAAGACATTCTAAAATGTGAGGAACAACATGTAAGGACCAAGAAAAATAGTCTTAGAGTAGAAATGGTACAATTAAAATGGCACCTGAATATTTTATTATTAAAGTGAAAAAGCTATATAAATAGAAACTTAGTTATTCAGGTTTTATTTTAAAAGAACCATCATCTCTCTAGAAGTTTTTTTTTCCTTTCCTCTCCCTTCTCTCTAAGATTCTGACCTCCTCGCTCATCTGTTTAACGATCGGAGTTCACCATTAAACTCCTAGCAGCGAGATCTACAAGATTACCTGATCAGAATCTTTTATAGAGTAAGTTCATTTTTGTTCCCTTTTTCCTTTCCTTTTCCTTCTCTCTAAGATTTTGATCTCCTCGCTTATCAGTTTGACGATCAGAGTCTGCCATTGGACTCCTGGCACTGAACTCTACGAGATTGCCAGATCAAAATCTTAGATATAGTAAGTTCATTCTTGGCTCATTTTTCTTTGAGTTAGTTTTGATTTGGTTAGGGTTGCCTTTTAGTTTAAGTTTGCATGTGAGGTTTTTATCTTCAGAATTAGTCTCTGTTAGATCAGGGTCCTAGTGTTATAGTTAGATTTGTGATTAGGACTTTGTGGTGCAAGTTAGGTTATCCTTAAGCTTTTGGTGGGTTGGAGCTCTTAGTGAGCATCTGCTCAAGTCCAGGTAAGGGAAGCTAGTTTTATTTTTAAAATAGAACCCTAGGTTAGAAGATCTGGATGTGGGGTGACATGGTCACCAATTTCAATCTTTGCTTGCAGGATTGTCTCCTTTAAAAAGTAAAGTAATATATTGACTGCAATAGTTGATTTTGAATCTTTTATATTGATTTTAAGGTGAATAATTTGTTGAAAGTGTTTGTGATTGAGAAGTGAAAGTGTTTGAATGATGATATAAATGAGTTGAACTATTTTTGAATATTTTGTTGAATTACTTAAATGAGATGTTTGATGAGAAGTGGTTGTTTGATTTTAGATGATGATTGATTTAGAAAGCATATATTTGGAACTTAGTTATGTGTTTAAGTGAATTTTTAAATATAATTGAATTGTTTAGAAAAGTTTTAAATATTTATATGATTAGTGAATGAATTGTTGTGTGATTTGGAAATTTTAAACTTTGGTATGATTTGATTGTGTGATTTGGATATTGTGAGAGTCAAAATATGAATTTTAATCAAAACATAGTATTTTCAGGAAAGAAAATACTGTGTTAAGATTGTTTAGGATGTGCATTGACTAGGGATTCATCTAGAAGGAGATATTCTGACTCTCTTGAGATAATGGAATCATATAGATGAAGTTATTTAGGTGGTGAGAGTCGAAGGAGGTTCATATGAATGGGTAAGTTGTTTGAAAGATAACTAACTTGACCTGTTATATGAATTAATCCTGTCATACTAGGAAAGAGATGATATTGAGATTATTTATGCGCATAGCTGTGTGGATTTCACAGTGAGATAGTATGATAGGTGCAGATCTCTGAGTCTGAGTCAACGCATGAGTCTTCCGGAAGTAGAGTCAAGTGTCTATGTGTTGTGAGTCAGTAGAAGGTTGACATGAGAAAGATGAATATTGAAATTGTTGATGGACACTTGATGGTTATGTGAAATGCATGAGAAATGATGGATTTATGTGGATGTTTAAAGTTATATTTATGTTATAAGTTTTAAAAATACCTAGCTTACCCTTTGTTTTGTTTTGTGGTTGTTATTCTTTGATCTGTGATGATCGTGTAATTACACGGGAGCAGATTAGATTGCAGGTAATAGAGCTCCTCAGTGAGTAGATGGAAGAGGAGATGAATTTAGTTTTAATGCTTTATTTTGTTTATTTTAAAACTTTTGTGTATATATTAAAATCCCTATGAAGAGGGATATCTTTTTGAGATACAATTATGAGATAGTTGTAAGTTCATATGTTAATTCATTTTTTTTCTTGCTTTCTATTTTATTAAATATGGGTAAAATTAGGGATGTTACACAACACAAAAATGGAAGAACAAAAGTTAGAACAACTTATCTCTTGAAGACCTAAGCTTTAATACCAAATGATGCAAAACTAGCTTGATTTGGCTTCTTCTTTGTTAGTTTTGTATGTTGGAGAATAATGGACTTGACAGTGACATCAATGGTTGAATTGAAGTGTGGAGAAGATGAAATGAAGAGGAGAAGTAGAAGCTTAGAAGAGGTGTCGCCAACTTCTAAGAAGATTCAAGCAAAACACTAATAGAAGTGCAAACTTGAGAATGATAATTTGAAGACTAATGAGCTAGCAATTTGGGCAGCATTTCATTATCAATTCAAATCTGAAAATTACATGTCTAAGAACCTCTATTTATAGCCTAAAATGATGCCAAAAATCTGATTATACTCTCCACTTAAATCTTGACAAATGTCCTTGTATAATTGGAGCAAATCCTCTCCATTCATAGTGAGACAAGTGATAGTTTGTAAGTGGAGAGGAATCCTCTCAAATAAGGAGTAGCCATGTGTCACTCATGCTTTCCATGTGTTGGTCCAGCTGGCCATTCACACTTCCCTTGCCATGTAAGTGTCATCCATGCCTCCTTAGAATGCTCTCCAAAACCCTAAATTGTCTAGGTTTTATTTTGGACCAAAAGAAGTCGAAATGCTACTTTATCTAGATTTTCCTATCCTATTTAAATCCTATTCTACTAGGTCCAATACATGGCTCAAAAAAATAGGCCCAATACATGGCCCAAATAGAAGCCCAAATAAGGCCCAAAAGAATCTTACACTACTTTTTACAAAATTTACAAGGCTAAGAAAAAGAAAACGACTTTACAATCTCTTCAGTAAATATTGATCTTCGTCCATCTTCTTAGTCGAAAGTTTTGAGGCCAAATGGTTTTCATCACAAACACAAGCTAGAACCCACTGCATCATGTGGATCAGAGCATAAGAAGATTGTTGACTCTTTCAGTAAGTGTACCGAGTTAGATGTAATATTTTGTCTCAAGAGACGGATGTCGAACCCACAAGGAACAATTTCTCTTAAAATTTTACTAGGTAACACTCACTAAATATCGAAATATGTACAATAATTTGATTCAAGATATATTGGCTTTGTCTAAGTGATTTTTGCATGCATAGTTAAATAAAAACACAGTAAATGGTTAGAAAAGTTCAATTAACAAGATTGGGATTGAAGTTAACCTTTCTCACTCGTCTGCATTTTGGATAAATTAAAACATACAAACTCTAAACTACTTGATATTTTTGCAACAAAAAGAGTCATTCACATTGACTCCTCAAATATGAAATTCTTAAGAGCATCTCCAAAACACTGATTCCTCACCTATTTAAAAGATTTCTTGGAATGAAGAGAAGATGTTATAAAGCATTTGATATATCAAAACCTATTCCTAACATAAAAATATATCAAGTATTTCCTTGCACCATTTATATTGTTGTTCTTCATGTTCTTGACTATTCTTGTTGTTTTCCTTCACTTTAATCGATTCATTTTGAGTTACAGTTCCATATGTTGTCCACACCATATCCTAGTAAAAAACATCCACTATTTTGCATTTTTAATTTGGTATTGTGATGTTGTTTGGTTTAATTGAGTGTTTGTTTCGGTTAATGTATGCTATTATATGTTGTTTTTGTTAGGAAAGATGGCTTTAAACTAGAGGGGGGGTGAATTGTTTAAAGAGGTTTTCGCAAAATTTTCCAAGCTAGAATGAATATCTTTCAGAAATCAAATGATTAAGCAATTCAGTTTGCCAAAACAGCAAGCAAAACAGTACTGCCAGGAAAACAATCGGTTGTTTCTTCGAAACAATCGGTTGTTTTTATCAGCAAACAACAAACAAACTGAATTTAAAGAGTAAGGGATAGAGAGATTGTACACAGTTGTTTATACTGGTTCACTCCAACCCAGAGCTACATCCAGTCTTCTCAGAAACCCTGAGGAAATCCACTAAGCAATCAACACTAGATTACTTACACACAACCAAGAAAGTGACCTTGAACACCCTCAAGAAACACACTTTCCTTGGTCAGCACACCACACTAAGAAAGCTGATCTTGATCCCCTCAAGAACACACAGCTCTTCTTAGCAACAGCACAAACGAATGTTCACAGAATTACAAGGATTACACTTGTTACAGAAGCAATCTGAAATCAATACAAGAGAATCCTATCTCAGCACTTTGATCAACCAAAACTCTAAGCAATCTCCAACTCTTAGAAAAACTTTCACAATTCACTTAGGTTCTCTTTTACTCAAATCTGTTTTTCTGTATATATATATAAAGAAGAAGTTTGTAATCAAACCTTAACACACTCTTAATTGCTTTAGAAAGATTGGTCAAAGCATTTAATGACTGGAGCGTATGAATTAAAACCATTTAAAGCTCAGTCAAAGTCAAAACTGTTTTCTGTTATAAAAACATAACAAACAATCGATTGTTTCCTCGAATCAATCGGTTGTTTTGTTACTTAACCAATTTTCACATTTCAAAACAGTTTTCAAAACACCTAAGCTTAAACAATCGGTTGTTTCGATAAAACAATCGGTTGTTTTAACTCAGTTTGAAAAAACACTTTACTTTGTTTGAAAGTTGAGATGCTTGAGCTTTAGATTCAATCAAAGGTTGAGTTACACAACTCAAACTACCCAGATCCTAACTAAACCAGCACAGCAACAGCAAGCACAGCAAAAGCTTCATCATCCTTCAAAGGATTTGGATTCTTCAAAACCTTGAACACCACTTGGTTCAACAGTTTTAAGTTTCCAATCCTTCTATGTCAATTTTTATGTTGAATTTTTGTTTAATTTGTCAATTCAATTCAGTTTTCAGCTTATTGTCATAAATGTTAGTGATAATGTCTCTTAGAATGCACCCTATGTGTTTGATAAAATGTTAGGAATAAAAAACAGCAGTATAAGCCTTTGAACATTTTTCTTTTATGATCTTTGAGTTCTTATTGTACTATTTGTTCATTAGTGCACTCATATTACATCAAATGCATTGTGTCTTGTAGTTATGTTCTCAAATTCTTTAGCTTCCTAGGTTTTCATTCCAATTCCATAATTCTGATTTTGTGACCTAGTTTTCCAATTTTATTTTGAATTTATTTTATGTCATACTTGTGCAAGAATCACCAATCAAAACTTGCGCAACCTACTAAACCATAACTTGTGCAAATTGAATCAAAACTTGAGCCAGAAGGAGAAGCAACCCATTTTGAAATGCATAAGATGAGAAAAAAGAAGATTACTTTAGTTCATTTGAAGGTGAAGAAGATACAACTTTTGATAACTTTGAAACGAATAGAGAAAGTATGGAGAATAATTGACTATGCTTCACTATTTTTATCATCCCTACATTTGGAGTTTTTCCTTTAGTTTGGATTTGTGAAACTAATTCTACACTAACTTTAACTTTCTAGATGTATGACGTTACATTTTCACTGGTAGTGTTTATATGCATAGCATGAAATTACTTATTAATATAGTACTAGAAAAACCTAGTTGAATGAAGAGTTACTAGGAATTGAGATAATAAGGAAGTGAGTGTCAAACAATCTAGAACCAAGAAAGACGGACAGCTAAATTGCAAACCACCTAGGCAATGGACTCACTCAAATTCAAAACAACACAAGGGAAGACTTTACCTGGTAAGTTGAGGGAGCCACAAAAGTAGTAACATTTGGCAAGTGATTCCAACTAGACTCTTAAGTATTTTTGTTTTGAGTTTAATTTCAAAGTAAGCATAGAAAGCATGGAAAGCATCAAGGTCATTTTTGTTCTCAAAATTGAAGCCTAGAGCAAACAACCAACTTGCAATTAAGAGAAATGTCAACTTTTTAACCCTGACACTTATACACTACCATGAACCAATAATGATAAAACCCTATCTTTACTCACTCTTAAGAAAAGAAGACAAGTGTGTGTACCTAAGCAAGGAATTGAAATAGTAAAAATAAGGGAGCAATTGGTGTTATGAAAAATAGAAAATATTATCTCAAAAGGTTATGGAGGACCATCCTCAAGTTTCAAGTCACCATAGACACAGCCAAGAATAGAAGAATGTACAGAATATGTATCGTTTTTGTTAACATATGGGTTTTAGTCTAGTCCCCCCATATTTTTGTATTTTCTTTCTTTTTCTTTTTTTTTAATAATACTTTTTTCATGTGATGGCAAATGATTGTTCTTACTTGAGGTGTCAGCCTAGCTGAGATGTCAAGTAGCATAGTGATGCCTAACATGAAAGCTTTAAATAAATAAAAAAATATCTGTCTTAGTTTCTATAAAACTTGTAAAACATAGAGTAGATAATTCTTCAGGTCTTGTATTTTTGGACCATTTCTAGAGTAGGTTGTTAAATAATTTAAAAACACTCTAGAAACCCTCATTTGTCATACAAACAAGGGTTTCTAAAGCATCTTAAGAGGCTTGGGCGGCACCTCTTTAAGCTACAAGAACTCACCATGGTTAAGCTTGCTTAAATAGTTTTATGGTAGCTTAAAGAGCAAGCTACCTTCATCTTCTTCACCTATAAATAGGTGACTTCTACCATTTGTATTTATATTTGGCATATATTGAATGAAACTTCTGAATTTTTAAAATCATTCTCTTCTAAACCTATCCTTTGCTAGAGAGCCTAAAGGCCTAGTGAACCTTAGAAAGTTGGTCGACCCTTTTTCTAACTTCAATTCAATATTCAATTCTTCATCAAATCACCTTCAATATTCAATGCATCTTCATTTTCGTTGCTACCTCAACTCCATTCCAAAACAATCCACACAAATTGCATCAAAAGGTCTAAGTGAAATGTTGACACAGCAAGAAAGCAGAGCTTGAGAAATGAAAGTTAAAAGGAAGGGTGGTACCAAATTAAATACATTTTGTGTTTTCTCTTGATTAGTGAGTCAAATTGAATCCCAAGAAAGATCAAATTTTCTAGTTAGCTCAACCACGTTAAAAGCATGAAAATTCCCATGCTAACTTAGTGAATGTAAATGATATATAAAACTATCTTAGAGATGTTGCAGTCACTAGAGAGAAACAGTTAGCTCGGAAGGCTCCAAATATAAAGGGTAAATTAAAAATTGGGATAAAAATGGAACCTTGTGCTTGGTGTAGAATTATGTGTGATAATATTGCTACTTGTATTGACATATTTTGGCATTTAGAATGTTGTAAGGTCTTCTATTGAAATTGATTGCATTGATTAAACTTTTGTCTCAATTCCAAACTAACTCTTAAGTTTCAAACTAAGGTTTTACAACATGCCTTGTTTTTCATCTAAACAATACATGAAAGATACTTTGCTTGAAGGAAAGTAAAGAGCCAAGTTTAGGGGATTTTGATGGAAGACCATCCTCTCCTAAGCTACCATTTTTCTCAACTAAGAGTAGAGAATCAACCTTGGAAGAATACAGAAGAACATATATGCCTTAGTGTCGTATAAAATGAAAATAGTAGTATAGTATTTTCTAGCTTTGTATTTCTAAGCAAAACTTTTAGAATAGGATAAAAATAATTCAAAGGCACTCTAAAAACCTTCATTTGTTACATAAACAAAGGTTTCTATAAGCAACCTTAGAGTAGCCACATGGTTTTAGTGCCTAACCTTAACCATAGTTAAGTTCCACTTAACTAAGGTGAAGGCGTCCAAGAGGCATAGGTTAGGAGCTCTTGAGCCTATAAATAAGAAGGTTCCCTTTTTTAATTCTTAGAATTGAATGATATATTGAATTTTGTTTCTAAATTTTCAACATATTTCTCTCCAAGTCTCTATGGTGGAGAATCATCTTCACTCCCAAGCCCCTAAATTTTTAGCCTTGTATAAATTTGTAAATAGTAGAATAGTATTTTCTGAATTTATATTTCTAATTTAATTTAGTATAGGAATGTTGGGCCTTAAGTCCACATTTTAGAAACTCTTAAAAGGAATCCAAATTTCTCCAACAAGGCATCCACGTGGAGCTTCTTCCTTACAAGATAGAACTCTTCAAGCTCCTTAAAAGACTAAGCTAGGCACCTTATGCAAAGGAATCTTTAATCATTTGATGTCATGTGTCAACTCATGAATGGAGAATTTCTTGCACTTAGAATTGCCACATGGCATGCTACAAATGGTGACGATTTTACAATTCAAACAGTCATCTCAAGAGCATCCTTATAAATAAGAGACTTCTCTTTTTTAAATCTTTTAGACTTGAATGATATCGAATTTGTGTTTCCAAAACTCTAAGCACATTTCTCTCTAAGTCTTTATGTTTTTTTATGCTCGTTTGCATTCTAGATTTCTAGGAAGTTGGCCTAATCTAAAAAAAAAATTGTTGTGCTCTTAGTTCTTGAGTTGGCTGAAACATGTACTTGTTTGTTTCTTCATGTTTTCTTCAATTTTATTCCATTTCCACGGTTTAATCTTGTTTTTCCAAAGTTTAAACATATTTTCCATTGTTTATTTTGTTTTAACTGATTAAATTCAAGTTACACCCCATGTTCTTCATGTTCCTCATTGTTCTTGATGGTCTTGAGCTATTCTTGAATTTTCTTTATTATTAATCAGTTTGTTTTGTGTTTCTTCATGGTTTCTACCATATAATGTCTTTTGTTATCACTTTAATTGGTTTAGTTTCAAGTGTTTTCAAGTTTTGTTGTTCCATTTGATTTTATGTTGTATTCGCATCAAAAACCCATAAATAAAAAATGTTCTCAACTTTAGCTTGTTTTGGGTTTTTGTTCTTGGTTTATTTGTTGTTTGATTCTAAATAAGTTGTTGATTTTTGTTCCTATGGAGAATGTTAAAAGATGGTCCTTCATTTTTGTAAATCTTTGCATGTGAAAAACTTGGACCTCCTTCTTTGAAAAATATTTTTGTTACCTTTGGCAAACTCATTGCCTAAGTTAGGCAATTTTTTTACAAAGTGTTGAGTTTGAAAATTTTTCATAGTTAAATTATTACCTTCTTTTAAAGAAGAGTGCAAGAACATACATACTCCAATGGAGGTCTCTACCCTAGACTCTTCTTCTTCTTTTCTTTTTTCACTTTTTTGAATTTTTTCTTCATTTTTATTTCGTCCTCTCTCACTTGTTAGGGTGTGTGCCTTGATGAGTAAAAGATATGTTGTTGGTGTAGCCATCATGCTCAGTGTGGTCATCATATTGTCATGACCTTCCAAGTATAATGTGTCCAACCTCCATAAGTATCACACAAAACATTTTCAGAAAATGTTCCTATGGAAATTGGTACATTTACTTGTTCCTTTACTAGTATTCCATCATCATTATTAATCCATTAAAGTTTATAAGGTTTTGGATAGGGTACAGTAGTTAAGGATAAATTTTTCACCAACCTATAACTACACCAATTGCAACAAGAGCCATTATACACAATCATTAAGTAAACATTTTGCAAGATTTTACATCATGTATGGAAAATATTTTCTCATAGTGACACTTTTAGTTCATTGGTTGGTTTCGAAGAAGCCTTCTCACCAATAATAATTCTCCATCACAAGGTTGAATTTCGTCCTCAGACTCCAAGCCTTTGTCCTTATTGGGTGGGGATGTAAAGTCACTAGTGTTATCACTGTCATAATCTTTTAAGACCAGAGTTCTTTTTCTTGGACACTCAAAAGCATAGTGCCCTTTTTCATGGCAATGAAAAGTCTAAATGTCTCTAGTTTCTTTAGAGGAGTGTTTTCTATAATTTTCTTTATCTTTATCTTTTTCTTTGCCCTTGGATCCTTCTTTCCCAAATTTTGAGAGGTAGCCCTCTTTCTTAGACACTTTCATACGATAGGATGTGTTGGGGTAGTCTCTCCTAAAAATAGCTATTCTTTTCAGCTATAGTTCTACATTAACACAGAGTCGAACCAACTCATCTAAATCTTCATAAGGAAGGAGTTCAACCCTATCATGAATTTCTAGGTTAAGGCCACTTGGGAATCTAGCAATTGCTACCTCAGGTCTTTCCTTGACATTATCCCTCAACATGAGTAACTCCATTTTCTGCCTACAATCCTCTACAAATAGATCACTCTGTTGGAGCCTTTGCAGTTGATGCATCAACTCCCTTTCATAGTAGGAGTAAATATGGCATTTTCTAAAGGCGTACTTTAGTTCATTCCAAAATCTAATGTTGAATGCATGGTCTTTTATTAAGGAAGTCTACCAATACATGGCTTGTCCCTTAAAGCTAAATGTAGCTAGGGACACTTTTCTCGTTTCCTCTACATGGTGACTAGCAAAGATTTGTTCTACCTTCTTCTCCCAATCTAAGAATTCCTCTATATCACTTCTTCCATAGAAGGGAGGAAGGTGCATCCTGTATTCTTTTTGTGGAATGTTCATGTTTAGGTCTACGATGGCGTCTGTGGTGGTGTTCCTCATTATATTTAGGATCATACCTACTCTCAAATTGCTTATCAAAGTCAGGACTTCTTCTAAACCTAGATTCTTCTTCTTCAAGCCTTTTGCCCCTATTTTGGTTGATAATCACTTGGGCAAGCATGTCAATTATATCTTTTTTATTTCCATTCTAAGGTCATCACTTTTCTATCAGTCTTTTCTACTTGATTTTCTAGATTTGATATCTTCTATCTAAATTTTCTTTCAATAACCTAAGTTTTGTTTTCTACCCACAAGCCTTATCAGGCTCCTTTTTGCCACCTTGGACACTAGATGTTTGATTATGATCACACATTTTGGAATTAAAAGAAAAGGTTTTCACAAAAGGTTTGATCCAAAAAATTGAATTATAAAGATTTTCACAAATAGGTTTTTGAATTTTGGGGAAATTTCAATTAAGGTCTACAAGTCAAGATTTCTCCAAGTTCACTCCCAGGAAAGAGAGGTATCACTAGAACCGCTTAAGTACCAAATATTTCCTTAGCCAAAGCTTACCTTTAGATAGTCTTATCAAATTCCCCTTAAAGAACTTTAAAACAATTTTTTTTTCCTAAATGTCTGTGCAAGGCTTCCTAAGGAACAAAAGAAGATATACTACAATGGAAAGAAGGATCTTAAGTATAACAAAAACTAAAAATAAAACAAAGCAAGAAACTAAGCAAGAAGGAATTAAACAAAAGCAAGAAGAAAAGCAAAAAGTTAGACTAGTTGTATCCTAGGTGAGGGTGAAAATGATACTTAAAGCCCCTTGACACACTTTCATTTTCTAATGCATGATTTAACTATTACAATGTTCTTAATGAGATTGTTTTGAGAGCATTTTCCCAAAAAACAAAAGAAAGCAAGAAATTAAACACAAAGAAATCAAAGGTTCTATGATACAAAACCCTATTACAAAAATCTTTTTATTTTATTTTTCTTCACTTGTCAATTCTTCCTTCACTTGGTATTTTCTTGATTCTTGAAACTCAATTGTTTTCTCTCCAAATAAGCACGGTCTTAGCAATGAACCACCAAGGAGGAAAATTAGCTTAAGAACTCCAAAACCAAAATCCTACTAAGGATGAATTTCACCTTAGGAGGCCAACAAGTAAAAATCAAGAAAAGTCTAATTAAAAATTGCTAAACTCGAATGGAATTAATTTTACAACTTCAAAGATTAATTTGAACACACAAAACAAGAAAAAAATTTGGAAAAACAGTGAGCACACAAAATGGAAACCTAAGATTAACATTATAAAGGATTTCAAAACAAAAATTATAGAATAAATTGTTTTTGCCGGTTGACTCTCCTGTCGGTTGACTCTACGACGATCAAACGCCTCCTTTCCTCACCTTGAATTATGCCTTGCTGTACCGAAACAACCTGCACCTGCAAGATAAAAGGGGCGCCCTAGAGGACGTTTGCACTTCGACGCTCAAGTCAAAAACTAGGGCAAGCACACCAAGTGTATTCAGTATCTCTGTTTAGGTCTAGAAACTGCGTACCTTTGTGAAGTGTTTTACTATCCTTTATATAGTCTAGAGTTTCCTCTGCGCCGCTACCCATATCTAGGGTTTACAGGAATACCCTGGCGCTGCTATCACCCAGACTTAGGGTAATCTAGCACGTAAGGTTTCCTTAACTGGAGTGCAAACTCTAACAGGATGGCCACCTGGGTACCCTCTCGTGCACCTAGTCTCTGGGGCCACTTGTCCTGGGAGTGCCTTCACTGTTCACGTGCCATGCATGTAGCCTCACTGGGAAACCCTAATCCTGACGAGTACTCGACCTTTCAGGACTCTGCACCTAGCTGTGCTTTCCCTGCCACACGCATGGGTGTTTCGTGACTTAGGCTCCTCCCTACCTTTGGGCATTTTACTGATAACTAGTCTTCTTTCAGGACCCACATCAGATGCTCTAGTCTTGTTTTTCAAAACACTCGGGACCGATGTCACCTTGTCTCACTCTGTTGCCGAGGACTCACCAGTCCACTCTGGTGATCGACCCGCTGATGACTAATCATCCCACTAGTCCATTCTACCTATGGGGTCCATCCCACGTGGCTTTGGCCCATGCTGTGGGACCTAGCTGACGCGACTCACCATTACTAGCTGTTCTCGGTGTCCGAGGACTGGTCAGTACATAAACAAACACTAAAACTTCCAAAATTTGTGAAACATTATTAAGAAATTGTTTGTATATGAAAATTTTCCGTCAGAATCTCAATATAATATGTGATAAAACACAACAACTTTTAGGTCAAACAGATGTGTATTCTCAGAGTAATAAATCAAACATTCCAGCACTAGCAGAGATGATTCAAAAAATTTACTGTGGAAAATATATGACGAATTTGATCAAAAAGACATCAAATAAGGTCTGGTAAAAACTTCAGGTAAAAAATCCCAAGGAATAAGGTTCAGAAAATTTTATACCGACGGCAACACCACACTGAAACATGTTTTTTTGGGCAAAAAACGCCTTGGCTTTTACTATTTATAACTTTTTTTCTATTTTGCTTCTGGGTGTACTGTAAGGATCTAGAAATTTATTTGGAATAGAAGTGGTGTAATAGAAAATTCATAGTGGTCAGACCTCGGACGTCGTCCAAGGTCTGAGGGCGGCATGGTTGAGATCGGTCGGTTGGGTCATAGTGGGTTCCAGGAAATCACATGCACCAAGGTGTGATTTAAACCTTAGATACGCTATGCATGCGAAACTCTATGCTGGGGCATAAGAGATTGTCCTTAGTGTTGCATGCATTGGCGTGCGAGGAGTTGGTACCGACCTGTCCTCGAGCAGGAGAAGCTACCGACGTCACCAAGTCATGTGGGAGTGATACCACAGACTTAGAGTAATGGGAGGACGAGCCCTCAGCTGGGTGTGACGATGTGACATCGGTGACCAGAGTGAGGCGATGTGTCCTCGTCACACACAAGGGCGATGAGAG
Source organism: Phaseolus lunatus (assembly GCA_013389735.1). Classification (NCBI taxonomy): domain Eukaryota; kingdom Viridiplantae; phylum Streptophyta; class Magnoliopsida; order Fabales; family Fabaceae; genus Phaseolus; species Phaseolus lunatus. The sequence goes on along the minus strand of CM023867.1, from coordinate 39,370,972 downwards.
ATCGCCAGGAGGAGAGACACATCGGTCGTCTTCCAGGATGAGACATCGGTCGTCTTCCAGGATGAGACATCAGTCATCTGCCAGGATGAGAGAAACATCGGTCATCGGTGGATAGTTGAGAAGCGATCAGTCATCGGTGGCTGTTCATCGGGGGGTCCTGTTACACGTAGATAAGCTGGGACCTAGGCTCCCAGCATGAGCGTTCTGCATGCGCGACACGTAGACATTAAGAGTGCTTCAGAACAGTTGACGCCAGAGAGTTGGTGAGGCAGGTAACCCAAAGTTGGTACGCGCAGAGACATCACGTGGCAGTTCTATCAGAGGAAACGTGCACGCAAGCTTCCCGCAGAGTGGGTAATGGCAGCTGCATGGCGGGTCTGCGTGGCTTAGTCTCAGAACACACATCCTCTAAGTTGGTGTTCGAACGCTGTTGGGGTAGCGAGTTAGTCTTCATCCTTTTTCCTTCCTCTCCTTCACTCTGCGATTCAGACCTTCTCACGTCCCAACTTGGCTATCGGCGACTGCCATAGAGCACCTTGGGAAGATTCTCTGCAAGTTTCCAATCAAGCCTTAAAACAGAGTTCGGGTATCCTTAAGTTCGGTGGGTTAGAGCTCGTAGCGAGATTTTTCGCAAGTCCAGGTAAGGGAAGCTAGCTTTATTTTCAATAACAACCGTAGGCTAGAAGATTCTGAAGTTGGGGCGACGTGGTCGCCGGTTTCAAACTTTCTTACACGATGCTCTGTTTTATGTGTGGATCGGAATCTGTTTGAGATTGAAAATGTGAAATTTTAAATATAGTGGATGCTGTGAAATGCATATGATTTTCGAAATCTTGAACTTTGGTATGATTTGGATTGTTTAGAAACGGTTGAAAATATGATATGATTGAATCGTTCATGAATGTGTTGTATGAATATGGAATGATGTGAAATTGTGGTCAAGACATAGTATTTTCAGGAAAGGAAATACCGTGTTGAGACTGTTATGAGGGTGTATTGATCTATGAGTATCTTGTGAATGAGACGATCCTGACTCTACTGATATAATGGAATCACATAGATGAAGTTATTCAGGTGGTGAGAGTCGAAGGAGGTTCATATGTATGGGTAAGTCGTTTGAAAGATAACTGACTTGACCTGTTATATGGATTAACCCTGTCATACTAGGAGAGTGATGATATTGAGATTATTTATGCGCATAGCTGTGTGGATTCACAGTGGTGTAGTATGACAGGTGCAGGTCTCTGGATGCTAAGTTCAACGCACAAGTCTTCCGGAAGTAGAGTCAAGTGTCTACATGTTGCGAGTCAGTGGAAAAATTCTGACGTGAGAAAGATGAATATTGAAATTATTGGTAGACACTTGATGAAATTGTGAAATGTGTGAAAATGATGGTTTATGATGATATCAAGTTCCATATTTAAAGTTTTTAAAATAGTTAGCTTACCCTGTGTTTTGTTTTGTGTTTTATTTTCTTAAAACTGTGATGAACGTGTATAATTTACACGGGAGCAGATGATGTTGCAGGTAGTAGAGCTCCTCAGTGAGCATTTTTGGAGGAAGGGATCGTCTGTCTTGAATGCTGTATTTTGTTTTATTTTGAAAACTCCTGATGGAGATGTATTAAAATTCCCTAGAAAAGGGATGTTATTTTGAGATACAATGTATGGAATGGATGAATTATATTATATATACCTATGTAAATTTTTGATATTATTGTTTTACCTTTATTTTATTATATAAAAATGAATAAGGTATTGAGGGGCGTTACATGTACCTTTTGAATTGGATGTAAAAAACATATCAATATACTTCTGTGAATTTTTTAAGATTTTTTTTACCAAAAAATAAACCCAAAAATCAGTTCTCAAAACCGAGACAAAATTTCACAAAATCTGGAAGGAAGAAACCTAAGGAATTTGAATAAAAAAAATGACTTGAAACTTCATGACATAATGAACTTGTTAGTGATCTAATAACAAGATAACAGACTCAAAAAAAGAAAAATAAAAGCACACAAAGGTACAAAAGATGACTCAAACCAAATGGATATTCTTTGCAAAATAAGAAACATAATTGAAACAAAGGACTACTTGAATTTTTTGACATATATGGAAACAACGTGACTTTAGACAACTAGAAATGGATCATAAAATAAAAATGAAACCAACGTAAATTGTTTTTACCAAATGAAAATGAAAGACAAAAAAATTCACAAGCACACAAGATAAACACAAAAAGAACTCCTAAACACCAATGTAGATGGTTCAAGGAAGAACAAGCTATTTAAACCGATTAAACCAAGAAACAACAAATAAATTGTGGACACAAAAACAGATTCAAGACATGAAGAACAACATGTAAACAACACATAACAATGAAAAAAATAGGTTTGAGCACTTATTTCTTGAAAAATCGAAAACCTTGCTCTAGATACCACTTGATACAATCCTAGCTTGCATGGCAATGTGTCTTTTGTTTTATATTTTTGGGGTATGGAATTTGGTGAGATTTGGTGGCTAAAATGAGTGAAAGAAACCGTCAAGTATTGGTGTATGGAGAATGATAATGAAGGTTAAGAGAGATTAGGCCAACTCCTAAGAGGTTCCATGCTAAAACACTTACAAATAAGGCTAGCAAGGAGTGAAATTTGGCAGCAATTCAATAGTATATTCAAAGCTAATTTACAAGGGGGCTAGCACTTATATTTATAGTGTTATGGGCAGCCAAGATGCAAGCTTTAACCCTAAAAACTCTCAACTCATAGAAAGACAAGTGACTCTCTCTAATTGGAGCAAATCCTCTCAAATTAGAGGTTGAAAAATGTCCTTCTCTAATTGGAGAGAATCCTTTCCATTCCCATGAAGAAAAATGGCCTTTTGGCATTGGTGAGAATCCTCTCCATTGAGGGGATGACATGTGGACCTTCATGCCTTCCTTGCCACCTCATGCTTTCTATTTTCACTCTAGTAATTTATTTGTGCACAATAAATGATCTAGAGTTGCATTGGGTCCAAAGAGGACCAATTGAAACTCTAGCTAAACTCTTTCTTTTTCTATTTACACCCTACTGTAATTGGCCCAATAATGGCCCATGAAAATTTTCCCAAAAATTGGCCCAGGAAAATGACCCAAATACAAGCCAAAAATAAAGCGTATACTACTCTATACAATGTTTATAAAACTAGAGAAAAAAATAGAAGAGCAGATAACAATTAATTCTCCTTGAGATAAGAGTTTTCTCAACTTCCATTAGTCCTTCCAGATGGTCCTCCATCAGAAATGAAGATAGAACAACTATTTTCTTGTCACCAAGTAAGTGAGGAAAGGAAAGTACCTTTGGCAACCTTAAGTTTCCAGGGATATGTCATGTACTGGTGGACTTCCATGGAGAGAGAGATGCCTCCACAATGAGCCACCTATCCATTATTGGAATGAGCTTAAAAGTGATCTGAGGCATCCCCACATCTCCTCTTACTATAATATTGATCTTATGGATAAGCTCTAATGACTCCATCAAAAGAACATGAGTGTAAAAAAATATAGGCAGAAGATCGAGTTGTACATGACGAGGGCGGGAATTCGAGAAGAAGAAAATACCACGATTGCTAGGTTCATGATTGGTCTCAATCTTGAAATAAGAGAGAAATTTGAACTTCTACCCTACAGAGATTTTAATGACTTGGTCTAACTTTTCATAAAAGTTGAACAACAAAATTTTAGAAAAGGGGTGTGCATATAGAATAAAGATGCGTGCACCTAGCAACATGGAGCAGCCCCTTTTCGCATGGTGAGCATGAACCTTGGCATGGAGAGCATGAGCATCCACATGACATTTCCTTAATGGACAGGATTTCCACCAATGAAAGTAGGTTGCTTGTCAAACTCCAAATTGAGATGATTTTCTCCAATGAGAGTGAGACATTTGTCATCATGCGAGTGGAGAGTTTTTAGGGTTAAATTTCTGATCCTTGGACACCACTTAGCACTATAAATAAGAGTGTTAATCCTCTTGTAAAATTCATATTGAATGAAAAGACTTATGCTGCCCATTTTTTTTCCCTAAACACTTGTTCTTGAGCTCTTTCTAGGGTAGTCTCTAGTGTAGCCTCCCCTAGAATCATTCTTAGTGAGTTGACCTCATCTCTCACTCTCCCAAACTCATATTTTACAATTCAAATCCATATTTTTTTTCCTCCATTCTAGCAAGCTTCCACAACTCCATTCAAAGATACAAAACAAAACAATGGAAGGAGAAGAAGGAACCTATCAACCTATGCCAAGAATCCTTCCTTTATTGTTATCATCATTGGTGACATATCCCTAATTTTTAAGCAAAAAATTTTCATTCTTAAAGATGTTTTGATCTGTTATGCTTCATATACCTTATCTATTTTGAACCTTAGCTTTGGAAGTCCAATTACTAAGTCTTTAGAAATCAGCATATGTAAATGATGCATTTGAATGAGTTATTCATCTATGCCATAACCAAGATTTATCCTTTTTGGACAAAAATCACTCAATATTAAATGTAGTATGACTAGTGTTCAACATATACACATTGTTTACACTTTTCCCAACCAATAATTTTTTTCTTGAACCAGCTTCACAAATCAAGCATAGGTTTGGCTCAAATATAACCATGTACCCTTTGTCACATAGCTGACTAATGCTCACAAGGCTATGCTTGAGTCCTTCTACATACAACACATCCTTGATGACAATTGAGTAATGATCACCTATATCACCTATGCTAAGAATCCTTCCTTTATTGTTCACCATAGGTGACATATCCCTAATTTTTTAACAAAAGTTTTCATTCAAAAAGATGTTTTCATTTATTTACCCTTTTGACATGCTTCATATACCTTATCCTTTTCGAACCTTAGGTTTGGAAGTCCTATTACTAAGTCTTTATAAATTAGCTTATTTACATTATGCATGTGAATATGAGTTATTCTTCTATGCCACAACCAAGATTCATCATTTTTGGACAACAAACACTCAATATTAGATGTACTATGATTAATGTTCAACATATACACATTGTTTACACTTATACCGACCATTTTTTTTTTCTTAAACCAGGTTCACAAATCAAGCATAGGTTTGGCTCAAAGATGACCTTGTACCCTTTGTCACATAGCTGACTGATGCTCAGCATGCTATGCTTGAGTCCTTCCACATACAACACATCCTTGATGATAATTGAGTAATGATCACCTATATTATCTATGCTAAGAACCCTTCCTTTATTGTTATAACCACTCATTTTTCAGCAACAAATTCATAAATTTTGAAGCATCTCCAGTAATATGCTTTTAAATAGACACTATCAAGATACCATAGTTTCTTTTTGATTGTCAAAGACATTTACAAAAATAGATTTAAATAGTAGGATTTGGTGCATTTATTAATTTAGGTCAAGAATTTTTCTTGACACTCTTAAGCACCCACCTAACTAAGCCATTTAGTATGTCATACTTTCTAACTCTAAAGCTTATAATAGTATGGCCTCTTTTCATAGAAACATGAAACAAAATGTGAAGACTACATTTTTCTGGGCTTAAAAAATCTTCTAAGTTGTTTTCCTTTACTTTGAAAATCAAGCTTGTATTCTAAGCTAGCCTTATCAAAAACAAAATTTTGTGAACGAAGTAAAGCATTTAAGTTTGCTATTCCCATTGAAAACTTAGACAAGGTTATTATAAGATAACAAATTTTACCTTGGAGCACTTCATAGTTTTCACAACTTTTGATTGGTTTAATAGTTTTAGCACAATCACAAAAAAAAAATTTGTAAATAATTTCTAAATTTTCAAAATCAATGTTAGTATTTCTTAACTCTTCTTCTTAAGTCTTGACTCTATTGTTTAAACCTTTTAATTTGTTGTTTGAAAGGGAAAACCTATTATCTTCCCCATGAGTTTCTTTAAAAACATCTACCAATTGATTGTAATTTTTGTGATTTGCAAAAAAGCTAGAATTTACACTACTAGTTGCAGACTCAGCCAACCATCAAACACAAATTTTCTCATTCTTCTTCACTTAGAAAAACTAGATGAGGAATCATCATTATCCTGTCAAGAAATGTAGGCTCTTTTGGTTTTTCCACCTTTCTCATTTTTTTTGTTAAAGCCTTTCTCTTTGCTTGAAATATCTGGACATTCTATCTTGATATGTCCTTTTTTACCAAAGTCAAAACAGGTAATCCTCTGTTAAAGCCTTTGTCTTTGCTTAAATTAGTTTTTCTGGAATTGTACCTTTTAGTTGGCTGAACTTAATCCTTTCCCTTCTTTTTCAAAAAAATTCTAGACTTTTTGGTTAACATGTTTAGTGTCTTGGTGTCACTGTACTCACTAGAGTCCTCCTCACATTTGCTACAGCCTCCTTGATATAGTCCAAGCTTGTGGTTGATGGAATGATTGGAGTGATAGCGAAAATGGAGTGAAGATGAGGCATCGAAGTTGAGAGAAAATGAGAGAATTTGGTGAAGTTGAAGGTGCATTGAAGGGAAAGAGGTTTGGCCAACTTTCCTTAGGCTCACTAGTAAGAGAGATTTGGGAGAGAATGAGGTTTCAAGTTCTGAACTCTTCATTCCATATTTGCAAATCTCTATACACGAGTGAGTTTTAAGGTTTTTATAAATGAAAGTAGCTTGCTCCTTAAGCTACCATAACCTTAGTTAAGTGAACTAACTAAGGTAAGGTGTGGTGGCTTAAGGAGGTCGTGTATGCTCCTTTAAGATGCAATAGGAACCTTTACTTGTGTGACAAGTTGGGGTTTCTAGAGTCTTTGTTTCATCTATAAAGTACTCTTGAAAAAAAAAACCAAAATACACTTCCTATACAAATTTATTCTAGTATTTATAGAAATAGTTCATCTACCTTTTATTCTTGTGTATGCTGGCTTGGATGGTCCTCCATCAGGCTTCCCCCCTTCAAAAGAATTTGTGCTCAAATCTGGTGAAAGTGCCACCTTATGTGAAATGAATGACTTTATAGTCTACCTGGTTCATGAATCCACCTGAAAAAGAAAAGAAACAAAATAAGGATACAATATAAGAAACTATAGATTATTTGTGTCTAAAATTTATGTTGTATTAGTTGTTTTTATGTATAGGTATTTTTTGAAAGAGAAAAAAAGTGTAAATGAGATGTACCTTCTAGTGAAGATGGAGTAAGAAGACATAACTGTTTAGAAGGTTTAGAATTAGACTCTTCTATTTTGGATGAAGGTGTCTCTATAATTTGTTTTTAGTTTTATAGTCCTTTCATACCTCCTCAGGTGTGAAAGGACACAAGGTATGTTATGACCATTATTTTGAAAAGTGATTTTATTTATATGACCCTCATGTAAAGTATTTCAGTCAATTTGTCAATGTCTTCCAAGTATAAGGTGTTCAATTTCCATAGAAATAATATCACATAAAATATTTTCTTGATATTTCCTATTTTTAAAGGATCACTTACTTGGTTTTTAACAGCTACACCATTATGTTGATTAATCCAATCTAAGCGGTATTGTGAAGGATGCAGTTGAATTTTTAGAGAAAGTTTATTTACTAACTTATAACTACAACAATTATAACAAGAACCACTATCAACAATTACAGAACATATATGACCTAGAACTTTACATCTAGTATGGAAGAGGTTTTCTCGTTGTGAAGTTCTTATTTCTAAGGGGTGACTTTGAAGAAGTCGTTGTACTAGTAATAAATCTCCTTTATATGGTTGAAATTCGTCTTCAGGAGTTTGGACTTCTTCTACCTTAAAGGTATAGGATAAAGGATCAATCCTTCGAATGTCTTGGTCTTTTAAAAGTAAAGCTTTATTTTGTGGACATTCAGAAGAGTAATGTCCCTTTTCTAGACATTTAAAGCATTGAATTGTTTTAGTCTTAACTTCTTTAGAAGATGATATTAGTTTTATCCTTATACTTATTTTATGAACTATCCCTCTCTTTTTCATGTGACCTACTTTTGTCATAACTATCCTTTCGAGATTCTTTATTGGGATGGGTAGAATAAGAAGATTTTCTAAAAGAAATTTTGCGGTTAAGTTGGTCTTCTACCTTAATGCATAGTTGAACTAGGTCATTAAAATCATTATAAGGTAATAGTTCAACTTTATCCCTAATATCAAAATTTAGGACACTCTAAAAATGAGTTATGTTTAATCTGGGCTCTTCACAGATGTTTGCCTATAACATAAGTAACTCCATTTTTTGCCTATATTGGTCTACGGATAGGTCTTTTTGGGTTAACCGATGGGGTTGGTGCATAAGATTCCTATCATAATAAGAAGGAATATATCTTTTTCTTTGGGCAGAGCATAGTTTGTTCTAATATTTAATTGAAGGGTTATGATGTAAATTAAGGTCTCTATAATAGGCAGTCCACCAAGTCATAGCAACCTCTTGGAAACTAAGAGTGGCTAGGATTACCCGTCGTTCATGTTTGACTTGATGGCAGTCAAACATGTGTTCAACCTTCATCTCCCAACTTAAGTAATCGTTGACACTAGCTATTCCATAGAAAGGAGGAAAGGTTATTTTAGGTTCCCTAAAAGTAGAATGAGTTTTATATTCAAGACATTTTGGAGGTTGTTGGTCATAATCAGTATTATGGTGACTACTATAATCAACATGACTAGGAGGAGGACTAGGATGATGAACATTGGTAGTTCTATGAGAACCCTCCCTATTTATACTTTGAGACTATGAGATTTTTTTATCTCTGTTTATAATAAGTTGATGTAAAAGATTCATTATCTCAACAAACTATAGATCATGGTTTTGGAGGCATGCATTAATATCCATTGGAGGTTGATCATTTGAATTGCCATGCGCACTAGATTGATGAGATGGTCCACTCATTGTTGAATGTAAAAATTTTCACAAGTATTTGTGCAACACAAGCTAAAAATTTGAAAAGTTAAACTTAGAGGAATAATGTGTGACAAAAAAGAATGGAAAGTCAATAAAAGACAACCAAAAAATTAAAACAATCAAGAAAGGAAGCACAAGCAATAGGACCTAAGAAAAGCTATAGAAAAGATTAAAAAAGCAAAATTCTAGAGGCGACTAGCAGAGACGGTTCCATAATTTATATGATTTTTTTCACAAACCTTTTGAATTTGAAATTTTTATGGTATATTCTACACTCAATAAGGAACAATAAAATTGAGGCGATTTGGAAATTTTCTTGATCAACTTTTGGTGTATCCTACCATCTATCCTGTAAAACCTCTTATAGATTGTTGCTAAAGAAGCATACTATGAAAAAGAAATATTAGTGTGAATTATGAAATAAAATTTATATTTGTACGGGCAAACCAATTCACACTTTAGGGTTATAGATTATGTAGGACAAGCTTATATGAGTTGATAAATTTAAATATATAGTCCATCTCATTAAAATTCTTAGATGTGATGTTTATGAGACGTTCTGATGAAAGACCATCTAGAAGGATTTGTATTGGTCCTCTAACAAGGGCCATAGCTAGAAGATTGGAAGAAGAAGAATAAGCTCATAAGACTCTCTTTTGTGGAGAATTATTTGTTGTATGTTCTTCCAATTTCTCTAGTTTTGTAAACATTGTACAAAGTAGTGTAGACTTTATTTTGGGCTTGTATTTGGACCATTTTCTTGAGCCATGTTTTGGGGCAGTTTTCATGGGTCATGTATTGAGCCAATTAGAGCAGGGTGTAAATAGGAAAAAAAAAGTCTAGCTAGAGTTACAATTGAGCCTCCTTGGACCTAATGTCACTCTAGACCATCTAGAATGTACAAATAAATTACTAGAGTGCAAATAGAAAGCATGGAGTGACAAGGAAGACATGAAAGTCCACATGTCATCCCCTTAATGGAGAGGATTTCCACCAACTAAGAAGGGCAACTTGTCAACCTCTAATTTGTGAGAATTTGCTCCAATAAGAGAAAACTTATTGTCATAATAGGAATGGAGAGGATTCTCTCCAATTAGAGGAGGACATTTGTCAAGCTAGAGCGAAGATTTTTAGGTTAAAATTTTCTGAATTTTGGCACCTTTTAGCATTATAAATACAAGTGATAGCCCTTTTTGTAAATTAGCTTAGAATTGACTAAAGAAACACTTCCAAAATTTGTGCACAAATTGTCCTTTTTATTTACTCTTTGTTAGTACTAGTTTTGTGTCTAACTTAGAATTACTTAGGAGTTGGTCTCACTTTTTTATGTCTCTATATTCACCAGCCAAATTCATCTTTTCCATTCAATTTTCTTCATCCATTTAACACACACAATACACCCATCAAACTACAAGATATAAAAAATTACAAAAAAACTTCATGAATTCAACATAGAATTACATCACATTCTTTTCTATCCTCTACCTATGTCTATTTAAACCTAAACATATAATTTTAATCTCTTTTAATTTAAAGTATGATTGTAGTAATCAAATGAGTAATTAAATATAGGAGAAAATACTAACAAATATACCTTTCTTGTAACATATTAAAATTTACTAAAAAATTAAATTTCAGTAAGTTTATTTCTGATTGAATTACCTGTTTATTTTAAAAGTGATATTTACTAATAAATACGTTTTTTTTTTTCATTAAGTTTGAGTGTATGTTTAATGAGAGTGTTCCTAACGTTTTTGTTGCCAAATTCTAGAGTGGTTAAAAGTAAAATTAAATAGAAGAGGTTTGTTATCTCTCCATCTACTTGATTAATTTGTTTTATACTCCTATATAAAGGAAAAGAGAAAGTCCCCCCCCCTTTCTTCATTAGCAAACGCAACTTCTCTCCAAAAGGTCAGTGCTCACTCCAACACAACACAACAGCAGAACCCACCCAGCAAACACAGCACACTCACACACACACACTCTCTCTCAGCAGCTCAGGTCTTCGTTCCCATTATCTCTCTCATTCACATTCGTACTGTACCATTCATCGGATCTGACTCCCACCGAACTCCTTCACCGGCATTGGATCCGTTCCACGATCCGACCCATTTCCCCTTCGCTTTGGTTGATCCAAATGGGAATGCCCCACAAGCCATGACCCCAGCCGTGGAGGAGGACCACTACGACCCTTCCCTTTTCCACGACTCCAACGACCGTTTGCTCTCTTCATGCTCCTGCTCCACGTCAGCCTCCGACGACGACGCTCCCACTTCCCAAAACGATAAACCTACTAAAAACGACACCCATGCCCTCCCCCAATTCCCATTCCCCACCATGTGCAAGTACGATGCCTGGATCTCCGAACCCTCCTCCCTCTCCGAGCGCCGCTCCCGCCTTCTCCGCCAGTTCGGCCTCCCCACCCCGCCGCCCCCCGCCGCAAGCATCCCCCGATCAGCCTCCTCTTACCAATGCACCGACACTTCCACCGCCGCCGCCACTATTCCCCGATCGAAATCCGACAACACCGCGGATCGCGGCACCAAGCATTGCAAGTCCTCTGTTGTTCCCATTCGCGACAATGACAACGGTTTTCTCGTGAATAATAATATTAATTTTAATAGTGGTGGTAGTGGTAGTCATTCTGTGCATAAGAGGATTTGTGTGAGTGTATGTGAGGAGGGTGGAATTGGGGAGGGGAATGTGGTGGATGAAGTGGAGCAAGCGTGTACGATTAGGGATTTGGACAATGGAAAGGAGTTTGTGGTGAAGCGGGATGGGGTGTGGAATGAGGTGAAAGAGGTGGGGACTGGGAGGCGTTTGACTGTGGAGGAGTTTGAGATGACGGTAGGGCATTCTCCGATTGTTCAGGAGCTAATGAGGAGGCAGAGTGTGGAGGACGGTGGCGATGGGGAGGGCGTGGATGAGGAAGGTGATGGTGGGAGTGGTGGTGGTGGTGATGAGGGGGATGGTAGCAAAGTGAGGAGAAAAGGAGGGTGGTTTAAGTTTATGAGCTTGAAGAGTGTTGTGGTGGGTCAGAAGGAGAGGCGGAGTGGTGATGAGAGGGATACGTCTTCGTCAGAGAAGGGGGGTGGCCGGAGGTCAAGCTCTGCCACGGATGATAGCCAGGATTGTGGTAGTGGTTTAGTTCATGGGGGTGAGAGAGTGAGGGTTCGGCAGTATGGGAAGTCGTGTAAGGAGGTTACAGGGCTTTATAAGAGCCAGAAGATTCAGGCTCATGATGGATCCATTTGGAGCATTAAGTTTAGTTTGGATGGGAAGTACCTTGCTAGTGCTGGTGAGGATTATGTGATTCATGTTTGGCGGGTTGTGGAGTCTGAGAGGAAGGGCGAGTTGCTCTTGGAGAAACCGGACGATGGGAATTTGAACATGTTGTTTGTTGTGAATGGGTCGCCGGAGCCATCTTCTCCTGGCATGGAGAACAATTCGGAGAAGAAGAGAAGGGGGAGGTTGTCTGTCAGCAGAAAATCGTTGAGCGTGGACCAGTTAGTAGTGCCGGAAACTGTGTTTGCTCTCACTGAAAAACCGGTTTGCACCTTTAAGGGTCATCTCCATGACGTGCTTGACCTTTCTTGGTCCAAGTCTCAGGTTAGCTTCTATAAAAAGGATTAGATGTTATTCTGTAATTCTACTTTTGTCTTGTATGCCTGAACGTACATGTAAAGTTCATTTTATTTACATTCCTTCGTACACCCATATGCATTGAAATTGTTATTTGTTTTTCTGCTTTGTCCCGTTAACAGATAAAATCACTTAAGTGGAACAGCTGGACTTTTCTACGGACATGTAAAATTATTGAGCTTGGAGTGAGAAATTGATTGACTGCTAACCAAACAAGCACTGAGCGAGGCTCTTGTGAGAGAAAGTGGATATAATGAAACAGTTAGATTAAATGGGTAGAAAACCAAAACCATCAGAAACCATTAAGAAGATACTACTCTAAACGATTATACTGAAAATTTGATTATTGTGGAGCCCATTGGCGTCTATGGATTTATTTTAGCTAACCTTGCCAAGTGGGAAAAGACTTGGTTCGTATTATATAGTCCATTTTTAATTAGCGGAATAGGCTTCAAATGTGAATTCTGAATTGCATCAGAACATAATATTTATTATTGTGTTCAAATCGTTCTGTTTTGTGGAATATGTTGTTAATGGAATAAAATTTGTTACTAGAAGTTTTGAGACTATTTTTCTTTATTTAATTTTTTGGTTAGTAATTTGTGGAATTATTTGTGCACTACCCACTACAACAGTTTTTTCTTAACGCACGTCTTTGTTTTGGGGTTACTTACTGTAGTTGTAAACATAAACTCAAAATATTGAAATATGAAATCTAGGAAAAAGTAGATAAAGTTCTGTCTGTCAGAGAAGATTTCTGGTTCTATTTTCTCTACTCCCTACAAATTAATAACAGTTTATTTTGAATTTATAGTAGTAGATCAACAATTATTTATTTTCCGAAGTTGCATTGTCATAGGCCTTCCTTGGAAATGCATTTGCTGATTAATAATTTAAAGTGTGGCGACTTGTAATGAAAAGGATGATTACACGTGTTATGATTTCTTTATAATGGTAGCTGTTGGTGATATTTTTGGGTTGTGTTTATATCCAAATTTTCCAGAAATTACTTTAACGGAATGAATTTAGAGAGATAGTGACTGTAAGGTAAAGGAAATTTAACTTTTCTGCCTAATAAACAGATAATATGTTCAGGTCAATAACTTTTGTAAGGTGCTGATATGTTGGGAGGTAACCTAGTTGTGCTTACTTAGTTTGTCACTTTTTACCATCATGATGATCCAGTGAAGTAGTCGTGTGGTTATTGGGATTTATCTTTTTTATGCTTGATATTAGATCAATTTGTCATTATTCCTTAATCTCAATATTGATTTTAGGGATTGTTAGCCAAGCTTCAAAAATCAGATAACTAGGTGCATTTGTAAGTCTTATTTGTTAAAAATGATTCAAATAAAAGCAAAATGTCAGTTTGCTTTTATTTGTCCTTTTACTATTTTAAATGAAAAATTACTTTATTTTGTTCTCTTATTTTAAAACTTAAGAGTGAATTGATTACCTGTAACCCTATGAAATATTTTTATTTTTGAGCTAATTCAAAACCTACTTTTAGATTGTGTTTGAAAATGAAGTATTTTCAAATTTCAAATAATTTTAAATCATTGATTAGAATTAAAAATATAAATATCACATTTTGGTTACACTCTGCTGTAGAAGTTACAACAGTTAAGCATCCTAGAACTGAAACATGCTTGGGGTGCATGGTATCAACAATACCAAGGCTAGACTTGACTTTTTTCTGCAGTGAGTGAATTGCTCAGAAAACTCAAAGGAATTACTATCTCCGAGGTCACTGCAGGTCTACAACCTTTATCATCTTGGAGGAACTACCTTTAGGTTTAAACAGCGAAGATATGTCGTGGCCAGGCTCTGAAGTATGATTTGTGAGTGAAGAACAAGAAAAATGAGAGATATTTAAAATGTTGTCTCAGAACACAAAAAGTCCTTTATTTTCCCTTGAGATCCTTGCATAATATTCCCCAGAATTTAAAAATCCCTATAAGCATTTATAGATATATGAAGTTGTTTTAAACTCAAGTTCACTAAAATAGTATCGCTAAGTTCAATTATCACATCCGAGTTATTGTACATTTTGGTGTCTGGTGGCTTTGTCATGGTTTTGTCCTAGAAGGTAAACATAAATAGCCCGTGGTCTCGACTTCTAAGAGATATGAGACTTTTGGGTGTACCTAAACCCAAGTCCCCCAATCGAGAGCTAAGGAGAAGGAGTGTTCACTTTTTCTAAATTGTGATGTAGTAATGGGATTTTGGTTTGAGAGCACCACACAGGGTGAAAATGTGACAAATCAATTTTAGTCAGATATTATTACAAGCAAGGAAGATGTCTTTGAAGAGCTTAAATTAGGGGAGGGGGATATGTTTATTTATGTGGAAGTTTCTTGATTATTATCTTATATTTGATCTTTACAATTCAAATATTTGTCATGACAATGTTCAGTGTGTATTGCAAATATAAACTAAAACATGTATGTGTGTAAGTGGTCTTAAAATATTTTTTCTGTTTGATCAGAACTTGCTCTCATCTTCAATGGACAAAACAGTGCGCCTGTGGCATTTGTCTAGCCAGTCTTGTCTGAAAGTTTTTTCACACAGTGACTATGGTAAGCACGCACATCTGCTCTCATCTTTACTTTTTCGTATTCTGAATAGATTTTATGTATTGCAATCCTTTGGTCACAATAATATTGAATAAGTGTTGGAGTATGAATTTATGTTAGAAGCTTCTATTTCTTTTCCGACTAAAAATTGAAGAGAAATTCTGGCAATGCACTCTCAGACATGCATTTCAACAGGTGGATTATTGGTTGAAATTTATCGTGACTTGTAATAGTGAAAGTCATTAAAAAGAGAGGAGACCTATCATTGTATGATTTTCAATAAATGTCAGCTATTAAATAAGAAATGAGACCAATCAATTTGTGAATTTTAATAACAGTATAAAGTGAGTCGGAAATAATGTATTTGAGAGTGTGCTGTTAGCATTTCTCAAATTTTATTTGGATTCACAGTATAACCTATCGTTATACAATCTAATTCTACACTTAGTCATCCCTTGGGCATGGATTGAGTAATCACTTTAATGGACAATGGCATGATTTTATAAAAATTGGCTGTTGCTGCATATATAACTGATTGTAGAAGATTTTATTTCTTTCACATATCAGTTGCCACTTAAATTTAGCAATAATAAAACATTCCTGTACTCCTCCCTTCACCCTTTTTCCACCTTGCTAATTGTACCTTTGCTTCAATTTATCTGTCTGGCACAGTAACTTGCATCCAGTTTAATCCTGCTGATGATAGATACTTCATTAGTGGATCATTGGATGCCAAGGTTCGTATATGGAGCATACCTGATAGACAAGTTGTTGATTGGACTGATCTACATGAGATGGTCACTGCTGCTTGCTATACGCCAGATGGTCAGGTTGGTTCCATATTTATATGCATTATTTTATCTACATGAAAACTTTGATATTTTAATTGGAATTCAATAATATTTTCTGCTCGAAGCAGGGTGCACTAGTTGGTACTTATAAGGGTAGCTGTCATTCATATAATACATCTGGTATCATCTGTGATTCTCTTTAACTACACATAAATTTATAATCTATTCTGATGATTGCAGGCCACTGATTATTGTTATCATTGTCATTTTTTTCCATTTCATTCAGAAAATAAGTTGCAACAGAAAAGTCAGATAAATTTGCAGAACAGGAGAAAGAGATCGAACCACAAGAAAATTACTGGCTTCCAGGTATTTAATGGCTACTGGGCTGTTTTAATTTTTCCCAAAACTGAAGGGTTAAATGGAAAAAAGAATAAAGGCAAATAATTGAAGGCTTAACAAAAATTATAAATGTTCTTTGGCTGGTAATAATACTTGTGCTTGTTTTCCTACTGATTTTTATGAACAGTTTCTGCCAGGAAGTTCATCAGAAGTCCTCATCACTTCTTCTGATTCTCGGATTCGACTAGTTGATGGTATTGATCTAGTTCACAAGTTTAAAGGTTGGTGAAATGAGTTTTATCTCAAGTGAATTTTATTGAAGATCCTAGTGAATTATATCTAAACCTTCAAGTGAATGTACTTAAACATTATTGGGTACCTGATGAGAATTTTTACTGCTGCCAATGATAAAAGTATTATTGATATGATACATGATCTGAAACATTTGGTGACAACTTCTGACAAATAATAAGAATTAGGGGCCAAAAAGTGTTTACATGATAGAAGAAGGGAACCTCCTACTCAATACATGCATTAGAGAAAGGCTAAGAAAAATAAAAATGTGTAACTGATTGTTTTGACTGCTGTTGGTTAGATAGTCGAGACTATTATAGGAGAAATTTGTTAGTAGACATGGAGAAAAAGAAAATAGTTTTTGAATTTCAAATGGTTTAGAATTATTATTGAATTTGAGGTCTACTTTTATATCAATGAAGGAATACTTGTTTTTTGGTTCGTTGTTTTAATCACAGTTTTATCAGCTTGTATTAGAGTACCGATGTAGGAGCTCAGTGGCTGTTGTGCATGAGTAAAGAGAAAGAACAATGTGGAGGGAAGAGTTGAAAATATGGAGAAAATCGTGGAGAACCAATCAACCACAACAACAAGAATTTTCATTGCAAGAATCGTGCCTAATGGGGTTAAAATTAATGCTGGAAAAATTGCTAGAGTTGTGATAAAAGCAGTTTCTAGAAAATACCAAATGAAATGAATGCACAAGAAGAAATGACATCAAGGGATTAGGAGGTGACACAATGACGAATTAAGGTGGGAGGCATAAAGGGTTGAAATTTGACATTCTGATGTTTTCGGGAGAAGATGCGTTTGGGAGGGTGGTGTAGCGGAATGTTATTTTAGTCTATGTTGAATTGCATTTGTTGAGAAGATGGAGGCATTAGAGGGTGATGCATTAGGGTGGTTTAGTTGTGGGAATATTGAAATCGAAACTTGAGTTGGGAAGAATTCAAGGTGACATTAATGGTTAGGTTATAACCTGTGTTTGAGTAATCTCTTTTAGTTATTATTAGCATTGAAGCAAGATAATTTGGTGCAAACTTAAAAAATATGTTGGTTCTGTTCAAGGCTTGGGAGAACCACACTTGGTGACAATTTTTGTTGGACACTGAACAAAGCAAGGAGAATTGAGGTAAGGAATTGTGCACTGATTAATAGGAATGTGGGGTTCAAGGAGGAAGAAGTAATGAATCTTTTCGCCAGAATGGTTTACTAGTGCACCCCATAATTTAGAGGTAGTACTCTTGCATCTCAAGGCTCAGTTAATAATAAGATTGCACCTAATACTATTAGAGGAAGGAGTCCATATCAAAGATTGACCCAAGTGGAAATGCAAGAAAAAGTGAGAAAGGGTGAATGATTTTGTTTTTGATGAAAAATTTGGTCCCATTCATGTAGGCAAAAATAAACAAGTAAATGTGTTGACATTAGGGAGGTGAGGGTGAGGAAGCAGAAATATTGTAGGAAGATATGATAGAAGTATTCGAGGAAGCAGTGAAGCATCATTGTCTTTGCATAGCATTGTAGGTTTCACCACAAAGATGTCTATAAAGTTTTGGGGGTCTGACGGAGAAATTTTAAAGTTGTTTTGATAGATTGTTGAGCAACCCATAATTTTGTCTCAAGCAAGGTGATGGAAAAACTATAGTTGTATGTGACAAAAAGTTCACATTATTTTGTGGAAGTGGGAGGTGGTCATAGGATAAATTGTAGTGGACTATGTAAAGTAGTTCAATTGAAATTTCATGGTGTTGAAATTTAGCAAGATTTCTATATTTTTGAATTGGAGGTGCAAATGACATATTGGTGTTAAAGTTGTTTTAGGTTTGGAGATGTTAAAGCTAATTTTGAGAAATTAAATGTGAAGATACACATTGGAGGGGAACAAATGGTGTTGAGAGCAAATCTTGAATTGATTAAGTCAGAACTTCCCTCTAGTTAATTCAAGGAGCATTGGAAGATGATAAAGGTCACGGATTCATTTCAGAGTGCAACTCTATGGATATGTTAGCGTATACAGAAGCAATTCCAGTCAAAATCAACTCTATATTGGAAGAATATGCAGAGGTTTTTCAATTCCTCCAAGGTTTACCACCTCATAGACAAAGAGACTATTGTGCTTAAAGCTAAAGCCATTATTCCTAATGAGACCATATCAATATCTTGGTGACAAAAAAGAAGAAATTGAGAAATTGGTGGGTGAGATGCTTGCAGTTGGGCTTATTAGGCCAAGCATTATTCCTTACTCAAGTACCATTATTTTAGTCAAGAAAGAGACGGTGGATGGAAATTTTGCATAGATTATAGGGCTTTGAATAAAATAACTGTACAAGATAAATTCCCGAATGACATTATACATTAGGTTTTGGAAGAAAAAGGCAGAGTTGTTATATTTTTGAAACCTGATTTGAAGGTGGCTTACCATCAAATTTGTACGAGGTATGAGGATGTTTAAAAGATAACTTTTAGGACACATGAGGACCACTATGAATTTATTGTTATGCATTCAGATTGATTGATGCCCCCATCTAATTTTTAGTCCATTATGAACGAGGTCCGAAGATTGTACTTGGGACATTTTGCTCATCTTTTTTTACTACATTTATAGTCAGAATTTGGAGGATCTTATTCAGCATCTGAAGTTTGATTTTACAATTAACGTGATTTGAAGGTCAATGAGAAAATGTGTAGCTTTGGTCAGTCCCAAATGTTGTGGCTAGGGCATATTATTTAAGGAAAAAGTGGTGGCAGAAGAAAATTAGAAGTTATGAAATTATGGCCTACACCACAAGATGTGAAGAGTTTGCAAGATTATGGGATTAATGAGTTATTACATACGATTGGTAGATAGCAGATTGAGCCACGTTTGAGAAGTTAAAATCTGCCATGACCTCATTACATGTATTGGCTATTCCAATTTTTTCCTAGCAATTTGTTGTTGAAAGCAATGTTGTCAAACTCAAGGATTGTAAGAGTATCAGAAGGGTGGAAAAAGATCATAACTCTACTAGTAAGAATTGTGAGTATATGTAGAACAATTTATGATCTTGTGCATAAATAATATGGACAAAGATGATGCTGATGCGAGAGTTGGAGATGGTGATGCAATGGTCATGATTGTTGTGATAGCTGACAATAGTGAAGCAAGCATCAGTGACAGCAACATGAATGTTGTGGTGGCTAACCACTTTGATGGTGATGGATGTTGCCAATGGTGAGAGCACCACCAAGATTTGTTTGGTTGTGTTCTTATTTGGGAAGGAGAACCCTAGTGGAAAGGAGGAACTACCTAGTGCTATTTCGAGCAAAGCATTGTCAGAAAGGGGGCAATTGAAATTAGTGTATGCACATTTCTTCATTTTTAGCCTATCCTTTTTCAGCCATAGAAGTGGCAAAATTATTCACTAAGGAAGTGGTGTGTTTAGGTGGATTCCTTTCCATCATTTTTTCTGATTGTGATAAACTTTTTGAGATTGTTTTGCGGGAATCATTTTAGAAAGCAGGTATGTGCTTCCACATGAGTACTACATATGATCCTTAAATGGATGGGCGAACATAGTTGGTAAATGGTTGTTTAGAAGCTCACTTTTGATATGTCTTACTAGTGCGAAACCAAGATAGTGGCATTTTAAGCATTAAATGGTCAAGGCCCTCCCTTGCTGTTAGAGGGCTCCGTGATTCATCGAAAGCTGGAGAAAGTTAACAAGCTGACATAGAAGAGGGATGGACTTTTAAGGGAGCTTTGTTAGAATTTGCTGAAATGTTAAGATCCAATGCGTTGTGATGTTGATGTGTATAGGAGAGAGGTCATTTTTGAAGGTGATTTGGTATTGCTAAAGCTTCCACCATACACAATGAGGTCTTTAGCTGGGCATCCTAATGAAAAGCTCAGTCCTAGATTTTGTGGTTCTTGAGCTGATAGCAAAATAACATCCTGTCTTTCATGTCTCATTAAAAAGAGCTGTTAAACCCATGACCTCTCCACAACCTCTGCCTTCCCCTTTGGCTGAAGAAGAGGAGCTTCAAGTGCTTCCGAAAGCTGTCCTAACTAAAGAGACAGAACGCTCATGGTGATGTAGAGGTGTTTCTCATGTAGCAATATCTCTTGTGAGAATAGTTGGGAGTTAGCATCTGAGATTCAATAAGCATTCTCTTGATTCCACCTTGAGGACAAGGTCTCAGTTGAAGGGGTGTGGTTTTTAATAGAACACGATGATCTCCTATTCAATACATGTACCAAAGAAAGAATAAGAAAGTAAAATTGTGTAATTGGTTGTTTTGACTAGTTAGTTAGAGCTGAGACTATTTATAGGAGAAATTTGTTAGTAGATACGGAGAAAAAGAAAATACTTTTGAATTTGGGAGGGTCCAGGTTCCTTGAACTGCTTGGAGTATTCGGTGGAGAACTATTTTTGAGTTTGCGGTATACTTTTTCATATCAATAAAGGAAATCTGGCTTTTATTCCTTGATTCGATCCCAGTTCTATCAGTACATATGTGTGTATGTCTGCAGTAGAGTGAGTTCAATGTAAGATGAACTCATAAAATAATACACAAACAAACACTATTGTTTTGGAATGAAATTTTTTTTTGTTAGTTTAGTAGGATCCCATGTATTTATTTGAATGATGAGAAAGACAATTATCGTCATTGTTAGTTCTAATTCTTTGATGGAAATGATACAATCTTTTTTCCAGGATTTCGGAATGCAAATAGCCAAATTTCTGCCTTCCTCGCAGCAAATGGTAAATATGTTGTCTCAGCAAGTGAAGATTCTCATGTCTACATCTGGAAAAATGAAGCTGATTGTAGACCTAGCAGGAGTAAAGGTGTCACCGTGACAAGCACATATGAACATTTTCACTGTAAAGATGTGTCAGTGGCCATCCCTTGGCCAGGTATGGATGACACATGGGAGATGCATGATCCATACTTTGGAGAAGAACCTGAGCTTGGTGATAATGGGGATGATGTCTCATCAGCCAATCATCCTCCTACCCCTGTAGAGGAAATTTTTGGTTCTGAAGGTTCACAATATGCTTCAGGTTGTAATAATAGTCCACTTCATGGAACCATTGCAAGTGCAACAGATAGTTATTTTCTTGATAGAATTTCTGCGACGTTACCTGAGGGAAAACTTCTAACTACATGGGATCCAAATCCTCAGGTAAGTGTAGATTTATCTTATGGAGTCAATCAAAACATGTCAGCATGGGGTATGGTGATTGTAACTGCAGGCCTTCAAGGGGAAATTAAAATTTTCCAAAATTTTGGATTGCCTCTTGGCATATAAGAGGTGATCCAAAAGTCATGCCTATGAGCATGGGAGAGTTAAAGACATCAACTCAGAAGAAAAAGCGTAGGGGTGGGGTTGTTGTATTGTTGTGATGTCGAATTCCACATTCTCCTTTAGTTAGAACTGTACAGAAGAGGTGTTGGGTGAGATAGTATAAGGTAAGTTCCATTTGTTTCTTGTTCTATTGAATATTGGATGAGATATGTTGCTAGTCCAATCAAGCATTTGGGGGGGACAAAAGAGAGCAAAAAAATGGGGTAAAAATCATTGAACAAAAGAGAAAAGAAAAAGAAGGTACACCTGGAATTTGGAAACCAGTGGATTTATTGTAATGGGAAAATGTAGAGATTAACGAGCATGGGGAAAGCTTGTTGAATTACATATGATCGATTCTTTTACATTTGTTAATATTAGTCTTGTTATGTAATTTTTGTCCACTGGAATCAATTTCAATAAAACAGCATAGCTCCAACTGCTCGTGCGAGTAGGGCATGTTTGGAAACCTTGTGGGCTTTTTTTAACAAATGCAAACACGAAACTTGGTTAAATTATAACATATAAACCTTTAATTTCTTGTCTCGAATGCTCTTTGAATTAAAATATTCATATAATAATCGTGTAGTATTAAACAAAAATTAAATATCAAGTAGTTTTTTAAATATTGAAAAATTCTTAAAAATAATCCTGTAATAATAGTAATATATAACTGAGATTAACCACTATAAAAACTTGGAGGATTTGGAGTATTACTCATACTTGTGATCATTTAAGGATTATATAGTATAGGATAATATTTTAAGGATCAAATTAGCGTTTTATTCTCAATGTGTGACTTAACATGTTCGGTATGCTTGAGTATTGCAGTTTAATGTGGCGTATTTTTAACCGTGAGAAGATGGAAAATTTGGAAGTTTAATCTCTATATACAGTAGTTTGATGCCTTTTTTTGGCATCAACACTACAATGCAGAAAATGTTTGGTGCCTTTGCTGTGACAAATTTCTCTAATAGTTGAAGTGACTTCTAAGTATAGAAATTGAAACAATGCTTGAGCTATTGAAACTACAGTATGCTTCCAGTTATCGTAGGAATCTCCTGTTCACTGGTCATAACTAGTTTGAAATCAATCGATAAAGGTCACGTGCAGTTTGGGTAAAGCTGTTACAAACTTTTTCGGTCTTTGACAAGGTATAAAACTGTGAGACAAACATTCGGGGTCCATGACAGTGATCAGTTAAAGACATTAGGTTAAATTTTCTTTCATATAATTATTTCGGGATCTCAACTCTTACATTATAGGTAAAACTTCGTAAATTACATTTTACTTCTCTACTTTCACCAATCATTGTTGGGTAAAATTACGGTCATATTGATATCTTTGACTGAGACGAGAAATAAAGGAGTTGTCGCTTGTGACTTTGCTGCCAACATTGGAACTTGTTCTGAACACTGCTGATTGGGACTAAAATGGCTATATCCAAAAGCTTTTCTAATTTCATGGCAAATCCTGTTATCTGAGTATGGGATGCGTAATATGTTTGCAAAAGACACTCTTACACATAGGTCAGAGCAAAGTATTTATTAACAATTAATACTATTGAATGTGAGGTAAAATGTCTATATATTTATAGAGTTTTGATGGATTTTTTTTTTACCTTAATAGGCCTATATTAACATGGTCCATCGGCTCTAATAATCAATTATCGCTTGATTAGTTGATTTAGAGACATAATCTTATTTTTACTTTGATAATTAGGTTACCAATATGTATTTGGTCCTTGTTCCTACAAACAAAAATATTCCTATAAAGTTAGGACTTCGTAGTACACTTTCTCTTGTTGTGATCTTCTCGTCTTCTCGATTTGTCGGATGGACTACCTTCTATCTTGGTGTCTTCCTTCGGTCTCCGAGTGTGATAAAGGGGGGAGGTACCTGCGAAGGCACTCCGATGATCAAGACAGTTCAAGAGCCAAGTACTAGGAGAGTAAGGAGTGAATAGTTACCTTGGATGTTGTGCTTGTCCTCCTATTTATACTGTTCTGGATGGGTCTTGGCTGTCATGGATCTGCTTTTAGGTTCAGTTAGGGGCCTAATTGTGCCTTAATCATGCTTTGCACTTAAGTTGACTTATTTGTGTCTAATCACATGTTTAGTTGTAACTCTTGTCAGCTAATCGGCTTCCCAACCATCCGATAGCACAGTCCTCATCTAAGGACGTATTGTCCTTAGATAGTACATTAGTCTGAATGTCAAGAACATTTTAAAGAAATGGTATTGAAAGAAAATTTCTTCTTGTAGGCTTTCTTTGAGTTCATCTTTGATTCCTACTTCCTATGATACATTGCCCTGAATGATGTGGAGAAGTGTGTAGGGTCAGTTTTTGTGACAAAACGTGATTAGTAGATGTACCTTCTTATGTAAGCACCATTTAAGTGTTAGTGAAAGATTCAAAAGAACTTCAAACTTTTCCCAAAGCATTAAAAGAGAACTTGAGAGGTACCCATTGCTAAAGAAGGTTCCTTGGTGGAGAACCTAGGAGAAGAATACTCCCATTTTTAAGTGACTTTGAAAAACAAGAAGACAAAATTTTATGCAAGTTCAATTCTTATTCATTTCTAAAGTGAGTACAAGAAGGGGGTAGGCCTGTATTTATAAGAGGAGAGACTCAAAACACTTCATGCACTAGGGAATGTGAGACTAATTATGCAAAGTGCATCTACACTTGTATTTTCGTCACTTCATGCAAAGCAAGTCCCACATTGCTCAATTATTTGAATTTTCAAGTGTTTATAAGCTCCAATGTTTCTCCACTTGTTGCTTGATCATGTGGCCTTGTAGGTGAACATGTAGACTCTTCTTGCCTCTCCAAGGGTTAAAACAAACATGCTAGGTCCTATACATTTTTGAACAACATTTTCTGGTAATTATAGGTGGTTGTCATTCTCATGGGACCATTTGGTTTTCTCAAAGATTCGAGTAATGGCTAGGTGCAAGGAATTTTTTTGTGATACTAGGTTAGTCATGTGCCCCTCTTTTAGCATCTTGGGTTCTTTGGGTGAGTGGTCAACCAATGATGGTAGGGAGTTTTTGTTAAGTGATGTGTCATAGACAATGTTTGTCATGATCAAGAAGGTTCTCCTAACTAGTTCTTCTATATGTACACATGTTAATTCCTGAACGTCTACATGTGTTTTCCTTTTGATGAGTTCATTATGAGTGTGTTGTGGGTTTTGAATGTTGTGCCGACGACATAGCTCCATCCCAATAGTAAGGACTCCTTGTAGGCTTTTATTTTCGTTGGGGACGTTTTCCATCTGAACCATTCTCCCCAAATGTTTTTACACTTTTATAGTACTTATCCTTCATATCTAGTAGGATGGTTGTCCCTTATCGGCCAGTTAAGCATGTACTTGTTTTCTCCGTATACCTCGTCATATAAAAACTTCAAAGGTTGGTTCTTTAAGGTTATGGTGGAGTTGTTAGGTTGTAAATCTATGAAGCCCGGACACTCCTTTTTAAATAGCGTGTCCGTGTCAGACACACGTATCGGACACGATACTTGTATGACACTCGTAGGATACGTATCGGTGAAGTGTCCGATTCAAAAAATATTTGTTGGATTTCTGACTATTCTAGCACGATTTTAACACAATTTTAAAAAGGAGAAATACATTAATTTTCTAAAAACTCAAATTTATTGTATAAATTTTTAGTATAATTATAAAAATAAGGAACAAATCCTTTTGAATCAGCCATGAAAAACATCTTTCTGCTCCAAAAAGAAATTAAAACATACTTGTGCACATAAATCTTTACTGTCAATTTATATAATTCATAATTATATAATATATAAATCCGTGTCCCCATATCCTACATTTTAAAAATTATACGTATCTCCATGTCCGTATCTGTATCGTATCCATGTCCGTATCCGTGTCTGTGCTACATAGTTATAAATTCTCTTATGACAGTAGAAAACCTAAATTCTCATTTTATTGGACAAAAAACCTTACCTGTCATAATAATTGGTTGAGGTCAATGCTGACTATCGAGGATAATAAGGTCCTAGAGGTTTTAGACAAGATCCCATAGATACTACCCACTCGAAAGATCATTGCCACTGATGGTATGAATTGTTTTTCCTTTTTTGTATGTTACTCACAATGTTAACTTTGTTGAATGTCTTTATCATTTCGGGCGTCGTGCTTAACGTCATGCCTAACTTCAAGCAACTACTCAGGAAATAACTATTGCAATGTGGGAAAACGGCCGATAAGAGTGCAAAACATTTCGGGGGGTTCCTTCACGCTTGTTTAGCCACATTTACTTTTTCCCCAAGTGGAGAAGAGGAAGCACAAGAAGTGGGAAAAATCTTAAAATAGGCATTGTTTGTCACGATGCTTTAGAAGAAGGACTGGCTATTAATATCTAAAACTAAACAGGCCTAACTATGCCCCTCCTAGATGTGTACTTGTAATTTTTTATAGGAGTCAACATCTCTTTCCCTTCCATTGAGAAGGATACGAGGATGTTGACATCCACACAAGATTTAGTGACTGCTTCTATGGAGTTATAGGCCTGAGCTCTTGTGCTTATCTTGGTTCTTGGTGTCAAGGCAACCAAGGTGGAGAAGTTGAAAGATGATATGGCCAATTCGTTAAGTTCTTTGACGACAACTTTGGGAGTCAATGTTGTCATTGCTAAAAAAATAAGAAGGTTAAGTCGGAGAGGGATGATCTTGTTGGTAAGAGGTCTTTTTGGAGGAATCGATGCCTTATCTCGGAGAACAAAGAGAAAGAGCTCTCGACAGAGATGAATGATTTGGAACAAAAATTGATGATATGACCTTCGTTCACAGTGAAACTAATAGTGATAAAGTTAAACCTGAGGCCGAGCTTTTAAAATTCCATGAATATGTCCTTGATCTTCATGAAGAGGGCTTCAACCAAGTGGGGTTAGTTGGTCTTTAGAAACCCATTCTATAAATATCATATATCATAAGACAACTCAAGTAAGGATTAACACAAAAATCAAATAAAAAAGTAATAATTTGTTTTAAAAAAATAAAAAAATAAAACAAAAAAAAAATATAAAATAAAGAAAAAAATAATTATATTTTTTAACAAATAAATAAAAGAAAACAAAAAATTTAACATAAAGAAAAAATAACTAAATTAAAAAGTACGAAAAACAGACAAGTTAAAATAAAGAAAAACAAAACAACAAGCGTATAAGAAATATATATAAAAAAACAAAAACTTAGTTAAAATAAAAACTAAAAATAAAGTAAAAGAAAATAGTAAAACTAAAAAATAATAATAATAAAAAAAAAAAAACGAAAAAATATTCAAAAAAAATGCAAAATAAAAAAACATACTTAAAATAAAAAATAAATAAATACTAAGAAGAAAATAAAATAAAAACTAAAACAAGAGGAGGAGTGAATTTCACAATAAATGGTTTATAACAAATTTGACAAAATTTTAAATAATTATTTTTCCAAACAACAAATTGACTTTTAGAGAGGTACACGAATTAAGAAAAATAAATCTATTTTTATTAAAAATAATTGATTAAATTTCTTAATATACAAATCTAAAAGCACGATTTTGTAAATCAGAATCACAGTTTGAAAAGATTTAAATATGTTTTAAAAAATAAAATTCTGAATTATTTTCAACAGATTATATTTGAAAATAAAATATTGTTTTTTCTAGTTAACAATAACATAACAAAAATATTACAACTTTCAAGAAAAGTGCAAAATACAAAGGACTCAAATAATTTTTAAACTAAACCCTTTGATTCAAATTAACTTGTAATGAATGTAAATGGATACAAACAAAATCAATTCACAATGTACCACACAATATTGCTTAACACACAACTTTGGTTATTTTAGAAAAACAAATAGATCTACAGAGAACAAAAACAACTAACTATTTTTTAGAAACAATCGATTGATAAAACCAGTACAAAAAAATAAATTATGCAGAAAAATTAAAATGCAGTGATAAAGAAAGCATAAAAGACACCAAGATTTTATACTGGTTCACTAACAACATAGCTACATCTAGTTCCTCCTCACACTAAGATGGAATTCACTAAATCAACCAAATCTTTTACAAGAAAAGCAAGAACAGTTCCTGAACACTATAAGAACCAAACCACTCACTACAACACCCTAAAACAACTGTGATTCCCACCAAGAAACCCTATCTTGGCCCTTACAAATACAAAATTACAAAGCAATAATAAAAGGGAATGAAAACACCTTGACTATGAACCAAGAAATGCAACAGGATCCCCAATTCACAACATCACTTGAAGAATCTTTGACCTCTATCTACATAATGATAATTGGGATCCAAGAACTCTCAAAGAACTATCAAACACTCACTCTTTCAAAAACTACTCACACTTAGATTCTCACAGATTGTAAAAGTGTATATTGTGCAAGTAACCTTTTTCTGAAAACAAACACACCCTTTCATAAAAGTTAAAACAAAAATGGTTTTAAAGCAGAAAGGGTACAATTGGTAAAATCAGCCAGTTAAAAATCAAAACAATCTGTTATTTTACTTAGAAACTATAATTTGTATGAAAACTGATTTTTCTCAATTAAAATGTACTTAAATAAAAAACAATTTTCTTATCTAACACATATCAAAAGTTTTTTTTTTCTTATCTAACATGTCAAAATATGGTTTTTAGTATATAAACATATTACGGAAAAATCTAAAAACATTTTAGTATTTTCAATCAATTGATTTAAAAGATAACAAATTGAAAAATTGTAACTTTCCAAAAAAAAATATTAAAACTAGTTGAAAAACATTTTAACCAATTTAAAAATAGTTTAACTAGTTGAAAAACATTTTATTCTTGGATTCTTCATCATTCCTGAAGGCAAAAGATAAATCAAGACAAATAAAATAAAACCTAAGCTACCTAGACATATATGGCAGCAAGGCTTCAATCATGGCTTCATTAAACACTGTAGTTGGGATCCTTGAGATGTCCAACAATCTCCTCCTATTTGATGAAGACAAACAATCTAGCAAGTCTTGAATCTTGAAAAAGCTTTACCTTTTGAGGGCAATGAATAGAGGCGAAAAGAAGAAATTACAGATCTTTAGCTTTGCTCCCCCTGACTTCCTGAACACCTATTTCTCCCCCTTTGTCTTTATCAAACAAAAAATGTGAACAAATACCATTTGAATGGATATACCAGTCCATTAAGTAACAATATGCATACAAAATATAGCAGCAATAAGAGTAATATCAATGCTTAGGGAGGATAGAAAATGTTAAAAGTGCATAAACTAACTGATGGAGGACCATCCGGAAGGACACATATTGTGCCTTTAGCTAGGGTCATGGCTAGAAGAATGGAAGAAGAAGAAAAAGGAGTTCAGAAAACTCTATTTTTATGGAGAATTAATTTTTAACTTTTCTTCCAAATTTCCTAGTCTTATAAAATTGTACAAAGTAGTATAGGCTTTATTTTGGGCCTGTATTTCAACCATTGTCTTGGGCCAATTTTCATGGGCCATGTATTGGGCCAATTAGAGTAGGGTGTAAATAGAAAAAGAAAGAGTCTAGCTAGAGTTACAGTTGGGCCTCCTTGGACCTTATGCAACTCTAGACCATCTAGGGTGCACAAATAAATTACTAGAGTGCAAATAGAAAGCATGGAGTGGCAAGGAAGACATGAAGGTCCACATGTCATCTCCTTAATGGAAAGGATTCCCACCAATGCCAAAAGGAAATTTGTCTTCATGGGAATGGAGAAAATTCTCTCCAATTAGAGAAGGACACTTGTCAACCTCTAATTTGAGAGGATTTGCTCCAATTAGAGAGGGTCACTTGTGCTTCTATGAGTGGAGAGTTTTTAGGGTTAAAGCTTGCACCTTGGCTGCCCATAGCACTATAAATACAAGTGTTATCCCCCTTTTAAATTAGCTTAGAATTGATTAAAGAATTGATATCCAAATTTGTGCACATCTTGTCTTCTTTGCTCACTCTTTGCTAGCACTAGTTTTGTGTCTAGCTTAGAACTTCCTAGGAGTTGACCTCATCGCTCTTAAGCTTCATTATCATTCTCCATACATCAATACTTCACAATTTCTTTCACTCATTTTAGCCACCCAATCCCACCAAATTTCGCACCCCAAAATACAAATCAAAAGACTCATAGCAATGCAAGCTAGGATGGCATCACCAACACCAATACGACCCAAAATAAAACCAAAAACTTAAATAGTTCAACAAATATAAAAATTTTAATCCATTACAAACCAAAAACAATAGATTAAAAATAGCATATTACATCTCACGATGGTAGAGCTCAACCAGTTGCTCTTAAACAGCTTCAATCCATTCATCAAGATGCTGAAATCTTGATGAAGTCATCTCATAATATGCTTTTTTCTCTACAGAAATTGTGTCCAACCTATTAAGCATAACCCTCTCAAAGCTTGATAAAGGTTTACCTCTTTCCACTGGTGGCACATAATCTACTAGAGCATTCATCTAAGTTCTCTGGGATTCATCTACAACATTGCTTGACTCAAGAATGTCTAAACCTGAAGCTTCACCTTTTTTGTTGATCCACAAATTATTGCACTTTTGAAATCCCATTTTTAACAATCTGGAGCATTCTATTTCACTTCCAGCTTTGATATTTTCATTCAGATCATCTTTCACATCAACCTCAAAGTATTCCAAGAACTTTGAAACCACAATAACAAAGGTGAATCTATAGTCAACAAGTCTCTTGGACTTGATCGTGTGTTCCTTCACCACATGATTCCAATTTACCTTTATCTTGTTCACAAGGGAGTACATTAAGATCAAATCTTCCTTGGCTAGCTTAATATGCTTGCTCCAACTGGGTGTTGATAAGTGCCATATTTTAGTAATATTTCATATTAAAATACAGGCACTTATGAATATTAATTGATAAAATAACCATAATATAACCCCTAATTTATGAATTTAAACCTTTTTACATATTTTGTGATTATAATTTGAATAATAATGATTTATTCCCAAATTTGTGTTAATTTCAGGATTCTAGGGAAGAATGGGCATGAAAGGGCAAAAGGAGAATAGATAAAGCTAAAAAGGGGAAGTTAGAACACATCAACACTCACCCAAACTCGCCTAAGCCAGAAGCTCCTAGAGGATCTCACCCAAGCGAGCCCAATCTTGCCCAGGTGAGATCACTCCAGTGACGTTGGGCCTGTTTTCCTCTAACTTGCCTAGGCGATCCCAATAACATCCAAGCGAGAAGTCACTTAGCCCAAGCCTAACTAGGTTAAATATGAGGCTTGAGGCACAACCCTAGACGTCATTGAGTGGATTGGAAATCAGTTGGGTGAATAAAAGGTGTTAGAAACCCTAGAGGAGACAACCATCAAGGAGAAACATCCTGGATCTTCTTTTATTGCTCTCCAAGCTTGTAATAGCCAACATGAGTGGCTAATTCTACCCTTTGGTATTGAGAGTAATCTGTTTAAACTATTATGTATTGAGGTGATATTTAAATATGATATTGTGTTCTTGATTGAAGATTGGTATTGTCATTTTCTTTGTAATGCTTGTCTACCATGATCAAGATTCTTCGATTTGACTGGAAAGTACTTATAAGTTTCTGAGCCAAATGATAATGCTTAACATATTTGAATGCAAGGAATAGATTTGAAATGTTAATTGCTATCAACTTCTAACCGTAATGATAAGAAGTTTTTATAAATATGTGAGGAATCGGTATTTAAGAGACTCTCTTAATAATTTTGTATACGAGGAATCGATATAAATGACTTTTATATGGGCATCAACATCAATCAAATGATAGAATATTACCATGCTATTCAAAATATAAAAGAGTGAGAAGGATGAACCCCAATCCCTATTTTCCCAATTGAAGCAACAAACTCTTTGACTTACTTTCTTTTTAATTATTGAAATCATAAAAAATTCCCAACAAACTTTATTATTTTGTTTTCTATTTAGTTAATCTTATGCTTGATTATTCAATTGTTCCTGTGAGTTTGATATTTGTCCTTAGGGAAAAATTATTACTTTTGAGAACACGGTACACTTGCCGTAAATAAGTCATCAGGTGTTAGTTGCCATGCAATGACATAGGCTAAAAATCATGAAGTTAGATTAAGATTACCTACATGAAACCGATTGAAAGGAGTGTTTTGATCCTTTGAGCAAGAGCGGTAGAATTGCATCTTGTTGAACTCAATGATTTCAATGGTATTTCCTTTGCCAACTTTGACACCATTCTGCTTTAGTCCAGTAATATTATTCCACACAGCATGAGTTATCAACATTTAGACCCTTTTGACAGTTGACACTAAATTCTTGTCATTAAGATTAAGGTTAGTGTAAAATACTTTAATCAAGTCAAGGTATACATTGTTTTTCATTTCTGGAAATGGTTTCAGCCTCTGAAGCTTGAGAAGTTCCCTTGCTTCATCCCGTTTTTGTTCTTTCAGCAAGGAAAACTTCACCACCTTTGGAATATTGCTTTGCTTCTTGCTCATTTCATGCAAAAAAGTTGTCATGGATTCTTCATCACCAATGAACTAGGTCTCGAGATATGCAGACTTAGAAGTGGAGGATGATCCTCTAGATCTCTTCTTCTTTTGTGATGATTCCATTTGAGAAATTTGTGATAAAATGAAAACAAGCAAATAGAAGATAACAACTACTTTGATGAATGATGTTTGATGTTGTGCAGTATTAGGTTTTATAAGGGTTAAAGCAAACATCAATAAATCTGTGTTTAAAAATATTCAACATATTTTTATTGGAAAGAGAGAAATTAATCAATGCATTTGGCAGTTTTGATTGACTACATATTTGAAAAGTTGTTATGGAATATTTTTGTCAGCTCCAAATCCCAACAATAAGTCACGTGAATGAACATTTATTCAATTAAAAAAAGATTTTCTATTTCTCTCACTACGTCACATAGATTTGCACAAAATATAAAAATAGAATTGATTAAAAACAGAAATAGTCAGTTAAAAAAAAGCAGTTTAAAAAGAATCAATTGATATACGTTTTAATCAATTAAAATTTTATTAAGAACTATTACTTAAATTGATTATGCCTAATTCAATTCTAAGATAATTGAACCTATCTCTTGCAAGTGGTTTGGTAAACAAGTCAACCAATTGTTTTTTTGTTCCAATGAATTTTATTTCACAGTTTCCATTTGCAATATGCTCACGAAGAAAATGATGTCTAATATCAATATGCTTTGTGCATGAATGCATGATAGGATTCTTTATCAAATTTATGGCACTTGTATTATCGTAGAATAAAGGAATATTATTCAATATTATCCCAAAATCACTTAGTTGTTTTTTTAACCATAGTGTTTGTGCACAATAACTCCCTGCAACTATGTATTCAGCTTCAGCTGTTTACAGAGCCACACAATCTTGCTTCTTGCAATTCCATGAGACTAAGCTTGAACCAAGGAAATGACAAGTTTCACTTGTAGTTGTTTTGTCTATCTTACATCCTACAAAATTAGAGTCATAATAGCCAATTAAGTTTAAGGAAACATGACAAGAATACCACAAACCAGCTTCTTTAATTGCTTGCAAGTACTTCAAAATCCTTTTGGTAGCATTGTAATATGACTCCTTTGGTGCAAATAGGAACCTTGCACACATGCAGGAAACAAACATTATATCCCGTATACTTGTAGTAAGATACAATAGTGAACCTATCAATCCTCTATACTTGGTTTGATCCACTGACTTTTCAGCACTATCTTGATCTAGATGACAACTTGTAGATATAGGAGTTCTAACAACTTTACATTTGTCCATTTCAAATTTCCTTAGCAAATCCTTACAATACTTTGTTTGACAAATGAAAATACCATACTTCAATTGTTTCACTTGAATTCATAAGAAGTAGTTAAACTCACCCATCATAGACATTTCAAATTCACTTTTAATGGCTTCCACAGAGGCTTCACACAAGGCTTCATTAGTTGAACCAAAGATAATATCATCTACATACACTTGTACCAAAATGATGTCATCTTTCTTTTTCTTAATCAAAAGAGTTTTGCCTGTTTTGCCTCTTTCATATCCTTGAGATAGTAAGAAATTACTTAACCTTTCATACCATTTCCTCGGTGCTTGCTTCAATCCATACAAGGCTTTCTTGAGTTTGTGCACATGATCTGGAAATTTATATACTTCAAACCGAGGTGGCCCTGAAACATATACCTCTTCATTAATATAACCATTCAGAAAGGCACATTTCAGATCCATTTGAAATAGCTTGAATCCACTCATACAAGCAAAAGCTAGAGGAATCTAATAGCTTCCAACCTTGCTACAGGAGCATACGTCTCATCCTAGTCAATGCCTTCCTTTTGGTTGTAACCCTTTGGAATGAGCCTCCCATTGTTTGTAGTGATGATACCTTGTTCATCCATCTTGTTTTTGAAGACCCACTTTGTGTCTATTACATTCATCTTAGTTGTTCTTGGAATCAGATACCACACTTCATTCCTAGTGAATTGATTCAACTCATCCTACACAGCTAGAATCCATTTTTCATCTTCCAATGCTTTGACAAAGTTCTTTGGATCCACTTGAGACACGAATTCCATTGCTTCACAGAAGTTATTGAGTGAATTTCTAGTTCATACACCCTTCTTAATATTCCCAATGAAATTATCTAGGGTCAAATCTCTAGGAGTTCTCCATTCTCTGGGCAATTCTGGATTTACAGCTTTTCCTTTAACAGAAATAGAATCAGATATTTTTCAATCAAGCAACTGATTTTTCTGAAGTGTAGTTCTTAAATCACCCGATTCAAGTTCATCTTTAACAGGCTTAAGCATATAATTGTTAGTCTCATCAAAAGCTACATGAACAAATTCTTCAACAGTTAAAAGCCTTCTATTATAGATTCTATATGCATGTCCCTTCAAAGCATAAGAATTCCTTCATCAGATTTTGCATCAATTTTTCCAAGAATATCCTTACCATTATTTATAAACAAATCATTTACAACCAAACACTTTAAGATGGCTTATGTTAGGCTTTCTACCTTATACAACTCATAGGGTGTTTTCTTTAAAATTGGCCCAATTAAAGTTCTATTTAAAACATATGCAGTAGTGTATACAACATTAGACCAAAAATACTTTGGAAGATTAGACTCATTTAACATAGTCCTAGCAAGCTCTTCTAGTGATTCATTCTTCCTCTCAACTACACCAGTCTATTGTGGGGTTCTAAGAGCAGAAAAACTGTGTAATCCCATATTTTTCACAAAACCTATTAAATCTTTCATTTTGAAACTTTCCCCCATGATCACTTATAATAGCTTTAGTATTGCATTTGTTTTCATTTTGTAACACCTTGGTAATAGCTTTAGTATTGCATTTGTTTTCATTTTGTAACACCTTGGCCAATTTCTTAAACACATCAAATGCATCATTCTCAGAGGTAGTGAATAAAGTCCAGGTATATCTTGAGAAATCATAAAAATAACCAATGCATATAAATTTCCAGCAAGACTAGTAGTTTTAAATGGTTCAAAGAAGTCCATATTCAAAATGTCTAAAGGTTTTTTTTAGAGGAAATTACATCTTTGAGTTTAAAGGAAGATATATAGTCTGTTATCCTTTTTGACATGCATCATAGATTCTGTTATTCACAAATTTTATCTTAGGCAAACCAAAAACTAAATCTTTTGAATTTAACCTATTCAAATGATTAGTATGAATACGTGCAAGTCTCCTATGCCACAACCAGGATTCATCATCTTTTGAATGAGACACTCATTCATAAGATATTATGATTACTATTAAGGAGATACATGTTATTGAACCTCTTCCCTGGGAAGATTACCTTACCAATGTCTTCATTGCAGATTTGAAAATTTTCAGATTCAAAGTTAACCTTCTATCCCTTGTCACAAAGTTGACTAATGCTGAGAAGATAGTGTTTCAACCCTTCAACATATAGAACATCCTTTATGATTGTTGATGCTTCAGTTCCAATATCCCCTCTTCCAAGAATCCTCCCACGATTGTTCTCACCATAGGTAACATACCCTTTTGATTTCAGCTTCAACATAGAACACTTAGATAAATCACCTGTCATGTGCTTAGAACACCCATTATCAAGAGACCATTGGTTTAATCCTCTTCCTTTTGTTTTCTGCAAAATAGATGTAAACCAATAAAGATGGTATCCTTAGTTTTGGATCCAGATGAGTTAGTACCTTTCCTTAGGTAGCCATTTGGCTAAGCCCTTTGGAACAAGATAATTTTTTAGCCTACAAGACCTAGAAGTATGATCACTCTTCATGCAGTAAAAAGAAGATATTGAATGCATATGTTTAGAACTAGGGATGACAATGCGAGGCGGGCCATGCGAGCTAGCCTGCTACCAAAAAGCGCGGGGTGAGTTCATTAATCTAGCATGTTGACCTGCTTAGGCCCGTCCCGCATAACCAATAGCCTGTGCGGGACAACAGTGGGGCAGGGTGAGTTGGCTCGCTGCCCCACATAAATTAAAAAAGTAATTATTTTATTTTTTCTAAAACAAAAAATATATATTTCACTCACCCATTATTGCAGTCTAACATTTATTTTATTTTATTTTATTTTATTTTATTTTTAAAAAAATGAATTTAATGTACTAATAAAAGAAATGTTTTATAGTGATGCCTAACATGAAAAATTTTATATAAAAAAAATGTTTTATTTTAATCATCTAAAGAAGTTAATATTAAGAGTGACAGTGGATTTAATTTTAAGTAAAATATTATATTTAAAATTTGTTAATAAAAAATAATATAAAGAAGAGATTTCAATAAGATACTCATTAAAAAATTAGTTATCTTCATTAAAATATTTTGTAGCAAAACTTTGATAAGATACTCTAATACATTTACATACATATATAGGAAAAGTTTATGCAAAAAAAAAAAACTTTAATTATTTTTAATCAAGCCTTCTAACAACCCTCATATTTGAATTCATATTTTTATCTTAGTTGAATGAATTGAAATAAAAATAAAATTTTAATTTTAATTTTTTCAGCAACAAAAGTCAGTTTTTTTATAATTAATAAAATTTATTTTTTTAAAAAAAAAAATATTCTCCTTGTGTAGGTTGGTCCGCAGACTCGCGAGCTATCTCTTTTGCGAGGCAGGCTAGTGAAATGAGCCCGCACTCTTTGTGCTAGGCAGGCCAAATGTGGGGTAGGTCAACCCGCATTGCCATCCCTATTTAGAACTGTTAAAAGAAGCATACCTTGTTTTAGCAAAAAAAAAAAAACTAGATAACTTCTTAACATTGTTCTTCTTTCTAGTTTTGTATCCTAAACCACTTTTACCAAACACAACATTTTGTGAACCTAACACAGTTTCAGGATTAGCTCTTCCCACGGTAAACTTAGACAATGTTTTCAGAAGATATTCTATCATGCTTTCCAAACCTTTGCAATTTTTACTATTTTTAATTTTATTGGATTCAACACATTTACAAGTATCTTGCAAAAAAATTAGTTCAAGATTAACAAGTTGTGTTTGAGCATCATGCAATTCTTTTTCTAAAGATTTCACTTTTGGCTCAAGAAAACTATTTGCACTTTTTAACTTGTTACCTATAACAACAAGCCTATTTTCCTCCTTGTGTGTTTCATGAAATGCAAGCAACAATTGATAACTCTTAGAATCAATTGAGCAAACACTTACTGAGTCACTGCTTGATTCTCATTACTGGCCATGAAACAAAGATTGGCCTCTTCACTCTCTGCAGAGGCATCACTGGATGAGGACATGTCATTGTCTTCCCATGATATATATGCTCTCTTGCCTCTACTCTTGTCTACTTTTCTACTCAGTGATTTCTTCTTATTTTGATTGCTTGGACATTTTACTTTTATGTGTCCTAGCTTGCCACAACCAAAACAAGTATAGTTAGCAGAATTAGATTCATTTTGTTAATAAAAATACCTCTTTTTAGGCTGAAATCTTTCATGGTTTTTCTTCTCTAGAAATCTGTCAAACTTCTGTGTGAGCAAGCTTAAGGTTTTATCCTAATCTGAACCCTCTTCTTCCTTACTCAACTCCTTCTTTTATGCATTGACCTTAAGAGCTATGCTCTTCACTTTCTTTTCAGCAATTTCCTACTCTTTTAGATTGTTCAACTCCAGCTCGTGTTCTCTCAACTTACCAAACAAAGCTGTTGTAGATAGTTTTACAAATTCTTGGATTCTGAGATTGCTATAACTTTAGGTTTTTAACTTCTATCTAGCATTTAAGCACTTTGGTATTCAACTTTTCCTTGTCAAAGACTTTGCCCAAACCTGTCAAGTGATTCACTATGTGTGAACCTTTTTAGTACATCAGCTATGTTTCTTCCTATTTCATCCTGAATAGTTCATACTCCTAGATAAGAGCATGTTTCCTTGCTCTTTTGACATCATCAATTCTTTCATGAGTGACCTCTAAGATGTCCCACATCTCCTTGGTAGAACTACATTGAGAAACCCTGAAAAATTCATCCATATTCAAAGCAGATGTAATAATATTCTTTGCCACAAAATCAGATTGAGCTTTCTTCTTTTTAGTTTCAAACCATTCAGACCATGTTTTCTTAATATTTTCTTCTTTAACCACATGCATAGGAATAAAGGGACCATTCAAAACAACATCCCTTATACCCATATCAATAGATTGCATAATGATCTTCATTCTAACTTTCCAGAAAGCATAATTGACACCACCAAACATACAGGATCTATTCATAGACGCATCGTCAACAAACGGCAACTTAAACTCAACCATATTTCAAAAAACTTGATTACCTTTCAAGCCCTAACTCTCGATACCAATTGTTAAAATTAATCGGGGACTAAGTTCAAGAAGGGTGGTGAATTGTACTTAGTTAGATTTTCACAATAAGTGGTTTATAACAAATCTGACAAATTTGAACTGATTGTGTTTTAAAATAACAAATATTGATTTTTAGAGAGGTACACTAAATAAGAAAAATTAATCTATTTTTATCAAAAACAATTGATTAAATTTCTTAACACACATTTCTTAAAGCACAATCTTGTAAATCAGAATCACAATTTAAAAAGATTTAAATTTGGTTTAAGAAATAAATTTCTAAATTAATTTCAACAGATTATATTTGAAAATAAAAAATTGTTTTTCTGGTTAACAATTATAGAACATAAATATTACAACTTTTAAAAAAAGTGCAGAATACAAAGGAATCAAATAATGTTTTAAAAAAACCCTTTGATTCAAATTAACCTGTAATGAATATGAATGGATACAAATAAAATTAATTAACAATGTACCACACAATATTGCTTAACACACAACTTTGGTTATTTCAGAAAAACAAACAGATCTACAGAGAACAAAAACAACTTATTGCTTTTTAGAAACAATCGATTGATTAAATTAGTACAAAAAATTATGCAAAAAATTAAAATGCAGTGATAAAGAAAGCATAAAAGACACCAATATTTTATACTGGTTCACTAACAACAAAACTACATCAAGTCTCAACACACACCAAGATATGAAATTCACTAAATCAACCAAATCTTTTACAAGAAAAGCAAAAACAGTTCTTGAACGCTAAACGAACCAAACTACTCACTGCAACACCCTGTCACAACTGTGATTCCCACCAAGAAACCCTATCTTGGCCCTTACAAACATAGAATTACAAAACAATAATAAAAGAGAACGAAAACACATTGACTATGAACCAAGAAATGCAACAAGATCTCCTAATTCACAACAACACTTGAAGAATCTTTGAACTCTATCTAGCTGATGAAAATTAGGCTTCAAGAACTCTCAAAGGTTTATTAAAGACTCACTCTTTCAAAAACTACTCACACTTAGGTTCTCACAGATTGTAGAAGTGTATATTGTGTAGGTAACCTTATTCTGAAAACAAACACCCTTTTATAGAAGTTAAAAAAAATGGTTTCAAAACAGAAAGGGTACAGTTAGTAAAATCAGCCAGTTAAAAATCAAAACAATTTGTTAATTTTACTTAAAAATTGTAGTTTGTATGAAAACTAATTTTTCTCAATTAAAATGTACTTAAACTGAAAACAATTCTTATCTAACATATCAAAATATGGTGTTTAGTATATAAAATGTATTACATAAAAATATAAAAACATTTCAGTATTTTCAATTAATTGGTTTAAAATATAATAGATTGAAAATGGTAATTTTCTAGAAAAAAAAATTAAAACTAGTTGAAAATTTTTTTAATTAGTTGAAAAACATTTTAACCAATTTAAAAACAGTTTAACCAGTTGAAAAACATTTTGTTCTTGGATCCTTCATAATTCCTAAAGGCAAAAGATAAATCAAGACAAACAAAATAAAACCTAAGCTACCTAGACACATAAGGCAGCAAGGCTTCAATCATGGCTTCATCAAACACTGTAGTTGAGATCCTTGAGATGTCCAACAACTACTAATCATATGTGTTCAAGATCATACCGCTACATGGTTTTGCTCCTTAGATAAGAAGACTCCTAACTATTTTAAACAACTAGTAGATTGGTTAGACAATTTCTTTTATCATTGATTATTACTTTTACATTGCATAATGTTATGTATTCTAACATGAAATCTTGTTATTTCAGTGTTTATTTTGGATACACCATATTGAGTGGTAGGCCAAGTGCAAGATCACAAAAGCTCACTTGGTTGCACCTTAAGGTATTTAGAGTAAATATGTTCACTCACTACAATTTGTGTCATTGATTGATCTAATAACATTTATTTTGACTTGTAGTGCAATAAGCTATATAAAAGTTATGAGTCTGGTTACTATGTGATGCAGTGGATGTCAACCATTGTACGAGTTGAAATTGAAAGAGGTTGAGATCATGTAAAACACCAATACACTAATAAATTGAAATTTAGTGTTTATTACTTATAGACTAATCGAAACAATTTTCAAATGTTACAATTTTTCAATTACCCACAACTATTAGACTCAGAAGCACTGGAGTATGTTAAAACAACATGGTCAAAGTATTTTGTAACCATTTATAACACCTTAGAGTAGATGACTGATTAGAATGACATTAAGTTAACTGTTGAACTTTTTTATATACAATTTGTTGTTTAAATTATAATGTTTTATTCAATTTTTTATATTTAAATTTAGTATAAATTTCATTACAACACATGTTAGCATTATCTGTAATTTTTGTACATATGCAGGATTTGAGAATAGCAATATGTAATCGCAAATTTAAAAAAAGAATGTACAAAATGATCAATGTTTAACAGAAATTGTTGATATAAGCTTCAAATTAACGACGAGCAGTATAGTAACCATCACAAAAATAATAATCAATACTTTTAATGACGGTTCCAGATAATAATCATCGTTAAAGGTCTCTCTTGCACCACTTTTAACAACGATTGTAACCATCAATCGTCGTCGTATACACTTTTAACAACAATTTCGGTTAACAACCATTGCTAAAATTGGTATTTTTGTTTTTTATTTTTTATTTTTCTTTAAACAATGGATTTGGTTGTACTCATCATTAATTCTTAACTTATAATGACATTTTTTTACAATCATCATTAAAATGATTTTATCAACGATGGTGATGCCCGTCGTTGAAAACAACTTATTTTTTAACAACACTTGGAACAACAACGGTTCTAAAATCATTTTCAAATATCATTTTTAACTGTCATTAAAAGTTATTTCTAAAATAGTGGAAGGTCACATATTGAAGACGTACTTAGGGTATGCATGTTATGATTAGGCGACTTGATGTGGCATATGACATTTTATTTCTTCTTCTTTTTCTTTAGCCTTTATCTTGTTGAAGTATAATTAATGAAGATAAGGACATACCTTGTCATGGTAGACCTCATTATTGAGAACATCCAACACTATTTGAAAATCATTAAATAAAAACTAACTTCAGAGACCTAAAATAATTAGTTGTATGTTAATTAAATTAGATGTTATTTTATAGACTAAAAAAATTTATCTAAAGTAGTTTCTATTATTGATAAATAGTTTCAAAAATTGGAATCTAATTAGCTACCAAGATTTTAGCTATCAACTTAAGAATCTGAATAGTTGGTAGCTAATTAGATACCAATTTATAAATGATTTATTAATAATAGAAATTACTTTATATACCAATAATTTTTTTAGT
This sequence comes from Phaseolus lunatus, assembly GCA_013389735.1. Taxonomy (NCBI): domain Eukaryota; kingdom Viridiplantae; phylum Streptophyta; class Magnoliopsida; order Fabales; family Fabaceae; genus Phaseolus; species Phaseolus lunatus. The sequence goes on along the minus strand of CM023867.1, from coordinate 39,328,888 downwards.
CTCTAAAATAGTATCTAATTTAATCAATATAACAACTAATTATTTTTTGTCTCTAAAATTAGTTTCTATTTAATGTTTTTCTTGTAGTGAAATAATAAATTGTTTTTATTTGAAGATTGCTCTCTATATATTCACCTATATTTCCTTGTTTATACATGCAACATTCTAAAGGAAGTGAAGCCTTTCGCTTCTAACTTTAGGCATTCATTTGAGACAAAATTGAACCATATCAACAAAAACTTCAACGATCATACTATCAACCCTAAAAAAGATATCATCACTAAAGATTACACGCCATACTCTTAAAGCCTATATATTGACTAAAGATTGAAAGAGCTCAACATAGAACTTAAAAAGCATAAAAGGGAAATAGAGTTCTAAGATTGTGAATTATTTGTATGAAGTGTGAAACCATTATATTCTTCATTTTGTGAAGTTACCCTTTTTGAAAACAAGCAAAATACACAAGAAGGGGAGGTTGAATTGTGTATTTAAGATTTTTGAACTTTTTTTAATAAAACAACACCTGCGAACTTGAACAGATAATATTTATGCTAGACAAACACATTGTCAAGTTGTTTTTCTTAAGAGATGCATTTGATGAAGCTCATTAGACACAACTTCAACAAGACAGACATACTGTCAAAAATGCTTCCCAAAACTAGTTTTTACAAAGCTCTCTTTCTTTGATTAGATGTAGATAAAGAACATGAAATATAAAAAACATAGGGGATTAAAGATATTTCCACAAGTTATTTTTATATTGGTTCATCTAAGAAACTTACACTACCTCTAGTTCTTTATTAACATGATTAAGGTTCCATTAATGTAGACTTACGCTGCAAGATACAAATATTATTTGGACCTAGCCACTTTTAAATAAACTAGAAGTATTCTTTGGATACAACCAATTCAGCTAAACATGACTATTATTTCGACCCAACCATTCCTAACTAAACCACAAATATGAAGGTGCAATTGGCTATAGAATGGAGGTTGAATGGATCATGAAATCAAATCACAAAATAACAAACAAATGCAACATCTAAAGTATGGAGTAAAGAGAAGTACACACAAATTTATACTAGTTCACCCAACAATTAGGGCTACCTTCAGTCCCTTATGCAACCCACTTAAGAGTCTTCCACTAAATGAGTTTTAACACATCTTTAAGACAAGTATTCTTACACCTCTCCAAAAACACCGAGTTTGAACACCTCTTTAGGAACAAGTATTCAACACCTCTATAGGAACACGAGTCTTAACACCTTTAGAAGAATGAGTTTGCGACACCTCTTCAGGAACATGAGTTTTAACAAAATTTACACACTTAGTAGCTTCATTTAAAAATCTTAACACACCTTATGGTGTTTGCTATCATCAAAATATATAGATCCTATTATCACGAAAATGTCTAATGGGTGATAGATTGTTTAGCGGATACTAGACCATCTAGCATCTTAAAAAAATATTCTTTGGACACAACCTAGTCAAAGTATTGGTCATATGATTTTTATTTCTAGAAATGACTTGATTACAAATAATCAAATATTTTCTATTAAATTCAAAGAGGAGACAATCTCCTGTAAATCATATATGCGAGAATCTATTTACACTTTCAAGAATAAGAGCAAACAAAGAATTTGAAAAGTGTGCTCAAGCATGAGATATTAGAAAAACGGTTTTGAATTATTTTTAGTTCAAGCATGAGATATTGGTCTTGAATTATTTTTAGTTTATGCTGGGATAATTTATCATATTCTTAAATATTTATATTGTCATATTATTAATTATATTAATCTAAATATTTATTTACAATTTTATGTTTTTATTTCACATATTTTTTGGTTAAGTTTTACATTGGTCCCGGTATTTTTCCAAAAGTAAAAAGTTTTAATAAATTATATAATCATGCATTTATTTCAACCTTTCTTTATTTTCAATTAGATGAATTATTGGTCTTTAACTTTTGAAAATAAGTAAATTAGTGTTTTTTATATTTTTTAATTCTGTATTTTAGCGACATTGTTTTTACTGGAATGAAAGAAAAACTAAATTTATATATTTTTGAATGTGTATATCAATGAATGATACCAAAATTTAGTTTATTTAGAATTTCGGAAACCAAAAACATACATTTTTTTGTTTATTTTATATTAAATTTAAATTAAATGTATGTACTATATTCTGGTGTATTGACCACTTGTGTTTTGATAATTAATGCGACAGAAACCGATGTCCACATGGATTCAACTTTTAGCATTCTAATAATTGAGTTAGCCTACATCAACTAAAACTTTCACACTCTGTTTTCATCGGCTTTGTACAGTTAATTTAGATAGATTTGCAGAGTACTTCATGTCACTGTTAAGTGATGTGCAAGAAAAATCAAGCACCAAAGGATGAAAAATGCTAAAAAGATTTTCATGATGCTTGGGTTATGCATAGATATTTTCTTAATTTAAAAGAGGCAAATTTTTCCAATACCATTTCAATTTCAACATGTTATTATTAAAATAACAAAAATATTTTTACATAACATAAAAATAACCTTAAATAAAAGGAAGATATAACAACAAAAATATGTTGATAAAAAGATATTTTGGGATTTTTTTTAAATACATTTTTGAATTTGAATTTTCAAAACATATTTTTAAATTTTGAAAATTCTTATTTAAAATGTATTTTCAAATTTTATGTTACAATTTTTTTTTCAAATGTACTTTTTTATCTTTCGAATTTATTATTTTAAAACAAGATTTTGATTTTTAAATTATACTTTTTAAATTTTGGATTTTCAAATTTAGAATAAAATTTTTAAAAATTTTAAAAATGATATAGAGTACAAAATTTAAATTGATATGATAGTGAGAACATTTGCCTAAAAAAGCTTACTTTTTATTCACTTTTACAAATCTAGTCAAATTGAATTTCATCTTCATATTCATTGAAATCCAAACAAATCATAAAAGTTAAAAACTATAAAAAGGGTAATTTACAAACCAAAACCTAATTTAGTTAGAAAACTATATCTAATTGTTGTACTTCTCAAAATTCTAGGAACTTCGTGGTGAAGATATGAACAAATATCTTTTCTTACCACATAGCTGACAAAAGAAGGTTTGTTTTTTTGCCTTCTACTCTAGATGTGCTTCCATTCCCAGTCCCTTTCGTCATCCATGTTCACTGTTGATACCTGCAACGAATCAAAATATCCCTTATTTGCAAAGTCCAAGCACAAAGTTAAGAAAAGTATCACCAGAAATCTAAAACTCACAACCTTATTGGCCCGTTTGAAGTGACCTGGCATGTGCACATGCTGCAAACTATCTTATCCTCTCATACCCAAACCAATACTTCACTGTATAAATTCATTAGAATCACATTCTCGCTTCAACCAATTCAGTGGAACATTCCTAAACAACACACCCAATTCACATTTTTCTCTCTCTCAACTTCCAATGGCTCTCCAGGCTGCTTCTTTGGTTTCTGCTTCTTTCTCTGTTGCCAAAGAGGTTTTCTTCATTCTGTCACTTTAGCATATCTTCTTGGTGTCTACATTTTTTCTCTTTTAATGTGCCATTTGAAGAGAAAACATATACTAAAGCTTTTTGGGAAATGTGATTTTGTTCTTTCAGGGAACTGCCATGTCTCTCAGGAACACCACAATGTTTGGTCTTTCAATGGCAGACGCTCTCAAAGCGGACTTCAGCTCTCCCTCATTTTCATGCAAAGTAACTACTGTAACATAATTTTACTTCATTGCTCCTAATTTGTCATTACATTCAATTCAGTATATAACTTCAGCAGAAATGTTACTAACCTTTTCAATTCAGTATATAACTTCAGCAGAAATGTTACTAACCTTTTAACGTAAACATGCTCAACATATCCTTTATTACGACGTGAATGTAAAACAAAAACACCCTTTGATATAATTTTTTAGTGATTTTAATACGAACATCATGAATGTCTTATTGATGATCTTAATCTTTACTATTATTGTTTGAATTTCATATTACTCTTAATAGTACTCAATTTATTTACTGATGCGTTGGAACAAAACTTGTTACGGACATTCTTCATAACAGATTACATTTCGCATAAGGTTTTTCTTTCTGTTTTAGTTTTCATGGACTATATACATGATGTTATGGTTTCTTATTCATAATGTTGGAACTTAGTCAAAAGCACAAGCATAATTTAATTTCAATTTTACTCTTAATCAGAGGGAATTTCAGCAAAAAATTTGTCCTTTAAGGGTCCAATCAGTGGCAACAACTCCAGGAGTGACAAAGGCTTCACCAGAAGGCAAAAAAACATTGAGGAAAGGAAGTGTTATTATCACTGGAGCTTCCTCTGGATTGGGCTTGGCCACTGCTAAGGCTTTGGCTGAGACAGGAAAGTGGCATGTGATAATGGCCTGCAGGGATTTCCTAAAAGCTGAAAGGGCTGCAAAAGCTGCTGGAATGGCTAAGGAAAACTACACTGTTATACATTTGGACCTTGCCTCCCTTGATAGTGTCAGACAATTTGTGTACAACTTCAGGCAATCAGGCAGGCCACTGGATGTGCTTGTTTGCAATGCTGCAGTTTACTTGCCAACTGCTAGTGAACCTACATACACGGCCGATGGCTTCGAACTCAGTGTTGGAACAAACCATTTGGGCCATTTCCTGCTTTCTCGACTATTGCTTGAGGACTTGAACAAATCTGATTACCCTTCTAAGAGGTTGATCATTGTAGGCTCTATTACAGGTATAATTCATTATGATGTTGATCAAGAGAAATGCTTACAATGCACTATCTGAGATGCATTTGTTTATAATGCACTATTATAAGATGAAACTTATTCTAGTAAATAGGGAATGGAAGTGACAATCATGGAGTTTTGGCATGCCTCTTACAAGAGAAAAATATAGTATCATAATTTTTGACACATTTCTATGAGTAGGATCCACATGAACATCACCAATGATAAAGAATGTATTTTATGGTTATTCTCTTGTCAGCCATTATTTTACTGAAGGCTTTTGAGATTGATATTAGTGCTGACGACTCTGTAATCAAACAGGAAACACCAACACCTTGGCTGGAAATGTGCCACCAAAGGCTAACCTTGGTGACATGAGGGGACTAGCTGGAGGCTTGAATGGACTAAACACTTCAGCCATGATAGATGGAGGATCCTTTGATGGCGCAAAGGCCTACAAGGACAGCAAAGTCTGCAATATGCTTACCATGCAAGAATTTCACAGAAGATACCATGAAGAAACTGGAATCACATTTGCTTCCCTCTACCCGGGTTGCATTGCCACAACAGGCTTGTTCAGAGAACACATTCCCTTATTCAGACTTCTCTTCCCTCCATTCCAAAAGTACATAACCAAGGGCTTTGTCTCAGAAGATGAATCAGGAAAGAGGCTTGCACAGGTAATAGAAACTATCAATAAGAGACTATGTAGATGGTTATATACTTCTGTGTGTTAGAATGAGCTTTTGAAGAGTCCTTGTGTCTCATATTTGAACTGTTTTAACCTTGTATAGGTTGTAAGTGATCCAAGCCTAACAAAATCAGGTGTTTACTGGAGCTGGAACAAGGCCTCTGCTTCATTTGAAAACCAATTGTCACAAGAGGCCAGTGATGCAGATAAAGCTCGCAAGGTTTGGGAGATCAGTGAGAAACTTGTTGGTTTGGCTTAAAGTGGCATCTTCAAGCTTCCATGATCGAGGGGCATTTGCAGAGTTCAATAACATCTCACAAGACTTTAGACCCTTTTCTGGTGCTTTTTCTTGCGGCTAACTCCTCTTGTCTTGATGACTACTCTCGATCAATCTTTTCAAATGTTTCAAAGTGCACATATATGCACATTGCTTAATTCAGCATTTGGACCTTCTACCCCTTCATCTATTCTTTATTACATTTTCCATTACATTAGTACTTAATACACACTTACCAGAAGAACTCCAAAGTGAACTGGCTAAATGTATTAATAATTTGAACATTATTTTTAAAACGCATTAAATGTTGTCGACAATTGCATTTCAATAGTTTACATTATATCATTTTATGGTTTTGTTTTATTTTCATGTAATTTATTTGCTTTAATCATTTTATCTATTTTTATTGTTCTTTTTTTTACTTTCAGGTATTATTTAACTTAAATTTTTTTTCCATTTCTTGCCAATTTAAAATAAATATTGCTTCAAATAACATCTTTATTTGTCAACATGTTTTGAACATCCATATTTAATTTATAATACGGAAACCCTATAACAAATAATTTATCCTAGAGAGTGAAATGTTTTCAAAAAGAAGTAATTGTTGTCTTTCTCAAATACTTATGGAATTATGTTTTGTTTTTATTGACAAAATTCTTGGAAAACAATGACATAATTATTATTGAATGACGATAAACGTAAATAATATTTAAGAACCAAAAAACCATTTAAACTCTGTATAGTTTTGTGATAATGGTGCACCATTAGTTTGGGAGTACGCAGTTGACTCTTGCATACATGTCAATCTTCCACTACTACAAATGAAAATTCCATATATTTAATTAGGACGAGTTATCAGACTTATTTTGATTGGTATAAATTCAAATCGTGAATTGTTTTTATTTTTTAAATCGTGAATCAAATTTTATTATAAATCATAAAATACATAATAAATAAAAATAAATAACATGAATAAAATTGATTTTGAAATAGCATAAATAGTTTTTCTTTAAAATACAGATTTTTTGAAAAATAAAATAAAATAAATAGAAATTTAAATAATTTTAAAAAATAAATAATTTTTTAAAAATAAATAATTCTATAGAAAAATTAAAAGTGGTTCAATCTTTTTTAAAAATGTGCTTCAGCCTTTTAGAAAATGTTCAGCTTTTCAGATTAAATGGTTCAGCTTTTCTACCAATAGTAGCGTAGAAATTGAGTTTATAATAATAGGTTTCAATTATTTTGCAACTATATGTATTAATAATTATCTATACTAATAAAGATGTTTCTCAGCGTTTCATAGCATAAATGTTATACTAATACTTTAATCTTTTATCAGACCAAACATTTTTCTTTTAATTTCCAATTAAATAATTCAAAATAAAATATTTATATTTTTGAATTAACTCTCTTTATATTGATGAGTTAAAAAAAAAATAAAAAAATTAACAGTTAGATTAATGCACGGTGGTGCAACTGGTAATGGTGGGAAGGGTACATGGAAAATCTCAAAACATTTGTCTTATTACCATAGCTCCATAGACACTCTTAACAAAGCCAAAACTTCCATCAAGATTCTTCAAAGACATGATCCAAGGCAAAGACCATTGTCACAAAATGTCTTGTTCTTTACTATGAACAAGTGTTGTACATATTTTGTTTTAGATAATAATTTCCTTATATTCTTAAGAAATCAAACTCTAACTCAATCTTACAAAATCAGTTTGTAAGGTGAAGTTTGCACCTATATATATACTATGAACTGACTTTATATCTAGTCGATGTGAGATCTCCAACACAGCCTCTCACGCTAAGACTAACCAACTCGTACGTGAGACTATATATTTAAAGGTAGTTTGATAGTGACCCGATAACGAGTGACACAATAAGTTCAACAAACTCTTGCCAAGATAGACTCTAAATGATTCTGATATCATCTTAAGAAAGAATTTTAAGCCTAACTTAACCTTACAAAATTGACTTGTAAAGTGAGGTTTGTATCCACTTATATACTATGAACTATTCTCATCTCTAGTCGATTCCGAATTTTGTAAATTCACTGGTGGAATATGAGTTAACTACATTAGAACTTTTACTTTAGATATCTATGCAAACAACACAAAAAAGTGTGATGGTGTTTTTGTCAATAAGATGAGAAGTCTTATGGTCCATTGTAAAAGTTAATATTTATTTTGGGTGACGTAAGTGTCTAACATAAATAATATAGAAATGTTCTTGTGCCAATTTGTAACTATTCTACTTTTCTTTGTTTTCTTTTTTAGTTCATAACATTTCACTCATTAGCAAAAATCCTCTCTAATTATCCATTGTTGTCAATGCGTTCTCCTCAGTCGCCCAACTTGGGTTTCTTTATTAAAGTTTTATCTCCATTGCCATACTTCCTACTCACCATTGTTGTCACTAAAGTCTTCTCCTGCTCTCCTCCATTACCAATGTCAGGATTATTTATTTTTTAATTATATTTCATTTTTTAGCATGTTAGATATAGAAGTATTAAAAAATAATTATATTATGTTTGAAATACATAATGTAAAACCCTAGAAAGGATTTGATCATAATATAAATAATAACAAATGTGAATAATAAAATTTATATAAAGAAACATTTACATAGCATAATGTTTGTTATATATTGATGTTCCTGAATCGGTACAAAACTAAACTAAATCATGTAATTGTACATATGACTTTACAAAAGAAAATATACAAGGATCTTTTCAAAAAGATAACTAAGCAGCTTAGAAGTTGCATGAAATATCAAGAGCTACTTCACACTTCATGCTTTGTAGTTCCTTTCTAAGTTTGTTTATCTGGAATTGAATGACTAGGTGAGATTAATTCAATGAATGGTCAATAACATAAAGTAACCAAATTGATTATTAAATATTTCATAAGTGAGTATTTCAAAAGAACACAATACATATATCCATCATACAAAATACTCAAGTGTATATAAAAGATTTTGTAGTTATGTCTTAGAATTATACATACATTTTATATCTGTTATTTGATGGCAACCTGTGAGATTGGATCTTGAGTGAAACCATTTCACCATTGTAAAGTATATCTTTTGAGCTTTCATTATTCTCTTTGAATGAGAGTTTTCTCATTGTATCGAGAGGTCTTTGATCTCAAGGGGAGATTAGGACATTTTACCTAGAGAGATTAGAATACTTGGTGTACCTAGAAAGGTAGAGAATACTTGGAAAACCTGCAGAGGTTGAGAATATTTGGTGAACCTAAAAAGGTTGAGAATACTTGTGACCTACAAAGGTGTAGAATATCGATGATCTGAAGAAGTGTAGAATACTTGCTAGTGAAAGGCTCTTGAGTGGGTTGCTCAAGGGGACTGGAAGTAGTCCTTACTATAAGGGTGAACTAGTATAAATTCGGTGTGCATTTTGGTGACTTGAAGAGGTGTAGAATACTCGTTAGTGAAATATTCTTGAATGGGTTGCTCAAGGGGACTAGATGTAGCCCTTGCTATAAGGGTGAACTAGTATAAATTCAGTGTGCATTTCTCTATCTCATTTCTTATCCATTGCTTGTTAGTTTCTGTGTTTGATTTTCTATTTTACAAATAGAGTTTAGGCTCCATTCAACCCCCCCACCCCCCTTCTGGAGCCAATTGCACCTTTAGTTGGTATCATAGCTAACCTCAAGGATTAGTTCTTTACAAAACTTGAGGAAACAATCCTAGGTAAACTCATGGATTTTGAATGATAAGTAATCAACATACCACCCCTGTTTAAGGGAGAGAAATATGACTACTGGAGACTAAGAATAACAACATTCTTGGAATTCAACAATGTGGAGCTCTTGAAAGTTATCAAGAAAGGCATTCCTTCTTGATGCATCTGACAAACTCACTGACTAAGACTCATGGGATGATGAACAAAAGGCATTTTATCAATTCAATGCCAAAGCTAAACATATTCTCTTGTGAACACTATTTAAGGATGAAGTATCCAAGGTTCATGCTATGGTGAGTGTAAAGGACATGTGGGAGACTTTTGCTCTGTCACATGAAGGATCTAAGGAAGTAATAAGGAATAAGCTCACTCTGATGAGAACTCAATACGAAACCTTCAAGAGGGAAGTAGGTGAATCCATCCAATCCATGATAGCACGCCTTCAAATTATTCTGAACAACTTCCGAACCTTGGAATGTCATGAGCCAATATGATATTAATGATAAGATCCTCATAACTCTTCCCCTAAAATGGAGATCTCAATTCAATACTCTCAGGGCATCCAAGGATCTTGAAGTCATGCCTCTAGAAAAATTGGTAGGTAATCTGATTGTCGATGAGCAGGTTCTGCGGGGAATTGATAATAGGGTGAAAAGCAAGAATCTTTCTTTGAAAACCTCTCATAAACAGAAGACTCTAGCTTTGAAAATCTTGTTGGCACTTGTGAGCCTTCAAGACACACTCATTGTCTGAAGTGTTTGAAATATTACAAGAATGACAAACTATTAGGAGATGGAAGAACACCAAAGGCTCTTCCAAGGTACCTAATTACAATGACTGAATGCAAGAAAGTTTAAAGAAAAATAATGTAAAAGAAAATAATCATCTCTTGGAGTATCCCTCTCTTCTCTCTAAAGTGTTTATCTCTCTCTTAGCTTCTCCCCTTTAAGATCTTCCAAAGGAAAGTGATCCTTGAATTGATTTCCCCACCTCCTAAGATGCTACCTAGAAGGTTAGTACCTCTCAAAAAGAATATCAATCCAATAATGCAATCCACTTCAAGAGTTCAAAGGAAAGTAAAAATAATAAAAACTCAATTTAAGAAAGTAAAACTCAAAGATTAAAGATATGAGACAAAATTAAAGAGTATCCAATAAAGGAGACAAGGAAGAAACTAAAGATAGAAAGAAAAGGTAAAAAAAAACAAAAGCAAACTTAGAAATGACACTAGAATAGATCAAAAAGGTAAAATAAACTAAGAATTAAAAGACAAACTCTTTCATTGTTGTGTATAACTTTTGTAAAAGTGAAGGAACAAAAAACTCAAGGAAGATCCACACTGGACACAAATTTAACCAAGATAGGTTATATAAGTGTGAAGGTTCACTTCCAAAAGAGTATTCAACTTTAATTTCTTTAAATAGTTTTGTTTAAAGGTGTTAGCCAAATTTTTATTAGGTCCCAAAGTCTAATGTCCAACTCCTTCTTTTGGCTTTTCCTTTAGTTCAGGTTCTTTTGTGTTTTGAGAGAATTTTTTGCCCTTTTCAAGTTATATATGAATTGGCTTTCAGAAATTGTATCATAACTACTAACTCATGTATTTCACTTACACTTTAAATGAGAAAAAGAACAAGTAAAGTAAGCAAATGTCAAACTAGAACCTAATTGAATCAAAGCAAGATATGAACAAACTTCAAGAAAACATAATATAATCTTAACTCTAATGAACTTCCTAATAAACTAATAATGAGCAAGAACACAAAATTGACAAATAAAAGCACACAAAATAAACTCGGATTCAACTTGCAGTTGATATAAAATTCAAGCAGTTAAACTATAAGAATCCATGACAAGCTAGGACTAGACATGACTTCTAAACACAACATATGGATCATAAATTCTAAAACTAATCACAATTAAAACAATTGTACTAAATAAAATTGAAAGAAAACTCAAAGAAATTCAAAAGCACAGGCAGATTAGTTGATAGAAGTCTTACAAGCACACATAGATGGTTCAAGATGAACAAGTGAATTTGAAGTGGATTTAAAGACAAATGAGACAATTCAATCAGTGAAAACAATCTAAAACAAGTAAAGAATGATGTAAAGAACTCGACAAATACAATAAAAGAAGAATAAGTTACTTATCTCTTGAAAATCATGACTCTAAATTCCACATGATAACATTCTTCTTCACACATTTCTCTTCAATTGCTTTGAGATAGAATGAGGTTTGCAAAAGCTTGAAATAAGAAGTGATTTCGGTGCACTATAAGAAAATTTGCAATTACCTACTACAAAATTCGTAGGTAACAGAGAAAATCCATAGATAAAACAACGTTATTTACAAACAAAAATACGTATGTAAATTAGGTATATGTAAAGTTACCCACGGATAAATTAGTAGGTAATTATGTACGGATTTAAATTTGTACGTAATTACATACTCTTATTATTAATATTATTATTATTAACCTTATTATGGATTTTGTTAACCTTATTATTAATTTTACTATTTTTATTAAGATTTTGTCGCAAGAGGGAGTTGAACCCAAGTCCTATAACACAGAACCTTTAACCACTACATCAGATAAATATTTTGATCATATTATGTTTATTATTATTATTATTATTCTTATAATGATTATTATTTTAATTATTATTCTTATTATTATTAATAGCAATAATATATTAACAATATTAATAGTAAATATAGTATTAACAATAATATTAATAATACTTATAATAATTATATTCTTATTATTGATATTATTATTAATTAATATTAATAATAATAACAGTAATATTATTAATGTTGTTAATAATAATATTAATAAAATTAAAATTATATTTATACAATTAATACTAATAATAATAATATTAATACATAATAATATTTATCATATTAATAATAATAATCAATCATATTAATAATGTTAATATTCAAATTAATAATAATAATAATATTAGTATTAATAATGTTATTGTTCTCGCGGGTTCACCTGTGTTGAGCTTATAGACGAGATCTGAGCTGGGAGTCTTCGTTATGTAATTGAACCAAGCTTCTAATCTGCTGTTGATCTAGTTGGGTGCCTTATGACAAAGAGAGGGGGACTCTACCTGTTGACAAGACTCCAATGATCAAGTTAGCGGGAGCGTTCAACGATAAATGTATCAGTGTAGGACCTAGGAAAAAAATTATACCTTTACACAGGGTCTTAAACCCCTTCTATAGACATTCTTCCAACAACTTTCATCAGTGAGAATATAATCTCAACAACAAGAATATATCTTTATCAACAATATAATTTAACAATAATAATATAATTCAACAGTAACAGTATTCGGTTAATGTGTACCTATCATTTTTCAGGTGCAAACATTCCTAACCACTTTTACCTGCATTTATTAACATGTTTCAACTAATTCAGTTATTCTTGTTGTTTTTAATTATCTTTCCACGTATACTGAACAAAATATCTAGGCTAATCTTACAACGATTTATTGGGGCCATACCTGGCCCAGACCGAGCTAGGCACAACTTATACTACCGAGCTGACCATACCTAAATGCTTGGGGCCGAGGTCCTGAGCACTCCTGGCCAGTACACAAGGCCCCCAGGCTTTAGCTTAGCTTGACTAGGCGAAGAGGCTTTCCAGCGCTGGCGATTGACATGACATTTTCCCTAGAGGGTAGGTGGGGCACGGTTGCCGAAGCATTTCTTGATGAGACGTCTCACCACACTAAACCTAAGGCGTACACGTGGCGCTTGCATCAACTGTGGAGAAATCCTACCATTTCAACTTTTGCCTTTCGAATATACCCCTTCTCAAGCCTCCATTCCCGCTACACTGTTTCCTTTCCCTCTACTCAAAAACCCTTTTCAGCTTTCAACATTTCTTCTCGACGCTTTCTTCTTCCTCTTACACCATCACACACCAAGAGATGGCTCGCAAAGAAGAAAACTCCATGAAGATGATCGAGTCTCTCAAAGATGACGCTACCCGAGCCTTCTTGGCCGACTTCGAGACTGCGTTAGAGCAAGCGGTAGTGGTCCATCCTACCATGGACCTCTCTGCACTAGACCCGGACAAGACCATGATCGACGACCAACTAATGGGGGGATAGCTTGAACATTTATGGATTGTAACTTTTATTGAATCTTAGCTTTCTTATTGCATTCAACTTTGAACAATATTGAACCTTTTAAACTTTAACTTTCTTGGTACCTCCGATACTCTTAAATATGATTCTACAACTTAGAAAAATTTACCTACATTATTGCAAATACCTTTACACAACTACTTATACTACTATTAATACACATGCGAATACTTTATTACTTATACTAATTCATCTCTATACCCTGAGCGTAAAGTAATAGGTATAACAAAAATCTGACTTACTTAAGCAAAACTAAGCATGAAAAATTGTGGGGTTCTCTCTTAACAGAGAATTAACCATTCGATGAGCCTACACTCAACTTTGACTTGTATAGCTTTGTTTTATAAACCTGGCCAAAAGCTAGCTACCATGAATTCTTTGGATCTTACTTCGCAGAGCACCAACTCGGATAATAGTCTTTACTCCGAGCTTGATCATTTTATCATGTGCCATACATGATTCACCTGTTTAGCGCTTATTCATCTCAAAGAGTGCCTAGACTCGGATAATCATTCGTACACTGAGCTAGCCCAACTTACCATGAGCTTAGTTGGATCATTAATCTACTTGCACTTATTCATCTCATAAAGCACCTAGACTCAGGTGATCATTCATACACCAAGTTAGCCTGACTTACCATGTGTGTAATCGGATGATTCAACCACTTAATATTATTCATCTCACAGAGCGCCTAGACTCATGTAATTGTTCACACACTGAGTTAGGCCGACTTACCGTGTGTATAATCGAATGATTCAACCACTTAACATTATTCATCTCATAGAGCGCCTAGACTTGTGTAATCGTTCGCATACCAAGTTAGACCGACTTACCGTGTGTATAATCGGATGATTCAACTATTTAGCATTATTCATCTTACAGAGCACCTAGACTCGACTGATCATTCACACACTGAGTTAACCCGACTTATAGTATGTATAATCGGATGACTCAACTACTTAGCACTATTCACCTCACATAGCGCCTAGACCCGAGTGATCGTTCACACACCGAGTTAGCCCGACTTACCATGTGTATAATCAGACAATTTGCATATCTCAAAGTATTTTCCAAGAACAAATTTACTATTGGCGACCTCATCAAAAAACCCCCGATGAGGGAAAAAAAGTGTTGCCTCAAACAAAAACACAGTATACAAAGGGAAAGAAACAACATATGCACCTTAACTGAAATAGAATTTGAGACTTGCTGCATTCCACGTTTGTGGGATGACTCCATCGTCTTGAATTTCCAGTCGATAAGCTTCGTCGCCCAACACTTCTATGATCCTATATAGTATAAAAGTTTGGTGTTGTACTGCCTTTTACTGTCAAGCTGCCTCCATGATTTGTTGACATAACGGTTTGGGATCATCTCTTGATGACAAGTCCGGGGGACATTCCTGGGTGGGACAACGGCCTTATCGATGCAAGTTCCTTCGCAACTCTTCATTGGTATTCCGCAACCCTTCATTGGACTGTGCATGCTCCTCCATGGTTATTCAGGAGGCTTCAATCTCTGCCATAAGTTGAGCCTGGCTTATCCGCGTCTTTTATCGAAGACGCTCTTGGTCGGCTCAGGCTTCCGCGTGTAGCCGTTCTTGCTCGGCCTTGTCTTCTTCCCGAATTTGCTTTTGTTGGCATCGGTATTCTTCGTTGGATTCCTTAAGGGCCCTCACGGCCTCCATAAGTTGTTGCAGGGTAAGGGCCTTGCCTCCTTCAGATCCCATGGGTCCTTGCCTCGTGTTTCTCATCACACTGGAGGGATGTTAGAATGCTTAGTCGTGGTTGTGGGTGGGATCAAGTTTTACCAGGTCCCACGGTGGGTGCCAAATGTTCTTGTTGGTTCACTTGTGTTAAGCTTGTAGACGAGAATGGTGGGTGCCAAATGTTCTTGTTGGTTCACTTGTGTTGAGCTTGTAGACGAGATCTAAGCTGGGAATCTTCGTTGTGTAATCGAACCGAGCTTCTAATCTACTGTTGGTATGGTTGGGCACCTTGTGACAAAGAGAGGAGGGCTCCACTTGCTGACAAGACTCCGACGATCAAGTCAGCGGGAGCATTCAACGACAAATGTATCAGTGTAGGACTTAGAAAAAATCATACCTTTACGCGAGGTTTTAAACCCCTTTTATAGACATTCTTCCAACAACTTTCATCAGTGAGAATATAATCTCAACAACAAAAATATATCTTTATCAATGATATAATTCAACAATAATAATATAATTCAACAGTAACAATATTCGGTTAATGTGTACCTATAATTTTTCGGGTATAAACGTTCCTAACCACTTTTACCTACATTTATTAACATGCTTTAACTAATTCAGTTATTTGTCTTGTTGATTTTAATTATCTTTCCACGTATACCGAACAAAATATCTGGGTTAATCCTACAACGAGTTATTGGGCCCATACCTAGCCCAGACCGAGCTAGGCACAACTTATACAACTGAGCTAATAAGGGTGGCAAAGGGGGCTGGCCCGCCCCGCACTTGGCCTGCAAAATGCGGGCCGGGTTGGCCTGCTGCGCAAAAAGAATGTGGGCTGGATTCTTTGCCCTGCCTCGCATAAGGGCCAGTCCGCATTTTGATTTTTTTTTTTTTTTAAGAATTTCAAAGAAAATATTTTTTACTTTTAACTCTTGAAAAATTGTCAAATTGAACCTATATATTTGTTACTGTCAAATATCAATATTTTTTTCTTCCATTTCAAACATAGTTAAACATCATTAATTCAATTAAGATAAAAATCAAATATCAATATTCTTCCATTTCAAAAACATTAAAAATAGCTAATTCAAAAATATTAAACATAAACACCACTACAATTAACATAGTTAATTCAAAAATATTAATATTTTTTTCTTGTCCAAGTTGTCACTACCAAGCCCAACCCAAGTCAACATACAAACTTTTTTTTTGCGGGCTAGCGGGCTAGCCCGCCCCGCCCCGCCCCGCTATTGGCCCGCGCGGGCTGCGGGTTATGCAGGGTGGGCTAAAGTGAGTCAGCGGGTTGAAAATCTGAGCCCGCCCTGCGTTTTTGACTAGCGGGCCGCGGGCCGGCCATTTGCCACCCCTACGAGTTAACCATACCTAAATGTTGGGGGTTGAGGTCCCAAGCACTCTTGGCCAGTACAGTTTTTAACAATATAAATAATCATACTTATAATAATAATATTAATGTAATTACCTATGGATTCTAACCGTATGTAATTACCTATGAATTTTAAAGAGTATGTAATTACCTACGAAAAAATCTGTAGATAATATTTGTAGGTAAAAATTCGTATTTAATATTTGTATGTAACAATTCGTAGTTAATATTTGTAGATAATAGTTTTTAACCTCAGCCCGCCAAAGTTACGTACGAATTTTATCTATGAATTTTTCCCGCCAAACTATTTCATTATTATATACAAAAAAGTCCGTATGTAAATTATTTTTACCTACAGATAATATTCCGTACGTAAAATTTGTTCGTAAGTTCAAATTTACCTACGAATTCAAATACGTAGGTAATATAAAATTTTATTGTAGTGGTGGGAGAAGTGGAGTAAAGGAAAGGAAATCTAGAGTAGATGTGAGGTCAACTCTTCTAGGAAGAAGGGGCTAAGGTAGTTGAACTTAGAAGGCTCTCCTAAGGTGACTCAAGATCAAGTAGAGTGCTAACTCAGACATCATTTCATTATTCAATCAAAAGTAAATTTTACAAAGGGATAAGCCTCTTAATAGGAGTATGGTCCATACATTTGAGAGAAAAAAGGTGAAAATTTCAAATTTGAATTCCTTCATATGCTCCTAAAAAGGTGACACGGAGTGAATCAAGTGACACCTGTCCACAACTTTCCACATTTGAGCAAATTTTCTTGTAATGGTGGGAGAAATGGAGTAAAGGAAAGGAATCTAGAGGAGAGGTGAGGCCAACTCTTCTAGGAAGAAGGGGCAAGGGTAGTTGAACTTAGGAGGCCCTCTTAAGGTGACTCAAGATCAAGTAGAGTGATAACTCAAACATCATTTCATTACTCAATCAAAAGTTAATTTTACAAAGCGATAAGCCTCTTGTTAAGAGTATGGTTCATCCATTTGAGAGAAAAAATATGAGAAATTCAAATTTGAATTACCTCATGTGCTCCTAAAAAGGTGACACAAAGAATGAATCAAGTGACATTTGTCCACAGCTTTCCACATTTGATTATGTGCTCAAAATGTGGAAAACGTGCTCTTCTTGTAAATGATGGATTTCCTAAGATTTTCTTTGGGCTTAAGTGAGTCCAATTAAAACCCTAGCTAGAGTACTCTAACCCTAATGTACACAAGGCCCAAAGACAACTTGGCCCAAATACAAGACCCAAAAATATCTTATTTTACTTTGTACAATTTATTAAAGACTAAGACCTAGCCCATGATGATAAAAGCTTGTGCCTACCAATGTTCGTTAAGGCCCAATCTTTCTTAATCCTTTGAACCATTGCCTCAGTTATTGTTCCCTGGATTAGAGCTCTTTTATCATGTGCTTTGTACTTGATCATATCTTAGAGTAAACATCTTCAAAGATGATCTTGGGCCCAATAAGGATGGATGGAGGTCGAATCAAGCTTAATCTGCTAGTAAGCTCCTAGTTAGGGCTCTAAGTCTTCAACCTTTTTATTTTGTGGATGGTGTGGCTAGATAGATTTCCATCACTCCAGGACTTGGCCGAGATTTTGACTAGGTTTTCTATGGGTTTTCGTTGATTTTTTTTCCCAGATCAAGACCTAATTGAGGTCCAAAAGAAGCTCACTTGTACCTCTATAAAATCCTACAAAAATTACAAGAGAAAATACACCTATACAATTTTATGAGACTAAGAAGAAAGAAGAAAATCCTAGTATTCTACTATTCAAATATAGAGTCTTCTTCTTTGAAGCTTCATCTTCTTCTATCCTCTTAGCCAGTGGTTTTGTGCCTGGATAGTTTCCATCAAAATATAAAAAAGGAATCAAAAGAAATGTTATACACCTTAACTGCAATTGAATCTTATTATTGGTATGTGTGTTTTAATTGTTTCCAAGAGAAATTAAAAGCTCCAACGTATCTATATCAAGCTTCTAGTTAAGGCATAAAGGGATGCATTGTTAAATCAACGTATCTGAAAAAGAATCATATCATAAAAAATATGATAAAGCAACAATCATCTTCAAAGTCTTATATAAAGGAATCGAATTGAAGAATACACATATACATATGCGTTTAGGTGAACCAATATAAAACTACTTTGTGTTATTCTTGTGTTGCATGTTTGCTAGACAATCTACTGTAGTTATCTACAAGAAGAGTCTAAGGCTCTATTCAACCTCCCCCCCACCCCTTCTAGAGCCAACTATTTCAACATATATATTCAATTCAACCTTTTCATTCAAATTTTTCTCCATATTTATTGGCTTGACATCACACATAAAACACATTGTCTTAATTTTTCATCCTCTTGATGGTGCAACCTTTTTCCAAGCAACTCATCCATTCCTTGTCGAAATTCTTCATTTTTATGTCATTTTTCTGCAAACCCTTTTAATTAAAACTAAATTTTGAAAAATGGTATTTTGAAGCCTTGCTTTGATTTTGAAACAAAGCTCTTGAGTGGGTTGTTTCTGTAACATCCCGCCAAAAAACCATACATGTTCATATAATGAAAATAAGAGCAACAAATAGATTGAAGTGAACAAAATCATATATATATGTAAATAAAGTTTCTCCTCACAGGGAGATAATTACATAACCGGTGTATTTTTTTTTCAAAAAAATTTAAACAAAATACGGCCAACTAAATTGAAAACCGGCGATCTCCCTACATAGACCGGCGATCTCCTATCAGGGGACCCAAAACAGCCGATCTGCTACCAGAACAGAAAAACAGGCGATCACCCGATAGAGGCAGAAACAGGCGATCACCCGATAGAGACGGAAACAGGCGATCTCCTTCCGGCCACCACTCTCTAAGGAGCTCTACTCCCTGGAAGATCATCTGCTCCCGTGTAAAATACACGATCATCACAGTTTAAGAGAAATAGCCACAGAGCAATACAAAAGAAAAGGGGTAAGCTAGATGGTTTAAAAACTTTTAAATCAATAGTAAACATAAAACTTCACACCATTCATGATCCATATCAATTTTCAACCATCAACATACTCATATTCCATAACTCGTCAAGTGTCTATTTCTAATTTCAGTATTCATGGTTCACACGTCAGACTTTCCACTGACTCACAATGCATAGACACATGACACTACTTCCGGATTGACTCGTGCGTTGACTCAGGCTCAGAGATCTGCACCTGTCATACCATACCACTGTGAAATCCACACAGGGTCGCTGTGAATCCACACAGCCATGCGCATATATAGTCTCATATCATCACTCTCCCGGTATGACAAGGTTAATTCATATAACAGGCCGAGCTCGTTCTTTTTCACACGAGTCACCCATTCATATGAACCTCCTCCGACTCTCCACAACTGAATAACTTCATCTACGTGATTCCATTATATCAGCAGAGTCAGGATATCTCCTTCTAGACAAGCCCCTAGTCAATACACCTATACAGATCTTACACGGTATTTCCTTTCCTGAAAATACTATGCCTCGATCCCACATTCACAGCATTCAAGACATCATACCATGCAAAGGAATATTGCAAATCATAGCAACAATCATTTCAACGTTTCAAACTTTCGAATATCACATATATATTGTATTTAAATCCCAAACAGCTTCAAACAACGTCAAACACAGGGGAGTTCGAAACCCGTATTTAAAACCGGCGACCACGTCGCCCAACCACATAGAACAGAGCATTTCGAAAAGAAACAGAGAACCGGCGACCACGTCGCCCTCACTTCAGAAACAGCAAAACTATGGTTTGTATTGAAAACGAAGGCTAGCTTCCCTTACCTGGACTTGCGCAAAACACCAGGAGCTCCGAAACCCAACGAAGCTTAAAGAATGCCTTGGCTCTGTTTTTGCGTCTGGTTTGAAGGACTTGCAGAGAACTGCCCAGGTGCTCTAATGGTGGCTGTCGCTCGTCGTACTCTCGTGTGAAGGTGCTAGAATCGCAGCGCGAAGGAGATATCTGGAGGAGAAGGGAGGTAACTCACTCTTTCTCTCTTTGAACAACTGCGACGTTTCTTTCTTTCTCTCTCAGAAATGGGTTTTTGCATCTTAAGCTGACTTCTCCACAAAAACCGCTGCCACCACCCACTCTGCAGGGAAGTTTGCGTGTACACTTCACTGAACAGTACGACTAAGCGTGCCTCTGCGCAGGCTAACACTCTGAGGTCACTAGCCTGAACCACTCTTTTTGTCTACGTGTCGCGCATGCAGGACGTTTCATGTTGGGAGCCTGGGTCCCACATTACTCTGTGTGAAACTCGACGTCGCGCGATAACTTTCCACTGCTGACTCATCTTGGTGAACGACCGATGTCTCCCTCACTCTGGAAGACGACCGATGTCTCTCTCACCCTGGAAGACGACCGATGCCTATCCCTGGCGACGCCCTCATGCCTCGCGCCCTGGCGATGCCCGCATGCCTCTCGCGCCCTGACAAAGCCCGCATGCCTCGCGCCCTGGCGATGCCCGCATGCCTCTCGCGCCCTGGCAATGCCCGCATGCCTCTCGCGCTCTGGCAAAGCCCGCATGCCTCGCGCCCTTGCGATGCCCGCATGCCTCTCGTGCCCTGGCAATGCCCGCATGCCTCGCGCCCGCGCGATGCCTGCATGCCTCGCGCGCCCGCGCGATGCCCGCATGCCTCTCGTGCCCTGGCAATGCCCGCATGCCTCGCGCGCCGGCGCGATGCCCGCATGCCTCGCGCCCTGGCGATGCCTGCATGCCTCGCGCCCTGGCGACCATGTGTAGCAGGCGACCGGCGATCTCATAGCCTTCTAAACTTAACTTTCCTTCCTTTTTATTTTAAATAGAACATACATAGAATTCATTTAAAATATAACCCATTTTATTCCAATAAAATTTTACAGGTCCTTACAGTTTCACTAGTAGAAAAAGAAGAAACAATGATGACTTATTAAGATTTGTGCAGTGCACCTGTCATATAAAGTGGCATGGTAACATTTTTGTAATAATCATAAAGTTTATTATGACGGTTAAAATTAGAACTAACATAATAAGTGTTTACCATATATGTTTAGTGTAGAACTGTCATAATATTTATTTACTATATCACTTTTTATTTCGACTAACATAATAAGTGTTTTTTGCTTTGTAATGTTCTTCAATGTTTTCTCTTCTCAAAACAAAACTTTTGAACCCTAATTCTCCTTGGACACCACGAAAACTTGTTCCGCAAGGTAGTTATAAAACTCCACCTTCCATTCGTGCTTAACATTTCTCCTTAGGCACCATCGAAACTTATTTGGTATTATAGGAAAAATATGTTTTTCTTATTTAGAGAGCTTTCCCATTTTCCCCCTTTTTTCTAAATCCCTAAATCCTTCTCCATTGTGCACCTACTTTTCCTCCTCTGTGTAGTGTCCTCATTGACCTTCTGGCAGCTCCTTGCAGCAGCTGCTGTCTCTTTGTGTGGTGAGTAATTTTTTCATCATTGTGGTTCCCTCAAACTTTGTTTGATGTGGTTAGTTAAGAAAAACTGATGGAGATGAGGTTCTACCTTTGATGGAGTTCTCCTGCTCTAGATTTTGGTCGCCAGCTTTGGATTATTAATTTTATTTTAACTTTTTTTGTTATTATTATTTTATGTTTTATTTAATTTGATTTTGGGATTGAATGTAAATATTTGGGATCATCCTTGGATTGTTGGTAGATACTGGTACCCTTAAATTGGTGGAGTTCATTTGCTGAAAGGTGAGTTCACTTGGCAAATACTTTTTTTTTTCGATTGCTTTTATTTAATTTTGGATTTTTTTTTTATATTGAAGCTGTTGGGACTGGTGTAAGTGTATACATTTTTGTTTGAATTGTTTTGTGAATTATCTTTTGTTTGATGGGTAGTTTTGGGTATTTATACTTTGTTAAGGTTATTAGAAACTGCATTGCCTAAATAATTTCCCCTGCATCATGAATCTCTTCTACCTGTAATATAAAATGTTTGAGAAACACTCTTTTGGTACCAAACGAGTTTTATTGAAAAATTGTTCTGCTTAACCAATCATATATGGTTGCTAACATCTCTTTTAAGACAATATCCTACTATTGCTTTCGCATTATTAGGACCCATATTTTATAAGGGGAAACTAGCTACACACTTTACTTTTACTTAAAGTTAATCGAAAATTATAAATTTTAAGCAAATTTTAGTTAATGAAAATATATTTAGAAGCATGTTTCAAAAAATATATCTATAAAATTTCTGATTTTAAATTTGGTAGTGTTCAACTTCATACTTAAAACGTGTTTGATACAAAATAAATTGAGTTTTAAAAAAAAATTGAAGTCCTATTAATAATCCTATGTACCAGAGAAAATTGGAAACTATGCTTCATCCGTATTGGATCAAATGCTTCGATGTATGCTTAGTTTCATGATTGTTGCTATGTATTTTGCTTCACTCTGTTGAGATACTATCTAACTTTACTTTAAATAATTTTTTAGATATTTAATTTATATTGAAAGTTAATAGTGAACTTGTTAACACCAATTTTATTTTCATACTGGTATGCTTTGCTTGAACTTCGTGCATAAAAACTTCTAACAAATACATGTCATGGGACCATGATATAAGGAGATAACATAGTTTAAAGAAAAATTATTCTAATAGTTAATTAAAAAAATTATTTTATTCTAAGTCCTTCAATACATGGTTAAATATGCAGAGACCCTACCTTCACCCAAAATCCCAAGTAAAATAGTTATGACAGTCTCTTGTCAAAGAAATGCTACAAAATGCAGCCACGTCAACAACATTTACTCACAATTTTGGCAATTATAACTCGACCCCAATTTAAAAACTTGCTGATAATATTGCTCCAGATTTAATGCGCTCAAAATTGTTAAAAACTCAACTTTATATAAAATATTAAATAGATTACACAAATTTAATTCTTTGGTTGTGGTGGAGGTGAAGAAAAAGGCAGGGGATAGAGCTGAGTATGAGAGGTTTTGTAACAATGAATGCAGAATTTGATGGTGAGGGAGTCTTCAACTTCTTCAGGGTTGTCTACACCTCAAACTTCCTTACTACATGGCCTTCTGAACTTGTTCTGGACATTTCTTCTGAGTGATGTAGGGAAGAGAAAAGGGTAAACTAAAGCCTTCTCTCTATCTCTCACTCTCTCACTCTCTCTTTTGCTTTAATTTTTGTGTATGAAAATTGTAACGCCCCTCAATTCCTTTTCATATTGATATACTAGAATAAGCGTAAAACATTAATTTATAAAATTAACAAATGTATATATAATGAAAATACATCATCCCATACATTGTATCTTCAAAGAGAAACATCCCTCTTATAGGGGCTTTAATACATCTCCATCAAGTGTTTCAAAATAAATCCTAAGTACAGCATAAAAAGAAAAACAGACGATCTCTTTTTGGCGGCCACTCACTGAGGAGCTCTACTTCCTGCAACATCATCTGCTCCCGTGTAAATTATACACGATCATCACAGGTTTAAGAAAACAACCATAGAACAAAGACACAGGGTAAGCTAGATATTTTAAACCTAAAAAAAACTTTAACTGTGAAATTTTAAACCAATATAAAACAGATTTAAAACACCCACATAAAATCCCTCAAGAAATCAGACATTTTACAATCTCCTCAAGTGTCTATCAAATTTCAATATTTCTCATTTCTCACGTTAGACTTCCACTGACTCATCACACATAGACACTTGACACTACTTCCGGAAAACTCGTGCATTGATTAGACTCAGAGATCTGCACCTGTCATACTACATTGCTGTAAAGTTCCCACAACTATGCGCATAAACATAATCTCAGTCTCAATCTCATCACTCTCCTAGTATAACAGGGTTAATCCATACAACAAGTCAAGTAGTTATCTTTCAAACCACTTACCCATACATATGAACCTCCATCGACTCTCAACGCCTGAATAACTTCATCTATATGATTCCATTATATCAGGAGAGTCAGGATATCTCATTATAGAAATCACCGATCAATGCACATTCTACACAATCTTACACGGTATTTTCTTTCCTGAAAATACTATGCCTTGATCCCACATTCACAACATTCAACACATCATATAACACTTAAGGTTTTCTTGAAAATAAAGCTAGCTTCCCTTACCTGGACTAGCGTAAACTTCACTAAGAGCTCCAACCCAACGAGATTCAAGGATGCCTTAACCTGCACCATGGAGCCTTAGTCACAAAACTAGCTATACCACTCATTTCTACGTTAACAGAGACGATTCCTGAAGCCAAGAGAGCTGCATGCAACGCCTATGCAGAGGCAACCCTCTCAAGTGCAGGATCGACTCGAAGAACAGAGCGAAACGACTTACTCTGTTTTAGCGTCCGGTTTGGAGAACTTGCAGAGAACCTCCCAGGTGCTCTATGGTAGTCGCCGATAGCCAACTGGTGCGCTAGGACGTCTGAACGTATGGAGAAGGAGAGGGAAGAAACAGGGAGCTAAAGCCAACTCACTCAATTTCTCTCTACTCAAGCAGCGTTCCAACCTTGCCTATCCAGACTGAAGTTTGAACTTAAGCCACCCTTCCCAGGAATGCCGCTGCCACCACCCACTCTGCAGGGAAGCTTGCGTGTACATTTCCTTTAACAGTAATGCCACGTGGGTCTCTGCGTACACCAACTCTGGGTCACTTTCCATACCAACTCTCTGGAGCCACTGTTCTGAAGCACTCTCCCTGACTACGTGTCGTGCATGCAAGACGCTCATGCTGGGAGCCTGGGTCCTACCTTATCTGTGTGAAACAAGATCCACCGATGCCTAGTCGCGCGATGACCATCCACCATCCGCCGATGCCTGGTCGCGCGATGACCATCCACCATCCACCGATGCCTCTCATACCGGTGATGACTGATGACACATCGCCACGCCTTGCTGAAGGTTCTTCATCCCACTATGTTACATCCAAGGTATCACCTCCACATGGCTTGGTGATGTTGGTAGCTTCACATTTCCAAGAATAGATCAGCACTACTCCTCGTGCGCCCATGCATGCAACACTAAGGACGATTTCTTATGCTCAAGTATAGAGCTTCGCATGCACAACGTATCTAAGGCTCAACCCACACCTTGATACGCGTGGTTTTTTTTTTTTTTGGAACCCACTATGGTTGATCCAGCATCTTGACCACATGCTAAGTGCACTTTCGGCGATCATGTACACCATAGGCGATTGGCGATTATGTGTACTCTAAGCGACAGGCGATTATGTACCAGAGAAGTCGGAGATCGCCTCCGTCTTCAACAACGGCTATCTCGTAGACTTCTAAGCTACACTTTCCTTCCTTTATATTTTAAATAAAAACATACTTAGAATTCACTTAAAATATATCACTTTCATTCCAATAAAATTTTCTAGGTCCTTACATTCTCCCCAACAAGAAAAATTTTCGTCCTCGAAAATTGAATTACAAGGAAAAGAGGTATGGATAGGCTTCTCTCATGGTTTCTTCTAACTCCCAAGTTGAATCCCCTGACCGGTCATCCCACACCACCTTCACCATGTTGATGGTCTTCCCTCTGAGCTGCTTACTCTAGCGATCGTCAATCCTAACTGGTTTCGCTTCAAAAGACAAGTCGTCCTTGATCTGCACATCGTCCACTTCCAGCACGTGACTAGGGTCTGCCATGTACTTCCTCAGCTGTGATACATGAAAGACATTATGCAGATTCACTAACTGAGGAGGTAGAGCAATCTCGTAAGCCACTGGACCGATCCTCCTCAAGATCTGATATGGCCCGACGAATTTAGGAGATAGCTTCTTTGATCTGATAGCTCGTCCTACACCCTTGGTCAGTGTCACTCTCATGAACACATGATCTCCTACTGCAAACTCCAAGGGTTTTCTCCTCTGATCTGCATAAGATTTCTGCCGACTCTGAGAAGCTTTCATTCTGTCTTTTATCTGTTTCACCTTCTCGGTCGTCTGCTGAATCAACTCTGGCCCGACCAAGACAGCTTCGCCCTCCTGGTACCAACACAATGGAGTTCTGCATTTCCTTCCATACAAAGCTTTATACAGTGCCATCCCAATGCTGGCATGATAACTGTTATTATAGGTAAACTCCACCAGTGGCAACATCTCATCCCATCATCCCAATTGGTCCAAAACACATGTCCTCAGCAGATCTTCCAAGGACTAAATTGTTCTCTTAGACTGTCCATCTGTTTGAGGATGATATGCAGAGCTCATCCTCAACTTAGTTCCCAAAGAGTCTTGTAAAGTCTGCCAAAACTGTGAGGTGAACCTGGGATCTCTATCTGAAACAATGCTGGAAGGCACTCCATGCAGCCTCACAATTTCTCTGATGTATAACTGAGCCAACTTGGCCATGGATATTCTCAAATTAACTGGAAGGAAGTGGGCACTCTTTGTTAGCCGATCTACTATGACCCAGATTGCATCATAACCTCTTACTGATCTGGGTAAATGGGTAACAAAATCCATAGCAATGCTATCCCATTTCCGCTCAGGAATATCCAGTTGCTGTAACAAACCGCCAGGTCTTTGATGCTCTACCTTTGCCTTCTGACACGTCAAGCAGGTAGTAACATACTAGGTGATGTCTCTCTTCATGCCCGACCACCAAAATGACTCCTTCAAGTCATGGTACATCTTGTTCATGTCTGGATGTAGGCTAAGGCGACTCCTGTGACCTTCCTCTAGGATCATCTTCTTTAACTCTTCATTTGCATGTATGCAAATTCTGCCATTAAATCTCAAGATCCCATCATCTCCCATCACAAAGTCTTTAGCCTGATCGGTCCCTAGTGACTCCACAGTACGCTTCAGACTAGGGTCTTCCAACTACTTATCCTTTATCACTCCAAGGAAGTCATTAGTTATAGTCAGCTTACTACAACTAATGTGATTAACATGGAATTCTACTCCCAAGTTTCAGTCTCTGAATTGCTCGATCAGTTTCTGTTCTTCAATCATCATGTATGATACTTGCATTGATTTCCTACTCAAAGCATCTTCCACTACATTGGCCTTCCCTGGATGATACATGAGTTGGAAATCATAGTCTTTTAGAAACTCCATCCATCTCCTTTGTCTCATATTTAATTCCTTCTGATCGAACAGATATTTCAGGCTCTTATGATCACTAAACACATGAAACCGAGCTCCATACAGATAATGCCTCCAAACCTTCAAGGCAAACACCACAGCCGCCAACTCCAAGTCATGAGTAGGATAGTTTCTCTCATGAACTTTCAGTTGCCTTGAAGCATATGCAACTACTCTTTTCTCTTGCATCAAAAGGCATCCCAAGCCCTGATGTGAAGCATCACAGTAGACATCAAAAGGTTTCCCCACATCTGGGATCACCAGCACCGGAGCACTAGTCAACCTTTCCTTTAGTTCCATGAAACTCTGCTCACATCGGTCGGTCCAAGCAAAAGGTTGATCTTTGCGTATCAACTGAGTCAAAGGAGCCACTACCTTGGAAAAATCCTCAATAAACCTCCGATAGTAGCCAGCTAAACCCACAAAGCTCCTTATCTCAGTGACTGTCTTAGGACATTCCCACTGCAGCACTGCCTCTACCTTGGCTAGATCCACTGAGATCCCCCGAGCAGATATCACGTGTCCTAAGAAGTTGACTTCCTTCAGCCAGAACTCACACTTAGAGAACTTGGCATAGAGTTGTTTCTCCCTCAGAATCTCCAACACTGTCCTCAGATGTTCCTCATGTTCTTCCTCGGTCCTTGAATAAATAAGTATGTCGTCTATAAAGACTACAACAAACTTATCCAAGAAAGGACGAAAAATTCTATTCATGTAGTCCATGAACAGAGCTGGAGCATTTGTCACTCCAAACGGCATCACCACGTACTCATAGTGTCCATAGCGAGACCTAAATATCGTCTTCTGAACATCCTCAGCCTTTACCAAAATTTGGTGGTATCCCGTTCTCAGATCAATCTTTGAGAACACTGAGGCTCCATGCAGTTGATCCATCAAATCGTCAATTCTAGGCAGAGGGTACTTGTTCTTGATGGTCAGCTTATTCAACTGCCTGTAATCCACACACAACCGAGACCCTCCATCCTTTTTCTTAACTAGAAGCACTGGAGGCCCCCATGGAGATACACTAGGCCTGATGAATTGTTTCTCCAACAACTCTTCCACTTGCTTCTTTAGTTCTACCAACTCGGCTGGAGCCATTTTGTATGGCGCCATTGACACTGGTCCAGCTCCAGGTACCAAATCAATAGAGAATTTCACTTCTCTCTTAGGCGGTAATCCAGGTATTTCTTCTGGAAACACATCCATGAAATCCTTCACCACACGTATACTGCCCATATCCTCTTCATTCTTCACTCCCCCCTCGAGCTAGGATCACAAAGCACGTCGCCCCTTCTTTCAACTCCGACCGTACCTGCTGAGCAGATATCACATCTGGCTCTTGGAGATCGGGAAACACCACTTTCTGCCTACCGCAGTCTATGAGAATGTGATTGGCAGATAGCCAATCCATTCCTAGGATAACATCCAGATCCTGCAAAGGTAGACAGATCAAATTTACTTTGAACCTGCGTCCCTCTACTATCACTGGACATTCTGGGCAAACTGTGGAGGTCATAACCTGTCCTGATGCAGGTGTAGAGACCAACAGTTCAAAAGGTAGCTCCTTCACTAGAAGGCCCAGCTCGGCCACACTCCGACTTGACACAAAGGAGTGTGTCGCTCCAGAATCATACAAGACTTTTACACTTCTACCAGCTATAAAACAAGCATCTTGCACCAAGTTACCTGACTGGGACACCTCAGCTCCTGTCATGGCAAACACTCTCCCTGTTGCCTGAGGTCTGCTGCCTTCGTTCCTCAACTGTTGGGAACCACTGGGTTGAGTCATCCTATTCTGGGTAGGACAATCTCTAGCAACGTGTCCCGTCTTTTGGCATGCAAAACACCTTCTCTCCGAAGCCTTCTTGGGGCACACATTGGGTGTGTGTGGTCCACCACAATGGAAACATTTGGGTTTCCATGGTTGCTGCTGCTGAAACTGGGGTGACGCTGCTCCTGCCCTATGCTGTGGAGGTCTCGCATAAGGCTTATTCTGCTGCTGCTGCACCTTGGCCTTCCCACTGGAAGAACCCCCTGGGTGTGACCTGATCACCTGAGACTCACCCTTCTCCAGAGTCTCCACCATCTTCGCCTTCTCCACCAAGGCGTGAAATTCCCTAATGCACATAGGGGCTATGGTCCTTTTCAACCCATGCTTCAGTCCTTCTTCAAATTTCCTACACCTTCAAGCCTCAGAGGTAGCTTGGGTATAAAATCGGGCGAGGTACTCAAACCGAGAAGCATAAGCATTCACTGACATCTCTCCCTGCTCCAACCTGAGGAATTCAGCTTCCTTGGCAAACCTTGCACTATTTGGGAAGTATTTCTCCAGAAACTTCACCCTGAAGCTCTCCCAGTCTGATACTTCTTCTCGGGCTTCCATCATTTGTTGAGTTCCCATCCACCAGAACTCTTCTCCAGATAGCAGGTATGTGGCAAACACCAACTTCTTATCTTCAGGGCAGGAGGTCACCTTGAAGATTTTCTCTAACCCCCTGACCCATTGATCTGCTTGGTCAGGAGTAGCATTCCCACTGAACTTAGGTGGGTTGTGCCTGAGGAACTTGGTCAGTCCCATCTGCTCCTGAGGCTGACCGATGTGGGAAGCTGTTGCAGCCGATCTGGCGGTCTCCCAATGCTGCATTGCAGCTTGATGATTCTGAGCCATCGCTGCATTCTGCTGCTGGATAGCACTCGCCATCATCTCAATGGCCCTGGCGATCTGGCCCATTTCTGCAGAAGGTTGGGGAGGGGTAGGCGGTCTAGGAGCCATTTTCTGCGTAAGATTAGGAAACTATTATTCTCTAATCATACTCCTATAAAATGAACTTGATAACGAATCAATTCATTTAGAAGACCACACTAGGTCTTACAAAGGTCAGCATCTCAAATCCATCTAGAATTTGAGTTTATCAGCCGATCATGATACCTACCCAAGCATATCACCAAAACAGCTAATGGTATGAACCATCAATCCCAAACAACCAATTACAAAAACACTCAATAAAATGCAAAAAATCACACCAGAATTCAATATATCCTAAACATCAAACTTTCAGAATTAAGATTGAGAATCATCTTGATCCAGTTATGAGTGTGCACCCTCAATACTTTATCAAGATCCTTTCATTCTAAATACTAAAATTTTCAATTAGAGCATATATTCACTACAGCACACACAAAATTTCAATAAGAAAACCTTCAAAACCTTTCACTATAGCTTTTATTTAAAACTCCAATAAAATTTGTGAGCAGGAGAAACACAATGGATCCACTGCCCGCAGGTCATCCAAAGGACGAACTGCTCTGATACCATTAAGTGTAACGCCCCTCAATTCCTTTTCATATTGATATACTAGAATAAGCGTAAAACATTAATTTATAAAATTAACATATGTATATATAATGAAAATACATCATCCCATACATTGTATATTCAAAGAGAAACATCCCTCTTATAGGGGCTTTAATACATCTCCATCAAGTGTTTCAAAATAAATCCTAAGTACAGCATAAAAAGAAAAACAGGCGATCTCTTTCTGGCGGCCACTCACTGAGGAGCTCTACTTCCTGCAACATCATCTGCTCCCGTGTAAATTATACACGATCATCACAGGTTTAAGAAAACAGCCACAGAACAAAGACACAGGGTAAGCTAGATATTTTAAACCTAAAAAAAACTTTAAGTGTGAAATTTTAAACCAATATAAAACAGATTTAAAACACCCACATAAAATCCCTCAAGAAATCACACATTTTACAATCTCCTCAAGTGTCTATCAAATTTCAATATTTCTCATTTCTCACGTTAGACTTCCACTGACTCATCACACATAGACACTTGACACTACTTCCGGAAGACTCGTGCATTGATTAGACTCAGAGATCTGCACCTGTCATACTACATTGCTGTAAAGTTCCCACAGCTATGCGCATAAACATAATCTCAGTCTCAATCTCATCACTCTCCTAGTATGATAGGGTTAATCCATACAACAAGTCAAGTAGTTATCTTTCAAACCACTTACCCATACATATGAACCTCCATCGACTCTCAACGCCTGAATAACTTCATCTATATGATTCCATTATATCAGGAGAGTCAGTATATCTCATTATAGAAATCACCGATCAATGCACATTCTACACAATCTTACATGGTATTTTCTTTCCTGAAAATACTATGCCTTGATCCCACATTCACAACATTCAACACATCATATAACACTTAAATGAACGATTCCAATCACAGCAACAATCATTCCAAGGTTCAGATTTTCGAATATCACGTGCATTTCACATTTCAATCTCAAACAGTTTCAAACGACACTAAAACAGGGGAGTTCGAAATCAACATTAAAACCGGCGATCACGTCCAAAAACAGGGGATTATGCAATAACATTTGAAACCAGCGACCATGTCGCCCCAACATCAAAATCTTCTAGCTTAAGGTTTTCTTGAAAATAAAGCTAGCTTCCCTTACCTGGACTAGCGTAAACTTCACTAAGAGCTCCAACCCAACGAGATTCAAGGATGCCTTAACCTGCACCATGGAGCCTTAGTCACAAAACTAGCTATACCACTCATTTCTACGTTAACAGAGACGATTCCTGAAGCCAAGAGAGTTGCATGCAACGCCTATGCAGAGGCAACCCTCTCAAGTGCAGGATCGACTCGAAGAACAGAGCGAAACGACTTACTCTGTTTTAGCGTCCGGTTTGGAGAACTTGCAGAGAACCTCCCAGGTGCTCTGTGGTAGTCGCCGATAGCCAACTGGTGCGCTAGGACGTCTGAACGTATGGAGAAGGAGAGGGAAGAAACAGGAAGCTAAAGCCAACTCACTCAATTTCTCTCTACTCAAGCAGCATTCCAACCTTGCCTATCCAGACTGAAGTTTGAACTTAAGCCACCCTTCCCAGGAATGCCGTTGCCACCACCCACTCTGCAGGGAAGCTTGCGTGTACATTTCCTCTAACAGTAATGCCACGTGGGTCTCTGCGTACACCAACTCTGGGTCACTTTCCATACCAACTCTCTGGAGCCACTGTTCTGAAGCACTCTCCCTGACTACGTGTCGTGCATGCAAGACGCTCATGCTGGGAGCCTGGGTCCTACCTTATCTGTGTGAAACAAGATCCACCGATGCCTGGTCGCGCGATGACCATCCACCATCCGCCGATGCCTGGTCGCGCGATGACCATCCACCATCCACCGATGCCTCTCATACCGGCGATGACTGATGTGCCTCTCATCCTGGCGATGACTGATGACACATCGCCACGCCTTGCTGAAGGTTCTTTATCCCACTATGTTACGTCCAAGGTATCACCTCCACATGGCTTGGTGACGTCGGTAGCTTCACATTTCCAAGAATAGATCAGCACTACTCCTCGTGCGCCCATGCATGCAACACTAAGGACGATTTCTTATGGTCAAGCATAGAGCTTCGCATGCACAGCGTATCTAAGGCTCAACCCACACCTTGATACGCGTGGTTTTTTTTTTTGGAACCCACTATGGTTGATCCAGCATCTTGACCACATACTAAGTGCACTTTCGGCGATCATGTACACCATAGGCGATTGGCGATTATGTGTACTCTAAGCGACAGGCGATTATGTACCAGAGAAGTCGGAGATCGCCTCCGTCTTCAACAACAGCGATCTCGTAGACTTCTAAGCTACACTTTCCTTCCTTTATATTTTAAATAAAACATACTTAGAATTCACTTAAAATATATCA
The DNA here is from genome assembly GCA_013389735.1 of Phaseolus lunatus. NCBI lineage: Eukaryota > Viridiplantae > Streptophyta > Magnoliopsida > Fabales > Fabaceae > Phaseolus > Phaseolus lunatus. Next base: position 39,295,296 of record CM023867.1, on the reverse strand, counting down.
CTTTCATTTCAATAAAATTTTCTAGGTCCTTACCAAAATCGGTAAAAAAATTTGCCCACCGAATTCTCCTGCTTTTAGTTTGCTTATTGACTGAAGCGCTAGGTTCCTACTGTGTTGGTATGTTTAAATTCTATGACAAAAAAAGGCTAATTGAATATAGTGAATGAGTATGTATCTATTTCTACTTTTCTTGGCTCCTTGTTCCTTGTTGCTAAACTGTATATTACTTTGGATTTGTATATCAAGTAATCAGAAATGGCAAAACGGTTTAGTGCTAGTCCATGTGGCAATTCACTGGCTTTGTCTCTTCAGAAATTCATTTGAAATTGGAGATGTAGGAAGAGGGTTTCTTAATAAAATGATATTCAAGTTTCTAGTATGTGTCTCTCTTGATAAATGTTAAATAAGTGGGGGACTTAAAAAATTGATGAGAGAGATAGACGTGGAACTTGTACATGGCCAAATACCTTATAATGTAAATAAGTATATCCTTTTCCTTTAGAGAGGAACACATCCTTTCATGTTTGAAGCTGTAACTAATGTTGAACTCATTCAATGGTCCAACAACATCTAGGAATCTTACTAGGACAAAACCATTCCAATATTTCAATAATCCATATTGTATTGAGATAGATAACCTGACACCTCTCATTCATTTGGGAAATCATGTTAATCATCCTCTAAATTTATTTTCCTTGAAATGCACATGTTTTTTTGGATTCATTTGTAATCATTGGACACAAAACGACAATATGGATCAGAGTTGGATAAATTATAAACGCACAACTAATGAATATGTGAGTCGTGTAGAGAAATTTATTGAATTTGCCACAAGGAATGTTCTAGATAATAATGTAAGTTTCTACTGTCCATGTGTTAACTGTTTAAATGAGCGAAGACTACCATTGAAGTAATACGAGAACATTGTGATGGATTCCTGAAGAGTTACACGAAGTGGATATGGCATGCGGAATTAATAGACATGCCAAGTGCACGTGTGTCTCAAACAGAAGTATAAGAAGGGGATTTGGATATGGAAGATCAACTAGAGGAAATGATTCATTATATTGGTGATGATATCTTCAAGCATGCACATGTGTATGAAAATTTGTGCAATGATGCACACACGCCTTTGTATCCAGGATCCACTAAGTTCACCCGATTGTCAGCAATATTAAGATTGTTCAATGTGAAGGAAAAAAATGGATGGACTGACAAAAGTTTCACATAATTGCTTGAGTAACTAAGTGACATGTTTCCTGCAGGTAACAAGATGCCAACATGTCATTATGATGCAAAGAAAATATTGTGTTTGATGGGTATGGAGTATAAAAAGATTCATGCATGTCTAAACGATTGTGTGTTGTACAAGAAGCAATTTGAAAAGTTACATCAATGTTCACAATGTGGGGGGTATCACGATACAAGAAGAAAGATGGTGTTTCTGAATATGATGTTAGAAAGGGTATTCCTACAAAGGTGTTGTGGTATTTTCCTATAATTTCAAGGTTGAAACGATTATTCATTAATGCAAATGATGCAAAATTGATTAGATGACATGCAGATGGACATAAAAAAGATGGTATATTAAGGCATCCAACAAATGGTTTGCAATGGAAAAAAATTGATTCGTTGTTTCCAAATTTTGGCAATGATCCAAGAAATATAAGGCTTGGACTTGCTATAGATGGAATGAACCCATATGGTAACTTGAGTAGTAAACATAGTTCATGGCCTATGTTGTTAGTGATCTATAACTTGCCATCGTGGTTGTGCATGAAACGTAAATACATGATGTTATCTTTGATAATCTCAGGTCCAAGACAACCAGGAAACAAAACTGATGTTTATTTAAACCCACTAGTTGAAGATTTGAAAATATTATGGGAAGAAGGCGTTAATGTCTTTGACAGGTACACTGGTAACTCTTTTAAGTTGCATGCCTTGTTATTTGTACAATCAATGACTTTCCAGCATATGGTAATTTGAGTGGGTACACCACCAAGGGCCACAAAGCATGCCCTATATGTGAAGAAGGCACATGTCACTCTCAACTACAACACGGAAGGAAAATCGTGTACCTTGGACATCGAAGATTTCTTAGTTCGAAACATTCCTTTCGTAAATTAAAGAAAGCATTTAACGGTTGTCAAGAGAATGAATTAGCTCCGACAACTTTAAGTGGGTCACAAGTATATGAATGTGTGAAGGACATTCAAGTTGTGATTAGAAAGACGCAAAAAAAAATTTCACAACAAAAAATATATGGAAGAAGAGATCAATCTTCTTTGATCTCCCATATTGGAAGGTGTTTGATTTGAGACATTGTATAGATGTCATGCATGTAGAGAAAAATTTGTGTGATAGTATTATCGAAACACTCTTTAATATTCAGGGCAAGACAAAAGATGGTGTCAATTCTCGTTTCGACATGGTTGAAATGGGTATAAGAGAACAATTAGCTCCACAGTCTCATGGTAAGTGGACATACTTGCTTCCAGAATTTCATACATTGTCTAACAAGAGAATAAAAGTGTATGTGAGTTTTTAAGGGGTGTGAAGGTTCCACGAGGTTACTCTTCTAATTTGAAAAGACTTGTATCCATGAAAGATCTAAAATTACTTGGGTTAAAATCTCATGATTGTCATGTTTTGATGCAACAACTCCATAATTCAGTAATATTTTATACAAAAAAGATAGGCACTTATGGACTTTAATTGATAAAATAGTTCTAATTCAACTCCTAATTTAGGAATTTGAATCTTTTTACATATTTTTAGATTATAAGATGAACGTGAACGATTTCCAAATTTGTGTAAATTTCAGTATTCTAGGGGAAAATGGACAAGTTAAAGACAAGATGAAAAAAAAAAGTTGGAACATTGAAAACTCACCCAAACTCGCTCAAGCTTGCCCAAGCAAGATCACTCTAGAGGAGCTTGCCAAGGCTCCCTTTAGCAAGTTCATTCTAGTGAAATTGAATTTTTTCTCGTGAAACTCGCTTATGCAAGTAATATCTCCCTTAAGTGAAATGTCACTTAGTCCAAGTCCAATTAGATTAAATAGAAGGCGTGAGGCATAATCCTAGACATAATTGGGAGTAACCAAAGGAAGGAAACCCAAAAGAAGGCAGTCGTCAAGCAAAAACGCTCTATATCTTCTTTTCTTGTTGTCCATGCTTGTGATAACCACCACGAGTGGCTAATTCCTTTCTTTGGGATTGATAGTAATCTATTTAAACTCTTATGTATTGAGGTGATATTTATCTATAATATTCAATTCTTGATTGATGATTGGTATTATCATTTTTTTTTCTCAAAGCTTGAAACTATTCATGATTTTGATCCTTAGATTTGACTGGAAAGTACTTATAAGCATCTGACCTAAATGATAATGCTTAACATATTTGAATGTTACGAATATATTTAAAATGTTAATTGTTTTATAAGATATGTTCGTAATGATAAGGAGTTTTATAAATATGCAAGAAATCGATATTTAGGATACTCTCTTAATAATTTTGTATGTGAGGAATCAACATGAATGATTGTTATATGTACATCAATTTCAATCAAGATGAAAACCTACAAACGAGTTAGAAGGATTAACCACATTTCCAATTTTCTTAATTGAAATCTTTTACTCATTTATTTGTTTTCATTTAATTTTCATGAAAACTTATGTCAATATCTTTCAAATCAAATTATTGTACATATTCTTATACTTAGTGAATGCTACTATTAGGATTTTAAATAATTATTCCTTACAGGTTCGATATCCGTCCTTAGGGACAAATTTATTACTTCTAATGCAGTACATTTGTTGTAAAAAAAAGAAATCAACATGAAGATATTAAAAGAGTATGTGAAGAACCAATATCATCCTGAACCATCAATTGTTCAAAGATATATTGCAGAGGAAGCTATTGAGTTCTATACAGAATACTCGTCAAAAATTGAAGCTATAGGATTAACTAAATCTCGTCACCAAGGAAGAATTGTTGGAAAAGGTACTCGAGTGCAAAAGTGATAACATTGACCCGAGATGAAGTTATCCAAGCATATTTTTATATATTGAATAAAACTGACATAGACATACCCTACTTTACTGCTCACAAAGATACTCTGAAGAAAAATCATCCACTAATGTCTAAGAAATGGGTGATTAATGAGCATAACAAGAGTTTTTTGAAGTGGTTCAAAGAAAAAGTTCAAAGTGACAACACAACTTCAGAAACATTGAAATGTCAAAATGGGACCCAAACTTTGATGTCATATGTTGGAGTGACTATGATATAAACAATTATTCATATATACAAAATATAAAGATGAAAAAAGCACTATGCAAAATAGTGGAGTAATGGTGGTGGCTGAATAAATGCATTTCTCTAGCTCAAAGGATAAGCATTATGGCTTCAATATGTTAGTTTGGTGTAATTGAAAATATTTGGGTGATTGATTATACAAGTTTCAGATTACCTGATTTTAAATGTAAGTGGACTAACAGTAATAATGGCATTCGTACCGATGATTTGGATTTTACCTTAGTTGATCTAGAAAAGGTCAATTACACTGAAGAGTCATTCTCATGGCATCTCAAGCGAAACAAGTGTTTCATTTCACTGATCCTACTAAAAACTAGTCAATGGTTCTCCAAGGAAGAGTCACATATGGGTCTCTAAGGAAGAGCCAAACCTGGTCTGGAATGAAGTAATTTTTGTTCTGGATATACACATATGGAAGGCCATTTCGTGACTACAGACACACACATCCAGAATGCATTTCCATGGTTATAGATACAAATATCTGGAAAGGCACTTGCATGCTTATGGATAATCATATCCAGAAGACACTTACATGCTTACGAATGACCATATCCGAAAGTAATGTATGTAGTTACGAATTTGATAGTTTTCAATCAACCAAATTTAAATAATAGAAACAAAATTACTTAAATAAAATCACACACCAAATAGACTTAAGCATAAACCAATTGTCATTAAAACAAAATCAATTCATAGTGCAAACAACAAAGCTCATGGATGCAAGCCCGAATACATGAATAATACATTAATCACTCCTACGTGTATACCTCCTGACATACACAACTCTATCATTCGTCGCTCCTCATGCTAGTATCAAGGTTGCTTGTATTCCTTCCCACACAAGGGTGCCCTCATCATTAACTAATTGTTGCAATGTCTGTTTAATTCTACAACAAAAACCCTACAACCTTGAATGTAATAATGTTAAACACAAATAAAAAAAAAATTATAAATGCTTCATGCATACCAAAGCAGGATGCTCATCATGCATCTCCAGAGGATGTGTTGGAATTGGTACGTGTGCATGTGCTTTTGGAGGTATGACTCTAGGATGATCATCCTCAGCCATGTGAATCACATGGATGTGATACAAATTGAAACCACTTCATATATTATTCAACGCAAGCATCAGGATGAGGTGCTAAGTCCATATCCTGTATGACATAATTATTGAAATACAACCATCGCCAGTCCACTTCATTTGCAATTAGATCACCATCTTTAACTACAAATGGGTACTGAGGGATCCTCTGCACATATCCATACTGACGAAGAACACACTCAGGCAAGTGCAATTGTCTCCAACTTCCAAGTCTGATATAACCCAAGAATAAGGATATCCACTGAAAATGGATATTCTTCCCTATGCTCCTTGTATGGGGAAAATCGAATGTCAAGTAATTGTATCTAGCTGCAATCGCACAACTGCCACTGACGTAACTTTCCCATCCTCATACAACGGGGTTCGTCTTCAGAATACTTGGACCGCACACCTCTCATGCCTAAAGAGGGGAAATGCTCCTAGATATAACCTTGCAACAAAGTCACATAACTAGTTAGTTGCCTAGTCTTTGCATAGCTACAATATCCTAGTTGCTCATACATGTGGGTTAAGGTGGTTGTCACCCACGCATATCCCCCAGCCAATCTCAAATCTACAAAAAAGCCCAGGTATGTCACACCAACTGAAGTAGCACTCTTGTCGATGAAGATGGTGCAACCAACAAGGTGAAGCAAATACGCTCTGGAAGCTACAATCCATTGTCTCGAGCATGCGTCTTCATACACCTCTCTCAACCAATTGAGGCGCACATGAAGACCACAGTAGCGCCTTGTCTCTTCAACTACAGGTCCACAATCAACACACAAGGAATCTACCAAAAAGTCATTCGACTCATCTGCATCTAACTAGAGGAGGAGGATCTTCTAAGGTGGACCCCATGCAATCAATTGCATCTATGAGAAGAAAGCGTGGTGGTCCTACTAATTCACTTGGAAATGAAGAGTTTAAAGATAATGTTGAACATGAAGACGTGGAAATTGAGGACGAAGGTTATCCGAGAGGGTCAGCGGATAAGCTATTGCTAGTTAATTATGAAAAGAATGTGGCGAGACAATTATGGGATGGTTTGGTAAGTAATGAAGATTTTATATGACTAGTTAATTGAGTGTGTTATGTATGTATTGTAGTAAAATTTTGAAATGGTATTTGTTGATTATTGTAGGATTGTGATGAGCTTAAAGTTGTTTTTCATGGGAGAAAGGTGAATAAGTTGGGAGCACCACATGAACACATAGATGCTACAGTGTAGATGTCTGGCTTAGGTGGTTACATTCATGCAAGCTATGAGAATGTAGACAGAAGATTGCTTTGTGTATTCGTAGAGAGGTGACATAGAGAGACTAACACATTTCATTTACCTATTAGGGAGATGACCATCACGCTTGATGATGTGTCAAATTTTGTTGCATCTATCCATTATTGGCCAATTTTATATGCATCAGACCTTAGATGCAGATGGGGCGAATGACTTTTCGTAGATTCCTTGTGTGTTAACCGTGGAGTTGTAGTTGAAGAGACAAGGCATTACCGCGGTGCTCATGTGCGCCTCAGCTGGTTGAGTGAGGTGTATGAGGACGCATGCTAGAGGAGGCAATGGACTGTAGGTACCAGAGCATATTTGTTTCACCTTGTTGGTTGCACCATTTTTGTCCACAAGAGTGTTACTTCAGTCAGTGTGACATACCTGAGTTTTTTTTATAGATTTAAGGCTGACGGAGGGAATGCGTGGGCGAAAGCTGCCTTAACCTACATGTATGAGCAGCTAGGAGATTGTAGCTACACAAAGACTAGGCAACTAGCTGGTTATGCGACTTTGTTGCATGGTTAGATCTATGTGCATCTACCCTCTATAAGCATGAGACGTGTGCGGTCTGAGTATTCTAAGTAGGAAGCCCGTTGTATGATGTATGAGAGGTTGGGAAAGTTACTTCGGTAGCAGTTGTGCAATTGCAGCTAGATACATTCACATTACCTGGCATTCGGGTTTCCCCATATGAGGAGCACAGGGAAGAACGTCCATTTGAGTGGATATCCTTATTCTCGAGTTATGTCAGGCTTGGAAGTTGGAGACAATTGCACTTGCTTGAACATGTTCTCTGTCAGTATGGAGAAGTTGAAGACAATTTCAATTGCATTATGTTATAAAATAATCATCTTGTTCGAATCCCAATAGAAACATAAGTCCCCCATTGAGTTTTGAAGAATTCTCTTTAGGCTCCAATGTGCAGCCTCGACTCTATTACTTGTTGTGTATCATAAGTGCATCACCTTATTCGTCCATGCCTTCATAAATTTTCTTTATGTAGATATAACCATGTATCGATCACATTCAACAAATATAGGTCATGAAGAACAAACAACTTCAAACGCAATCATACAATCTTTATAGGCATCTACAATATCACAATCCACAACAAATCCCGAAGCTTGCATTACTTGATCTCATGTCTCTCTTGGATACACCAACATTTTACATTTTTCTTTGACATTTTTATCGATGCAAAATCGACACAACAAATTATAAGTTTCAAGAAACACAATTTTGATTGTATTCATTAAGACAATATCTGTATCACATACCATGACCCTAGGGTATGCATCAACTCTCATAAACAACCCTTTAAGTTTGTCAAGGACCCACACAAAGTTATTTTCCTTTTCAATTGCTAGTAAACAAAATGCAGCGCAAAAGTTCAACCTCGTTGATGTAATCCCAACAACCTCAAGTAACAACATCTTGTACTTGTTAGTTTTGTAAGTATTATCCATCAATGTAATAATGTTAAATGAATTCACTAGTTTAACTAAATTTGGGTGTGTCCAAAATATATCTTGCATGACATTTTACAGTTGTTCAAACCTACACCAATGCACATACATGTTTCGCTCCAGTAACATCATCAATTGATGCATTTTTGTCTTGTGACCTTGTTGTGATCTTCGATGAACACTCATTGCATTATAAACTTACTTTATCGTCATCACATTCTTCTCATTTCTCTATTTCATGGTTAGTAAAATATTTTTTGGCTTCACTAAAGTCTTTGTCATGTCCTCAACCATAGCCTTCTCATCAACACTTAACCTTTTAGTATACGGATGATCCACCAATGTCTCTGCCAAATCATGATTGTGAAACCCACAAATTAATTTCACCATCCACCATTCACCACCTTTTTCTGGTTTGCCTCGCAATCTAAAAGGACAATCACATTTCCTACTTCCACTTCGACTGACTTCTACGTGCTTTTTATACTGCCTATATTTACCTCTTGTCTCACAACCTAATAATATGTACACCACCCTTCCTTGTTGCTTAGCTATGTATCCAACCTTAATATAACAATAACAAATCCATAATTATAGGCAACATTTCTTTCCCAATCCAAGAGCTCATCTTTATTAACAAATACCTACAATAACATATGTCAAATTTATTTATCATTCATAAAATATACTTCACACATTATGACTACAGTAAAACACCTTTGACCTTACTGTTAGCATTAAACTCAAAACTGTCATCAGTTTTATTTAGAAATTTGAATGGTCAATAATTGTTATCTTTAATTCTAGTTTTGAATGTCATTTATACTATGATTTTAAATGTAATTTATAGTATAGGTTTTATGAGAGAGAAGGTAGAACTTGAGAAGTCTATTATAAGACTATTTAGAGATACTGTATTTTTTATCTGAAAAGTAACAATGAAATAAAAGCTATATTCTCTGTTCACAAAGTGGTATCAGAGCTAGTCTGTTATCATGAACTCTACCCAATTATCAGTCCCTATCCTTGGTGGAAAAAATTACAATCAGTGGTGTGTGTAGATGAGAGTTTTGTTTGATTATCATGAGTTATGGGATGTAGTTGAGAATGAAGTGTCTACATTAGTTGATAACGCAACTGAGGCGCAACGAGTAGAGCATCGTAACTAGAAGAAGAAGGACAAGAAGGCTTTGTATTTCATCCATCAAGGAATGAATGACGAGACGTTTGAGTAGATAGAAGGAGCAACAACTGCAAGTGAGGCTTGGACCATTTTGTCAACCAATTATAGAGGTGATGACAAGATCAAGAGGGTGCGTCTTCAAACCCTAAGACGCCAATATGAATTGCTGCAGATGGAAACCACAGAGACTGTTGATGTCTATATAAATAAAGTTTTTTCCTTGACAAATCAGATGAAGACCAATGGTGAAACACATTCGGAGCAGGCAAAGGTGGAGAAGATTTTGAGGTCTTTAACTCCCAGATTTGAACATGTTGTTGCCGCAATTGAGGAGGCCAATGACATTTCAACAATGACAGTAACGTTATTGTCCGGTTCCCTACAAGCGCATGAGCAACAGATGAATAACAATAAGATTGAAAAACCAATTGAACAAGCCTTACAAGCACAAGCCTCAATTGGTAGCTCCTCATGAGGCAGAGGACGAGGAAGTGGTCGCGGAGGACGAGGAGGCATGTATAATAAATCAAATGCGGAGTGTTATAATTGCCATAAACGTGGCCATTATGCAAATGAGTGAAAATCAAATGTGGAATGTTATAACTGCCATAAGCATGGCCATTATGCAAATGAGTGCAGATCAAAAGGTGATAATCATGCTACCAATTTTGCCCAAGAAGACAGTAATCACGAACAAGATGAAGAGGATCATGCAGTACTAATGGTACCCACATCAAATGAAACTCCAAACAATCAGACTTGATATTTGGATACAGGTTGCATGAATCATATGTGTGGTCAGAAGGAGCTGTTTGCAAATTTGGATGACTCGTTTCACACAAAAGTGAAATTCAGTGATGGCAGGTTCGTTCCAATGACTGGAAAAGGGCGAATTCTTATCACATTGAAGAATGGTGATCACAGGTACATCTATGATATTTATTATGTACCTGATTTGAAGAATAATATTCTCAATATGAGACAATTACTAGAGAAAGGTTATTTGGTTTTCATGAAAGACCGGATTTTGCACTTCAAGGACAAAAATGGACGAGTACTTGCAAACGTGGAGATGGCGGAGAATCGAATGTTCAAACTCAACTTAAAGATTACATTGCTGGAGAAGTCCTTTTGTGATGAAAAAATTGAGCTTGAAGGTTTAAGGGAAAAATCAAGTAGCTTGGAAGAATTTTGCAATTTATTGACTAATGAAAAGCATAATCTTATAAATGAAAGGAGTGTCCTAGTATCTCAATTGGAGAGTGCTGAAGCAAAATTTGATAACCTGGAAAGAAGGTTTACAAAATTGGAACAAAAATATGTTGATATGGAGAAAGAAAAAGAAAGTAGAGTTAATCAAGTTGAAAAACTCAATTTGTTGCTTTTGGCACAAAAAGAAAAGGTGAGTGAATTACAATCCAAATTAGAAGCTCATTATAATTTTACAAATGTCCTTGAAGCGATCAAGAAGCTAAGGGAAGAACCAAAAATCAATGACAAGTATCTTGCATCTTTTGTTATTGGTGATGAAAGTGTGAGAAAAGATAGTAAATGGAATGTTGTCAAGTCATCATCTGAAAATGATATATGGTCTAACCATTATGTTTCAATCTCATTAAAGTTAGAGTCTTTCTTAAATCCTTTTAATTCAAAGGGTGAAAGTGGAGAAGATTTTGTTTGGGAAATTAAAAATAATTCAATTAAAAATTCTGCATGGGTTGCTGCAGTGAAGAAAACTGAAGTTGCTTCCAATCCAGAACAATGTGGTGACTGTTGGGAAAATATTGGAGTCAGTTGGGATAAGGAAAAATATAAAATTGGAAGTGTGGGTGATGATAATCAGAAAAGCAATCTGAATGAAGAATATGAAAGGTTTGAGTTTAAAGGGGAATTTGTTAGCATTAAACTCAAAACTGTCATCAGTTTTATTTAGAAATTTGAATGGTCAATAATTATTATCTTTAATTCTAGTTTTGAATGTCATTTATACTATGATTTTAAATGTAATTTATAGTATAGGTTTTATGAGAGAGAAGGTAGAATTTGATAAATCTGTTGTAAGACTATTTAGAGAGACTATATTTTTTATCTGAAAAGTAGCAGTGAAATAAAAGTTATATTCTCTGTTCACACTTACCTCATTTGGAGTAAACGTCTCACTACATTCATGTGTCCTACGTTCATTATCTAACACGTTATAAGATATTGACTGCACAAGATCAACATCATCTAATCCATCTCACACATCAATCTCCCTTGATATTTCCATGTATGAATCTAAAATATCCATTGCATTGTTGTATAAAAGAAATACATATCAAAAATCATAAATTATTGATTCTGGATATCCATTTTCACAACACAAAGTATTCATTTTGGATCCAGACATCTGGAACTGTCACATGGCTTTCGAATATCAATGTCTGTAGCTTATTCAATGCATTCAACATTGGCTTCCGGACGAGGATATCCAGAGGACTTATTAGACATTCCGGATGCGGATATTGTTGATCAAGGGAAGCTTTGATGTTTTCAAATCCTCTTAGAGCTTAAAGAATCTGAAGCTTTTTATGTTGTGTATAGAATAGGATTGTTTAGAATCTTTGTTAAATTTAGATCCTAAATCTCAGCATTGCTTGATTAATCTATTTTGAAAAAGAAACAAAGTATTTTTAAAAGCTAAAAAAGAACAACCGATTATATCTTCGAGATAACCGGTTGTTTGTTCCTTGGCTAGCACAAGGGTTTTGAATTTACCTTGTGAGTCTGTTAAGTAGCAGCTTGACACATTTAACCGATTATTTCGTGGTTTTAACCGGTTAAATGGATGTCTCCATAACAGCTTTTTGAAAAACTGTTTTAACTGTTTTTTCAACTATTTTAGCTGATCCAAGGGCCTTAAACGGCTAGTTTTCAAGTGCTATAAATATAGCCCTTCTTTCAAAAGGAAAATAACAATTACACAGAATTTCGAAAGCGATTTTTGAGATCAAAGAGAGATACAAGTTTTTGAAAGAAGTTTTTGAAGAGCAAGATTGCTTTCAAGCTTTGCTGAATTTTCAAGATTTGTCTTTGGATTTCCTGCGGTAAATCTCCAGCTGTTTTCTATCCTTCTATAGTTCTTATACTTTTTGATAAATCTGTAACGTGTTGTGGGTCACAGGATCAAAAGATTATTCTGATCTGTGGTGTGGTTTAGCCAAGTGTAATCTGGGTGATTACTAGTGGAACTCAGATAGTTTTCTGAGAACTGGATGTAGCTCCTTGTGTGAGTGAACCAGTATAACCTCTTGTGTTCATATCTCTCTATCTCTTCCTTTAATTGAAACTGTTTGATATAAATTGCTTCTGTTGTCATAAGAACAACCGATTAAAACGAAACTTTAACCGGTTATAATTCTGCAATTGTTTCTGTGTATCATTGTTTAATTGCTTCTCTGATTGCTTATTTGTGTTTGTTTGATAAAGATTCATGCTTAATCAAATATTTGCGAAAAGATTTTGAAAACAATTCACCCCTCCCCCCTCTTGTTTCAAGCCATCAATTCTAACAATTGGCATCAAGAGTTAGGTTCTTGAAAAATATTCAAGTTTCTATTTTTCTGAAAAATCTTTTCAAAAATGGCTAACAAGATGTCCTTTGGGGAAGGTGTTGCTTTAAACAAACCACCTCTGTTTTGTGGTGAAAACTATCAGCTTTGGTGTATAAGAATTAAGTTCTTTATTGAGTCACTAGATAAAGAAATTTGGAATGCTATTTCAAACAATGCCTTCATGCATATGCCTGAAAATAACTTTGCATTAACAAGAAAGGAAAGAGAGCATCTTGATTGTATAGCAAAAAATGTTATTGTCTCTGCACTTGATTCTGATGAATTGCTCAAAGTTTCAGAGTGTATCTCAGCAAAAGAAATGCGGGACACTCTCGAGAAATGTCACAAGAATACAAGAGGTGACTTGTTGGACAAGGAAGAATCTTCCACTAGATCATCTTCTGCAGAAACCAAGATAGAGGTCTGCCTTCTGGCAAAAGAAGAATCTGAATCAAGCCAAGTAAGTGCATTCTCTTCCAATAAAAGTGAAAGTTATTCTCAATTACTTGAAGCCTTCAATGAAACTTATGAAGAAGCTAACTAATTGACTCTTTCTCACAACCGGTTGAAAGGTTTAAACAACTGGCTTGAAAATAAAGTCAAGTCACTGGAAGAAGAGTTGGAAAATACAAAGAATGATTTTGAAAACCTTGATTTGATTTACAAAAACTCATATTGCAGTTGTGACTCAAAGTTTTGCAAATATTGTGAAAATCTTGAAAGCAAGATTAATCATCTTTTGAAAACCTTGGATAATCTTACAACTGGGAAGTCCAACTTTGAAACTGCGCTTGCTTTACAAAATTGTGTTTTTGGAAAATTTGGACTTGGTTTTTATCCACAGAGCAAAAAAAATGAGATTTCGAAACCTTTTTCAGCTCTTGCAGAAAAACAACAAACTAAAATTTCGAAACAACCGATTGTTTGTTGTTTCTACTATATGAGAAAGGGTCACTTTGTGAGGTTCTGCAAAGTTCAAAAATTTCTTGTTCCAAGAGGGATTTTAAAATGGGTTCCTAAGAATCCTAAGCCTCCTAACATTCCTACTAACACTCATGGACCCAAATTTAAAAGGGGACCAAATCTTGTTTCTTAAATCTTTTCTTGTAGGTATTCTTGAAAGCCAAGAACCATATTGGGTGTAAGGAATGAAGTCTCAAGGGAAGAAGGCTTAAATCCAGCTCAGTTCTTGTGCCTGCACTTGTCAAAATGTGTACATCTAGTAGGGTTCTTTGAATGACAAGAGACATTCCTGACAAATGCTGGAATGGTTAGATAAAAGAGAATTTTCAAGAATAAAAAGAATATGTGCATCCTTATTTTTTGTAAGTGTGCCTTGTGACCATATGAGCATCTCAAGGTCTTCGTTTTGGATTAATCTATTAGAGTTCTTTGTGCAAAGGTATGAACAAACATCGTACTGCATTGTTTCATCACTCTAAAAGGTAATTTCTGGTTATGAAAAATGTTCACTTTGTTGTCACAGTAAAACAATCGATTGTTCTTTCGAAACAACCGATTGTTTTTTCTCTGGCATCTCTGTGTAATGCTGTCAAGTTTGCTTATGCATGGTTAAATCTATTTTCTTTTAAATCATGTTTTTGGCCATATAGAAGAAGAAGTCTATGTGTGTTTTGGTAGCTTTAAAATTGATGCTTTTCTCTGATTAAATTTGTTGCTGTCATAATCATGTGCACACACAAATTTGTAAAATTTTTGCACTGGTTTACAACACTGCTCTTACTAGTTTTTGTGAGCTTTGTTATCCTGCTGCTATACTTGCCTTGTATGTGCATAAATTCTGTTTTACAAGATCTTTTCAAATACAGATGCTATGTTGAAAACTAATCAGAGTGATAGAGAATCCATCTTACTTAAGATCATGTCCTATGAAAAATGAGTTGTACATGATCATCCTATATGTTTGGATTCATTTGGTCTCATGAGCTTCTAAACATGTTAAGGTAAGGTAAGGTATGAATGCTCTAAGCATTTCCCCTCATTTTGAAAGGTGATTTGTTATTTCTTGTTGTCCCAGAAAAATCAACCAATTGTTTCTTCAAAACAACCGATTATTCTCACCATATCAGCACTAGAGGTTAAAACTGTTTTCAAATTCCAAAATCTGATTTGTGATTCTCTACTTAACCCATTGTAATCTTTGGTCAAATCTATATTAATTACATCTTTGAATACATTTCGCCTCTGCTATAACTGCTAATAAAGAATCAGATCGTTTTATCTTGGAAATGAAATCTATTTTTCAAACTTGGTCAAACGTACATGTGATTTTATGAAACTTCTGTTTTAACTGACAAAAACAGTTTTATGACTCTGATTTGATTCATTTGTCTGTCTATGTTGGAAACTACCCACATTATGTCATCCTTGACCAAGGGTCTTGGCTATATAAAGAAATCTTTTAACCAGCTGTTCTTCACATACACAACATGTTGTTCTTCCTCTTTTCCTCTACTCTAAGTTCTTTTCTACAGTGTGCCAAAATTCTCCACAGACTCCATCTGCGAAAAGGATGAAAACTAGAGCTATTAGGAGTGGTGGAAAGCTTGAAGGGTGGTTTTCAGGAGATTCAGAACTCATCAACAAGTTTCTACTTGAAACAAGTAGGAAAAGCATAAACAAACCCAAGATTGTCTCTTTCTCTTGGATGAAACGGCAAAACTTGACCACTATGAGAAGCCTCCTCAAGGAGCAAAGATTAAGGAGATTCCTTGAGCTCACTGGAAACATCTATCCAGACTTGGTGAAGGTATTTTACACTAATCTTTAATTTAATGGTGACTCACTTGTTTCACATGTGAAAGGTGTAGACATGGTCATCACAAATGAAGTGTGCACTGGATTAAAGTTCTTTGGGATCAGAATCAACTAAGGAAACCTTGGAATTGTTGAAGAATTCAACAAAATCCAATTCTACAAGAGTTGCCTCAAGAACCCCCTCTCTAGAGTGAGAAATTTTTCAGTTGGAGGGTTAAAGTTGGATAAGAGGCTCACTGCTTTCCTAGTCACATGGATTTTCACACCTAGGGGGAGCAATCATTCCACTCTCTCTAAAGAAGATCTGTTGATGATCTACTGCATCATGCACAAAGTGAAGATAAATTGGATTCACACAATTGAGGAGCATATGCTGAAAGCCACAAGGTTATGCAATTTTCACTACCCTTATGTTGTTTTAATCTCCAAACTTCTGCACTATTTTAAAGTAGATATTGAGGGAGAACTAGCTGAAATCATCAAGCCCTCAAGTGAAATCAATAGTGGATCCTTAAGCAAAATGGGATTTACTAAAATTTGTGGGAGATGGCTTAGCAAAGATGGTAATCAAGCTGGCCCAAGTGGGGTCAATGATGATGAACCCAAAGTAGCTACACCTCAAGAAGAACCAGTTGATAAAGGTGGTCCCAGTGGTGGCTACGTAGGAGAAAGGATGGCATCCATGTCCCCTTTTGAAAGATTCATGGTGAGCAGAATGGACACTTTTGCTGAAAACCAAAGGAACTTACATGACCTTTGTGCCACTACATTTCAACAATTTGGTGAAATTTTCAACAATATGGACTCACGTTTTTCCAATCTGGATGCAAAAATTGAAGATATCCAGAACCAGATCAATGATCTACAGTTTCAAAGAGATGATAATCCCTCTTTCTAAAGCTTCTGGTTTAAGTTTTTTTCTGAACATTTTTTTTCTTATGCTATTTTGATCCTACCTTTGTCTATTTGATGAGACAAATAGGGGGAGATATTTTGGGTCTGTAATGTTCTATAATTGCCTTAAACATTGCTGATATAATTGTGGTTTAATTTGAATATGTTTTTATTTTTTTAAACCTCTGACGCAGCTTTTCAACCGGTTATCTCTGAGAAATAACCGATTGTTCTTATGTATGCCTGCTGGTTTGCTCATCTGATTTGGCTGATGTAAATCACCTAATGGGAACCAGTGTCTAGGTACTTATATGTGAATTAGATTACCCTATGCTTCTATGTTTTCTTATGACTGTAGGTTGAGCAGATTCTAAACAAAGAACATTCCATAAAGCAACCCAAGGATTTGTCTCCATCAAATAGGGGGAGATTATTGATCAAGGGAAGCTTTTGTTGAAAGAGGATGATGCTCCTTGAAGACTGTATAAGTGTTTGATGTAGCAAATGTAATGCTTTGCTTTGAAGCTTATTATATTGTACTAAAGGGGTCTTGAATAATAGGGTAATGTGAGTTTAAGGTAGCCTTTTTTGCTTCGTGACCCACCTCATGGCCTTAATCAAGGTGATAAGATCAAGCACCAAGTTTTCTAAATGTTTTTCTCATGCCTTTTCTCAAAATATGTTTTCTGCAAAAAAATAAATATGTTGTTCTGTAAAACAACAGGTTCTTTCTACACTGCCTTTTGCTTTAAAGTTTTTCACAAATTTTTGCTTTGGCACAAGTAAACCTATCTCAGCCTTTCTTGTTTCTGATATGTTGAGCTGGAGGGGGGTTTGAAAAACAATCCACTTATTTCTAAATTCAACCTGTTCTTTTTATAACAGTCTTTAACTGTTTTTTGAAAAGTTGTTATAGACTGGTTTTCTTTATAAAGAGTGGCACTTCTCTTTTAGAAATAACTGAGATTACATAATTTCAAGTGAGCAAAAACATTTTTTTTCCCAGTAGAGATCATAGTATTGCTAGTTTTTTTTTTTAAGATCTTTCACAAAGTTTTTGCAAGTGCTTGGTCCTTGGTTACCTTGATCAAAGTGAAGGTGCTGTCACTGCTGGTCTACAATCTGGGCCACTGGTTTTTGGGTTCTTGCATCTTATGTTCAGGTGCTTCTGTTCCATATTCTTTTCTGTGTAAAGGTGTTTGTTGTAAGACACTTCTTGATAGGATTTCTTGAAGTGGAAGTAGAGCTGAAATAGGGTTTTTCAGCTTTGTATACCTTGTTCTTGTAGGGTTCAAGAACTATAAGGTGTTGTAATTTTTTGATCTTTTTAGTGGATTTTGCCTTGGTGTAAGGTAAAACTGGATGTAGCTCTTGATGAGTGAACCAATATAATATGTGTGTGCATCTCTCTTCTTAATCTTTGTACTAATTTTTTGCATAATTGGATAATCTGCTAGAAAATAAATCTGTTAAACTAAAATTGAATCTGTTATTTCTGGGCGTGTTCATATTGTTCTTCAAGTTTCAATGTATGTTCTTGGGTGCTTATGAACATATGAGTATGTGTGATTGCTGAATAACTGATATCATAAAATCCCTTTTAATAACTCTGTTCAAGTTTCAATTCTTTCTTTTAAGTTGTTCTTAAACTTTCAAGAGTTGATTTTCTTGGTTGAATATCCTTCTTGATCTTGCTGCTATCAAAGTACCTAATCTGTTCTGAATAATTCTCTGTTTAATCTCAAGTCTAATCTGATCTTGCTTCTGTTTGTGTCAAAAGTAATAAAAATAAATCTCTTCTTTTATAAATCAATCTGTTCTTTTTCTGTGAATAACTGAAAACAATTTTGATTTGCGAAAATCTTATAAGCTCAATTCACCCCCCCTCTTGAACTTAGACATTAATAGACCCAACAGCTTTGATGTTTTCAAATCCTCTTAGAGCTTGAAGAATCTGAAGCTTTTTATGTTGTGTATAGAATAGGATTGTTTGGAATCTTTGTTAAAGTCAGATCCTAAATCTTAGCATTGCTTGATTAATCTATTTTGAAAAGAAACAAAGTGTTTTTAAAAGCAAAGAAAGAACAACCGATTATATCTTCGAGATAACCGATTTTTGTTACTTGACTAGCACAAGGGTTTTGAATTTGCCTTGTGAATCTGTTAAGTAGCAGCTTGACACATTTAACCGATTATTTCGTGGTTTTAACCGCTTAAATGGATGTCTCCATAACAGATTTTTGAAAAATCGTTTTCACTGTTTTTCCAACTATTTTAGCTTATCCAAGGGCCTTAAACGGCTAGTTTTCAAGTGCTATAAATATAGCCCTTCTTTCAAAAGGAAAATAACAATTACACAGAATTTCGAAAACGATTTTTGAGATCAAAGAGAGATACAAGTTTCTGAAAGAAGTTTTTGAAGAGAAAGATTGCTTTCAAGCTTTGCTGAATTTTCAAGATCTATCTTAGGATTTCCTGCTGTAAATCTTCAGGTGTTAGTTCTAGTACTTTTTGATAAATTTGTAACGTGTTGTGGGTCACAGGATCAGAGGATTGTTCTGATTTGTGGTGTGGTTTAGCCAAGAGAAGTGGGGGTTCTTGTGTGAGTCAAGATCCCTTCTTTGGTGTGTGTGTTGTTGTAATCTTGGTGATTACTAATGGAACTCAGATAGTTTTCTGAGAATTGGATGTAGCTCCTTGTGTGAGTGAACCAGTATAATCTCTTGTGTTCATATCTCTCTATCTCTTCCTTTAATTGAAAATGTTTGATATAAATTGCTTCTGTTGTCATAAGAACAACCGATTAAAACGAAATTTTAACCGGTTATAATTCTGCAATTGTTTTTGTGTATCATTGTTTAATTGCTTCTCTGATTGCTTATCTATGTTTGGTTGATAAAGATTAATTCTTAATCAAATATTTGCGAAAAGCTTTCGAAAACAATTCACCCCCTCTTGTTTTAAGCCATCAATTCTAAAAGATATCTAGAAGTTACACTTAACAGTTCCAGATATCTACACTTGTACTATAATTTTCAAACACGATATCCGAAAACATTATTCCGCCATTTCCTCCCCCACGCTATAACAAAACTACTTACCTCAAACAAGTACACGAACTCCACCACATCTAATAACAATTCAATGTCATCCACCACCATTGTAAACGATCACCACCAACACACAAGGAGCTCTCTGCAGCTTTTTTTTCAAATAAAAGTGTGAGGGTAATTTTGTGATTTAAAAAAATTGTTGGGTGCAGGTTAGAATTGATCTGGTGCAAGGAGAATCAACCCTTTTTTAATACCTTCTTTATTAAAAACGAAAATAAAAAACCTCAATTATATTTTTAAATATTCAAATTTCTTACTTCAAAAAGAAAATAATGTTTTTTAACAAACAATTTTAAAGATTTATTTTTTTTTAATTTTTATTTTCTAATTTTATTTTATTTTGTTGTTATTTTTGTATTTTTAAAATTTTATTATTTTTAAATTTTAAGTTTCAAACTTTATTTATCCAGACCAAACTAATATTTAGAAGAAGATTAAACAAATAAATGAGTAAAGGTTTGAAGGATAAAAAGAAAGAGTACAAAGAAAATTTGTTTAATAGCATTGATTAGTCTTTCATGTTCTTGAAAGTGTATATCACCTCCTAGTCAATCTGCGTTAAAATTAAAATTTGTACCCTAGAATAAAATGTCTTTCACATTAGTCCTTCGTTACAAAATTAGAGAGTTAAAGGTAAGATGTTGTAATAAAATAAAATAAAAACAAAAATAAGTCCATATCCAC
Organism: Phaseolus lunatus; assembly: GCA_013389735.1. Lineage (NCBI taxonomy): Eukaryota > Viridiplantae > Streptophyta > Magnoliopsida > Fabales > Fabaceae > Phaseolus > Phaseolus lunatus. The sequence continues at coordinate 39,274,894 of CM023867.1, read as the reverse complement.
AAAATTCGGAACATTTAGCAAAATGATATTAACCACATGGAGTTAACCATGAGTCATGTTGATAACCATTCTTGGATAGATACAATCACTCCAATATAATCATGAAACTGCCTATAAATACAATTAAAGTGAGTATTTTTCACTCACTCATATTTTGATATTTAGTACTCAGATAACTCATATTTTGATATTTAGTACTCAGATAGTATTATGTTGGAGTGATTGTGATTGAGTCTTCTGCAGGTGCACTTTTCGCTTTACTTTATCAATAAAATTCGACAATCCTTCAAGACGAAGATTTATCATCCTTAACATTTGGATTCACCATCTCAAATTCACCACGTCCGATGACTTAACGACACTGTAAGAACAATATCGTTTTTTTTCTGTTCTATTCTTTATCTTTCAAAACTCTTCAATCAGATTTAAACATCCACTCTCTTTCTTTTCCATCTCTTAGTTGAACTGAGCTTGAATACTCCAATAGCTTTTATTGTACATAACCGACTGAATCATATTTTAAAACATGATGCAACGCAATAATTCACAATATTTTATCATTCTCTCTTCATTTCATCATTTATTACATTACAATCTTTTCTCTCCTCTCTTTATTGTACAACATCTACTCTTTTATTAACAAAATTTGCATACAAAAAGTTTTATAATTCACAATTGAGTGTCGTGTTCAACCAACCAACCAACTGATTATAGACTAGTTAGTCCTCGTACAATTTGTTGTACAAGTATTATTTCTCTTATATTTTATAATTACATCTATTTTTATGTACAACAAGATCCTAAATTATTGGGGATACAATTGTAGCTGTGTGGCACCCATTTCACTCCTTAGTGTCCATTTCGCTCGCTCTGGTTTTAACATTAAAATGAGATCTCAGGCCAATCCAACACTGGTAATAATCTTGATCCAAGAAGGGTGATTCTAGGGCCCATTGACTGATCCGAGGTATCAAACTTGATTCAAACATAAAAGCCATTGTGTCTGTGATCTTGGAAGGTCCTATATCATTACCTCGAGCAATGGTAGCCTGTAAATCAAATACCAACACATAGGTCGCTAGAAGATTGAATCCACCAATATAAAACTTTTGCATCTTTAATAAATGGCACATAATGAGATCATTTTTCACTTTATTTTACACGGCATTTTGCTCTAAAAAGGACTAATAGCATGCCGGTTTCCACGTCATTTTGGTAAAAAAATCTTTCAGTGTCTAATGTAGAAATATGACGCTATAAAAGAAGCTTGTGTTTAAAAGGATATAAGAAATGATTTTGGAAAGGATGGGATGTGGATCCAACCATTCATGGAAGTAAATAAAATTTTCAAAAGATTTAGAGAAATCGAAGGCGACTAGCGCATGCACTAGAACTCGTCCATTAAATCTCAAAACCTTACAAATTGTTTAGAATTTTCTAAACTTTAAAATAATAAAAATGAATAAATAAATGAAAAATTGCATAAAAATAATTAAAAAATATCAAATTGGACTTTCAAATTTAAAAATAAAAAACCCTTTACCAAACCAGAGGGCATCAAATTTGAAACAAATGGAATTGGGCTCAACTTGAACAACTCAGAGATCCAAGCCAATGTGTTTGGGTTGGTCAATTTAGTTCGGATTCCTGGGTTGCTAGGACCCAAGAACACTCATTAGATTGGCGGTTTAGCTTTTAAACTTGTGATCTTATTGTGTATGATTGTTCAGGAAAGGTATACATCATATAACTTGGTATCACGACCATGGGAAGTCATATAGTTATGGAGACTAACACCCTTGCACCACTGGGAAGAAATCCATAACCCTTGGCTTGAAGAAACAAATGTCAAATGTTATAGGCATAGACTAAAGAAGACCAAATCCTAACTCAACTAACCTAATTGTTGAGTTTGTTCAGTTTTGTTTTGTCTCTTCTTCATCCAGTGGATCATCTGATAGCATTGTCTGGTTAGTGCATCGAATAGATCATCTATCGTTTGAAGCGTGACATGTTTGTTATTAGATGATTGTTGTTTGGTTTTCTATTATTCTGATATGTACAAGTCTAACTTAGAGTAGTGTGGATTAACGTGTACCTGTAATTTGTTGTTGATCATCCTTGTAATTTGCTCTCTTCTATTTGAGCATGTATACTCTGTTTCTAGAATCATCATGTTCATTCTTGTATGTGTCCATCAAGAAGGTTTATAGAGAATCATCATCATTATTCGTAATCTCTTTATCTTTCCTTACATGTTAATTTTGCATTCCCTAAACTATCCAGTGTTTAATGTGCTTTTGTTTGTAAACTTTTTTATCTCTAATACCCAACAACTGGTATGAGATTTAGTTCTGATCCGTTTTAATGTGCTTTTGTTTGTAAAATTTTTTATCTCTAATACCCAACAACTGGTATGAGATTCAGTTCTGATCCTTTTTGCACCCATAGGTGGTTGATTCGTGATTAAGATTAGTCACCTTTGTTTGTGAAGATCTTCAAGAAGATGACCAACACAATTAACACCGAGAAGTTATGGGAAAGAATAACTTCAATCATTGATGCATCTAAATGTGTGTTTTATTGAAAGAACATGGTGTCTAGACACATATCTATTGGAGGGGACAACACATGGAGGAGTCATTTATGAGAACTCAAAAGAAGACTCATTTCCTAATTCACTTGTCTCTCTAAATGAAATTCTTTATGAAAGAACATGATGTCTAGACACATCGTTGTTGGAGGACAACACATGGAGGAGTCATTTATGAGAATTCAGAGAAGACTCATTTCCTAATTCTCTTGTCTCTCTCAATGAAATTCTTTATGAAATTGCAAATAAAGAATCTACTTTTGGGTTGTGGTTGGAGCTAAAGAAGTTTTTTATGAACTTGTATGTCTATAGTAAATTGTTTTTCAAGAAACAACATTTTGGACTTTGTATGACGGAAGCTTTGTCGTTGAAGAAGTTATTTTTGAGTCAATAAGATCACATTCAGAAGGTCTCAGATAGTTTTGGCATAAGTGGTCCCAAGTCAATTGCTACTCCATTGACGTCGCCTATTCATCTATCTATAACCAGTAATACTTTTCCAATATCAAGAAAGAATACATGACTTGTGTTTCATATGCTACTGTAGTGGGGAGTCTAATGTATCCAATGGTGGGCACTACTTCGACCTCACCCCAACACTTAGTCTAGTGAGTAGGTACATGGTTAATTCAGAAAAAGGAGCATTGGATGGTGGTGAAACGTATACTCAAGTATCTTAAGGAAAAGTATGATATGAGCCTCGTCTACAAGATCGTCTACAAGGGTAACAGTGGGTGAACTCTTCTTGGATATTCATATTCGTATTATGCTAGTGATATGGATATAAGACAATTTATAATTGGTTATGATTTCAATATATGAAATTCATTAGTTAGTAGTCCGAAAGCAATTTCACAGCATACAATAGCCTTGTCTACTATTGAAGTACAATATATGGTTCTTGCAAAGGCAATAAAGGAGAGAATAGTTGAAAGGGTTTCATTACTGATATGGAATTTCCACATAAGACTAATATCTTTTGTGATAGTCTGAGTGTGATTTGCTTGGTTGTGATCATATGCATCATGAACTAATCAAATATATTGACGTCAAGAATCCTTTCCTTCGCACTGAAGAGCAATTCAGAGTGCGAAAAATTAGTACAAAAGATAATGTAGCTTATATGTTCACCAAGTTCCTAGGAGCAAATTCATGTAGTGTTTGGAATTGTTCAATGTCTATTGCTGGTAGCAATTGTCTGCAACACTGAACTGGAAGACACAAGTGAAGGTGAAGAATTGTTGAGTTTTGCCTTATCCATTCTTTATCTGATAAATCGTCTAATAGTGGCATATAGTTGGTGCATTTGATAGATGATTAGATGTCATCTATCTTCTGAAGTGTCAGCATCAGTTCATGGCTGTTATTAGATGATAGTTCTTTTAGTTCCTTAGGTTTTCTATTTTTCTTATATATGGTTTGTTACAATTGTGGCAACATTGTATGTAAACAAGCCTAACTAACTTAGAGTGGCATGGATTAACATGTGTCTGTAATTCATTGTTAATCATCTCTGTAATTCATTTTATTTTATTTATAATCAATGTATTTGTTCCTTCCTGTACATGTTCATCAAAAACATTTATAAAAAGTAATCTTCATTTCTTTTAATCTTTTATCTTTTCTTACGTGTTAATTATGTGTTCCCTTAATATGTTTTTGTTTGTGAACTTCTTGATCTCTGGTACCCAATAGGTTCAACCTGAACAACTCCCAAATCTAAGACAATGTGTGGCTGGTCAGTTTAGTTTGGAATCACGGGTTAAAGGACCCAAGTCACCTATTAGAATAGAGGTTTACTTTTTGTACTTGTAATCTTATTGTGCATGATTGTTTGGGAAAACCGTACCTCATATGACTTGGTATCGGGACCATGGGGAGTCATACAGTTATGGAGACTTGCACCACCAGGAAGAAATCCATCAGCCTTGGCCTGAAGAAACAAATGTGTTAGGCATAGACTAGAGAAGACTAAATTCTGACTCAACTGACCACACAACTAGTCTTGATATTTTCCCATATAAAGCTACATACTAACAAAGTGCTTCCAACAAACAGTGATTAAAAGTCAAATTTGATATGATATACCTCATAGCCACCATGAATGAGGCCCATAAATTCACTCATGCAGTTGCGATGATAATATGGAGGCCGGAAAGTGTGCTCAGCAACCAGCCATCTGGGTGGGAAAATGACAAAATCAAGTAATGCCACTCCAGGTTTGTCAGTTGGTGCTGTCAACACTGCACATGAGAACAAAAGTGGTCAAAAAGTTAAAAAAAAGAAAGAAAACAATTTACATGAACAAAAGGAGATAATGGGCCATGAAATTTTTTCAAGATGCATACCAGTATTGATTGATGGATCACTATGATCAAACAGAACCGTATTATAAGGGCAGAATTTGCTTAAATCATACTGCAAGCAAAAACAATAGTTACCAAATTAAGATGCATAAATTCTTTGACAGCAATTATACCCGTAACAAGCAGAATTTTAATCACAAGTCATCTCTGAAAACAATGTTGGAAGAGAAAATCACCTACCTTATATGGAAAATAATTACCATGCCAAGCAACAACATTGAAGGGAGAGAAATCTTGAACTGCGGCAAAGAGTTCACCACCAAACTTCTGCACTATAGTGTACCCAGGATAGGATTTATCTTCAAACCATGCAGTAGGAACAAGGAAATCCCTTGGTGCAGCAAGACCGTTAGCACCTTAAAATTCAACAAAACTCACTTTTAATTTTATACACCTTGAATTTTCAGAAACAAAATATCTTAGTTTAAATTTCTTAAGAGCAAAAGACGGAAGATACCTATTGGTCCCAGATCAGGAAGTTCAAAATGAGTACCAAATATTTCAGCAACATAACCACGCGATGGACCATCAGGCAGATTCACAGAAAAACGAAAACCTTGAGGTAGTATAGCAATTTCACCCGGGGAAACTTTCAACCTTCCACATTCAGTAGTGATTAAGAGTCCTATAATTTCAGACAATATGAAAAAAGTAAAATATAAGGAAAGGTATACTTCTGAAAAGCCATGATACACAGGAAGCAGAGAATAAGCATAATAAAACTTTATTAAACCACAATGCCAAAGCAGAAATTAATGCATGGAAGAATTAAAAAAAAAGGCAGACAACAGTTTGTCCTTATAATAATAATAATAAGATTATACACAAGAATCAAAAACAACTCTAATGAAAGAAATCCCGGAAAATATAAACCTTCAATACCCATTCACAAGATTATTGTACCAGTGTACCAGTGCTTTTGTCCAAATACATCCTTCAATTAGGTAATTTCTTTTATATTCAGGTCTAGAGAGAGAACAAACATACTTTCTATATTCGAAAGGAAAAAGGAAGCACCCTGAGTTCATAGAGCATAGATTAACAAGGAAATTATATGGGTCCAGAAAGAATTATATGCCCGCAAGTACAAAGCAAGCAGCCCCAAAGACCAAGGAAATTGTTATTGTGACTTACTTCCTTGTTGGGGAACTATCAAGAAGTCACCGTCAGCATTGCAAAAGGCACAATTGTCCATTGATTTGTTTGCAGCGTACCTATAAATCATATAACACTTTCCCATTTATTAAAGTGATGGTGTTACCTTCAAAATTTAAATTTATCATACCGAATCCAGAAGCTTAGCATCAATATCTATGACCTACCCAAATTAAAATTGTTTTGCTAAAGCTACCAAAATGAAAGTTGGAAACTCAATATTAATACTCCGAAAGTTGGAAACTCAATCCAACATAGCAGGGGCACTATATCTTAAATGGGTTTCTCCCCAAGCAACCACCCCTCGCTGTGAAAAAGGATTTAGTCACTTAGTTACTTATCTTTTCCAGCTTCGTATACACCAAATGTAAAGTCCAACCAAGAGTTGAGATCTCATCGTTGTAGGCTGCAGCCATACCGTTGAGACCCACTTACTAAGATATACACTGACATCAATACATATTTTTTTAGTGCTTGTGATTTAAGACACTTAAGCTCACAAATAATGTTATTCTGATTAGGAAAACTAACCCACTAAAAAAGTCAACGGAAAAAGAAAAAGGATTGACTAGCACAAAACCCATTAGATAAACAAGAATAGTATTAACCAAAGGATACCAATTATTTACATGTGAATAGCATATCCGTGGCGCATGAAAGAGCTGCCAGAACCACAAATGGTGGACAACCCATCAATGAAATCCGTTGGTGAATCGGGTGCATCCATGGGCTTCCATCTAAGCTGAGTTGGGTTAGCAGAACTGTTGGAGTTGTTGAACTCACTGAAAATTTTCCTGTTACTAGGTACTCTAGGTTTAAACGGTTCGTGGGTCACTGATGGTTTGATCCGGTAAAACCAACTACAACAAATAATTAAGCCAGCAAAGGCAGAAGAACACACAAGAGTTAATAACCATTTAAAAATGATACATATGCAACAGTTTTGTACAATCAAGAGAGAGAAAGAGAGGAAAGAGAGGAAACAGAGAAAAGACAGAGAATTTGAAAAGGAAAAGATCGTACACAAAAAATGGTATTATACACATTCTTTCATTTTATCAGATCTCTAAATGAAAAATACTTATTGTAAAACAAAATTATTTGATATAACTAATAATGCGATAGAAAAAAATAAAAACAAAAAATATCTTCTACAAAGTGTTGGTGTATATGTATCCCATCTCTTTCGTTAATAGATACTTTAGAAATTGATGTATTGGGTTTTTATTGATTTAGAGCATAAAAATGTGCACATTAACTTTAGTTGTGTGCTCTAGTTTACGATTTATCAAAAAGATATTACTTGTACTAAAATGGTATTTCTGATGGTGATGACAAATTTCTATACAAATATTTTGAAGGACAAAACAAAACCAGACCAAATATCAATATATACGGTAGTTAAAGAAAGAAGCGTAAAAGAAGCTGCGATTGACCTGAAGCGGTTGCGGTTGCGAGGGGAGGTGAAGGAAGTCCCGGAGATTTGTTCGGCGTAGAGACCGAAGGGGCAGATGAGAGGGCTGTTCTGCCCCTCCGGCAAAGCTCCGGGAAGAGCCTCGGAAGAGTGGTGGTTTCCGAAGCCGGAAAGGTAGCTGAAATCTTCGCCGGCGATTGGGTTGTCCATGATTCACGCAACTAACAGAGAGAAAGATAGAGTGGAGAAGTGAAGGTGGAGTAAAGAGTTGAGCTTCTCAAGAAGTAAGAGACTTAAAAAAGGGGTAGAGGTGAGTTGGAACGTGCAGGGTGATGACATGGTACTTTTTGTCTTTTTTCGCTAGCAGATTGACATGGCAACTTTTTTTGTCTGTTTTTGGGAACAGATTACTATTTAGAGCAGTTTTAATATAAATTTTTATAATAATTATTTATGAATAAAGTATTATTTTAAATGTGAATCTTCCATATATAACTATTTAAATTATATGAAATTTTTTATATGAATAAATTATTATTTTTTTATTTATAACTAGTTTTGAATAATTTATATTGGAAAACTACACTAAAATAATCTTTTTTTTATTTTTAAACAATTTTTCTAATTAATTTCAAATGAAGATGCTCTTTTAAAAGGTATTCCATAATTACTTATGTGGTGGCCGAATTTTGAGAAGGTTTTTTTTTTAGGGATTGAAAAGAGAAGAAAGGAAAAATAAAATAAAATAAATTTTAAAAAGAATATGAATATGAAATGTTTTGAAAATTTTAATTAAAAATGATGAAAAGAAAAAATTACTAAATTTTGTAAAGATAAATTATTAAATTTTGTTATGTAGAGAATTAAAACATTTATAAAATTGAAGATAGGAAGAATTGTAAAATTTGAAAATTTAAAATTTATAATATTAAAATTTATAAAGAATATTAATGAAATGAAATATATTTTATAGGTATTTTTAACTAACTAATTATAATGGAAAAAATAAATTAAAAAAAATATTTTATTTTTTTATTTTTATAATAAATTTGAACTACATTTTTATAATAAACTTCAAATTGGATGAAAAAGTTATAATAAATTATAATATTGGTAGTGAAATTAAATCTTTTAGTTTGTTAAAAAATATCAAAATATGTAATAGGAAAAAATAAGATTAATTGTTGGGGTATTTTATAAAAAAATATTAATTAAATGGTTTAAAAAATTATAAATAAAAGTTACGTTAATCAGTGTTGATATTTATGTAGTGATAAAAAAAATTAAGTGAATAAGTGTATTATTTGATTTAATAAATAAAAAATAAGTGTGTAAATAATCATTTTAAAAGTTAAAATAAAAAATTATAATTAAAATGAAAGATGAGATAAATAAAAAATGAGTTATATATAAATATATATTATAGAGTATAATAAGAAATATTATGGAATAATATTTAGTTATGATTATATAGAAGAAAATTAAAAAAAATTGAATATGTGGTGACAACTAATTAAAATATAATTTATATATTAGTTAAATGTTGATAAAAATAATATATGAAATTTATATAACATAAATATGAAAATAATAAAAATACTATTAGTTTAGAAGAATGTAGATGTTATTTTGCCGATATCTAATTTTTGAGACGTTGTATTGCATAAATTTTTAGTTTGGACAACTAGTTCAATTTTTATATTGTATTATGTACAAGTTTTTTTATTGACAACTCTTACTAAACGACTATAGTTTATTTTTGTAATTTGTTTTGAATCTCTATATTGTAGTGTTTTTCGATATATTATGAAATAATTAATTAAAAAATATAGTAGATTATTGTTTCAGTTGAATTGATTGGTCTTATTTATTGAAGAATTAAAAGTAGTCAATGTGCTTTAGAAAAACTTAATTTATTCTAACTAATATTTTATTATACAATTTGATTTAAATTATATTTTTAAATTATTTTATTATATAAGTTTTATTTTAAAGAATATTTTTAAATAACTCTATTTAAAATTAAAAATAAAAATCAATAATATTTGTAGGTATCTATCAATATCCTTAAGTATAAAAAACTACACGTATATTTTGCGAATAAAGACAAATACGGAGGTTGCCACGTTTAAAGTATGAGGATAATTTTGAAAATTAGTGGTTTTTTTGTTTGAAAAGAAATTATGATAACAATATGTGGGTGAAGAAGAAAAGATAACATATTATATTCAATATAATATAAAGTGTAAAAATAAAATTATTTTAAAATATGAGGATATTTTTGAAAGTTAATGGATTTCTTTGTTTGAAAATAAATGATGATAAATAATATGTGAATGAAGAAGAAAAGATAATATATTATATTCAATAATAATATAAAGTGTAGAAAGAAAATTATTTTAAAAGAAGCAATCAATTTAAGGTTAAAAGAGTACTTTAAACCAAATAGTTTAAAAGTTTATAGGGACTACCATTTTACATACAAAAATTAAAGCATTCATACATAACTTGTTTGTAAAAAAAAAAAGTTACCCTTAAAAATTATCTAATAATTAGAGGTAACTTTGTTGTAATTTCAAGTATTTTAAAAAAAACTTTTCTTTGATTTCTTTTGTCCAATTTGTCATGACTATTCTTTTTTAGTATAAGTTGTTTTTACTTTCTTCCATTTTCTAGTTTTGAGTCACCGTGTTTAGTAGCTTTCCTTTTTCTTTTGTTTTTTTCTATCTTGGCATTAATACCAATACTTAGGATAATCCTAAGAAAAACTTTCTTAGCTAAGGACAACAAAAAGGGCTCAACTTCTTCAACTTCTGAACGAAAATTCTTCCTAAACCTTCCTTGAATGTTTGACAATCTTTCTTCACCAAATACTTTATTCCTTTCTTTTGTGAAGTTTTCTTTACTAATCTTTTGAATTAATTCAACTATAAGTCACCAAACTTTGCTTTCTTTTTGTTTTTTCCTTTAAAATGTGTTAGTCATTATCACCAAGCTCTTCCCTGTAGGAGAGTCTCAAACTAGATGAACTAATGATTAGGATCATAAAGCATGGGAAAAAATACAATTAACTAAAGAAATGGAAGAATGGAAAAATAAAAAGACTTTGTTAAAAGGATGCCATGAAAAATAAGAAAAACATATGAATGGAGAGTTAAATTGTGTTCTAATTAATTTTAAAAAAAAATTATAAATATCGTTTGATGTACATTGTTTATATGATAGTTTTGTTTATCAACTTATGAGACTATAACTATTGTGTCTAATAAATCACAATAGACATAATAGAAAACTTCATTTGAGTAAGATATTGTTAAAACATTTTCTCATAATATCTCTCCTTCAAAGGTTAGTGTATAAGATAATATGGGAAACAAGGAAAAAATACATGAAAGAAGGGTTGAATTGTGTGTTTTGAAAAATTGTAGGCACTTTTTGCAAATATTGTCTAATAGAGAATATTCATATGGTAGTTTAAGATGTTTACTCATAGTTGTGTTTGATGAAGTATGTCAGATGAAGCTCTTCATCTTAACTTATTTACTAATGTATATATAGGTAATTGGTTAATAGTAATTTCGTCTAATCAAGTGTTATGATGAACCAGTTAATCATGAATTGTTTGTAATATATGGTCAACCTTGGTCGAATCTTGAGAACACATGTAATAAAAGCCTTCTTCTCCTTGCATTGTTTTGATTTGTAATATGGAGTTGCAAAAGCTGTTGAAAATGGATGCATAATACTCTGGATTTGAAGTGGAGAAAATGGGTTTGGGAGAGTGAGAGGTGAAGTGATAAGAGTCTAATTGCCGTAATATTTCATATTAAAATATAGACACTTATGAGTATTAATTGCTAATTTACATATAAATAATCCCTAATTTATGAATTTATACCTTTTTACATTTTTTATGATCTTTAATTGAATAAGAGCATTTTCTTCTTAAATTTGGTGTTAATTGCAGGTTTTTATAGAAGAATGAAGATTTGGACTAAAGAAGAATGATATATGTTAAAAGGAGAAAGCTGGAAGGCTCAAAACATGCAAAAGAGAGAGAGAAAAGTCCAACTCAACATTAATTGGGCTATTTTTATGTTTTTATTATTAAGCCCATAAGTGTGACCCAGGAAGTCACTCAACCCTAGCAAATTAGGTTAAATAGGGGACTAGAGGCACAACCCTAGGGTGCCAGATTGAGAGGAAAACACCATAGAGTGAATTGTAACCCAATTGGGAGAATGGAAGGTGCTAAAAGTATGCGTGGCTAATTCTACCCTTTGGGATTGGGAGTAATCTACTCGAACTCTATGTATTGAGGTGATATCTTATATTAAAATATTCAGTTCTTGATTGATTATTGGTATTGTTGTTTTACTTTTAATTTTCCGTGACAAATTGAGAATCTTAAATCTGACTGGAAAGTATTTTTAGGATTCTGACCTAAACAACAAAACTTAACATATTTAAGTGCTAGGAATAGACTTGAAATGTTAATTGCTATTAACGTCTAAGCTTCGTTCTAAGTTGTTCTTATAATTATGCGAGGGATCGATAGTTAGGGAACATTCTTAAGGATTTTATATGCGAGGAATCGATATAAATGATTTTTATACGGGCATCAATTTCAATCAAAGAACTTAATATTGACATGCTAATCAAAATACATGAGAGTGAGACAGATGAAACCTAATCCCCATTTTTCCAATTGACGCAATTACTCTTTGATTTGTTTTCTTATTAATTCTTTCCATTATAACAACTTTCAACACACTTTTAATTGTTTTGTTCTATATTTAGCGATTATTGTACTTGATAATTCACTGTTCCTTGTGGGATCGATATCCGTCCTTAGGGAAAATTATTACTTCTGACAACACGATGCACTTGCCGTAAAAAGTCATCATGAAGCCAACTCGCTAGAAAGAATCTAAGGGAGGCTACAAGAGACTACCCTAGAGAGAGCTCAATAACAAAAAAAAAATGTGCATAATAAATCTTCTCATTTAAGTTTAATTTTACAAGAGGATTAACACTCCTATTTATAGTGTTAGGTGGTGTCCAAGATTACAATTTTAACCCTAAAAATTCTTCACTCACATGATGACAAATGACTCCTCTCATTGGAGAAAATCCTCTCAAATTAGAGCTTGACGAGTGGCGTATCTTCATTTGTGGAAATCCTCTCCATTGAGGAGATTCCATGTGGATGTCATGCTCTCCTTTCCAAGGTTCATGCTCACCATGTCAAGAGGGGTTACTCCATATTGCTAGACGCACACCCCTTTATTCTAGATGCACATGCCATTACAATTGGGCTCAATGAAGCTCAATTGTAACCATAGCTAGACTTTTTATTACTATCTACACCCTACTCTACTACTAGCCCAAATAAAAGGACCAAAAGATGAAACAGAGGCCCATTACATGGCCCAAAAGAAAAGTCCTAATCTACTATTTACAATGTGGAAGGATGGCCCATGCTAATAAGAGTTTGACTATGTTGAGATCAACTGAATCCCACTCATCTTGAATATTCTTGGTCATTGCTTTTGTAGTTGGTCCTTTATTAAAAGGCCTTCCATCATCCCCTCCCTCTTGAATAGGATCTTTCCTTAGATCTGAATTGTTGGTTGCAAACATCAACCTTATTATTAACTGTAATTTATGTTTTTTCTCTAAGATCAAACACCCATATGAAATAAACACCAAATAGATTAAGTGGAATATTTACAAAATGGTCAAGAAGAATAAGGTTCTTCAAGACATAATTAAGAAATTTCTGACTTCTAAAATTCATGTAAAAGATAGAAGTTCATGACTTAAGGAGAAATTTTATTTGTATTTGTTTGTTTTTTTGTCCTATGTAGTTGCCATGTTTCTTGAAATTTTACAATTTTGTTGGCAACTCAACATAGGATTTATTTGAAGAAGAGCTTTTGAAAATATTTTGTTTTCTCTCTCTTCTTTCCTTAATCCTTTTGTCTAACTTTTCAAATCTAATGACGGTGACACTTGTCATACTCTCATTTGAGAGGTTTTGAGAGACTTTCTCCTATAAATAAGAGACTCTTGTTCATCTTTTTATTAAACTTTTATTTAAGTAAAGAAATATCCAAATTTTGAGACACTTGTATTTGTTCAAAGTTCTCTTTAGAGTTGTCTTCTTGCTAGACAATTTTCTAGACTCCTCCTAGTAGTGTTGGCCCAACCTCACTCTCAAAACTAAGTGTTGGCCTAGCCTCACTTAGATTCATCTCTTAAATTTCATCTCCTTAAAAAATTTCTACAATTTTTCATGCTTCCGCAATATCATTCATCTTCCATAGAAGATATTCAAATAAAAAACAATGAAGAAGAATATCTACACATGAGATGCAAAGTCGGATTTCATCATTTGCTAATCAAAGCTTTTGTTTAAAAGATAAGTAGCTTCTTCTTCGAATTTTTTTTTTCTAATTTCTATGTTGTTCATATTTTTTTCTTGATGTCTTGAATGTTTACCAATTGAATTTGTACTTTTTGTCTTTTTGTTCTATTCAAATTCATTGTTCTTACTTTAACCTTCATGTATGTGCTTGTAGGTGTTTTTGTGTTCATATTCATGTGTTCTTTGGAATTCTTTTGAGTTTTCTTCAATTTTGTTTGGTGAAATTTTTTTATATTTGAGTCTTTTGATTTTAAGATCGTATATGTTTTATCTAGAGTCATGTTTAGTCCAAATTTTTCATAAACTCCATTAGTTTATCTTTTTGAATTTTTTTTTTCAATTTCTTCATAGATTAGAGGCTCTTGAGTGCTTTTTATTTTCATTTTTGAGTTTTTAAATGCTACTAGATCATTAGATATTTTCTTTGAAGTTAGGTTTTCATTATCATCTTCTCATAAAACCATTTTTGAAAATTTTCAAAAGTTTTCTGAAAATTTTTTGTGGTTCGAAAAACAAATCTAGTGGTGTGAATAGTAATTTGGAGTTGTTTGGAGATCTCATGAAATTTGTGGTGCTAAAGTAACTTAGTGGTGATAATATCAGTTTATTTCTATTTTTGAAATTTCCATATTTTTTTTGGTGTTTCTCGTTTTGGTGCGTTATTTCACTTCTCATCAACGCGGATTGAATTGAAACAAATATTGGAGAATTGGTGTGGTTCTACTATACACTTTTTGATAGAGTGTAAAGATTGGAAGCTACTGAATTTTGATTGAACTGAAGAAGTCGTGCATCTATAAATGGTGTAGTTTACATGATTCAGGTGGTCTTCTACTCTTGGTGCAAATTTCAACAATTTGAATGAGGGTTAAATATCTTTTTGTACCCATATTATAATACGAAATTGATTTTTGTGTATGATCCAAATTGATTGCAATGATTCAAACTAATTGGAATGAATCCTTCTGTATGTGAAATGATTATTAGTTTTTTTAAAGATGGTTAGTTTTTTTCAAGATTCATTATTGTTTTGATTAATACTAATGTTTAGTGTAACTATTTCCAATGATATGATGAAGTGGAACCTCCAATAAAACCAATTCCACATACAAAATGACTCATTTCAATCATTTTCATACTACAAACACCTAAATAGTCTAAAGTTTGAATCAAAGACAAAAATAAATTTTGTGTTAACCTTTAAAAAAATAACTCAACAGTAAATAGAGTAGTGCAGGGTGAGAAACATCTTGAAGTTCATTGTTTTATTAAAAGTGTTGGACCCGCAAGAATTGGAGTGAGACAAAGTGAAACAAAATTATGCACAAGAAATTGCATCTAGCGATACAACGATGGAAGCGTAAATTGCCTTTAATTTCTAAAGCAATTTTTGGTGACTTTCGTGAATTGGTAAAAAGAAATTTAATTAGCAAATTGATAGCTATTTGTTAAATCATCATATGTGTGAATTGGCATGATTTTTTGTTCCAAATTGCATGGAGCGAGAAATTGCATTCAAGTAGGACCCGTGATTCTTGATGCCTTTTATCACATGCAATAGCATATTGAAGAATTATAATTGATTCACAAATTAAATTGTTCAATTGGCTTTCCTCAAATTGGTGTTAAGTACATACGCTGCAGGAATAGATTTTCCAAATATTGAGAAATTTGGCTCATCTCTTTATTCTTAGTCTTTATTTATTTTTTTTTTGTGATCTATTATTGTGTCAATTGAGTAAATTCTTTTTTAGCGAGTAATTTTTTTTATAGCTTTTAATTTTGTTTCCTCTTAATTTTTGGATAATCTTTAAGTTTGTCTCATCTCTAATCTCTCTTGAGTTTCACTTTCAAAATTGAGCTTTTATTGTTTTTATTATTTGATCTCTTGAGATAGAAGTTATCCTTTAGTCGTGATCTTTGTTAGCAAGGTATTGCAAGAAGCTAAGTCGCGATACCAAGCTATTGAGAAAGCGGTTCTAGCTATTGTCTTCACGGCCAAACAACTACGACATTACTTCCAAAGCTTCATCGTGATCATCATAACCGATCTCCCCATCAAGTAAGTTTTTCAAACACCAAATATAGTGGAACGAATGGTCAAGTGGGCCATCGAATTATTAGAGTTTGACATTCATTATGAGCCACGAGGTCCGATCAAAGGGCAAATATATGTTGATTTTGTAGCCAAAATAACTCTAAAAGAGTCAGAAGAAATGGGAAAAGATTTCAAATAGATTCTAATGTGAGTTGATTTTAAGATTGCACATTTTAGAAGTTTCACTTGTTTATGAGTTTTTGGTTTTAGACAGAATATGGTAAGAAACCCAAAGAAGATTGCCATTGGACATGAAGTTAACGAATTGGTTAAGTAAGAGTCATACCAAAAATTGTCAACACTCCTAAATGCAATGCAACCTTATGTTCCTGGGTTTATTTGGAAAATAAAGACCCAACCTGCTTATGAAGGAAACCAATTGGAAGTGGACCACATCATCTTCAAGAGGGTATTTTGGACTTTCAAACCATGCCTTGGTTGTTTCAAATTTTGCAAGTCGGGTGGTCCAAGTTGATGGAACTTTCTTGTATGGGAAATATAAAGGAACGTTATTAGTCGCAATTGTGCAAGATGCCTGGAACAACATATTACCAATTGTCTTTGTCATCGTAGAGGGTGAAACTGCTAAGGCTTGGCTCTTTTTCTTGCGAAACCTACGAAGATATGTCACTTCGCAAGATGATCTTTGTCTCATTTCTGACCGCCACAAATCAATAAAGAGTGCATACTCTAAAGACAGTAGTGGTTGGAACAACAATAATTTTGTGCATGTGTATTGTATTCGACACATTGCACAGAACTTCATGAGGCGGTTTAGAAATACAACAGTAAAGAAAGATGTTGTCAACATGGGTAATTGTCCTCATACATTAAGTTAATCAACTTTTTCAAATTATACATATTTTTTTTGTCAATTTTATTTACTAACTACATTTGCAACAAATAATTATAGCATATGGAATGACAGAGCCACACTTTTTCTACTACTAGAACATAGTTAAAGAGGAAAATCTTGAGACAACTCAGTGGCTGGATGATATCCTGAGAGAGAAGTGGACTCTTGCATGGAATAACAATCAAAGGTGGTGACATATGACAACCAATCTGGCTGAGTCGATCAACTCTTTTTTGAAGAAAACAAGAAACCTTCCAATATCTTCCATGGTGATGGCAACATACACCCGTTGCAATAAATTATTCATGGATAGAAGTAGGCAAATGGAAGCCATGATGGCTACTGGACATGTATACTCTGAAGTTGCAACAAAAGCATTGGAAGATGCACAATCAAAGGCAAACACTTATACAGTGATTTCCTTTGATAGGAGGAACACCAGATTTTTGGTAGAAGAAAGACAAAATCCAAGAGAAGTATGACCACCAAGCCGATTTACAGTTCACTTGACGAATTATGGTGTGACGTGGAAAATTCCAAAAACTACACATACCATGCTCCCATGTGCTTGCTGAATACAAATATGCTCACCACGATTTTGCTAGGTACATCTCACCTGTGTACACATTGCAACAAGTCTTTCATGTTTACAAAGGACTATTTGGTGAGCTTAGAAATGAAGAGTATTGACTTGCATACACTGGTCAAATATTATACTCAAGTCCAAGTCCCGACATGAAAAGAACCTCAAAGGGGAGGCCTAAGTCAAGTCGAATAAGGACTAATATGGACATAAGGGAACAACATGGTCGAACCAAAAAATGTTCATATTGTCAAATGTCAGGACACACAAAAAGAACATGTCCCAACATTACTGGAGCGTCCACTTCTCGTCATTAATTATGTTTCATTTCGCACAAACTATTTAATGTACCATTCAAAAAAATATTAAATGAATGACCATTTCTCATTTATTTTCCTTTTTATGTTCAACATATACTACATCATTTCAATATTAAAAATAATTTTCAACTAATAAACATGAAAACATTTAAAAACAATTTACAATGTTAGTAATGGTACAAAATGTGTGAGAAAATTGATACACAGGACAATAATGTGCATTGTCACATTACTCCTCCATTATTATTTCTCCTCAGGTCACATAGAAAATAATAATGTGCACTGTCACATCACTTCTCCATAATTGTTTTTTCCTTAGGCTGTACAACATAATAAGATGCATTGTCACATCACTCTCCATAGGTTCTTTCCTCATACCAGACAACACAATAATGTGAATGGTCACATCACTTCTCCATAATTGCTTTTTTCTGAGGTTGTACAACACAATAACATGCATTATCGCATCACTCTCCATAGGTTCTTTCCTCAACCCAGACAACACAATAATGTGAATGGTCATATCACTCTTCCATAATTATTTCTCCTCAGATCACATAGGACAATAATGTGCTTCGTCACATCAGTTCTTCATAATTGCTTTTGCTCAGGTCACAAAACATAATAATATGCATTGTCACATCCCTCCTTCATAATTGATTTTTCCTTAGGTTGTACAACACAATAAGATACATAGTCACATCACTTTCCATAGGTTCTTTTATTAGGTCAAACAACACAATAATGTGAATGGTCACATCACTCCTCCATTATTGTTTTTCCTAAGGTCACACAATATAATAATGTGAACGATTATCATCTTCTATTTTAATGTGCACATGATAATACTTGTAATAAATTTATCATCTAATACACATAGTTTATTGCACATGTCATAAACAATCATCTTTATTTCTATCTCAATCATTCTCCAACTATAAATTTAAGTTTTCACCCACACACCACTTTGAAACCATTTAGCTAACACAAAATATATACAAATTCTTTATTTTTTCCAAAAATTTTGCTTTCATCTTCAAGTGGACCATCTTTGCATAACAAACAATGAGAATTTTTACAATTCTAATCTTGATGTGGTCTTTGCAAATGGTTAGATAATAGAAAATGATGAAGGCGTCCACTTTGAATGTTCGTCTCCTAAATTTTTCCGCATCCCTCATAATTGTACCTTCTCCCATTTAAAGGAGAAAGTGTGTGGCGCATTGGGAATACAAGATCAAACATTATTGATGAAGTTGTACTACCGCCGATCTCAATTAACCACACAAGGGCAAACGAGGTACGATGTTGTTCAGATAATAATTGATGAAAATGTTTCAAAATTGTTAACTTGGAAGTTTCAATTTCCATTTCCTACAATGATTGAAGTATATGTCAAGTTAACAAGATATGCAGAGGAAATTGTATGCCTTCTAAACGCATCGACTACATCCAACTCTACAACTCAATCACTTCAACTGAAGCAATAATCTACTATAGAGGACCTATTCAACGGGCCACCATAATAGAAAGTCAAAATGATTATGGTTTAACCTACAAATGTGTCAACCCTAAAAGAATGTTAATCCCACATAACTCCTATTTTAATCAACTATTTCACAACATATCAGAGATACTACAATATTGGGGCTGAAAACAGGTTACAGAAATAAACTATCCTCGTCCAGCTAGAGTTGTCAATAAAAAACTTGTACACGACACAGTACAAATACAAAATAATGTTGACGTCCAACAAATGATTAATCGTTGAAAAACTACTCAACTTCTTAATCCAAGTGTGCAACATGAAGATTCAACCACAAAAATTAAACTGTTTGTCGAAACTAAAATTTTACGTAGTGCAACACCACAAGAATTTGCTCGGGACTTTGAGGATAGTACTTACATCAACCATCTTGGCAAATCAACATCTACACTTTTTTAAATTAGTAATGCTTTCATTGTTGTCATATTTATGTTATACAAATCTCATGTATTATCTTTTTTCCACCTTTAACTAATATATAAATTGTATCTTAATTAGTTGTCACCATATATTTCATTTCTTTTTATAATTTCTTATATTTATTTTTAATTAAATATGATTATATAATATCTTTTATTATAACTTATGATATACATTTATATATAACTCATTATTTACATAATCTTTCAATTTAAATATATTTTATTTTTTATTTTAAAATTATAATTTATACACTTATTTTTTTATTAAACCTAATAATGAACTTATTCAATTAATTTTTTTTATTATTACATACATATGATCAATGAATAACTTAATTTTTATTTATAATTTTTTAAACCATTCAATTAATATCATTTTATAAAATACCTAAACAATTTTATTTAATTTTTACTATTACTTATTTTCATATCTTTTTAACAAACAAAAAATATCAACAGTTAATCTGGTACCAACATTATAATTTATTATAATTTTTCCATCCAAATTTTATTATCAAATATATTTACAAATTTATTATAATTTCTTCACAACAATTCAAATTTACTATAAAAATACAAAAAAAAAATAATATTAGAATTTTATATTTATTTTACTCATAATATCTACTTACATCAAAATACCTATAGAATATTTTATTTCATTATCTTTGTATTGATATTCCTTTATAAATTTTTTATATATTTAATTTTTAATTTTCAAATTTCAAAATTCCTTCTATTTCAATTTTATAAATATTTAAATTCACTACAATTTTATAAATATTTAAAATTTATTCTCCCCATTTTTAATTAAAATTTTCAAAACATTTTTTACTTACAAAAAATTTTTAAAATTTATTTTATTTTATTTTATTTGTTCTTAAATTTATTTTTATTTTATTTTATATTTCTTTTTTTATTTTCCATTCACTCCAAACAAAGAAATAAAAAATTTTAAAAAAGCATCCCCAAATTTGTTTACTGCATAATTAATTTCAGATGAACATTCATACACCAAAATCAAAATTGAAAGTCGGATTTGATGGGAAATTCAACACAATAAAAAATAATATCTCAACAAGAGCAATAAGCAGCGGATAATAATTTCCCCAACTAGCAAGAATCTATGAGGAGCAATAACAAATAATGGCAGCAACAAAAACACACTTCAGGAAGACACAGAAATTTTTAACGTGGAAAACCTTCTCAATGTGAGAAGTAAAAACCACGGGCACAAGCCAGTAAATCAAACTCCACTATGATCAATATTATGGTTACAAGAGAGTCTCAAAACAGCACAAATTGTGCTCAATAACCAGCCAAGTAGAAATACAACAGAGATGAAACAAAGAACAAGAAACCTGAAAAATTCCCAAAACTGCAGCTACCGTACGCGGCCTATATCTCACTGTTCCGGTGACTTTTGAACAATCCGAACGGTCCAATTGAAGCACCACAAGGTATGAACCTGCTGACAAAATTTCAGCCCGATCCAACGGTGGACGAAACAGCAGCAGCAATCCGAAAAAACTCGTTCTCAAGAGAAACGCTGAAAACGCTGCTGTAATGTGAGATGAATTTCTCTCTGCTCAAACCACTTCTGCAAGATCCGGACGGTCAGATTGAATTCACACAAATTATGAACCTGCTTACAAAATTTCAGCCCGATCCAACGGTGAAAAAAGTGTCGGCGGCGGCCGGAAGTTACTGGGCGAAACTTTTCTATTTGTTTTTTCTTTTCTCTCTCTTTTTCTCTCTCTGTCTCTGCTGACGGCTGTCACTCTGTCTCTCAGGAAAAAACTCTAAAGGTGATTAAAAATTAGATTGGGCCTCCACATAGGAAGTGAGCCCAACCCAACAAATCTCCCCCTCACAACTATGTGGAGATGATTGACAAACCGGCAATCTCACAACAAGTTTCAAACTTGCTTCTCAATAGTGTCTTAGTCATCATATCAGCACAATTATCATCTGTATGAACTTTTGCCAACTCCAGTAACCTAGCTTCCAAGGCATCACGTATCCAATGATATCTCACATCAATATGCTTGGACCTAGAATGAAAAGTTGAATTCTTACCAAGATGAATGGCACTTTGACTATCACAAAATAGCAAGTACTTGTCTTGAACAAAACTAAGCTCTTGCAAGAGTTTCTTCACCCAAAGCAACTCCTTGCATGCTTCTGTAATGGCAATGAACTCTGCCTCAGTAGTGGACAATGCAACACACTTCTGCAATCTAGATTGCCATGCCACAACTCCCCCTGCAAATTTAATCACGTAGCCTGAGGTAGACCTTCTAGTATCTATGTCTCCACCCATATCAGAATCAGTATAGCCCACAAGGGTAGGCTTATCACCTCCAAAACAAAGCTTCAAACAAGTGGTACCACGAAGATACCTTAAAATCCATTTCACAGCATTCCAATGCTCTCTACTTGGATTAGACAAAAATCTGCTAACAGTACCAACAGCATGTGCAATATCAGGTCTTGTACACACCATTGCATACATCAAACTACCCACAGCAGATGCATAAGGAACCCGTTGCATATCTGATTTTTCAGTTTCATTAGAAGGACTTTGTTTTGCACTTAATTTAAAATGAGTAGCAAGAGGAGTGCTTACTGTCTTAGCATTTTCCATCTGGAACCTCTGTAGCACTCTTTTAACATAGTGCTCCTGTGACAACCAAAGCTTCTTCTCTTGCCTATCACGCATGATTCTTATACCAAGAATTTGCTTAGCAGCTCCCATGTCTTTCATAGCAAATGACTCACTCAATTGCTTCTTCAACCTTTTAACAAAGACACAATGATCAGAAGTAGTCTTCTTGTAGCCATGCTCACACATAACAGACTCAAACTTCTTGTACCATTGACGCGGAGCCTGCTTCAAGCCATATAGACTTTTTCTCAGCCTACACACATGATCTTCCTTGCCTTCAACAAGAAAACCATCAGGTTGCTTCATGTAAATCTCTTCTTCCAAATCACCATGAAGGAAAGCAGTTTTAACATCCATTTGCTCTACCTCTAAATCAAGAGTAGCAGCCAAACTTAACACAATTCTAATGGATGACATTTTCACCACAGGAGAAAAAATCTCATTGAAATCAATGCCTTTTCTCTGTCTAAAACCTTTCACCACCAATCTGGCTTTATATCTTGGAGATGTAGAATTGCTTTCTTGCTTTACCCTATAAAACCACCTGTTTTCTAGAGCCTTCTTGCCTTTTGGCAATTTCACCAAGTCAAAAGTGTGATTATCATACAAAGACTTCATTTCATCTTGCATTGCATCCAACCACTTTTTCTTTTCTCCACTCTCTATGGCCTCAAGATAACACTCAGGTTCTCCTTCATCTGTCAAGGTAACATAGTCATCAGAAAGATACCTGGTAGATGGTTCCCTCTGCCTATTAGACCTCCGAATTTGAACTTGAGGTGGTTCAGAAGCATCACCAAGATCTTCATCTTGTGACATCCCATGTTCCTCGTCAACGTCATCAATAGGAACATCAAAATCTTCTCGAAGTTGCTGATCATCAACATCATCATGTTGCTCATCATTCTGAACATTATTCTCAATAGTATCCAGATCACGTAGAGGCATTCAAACTGGATCAACATTAGACAATCTATTATCTATCTCAGATGTTGTCTTCTCTATCTTGTCAATATCTTCAATGGTTTGATCTTCCATGAACTTCACATCACGGCTTCTAATTGACTTCCTCTCAACAGGATCAAAGAACTTGTAGCCAAATTCATCCTGACCATAACCAATAAAGATGCACTGCCTTGTCTTCGCATCCAACTTGGATCTCTCATCCTTTGGAACATGCACATATGCTTTACAACCGAAGACTCGCAAATGATCATACTTGACATTCTTGCCAAACCAAATCTTGTCTGGCACCTCACCATTCAAAGCAACTGCAGGACTCAAATTAATAACATGCACTGCAGTGTACAAAGCCTCACCCCAAAAATGCTTAGGCAACTTTGCTTCAGAAAGCATACACCTAACTCTTTCTATCAATGTCCTGTTCATTCTTTCTGCTAAACCATTCAGCTGAGGAGTTTTAGGAGGAGTCTTTTCATGTCTGATACCGTGTTGCTTGCAATAAGCATCGAATGGTCCACAATACTCACCACCATTGTCAGTACGAATGCATTTCAGCTTCTTGCCTGACTGTCTCTCAACCAAAACATGAAATTCTTTGAATTTCTCTAGAACTTGGTCCTTTGTTTTCAAAACATAAACCCAAAGCTTCCTGGAACAATCATCAATAAAGGTAACAAAATAAAGTGCACCAGTAAATGACTTTACCTTCAATGGGCCACAAACATCAGAATGCACCAATTCAAGCAACTTTGACTTCTTTGAGGGAGGATGCTTCTTGAAGGATACTCTGGTCTGCTTACCAGCCATGCAATGAGAGCATTTCTCCAACTCTGCACTCTTCAATCCCGGAAGCACATCCTTTTTAGCTAAACAATTCAGCCCCTTCTCACTGATATGACTAAGCCTTCGGTACCACAAAGAAGCATCCATATCCATGGCGTTCACACTGTCTTTAGTAACCAATGCTTTTGTCCAATACAGTTTACTAATTCTCTCTCCTTTGGCCACAATTAGATTACCTCTGGAGAGTTTCCACTTTCCTGAACCAAAGTGATTTTCATAACCACTATCATCAAGCATCTGCACAGAGATCAAATTAAAGCGGATATCTGGAGCATGTTTGACTCCTCTAAGCAACAACTGCATTCCCATATTGGTTTGCAAGCAAACATCACCACTACCAACTACCTTAGACACACCATCATTACCCATCTTCAACACTCCAAAATCACCAGAAGTGTAAGATGTGAAGAACTCCTTCCTTGGTGTAACATGCAATGTAGCACCACTGTCAATTATCCACATGCTCTCATCTGATACAAGATTAACTGAATCATGGTCACGGAGAATAATAAGATCATCATCACAAGTAGCAGTAGTAACACGATCATCATTGTCATGATGTTTCTCCTTCTGCTTCCCTTTCTTATCTTTGTTCTCCTTTTTCCAAAGAAAACAGTTTTGCTTAATGTGCCCTGTTTTGTGACAATAATGACACTCCACATTTTTGTATCTAGACTTGGACTTACTTCTGTTGTTCTCTCTACTCCCTTTTGATTCCCTTTTCTGACTTCTCCCCCTATTTTCAGTGACAAGTACCTCGGAATGAGATGAAGTACCATGAGCCTTCCTTCTCATCTCCTCATTAAGTACACCACTCTTGACATTTTCCAATGAGACAACACCATCAGGAGATGAGTTTGTAATTGAAACCCGAAATGTTTCCCAAGAATCTGGTAGAGTATTCAGTAGCCATAATCCCAACACTTCATCATCAAATTTGATGCCCATTTGTGACAATTGATCTCGGAGCCCCTGAAAATTATTTAAGTGATCTGAAATAGAAATCTCCTCCTTGTACTTCAAATTTATCAAGCAATTCAACAAATATAATTTATTGTTTCCTGTACTAGAAGCATACAAAGTCTCAATCTTCTTCCACAAGGATTTTGCATCTTCCTCATTAGCAATGTGATTATAAACATTGTCTTCAACAAATTGACGAATAAAACCACAAACCTGTTGATGCTCAAACTTCCATTCCTCACCAGTCTTGTCTTCTGGCTTTTCAGTAGCAAACACAGGAAGATGCAATTTCTTCACAAATAACAGATCCTTCATTTTTCCCTTCCATAAGTGATAGTTAGTGTCGTTCAAACAGATCATTTTATTTGTATTTGCCTCCATCATTCAGGTAGTCAAATAGCCCCAACCAAGGAGCTCTGATACCACTCTGATGGGGAAATTCAACACAATAAAAAATAATATCTCAACAAGAGCAATAAGCAGCGGATAATAATTTCCCCAACTAGCAAGAATCTGTGAGGAGCAATAACAAATAATGGCAGCAACAAAAACACACTTCAGGAAGACACAGAAATTTTTAACGTGGAAAACCTTCTCAATGTGAGAAGTAAAAACCACGGGCACAAGCCAGTAAATCAAACTCCACTATGATCAATATTATGGTTACAAGAGAGTCTCAAAACAGCACAAATTGTGCTCAATAACCAGCCAAGTAGAAATACAACAGAGATGAAACAAAGAACAAGAAACCTGAAAAATTCCCAAAACTGCAGCTACCGTACGCGGCCTATATCTCACTGTTCCGGTGACTTTTGAACAATCCGAACGGTCCAATTGAAGCACCACAAGGTATGAACCTGCTGACAAAATTTCAACCCGATCCAACGGTGGACGAAACAGCAGCAGCAATCTGAAAAAACTCGTTCTCAAGAGAAACACTGAAAACGCTGCTGTAATGTGAGATGAATTTCTCTCTGCTCAAACCACTTTTGCAAGATCCGGACGGTCAGATTGAATTCACACAAATTATGAACCTGCTTACAAAATTTCAGCCCGATCCAACGGTGAACAAAGTGTCGGCGGTGGCCGGAAGTTACTGGGCGAAACTTTTTTTTTTTTCTTTTCTCTCTCTTTTTCTCTCTTTGTCTCTGCTGACGGCTGTCACTCTGTCTCTCAGGAAAAAACCCTAAAGGTGATTAAAAATTAGATTGGGCCTCCACATAGGAAGTGAGCCCAACCCAACAGGATTTTGATCATTCATCAAAAACCAAAATCTCTTTCATTCCAATACCAGAAATAATAAATAAAAATAAAAAATCATCCTAAAAATTTGGTCCACAATAACCAATTTCCATAGACATTCCGTTATGGTATAATTAATTTCAGATGAACATTACACCAAAATTGAAATTATATTTTTCACAAATTGAATTTCAATCCTCCTCCAAATAACTATTTTCCGATCATGTTCATTATCATTAAAAAAAAAAAATACTCTTAGAATTCGGTTTCCCAAAAACTAAATTTTAAGATAGGATTTTAGAAAATGAAGGATTTAAAAAGAGTGCTACATGAGGATTTAAAACTGGAAACCGTGTTATTTGAGAAAAAAAATCCCTGAAAAGCTTCCCAAAGTCAATCTTCTCATTTGCTAATTGACCGAGTGTACTCTATATCAAATTACTACCACTTAAAAAAACAGAAAAAAAAAAACACATCACACTCTATTATATTTAAAAGATTAAATTATTATTATTTAAAAATAAAAAACAAGACATCACACTTTCTTCTGTATTAAAAAAAATTGTTAAAATAAAATAAAATAAAATATAAAATTACAGACAAAAGGTATGAAAGTGCTGGAGAATTTGT
Source organism: Phaseolus lunatus (assembly GCA_013389735.1). Classification (NCBI taxonomy): domain Eukaryota; kingdom Viridiplantae; phylum Streptophyta; class Magnoliopsida; order Fabales; family Fabaceae; genus Phaseolus; species Phaseolus lunatus. Next base: position 39,247,802 of record CM023867.1, on the reverse strand, counting down.
TCATATCAAATAGAGTTGTTTCCTTCTCCACCAATAAATTCAATTCAATCCAGATATTTGTGTGGGATAGTTTGAATGGTTGACTTAAACTTGACTTATCAAATCAATTCAACGTTTACTGGACTTTGGTGTTAAATTTATCATCCGTCGCATTTATTATATAGTATTTTTAATTTTAATTTATTACATAGTATTTTTTTAATTTATTATTTGTTAAATCATTTTGTTTCTTTCTTGTTATAATACTTTTGTCCAACTATGTCTCATAACATTTTTAGTGGAAAAAACTTTTTATAAATTCTTAAATTACTTTTCTTTTTTGCAAATTCTGGATTTCGAGGTCATATTTTAGAATTATATCCATTTTTAATTTAACGATAAACTCACTGTAAATTCAACTTCTTCGTTAATTTCTGATTTCCGTATGAAAATTTAAAATTATAAGAATTCGTTTTGAAACACAAATATTTGGTATATAGTGTCGAACACCAATACAAAATGTCATGAAAAACAAATGAGTAGCTTACAAACTAAAACTAAATTATGAATCTATGATAAAGATATTTCTATGTCTTCTCATCTATATATCAATTTTTTTATTTAATATTTTATTTAATTTTTTTATATGCATTATTTTACCAAAATATAATATATATATATATATATATATATATATATTGTCTTGTGAACTAAATTACGTTCTAAGATGAGTGAGTTTAGAGTCTTATAATTTAGATTCTCTTATAAAGTGTTGTTGACCACTAATGTCTATTGATTTAAATCATCTAGTAATGTTTATGTTTATCAATAGTGATTTATGTTTGTATAGTCCCTTTGTATAGCTAATTAGTAGTTTTTGACTGCTTCTTACTAACTCGTAATACTATATAAGAATTGTTGTCTCATTATAATAAAGAAATGTAATTTTGCATGACTTAATAATAATATGAGATGAATTCATTTTTTTTATCTTGTTTTGTGTCTTTGTTCTTTCGTCTCTAAAACATGTGTTTCACAATTAGTGTTACATGTAATGAGATCACAAGAACAAAGGAATGAAGATCAATGGATATTGAAATTTCTCATTACGTTTTTAGATTCAAGGAACAATATATGTAACAGTTCAAAGCCAAAGATTCAGCACAGAAAAAAAAGCAATACAGCATAGAAGAAAAAAAGAACAATACAAAGAAATTCTTAAACATAATCTACAAAAAGGAGAATGTTCCACAATTTCCTCCCTTTCCTCTTTCCTCTAATGACCTATAAGGTTATTCCACTAGTCAATAGAAATCTTTCAATTTGAAATTGATTATTTTGGGCCTCGAGTCTCTCTTGAGATCCATTGCCTCTTCCCCCACATGTTTCTCACCCTTTATCCCCACTAATGACTCCTTCACCCTTTTATGCTTTGTTACATTGCATTAATTCTTCTATTATACGGTGCTTATTTTGTCATGAAGTGCACAACAAATTAAATTAGCATCAAAGCTAGTTTTTTGATCTCTGTGCATTGTTAATGATTAAGATTCTAGCAAGATAGAATAGTTATAATTTCCATGATTGAGAAATTCAATGGAAGACTAGTTTCAACCTTTGGTGGAACAAGATGAAAGCCTTGCTCAAGAAGCAAAGGGTATAGGCACCATTGTTCAATAGTAAGTTGCACATAAAGAAGAGACACATACTGGAATAGATGGAGGAAAAGGCTCATTTAATTATCCTTTGTCATTATCATACGAGGTACTCTATGAAGTTACAAAGGAGAATACCTTTAGGGCATTGTGGTTGAAGTTGAAGAAGTTATTCATGACAAAGTCCATTTGCATCAAGTTTCTCTTAAAGAGAATGTTTTTCGACTTCGTATGAAGGAGGGTCAGCTACTTAAGGCTTATCTTGATGAACTCAATTTAATCTTGATGGAACTCTATAACATAAAATTCAAGGTAGATGATGAATATGAAACAATGATTATACTAGCCTTCCTCCCACCTTCATACGAGAACTGGGTAAGTATCAAATTAAACATGATTATAAACGCATACATTCATGTTCACATACAGTTCTTATCACATCATGATTCTCACACACATGCATACAGTTAAGAATGAATAGACATTTACCTTGATCCATGAGAGATCCAACGTGACAATTTCTTTCACTCCTAATTCTCAATCTATCTCTTTGCAATCCCATTCTTATCACACTCTTTCTTGATGGGCAACCGTGAGACAACTTTTATTTGCAGAGACAGAACTCTATTGCCTTTAGTTCTCAATCTCCATCAGATGTAGGTTTTCATTAGGTATCATCAGATATATATTTCTCACGTTAACTAATGGGCCTTTAATTCTATTATTATTATTAAATCATATTCGGGCCCAGAGCCCAAATTCTATGTCATGTGAGTCACATTATAGAAATTAATTTACCTAATTTCTTACAGTAAGTTCTTTGAGTATAGGTGGGGATTGCATCACATTAAAGGAACTTAAGTCAAGTCTCTATATGCAAGAGTTTGGTCTATTGATAACATTGGGGATGCATTGCTTCTAGTTTGGTGGTTGTTAAGAAAGACATGAAAGTCAAGAAGAAGATCAAGGATAATTAGAAGGACATTTTTAGATATTGCAAGCAGATGAGGCATTGAAGAAGGGATTGTCCACGATTTGGGAAGTAGAATGTGGCGACTATAGTTTAGAAGGTGGAGATGTTTAACAATGAGTTGGTGTTAATTGTCTTCTCACAACAAAAAAAGTTTGATAGGTGGGTGTTGGACTTTAGATGCTCGTTTCGCATCACCCATAGGAAGGACTAGTTTTTCATGTTTGAGGAGTTGGACGATGGAAAAATTTTAACAGGAACTGACATTTCTTACAAGATGGTTGGCATTGGCTTTGTATGAATAAGGATTCATGATGGCATCATTCATACATTAATCAACCTCAAGTATGTCTTGAAGCTTAAGCAAAACGTTATATTGATTGGAACTTTGGATATGAAGGGTTTTAGATATAGAATGGAAGGTGGAGTGACACAAGTGAATGGGGGAAGGGTGATGCACTTGTGTAGGGCTTAAGGAAGGGTAACTTGTATTCCGTTCAAGGGGAATTTCTTTAAGTGTTTGGGGTTGTATTTATCTTAACATCATCTAGTGCCTCACCTAGTAAAACAATTTTGGAACATGTGTCTAGGACACAAGTCGGCTAGAGGACTAGACCTTTTTGTCAAAACAGTAGGAAGCCAAAGGGTGGAGACCTGATGGAAAAGCAATTTCTCCTCAGGTAGTGGAAGATAAAAAAAATATGAAAACTTTCCAAGCTTAAAAAGAAACTCATATTTTCCTCTCCCAAGGAAGGTTCCTTAGAGAGAATAAGGAGAAGATTACTCACATGCTATGACCTAAGAACAAGAAGACAATGAGTCTTAATTATAGATAGATAAGTCCCTTGCACTTTATGAACCAAGGGATGTGGGACTAAAAGAGAGGAAAAGTGACGTCCAAGGATTAATGTGAAGCTGCACCAACACCCCAATTAGCCTAGAAAAGGCATCATTCACATGGTGTGAGACTTCATGCTTCCAATCTCTCTTCCCCCTCTCTTGGCCAAATTTTGATCATGCCTCCTAGTATTTTTTGTTGACTTTTTCAAGCCTAGATCAAAGCCCAATTAAGCCCAAGGATGCCTACTTATATCTCTACACAAATCCTACAAAGATTACTCAAGGTGTTGGGTACTTTCAATCATTGGGAGGTGTTGGTTACTTTCAATCACCAATGATTACTCAAGATTCACATGGGTATTCATGATAAAAAAAAAAAAAAAAGCATTGGACCTTCCTAATACTTAACTAAACTGAGAAAATGGCCAAGCGTCTAAGGACTGGTAATGGTTTGGAATTCTGCTCTAAGGAGTTTAACAACTTTATAGATAAAGGTATTGTGAGGCCTATGATTGTTTGTCATACTCCACACCAAAATGTAGACGTCGATATGATGAACATTACTTTGTTGGAGAGAAAAAAGAGCATGTTATCACACTCAGGTTTGGAATATACTCTATTGGGTTGAGGCTGTGATCATAACGTGCTATCTAGTGAACTATTTTCCATTATTCTCCATCCATTGTCATTGAATGGAGAACTCCAGTTGAGGTATGATCAGGTGAGCCACCGGAGAACACAACATTGAAAGTCTTTGAGTGTCTAGCATACTATCATGTAGACAATGGTAAGCTTGAAAATCAAGGTCTAGAACTACAAGAAAATTTGCAATTACCTACAACAAATTCGTAGGGAATAGAGAAAATTTGTAGGTAAAACAATGTTATCTATGGATTACCTATGGGCAAAAATCTGTAGGTAAATTTGGCGTAGATAAAGTTACCTACAAATATTAAAATTATTATCATTTTAATTCCTATTTATATTTATATTTTTATTTCTATGGATCCAAATCCATATATAATTATCAGTACGTAATAAAAAAATTTCTTATAGTGGTGAAAGATTTTAGAATTAGGTTTGAAGGAGGGTATGGTCAGTAAAAATGTCAAGTTTGATGAAGACTTTGTTGTGCTAAAGAAGTCTTAGAAGGCATTGGGAAGTATAGTCGGAGAGTTAAAGAGAGTCTAGGAACATGTGGAGTTTTCTCTTAAAGAAACATGTGATAAACCGAATGATCTTAAAGAACATGCACCCGAGCATTTAGAAGATGTACTACAACAATCGTCTAATCATCACACCGTTGTTCAAAGGTCTCAAAGGCGGGTATGTCAACTTGAGATATATGGGTGTGATGGTACACTTACCTATATGCTAGTTGTAGCAAGAATGTGAAGATGTTTGAACCAACTATTTTTTTCATGAGGTAGTTGCTTATGTTGATGGAGACAAGTGGATTTTGCCATGTACGAGGTGATAAGTCACTACAAAAGAATGACACTTCGAAGCTGGTAAGACCACCTGAGTGCAAGAGTATTGTTTAGTCCAAATTGATATTCGAGAGGAATATCATTGGAGTGTCAAATGATCGCGTATCTAAGTGTGGTGTTAGAAGGTCTAGTGAAGATTCTATGTCAATGTTTGCTGGTAGAATGTGTGGTAATTTTTCTAATACATTTAAAATAACATGTAACGATAAAGTATCTGAATACACATCTACTACAAAATGTGTTTGATTTAAAGCTCAGCTGGTAGCCAAGTGTCCTTCACTTATATGAAAATGAGATTGCAAGCTTGAACTTGATTTTGGTTGAGTTTTCAATCAAGAGGGACTCTTCTCGTGCAATTGAAATCTTTCTCACTCAAACGAGATCTTACTTGTGTTAGAATTATAGGCCTTTAACAAGAAGGGTGAATTGTTTATAAAAGATTTTCGCAAATATTGAAGGTAAATTGAAAGCCAATGAGGAATCAATGAAATAGAAATCAGTTCAGTCAATTTCAAAACTGTTTTTAGTGTAATTCTAGAAAATCAGCCGGTTGTTTTTGCGAAACAATCAGTTGTTCTTATCAGCAGTATTAAAATCAAAGCAAAAATAGATTTAAAAGAGAGTAGGGATAGAGAGATTAACACAGAAGGTTTATACTAGTTCACTCTTTATCAAGAACTACATCCAGTCCTCAAAAACCACTGAGAATCCACTAGGCAATCAAAAACCTTGATTACACAACACACACCAAAGTGGTGATCTTGAACCCTTCAAGAACACACACCACCTTTGGCACAATACACCACAGATTTCAAAACACACTTTGAATCTGCACTACACCAGTCTTTACAGAAATATAGTAATCAAAAGAAGAGAATGGAATACACCTGGAAATTATCAAAGATCAAAACAAACTTGATACAACACAATCCTATTCCACTCTTAGAAAAGATCCAAAGCTTGAAGCAATCTTGGAAAACTGATTTGAAACATGTTATCTTTAATCAATAACAACCAGGAGCGTATAACCACTTATTTATACTCCAATTAGTTGTTAAAAGCAATAAATGTGAGAACCAAAATCAGTTAAAACCATTTAAAACAGATTAAAGTAAAGGTTTTCAAAAAAATCAACCGATTAAAAACACGAAACAATCGATTGGATTGGCTTGACAACAAAGTCAACCAAATTCAAGCCTTTTCAAATTCTTTTCAAAATACTCTAAGTGTAAAACAACCGATTCATTCGAAATATCAACAAGTTGATTTTCCACTTTCTTTAGAAAACATCCCTTTTTCAAAAGAACTTGAATCAAACAACCTTGAATCATAACTTTGAGTGTATTAACAAATTCAAACTACACAAAACACACACAAACAACCAACAGCAACCATCTTCTTTCATTCCACTAGGATTTGGAAGCATCAAAGCCTTTGTTCAACAACTTGCTCAAAGCCATGGTATTAGAGCTAATGCTTTGCTTTGGTGATCGACTCGAACGAGTACAATATAAAAGTAGTCCTTGTATCGAAACTCTTCCTTATGCGGGTTTCAGGTAAGTGTGTCCTTTACAATGAATAAGAGTATGAGTAAAGACCACTAGTAAGGAGGTACTCATGGTTTAAAATGCTTCTGCTTGAGGGAGATGTATCAATTTGAAAATGACTTACACTTGAGGGAGAAATTGTTAAAAATGTAAGTGTGAGTCTAAGTTTCACATTAAATAATTAGAAATAAAAAGTTAAGTAAGATACAAGAAAAAAGACTCGTAAACTCTTGCTTTAATGTTTTAGATTAGAAATGATGTGAATATTTTATATGAGTTTAAATCATGTTACATTATTGTTAAATCTCTTGTGGAAATCCCTCAAAAAGAAATATATATTTAGACATGTTTGGTTTGGCTTAATTCTAAAGAAATAATAGTACATTTTTCAACAATTCTCTAAGAAAACTGAAAGAAAAAACATTAATTAAGTTAAACTACTAAGCATGCACATATGTGATGTCAAAAAGGAAAACGTACGAGAAAGAATTTATAACCGGTCTGTGTAATAATGTGAAATATTTAATTTCTGGGAGAAAGAATGTAATAAAAAACAAGTTACTTAGTAAATGTCAATAAATATCGTTCCCTTTGTATATATGGTACATCTTATAAATAGGGTTATTAAACATCTAAATCAAATTATAAAAGTTAGTATATGAATTAAGATTTTTGTCTTATTTGTATGAGTTAGTTTGATTATATTTTAGTAACGAATGTGATCTTCAACCCTAAGGAAAAATAATCCATTTACACAAATAAATATAATCCATTTACACAAATAAATGTACTTTTTATGAGATAGTTTCATTTAAAATAAAAATAAATCACTAAAGTTGTATAAAGAAAATTCTCATTTTACTCATCATTAAATTTTCGTATCATCATTTATCTGTTAGAAATTAAATAGGTGAAACCATATTAAAATTTATATGCATTTGAAAAGGAAATACAAAATACATTCAATATGAAAAAATTCATTCTCCCAATTTCACCCAGATTTTGCTTGATGGGAAAGGGAAAAAAAAATAAAGAGATGAAAGTAAGTGCGCGAAAAAGAAAATAGGAAAGAAATTACAAAAAAAATAGACGTTATTTAGTTGAAGAAAAATAAAATAATTATAAGTTCTTTTTAAAATTTATAAAAATAAAATAAATTATCAAGAAAAAAATAGTTTGTCCTTTGCATATAAAATGTGAAAATTTGCAAAAAGACATACCCCTCATCACTTGTTTGTTAGGATTAAGAAGAGAATAAAAAAAAAAGTGAATAGAAAAGAAAAAAGTGAAAAATAAGATTATTTAAACTAAGAGAAAGATAATGAAAAGTAAAAAAAAAAATAAAGGAAAAGTTTATACTATATTTAATTGAATTGACAGAAAAAAATTAAAATTAATAGACTAATATTGTTATTTGTCAAGATACCCTTGCTTTAATTTAAAAATAATAAATACGAATTAAAATTTAAAAAATATTAATTATGAACTTATTTTTTTATAAAATTAAAAATGATTTAAATTTTAATATATTTAAATAATTCATTTCAAATCACCTAAAAAAATTCCACATAACAGTTAAAAAAAATGAATTATGATAAAAAAAATTCCAAATGAAAAAATGAGGAGAGAAGATTAAACTGAAATAAAATTGAATAGGTATAATTATAACACACTTAATCTTCATTATGTTACTTTTTATTTATTACCTAAACAATTTATTTTTCATACAGTTTATTTGGTATTTTCTTAAAGTAGGAAAAACTATCAAGGATGATTAAAAGTTTAAGAAATAGCAAAAATTTAAATAAATTTTAATTAAATTACATGCATATAAATTTTATTTAAATTTATGTATACCTCATTGTATAAGAAAGTAGAAACTAAATTAGTATAGTTTAATATTCATGTGTATGGATTGTCAGATAATTAAATGGATTGCATCTATTATTATATCTATTATTATTATTATTATTTATTATTATGTTTAATGACATAATCCATTATTTGCAAGGCCTTATCCATTATACAATCCTCCTATATTCTTCATGCAATTATTTGAAATCGAAGTCCACAAATTGAAATTCTTTGTATTCTAATCTCAAATACCAAACATTCATTGGTAGAATTGGAAAGCTAATCGATAATGGTTGGTTTTTTTAACATAAAATTGCTCAAAATTATTGCTTAAATACTATGCATTTAAAATTGAATACTGGGACAAATTGCAACATTCAAATATATCTGCGCATGTGTCAAATAAAAATCAAGGATAAATTAGTAAAAATTTTTTTAGTATTTATTTTATTTATTTTACATTATTTTTCTTTTTCTTTTTCTTTTTTTTATTTCCGTGTATTTTCATTTAAATATGCTAAAGATCATACTTCAACTAAAAATAAGAATATTTCATAATATACAAATAGTTGTAAACCTCACTTAAACCAATTTTGTAGGATTAAATTAGATTTAAAATTTATTTTTTTGATATATATCAAAATCATCTAGAGTTTATCTTACTAAAAATTTGTTGACCTTGTGAATATAAGTAATACAAATTTCATAAATCGAATCTTACTAAAAGTTTGTTGAACTTGTGAATATAAGTAATACAAATTTCATAAATCAATTTATACGATGAAGTTAGACTTAAAAGAAAACTTTAAACAATCTATTAATTTCATGAAGTCATGAAACTTTTTAAACTTCACTTTGGAAGCCATATGTAAAGAGTGAATAGCATCTAAATATTTTCCTGAAAAGTTAGAAGGAAAGGAATTCAAGTGACCATTATGCAATATTTATGTCCTGAAGAAAGAACTTATAACCTTCATATATGGTAAGGTGTAAGAACAACTTGAGGAGCAGAACTCCTAATTGGTTTATATTTAGTACAACAGAATTTTTATGGGGCACCTTGCATGCAATAACTGACCAGCTTAATGGCACCCCTCACTATCATTCAAGTATACTACAAAGTAAATTGATTTCGGGGGGGAAAAATCGATTACAAAAGCAGTAACTAAATGAGAAACAACCTTCATTCACCAATCAAGCCAGAATAGCCACTTACTTTGAAGGCCTTTGGCCAGAATTGTGAATACACAAGAGCTTATCTTCCGCGAGGATTTACCAATTGTGAGAACACTGCACTAGTAGCAGCATCTTCTGCATCATCATCTGTGCAAGAGTTGCCCCCATCAACCATACTCACACTGTTATCAAAATGGTCTAGGGGTGTCAACTGAATTCCGGTTATGTGGTTTGTGCTGTTATCTTCGGGCTCCACGAGGGCTGATGATGTCTCTTGAAGCTGCAATGCATATTCAAGATTCCACAAAACATCTCCCATAGACGGCCGGTCCACACCATGCTCGGCCAAGCACTTCTCGGCTGTCTCACCAAACTTCTTAAGGGAAGCAGGATTCACCTTGCCAACAAGATTTTGATCCATGATTTGATCAAGCATACCCTTTTTCTGCCAGGCCATTGCCCATTCAGCTATGTTGACCTGCTCCCTTGGAAGGACAGGGTTCAAGGCTGGCCTTGTGCATAACACTTCCATCAACACTACCCCAAATGAATACACATCTGATTTTTCAGTAAGCTGTTGCCTTCTGAAGTATTCAGGATCAAGATAACCAAAACTACCCTTAACAGCAGTGCTCACATGGGTCTGATCAAGAGCAGGACCAGTCTTGGAGAGGCCAAAATCAGCAACTTTGGCAACAAAGTTCTCATCTAAGAGGATATTTGTTGTCTTTACATCTCGGTGAATTATGCTTTGAGCTGCTCCGGTGTGGAGATAATGAAGGCCTCTTGCTGCTCCAATGCAGATCTCGAGCCGCTGCTTCCATGAGAGAGGCGGCAGGTCTGTTCCATACAAATGACTCCGGAGGGGTCCGTTAGCCATGTATTCATAGACAAGAATCATTTCTGACCTCTCATCACAATAACCAATGAGGGACACAAGATGGCGATGGCGAAGCTTGGATAACATTTCAATTTCTGTCCGGAATTCTGCAAGGCCTTGCTCAGATCTTGGGTTACCCCTTTTGACAGCTACATTTGTCCCATCTTCAAGCGTTCCTTTGTAAACCCTTCCAAAACCACCAACACCGAGAAGTAGCTTCTCATCAAATTTGTTCGTAGCATCTAGGATTTCCTGGAAATTGAAGAATCGTCCAAGATTTGATGAAGCTAAAGAAATGCAGCTTGCGGTTCCACTCTTCTGTGAAAGTGTTGAATTTTTCGTCATGGTAAGAGAGTTTCCATAAAGGGGCAGAGGCAGCCATGAATGGCCCTGTTGAGTGGGTGACTTTGATTTGCGTCTCACCAAGCAGCCATAACACAAACCAGCTATCACTACAGCAGCTAGGGCCCCAACAGCAGAACCAACAATTACTCCTACCATGCTTTTCTTTGAATGTGAACTTGGAAGAAGACTGTCAACTGAATAAAGCCCATCCAAGCTCTTCAATGAGTTGCTGATCTTCATTATCTCCAACCCATTCATAGTGGCATTTGGAAAGTCTGCCACAGGGTCTGGACCGACACTCACAGTCAAAGTGTTAGTGTCTGCTGAGGCATTGGCAACAAAGTCCTTGTAGTAAGGTACAGCCAAGTCATTAGTCATGGTTGAGAGATCAAGGCTCTGAAGAGCTATGTTAGAATTTATGAACATATTGAACACTAAAGTGTTAAGTGACTTGCTCATAATATCACAAAAGTGCGCCCGGATGAAATAGGAGAAATTTGGATCCACATTGAAGACCCAAGTAATGTTGAAATTTGGATCATTTACATTAGCATCTCCCATTGCTTCAGCAGTGGCATAGACCCAATTTGGGGCCGTCTCAGGTCTAACAGCCACCGGATACTTAATGCTCGAAGGATTCACGGACACATTAAGGACAGAGCTGTTCACATGAAGGTACTTCCTATCATTCACCCAACTCCTACCCAGGGTGTCATTTTCAGAAGTAATCAAAGGACCCCCCATATTCAAGCGATAAACAGTTTCAAAGGCAAGTTCAGAAAGTCCATTGAATGGTGCTGGCGGGTTCACTGCGAGTGCCTGATCAACAAACAACTCATTCGGCATTGACACAACTTCAATTCCATTCACAAAGGCTACCGAACCATTGGAAGGAATGAAGGTGACAAGCAATATATCAGAGGTAACATTGACTGCATACTCCTTGAACATATAAGAATCGTTGTATTTCCTAAAGGTGAAGTTGCTCAAGAGTACAAAATCATCAGTAACCACTGTTAAAGAAGCTGAAGTCAAGTTGTGGCCAGAGTTTGGAATAGGGGAAAAGTATAGCCTAACCCAGTGCCTACCTTCTTGCTGAATCTCAAACCTATAAGAAGCTTTCTCGGTAAAAACCCGAGCCGATTGGTAAATGGGAAAAGGGGCAGTAGAATTGGTGCTAGCAACAAAAGAATTCCCAGTTTTCATTACAAGTGAAGAATGCTGTGAATCGGGAACAAAAGTTCGACCTTGAAAGGTGATGTTTTGAGAAGAACCACATGCAATTAGATAGCTATCAGGAGGAGTGTATAAGGAAAATGACCCATTAACCAAAACTAGAAAAACAACAACCAAGACCCAGGGAACCCATCTCATGAGTTCCATCTTCACCATTGTAGCTTCTTCAATAGTCCATAAACCCCCTGATGGATAGCCAAATCACCTAACCGGGTTCTTTCAAAATCCAGATCCAAAGGGACCCCAAAGAATGAAAATCTAAAATCCCACAACAAAACCTGCAACAACCATGGATCTATTAGGAGCAATGCACAGAACAAGACATCTCCACTACAGCAAGAGACAAAGTAGGAAGGTTTCCACGTCACAAACAGAACAGAAAGTCAGAAACCTTACCTTACCTCCACTACCACAATCTACACTAGAATTAAATCTATAGTATTCTGACGTAAGTAGATTGAGCAAAGGTTAAAAACAAACAATGGTAACAAGACTTACCTTAATGTGAATAAGCTGGTGCAAAAAGGAACAAGGTTTGGAACATTTGAGAGAGACCCTTTTGAGATTACATTACACACATGAAAATGAAATGAAGTAAGAAGCACCCCATTACCATAAACTCATCAAGTTGAGCTTTTTAGTGTGGTTGCTAACACCCTTTTCCAGGCTGGTGATTAGGCTGTCACTTACTGAGGAAAGAAGAGGACCCCACAGCGGAGAAGAAAAGGGGTGTACGAAACTTCAAACTGTTACTACTACTCCTACACCTCCCCATAAAACCAGCTGTTTCTTCAAGATTTTGTGGTGGTGTGATTTTTGAAATCGGAATCTTTGAGAAGAAATGAATAATTTAAGCCAAAAAAAAAAAGACATAAACAGCATAGAAGTTAGTCATTGTTTTTATGCCTTGTTTAATTCATTCTCACTGGGTAAACCTCCTTTGTACAGTAAGAACTAATGGCATTTATAGTAACTCATGGATAAATTTATTATATATTTTGTTACTGATAATAGCATGGATAAATCAATATTGGCTGTTTTAGATTTATTAATTATCTTAAATTAATGCACATGTACTTGTGTTAAATAGTTTATAATTTATACTAAAAGTAATAATATAAAAATATTTACAAACAAACATAGTGATATTAAATTGTTTTTTAATCAGAGTGTAAATATTTTTATAGTTATTTATTTGTAAATTGTAATATAGGAAAATGATTGACTTTTCATAAATTTTATAATTGTTTTTAATTTATAAAAATTATTTCAAACATATAACTTGGTTTTGTATGTGTAGTATATTACCAACTTAGTTCTTAGACGGAAATATTAAAGATATTGATATGTATGAATAAAAAGTATTATGGATTTTTTTAAGTAGATCAATTTAAGAATGTGTTACATGAACAAGAATTAAATTAAAAGTTATCATACATAAGAAATAAATAAAAAATACATTAGAAACTATTGATAATAAAGACAAAATCAGGAACATCTAACAGTTATGTAAACTAATTAATATTTTTTATATATCTAAGGATCAAATTAAGAATTAATACACAGATTAAATCATAAATTTAACCTAAAAATAATTTAACAATATAAAATAATTTTACAACGTCATTTAATTACAAATTAATATTAATATAAAATTTTAAGATAATTATTATAAATTCAATCCAGTTATGTACATTTGTGAAGGCATATATATTCAACTTTCAATATTTATAATAATATTTTTTTCTAGTATAAAAGAATACAGTAGTATATAATTATAAAAATAATATATATTAACATTGTAAAATCATTGGTACTTTCATTTAATATAAAACTTGTAATTATGTATAATTAATTAGCTAATTTTATAATAATTATCTTAAATTAATATCAATTATAATTTGTAATTAATTAATACTAGTGTAATTTATACTAACAAATGCATGTGTATTAAAATTTATAACTATAGATTTAGTTGAAAGAATTTATAATAGATATGTAGGGATATATTTTGTATTCATAAGTAAAAATAATAGAAAATACAATTGATGGTTGGAAATGAATGATAGTTGTCCTGAGTGTGCTGTGTTGAACGATTTGTGGGACCCACATTAACGCGGCTTCAAGATTTATGGCTGTAACTATGCATATCAACTTCCTTTGAGTGTGAGAGAGTTAATTAAATAGTACTGACTAGATTATTATTGTTATTAAAATGATGTTTGTTTAATTAATATTAATTAAATAAAATTAAAAATTCATCTATAATGTTAACTTCAAAACTGAATAAGCTCAGTAATGGACTTCAAAATGGTTGCATTGAGTTAAATAATGCATAATAAAAATAATGGAAGCAGAACTGCAATTGGCAATAGGGCAAAGAAAAATGAAAGAACTGAAAAAGAAATAAAGTGAAAGAGACTAAAAAGAAATATATAGGAGATTTGGAAATAATACTTTATTGTCTTTCTATTAATTGTGTTGTAACATTTGTCCTTGTTGTGAAATTAGTGAGCAACACTTATATTTAAGTTCAATGGTTTTTTATAGATCTTTTCATTAAAAAAATATTTTATTGGCATATGTCCACTAAATAAAGAAAATATTATGTTAATGTAGGATTTTTTAGTAATACAAATTAATGTACTAAAATTTATAATTGTATAAAGAATGCAAAAACTGTACAAGTCTATTTGCTTTCATAATACATTTTCCTTAAAAAGAGGGTGAATGTGAGTTAATTTTCTCTCTCTAGCTCTTCTTTTACTCTATTTCTTGTGACTAGGTTATACATTATAGATGATAGTGAGCTAATAACTATATCAATGTAATTGAATTTTTAAATAAAGTAAGTTTTTTTTTTCTTTTCCATTCTCTTTTATCTTCCTGTTCTTCCTAACTTGTGTAGTTGAGAACTTTGGTTTTCTCAATTAACTTTCATATTTGTTGTAATTTGTGTGTTTGGTTGTTTCAAAGTTAGAATGCTTGTAATTGTTTAGATTTTTGAAGTACTAGTTCAAAAATTCCAAGTAAAGGGGTTAATTTACTTTACTTTCCATTAAATTGGACTTTTAAATTGCAAATTTAAGTTTAAAATATATAGTTTAAATAGATCCTAATAGATAGTTGAGAGGAAAAGATGTAATTGTGGTTATGAGGTTGAATTGATGCATATAATTAAATTATTGGTTTGTACATGGTGAATAACTTTTTGTGTTGTCTGGATTTTTTAGTTGAAAATTTAAATGTTTATGGTATACTATTTAGTTTTTTTGATCTTGAATATGAGTAATTATTTGATGCTAGAATTGGCATTTAGGTTAAAACGTAACAAGTTGCATTTGTCTTTATTTTGAATAAAAAGGTTAGGTTGATGATTGGTTGGTGTGGATTCTTTGACAAGTGCTAGACAAATAGAAAAACCTTATGTTGAGGTAAGGGATTTCCTAGAAACACGTAGATAATGGTGTAATTGAGTTTTTTGCATTTTGACTTGTGAATCCAAGGGAATAAAATGAACTTTTGAGCTTTCAAGGATCAATTTGCGGGGAAAAAGTTTAGAGATAGAACTTTGGGTTATGGAAGATTGTTAATCAATATGTTAAACTTGTTAAAGATAGTAAAATTCATAAATAAATTATATAGACTTGTTCTGGAACACATTGCATAAAGTGTGATTTTGACATATTTCACTTAAACATCAAATTGTCGTTCAAACAACGATTTCATCCTTAGAGTGTAAAGAATATTGTTTGAGAGACCATCTAAATACTTGAGCAATAACTCTTCTTGTTCAAATGATACGTTAAAGCTAAAGGTAAGAGACAAAAAAACAATTGATGTTTTTAAGTGATTCATTTCTCGAGCATTAACATAAGACTTAAGATATAGGATTCCTTGCTCAAGCAACACTACGTAGTTTGAGCATGGAGACTCCAATAAGATATTTTCTTTTGTTGTTTGCTCAAGTGATATTATTTCCCTCAAGCAATAATTTCAAGGTTTAATTTATTGTTTTATCCAATTCTTGAGTTTTTTTTATCAGCAATAAAAAATAAAATAAATAGAACCACTTCAGGGGTGGTTCAACCCTTATACAAACTATAAAATAAAAGCACATAACCTCAAGCACTCCTTACCAACAGAGGAAAAAACAGCTCCTAACAAAAGGGACTAAGGTACAGATAATCCAATTCTTGAGTAAACTAAATACAATTATATTTTGGATTGGATGTTATTGATGATAATATGTGTATACAGATAAATATATGTAGATATAAATGATAACTTTGTTTGAAATAGCAATTAAGTATGATATCAGGGAGTTCATTATTTTTGGTCACATACTTAAGGATGGTGTATTGCACTTGTATACATTTTGAGTATCAAATAATAAAACGAATGATATATTGAAAATTCTCTTACTTCAATAACGATCTAAGTCATATATACTAAAAAGTTCTTTGTACAGATGAGACTCATTATAGTGTAAGAATCATTGATTCTTATATCAATTGTTGATCAAAGTTTTAGATTAAATTAAGTGTTAATCTATCGTAAGACATTTAATTCTCTATCGTTTATTAAATCTTTTATTAAATTTTTTTTTATTTAAGTGATTGAATATAAAAGAAGTATGATTATATCTTTTATTAAATTTTTTATTTATTTAAGTGATTGAATATAAAAGAAGTATGATTATTTTTCACTTATCAGATTTTGATAAAAGTTATACACAGATAAAGCTTTAAGCTATGACAAACGTTGTGTAAATATTTTTATATTTTTATATCTTTATATGTTTACATCTTTGGATTCTTTTAAAGGTAACGTGACTTTAGAATTGAATATGCATATTATATCATTAAACGTTTCTAACTTTAAAAATGTTATCATTAAAATTTCAATTTAAAAATTTTATCATTACATTTTAAAAATATAATAATAAAGTGTATAATTTATCAAATCACCACATCAATACTAACTTAACTATTAATTAATATATAATTTTAAAATTCAAATTTTAACATAGGCTAAAGTGAAAGTTAGTAGTAAAAATTAAAAAAGAAAAAAAAATATTAGCAAACTACATAATTAAGCCAAACTTTTATTTTGACTATACGCAGAAATTAATTAATAAACACTGATTGCACGAGTAATATGTTTTAGGGTTCAAGTGTTTTACATCTCAAAAGTTGGTCTAGTTGAAATTGGTACTTCTAGAATATTTTTAAAGATTTTTGGTACCCAATATTTAATAAATATGTTTATTGAATCTTAAAAATTATTTTATTACTCTTAAATGAACATGTTAACATATAATTATCTTATTTTGAAATATATTTAAAATACAACATTATTCAAAAGTAATAGAACAATTCTATAACCAAATTAACATATTTATTTTAAATATTACATATGATATCAACAAATTTTAAAAATACTAATTTCAATAGAAGAGAAATTTAAATATAATAAACATTTATTTAACTATTTTTTATAGATCCATGCATAAAAAAACAGTTTTAATAAAACTTAAAAGAAAAATATGAGGGAATAAAATATTTATTTAATGTTTTTTTTTCTTATTGATTATTAGATGGGTACAACAAAAGGTAGAATAGAAAAGTTGTTATCGGTGTGATGGAAATGGGAAGATGATGGGAGAGAATCCGAGACAGAGGCTTGGTTTGAAGTTTGACATTAATGTGTGTACCTAAACTACTCGACATTTTTAAATAACCGCCGCATTGTAGCACATGGCCTTGCACACGACACACACTAACGGCTCATCTCCAACTATTTTCTAACCTACTTTTATATTATATATTCCAATATAATTCCATGTAGTTGTACCTTTCAAAGTCAAGTAGCTTTTTCAAAAGGATTTTTTTAATAACTAATAAAAATAGCAACAATAGCTAATATCAGGGATTTTCATAAAACTGATGTATTATTTTTTGAATTTATCAACATAGACAAATTTTCTAAAAATTATAAAAAATGAACAAGATGTAAGAAATACAACTTCAAAAATGAACAAGCTCTAAGAAATACAACTTCAAAATAACAAATGTACATTTAAAACACAACTTTTACATTTAAAATAGAAATCATGTTTTTATTATATAACTATTTTTTTCTATTTTAATGAAATAATATGTATAGTGTGTATTTTTTTTATAAAGTAACCTTTTAAAATATTTTTATATTTAAATTAGTTAATTTTAAATTTTATAATATCTTTATATCTTGATTTTTTTTATATGTTTAAAATAGAAAATTTGGATTTGTATTATTTTAATTTTTTTTTCTTCATATTTATTTAAGAAATTAATTCGAAAGTAGTTGTAATAAGGGTTTGTAAAAGTAAATTAAAATATTATAAAAAAATCATTTCATTCTAAATAACACATGATAAAAAAATAAAGTACATGAGATTTTTAATTTATTCAAATTATTTTTGTTAAAAAAAATTGAGAAATGTTCACTATATATTAAAAAGATATTTATAATATTTAATTTAAGAACTATTTAAGAAAAGGTAGATTTTTGAGATATAAAAAAAATAGGGTTAAATGAATTACTTGGGATTTTCAATTTATTCAAGTTATTTTTGTTAAAAAAGATTGAGAGATATTCATAATATATTAAAAAGATATTCATAATATTTAATTTGAAAAAATTTATTTAAGAAGAGATAGATTTTAGAGTAGGGGTGACAATGCGGGTCGAGTTGGCCCGTCCCGTATAAGGTGTAAGGATCTAGAAATTTATTTGAAATGAATAGAGCTTGTAATAGAAAATTCATAGTAGTCAGACCTCGGACGTCGTCCAAGAGGTCTGAGGTCAATTGGTAGAGATCGGTCGTCTGCCAGGGAGAGACACCGGTCGTCTTCCAGGGAGAGACATCGGTCGTCTTCCAGGATGAG
This sequence comes from Phaseolus lunatus, assembly GCA_013389735.1. Lineage (NCBI taxonomy): Eukaryota > Viridiplantae > Streptophyta > Magnoliopsida > Fabales > Fabaceae > Phaseolus > Phaseolus lunatus. The sequence continues at coordinate 39,228,898 of CM023867.1, read as the reverse complement.
TCATCGGTGGATAGTCATCGCGAGATCAGTCATTGGTTCCTGGTCATCGGGGGGTCCTGTTATACGCAGATAAGCTGGGACCCAGGCTTTCAGCGAAGGCGTTCTGCAGGCGCGACACGTAGACAGTAAGGGTCCCCATAGCAGTTGGCAACAGAGAGTAAGTAGGGCAGGTGGCTCCAGAGTTTTGGCCATACAAAGGTGTCCACGTGGCCATCCTGTCAGAGGAAACTTGCACGCAAGAGTTTTCCATCAGAGTGGGTGGTGGCAGCGGCATTCCTGGGCAAGGTGGTTTAATTTCAAAATCCACTTCTGATAGGCAATGTTCGAATGTTGTTTGGGTAGAGAGAAATCGAGTGAGTTGAGTTTTGGTTCCCTGTTTCCTTTCTCTCCTTCTCTCCACGTTCGGGCATCTTCGCTACCAGTTGACGTTTCCGACACCATCAAGCACCCGTTTAACAATCGGCGATTACCCCTGGGCTCCGGGCAAGTATCTCTGCAAGTTTCCGATCAAAGCCTTAAAACAGAGTAAGTTCGTCGTGCTCTGTTTTTGAAGTCGCTTCTGAACTTGAGAGAGTTGCCTCCGTATAGGCTTTGTGTGCGACTCTTTTGGCTTCAGAGTTAGTCTCTGTTAACTCAGAATATGAGTGTTATAGTTAGTTTTGTGATCGGGACTCTATGGTGCAGGTTAAGGCATCCTTGAGTTCTCGGTGGGTTTGAAGCTCTTAGTGAGATCGGCTCAAGTCCAGGTAAGGGAAGCTAGCTTTAATTTCAATAAAAACCTTAGGCTAGAAGATTCTGAGGTTGGGGTGACATGGTCACCAGTTTTAATGTTTATTTCACAATCCCCTGTTTTGTGTAAATCTGGATTGGTTTGAGATTGAAATGTGAAATGTATATGATTTTCGAAATTCTCAACTTTGGTATGATTTGATTGAGATATGTTTGAATTGACCATGGAGGTGTCGTATGAGATGCTGGATGCTGTGAAATTGTGGTCAAGACATAGTATTTTCAGAAAAGAAAATACCGTGTTGAGACTGTTATGAGGGTGTATTGATCTGTGAGTATCCTGTGAATGAGACGATCCTGACTCTACTGAGATAATGGAATCACATAGATGAAATTATTCAGGTGGTGAGAGTCGAAGGAGGTTCATATGTATGGGTAAGTCGTTTGAAAGATAACTGACTTGACCTGTTATATGGATTAACCCTGTCATACTAGGAGAGTGATGATATTGAGATTATTTATGCGCATAGTTGTGTGGATTCACAGCGACACTGTGTGGATTCATAGTGATATAGTATGATAGGTGCAGGTCTCTGGATGCTAAGTTCAACGCACGAGTCTTCCAGAAGTAGAGTCAAGTGTCTACGTGTTATGAGTCAGTAGAAGTCTGACATGAGAAAGAGGAATATTGAAATTTTTGGTAGACACTTGATGGTTATGTGAAATGAATGACACTTGATGAAATTGTGAAATGTGTAAATATTTGATGGTTTATGTTGATGTAAAGTTTCATATTTTAAGTTTTGAAAATATCTAGCTTACCCTGTGTTTTGTTTTGTGTTTTGTTTTCTTAAACCTGTGATGATCGTGTGTATTTACACGGGAGCAAACAAGGTGGCAGGTGACAGACCTCCTCAGTGAGCGTGCTGGAGGATGGGATAGATTTAGGTTTTAATGCTTTGTTTCGGTTATTTTGAAACTTTTGATGGATATGTATTAAAACCCCTAGACAAGGGATGTTCTTTTGAGATACAATGTATGGGATGAATGTATTTTATTATATATACATATGTTAATTTTGATATTATTGTTTTACGTTTATTTTATTAGATAAATATGAATAAAATTTGAGGGGCGTTACATAAGGAGTGTGGGCTCATTTCATTGGCCCGCCCCCCGCATAAGAGGTAACTGATAAGTATTTAATTTCAGTAATATTTCATATTAAAATATAGGCATTTGTGGGTATTAATTGCTAAAATAAATGTAAAACAATTCCTAATTTATGGATTTATACCTTTTTACCTATTTTATGATCTTTATTTGAATAAAAACATTTTATCTCAAATTTGGTGTTAATTTCAGGTTTTTAGGAAAGAATGGAGATGATTGGGTTAAAAAAGAATAATATAAGCTAAAAGGAGAAGGCAATTACTTTATGCACCATCTCACTACACCCAATTTCACTAGAAAAGACGAAAATGTCCTTACAAAAAATGGAGGTATATATAAAAATACATTCCGGAAGGAGGTCCAGAATATGTTCCAATTTTTTTTTTTTTTTTTGGAACAAATTTTTTATATAGCGGATTTTTTTATTCGAAATGAGATTTTGATTTTTGTTTCTAAATTTTTATTTTCAGAACACAATAATCTCTTCCAGATATACTTTTCCGGAATGTATTATTTTCAATTCTAGATTTTTATTTCCAGAATGAAGGACATTTTTGAAAAATAAAAAAATATGTAGGGTGAAGGTTTAAAATGATTGGGTGTAGGAAGACTTTGCCAAAGGAGAAAACTCGAAGGTCCCAGAACACACAAGTGCACAAAAAGCCCAAATGCGCCATGCAAGAAGTCACTTAACCCTAACAAATTAGGTTAAATAGGGGGCTTGAGGCACAACCCTAGTGTGCCAGATTGAGAGGAAAATACCATTGAGTGACTTGTAACCAATTGGGAGAATAGAAGGTGCTAGAAGATGTGTAGCTAATTCTACCATTTGGGATTGAGAGTAATATGTTCGAACTCTTATGTATTGAAGTGATATTTAAATATGATAACATTATGCTCTTGATTGATTATTAGTATTGTTTTTTCGTTCTAACTCTTGATCTAGAATCTTAAATCTGACTGAAAAGTATTTTTATGGTTTTGACCTAAACAACAATACTTAACATATTTGAGTGCTAGGAATACACTTGAAATGTTAATTGCTATTATCGTCTGAGCTTGTTTCTAAGTTGTTTTTATAATATGTGAGGAATTGATATTTATGAAACATGCTTAATAAGTCTATTCCTAGCACTCAAATATGCAAGGAATCAATATAAATGAATTTTATACAGGCATCAATCTCAATAAAAGAACATAATGTTAGCATGCTAATCAAAATATATAAAAGTGAGATAGATGAAAACTAATCCCTATTTTTGCAACTTGAAACATCTTCTTTATATTATTTTTCTATTAACAAATTTTAAATATAAGACTTTACTTTAAACTAAATTCACTATCACTCTTAATACTAACTCCTTTAGATGATTAAAATAAAACATTTCTTTTTTAGTACATTAAATTCAATTTTTTTTAAATAAAATAAAATAAAGGTCACACTACAATAATGGGTGAATGGGGTATGAATTTTTTTTTTTACAAAAATGAAATAATTATTATTTTTATTTATGCGGGCCAACGCCGCTCCGCCCCGCCCCGCTGTTGACCCGTGCGAGTTGCTAGTTATGCATGGCGGGTCAAAGCGGGTCAGCGAGCTAGATTAGTGAGCCCGTTCTGCACTTTTTGGTAGCGGATTGCAGGCCAACCCGCATGGCCCGCCCTGCATTGCCATCCCTATTTTGGAGATATACGAAAAATAAGTTCTAACAAAGTCATTCCACAAATATACATAGATTGAAATTTTTTTTAGATATAATATCTCTTTGATTGAACATATTTTTAGTAGATATATATATTCAAAACATTTAGTTTAAATGTGTACTGTATAGAGCTCGGCAACCTAGTATATGTGAGCAGTAGCTCAATTCTCGGGAAGATAAAGGTCAACTTGGATGTTGGGCCGAGTTGATGTCTACGTAGTTGGCCCAATTCCACTGAGAGGCCCAATGCACGTGGCAAAGATGTAGTACGAGATACCCCCTTTGTTTCCACGCTTAGAGATATATATGATGAATAATGATAATTGTTGATATATTTCGGTTACGTGCAAAGCTTGTTGATAAGTTGTTATTGACCCTAAAGGAGATAGGGACGTATATGAGAAACATAATGTTTGCCTGCAGTGAGCACCTAAAGATGACTGGTGCCCGTGGTAGGCTATTTCTTTTGTTAAAGATAGAAGATAAATGTGTTTATTTTCTGTTATTTGCTTCTCTCAGACGAGAGTCGCTGTATGTGGATAATGTGCCTATGAAAGGGGCGTGAGGCTCCCAAACGAGATACGCTATTTTTGCACACTAAACTGAGTTTTATTGTTGCTTCTGTAAGCCCTTACTAACTTGAGCATCAGAGTGTGACCGACCGTTAGGGCGCCCTCTGTCTTAACAGGAATAGTATCCACGTAGCCAGGGGAGACGCGGATTTCAGCAAGTGGCAGACGGGGTTAGAGCTTGCCTGCTGAGGTCCATCGACGACCAAGTTAACCGGCAAGAACAAAATGTTATAATAATAAAAAATTATTACTTGTTTAACATGTTCATCAGACTATCTAGCATGAACAAAACTAGAGACACTTAGAGGGTCTATTGTATACTACATTTGTAAAAATCATTATTAGAACCAAATAAACCATCTGTGTTGTTTTTTATATCATCAAAACATAAATTTCATATATGATCTTCTAGTTTTCAGACCATTTAGTGGGTCATAGATGGTCTAGTGTTTTATTAGATCATCTAGGGTCTCAACATAACTTTTTTATTAGCTTTTTTTATCATAAAAACATAAGAACATAAACTCTAAATATGATATTTTTGGTTATCAGACCGTCTAATGGTTCAACAGATCGTCTAGACAGATCATCCGAGGTCTCAAAATCTCCCCCTGAAAAAAGCACTTATAAAAACACTTATTCAAACAACAAAATATACCAATAGTAATCAATTCAAACACCAACAATAAGCAATTAGAGGTTGAACGCTACTAGATGCTACTTATTATTTTAATTTCTCCCCCTTTTCTAACATGATAAAAAAGGGGATTTTAACAAGAAGTCTTCATTGCATATTAAATCTTTAGAGAATATAGAATTAGTAAAAATATTCTTCAAGAAAGTAAGGAATCAAGAAAGATGTGAATGAAATTCCTTAAGATTTATCAGACAAAAAAGTAGCTCAAATCAAGCAATGAGTCAAGATATATAGTTTGCATTAGAAAATCATTCCAACTCTCAGGTGTTTAGGTTTGTAGGTTTGTGTATATGCATTCAAAAGATTTTCATGAAACCAAACTCTATCATAAGCTTAGTAAGACTCTAACATCCACAACATTGAATCAAAGATCAAGAAGTCTATATATATATGTTGTAATGGAGTCAGGGTGAAGGTAGGAAAATATGACATAAAAGGCTTAAAATTTGTATGTAATATAAGGACTTTGAGGAAATATTTCAGAGTAGGATATATCTCAATTAGATTCCCTTTTTTCTACCTTTTAGTTCAGAATTTCAATCCCAAACAAATTTGTTTTGAGAATTTCAACAGATTTTGTTTTTTTTTTTTTGTTTCTATACATTTCCCATTCTTTCTCTTTATTTTTCTTTCTTTCTTGTCTTTTGCATAAATTTTCATTGTTTATTTCCTTTTTCAATAAATATTTATTTACATGAGTAGTATGAAATGAAATACACCCTCATAATTGTTCAAGAACCTTTTCCCAAAATGAATTTAAAGCTCCTTTATCCTTTGAGATAAGGAAAATTATGTGTTGTTTTTTTTTTTCTTTTTAAGGTTTGTAATGTAGTTAGAAAGAAGAAAAATATAGGGGGTCAAGGAGGCTAACAAGTGAATTATCACTAAGGTAAACAAATATAATGGCTAATAATGAAAAAGCAAATTGCCTTAATGTTCTCAATGTATGCATGTGAATAGAGTTTTAAAACAAAGAATCATCCTAAGTTCTAAAGCATAATCAAACATGAGTAAAAACACACTAAAAAAAATAGGTATGACATAGAATGATCCATCCAACAATCAGGCTCAAAATCTCATCAAGGTTAACTATATCACAACATTCAGTTTCAGTGATTCTCAAAACCAACCATATTTAACATTTTTTAGTGAATCCAAACAATATAAATCAAGAAACCAATTATTTAAGAATCATGACAATGCCAACCACTAAACTAAATACCAAAGGATCAAAGTTGCAACTTAGATCATAAAGAATCTTAAACCAAATCCTTGACCGTCTACTACATATACTAGGTCATAGACCCTAGACCATTTACTACATATACTAGGTCCTAGATTTTTTATTGTATATACCAAATCCTAGATAGAAGATTGAAATACTTACCTTGTAAAGTTGTAAACCAGACCGTCTATTTAAGGAGTTCTTCCTAGTAGAATTTAAACGTCTCATCGTTGTCTAACTAAATCCAACCTTATTTCCAACTTGTTTTCATATGAGTCTCACTCAACTTCTTCTGTTGTTTATCTACACTTAGCTTCTTCCATTGTTTTTTCTATTTCGAGAATGTAGATTTTCCTACCATTATGAACTATGAATGTCCATTGTCTTGGTGCAATGACATGAGTCTCCTTCCTTGGATTAAACACATTTACCAGATGAGTTATTTTTGTTTTGGATTTAGGGACACTTGTTCGGGTCCTTTTCTGTTAGGTTTCTTCCATGGTTGCTTTTTTAGGACGTCAGTAGATGATGTACCTATAGACAGTCTAGAGGATGAAGCAATAGATTTTGTTTTAATTTTATGATTTTTGTTGTCATATCCTAATCTTGGTTTATCATAAGAAATCATCAAATTCTTTATCAAAAGATCCAAGAGATTTTTCACCAATATTAGAATTTGATAGGATCTTCCTCAAGGCTACATTTTCTTTTATCAAACCGTCCATCATCTATTTTATTTCGATGGGTCTCTTTCCCAAACTCTCTAACCAAAATTAATTTCTTTCGCACCTTTTTTAGATTTGTTTTTTTGAATTTCAAGGTTCTATTTTAGATCCTTGTTTTCTTCACACAAATCCTTATTGATGTTTAGGAGTTATGCATGTTTAGTAGAGAGATCATCAAACAATGCATATTCTTTCTGCATTAGTTCAAATTATTTCCAGACATGTTTATATTTTCTTTTCATGTCTTTAAAAGCTTCAATGATTCTAGCATTGGTAGATATATCTTTTTAATAAGTTTTTCTAACATAATGTATATAAAAGAAATTTATTTCTTCATCAGACCCTTCTGATGTAGAGTTGCAAATGGTACTTGCCATGCGACTGATTTAGGCATGTTGGTCAGAATCTGAGCTAGAAGAGTCTGAATCTTCCCGTGTGGACATGGGACTCTTCTTCTTCTCCCTATCTTCTTTCTTTTCCTTTCCATGTCCAAGTTTTTTTCACTTATAACAGACGACATTCTCCTTGCCGTCTTTGTGCTTGGATCTTTTCCTATGCTTCTTCATCATCTTCTTAAATTTGTTGGTAAGGAAGAACAAATAATCATCATTTGTGTTTGAACTATCTGATGTATCGTTTGCAAATTCATAAAATTTATCAGATATTGTCTTATTCTCTTTGTGTGAAGTTTTGAATGCAAGATCTTTCACTTTAACCTTTTTTACATCGCCTCTCAAAACCTGTTCATGAATAAGAAGAATACCTACCAATTCTTCCATGGGCATGGCTTCTACGTCTTTAAATGCTCTCAAAATAATTTCTTGGTCTCTCCATCTAGGGGGAAGGGTTCTTAACACTTTATCATTAATTTCATACTAGCTGATAGTGATTCTAAGATATCTCAGACTATTAAGAATAGTCTATAATCTAACAATCATAGTAAACATCTCGTATTATCGTCTAAATAGAGTAAAGTTGTTTCTTTTGACCTCTTTGGATCCTTCATATGGTTGAGACCAGAGTCTTCCACATTTCCTTTAAACATGTCATGTCATGGACTTTTACAACCCTCTTCAGATGAAGCACATATCAAAATACGCTTAACTTTGACATTCATCTGATAATATACCTATGATCTACAGACCATGTATCTCTTGGTAGCAACTTTCCAATGGCATCAAGCAAAGAAGGAATGTTTGTATCTATTATCTCTAGCAAATCAACATTGCAAATACTCAAGAAAGGCAATCATCTTGAGTTTCCATAATTCAAACTTTTCACCCCTGAAAAAGCGTGGACGATTAATAGCTTGACCTTTAGAATCCATGAGTTTCTCCAAATGAAGCCTTAAAATCTTTTCACAATAGATAAAACAATTAGACTCTCTAGTAGACCATCTACCAAGTCGTCTAACAAACTGTCTAGAAAAATAATTTGTAGGACTATCTAAATGATTGTCTAACAATAAGAATAAAAGCACAAGCAATAATAAAAGTAACAAGGATCAACACAAAATAACTTATCTTGATTCCTCCAAACTTAGGCTACATTCAATCCCTTTAAGCAACTGGTTTCACACTCAACCCAAAAGACTAGGCACCCTAGTAGTTAGATTAGATGCTCATTACAACTCTTGTATTTCCAGCAAGATCACTTGAATAACTTGAATTGCTTGGCTTGCCTTACTTTCTTTTTTGGTGTTCAATCCCTTTATATAGATTTTTGAATATGTCCTTTGATACTTGAATTGGTAAATTATAAATTTTGCAATATCTTCATATCTTGATATTTTTCGTGCTAGACACTTACAACAAAAACTTGAATTTGATGTCTTTCAATTTTTTTTTGCTTCGAATTTGTTTAAGAAACTAATTTGAAAGTATTTGCAATATGGGTTAGTAAAAACAAATCAAAACATAATGAGAATTTTTTTTATTCTAGATAAAGCATGATACCAAAATAGAGTACTTGAAATTTTCAATTTAATCAAATTGTTCCTATTAAAAAAGATTGAGAGATATTCTCAATATATTAAGAATATATTCATAAGATTTAATTTTAGCAAATTTGTTTAAGAAAAGATAGATTTGAGTGATATACAAAAAAACAAGGACAAATAAAGTCTTTCTATGTAGATTGATTTTTTGTTTTTGTTTTTAGATATAATACCTCTTTGATTGAACGAGTTTTTAATAGATATATGTAATTAAAAGATTTTGTTTAATTATTATAATAAAAAATAGGTTGTTTGTTCAACACATTCATTAGACCATCTAGCATGAATAAAATTGTAGATTCGTAGAGGGTCTACTTTATACTATAACTGTATAAATCATTTTTAGAACCAAATATGTCATCCATGTTGTTTTGATATCATCGAAATATATGTTGAACAAGGGAAGCTTTGATGTTTTCAAATCCTCTTAAAGCTTGAAGAATCTGATGCTTTTTGTGTTGGGTTTAGAATAGGGTGTTTAGAATCTCTGTTAAAGATCATATCCTTATCTCGGCACTGCTTGATCAATCAGATGTCAAAGAAACAAAGTGTTTTTTTCAAGCAAAGGGAAAACAACCGATTAGATCTTCGAAATAACCGGTTGTTTGTTACCTAGCTGGCACAAGGGTTTTGAAACTGCTTTTTGAATCTGTTAAGTAATAGCTTGACCCATTTAACTGATTAATTCGTGGTTTCAATCGATTAAAAGTGTGTCTTCATACTAACTTTTTGAAAAACTGTTTTAACTGTTTTAAAATCGTTTTAGTTGATTCAAAGTTTCAAAAATGGCTAGTTTTTAAGTGCTATAAATATAGCCCTTCTTTCAAAAAGAAAATAACAATTTTACGAAAGAGATTTTGAGATTAAAAGAGAGATAACAGTTTTTGAAAGGAGCAAGATTGCTACCAAGCTTTGCTGAGTTTTTCAAGATCTGTCTTAGGATTTCCTGCTGTAATCTTCAGGTGTTTTCTATCCTTGTATAGTTCTTGTGTTTGATAAATCTGTAAAGAATTGTGGTTCACAAAGTTAGAGGATTGTTAAGATGTGTGGGGTGGTTAAGCCAAGAGAAGTGGGTGTTCTTGTGTGAGTCAAGATCACTTCTTTGGTGAGTGTGTGATTGTAATCAAGTTGATTACTAGTGGAACTCAGATAGTTTTCTGAGAACTGGATGTAACTCAATGTGTGAGTGAATCAGTATAACTCTCTGTGTTCGTATCTCTCTATCTTTGCCTTCATTTGAAACTGTTTGATATAAATTGCTTCTGTTGTCATAAGAGCAACCGATTAAAATGATATTTTAACCTGTTATAATTCTGTAACAATTTCTGTGTTCATTGTTTGATTGCTTCTCTGATTGCTTATCTCCGATTGTTTGATAAAGATTCATTCTTAATCAAATATTTGTGAAAATATTTTGAAAACAATTCACCCCCCCTCTTGTTTTAAGCCATCAATTCTAACAATATAAACTCCACATATGATCTTCTAGTCATCAGACCGTGTAGTGGGTCATAGATCATCTAGTGTTTCATCAGATTGTCTATAGGGTCTTAAATCGTCTAGGGTCTCAACAAATGCAATGCATGTTATGTGGACTTGATTAAACTTTTCTGCTAGTTTTTTTTATCATAAAAAACATAAGAACATAAACTTTGTATATGATATTCTAGTCATCAAACCGTCTAATGGTTCAACAAACCGCCTAAAAGCTTAACAAATAGTTTAGGCAGATCATATAAATCTTCTAGATCGTCCAAGGTCTCAACTCTAGATAATCCTAAGTATTTTTTTTGCACCTAGCCATTCCTGGCTAATCGAGTATTCTTTTAAATCACAACCACTTTTGGCTTGTCCCATTAAGAAGTACTCTTTACTCAAGTCAATTCTAGCTGAGCTTGACTATTCTTTACTCTATAGCCACTCCTGGCTAACATAGGAAAGGTTGAAGGTTTGAGTGATGGTTTGATCATTTAGTTTGACTACTGAAGAGTGTTTTTGTCTTTTGATCGATACAAGGTTGAGCTTTCTCGCATAGTTTAGATTTTTTTGCACTCTAGGGAGGAGTTACATCTTTTGATTAATACATGGTGAAAGTTCACAAATGAAATTCTATTTTGTAGCCTTTCTTGATGTTGTGTTTCCATTGTGTTGCAAATTGTTCGAGCTGATTGGGAAAATGAGTGAAGTCTCTAGACAATCTAGGGTTGCATTGGGCCTAAGGAGGCCCAATTGTACCCCTAACTAGACTCTTTTTTTTGTTATATACACCATAATCTACTAGGACCAATATATGGCTCAATGCATCCTCTGCTTTTGTATTCTTCTTCATGATGGTAGACTTTATATAATTACTGGAAGAAGGTAGCTATTAAGAGGTCGTTTATATCTGTTTAGCAACTTCAGTTTTTCTTTCATGCCTTCCTTGATTTTGATGAGATCTAATTTGATCATTGCATTTAAAGCACCTCATGCATCTTTAAATGACCTTCTTCTTTATGCAATCTCTTGAATGACTGACAATATATCTTTCCCTCAATGGTAGAGTCTTTTGTACCATTGCATGATAAAAGTGCACACTATACATGACAAGTAGTTGGGCCAAAATTTGAAAATAGTTGTGTCAGGAGAGATGGTGATCTTTGCAGTTTTAGCTCATATCCTAAGAGATATTTGAATGTTGATGTTTAGCGCGACTTTTCTTGAGAACAAATGTAAGAGGCAATCTCTGTAAAGTAGACTAAAGCTTCATGAATATTCTTTGATCTTGTATTAACTTGGAGTCTGCATTGCGCTTATTATCTGATGCTCTTTCACTTCTTTATTAGATGTTATGGTTGATTTTTGTGATGTTCCTTTCGTTTGACATTCATCAATACTTATGAGATGAAGTGAAAGGTCTATTCAATGTTCTTTGATCTGTTCTTTATTCTTCAAATGTTGTTGTTGATAAAAAAAAAATCTTATTTTTAACAAACGATGTGTTGATGTGATTTAGTCTTTGTCTTGTTAGTCGCAACTGCATGCTTTATTAGTTTAAGCACTTAATCTGTAGGATATTAAACTTTTACCTTAACATATTATTATATGAAGTCTTATAAAAACTTATCATTTATAATACAATAAAAAAGATATATGTAATTTTAGATATTTATATATATATATATATATATATATATATATAAATTTCAGAATTTTTATACACAAATAACAATATTTAAATTAAAGTGCAAGGCGTGTTGAAAGGTTCAGACGAATATTACAATATTTTTCTTTATAAAAAAATTTTTTATTTTAATTTTAATCCTTATATTTCATAAAATTTTTAATTATTTTCTTTAATCTTTTTCCTAAATTTTAGTTCCTTAATTTATAATTATCCTTTTAATCATTCATCTTCTGTTTAATTTTCATTTAAATTTTAAGAAGCAGATTGAAGGAAAACATAATATGTGTAAGTCTTTTACATAGAGACTTATTATTATTAAATATAATTCAATAGTGATTTAATATAATTTTAAAATTAAAAATTAAATAAAACTATGGATGGATGATTAACAAGTAAAGGATCAAAGTCATGTAAGAAATTTAAAATCAAAATTATGGACAATTAAAATAAAAAAAATAAAACTATTGAAAATAATTAAGAATAAAAAACGTTTTATAAAATATAGGAAAGTTAGAATTAAGTGAAAAACAAATCTATAACCTAACCACTATTCAAGAGTGACTTTAGCAAAAATAGTATTTGGATAAATCATTATCTATCTATAAGATCTTCATCAGTACATGAACTCCATAAGCATAGAAAATGACAGAATGAAAGATTATGACTTTATAAAACAGTATAAAGTTTGTTCATCAAACTCCTCTAATCTCGGATAACTATATGATTGCAACTTCAAAAAATTATGCACTTTCTGGGTCCTAGTCCAATCTTGTGTATTCGGTGGTGCAACTTGCAACTATCATTTGCATTATTAAATAATAATTCATTAATCAATGGTCAGAATAATAGTGAATTTTCATGTGCACATATCTATCTTATAAAATATATTTGCCATGTCTGTGTCAATTTCAGTTTGCACTTGGTGGATGAGTTTTTTTAATTGCTTGGAGAGGGTCAATTTACAAAACCTTGTTAAAAAAACTATATTTTAAATTTTATTTTACAATAAAAAGATTTATTAAGGGACCTATATAGAAGTTACTTAATATTTTAAAGTGAAACATATTATTAAAGTACAAATTTAATGAGATCTTGAGAGATTTTATATATTTTAGGTGATAAGAAGGGAACTCTTAAAAATTAGTGCTCGATTTTAAAATAAATATTTTACTAAAGATGTTATGAGTGATTACTTCTTCATAAAAAGAAAATAACACGGTTTTAATCAAAATATATTATTTATTATTAATAATTAAGTCTTAGTAGAGAATATTTTCTGGCAATTTAAAGATTTTAAATTGGACTAAATTCAATTTACCATTGGCGTAAAATTATATACAATTATTTAATGATTATTATATTACAAGAATAATAATTATATAAGTGTTATTTACATTTGAAAGGTACTAAACCTAAGAATTTTCTTTACTCAAAGCAGAACAGCCCAAAGTAAGTAAATTTGCTCTTATAATACTCACAATATGTCACACTAATGAGTACTTTGAGTCCTTTAAACATATACCTTACATTTCTGGAAAAAAAAAATGCTTGTCAAATTTAAATTAAAACATTTCTAAATTGATTAAAGTGGTTTTTTTTTTTTAAACTAGTATGTATTAATTGATGCTTTTTAACTTTTGGGATACAAAGTTATCTTATCAAGGCATTGTACATAATATGCTTATTATTTTTATTTTATAACAAAAAAATATTTAACTTTTTAGACATGATAAATAAGACAATACACTAGAAAATAATTAATTGTTATATTAGATAAATTAGGTACTATTTTAAAGACTGCAAAAATTATTGGTATCTAAATTACTTTCTATTATTCATAAATAGTTTTTAATTGGTTACTAATGTTTTAGGTACCAATTATCTAGATTCTAAAGTTGGTAACTAAAACTTTGATAGCTAATTAGATACAAATTTAAAAATTATTTATCAATAATAGAACCTAATTTAGATACCAATATTTTTTTACTCTCTAAAATAATATCTAATTTAATTAATATAACAACTAATTATTTTTTATATCTAAAATTGATTTTTACTTAATGATTTTTTTAATAAGATATTATTAATTTTAAGTAAGAAATTTTTCATATAATCAACTAATCATGACTAATCTTGAAAAGAGATCAATGACCTCTATATATGGAATGAATCAAGAACAAATCTCTAAAACTAGTTTGTGGGGTATCAAGAATCAATAAGTTCATAAATAGAAACACGTTTAACACTAGACAATCTATTGAAACATAAAATTAATGCAAGAAGAACAAAATGATTCTTTATAAACTTTCTTGATGAGTACATACAAGAATGAACTCAATTATTATAGAAAATATAATACACATGCTCAAATAAAAAAGAGTGAGTTATAGAGAGGGTCAATAAAAAGTTACACACATACAAATTACACGAACAAATACCAAGACTTCAGAAAATAGACAATGTCCACCAAACAATGTCTATTAGATAGACCAATTAAATGTTACTAATAGATTATCCACTAGGTGAAGAAGAAATAAGAAAAACACTCAATAATTTATCTTTTAATAAGATGAACAATATACTTAATCTATTTAACTTTGATTAAAACATCTCAACTCTTTAATGCGTCAACCCTTTTGATAAAATCAAAGAACAAAGCAACTAGATAGATGATGCTTAACATGTTTTATTATGATAAAAAACTAATATAATTTGTCATATTGAAAAAAAGGAGATTGTTTGACCTAAATAGTTTTATCAAGATAGCCTAATCTCAATAGTCTACTCAACAGAAGTTTAGTCTTCACTAACTAGCACAATATTGACCACCCTATAGTTTTGATGAACTAATATTTTTATTCTAAGGTTGCTAATAAGATTCAAGTTATAATAACATTAAGAGAAAACAAGTTTAATCTTTCTTTTGATCAATAGATCCTCTACTTTAAGTATGACATCTAAACAACATCCACAAGAAGCTTTCCCAAGAAAAGACACATCGTTTAAGACACGACCATCATAACATAATGCAAATTTAATTTTGAATTTGTTAGACCGTCTCAAGATTTATCAATAGTTGACTTACATATCTCTATAAAGACTCTTATCCAACAAACTAAATTACTTTGTTATTGTAGTATAAGAAAGGGTGTTCTATATGAAAGCTGCTTTTTCTTCTTACGTTTTTAAGTGGTAGATGACTGGATAATCTTATAGACCAAAAGAAAGTGTTTTATCTTTATAAATTATTTACTTTGTGGAGTTATCTTAACAAGAAGTCTTTAATTTCATATGCTCTTTGCTTAATGTTTCCCTTAAAATCTTTAAACAACACCTTTACATGTTGTAGTCAAGAGTGATAGTTATAAAATACGTGTAAAAATTAGAAGTGATTTAGTGTTAAAGAATATATATGTTCTTTTATGTTAGGAAAAATATAGAAAATAACCATGAATTGTAAATTGAACTAATAGTTTGTAAACATTTAGTATAAAGAATATTTTTTATCATAATTTTGTGTAATAATGAATTTTGGAAATTATAATTTTTATAAATAATTATATTTTATTTGATTGATGAAAATTATTGTTGCAAATATTTAAGTTTTTGAAAAATTTATTTAAAAAATTTAATTTATTATTGCACGCTCAGATTTTATTTATATATATATATATATATATATATATAAATTGATTGAATGACAAGTTTAATTTATTTTAAATATTTTTTATATTTATATTTTATATTTTTTCTAATTTTTATTGACTTGAATATCAAATAATTTCCTATAAGTGAATCTTCCCTTACGGATCAACCATCGAAAATATAAATTCATTTTTTCAGAAATATCACTTTTTTCATCTTAAAAGAGTTTGTAGCTTTTTGGTAAGAGTATTTACCATCCTAAACAATTTAACAAAAGTAATGAGATAATTTTTTCAGTAAAAAATTATTTTAATTTGGAAATTTAATTTCTAAAGCCTTCTTAAGATGTTTTTTTTTTAAAAAAAAAAAATTAGATTAAAAATTATTCTTGAGAAATTTTATTTTCCTAAAATGTTATTTTTAAACATTGTTACAAGAATAATCAGTACTAAATTCACGGAGCAGCACCACTTATTTAAACCTGCTTGATAGCAACCAGTCGTGGTGAGATAAGAAAATTCCAAACAAGGTGCTATACATCACACAACAACTTTTAATATGAATGTGACTTAGAAAGGGTCATATATGAAAATATACAATTATAAAAATATATACAACATAATTGCATGGGTATTTTTACATTGATTTTTTTTTCTTTTACTTTATTTTTTGTGTAAAGAAGATGCATATGAGTGGGCGTGGTCGTTATGCCTGCTCCACTGAACATGAAAGATTTGTGAGCTATAAATGACGCAGAATGGTAGATTTTCTTTAAATATCATTTATTCGTTTTTTTAAAAATTAATTTAAAATATATTACATATTTCGTAAGTTTCTTAAAATTATAAATTATAAATTATTTTGAGAAAGTATACAGAATATTTTTGGAAAAGAGAAATCACTTTTTATATAATTTTTAAATTTTTTAAAAGTTTTCTTTGGGTGATTTTTAAGGTGTACCACCATTATATAGAGGGTCTACCGAGCACCATTTCTTTAAAGAAATTTGTCTGATTATTAAGAGTTAGACACAATTGACCTACATCAGATTGTGCTTGAAATGACACTTCTTCAAGCCAAATATAAACGGGAATAAAAGTTAGTTTTCCTAATCTATTTGCTAACGTGATTGTCATTTCTAATTATATGTGACAACTTTGATAGTGGATTTTCACCTAACATATGACCTTGTCGGAAAGGTAACATGAGTCAAGTCTACATGCATACTAAATTATAACCTTCCACGGAAAGAAGTGAAAGAGGATACAAAAGAGAAAAGAGGAACTTATCAGGGATCATAAAAAAAAATTATAAAATAGAACAATAAAAATTATATATATAAACAGTGATGAAGCAAACCGTTTATATAGTAAAATTAGAGATAGTCTATCTTATAGATGGTTATAGACCAAACCGTTTAAATAGACAAAATATAGATTGTCTATCTTGTAGAAAGTCACATACCAGATCGTCTATCACTATAGATATCATTGACTAGATTGTCTAATACAAAGAAGACCATCTAACACATAATATTTCTAACAACCTTCTTTAAACTGATGGTTAGATTAACAACAGCCATAAGTTTATCACAATTCACAACAAAGGAGACCGAAAAATAGGTATAGTAAGTACATCAACAATCTAAAAATGAGTAGGAAGATAAATAGGTTGAACTTGTTTTTGATGAACATTATCATGAACAAGGTGTAGATCAAGTTCAATTTTTTTTATTCTGGAATGGAGAATGGGATTAGAAGCAAGACAATGCTGAGATTGTTCGAGTAGATTTTAGGAATCAAAAAAGGAAGACGAAGTTCAATGAGAAGAGAAGACAACCACTTTATTTAAACAAGAGCAGTAACAATGCTTTTGTATTCCACCTCAGTATTAATTCATAAAACAACCTTTTGCTTGTCAAAAGACCACGAGACAAGATTTGAGCCAAAAAAATGCAATACCTAGTAGTTGATTTGCGATCATTAGGATTTGGACCCTAATCAGGATCATTGAAACCTAGAATATGAAAGCGATGACAATTTCGAATAAGCAAATCGTGATCAATAGAACTAGGAAGATACGAAAGAATATGCTTGACAACTTTCCAAAGATGTTCCTGAGGACTGTGCATGTATTGTCACACCTTGTTGACAATATAAGCTAGCTCTGGTCACATAATCAGAATATATTGTAAGGGTCTAACAAACAGTTGCATTAGGAACAACAGTAGACACATCTTGAGTTAAAAAAAAAGAAAAAAAAAAGAGATCATCGAACTTGGTTGAGGTTTGGAATCTAGCATATTTGTGAGAGCAAGAAGGTTCCTAATATACTTGGATTGAGACAAATAAAGATTACCATTTGCCACCCAAGACGATTTAATACCAAGAAAATAATGTAAAGGTCCTAAATCTTTCAAAGAAAATGAGTTATGTAGTAGTGAAATAAAAGAGCAAATAGCCTTAGAGGATGTACTTGTGATAATTATATCATCCACATAAGCAAGAACAAAAAGAGTAGAAGAGTCACCAAACTTTACAAACAAAGACAAATCACTCTTAGTTGAGGTGAAACCCAAATTACGTAGAATAAAACTCAACTTTTGATACCAGAAACTTGGTGTTTGCTTAAGGCCATATATAACTTTATGTAATTTACACACAAGATTTGAGTTACCTTTAACAAAAATTGGTGGTTGTTGCATGTGGATTGTTTCCTCTAAATCACTATTTAGAAAGAAATTATCAATGTCAATTTGTCGAATTGGCTAGTTAGATGAAACTGCATAAGTGAGAACAACACGGATGGTAATGGACTTAACAACAAACTAAAGGTTTCGTTGAACCTTTTATCTGATTGAATCCTTTCGTGAGACATATGTTTTACCTTTAGAGGACAAACAAATGTAACCTTTTTTTTAAAGTTATATCCAAGAAAAAAAGAACAAATAGATCTAAAATCAAGTTTATGACGATTGTAAGGGCACTATGAAGTTAATAGACAGTCTAGTCAATGGTAGATGATCTTGCACCCTCTAGATAATCTCATGATATGGGAGTCTATATATTTTGATGATAACAAAACCTATAAGATGTGCTAAGATATCTAACAAAGTTACTAAGTGTGCAACTTCATTAGACATTTTGGGTGATAGAATCTATTAGATGATCTTGTAAGTTGAACAAATGATATGGTTGAATAGGTATCCACAAAACATGTTAGACGTTGTCAATACAACATATTAGACGATGACTTTCATAGTGAACGTATCAGAAGATCCACAATGAAAAAAGAACATGGTAGACTATGTCAAAAGTACTAAGACGTTGTTCAAGGAAGTGATAGAAGTTGTCACAGAAGAAAGTGTTAGATGATGTCAAACATTAAAATGCTCACACTTTAATAGAGAAGCCTATGAAAAATAACATCATCAGAAGAACAAATTGGACAAAGTCTTATACATAGTCCAACATTCAATACATCAAACGATGATTTATACGTAAGGCATAAGATGACAATGCAGTTTGAATGCGATAGACGATCACACTTTTGAAATGCGTTGGAAGATCAAATAACAAGGAGGTTTCCAAACTTAGTATTTACATTCTATAATTATTCCTATATGTTTTCTGAACTAGCTTTGATATGGTTAGTTCATATAAATCAAATATTTAATCAAACAAGTTTATTCATTTGATATAGAAAGTTTTTGAAAAACATAGCAAACATATCCGCTAGAATAAAAAAATTTTCGGAAAAACATTTGAAGGAATTAAATCCACTTAAAATATGATTATACTTCAATGTTTAAATCTTGTGTTAACTTGGAAACTATTATAAAATGTATTTACTATTAAAATTTGAAATAGAAGAACTAGATAATTCAAAAATATAAAAGATATTATTTCAGTGATTTTCATGTGCTTAAATGATAATTGACTTTAATAGTTAATGAATTTCGAAAATATGCTTTGGTATATTTGATGTTATTTGAGTTTGATTTCTATCACTGATTAAAACTTATACAAACTTAAAAAGTTTTTGAAAATGGATTTACAATATAAATTCTAAATAAGAAGGTTTAAATAATTGAGAAATATCATGTGCTTTAAATTCTTGATGAATGAAAACATTTTCTTAAATGTTTATACAATATTTTCAAATACAATTGCGTGTTATTAATCAAGATTAAATCTTTATAATTTGAAAAATAGAGTATAGGATTGATTATATATTATAATAATTTTTTGGATTGTATATAAACTAAATTAAATCTATTTGCGCTTAAATGTTTAATTAAGTTAATTGGGAAAGTCTTGATAATGTATTTATGAATTAATATATGAGAATGGAAAGACTTGATAATTCAGAAAGATATTGTTTTTAGCAAAACTAATGCTTTAATATAAAGATTGTATTGATTGTTGAAATTCACTAAAGATTTCTAAATGTGTTTTAGGAACATCAAGTTGCACATAAGTCAATTATTTTTTTGTATAATTTATTAAAACAATAATAAAGATTCTAGCAATAATGAAGATTCTAACAATCAATTATAATTAGATAAAATTGATTAAAACACTGAAACGCAACAAGATTTAGATTTATATAATTGATTATACATTAAAAGAAAAAATTATTTAATATTGAAATCATCATCAATATCATTTAAGATAACCAACTAATATTCAAAACTTTTAAGATATTATTAAAGATATAATGAATTCAACATATGGCTACGCATTTTGTATATGTCAAGAATATCAAAGAACATCTCACAGGATTTTCATGCATGCATATTTTTAATAGCTTGCTCATATGATAGGCACAAAGATTTGCAAATGTTGGAATAGGCTCATATCGATCAGGACGAAAGTCCAAGTTTGAATTTACCTTTTTATGTAGCTATCCATGCTATAAATTTAAGGGAAAAGAATAGTTTCTTACTCATGTAATATGAACTCCTGCAGAAAACAATCTCTAGTAGTTGTTAGATAATTTTTGTAGGAGCTTCTTGATTTTGCAATTTACTTTTGCTCGACCCCAACAAAAAACAAGTAAACCAATTTTTAACTAGGTTCCCAAGACAAGTTTAGGTCCTTTAGAGTTACTGACATATCTCTTGCCTTTAGAGATCTAAACATATTTTTCATTTTTCCAAGCATTAGTAATCTTTTCTTTTAAACATACAACTTTAGCAAAATATTCAAAGTTATATTTGAAATTACTTTTCTAAATCAAATATTTGAATATGAACTACTTTGTTAAGCCATAACCATGTAGAAACATGTTTTGCATGATTTAAAATTTTTACAATGATGTTGTTATGTTTCTTTCATAACATGTTTGAGTTATGATGCAAATGCTACCTTTAAGCTATTGTCATGTGATTGGTCTATATTGAGAATATTTTTCTTCAATCCTTCAACTAGTTGTCCATCCTTGATTGATATTGAATTAGTTGTGCATATTTTTCTAGACTTAAGAATCTTGCTTATGTTGTTGTCATCATAAGTGACAAATCCAATTTCCTTTTCTTTTTCTCTAATCATGTGTATTGAGTAGTTTTTGTCAAGATACAATAACATATTAATCTTAACGATTAAGTTTTCAGGATTACCTTTTGTCAAACAACAACTTTCTTCCACTTGTATGCTTGTTATGCTTGATTCTTTTTCATTAAAAATTTCCTTGTTTCCATATATTTCCTCCAAATTTATCCACATTTCTTGATCACTTTTCCAAGAAACATATTGATAGTTGATATTATTTATCAATGCTAGGTTACAAAGCTTTTTACTCAGAATGTAGTAAAAGAAAAGATCGTAAAGGCATATACTTGAACAATAGTTTATGTAAACTTATATCAGGATGGTTGTTAAAATAAAACAACTTTAGCTCATATCTCAAGTGGTCTTGATGTAGACTTATGACTTGCGAATCATTAGGACAGACAAAAGTATAAGAATTAATGGCCTAAATAAGAGGGGGGTGAATTGTTTAATAAAAGATTTTCACAAATATTGTCTAAGAATAAAGTTCTTTGAAGAATTATAGAAAGAGTAATCAAGGAAGCTAAGAAACCAAAACAATTAAAACTATTAGTAGAATATCAACCGATTGAAATTTCGTTTTAACCGGTTGTTTATAGCAGCAGAGAAAAAAAAATCAAACAGTTTGTAATGAGTGAGAGAGAGATATTGCACAACCAAATTATACTGGTTGCACAACCAAATTATACTGGTTGCACAACCAAATTATACTGGTTCACTCTTACACCAAGAGCTACATCCAGTCCCCAGAAACTACTGGGTATTCCGCTATGTTACCAACCACAAATTACAACACACAAATACCACAAACAGGTGATCCTTTTCACACAAGATCACTCACCCTCTTTTCCTTACAAGATACACACAAACAGAACAGCCCTCTGCCTAGTAGATTTACTGTTTTACAAGTATTCAAATTGAAAACAAATACAAGAATATAAGGAATAGATTACACCTGATGTTCAAGAAATCACAGGGCTCCTAAATCACTTCTTGAACCTCTTGCACAACCTTAAGCAATCTTGACAAAACCTTGAATCAAAACTCTCTCAAATTAGTTTCTAAGTCTCTCTTTCTGTGTTTTTAAAAGGAGGAGGGTTATCCTTTTTTATAGCTCTGCAATCTAGCCGTTTTAGGTAACACAAGCCAAAGATAGTTTTAAAAACAATTGAAATCAGGTTTAACAAGTTTTTTAAAAACTGTTAGAAATTCAAAAATCAACCGGTTGAAAAGTCGATTTAACCGGTTGAATTGGTTATGACTGTTAGTCAACCAAGTCAAAAATAGTTTGAAAACCCTCCAAACAGGCTATGTGTAAAACAACTGACTAAACCGATAAATCAATCGGTTGTTTATCACTTAGCTTAGAAAAATACTTTTCTTTTGCAAAGCTAGATTGATTCAACTGTGTTTTGGTTTAAGAATGCTTCTTACAAATTCTAAAAATTAAAAAACTAATCCCTAACCGCAGTAGCACATGCACCAAGCTTTCTTCACAAATTTGGGGTCATCAAAGCTTCATTTTCAACAGAAAGATGAATACATTCCTTGAAAAATAGTAATGGGATTCAATTTTTGTTAGATACAACATAAGATTCATTTGTTAAAGTTTTAACTTATCGGATGAAGTGGAAACTGCAAGGTGTTGTGTTGTATGTTATACAAAGCACTTGCGTCTTGCAAGATTTGTTGTTTTTCATAATGTACCATCTTATAGATGAGGCATCTTCAAGCTTTGTACTTTGTTATGAGAAGCACTTAATCAAAACTAGGGAGATGTTGGACTTTGATCTAACAATCTGCCTCATTTTGATGGTGCTTAACATATTAAAGTTCAAACATGAGGTTTTCATAAAGAGACAACAAGATCAAGTTTTCACAAATATTTTTTAACTCCACCAAACTTACAAGTTTTATAGGTTGTCAAACTTCTTAAATTATTGAATTTTGATTATTCAGATCATATCAATAAGATATAATCATTGAACAATTGAATACAAATTACAATACGATGAAAATGAATTGGAATCATAAAATTAGAGTTCATAAAATAGTTTGTTACATTTTAGAGTAAAATGTAAAAATTTTCAACTCATTAGCTTGAAAACCTCTCCTTGCAAGCTTATGCATCTCCCTTCATTGGAACCTCTCCTTTAACTTGTAGTCTACCTTTTTATTCCTTTAGAAAATGTTCCCAAATTCTCATATACTCTCCTTTTTTAAGCAACAACAAAAAGAAGGCAAACATGTTTGGGGACAGTCCAAGGTAATGAAGATCTTTGCCTTCTTAGTGATGATGCTTGAATAGATCGACCTAAAACCAAAAAAGGTGCTCTAGGCACGTTGTTGATACAACTTGATAGCATTGTAGCTTTTGCGGTACTCTTACAACAACATGTTAATCTTTATCTAAATCTCAAAGATATCTACATGATCCTTCCATTCTTTAAATTTGTCTCTTTCTTCTAGGTAGACGGGAGGTTCATAAGTGAAATGCCTATATGTATGAACTCATGAATCCATGGGAGAAGTGAGTCAGCCTATTGGCCTACCACAATAATCTTTGTCAGACTATCTAAATCACCAAATGGAATGTTGTCATAGGTGATTGTTTCCTATTCTCATATATTGACATTCACTATGAAAGCCTTGCGAGCAAATGGAGTATGCACCATGATCAGATTGTATGAAGGATTCCATCAATCTAAATCTTGGTACACGAAGAGGCAAAGACGAGTCCAGATGATAGGAGTATGAGAAATAAGTAGCTTGCTCAACATTATCACCAGCTCATCATTGTCTGAACGAAGGGTAAAATCCTTTATGCCTGAACGACATTATCATTAGCTACCATAATTGGTTGAACAAGATTCACACTGGACATGTTGTACTCAATGTCAAAATGAACCGCCATCGGCGGAGTATTTTGCTTGTTGGAGATCCTCTATGGATTGTGGCGAGTTGATACAAATTGACAGATGACAAAGGACACAACAAGCACTTCCCAAAAGGGTCAGTCATCTCAAGATACAAAGTCAGGCCCCACCAAGCCTCGAGAAAGAATCAGCAAAAGAAGAAGTTATAAACCAGAATATCATAAGTTCTTTCTTTTGGTCTTCTTAAAAAAAATATAGAATATGTTTATAAATAATTGGGGCTCACTTTAGGGGTCCAAATAGCAAAGATAGGCTAGAATAAGGTGCCTTTAGCATAATAGGGGGTGTAGGTATCATTTTAGCTTGTTCCTAACCCTTTAGGAAGACATTTTGACCTAGTTTCTAGAAGGACAAGCCTAGGATGTGGGTTTGACTTAGTCAAACCCTAAGGCTGCCCATCTTTTCCCTTTTCCCATCCTACCCCTCTTGATTGTTTTCCAAGGCTCCTTCACCTATAAATAAGAGGCCTACCTAGTGTATTTAACAAGTTGAAATTGAATGAAGTAAAGAAACTCTACACAAATTGTGTGAGCTCTTAGTGAGGCTTATGCCCTCTTAGGTTTGAGGTCTTATCTTGAGTGATTTGGGAAGTTCTCAAGTGGCGGCCAACACACTCGTCTTGGAGCACATCACCCTCTAAGTGGCGTGACATTTTTCACCCACCACCATAAGTTTTCTCATTCCATTTTCCTTCCATTTCTCCATTCCATTTTATGTTTTTGTCTCTTTTTTTCTTATTGTTGTTCTAGATTTTTGGCTCATTATTATGAGTATGATGCATCATTTGGGAGGCCATGACCACCATTGATGTTCACCTTATGCCCATTTCAATTCTGCAATTGCATCTCATCCTCACTATATCTTGTTTTTCATCTTTGCCTCTGTAAAGTGAACCTTCACATTAACCACTTGGTTAAGTTCGTGTCCAGTGGGAATGTAACATCCCGCCAAATACTTTTTCGCAATTATAAAATGAAATAAAGGTAAACAAATATATTGAAGTGAACATAATTATATATATGTAATGAAGTTTCTCCTCACAGGGAGTTTAATACATAATCGGTCAATTTTCCAAAACTTAAACAAAATACAGTAAAATAGAAAGACAGGCGATCTCCTATCAGAAAGCGGCGATCTCCTATCAGAAAACAGAAAAAGGGTGATCGCCTAACAGAAATAGAAACAGGCGATCTCCTTCCGGCGACCACTCACTGAGGAGCTCTACTTCCTGCAACATCATCTGCTCCCGTGTAAATTATACACGATCATCACAGGATTAAGAAAAGACCAAACACAACACCAAAAACACAGGGTAAGCTAGATATTTGAAAGAGAGTTTAGATATGAACTTAAAATCAAGATAAAACAAATTTTAAGACACCCACGTGAAAACCATCAACTTTCTCATTCCCTTCACATGACCATCAAGTAATCACATATTACACAATTCCTCAAGAGTCGTTCAATTCACATAATTCATCAAGTGTCTATCAATTTCAATGTTTCTCATTTCTCACGTCAGACTTCCACTGACTCATCACACAAGACACTTGACACTACTTCCGGAAGACTCGTGCATTGACTAGACTCAGAGATCTGCACCTGTCATACTACACTGCTGTAAAGTTTCCACAGCTATGCGCATCAACATAATCTCGATCTCAATCTCATCACTTTCACAGTATGACAGGGTGAATCCACACAACAGGTCAAGTAGTTATCTTTCAAACACTTACCCATACGTATGAACCTCCATCGACTTTCAACGCCTGAATAACTTCATCTATATGAATTCATTATCTCAAGAGAGTCAGGATATCTCATTATAGAAATCACCGATCAATTCACATCCTACACGATCTTACACGGTATTTTCTTTCCTGAAAATACTATGCCTTGATCCCACATTCACAACATTCAACACATCATATAACACTTAAATGAATGATTCCAATCACAACAACAATCATTCCCTGGTTCAGATTTTCGAATATCACATTTAAATCTCAAACAGTTTCAAACAACACAAAAACAGGGGAGTTCGAAAAACAACGCCAAAACTGGCGATCTCGTCCAAAAACAGGGGATTATACAATAACAGTTGAAAACTGTCGACCATGTCGCCCCATCATCTCAATCATCGAATATAAGGTTTTCGTTGGAAATAAGGCTAGCTTCCCTTACCTGGACTTGCGCAAAACACCAAGAGCTCCAAAACCCACCGAAGCTTAAAGATGCCTTAGCTCTGTTTTAGCGTCTGGTTTGTAGAACTTGCAGAGAACCTCCTAGGTGCTCTAAGGGCAGTCGTCACTCGTTGCACTAGTGCTTGAGGATGCCTGAATCGCAGCGCGAAGGAGAGAAAAAAGAATGATGAAGGTGAACTCACTCTGTCACTCTTGAACCACAGCAACGTTCTTCCTCTCAGAAGTGGGTTTTTGAATCTAAGTCTACTTGTCCGCGCATGCTGCTGCCACCACTCACTCTGCAGGAAAGCCTGAGTGTACGTTCCCCTGAACAGTACGACCACGAGTGTCCCTGCGCATGCCAACACTCTGATGTCACTATTCTGAACCATCCTTTTTGTCTACGTGGCGCGTGTGCAGGATGTTTCATGCTGGGAGCCTGGGTCCCACTTTATCTGTGTGAAACTCGACATCGCGCGATAACTTTCCACCGCTGACTCATCCTGGCGAACGACCGATGTCTCGCCCTGGAAGACGACCGATGTCTCGCCCTGGAAGACGACCGATGTCTATCCCTGGCGACGCCCGCATGTCTCTCGCGCCCCGGCGACGCCCGCATGTCTCTCACGCCCCGGCGATGCCCGCATGCCTCTCGCGCCCTGGCGATGCCCGCATGCCTCGCGCCCTTGCGATGCCCGCATGTCTCTCACGCCCTGGCAACGCTCGCATGTCTCTCGCGCCCTGGCAATGCCCGCATGCCTCTCGCTCCCTGGCGACGCCCGCATGTCTCTCGTGCCCTGGCGATGTCCGCATGCCTCGCGCCCTGGCGATGTCCGCATGTGTAGTCTAGGCGACAGGCGATCATGTACTAACCAGGCGATCTCATAGTCTTCTAAGCTACACTTTCCTTCCTTTTTATTTTAAATAAAAACATACTTAGAATTCATTTAAAATATATTTCTTTTATTCCAATTTAATTTTACAGGTTCTTACAATCTTCCTAAGGTCATCACCTTTAACTCCTAAAATCTCAATCTCTAAAGTAAAGTTTCACCATAAAATGGAACCATCCAAAATTCAACTCACATCACGAGTTCTTTTTAATTTCCCACTTTCAATTATCTCAAGGATAGATGAAGTTGATCTTATAAGTAATACTAATTGTGGAACAATCCAAAAAGGTTTCTCAACCAATACATATTCAGGGTTGTGAAATTGGGACAACCATTCCTAAGGGAACTCTCTTGGTAAATGGTAAGAGCCCCTGGGTTCTTCACAATCTTTATCCTCAGAGGAAGATTCAATAGTAACATCAACATCATCCTAAGAAGTCTGGATAAAAGAATCAATAGTAGAAGCAACCATCATTTATACATCGATCATTTCTCAAATTTGATTAGTAGGATCTAATACTAACAATGGTTGTGCATAAATGATCATGTCGTTACGGATCACATCATTTGCATTAGTTAGTCTATTGTCATCAGATGAAGATATATACACAACTTCATTCCATGGAAGTGCAACAGTAGGTTTAGAGTTAGGTGGAGGGGGTTGGGAGTATGTAGAAGGTTGAGGAAAAAGAACATCAAAAAGACGTTAATCAGTCTTGATATGGGAAAAAGGTATAGATAGATGTCTGGTAAGAAATTTGGTATGGATAGAATGATTTATAAGGGTATGTGCAAATGCTTTAGGTGTTTCAACAAATAGGGAGCCTTTGACAACCACAATTGCTTTTGTCTAACTGCAAATTCTAGACAAAGAGTCAGCAATGTCTGTAGGTTTCGTCTAACTAGCATCTTTAGATTAATTAGTAGCATTGGCCATGAATCTGTTCAATGTTTCTTCCTCTAAATTTATATGGATCCCCACTTCCATATGGATGTCCTTTTGCCCTTTAATGAATGATTGCTTTCTCAAAGAGAATTAGAGCCTTGATCACTATCATATCTTCCTCGCCATAGGTTGGTTTGAATGGTAAGGGTTTAGGTTTCTTGGAAGTTTGGGGTTTGGTTAGTGGTGTTTCTATCTTGGCTTGTGTTTTTCTACATGTGGTTGGCTTAGGTTGGGCCCGAGAGGGTAGTTGATGATAAACATTCAGCCTAAAAAACATTGGCCAAAAGGGAAGAAAAAGATGAAGCCTCATGGAGGAAGACTCTATACTTGAAGAGTAGAATACTAGGGTTTTCTTTCTTCTTCTTAGTCTTATACATATTGTATATGTGTACATTTTGTCCTTATAATTATAGGATTTTGTAAAGGTATATGAGGGGCAATTTTGGACTTCAATTGGGCATCCATTAGGGCTTGAAAAGTCAAGATAAACCCTAGGGAACATGATCAATTTCTTCCAAGGAGAGAAACATGAAGCTTAAAGTCCCACATCACCTAAAATAAGCAAAAAAAAAAAAAAATAGTGTAATTTGGGGCACTCAAGCATGGAGGGAGTTGTGCTTTGAAATTTCTCTTGTATACAGTTGCATTTGAGTGTTTTTAGTCCTACATTCTCTAAATCATGAAGTGCAAGGGGCTTATGCATATATAAATAAGACCCCTTGCCCCCTTGTAACAGTCACCTTTTGATTAAATGAGAATTGATTTGCTAAATTCTTGTATTCTTCTCTTAAGGTTTTAAATGGAGTAATCATCTACTGATTCTCTACAAGGAACCTTCCCTGGGAGAGGAAAATATAAGTTCCTCAAGGAGCTTAGAAAGTTTTTAAAAAATTTGACTGCTTGGTGAGAATGGTGTTTTTCCATTAGTAATCTTAGGTAGTTTTGGATAAAAGGTTATGGTGGTTAGGAAGGTTCAGATGCAAGTGGTGCGACTATGGATGATTTCGCTTTTTAGTATTCAATGTGAGAGGAAATACATGAACGTACTTTGGAAGCCCACTTAGAGCAATCTTCAACTTCTCAATGATATGCTTCTTTGCCAAGTTGGAAGAGTTCCATTATCCGCCATTCTCTATGCTTGGAAAATTGTAGGTGTTAATGTTATGCAAACGATGGATTCTTGTGAACAAAATTGAGTAGGGGAGAGGTTTCCAAGTCGTGTTTTGGGAAAACTAGTCCTTGAAGGTCGACTCCTAGTGTTAAAAAATCAGGGAGGGAAGATTTATTGATGAATGTTGATCCATGATTAAAGGTGTTGCACCATTTGAAAAGAAGAATGAAGGCAACAAAAGTATTTATGGTTGGAGAAGGAGTGTTCACAGTGCTAACGAAGGAAGTGCTCCTCACAAAAGCTAGTTGAAGAAGACGTTCTTCTTTTAAGAACTCTAGGTTCGGGTTTGAACCCTAACAAGAGTTACAGTGAGACTTTGGGAGTTTTGGACTCAACTCAAGAGAATTTATTTACTTTTATCAAATCCGAATTTTACATGGAAGGAAGTCCTATTTATAAGGAAGAAGATGAGCAAGTGGCATGTTCCTCAAGCTACCTAAACCTTAGCTTGCATAACAAGTTAGGGTTAAATTATGGAGTAGTTGCCTAGGTCTTCTACTAACCCTATCTTGCATGGCAAGTTAGGGTTTGTAGAGGCTCTTGTATGCACCCTCTTAACCCTAGGTTTAGGGTTTTAATCCTATTCTACTTTTGACCCAAAATACAAGGTCACGAAAAAAATTCCCTATTCTACTATTTACAAATTTATACAAGGCTTAAGAGAGAAATATATTCTTGTGTGTCTTTCCTCTTATCCTAAGTTATGGTGGCTTGGCTTTGTCTAAATGGATCTCCATCATTTATCTTCCTCAACTTCAAAAAATGGTAGAGCACGAGTCATCCTTCCCCGAAATAGGGTCTCTTCATTAAGTTTTGGGTAACACAATAATGAAAAAAATGTTGTGTGGTTCGTGCTTGTTGTGGATGTTGTTTCTGCTTCACTGTAAAACACTGTGTCAATGTTATCCAAAATTTCATCCCATGAGGTTATAAAGGAGAGGACCTTCCTCTACCGAAAGACAGCCCTAGCAATGTTGGTCATCGAGACCTTCACCATTCTGCCTTCAACTTTGCCTTCAAAACCATCGTCCACCATCCTTGCATTTGATCAGAGCCAGTTGTATGCATCATGGTTCCAATAGTTGCTAAATGCAAAAAACTTCATCCATCCTACTAGACCGAACACCTTGTTAAGAGGGTGGTAGCCAGCTTCCTCCAGGTCGTTGAAGTTCAAGTATAATCCAAGGATGAACTATTGAACTTGGAACATCAATGAGGTTTCAAAAGGATCAAAGCAAATGAAGCTTGTTGTTTCTTTTATGCCATGGATACTTATGCGAAAAAGCTTAGTGACAAGAAAGAGAACAAGGAAAGATGAAAGACTTCAAAATGAAATTAGGGCATGAAAGATAACATGAGGAAAATGAAATATTTCTTAATATAAAAGGTGTTGCAACTTCGGTCATGGTGGGGACGACGAAATAAAAAAACTTTGAAAAATAGAGGAGTCATCACTAGAGTTTATTATGAAAAATAATAGGAAAACCAAAAAAAATGTCTATAAAATCGAATTTAGGTTTTGGGAGTCAGTTACGTATAGGGAATGTTTTAACACCCTACGATGCTCGTCTTAAGACGATACCTTTAATTAAACGTAGAAAACAAATGTGTTTTTTTAATATTTATTTTTTCCATAAAAGGAAATAAAAAAGCATGTAAAAAGCAAAGAAAATATTTTTTAATTTTTTATTTGGATTTGACTATGATTGACCTTACTCCTACGTATTTTTATTCATAATAGAAAATCAGAGATTACACAGTTTTAATAGTTCAAAAATATTTCTTTATTTTCATATTTTTTAATTTTTTATAATCTTTAGAATTTTATATTTTGTATAATTTATACCAATTAGAGTATAATACAATGCGAGTACTAAGCTTAATACTATTTTACGAATCATATAAGAAACGAAAAAGGCGTAAAATATACATCAATATTGTATACTATTTATGTGAATTTTATTTAAGACAAAAACATATATTTTTTTTATTTTTTTTACTGAAAAAAGTATTTGGTGATGGATATGATTATACAAATACTTAAACAATTATTATTTCTAAACACTCGTATTAAATATAAGATGACGCATGTGTTCATACATATATATCTAAAATTTATTTGAGCGTAGTTCCAAATTAAATTTTATTTATTTTTTATTTTACTTTAAAGAAAAATGTTGGTAGGGGTGACAAAGCGGGCCGACCCATCCCACACTTGGCTCGCGAAATGCGGACCGGGTTAGTTCGTCCCCCGTAACGAATGTGGACTGGATTCTCTGCCTCGTTCCGCATAAGAGTCAGCCCCCGGGTTTACGAGCCAGCCTACATTCGGTTTTTTTTTTTTTTTAAAAAAAGAAATTCAAAGAAAATATTTTTTACTTTTTCTCTTGAAAAATTGTCAAATTGAACCTATATATTTGTTACTATCAGACATCAATATTTTTTTCTTCCATTTCAAACATAGTCAAATATCATTAATTCAATTAAGATAAAAATCAAATATCAATATTCTTCCATTCCAAAAACATTAAAAATAGCTAATTCAAAAATATTAAACATAAACACCACTACAATTAACATAGTTAATTCAAAAATATTAATATTTTTTTTCTATTCCAAGTTGTCACTGTCAAGCCCAATCCAAGTCAACATACAAACTTTTTTTTTTGCGAGCTAGCAAGCCAGCCTGCCTCGCGCCGCTGTTGGCCTGCGCAGGTTGCGAGTTATGTGGGACGGGCTAAAGTGGGCTAGTGGGTTGAAAAACTGAGCCCGCCTCGCGTTTTTGACTAGCGAGCCACAGGCCGGCTCACATGACCCACCCCACTTTGCCACTCCTAACCATGGGTAACTGTATTGGTAAAAAAAAAGGTGACAATCAACATAAACACTAGGCAAAAATGTTGTCCCATATTTTCAAAAAACTAATGGTGGAAATATAAAGGATGGAGTTTAAAATAAGAGAGTTTCTTCTTGCACCCCTATATTTTCTTCCTGCACTCCTATAATTTTTAAAATACCAAAATTACCCTTTCACAATTTCATGTGATTCTGGAATAGAGGTTCCGTAAGCAAAAAGTGTTTCCGGAATAAAGGTTCTGTAAGCAATGGGTATTTCCAAAATAGGAAATCTGGAAGACAAAAAATCATTATGGAATATCCTTTTTAGAATACATTTATTTATTTATTTCTGGATTGGTAAATCTAGAATTAATAAAATATGTTCCAGAAATATTTCGAAAAGAGCAATCCAAAAGTCATTTTTAAAAGAGATAAAATAGTCTTCTTAAAAAAATGATGGGGTGAAGAAGAAATTTGTTAGGGTGCAAGAAGAAACAGCCTTAAAATAATTAAAAGTATTGGGCCAAACGAATGAACTGAAATTTTAAGAATCTAATGGGTGTATATGTAGGAAACGCAAGTGGCAAATAGCAAACATTTGCCCCAATAGAATGGGCCAGGCTCTTAAGATACTGTTGGTGTATTTATAAAAAGTGTTATGCAAATAGTGAAATAGTGGGAGTGGGAATATGAGAAAAAAATATTTGTGATCCCCTCCATTGGATTAGGAGTTATGATGTGGGTTTTTGTGTGGATGTGGAAGTACTGTTTTTTCTTGCACTTCTATATGTTCTTTTACCATTTCCATACAAAATATAAAAATATCTTTTTATCCTTCTAGTGTCACCTTCATATTTCAGATTACATAATTCAGAAGTTAATATTTTTAAAAAATGGTATTCTGGATTATATAATCCGAAAGTATGGATTTAAGAGTAGCTTTCGGAATATGTAATTCAGGAACACATTTGAAAAAAAACCTTCTGGATTACATAATTTAGAAGCTAATAAGAAAATCTGGATTATGGAATCCGGAAACTAATCATGCATATAAAAAAATGCTTTTGGATTATGTAATCCAGAAACTAATTACGAATTTAGAAAAAAGACTTTCGGATTACGTAATTTGAAATATTGCAGAAAAATATTTTTTAAAATACCAAAATTTATGGAAGTGAGAAAAAAAAATATGGAGGTGCAAGAAGAAACAATCATGTTGAAGATATAAGGTTCTGAAAGCAACCCTCGCCTACGACGGTGTTGAGAATAGCTAAAAAAAAAAACTAAGACGATACATTTGTTGATATAGATGGAAAAGAAAAACTCGTCATGGTACATAATATTAAAATAAATTTACCAAGTTCAAAGAAAATAATGCAATCATACTCATAATCTCCAATAAAACTTACCCAAAAACTAAAATTAATGTTAAGAGAAAAACCTTTCCACTTTTCTTTTTGTGCCTTTCTTCTTGTGTGCGTGCAAATTCTCTTGCCTTTTTTTCACCTCTTTACTATTGCCTCTCTTTATATAGAAAAAAATAAAGTAAAGTGTAGCTGGGCGTGGGGAGTTGGTAGAAAAAGTGGGGAGAGATGGGGGAGTGTGTGATCATTTTTTATAAAATTTTATTTTATTTGTTTTAATTTTTTTAGGTTAAAATTAGGAAAGTGATAAATGGGCTGGGTCCAAACTTTTTCATTTTTATATTTTTTTCAAAAACCGAAAGTTAAATAAAAACTATTTA
The DNA here is from genome assembly GCA_013389735.1 of Phaseolus lunatus. Lineage (NCBI taxonomy): Eukaryota > Viridiplantae > Streptophyta > Magnoliopsida > Fabales > Fabaceae > Phaseolus > Phaseolus lunatus. Next base: position 39,195,004 of record CM023867.1, on the reverse strand, counting down.
TTTAATAATTTATTTTTGTAATTTAAAAGTATTAGTAAAAGAATATTTTTATTAACCATACAAATAATATTTTTAATTTTATAATTTCATCACTTTTTCTTATGTAATATTATTTTATTTTCTCTTTTTTATATTTTTGTTTATTTAATATTTTTGATATTTTAATTATTTTATAATTAATACATTTTTTATTTTTTTAAAAATATAGATTTTATTTACGCAGAAGAAATCGAGTATTGAGAGCTGCCATTTTCACTTAAGTTTTATTGAACAATATAAAAATTTGAAATTTTCATATTGTTATAGTAAAGATAAGTAAAGATGGAAACACTAATTTTGTTTGGGTTTCAAAAACTAAAACAAGCAAGAAGGTGCCAGTGAACTAGTTTTGTTGGGTCAATGTGAGTTGGATTTGGGCCGGTGCTAAACGGAGCTAGGCTTCGCATGATTGGAGCTGGACTTTGTCAGTGGGATGTGCTAGTCAAAGTTGGGCTTGGGCAAATTGGAGTTGGGTTTGGGTGGAGCTAGGCTTTCGGCCAAATATATAGGTCAAGAGGGTTTCAATCCAAAAAGATAAAAATGATTTGATAATCATTCCTAAGGAGATGACCTCTATCCGAAAGAAGAAGGATTTGGTGATGGTTCCTAAGGAGAGGATCTCTATTCGAAAGATTGAAAAATGATTTAATGGTCATTCCCAAGGAGAGGGTCTGCTAGGCTCTTTCTTCTAGCATATTTGTAGTTTGAACTTTGATGTGAAGTGGATGATGTTAGAATTAATAGTCTAAACAAGAGAGGGGGGAGGGAGGGGAGTGTGGAAGTAGAGTGAAAAGTTATGAAAAATCAACCAATTGATTTTCTGTTCAACTGAATATAATTTATGTTTTATAGTTCTTTATAGAAAATCAACTAGTTGCTTTCTCAAAACAACAGGTTGTTTATACCAGCGGAATATAGAACAATGTTAAAAACAATGTATGAGTGAAGGGATAGAGAGAATCACACAAGAGGTTTATACTAGTTCACTCTTAACCAAGAGCTACATCCAATCCTCATCTAACCACTGAGAATTCAATATGTAATCAAACCTAGATTACAAAACACACACCAGTGATGATCTTGAACCCTTTAAGAGCACACACCACTCCTTGGCAACACCACAGTTTTCAGAAACCCTTTCTGAAACTGCCTTACACCAAATACACAAATACAATGTTCAAAAGAGAAGAGAATAGGATACACCTAGGCTTTACAAAGCTATTACACAGAAGTATACAAACACCCAATCATATTCCACACACAAGTAATGATTCAAAGCTCTTGAACTCTTGAAATTTTTTTTTGATAAACTCTCTTTCTTAGAGTCTTTAAAAGAATATCAAACAACCTTTATATAGACTCAAGCAAGTGGTCAAAGATGTTAGATAAAAAACCAGAAGTAGTTGGAATCATTTAAAACCAGTTCAAACCACTTAACAGAATTATGTTATAAAACAACAAGTTGTTTTCCAAAACAATCGATTGAAATAATTTTTCTGTTAAGGTTTTCATAAAAACAATCATTTGTTTTATCGAAATAACTGATTGTTTTTGTTTGACAATAAAGACAAAATAATCAAAGCTTTTCCAAATCATTTTTGAAAATCACGAAGTGTTAAACAACAGGTTGTTTCGACAATTCAACAGGTTGAAATTTTCACAGTTTTTTAGAAAACATTTCTTTTAAAAGAGATGAAGAGTTAAGTGAGCTTGGATCAATACAAGGTGTGAATTAACAAGTAAAAAACTACTAGACAACACACACACACACTTAGCAGCAGGGTCTTCAAGCTTTCCACACATATTTGGACACATTAAAACATCTTGTTCAACAGAAAGAGTTATTGGAAGCACGGAAGCAAGGTTGAATCAATAGTGTTTCGGTGATTGAAATGGAATTATGTTAAGAGGCAAAGTGAGAGGTAGGCCAACCCACTAGGAAGGAGTCTAAGTTAAGCTTCTAAGGAGAATAACTTAGACAAAGCTCAAGAATAAGTGTATGCCCAAAAATGGGTAGCATAACGTTCTCATTCATAAGCTAAAACTTACACAATCCTAACACCTTATTTATAGATGCAGTTCTCAGCCAAAGAGTGAAGAAAAGAGAGAGACAGGATATCAAATTCAAACCTAGGCTCAACCTAGTCACATTTTCTATGTGCGTGTGAAGCACCTTGTAACCTAATTGGAGCACAAATCCCTCTCCCGCCCAGGGTTTCTCTTGGGCAAATGGAAGCCCAATTGAAACCCTAGATAAGATAAAAACCTTAATTCAAACTCCTGTCTATTATAGGCCTAAATATAAGTCTAAAAACCTATACTACCTAACCCAACTAGAAGGCCCAATTTATTTCGAAAATACGAGTTCAAAACCAAATCTATCGTTGTCGTTTAAATTAAAAGCATTTTTAATATAGACTATCTAACGCAGTGCTAGATCGTCTAACATCAAAATGATGATAGATTAGATAGGGTCAATTGAGTCAAATTTGTCTCCCAACAAATCCAATTGTGAATTTTGTTCATCAATGCTCAAAACTTACCTACAAAAGAGTATAAGTTAGAATTAATAGTAAAATAAAATGGGGTATTAGACGATAGAGAACACTAAAGAATAGGTTGAAGCTCAAGTTCATTTAGCAATAAATTCTTCATTAGTTGATATATAGTATTCATTCAATCTTCAAATAAGATTAAATTAATTGAACATGTGTCAGCCAAATCAATAGAATCTAATCAATGAAACATGTGTCCACTAATTTATTCAGTACCTTACTCGTCTCCATGTGTCTACTCATAAGTTTTTAAATCTTTTAGCTCTTGAATTAAGCAATTGTTCAAAATAATATATACTAAAAAAGAATTCCAATTAAGGATCAAAATTAAATCATCAACATGAATTCAAAAATAATTCCAAAAAAAGAAATTAGAACTAAAAAATACTAGGCCGTTTAGCGCATTTGTTTATAAATATGAAAGAATAAAAGCTAAATTGCGCAAAAGCTTAGAATTCATAACGAAATCATAAGAAAATCAACCCAAAAGAGTTTAGCCTTCCATACTAAGGTAAAACGAAAGAATTACAAATAAGAAAACTAAGAAATGCTAATGACATGTTCCATGTAATTGTTTTGGTGGAGCTTCATGGATCACGAAACTAGGTTGGGGTTCATATGTTGTTCACAAATTCTTAGTTTCCAACTTTCCAGCTTTTTCAATTTTTTTTTCCTATTTTGTTGCTAATTCTATTTCTTCTTATTTCTCCAAATGATTTTCTTTTAGTTCTGTTTTTGTGACATTTTAGATTTTTTTCTCTAATTATTTTATTTAGATTTTGTTTTCGATCTTTTATTTAGAGAGGCAACTTGAACTTTGATTGATCAGTCCACTCGCAATAGTAAACACTCTTATCAAACTTGTGCATTAATGTAACAAAGGCTCTTATCAAACCATTTAGCTTAAGACGTTCACATCAGACTTTTCCTACATCTTTGTATTCATAAAACTTGATGTTGCTTAGGTTTTTTCTTTAAATAAGTCTTAGCAAATAAGTTGCTAGATTGTCTACTCCATGTAACCACTAAATCGTCTATTGTAAGAAGGACTAGACCATCTACTATGACTATAAATCCAAGTTTTAATAGAAATAATAGTTAAGGCCCAAATAAACCCAAGTACATGAATCCTATTTGAAGCAATGAATTTATTCATAATTGTAGTCCAGGAAAGCCATGATTAAAGATTCTGAGTGAGTAAAACTATGCTCATCACCGTACCTTTTGCCAGGGTCAACAAACAGAGGAGAAGGTGTAAGGAGACATAGTCAAACTAGTTTGAGATTAAATGTCTCTTGGATGATGACATCTCGACTAGCAGTGAGAATAGTATCATTTTGATATTTGTTGATACGCCTTTACTTGAAGGTTTGTGTATTGGGAGTGTTGGTAGTGGATGCAGCCTTCGCCCTTTTCTTAGCTTCCAAGTTTTCTTATACACTGATATATCTGGCTGCACAGGCTTGGAGTGCATCCATAGTAGAGGGTAGATCAGCATACAAAGAGTCTAGGAAAGTCATGGACAAAGTCCTACTAAAAGAGAATACATGGACATTGTTGGATGGAAATTGAAATATTAGTGGATTCTTTCGCGAACAAGGTCTTATATTTTCATTGGGGCTTAACATCTCCATCAAGGACGTGTTGGAGTGAGGCCAAGCATGCAAAAATCAGTTTGCAATTAGAAAATTGAGCTAAGAACCTCGCAATTAAGGTATCAAATGAGTAGATGGAATTCTGAGGCAAAGAGTAGTACCATTCCAGGACCAGTCCTTTAAAATTAGTAATTAACAACTGACAATGTACTCTTAAATCTTAAAAAAAAAGGTTGACTTGGGTGAGATAGGCCTTAACACGTGCCTTTGGGTATGAGGAGTTGTCATACTTCTCAATAGACGACCATGTCCATTTGTCAAGGAGTCGGGCTTTCATGACTTCGAGTGATAACATCCTCCTCTTCTAGCATTATTTAATTTGATTTGAATTTTTGTATGGATTTGGGGATGCTATTAGAAATGATGAAGAGTACTATGGATTTGAAGTGGACAAAATGGGTATGGGAGACTGAGAGGTGAGGCCAACTCACTAGGAAGAAGTTTATAAGAGACTACACAAATACCTTATAGAGAGCTCAAGAATAAGTGTTTATTGCCAAACTTGGGTAGCATAACTATTATCATTCAAGATGAATTTTACATGAGGTAAGCATAGTTATTTATAGTGCTATAGTCTACCCAAAAAATAGCCTAAATTCAAAATTTCATATATTCAAATTCAAAAATAAACCATAGATTTAGAAGAGCCAAAAAGATAATGTCATGTGCCTAGTCACACTCTCCATGCCTTCTCGCATGTGTAACATGCATCTTCTCTTGTGTTTAACGCCCTTGGTGCCCAAGCTTGTGTTTGACTAGCCTATGATTTCCTTTGGGCCAAATGAAGTCCAATTGAAACCTTAGGTAGGTTTAAAACCCTAACTCTGACCTTAATTTATCACAGTTTAAAATACAAGACCAAAAATCCTATTCTACTTGGCCTAAATACATGACCCAATTTATTTAACAATTACAAACTTAAATAAATATTATTATACTTAGAACATTTATTTATATATTTATTTTAAACTAAAGTTTGGCCCAAAAATGATGGTGTCTTATCCCTGTTGAAGCTAGTTGAGTTCTAGTCTTCTTTGTAGTCTCCGACCAGACTCTAGTATTCTTTTATGGTATGGAGTTCTCTTTGAGATACTATTTGCAAACCTTGTTCTTAGAGTTGTTGTCTTCATTGGGTCTACAAAAGATAGAAAAAAATTCAATTAGGTCCATATGTATTAGTAAGTCCCTAAATAAAGCTCTAAGTCTCCATCCTCCTTATGCTATGAATGTTGTACCTAGATGGATTTTCATCACATCTCACTCTTAAAAAGGATTTGTCTTTAGATTTGCATTGTTAGTTTCAGGCAACAACCTTATTAATTATTTCACAACCCATTATAATAATAAAATAATATTTTAAATTAAAAAATATAATAAATATAATAAAAATATTAATTTATTTAATTATTAAGTGAATGTTTGAGTGATATCACACCACTCAAACGGAACCCAATCACCAAGGAAAACGAACCTGCATCTCCCAAATCATCAAAATACCATGATTTGGAACTCCAGATTATGGCATCATATCTCTATTACCCATATTTAAAATTTATGGAGTTAATATTATTTATTCATGAAAATTAAAGATAAAATCATATGTCATAATTCAATAATTTAGATTGATTTGAAAACTAATTTTATTATAACAAACTAATTTTTGTAATTATTTATGTTTAAATATTAATTTAATTTTTTAGAAAATATTTACTCAATTTGTTTACTTATTAATAAATATTTTTCTAAATTTAAACGTCAAAAAAATCTTCTTCAAGTCATTCTCCGGTATTTCAGAACAAGACTTCTTAAAAAAAAACTCTCTTATTCCACCTTAGACTCATCCAGCTTAATTTTTTTTATAAAAAAAACTCAATTTCAAAAAGAACAATTAATCATACAAATTAGAGATGAATAATCAAATCAAATTAAAATAAAATAAAATAAATATTAAAATGTCAAACCAAAGAAAGTGACAGGAGTAGTTGGGAAGTTTTTGGTGGGAAATTTGCTTGTTCTAATGATGTTCATATTAAGTGTTCCCACATCGACGTTAATTTCCAATTTTGCATGAATTCTTAGGTCGGAAAATTCAAAAATGAAAATCACGCACATTTTTCAAAAGGATGCAAGTATTTATTGGTACAACTTGATTTCAACGTTTCCAACTTGCGTATGCATCTACATATTAGTATTTACTTGTCCAAAATCTCACGTATCTAATGTGTCTTATTGTGTTGTTAATAATACTCCTCATACAAGACGACACTTCTTTTTAAGGTACGAGATTAGTCATTGTTCTACTCTTGGTGTCATGAATCTGCCTAACAAATTAATGTTGTCCACTTTCAACGTAGCTGAACTTGAGAAAATTATAACTGTACCAAAAAAATATATATAATAGAAGTCTATGAGTACTAAAAACATTTCTGAGAAATCTACAGTATTAGGAAAGTGTCGTATGAGCTATTCAGAATATTCACTCTATAAGTAAATATCACCATGAAAAATATATCCTTTTTTATGTTTTCATTACCTAGATCACTAATCACAATATTTACAGGACAAACATAATTGGTTTTAAAAACAAAAAGTTAGTAACTTTTTTCTAATAAAAGCTTAAAGTGCTAAATTGAAGTTACACTTTTTTACCTTTTTTAGTATTTTCTATTGCTTTTAGATTAGATTAGTATTTTCTTCAAAATATTAATTTTTTTATAAAAACATCATAAAGGTTATATTTTGCTTCAGCCATCTAATGAAGTATTTTGATCATTTGAAGGAATAATATTTTAGTGCTCAAAAGTTAGTGGTCAAATGACAATAGATAGTTAACACTTTATTGAATGAAGTTTTGAATTTGATAAAAACAAGGTTTCCAGAAGGGCATTATACATAGTGAATTCTATGGCATTTAAAGCAATTAGTTTAGTTTTAGAATTGATTTTGTGGGCTCGATTTTGGTTAATGCCAAAGCTCATTTATTTGTAAGGCTTTATAAATAGAGATTAATGCAACTTAGATTAGAGAGAGATGAAGTTAGCCATAATGAGTTACACATCAAAGTAGTCTAATTTAGTTTTTGTTTCTTGTTTTCTGTTTTTGACGTTTCCCGTTTCCAGTTCTATTTACAAAATCCTTGATTTTCTTTTGCATTTTTCTTCATTGATTCTTCTCTCCTTTATATTTTATGTTTTGTAATTGTTGTTTTAAGTTGAATTTGATTTTGGAAATGGATAATAGTGAAATGAAAATAATGTTAGACAAGGCAAGAGTGAAGGTAGAGATTATGGTACTACGGACTTGGATGCCAACATCCGTCATGGAGTGTCATCCCTCACTCAATCGTCTTTATAAGCTCTTATCACTAATCAAACTCAACAGTTAACCTTAAATGAACGACTTCATTAACAAAACTAAAAAGCAATTGAAAGAGCTAATGGAGCAACAATAATTTGCATGAAGCAAATCAAAGGTACAATTTATGCAAAAGCAATTAGCCATGATGAATGAACAAATAACTAACAACACTAACTAATGTAGTAGGCACTTTTTTATGACGGTTAAAATAAAAATTTTATGTCATTTTTAAAACTATCATAGATACAAGTGACACAAAAAGTGTAAAGTTTTTATGATGATTGCATAACCATCATAGAAAATTCACCCTCAATATCGGTTCTAAAAGATCTATTAGAGTAAAAACATTAATATATATATATATATATATATATATATATTATATTTTTCTATTTTCTTTAACAATTAAAATTACACCCTCATAGAAAGTACTTTGTATGACAAATGATGATTTAATCATCATAGAATGTGTTACTTTCTATGATGGTTAAGGTCAAACCAATTAATACTTTTTATGAAAAATTTAACCTTAACTATTATAGAAAATGTATTTTTTTTTTAAATTTTTTTTTGACATTCATTTATCTACTTGCATAACATATATTGTATAATGAACATGTTCTCAAACAAAGATTTTCAAGTAAAATCTTAACAATCTAGTACATAAATAATTATAAATGTTACTAAAAGTTAATATGTTCAAGTTCATAGAAATTTGTTATCTAGTTCTTGTTAGAAATAAGCAGTGTCTAAGATCAAGAGGGGAGGGGTGAATTGAGCTTATAAAATTTTTCCGCAACAAAAACTGAGTTACAGTATGACAGTGTTTAAAAGAACAGATTAGTTTCATTAATTCTTTGAAGCACCTTATTACAATACAAGACTTGAATTACACGAAATGTATCAACCAGCACAAGCAGCAGAAACAATTTTAATGAATTTTATAGCTTACAGCAGAAACAGATTGTATCTTAAAATGAATCTATTTAATTTCACACCAAGAACTTACAAGAAAAACCAAAAACACAAAATATACAATGAAGACAGATTTCACTTAAATCAAATTTCAGATTCACACAACTTTTGAATTTGATAAAATGATTGATTAACCAGCTATAGCATCAATTATCACCAGGTTCAATTTTAACAGATTTGGTTTCAAAAGAACAGATTAATTTTCTTGGCAGAATATGATAAGAACTTATAACGCAGCTTATCACAGTTTTGTCAAATACAAATAAGAGCTTCAAAAACCAGAGAGCACAGTTCTTATTAAACCCAAAATTAACAGATTTATTTTCACATGAACAGATTCAAATCTTGACAGTTCTTTAATCCAGATTTCAGAAATAAGAGCAAGAAAGAGAAGAGAATTGCACACAAGTTTTTATACTGGTTCACTCATCAAGAGTTACATCCAGTTCACCTTACCCCAAGGTGTAATTCACTAAAACACAACAAGATTACAGAATACACAGTGGTTCTTGAAACCTACAAGAACACTCACACACCAAGCTGAAAAATACCTATTTTCAGCACCACTTGCACTCCAAGAAAACCTATCTAGGAGTGACTAACACAACTACCTTTACAAATAGAGATAAAGGAAAGATTACACCTGAAAAATGATGCAAGAACTCAGAACAGTAGTTCAAATTGCAGCAGTAAAACTGTACCAGCACCCTTCACAAGGCTCCAAGATTTTCTAGACCAAGCACACTTAAAACCTCTCTTGAAAACCTTTCACAAAAGTGTTTTGATCCTTCTTCTCTTTTAGAACTTGTTTGATCTCATTTGAAAACATGATTGCTCAGTGTGTTTTTGAGAGAGAGACCTTTTCCTTTTAAAGAAATCAGATTCTAACTGTTTTTCAAAAACCAGTTGAAAATAGGAAAACAACAGATTCTGTGCACATCTTAACAGATTTATTTTTTGAAAGGCTCCCAACTCAGTTAATTGAAATAACTGAATTGACTTCCCTTTGGTGCCCTAACAGAATTTCAAAAAAACTTTTGACAGAACCAAGAAAAAAAAAACCTATTGATTTTTCATGAAACAGATTCATTTATAAACCTGGTCATTGCCTCTGAATCTCCAGCAAACCAGTTCTCTAGAATGCCTTGGCTGTTTTGGGCTTGCTCCTTTGATTTCTTCTTTCTGTATGAAGAGGATGCCATGCTTAATCTGCTATTTCTTGCACCTATTCATCAAATAATGAACCCAGCTGGGAAGCAAATTAGTAATAGTTTATTAAAGAAACAAAACAGAAACAAAGTAGAATAGCAGTTTCAAACCTGGACAGCTAGTGAATTAAGTGAGAAGCTATGAGAGGAAAGGTTTAAGAACAGATTTATATAGAGCTTTAAACCAGATTATAAGGTTCATGGGTTTTGAATACAGAATCAACAAAATCAGGTGTGAATCAGATTTTATTCATGAGGTACAGTCAATGCAGTTTTGAAATAAGCAAGAATATATTGGAAATAACATGTTTCAGCTTGTTGGGTCAAATCTGTTACATAATCAAAGATATCAAATCAGTTAGGATATCCACACATGAATGTTATAAAACCAATGGTCAAAGAGAGAGAGAAGCGTAATTATTTCTCTTTCCTAGTCAAGTCAGCAAATCTAAAACAGAAAAATAACATGTTACAGCGCAAGATAACATATTTAAAATATCACTGTAGTGGACAATTTAAGCTGATAATACCCAATTCGTTTAACAAGAAATAAAACCTATCTTTAGCCAGAGGTTTTGTAAACAGATCAGCCAATTGAAACTCAGTACTAATGAATTTAATATCACAAATACCATTAGCTATATTTTCTCTTAAGAAATGATGTCTAATCTCTATGTGCTTTGTTCTTGAATGTAACACAGGATTTTTAGACAGGTTTATGGCACTGGTATTATCACAATTAATAGGTATCTTGTTTAACAATATTCCATAGTCACTTAGCTATTGCCTTAGCCATAATGTTTGAGCACAACAGCTTCCAGCAGCAATGTATTCTTCTTCTGCTGTAGAGAGGGCAACACAAGCTTGTTTCTTGCAATGCCAAGAAATTAGGCTTGATCCTAGCATGTGACATGTCCCACTAGTGCTCTTTCTGTCAACCTTGCACCCTGCAAAATCAGAATCTGAAAAACAGTTTAAGTATAAGGAAACATGGTTAGGATACCATAGTCCAACAAATTTTGTCCCTTGCAAGTATTTCAGAATTCTCTTGACTGCATTGTAGTGAGATTCCCTTGGATCAGATTGATATCTGGCACATAGGCATACAACAAACATAATATCAGGTCTGCTGGCAATTAAGTACAGCAGGGATCCAATTAAGCTTCTGAACTTGGATTGGTCAACAGGTTTTCCTGCACAGTCTTGGTCTAGTTGACAGCTTGTTGAAATAGGAGTGCTGATTGCCTTACATTGATCCATATCAAACTTTTTCAGCAGCTCTTTGCAGTATTTTTCTTGACTAATGAAGATTCCATCCTTGAGCTGTTTCACTTGCAGGCCAAGGAAGAAGTTCATTTCCCCCAACATTGACATCTCAAACTCTCTCTTCATTGTATTGACAAAAGCTTCACACATTTCCTCATTGGTTGACCCAAAGATTATATCATCTACATACACTTGTACCAGAATAATATCTTCCCTTTTCTTCTTAATGAATAGAGTCTTGTCAGAATTACCACGGTTATAGCCTTGAGAAAGCAAAAATTCACTTAACCTTTCACACCATTGCCTTGGTGCTTGTTTTAGTCCATACAAGGCCTTCTTAAGCTTGTACACATGTTCTGGATTTTTGTAATCTTCAAAGCCTGGGGGCTGGGAAACAAACACCTCCTCATTTATGTACCCATTTAGGAATGCACTTTTAACATCCATTTGAAACAATTTGAAGCCTTTGATGCTGGAAAATGCTAGAAGTAATCTGACAGCTTCAAGACGTGCTACTGGTGCATAGGTTTCACCAAAATCAATACCTTCTTCTTGGTTGTATCCTTTAGCAACCAACCTTGCTTTGTTTCTAGTGATAGCTCCATGTTCATCTAGCTTGTTCCAGTACACCCACTTGGTTCCTATGATATTCATCTCATGCTTTCTTGGAACCAAGGTCCACACTTCATTGTATTCAAACTGGTTCAGTTCTTCCTGCATTGCTGTTATCCAATTGCTGTCTTGCAGTGCTTCTTCCAGGCTTTTAGGCTCAATCTGTGACACAAAAGCTACTGTTCTGCAGAAATTGTTGAGAGAATTTCTGGTTGAGACTCCTTTCTCTAGTTTTCCAATTACATTGTCAAGAGTAAGATCCTTGGGAGTCTTCCATTCCTTAGGCAACCCTGCATTCACAACAGACTCTTTGACAGCATTTGGATAAGTTGTATCAAATTCAGTGGATTGATTTTTCTGCAGAATTATTCTTAAATCATCCACACCAGATTCATCCAAAACAGATTTCGGTATAGAACAATCTGTTTCATCAAACACCACATGCATAGACTCTTCTACAACAAGCAATCTTTTGTTATAGACTCTATAAGCATGTCCATTTATAGCATAACCAAGGTGTATACCTTCATCAGATTTAGGGTCAAATTTCCCAAGATTATCTTTACCATTATTTAGAATAAAACATTTGCACCCAAATACTCTAAGATGGCTAATGCTAGGCTTTCTTCCTGGTACAATTCATAAGGGGTTTTCTTAAGAATAGGTCTTATTAATGTTCTGTTAAGCACATAGCAAGCAGTATAAACAGCATCAGCCCAGAAATACTTTGGTAAATTTGATTCATTTAACATAGTTCTTGCTAATTCTTCCAATGATCTATTCTTTCTTTCAACCACACCGTTTTGTTGAGGTGTCCTAGGAGCAGAATAGCTATGTGTTATGCCATGCTTTTCACAAAATTTATCAAATTTTGCATTTTGAAATTCTCCCCCATGATCACTACGAATCTGTTTTATGCAGTTCTCATTTTCATTGTTCAAAACCTTTGCCAATTTCTTGAAAGCTTTGTATGTATCATTTTTAGAAGCAATGAATAAAGTCCAAGTATATCTAGAAAAGTCATCAACAATCACCAAAGCATAATAATTTCCAGCAAGGCTAGCAGTCCTAGACGGTCCAAATAAATCCATATGCAATACATCTAGAATTTTATTTGTAGAAACTATATCTTTAGATTTAAAAGAGGTTCTAATCTGTTTTCCTTTTACACATGCATCACACAACCTGTTATTTTTAAAACATATTTTTGGTAGACCAGAAACAAGGTCCTTAGACAACAATTTATTCAAGTGATCTGTATGGATATGAGCCAACCTCCTGTGCCATAGCCAAGACTCATCACTTTTTGACAGCAAGCATTCATTTTCAGAATTGTTATTAACAATGTCTAGGAGATAGATGTTGTTTACCCTTTTCCCTGTGAATAGCACCTTACCAAAATTCTGATTTGAAATTGTACATGTGTTGGCCTCAAAATTCACTCTGTATTCCTTATCACAGAGCTGGCTAATGCTGAGAAGGTTATGCTTCAAGCCTTCAACATACAGCACATTTTCAATTGCAGTAGAATCCTTGGTTCCAACATCTCCTCTACCAAGAATGTTTCCTCTATTGTTGTCCCCATATGTGACAAAACCTTCAGCCTTAAGTTTCAGACTTATGAACTGGGACAGATCACCAGTCATATGTTTTGAGCAGCCACTATCAAGGTACCACTGATTTTTCCTGCTGTTTTCCTGCAAAACAGATTACACATATGGTACCCCTCTTAGTATAGGGTCTAGCACGATTAATACCTTTCCTTAGGAAGCCATTTGACTAAGCCTTTAGGAACAAGATATTTTCTAGCCCTACATGTTCTTGATGTATGACCAGATTTCATGCAGTAGAAACAGGATGCAGTATGTACTGTATTTAATCTGTTAAAAGAGGAAAAACCTGTTTTAGCAGGAACAAAAAAACTGGACAGTTTCTTAATATTTTGCCTTGTTCCAGAATCATATCCTAATCCATTTTTATTGAAAACAGCATTTTGAGAACCCAGTAGTGTTTCAAGATTCTCTCTACCTTTGGTGAAATTTGATAAAGCTTTCAAAAGATATTCAACCTGATTTTCAAGTTTCTTACAATTTTCACATGTTTTGATGGATGCATGCAGGCAAGTTAATTCAAGACTAATTAACTCAGTTTTAGCTTTGTTTAGTTCTTCTTCAAGAGCCTTTACCTTAGGTTCAAGAACTTTATTAATTCTGGTTAGCTTATTACACATGACAGCAAGTCTATTGGCTTCATCATGAGTTTCCTTAAATGCAATTAAAAGCTAATCATAATTTTTAGAATCAGTTGAGTAATTACTTACTGAGTCTGAAGTTGAACCTTCATCATTTGCCATGAAGCACAGATTTGCTTCTTTACTCTCATTTGAGGATTCACTTGTTGAAGATACATCATTATCCTCCCAAGATATGTAAGCCCTTTTTCCCTTGCCTTTTTCATTCTTCTTGCTTGCTGATTTTTCTTTATGTGGGTTGTTTGGACAATCAGCTTTTATATGACCTGGTTTGCCACATCCAAAACAGGTGTAAGTAGAAGAATTAGAATCATTCTGTTTTGAATACCTTTTTCTTTGCTGTGTTCTGTCTCTAGTCTTCCTTTTAAGGAATTTGCTGAATTTTCTAGTGAGCAAGTTTAAGGTTTCATCTTGTTCAGGATTCTCTTCTTCTTCTTCTTCACTTGTGTCATGCTCCATGGTGGTCTTTAAGGCAATTCCTTTGGCTTTCTTCTCCACAGTTTCTTGGTCTTTCAATCTTTTTAGCTCCAATTCATGTTCCATCAGCTTTCCAAAGAGTGCTGCAGTGGACATCTTGGAAAGATCCTTTGATTCTGAAATTGCTGTTACCTTTGGCTGCCAACTCCTATAAAGGCATTTCAATACCTTTATGTTGAGCTCTTCCTTATCAAAAACCTTGCCAAGACCTGTGAGATGATTTACAATGTGTGTAAATCATTTCTGTACATCTGCATTGCTCTCACCAGATTGCATTCTGAACAACTCATATTCCTGGATCAATGAGTGCTTCCTAGCCCGTTTAACATCTTTTGTGCCTTCATGAGTTAACTCCAGTATCTCCCACATCTCCTTGGCTGAGCTGCATTGAGATACCCTGAAGAATTCGTCCATATTCAGAGCAGATGTGATAATGTTCTTGGCTAAAGAATCATATTGAGCCTTCTTTCTTTCAACTTCACTCCATTCGGACCAAGGTTTCTTCACAGTTTCATCTTTCACAGTCTGCATAGGTATGAAAGGTCCGCTCACCACAGCATCCCAGATGCCCATATCAATGGACTCCATGAAAATCTTCATCTTGATTTTCCAGAAAGCATAGTTGACTCCACCGAACATAGGAGGCCTATTGATGGATGCTCCCTCAGCAAAAGGCATCTTGAATTCAGACATATCTGCACAACTTGAGTAACCTACAAGCCCTTGCTCTTGATACCAATTGTTAGAAATAAGCAGTGTCTAAGATCAAGAGGGGAGGGGTGAATTGAGCTTATAAAATTTTTCCGCAACAAAAACTGAGTTACAGTATGACAGTGTTTAAAAGAACAGATTAATTTTATTAATTCTTTGAAGCACCTTATTACAATACAAGACTTGAATTACACGAAATGTATCAACCAGCACAAGCAGCAGAAACAATTTTAATGAATTTTATAGCTTACAGCAGAAACAGATTGTATCTTAAAATGAATCTATTTAATTTCACACCAAGCACTTACAAGAAAAACCAAAAACACAAAATATACAATGAAGACAGATTTCACTTAAATCAAATTTCAGATTCACACAACTTTTGAATTTGATAAAATGATTGATTAACTAGCTATAGCATCAATTATCACCAGGTTCAATTTTAACAGATTTGGTTTCAAAAGAACAGATTAATTTTCTTGGCAGAATATGATAAGAACTTATAACGCAGCTTATCACAGTTTTGTCAAATACAAATAAGAGCTTCAAAAACCAGAGAGCACAGTTCTTATTAAACCCAAAATTAACAGATTTATTTTCACATGAACAGATTCAAATCTTGACAGTTCTTTAATCCAGATTTCAGAAATAAGAGCAAGAAAGAGAAGAGAATTGCACACAAGTTTTTATACTGGTTCACTCATCAAGAGTTACATCCAGTTCACCTTACCCCAAGGTGTAATTCACTAAAACACAACAAGATTACAAAATACACAGTGGTTCTTGAAACCTACAAGAACACTCACACACCAAGCTGAAAAATACCTATTTTCAGCACCACTTGCACTCAAGAAAACCTATCTAGGAGTGACTAACACAACTACCTTTACAAACAGAGATAAAGGAAAGATTACACCTGAAAAATGATTCAAGAACTCAGAACAGTAGTTCAAATTGCAGCAGTAAAACTATACCAGCACCCTTCACAAGGCTCCAAGATTTTCTAGACCAAGCACACTTAAAACCTTTCTTGAAAACCTTTCACAAAAGTGTTTTGATCCTTCTTCTCTTTTAGAACTTGTTTGATCTCATTTGAAAACATGATTGCTCAGTGTGTTTTTGAGAGAGAGAGACCTTTTCCTTTTAAAGAAATCAGATTCTAACTGTTTTTCAAAAACCAGTTGAAAACAGGAAAACAACGGATTCTGTGCACATCTTAACAGATTTATTTTCTGAAAGGCTCCCAACTCAGTTAACTGAAATAATTGAATTGACTTCCCTTTGGTGCCCTAACAGAATTTCAAAAAAACTTTTGACAGAACCAAGAAAAAAAAAACCTATTGATTTTTCATGAAACAGATTCATTTTTGTCCAGAATACAGGTTTTTCTAAAAACACTTTAAAACCATTTTGAAAATCTTTTAATCACTCTAAGTGCTTGATCTAAGCTTGCTTAAGCAACTGGAACAGATTATGCAGCAAAAGACATCATAATAAAAGCATAAGCCTAAATTCAACGCTTAACTAAAAACTATTACAATCTTCAAAGCACTTGAGCCATTTTCTTCATCAAACATGCATCCAGCCTTGGTAGGGAAGAAGCTTCCTTCAGCTTCAACAATTCTAACATGATCATTTACAATAAATACTTAAAGTAAATGATGTCCACTGCTCTTAAAGCTCTTGTATCACTAACTCCTTCAATGAAGATGTATCACTAAATAAATATATAATCAAATATTTAAAATGAAATTAATATTTAACATATTTGAGTTAATTATATATTACCTCTTTCCATGAGTCACTAATAATGTTAGCGGATACAATTTTATGTATATGTCTAATCACATAATACTCGCACGCATAACTCCCTGCTTGATGTGAGCACTACAAGTTAAATACTAATATTATAATAGAATAATTTATATATTTCAATTGAATAGTAGTAAGACAAATTATTTAGAAACTTGTGGTAATTATAAATGACATACTCCTTGAGAACAAGGTAATGTTCCCAATTTTGAATAGGTGAGGTAGTTGAGGGAGGCACCATGACATTTTTCACTGGAATATTAAGTGTGGTCAATATGACAAAATTGCAATCAAGAATAAAAAGGTCACAACACTAAAGAATTGATCAGGAGCTTACCATGAGTTTGCACTTATTTGAGTTTGTTTGGACTTCCAAACAGTGTTTTAGGCCCAAGTACAAAATTGGAGAGATCACTCTAAAGATTTTGAAGCATCAATAATACAAGACCTCTATTTGCAAAACTTGTATAAAGTTGTTTAGATTTTTATTTGGGCCATGTATTGGGCCTTGATTTTATTTTGGGTCTTGTATTATGGGCTAAGTAGAATAAGAGTTTTTTTAGCTTTGTATTTTAGGCCATGTAGACTAGGATTTTGAGTCTTAAGCTTTGTATCTTAAGGCCAAATTAGACGTCTACATGTCTCCCATACAAGAATCCACAAGGCACCATCTAATAAGCTACATATAGGTGCCTCTTCAACTCTTCCAACTTGACTTTTCAAGTTCCATTTCCACTTGTCTTCTACTCATAGGTGCATCCTTCCTTGACTTTTCAAGTCATTGGTGCCATTTCTCCTCTCCTTATTGGAGAGTTTCTTGAAGCAATGATGGCCACAAGTGACAATGCAAATGGAGAGGATTTTAAGAAGCCTAAAAGGTAAATGGCACATGTCATTCTATGAATGGAGAGGATTTAAGAGTTTAAGAGTCAAGTTTAGGAGACTTAAGCACTCTAAATAATTGTGCTTACATTGTAATTTTGAGACTATGAATTAGTATTGAATTGTTGCCCCATTTGGTGTTTACATTCCTCTCTTAGTCCCTCTTATCTCTTGTTCTCACTCTCTTAGTTAAGAAGCCTAGGGAACACTATAAGAAAATCATTAAATAGAACTAATTTTAGAGACCCAAATAATTAGTTACTATTAACTAAATTAGAGAACATTTTATAAACTGAAAAAATTATTGGTATCTAAAGTAGTTTTTATTATTCATAAAAAATTATAAAATAGTTTTTAAATTGGTATATAACCATTAACTACCAAAATTTTAGCTACTTACTACTTTATATTCTAAATTAGTCCCTATTAGTCTTTTAGAGACTAATTTAAAATCTAAAATATTAGTAGCTAAAATCTTGATAGCTAATTTAGATATCATTTTAGAAATTATTAATATATTTTTATTAATAATAGAAACCACTTTACCCTTTCACAATCTTTCTAGGGTTTTTCTTCTGTGTTTTTCTCCCCTTCATAGTGTGTTCTTGTTCTTTCTTTTTCTCACATTCATGGTGTTTTCTGGTTGCTTGGAACAGGGGAATTTTTCATATTAGTATTGCTCTTTGTTTTTTATTTGTTGCAATTAATTCAGTTAAAATTTTGATCTTAAACCTTTGATACTTGATTCCTTATTGTGTTATGCAATTATGGTTAAAATTTGGGAACAAAAATCGATCTATAAAAATTTACACGGTTTCTGGAAGTATAACTACCAGATTTTTGTCAAGTGCTGGAAAAATATGAAAACGGTGCACGATTTGTTCTCAGTGTTTGAATTGTTTCAATTAATTCTGTGTGTAGTTTGATCTGAATTTCTGGCAACTAGATTACCTATAATGCTATCAAGTTGTTGTTAAAATTTGAACTCAAAATTCAACCTATAACATTTTACATAATTCCTGGATGCATCATTGCCTTTTCTATTCCAGTCTTGTTTTGGTTTTGTTCATCTATTCTAGTGTCTTTTATAGGTTCCTTTTGTAGTGCTACCTTTTATTCTTGTACCTTAATTGTTATTGATCAATATTTGGAATTCTTTTCAGTCCTGTCATTGTATATTATGAATTTTAAGATTAGCTTTTCAAATTAGTTTTTCTTGATTTTTTCTTTCTTGGAACTCCTAAGTCAGCAAGGTGCAATTATCATTGGAAGTTTTAATGCCAACTTCCTAGTTTCATCTCTTAAGGTGATGTGAGTTGATTTTAGATTGCACATTTTTTATGTTTCACTTTTGTTAGATTTTGGATTTTAGCAATTTAAAGGTGAGAAACCTAAGAAGATTCCCACTAAACACGAACTTAACCAAGTGGTTAAGTAAGTGTGAAGGTTCACTTCTGAAGGACAAAGAGAAAAAACAATTATATGGTGACAAATGATGCAGCGGAATTATAGAGACAAGGAAAAAATAAAGAAGAAAAAAAAATTAAAGGAAAAATTAAAGAGTAGAAGAAGACATATAAGGAATGGAATGGAAGGCATAAATAAAAGATAAAAGAGGAAGAGATAAAGAGAGCTCATGGGAAGAAATGAAGTCACGCCACTTGGAGCAGAATGACTTCAAGATGAGTGATGCAAGAGTCGTCGCTTGAGATATTACCCATCCAAGATAAGACCCAACATGAAAGCTCATAAGTCTCACAAAAACACTCCTATAGAGTTTCTTTGCTATAAAAATTCAATGTCAAAATACATGGAGTAAGACACCCTATTTATAGGAATGAGTGCCTTGGTGGGCAAGAAGGATAAGGGTAGGGCGGCAAATGTGTGAGGGGCTGCCTTTAGAGTTTGACTAAGTCAAAACTGCACCCTGGGCTTGTTCTTCTAGAAACTAGGTCAAATTTCCTTCCAAAAGGGCTAGAAACAAGCTAAAATGATAAGTACACCCCCTATTATGCTATAGGCACCTATTCTAGCCTATCTTGCTATTTTGGACCCCCAAAGTGAACCTAGTTTATTTACATAACTTTTCTCTTATGGAAAGACTAAAAGGAAGAACTTCTGATATTCTGGTTTATAGCTTCTTATTCTGCTACTGATGCTTTGTCGAGGTTTGGTTGGGCTCAACTTTGTATACTAAGATGACTGACCTTTTTGTGAAGTGCTTGATGTGTCCTTAGTTATCTGTTGGTTTCTTTGGTTTGTATCATAAGGCTTGTTATGTATTATTAGAGTGTTATCAAGGTACGAAGAGAGTGTAAGAAGGATCTGAACCGATTGGAGAGCAAGCACCCCGAGCTTTCACCCAAAAGTTTCAAGAATTGAATCACAATTTGTGTTGGTTTACATGCCACAGAACATTTGAGTTTATATTTTACTTTGCATTTGTTTTTAAGCCTCCTAAGTGTTGGAAAATATGCCTCTAAGGCAATTCCTTTGAACATTGTAATAATTGTTGGAGATCCCACATCGATTAGAGATAAGGGCATTTCATAGTATATAAGTAGGTGCAAACCTCACCTTATAAGCCGATTTTATAAGGTTTAGTTAGGCTTAAAATCCACTTCTTAATATCGTATCAAAGCCATTTAAAGCCTATCTTAGCAAGAGTTTGTTGGGCTGATCAGGCCACCCGTTACCGGACCATCCATTATATAGTTCCACGCACAAGTTGGCAGCGTCGGCGTGAGGGGGGTGTTGGAGATCCCACATGGACTAAAGACAAGGGAATTTCATAGCATATAAGTGGGTGCAAACCTCACCTTATAAGTCAGTTTTATAAGGTTGAGTTAGGCTTAAAGTCCACTTTTTAATTGTAATAACAACCCGTTTTAGACTAGAAATGTGTCAATTGGCTCCAAGTGTCAGTTGCATTTCTACTTAGGATAATCTAGTTTACTTTCCAATTGAACTTACTTTGCTTTTGTAACATCCCGCCAAATTGCTTTTCATATTTATGTAATAAAATAAAGGTGAAACAAATATATCGAAGTGAACATAATTATATATATGTAATGAAGTTTCTCCTCACAGGGAGTTTAATACATAATCGGTCAGTTTTCCAAAAACGTAAACAAAATACAGCAAAATAAAAAAAACAGGCGATCTCCTAACAGAAAAAGGCGATCTCCTATCAGAAAAGGGCGATCTCCTATCAGACAACAGAAAAAGGGTGATCGCCTAACAGAAACAGAAACAGGCGATCTCCTTTCGGCGACCACTCACTGAGGAGCTCTACTACCTGCAACCTCGTCTGCTCCCGTGCAAAAATACACGATCATCATAGGTTTAAGAAAGCAATCACAATACCAGATAAAAGGGTAAGCTAGATGTTTTAAAAAATTTAAATATGAAACTTTAAATCAATAGAAAACATAAATCTTCACACCATTCATAATCCATATCAATTTCAACCATCAACATTCCCATATTCCACAAACTCGTCAAGTGTCTATTCACTACTTTCAATATTCATGGCTCACACGTCAGACTTTCCACTGACTCATAACATATAGACACATGACTCTACTTCCGGAAGACTCGTGCGTTGACTCAGACCCAGAGATCTGCACCTGTCATACCACACCACTGTGAAATCCACACAGGGTCGCTGTGAAATCCACACAGCCATGCGCATACATAATCTAAATATCATCACTCTCCCGGTATGACAGGGTTAATTCATATAACAGGTCAAGTCCGTTATCTTTCAAACAACTTACCCATACATATGAACCTCCTTCGACTCTCCACAACTGAATAACTTCATCTATGTGATTCCATTATATCAGCAGAGTCAGGATATCTCCTTCTAGACAAGTCCCTAGTCAATGCACATTACACATGATCTTACACGGTATTTTCTTTCCTGAAAATACTATGCCTTGATCCCACATTCACAACATTCAATACATCATACAACACTTAATGAACGATTCCAGTCACAGCAACATTCATTCCGCGGTTCAGATTTTCGAATATCACATTCATTTCACATTTAAATCTCAAACAGTTTCAAACAACACAAAAACAGGGGAGTTCGAAAAACAACGCCAAAACCGGCGATCTCGTCCAAAAATAGGGGATTATGCAATAACAGTTGAAAACCGGCGACCACGTCGCCCCATCATCTTAATCATCTAATATAAGGTTTTCGTTGGAAATAAGGCTAGCTTCCCTTACCTGGACTAGCGCAAAACACCAAGAGTTCCAAAACCCACCGAGCTTAAAGGTGCCTTAGCTCTGTTTTAGCGTCCAGTCTGGAGAACTTGCAGAGAACCTCCCAAGTGTCCAAGGGTAGTCGTCGCTCGTCGTACTGGTGCTTGAGGGTGCCTAAATCGCAGCGCGAAGGAGAGAAAAGAGAAGGATGAAGGTGAACCCACTCTGTCACTCTTGAACCACAGCAACGTTCTCTGCCCTCAGAAGTGAGTTTTTGAATCTAAACCAACTTGTCCACAAAAGCCGCTGCCACCACCCACTCTGCAGGAAGCTTGCGTGCACGCTTCCCTGAACAGTACGACCACGCCTGACTCTGCGTATGCCAACTCTCTGATGTCACTATTCTGAACCACCCTTTTTGTCTACGTGTCGCGCGTGCAGGACGTCTCATGCTGGGAGCCTGGGTCCCACCTTATCTGTGTGAAACTCGACACCGCGCGATAACCTTCCACCGATGACCGCTCGCGCGATGACTATCCACCGATGTCTCATCCTGGCGGACGACCGATGTCTCTCCCTGGAAAACGACCGATGTGTCCCTCATCCTGGCGATGACCGTCTGTCTCTCATACCGACGATGACTGATGTGCCTCATCCCGGTGATGACTGATTCCTCTTCCTGACGGACGACTGATTCCTCATCCCGGCAGACTACCGATGTCTCACCCTGGAGGACCACCGATGTCTCACCCTGGCAGACAACCGATGTCTCACCCTGGAGGACCACCGATGTCTCATCCTGGCAGACCACCGATGTGTTTCCCATCCTGGTTGATGACCGATGTTCCTCTCATCCTGTTGGCGATCTCTTATCGCCCTTGTGTGTGACGAGAACACATCGCCTTACTCTGCTCGCCGATGTCACATCGTCACACCTTGCTGAAGGTTCTTCATCCCACTATGTTACGTCCAAAGTATCACCTCCACATGGCTTGGTGACGTCGGTAGCTTCACATTTCCAAGAATAGATCAGCACTACTCCTCGTGCGCCCATGCATGCAACACTAAGGATGATTTCTTATGCTCAAGCATAGAGCTTCGCATGCCCAGCGTATCTAAGGCTTAACCCACACCTTGATACGCGTGGTTTTTGGAACCCACTATGGTTAATCCAGCACCTTGACCACATACTAAGTGCACATTCGGTGATCATGTACACCATAGGCGATTATGTGCCAGAGAGGTCGGAGATCGCCTCCGTCTTCAATAACGGCGATCTCGTAGAGGACTTCTAAGCTACACTTTTCTTCCTTTACTCTTCTTGATCCACGTGTCTTCCTCGAGCACATCCACGTGATTACCTCACGATAAAGTCATCGCACCTGACTACTTGGTTAATACAATGGTCAGCCGACCGACCTCTACCAGCTGACCCCAGACCTTGGGCGACGTCCGAGGTCCGACTACTACGAAACTTCATTTACCAGCTCTTTGTATTTTAAATAATAACATCTTCTGAAATTATTTAAATATAACACTTTCATTCCAATTAAAGTTTCTAGGTCCTTACAGCTTTTACTCTTAATTATTTATTTTCTTTAATTGTTGTTGATTTGTAGGTCTCTATGGTATTAGGAGAGTCTTTTATTGCTTATTGGTCTAATAGGTTTCCATTTGCATTTTCACACACACACACTAGTAGGTTCTAAAATAATTTTCTAGATTAGTTGAAGGAACATTTGTAAAGACTATTTGAGGTCAATTCTAACTAGGAAAGACTTGGTACTTAAGCAGTCCTAGTGACTCACCTCTATTTTCTAGGAGTGAACTTAGAGCCATTCTTACTTTTGAAGTTTTGATTAATTTCCACCTAAAAAGAAAAACATTTGTGAAAAGTTTTCATTACTCTTGTTGAAATATAAAAACATTAGTGAAAACCATTTTAATTTTAATTTCAACAATTCATATTTATACATATTTTGACCCTACTATTCTGAGAAACAGTAAGGGTAAAAAAACTTAAGAGGGAATTGCAAGATATTAGGAGAGATGTTTCTTAACTTAAAAGTATGTTTGCTCAATTTCTGGAAAGTCAAGATAACAGTAGGGAAGAGACTAGTAAGAAAACAAAACTTTCTATGAAACTCTATTATTCCATTCAAGGTGTGGAAAATTACCCTAGTTCAGATTACTCTAGCTCAAACTACCCTATTTCAATCTACCCTTAGAAGGAACACAAGAGGGAGGTTTACTCCTCCAAGTAATCATCTAGTGTTTCAAAAGAAAAAGAAGAGAGAAATAAGAAGCTTAGAGATGAGATGAAAGATTTTTTTTAGAATAGGGAAGAAATTTATGGATGGAGAAAAAGACTATGTTAAAAGAGAGAGAGAGTTTGGACAAAAGTTACATACTCTTAGAAAGAAAGAAACATCTCCATCTAAAGAAGATCCAGAGGAGGTACCTCAAACTATAGATAAACAAAAACTAGAACCTCCTAAAGATTTAGAAAAAGTAAAGGTAAGAGAATAGGGCAAGCCTTCTACCTCAATTGAAACACGAGATATTCACTGCTTAAATAGATGACAAAATCAATTTAGCACTTTTTGTATTTCCTCTAAAGAGGAAGAGACTAGACATAGTACTTCCCATGTTGTTTACAATGACTCTTACTCTAATAAAGATATTTTGTTGAAAAATGTTAATAAACTTGGTATTACCCAGAAAAAGAATATATTTCAAATAAATTGCAAAAAAAAGTTATTCTCTCATTATGGGTATTAAATCCTGTTAAAACTTGAATAGTATTTGGTTGATTAAAATGTTGAAACACAACATAGATGCCCCTTTTCCATCTTATAAACTTTATTGGATTCAAAATGATGAGGACCTAGTTGTGAGTCAACAAGTGAAAGCCAATCTCTCTCTAGGACATCATGATAAAAATGTTTACATAATATTGTCTCTGTATAAGCTTGTGATAATTTGTTAGAACGACTTAACCAATTTTATTATAAATTTATTTACCATGGTCATTCTGATAGAATCACTTTCACTTACAAAGAAAATAAGTTTGTGGTTAGTTTTTCAATATATTCACAAGTAGTGGAAAACCAACTATAAGTACAGTTTAAAATTGAAAAAAAAAATTCTAGTGTTGAATTAGGCATGGATAAAATTTCCTATCAAGAAAACCCTAGTGAAGCTTAGTCAAAACAATGTGATTAAATAATTAAGAACCTTCACCAGGTAGAAAAATAAAAATAAAAATACTCCTTAGGTCAGTTTTGTCTACCTAACTGGTAAAGAGTACATTGACCTCAGAAGAAAGGTAATTTCCCATATTTTTTATTCTTATTTATTTTGTATATCTATCATTTGTTTTACTATTTTGTTGTTTCTACAAAATCCTGTTTAATCCTAGAAAAGGATAAAAGAAAACAAATAAAGGTTGCAATCAATGAGCTTCATACAAGGATCTTAGGAAAAATCCTCTTCAAGAGGGAGGGACTGATGAAAATTCATATGAGAAAACTACAGCAAGAATAAAGAGGTCAGACGACTAGAGAATTTATCAGTAACTTACCTTGATTTTGGACTTATTTAAGTTTGTTTGGGCTTCTAAACAGTCTTTTGGGCTCAAGTTTAAAATTAGAGAGATCACTTTAGAGATTTTGGAGCATCAACAATACAAGACCTTTTATTTGTAAAAATTGTATAGAGTAGCTTAGGATTTTATTTAGGTCTTGTATTGGGCCTTGGTTTTATTTTGGGTCTTGTATTTTGGGCCAACTAGACTAGGATTTTGGACCTTAAGCTTTGCATCTTAAGGCCAAGTTGCCACATGTCGCCCATACAAGACTTCACAAGGTGTCATCTCATAAGCTACAAGTAGGTGCCTCTTCCACTCTTCCAACTTGACTCTCCGAGTTCCATTGCCATTTGCCTTCTTCTCATAGGCCCCTCTTTGCTTGACTCTTCAAGTCATTGGTGCCATTTTTCCTCTCCACATTGGGTATTTTCTTGAAGCAAGGACGGCCACATGTCATCATGCAAATGGGGAGGATTTTAAGAAGCCCAAAACACAAGTGGAAAGGATTTAGGAGTTTAAGAGTCAAGTATAGGAGACTTAAGCACTATAAATAAGTGTGCTTACATTGTAATTTTGAGACTATGAATGAGTATTAATTGTTTCCCAATTTGGTGTTTACATCCCTCTCTTAGTCTTTGTTATCTACGCTCTTAGTTGAGAAGCCTAGGAAAATAGCTGGAAGGTAGGCCTAACCTCCTACCTAGCACCATTCTCCTATCATTACTCATAGTTTCACCATGCTTATGATCCAATTTTTCTATTGTCTTCTGTAACTTCATCCATTAATCAATTTCAACCGAAGAATTTATCTAAGAGCCAAGGAGAACTCCATCATCCTCCAACACATGTGATGGTGTTAAAGGATAAAGTACAAACTTTTTATCCTTATGAGTGAAAGTTATATCATTATTAAGACCATTATGCATGGTTTTCTTATCAAATTGTCATGGTCTTCCTTACAAGATATGACAAGCCTCCATGGGTACAACACCAAAAAGAACTTTATCCTCATATTTACCCACTGAGAACTTGACCTTGACTTGCTTATCAATTGTCAAATCCCCATCTTCATTAAGCCAATGAAGTTTACAAGGTTTGGGATGGGAAGTGACAATAGGATTTAGCTCATCAACCAACCTAGTAGTGGTGGCAATGTGGGCAGGTCATGCGGGCTGGCCCTCAGCCCACTACCAAAAAGTGTGGGGTGGACTCACTAATCTAGCCCGCTAACCCACTTTGGCCCACCCCACATAACCAGTAGCTCATTGGCCCGCATAAATAAAAATAATAATTTTTTTTGTAAAAAAGAAAATCATACCCCATTCACCCATTATTGCAGTGTAACCTTTATTTTATTTTATTTCAAAAAAATTGAATCTAATTTACTAAAAAAAATGAATTTTATTTTAATCATTTAAAGGAGTTAGTATTAAGAGTGACAATGGATTTAGTTTTAAGTAAAGTCTTGTATTTAAAATTTGTTAATAAAAAAATAATATAAAGAAGAGATTTCAATAGGATAGTTAAAAAATTAGTCATCTTCATTCAAATATTTTGTAGCAAAACTTTGATAAGATACTCTTATACATTTACATACATATATAAGAAAAAATATATGCAAAACAAAACTTTAATTATTTTTTAATCAAGCATTCTAACAACCCTCATACTTGAATTTATATTTTTATCTTAATTTAATGAATTGAAACATGGATAAAATTTTATTTTTTCAGTGGTAGGAATAATTTTTTTTATAATTAATGAAATTTTAATTAAAAAAATATTTTTTTTCCTTATGCGGGCTAACCCGCAGGTCTGCGGGTTACCTCTTATGCAGGACGAGTTAGTGAAATGAGCTTGCACTCCTTGCGCGGGGCAAGCCAACCCGGTCCGCATTTTTTTGGCCAAACATAGAGCAGGCCTATGCAAGGCGGGCCAGCCCGCATTGCCACTCCTACAACCTAGTACTACAGCAATTACAACATGGCCCATTATATACAATGAGAGAACGTGTGCTTTCATAAATTTTACAGCGAGTATGAAAAATGTTCTCCCTTTGAGACTCAAGTTGAGGACTAGGTTTTTTGTTTGAGGTATTTTATTCTTCCCTAATCCTTGCCCTTGTCATGTACAACTCCATCTTTAACCTATACTCTTCTACACTCATGTTCCTCTAATGGAGTCATTGGAGTGTATCCATAAGCTTCCTATTATAATATGAAGAGAATTATAATATGAAGAGATATGGTGATGCCTCAATGCACTCCTAAGATAATTTCAATATTGAATTGGAGGTTCATTACGGAGGTGATGGAAAATCATCCAGTCACGACATTGTTGACTAAGAATAATGGAGAAGATAAAGTCTCATGGGGGAAGAACCAAGAAGAATATTAAAATATTTTTCTTCTTTTTAGTCTTGTAAAAATGCATAGGAACTAGGATTTGACTAATTGAGGGTTTGACTAGTCAAAGCCTTAATTTGGGAGTCAACATGCAGCATTCTCCCTTAGGGAAGTTAAAACCCTAATTGGAGAGGCAAGGAGAGAGTCCCTATGGTCCAATACTGAAGTCACATGACCAAGCAACAAATGGAGAAGCATTGGAGCTTATAAAAACTTGGAAAATCAAATAATTGAACAATGTGGGACTTGCTTTGCATGACATTATGAAAAATCTAAGTAGAGTACAACCCTCTTCATTAGGGAGGTCAAAACCTTGATTAAAGAGACATGGAGAAAGTCTACTACGGCCTCCCACAAGTCCACATGTCTATACATCCATCTAGAGCCCATTGGAACTTAGAAGACTGATTTAAATTTTGTATTTTTTAAATTGGCCTTTATAGGACTTTGTAATTCTTTTGTAAATTTTTGTATTAGCCTTGTAATTGTTTTCTATAATTCTTGTGATTAGAAACTTTCAAGACATTAGTTTTAAGAGGCTTGTTGCATGAGTCTTATTAGTCATTAGATCCATGAGTGCATGGTCCATAGTATATAAGACTTTTTTTGTAAACTTTTGTACTTAGAATTACTCATTTTGTAATTTGAATGATAATTTTCTTTATATTCTTCATTAGAAATTTTGATTCTTATATTTGAATTTCTAATTTAAAGTGGTAAATCTTTCTTAATTCATCAATTTCTCTTAATTATCACATTAATCAAAATAGATTGAAATTTCTCCATTATTCATTCCACATTTTCGATTTTCTTCATTCTTTGGAAAATTTGTCAAATACATTAGAAAATCATCACTAACTAAAAAGAATACAAAACGTACATGGTCTAAAATATTTTTTTATTTATTATATTTTATATCAAGTTCTCCATAAGATTTGTATTGCATGATATATGTATAATTAATCATATAAGTAAGAAAAAAATTAATATTATTTTCAGTGTAATTACATGAAAAATATCACTACAAGAAAAAGGGGTTTTAATGGGGTGTTTTTTTTTAACATTATCCAAGGTTAAAACCTATATTAAGTCATTTACCTAGGGTTGCAGTTTCACTTGCTAAACCATCCCTAGAGAACGTGTTCCCTAGGGTTTTTTTAAACTTCAGGAAAAGTTATTCAAAATCCTTGTTAAATACCATGGGTTTAAGATTCTCCGTAAAATACCATGGGTTTCTAAACCTTCGTTAAATACCATGGATTTCAAAACGTCCATATAATACCATGGGTTTCTAAACCTCAGTTAAATTCCATGGGTTTAAGAACCTCCATAAAATACCATGAGTTTCAAAATTTCTGTAAAATGACTTGTCATCTGAAATAACTTTCAACCCTATTTTCACCATCTCTAACGATCCTCTTGACGTCTCTCTTCCACTGTAGACACACTGCTCTCCGACATAGGCTCAATGGCTGCCGACGACAGTCCTAGCAAGGAATAACTATTCAGCCACACTTATGTCTATTATATCTAAGGAGAAGAAACACTAAATAAGACATTATCTTCTTCTTACACCAATATTGCTTCTTTCATCACCTTAATGCCCCAACTCATGTTATAAACCATTGTTACCTAGCTCGGCAACAACTAATGTTTATCACTTCTTTATACATCCTAAATAATTGCATTATCTGTCAGATGTGGGCTTCAAAGCCATTGTGTTATTGGCTAGGAAGGCTTCAAAGATTGCAAGAACATATTGTGAGGAGAAATTAACTTTATCACTTCTCACTTTCAAAGTGAATTAATTATGGGATGCATTTTAAAATAAAGGCCTTAATTTAAAATATTTCAAAATTATGAGAATTAAATATTAACATTTATAACTAAAACTAAAATTGCACATAAAATATACATACATCAAAAGCTAAAACAAAATAAGTCAGATTTTTTGAAGTGTGAGCTCGTAACAAAAAAAACTATGAATTATATAAACCAACTACCATCAATCATAAGAAATACTTATTATCCAAGATTAGTTGCTAAAATACTTATTATCCAAGACTATTATGCTGAATTTTTAACATAAAATTTTGAAACTCTAGAAAACTTATTTGTAATGTAAAGTTACACTTACAAAATTTTAGAGAATTTAGTTATAAAATATATAAATATATTAAAAGTATATATTTTTTAATTATTTATTTATAAATAGATTTAATTATATTTATTTGTTGAATTTGGAAAAATTATGGACTGTTTTATTGAGGTTCTACAATAAATCTTTGAAATTTAACGAAGGTTAAAAAATCTCCGTTGTTTTGTTGAGGTTTTAAAATAAACCTTTGAAACTTAATAAAGGTTAAAAAACCTCCGTTATTTTGTTGAAGTTTTAGAATAAACCTTTGAAATTTGATGAAGGTTAAAACACCTCAATTATTTTGCCGAGGTTTTAGAATAAACCTTTGGAATTTAACGAAGGTTAAGAAAACCTCTGGTATTTTGCTGAGGTTTTAAAATAAACCTTTGAAATTTAATGAAGGTTAAAAAACCTCCGTTATTTTGCTAAGGTTTTAAAATAAACCTTTAAAATTTAACGAGGTTAGAAAAATCTCCGTTATTTTACTGAGATTTTAGAATAACCTTTGGATCTTAATGAAGATTAAAAAAACCCCAATTAATTTAATCAATTCATAGGATTATATTAACCTTTGGTAAATAATCTCTATTAATTTTTTTTTCTTGTAGTGTATATTTATTAATTATTTATATTAAAATTATAATTTATATATATATATATATATATATATTAATTTAATTTAATCAATTTCTAAGGTTATATTAACCTAGCTAAATAATCTCCGTTAAAACTCTTTTTTTCTTGTAGTGTATGTTTATTAAATTATTTATATTAAAATCATAAAATATATATATATATATAATTCTCTTTTTTTCTTGTAGTGTATGTTTATTAAATTATTTATATTAAAATCATAATATATATATATATATAATTAGGAGTAAAATTATAAAAAATAAACAAACCTGTTTTATTTAAAGGAATTTTAAATTCCCCGTGGTAAATATTTAAATAATTATTATATATTTATGCATTGATTATTGATTTTATGTGACAAAAAGTGCAATATGATGATTAAAAATATTTTTATTGGAAGGAATGTAGTTGAAAATTTTAATTTTAAATATTTAAATACTACGATAATTATTTATGTGTGTTGTGTGTATGAAATATACACTATAATAGCATGATATCATAAGTTATTCTATTCCATTTTTGCATCTTGCTGGTTCTTTTTCTGAGTTTTGTGGTTTTCAAAAAATGGGAAAACTAAGTAAATGAAAACACAACCCCACTAGTAAAAACACCACAAAGTTTACCTCAACCACCAACATTCATTATCAATCACTACAAACAACCACCACTACCACTTGAAAATAAAGAAGAAAACATCATATTTTCCATCATACTTTGAATAATATTGTTGGAATTAAAAAAAGTATAAAAGTGTAAGGAGAAGGTATAAAGTTGAAGGTATTGAGGTTGAGAAAGAATTTGTCATTTATTCGTCCTCTTCCTTCTAAAGGCAAATTCACCTTACCCACAAATATAAGCCCCAGTATAGTTGTCATGCCTGTTTAAAGAAATTTTTCCTAAAAACACTTCTAATAAAAAAAATCAATTTCTCCATATGCTAAAGTGATTTTCGATTAGTTTTTCAAAAATCTGATTTCTAATTTATACATAAACTATTTCAGTTTCAATTAATTTTACTTAGAAAGTTAACTTTTATAACTTATTTTTTTTTCCTTAAAAAATATTTATAGAAAATTTTCTCCTAATATGTTGAGTCTTTATTCGTATATTCTTCTGTTCATGGATAATAATGAGTGGTATATATATGTTTATGTAATTTATCGTAATAATAATTTTATAGATAACACTAATTAGGAGAGGTTTGTTAGTGAGTAGGACTTATGCAAATTCCATTGGTGTGATAGTCAAATATCTAATTAATTTTGTTGAAAATTATAGCAAGAGAGCAAATGATGTGGGTAGATACCTTTCAATTTATAGTTACGACTTTTCCTTCGTCTAGAAGATACAAACATATGACGATCATTGTGTTCATGTTGCTTGTCATCAAATTTCATCAGCACCCACGTTAGTTTTCCTGCCATAATTCTGCATGTAGGAAACTTGTAAAATAACAATGAAACTTTTACTATCCAATACTACTGAAAAATAATAACATAATATTAACTGCTTCATAAATTTGGATAAAATTACCTTTAAATTCAAATAGCTTGAATTCATTTAAAAATTATTTGTATTATAACATATAAATCAATTCAATATTTGATAACCATCTTATTGGATATTGAGTTATTCTTCACGGAATATTTACTTAATCTCATTTATTTAAATATTTTTATATTTATCTAAGTTCTTACTAACTTAAGTGTTGGAGAATCTTCTATAACTAAATCTTCATTCTGTATTTTATCAGCAAAGCTGGACAAACCTTCAACAAAGAGATCAACTTGACCAAAAACTCATTCATCCATCTCAAATGGTTTTAGCTTAGCTTCGATAAAAACATTTTGCATCCGCTGTGAGGCCACGATAAAACTATTTCTGGACCAAAATTTTTATGGTACTCACCAGATGTCAGAATATTGCGTTAACATCATCATATCGTGAGAGGGACTCATCTTCCCTTGAAGCTCTTAAAGCTCATATGGAGGTAATTATCCCAAAGACCAAAATCAGTGTCAAACATCTCATTACTAGCGTACAACACAAGTTTAACAAAGATATGGAACTTTTACGAAATCAACACCATGAGATGCAAGCCCACCGAGATGAAATGTAGGCCCTTCTTGAGAAAATTGTTATATTGCAACAAGATTCGACCACACATCGGTCTAAACAACATCTACGATAGCACAGAGAGCAAGTAGTTGAGTCTCATCCCATAATCCTCCTAAACCAGTCAAGGATATAGGCCAAGCAAGACGACACATTTAAGAAAAGAATGTAATTGTGGAGTCACAAACACAAAAAATTCTGAATAACAATCAGTCCTGAGGTCCTGAAAGACAGTCGACTTGGCACAACTAATAGGTTGGGTCCAAGGACCAACCATACAAAAAGAACCACGAGTATGTTACAAAAAGGTTCCCTTTAACACACTACCAACTTCCAATTTGGACGAAACAACGCAGGCATTTGTTGTCTTCCATCCCTTCACCCCTGAAGTTACACAATGCTCGAGTCCTAACTAAATGGAAGTGGTTGAGCATAGAAAAGTACGATGGCTCCTCAAACTTAGGAGAAAATGTCAAAACCTATCTCATTCAGGCTAACCTTTTTTTAATGACCTCAAAGTACATTGTTTATCATTTCCAACTATCCACAAGGGACATGTCCTTGAATGGTATTACTCACTACCTCGGAACCCCATTGATTCGTTTAACACCTTTGTGCAAGGTTCTCAACAAGGTTTATTGATTGCAACCAATGGTTATAGATTTAGCCTCCCTTCAGCACTTCATCCAAGTAGATGTCGAGCCTCTACAGTAGTATATGACCCAATTTTCCAAAGCCTCTATTAGCATTCCCGATTTGCACCCTGTCGTTGCCATGCACTTGATGAATGTAGGACTTTGCCCAAGTTCTGTCCTAGACTCTTTATACGTCAATTTTTCGGCCAATATGGATGCACTCCGAGTTTGAGTAACCAATGGAGAGGGGTTCTTGTAAACTCGATCAGAGACATCGCAAATTTTAACCAAGATGAATTCAACCATTAAGTTAGCACGAACACTAAATAGGGATATGAACTTGATGACTATTTTACGACAAGTGTACCGTGTCAGAAGTAATAAATTGTCCCTAAGGACAAATATCGAACCCATAAGGAACAATTAAATTCACAAGTATACTATTCACTAAATATAAGACAACATGTAACATTTTATTGAAAGGTCTTGTGTATGATGAATTTGTAAGAAATTAAATAAAGCAAAGTAAAAGATTTGTATGAGTCAATTGGGAAAATTGGGGTTCATCCTTCTCATTTATCTATATTTTTCAAAAGCTCATAATATTTAATCTTGATTGATATTGATGCACATATAAAAATAATTCATATCGGATCCTCGAATACAAAATTATTAAGAGAGTCTCCCAAATATCGATTTCTTGCATATTTATAAAAAACCCTTATCATTACGAACAAATGTTATAAAGCAATTAACAATTCAAATCTATACCTAACATTCAAATATGTTAAGCATTAGCATTTAGGTTAGATGCTTAGAAGTACTTTCCATTCAAATCTAAGGATCAAAATCATAAATAATACAAGCTTTGAGAATAAAATGATAATACCAATCATCAATTAGTAACTGAATATTAAGTGAGTTTGACGAGAAAAAAACCCAATTTTACTGAGTGAACTCGCTTGGGCAAGTTCATTTGGAGTGATCTTGCTTAGGCGAGTTTTGGGCGAGTTTCTAAAGTTCCAACTTTCCTTTTTCATCTTGTTCATTCTCCTATAGCCCTTTTATCTCCATTTCCCCCTAGAATCCTAAAATTAACACAATTTGGGAATAAATCATTCACACTTATCTTATAATCAAAAATATGTAAAAAGGTTCAAATTCCTAAATTAGAGATTGAATTATAATTATTTTATCAATTAAAATCCATAAGTGTCTATCTTTTTATATGTAATATTACTGAATTATGACACTTATCATAACTCCTCGACCAATTCCCTCAAGGTAAACTCGGAGGTTTAGGAGGCGACCTTGCCGAGTACCCAGAAGTACTTAGGGTCGATGATTGGAGGAAACTTATCTTTCATCTTCCTCTCTGCCAAGTTTGTCCTTGAAGCCTCTAGTGTATCTTGGGAAAGGACTTTTCATTTCCCCGATGGAGTAACGGTAGCCCTGCTGCGCTCTAGCTCAGTGGAAATAGCTGCAACAAGAGTCTCAATGAAGGGTGAAATTTCCTCCAAGGAATCCCTTTCAATAGAAAATGAGTCAATATGAGGTCATCTCTTATGGGAACAACCTTTATGCTCAGTAGAGGGCTATTCCCATCAGAAGAACCAAAGAAAGAAGAAAAAGCCATTGGTGGTGGGATTATATAAATATATTTCTTTTTTAATCAATTCCTACTCTTTTTACTCGGTAAGAAGACAGAGTCAACCGTAGTATAGTTGAGGGTTATCATACCCACATGGAATTAATGATATCACAATATGATTATCATTTATAATGAAATGATTTGTACTTTGAAAGGGTTTTTCATGTAAGTAATAATATTAATAATAACAATAATAGTAACACTACTAAATATTTAGATTGAGAATTGAAGTGTTAAACAATCACTAAAATAGAGAGGTGACAATATGGTGAAATCCTAGCTTGCATTGCTATGAGTATTTTGTTTTGTATTTTGGTGTGTGGAATTTGGTGGGATTGGGTGGTTAAAATGAGTGAAAGAAACTGTGAAGTATTGGTGTATGAAGAGTGATAATGAAGCTTAAGAGAGGTTAGGCCAACTCCTAAGAGGTTCCTTGCTAAAACACTTAGAAATAAGGTTGGCAAAGAGTGACCTAAGAGACTAGTTGAGACTGTAGTTTTGGCAGTAATTCAATAGTTTATTCAAAGCTAATTTACAAGGGGGGTAGCTCTTGTATTTATAGTGTTATGGGCAGCCAAGGTGCAAGCTTTAACCTTATAAACTTTCCACTCATAGAAGGACAAGTGACTCTCTCTAACTGGAGCAAATCCTCTCAAATTAGAGTTTGACAAATCTCATCCTCTAATTGGAGAGAATCCTCTCCATTCCCATGAAGACAAATGGCCTTTTGGCATTAGTAGGAATCCTCTCCATGAAGGAGATTGTTAGAAATTATGGCTTTAAACTAGAGGGGGGTGAATATTTTAAAGAGGTTTTCACAAACTTTTTGAAGCTAGAATGAGTTTATCTCAGAAACCAATTGATCAAGCAATTCAGTTAGTTAAAACAGTAAGCAAAACTGCACTGTCAGAAAAACAATCGGTTGTTTCTTCGAAACAATCGGTTGTTTTTATCAGCAA
Source organism: Phaseolus lunatus (assembly GCA_013389735.1). Lineage (NCBI taxonomy): Eukaryota > Viridiplantae > Streptophyta > Magnoliopsida > Fabales > Fabaceae > Phaseolus > Phaseolus lunatus. Next base: position 39,158,859 of record CM023867.1, on the reverse strand, counting down.
ACAACAAACAAACTGAATTTAAAGAGTAAGGGATAGAGAGATTGTACACAGATGTTTATACTGGTTCACTCCAACCCAGAGCTACATCCAGTCTTCTCAGAACCCCTGAGGAAATCCACTAAGCAATCACACCTTGATCACTTACACACCAACCAAGAGAATGACCTTGAAAACCTCAAGACACACACTCTCCTTGGCCAACACTAAGATTGCTGATCTTGAACCCCTCAAGAACACACAGCCAATCTCAGCAACAATACAGAAAAGGTTCAGCAGTTTTACACAGATTACACTTGTTACAGATAAAGATCTGAAATCAATACAAGTAGAATCCTATTCCAACACCTTGATCAATCTCTTTAGCTCTTAAGCAATCTCAGCACTTTGAAAACTCTCTTAGTTAAAAACTTTTTCAAAAACATTCTATCCTTTAAAAGAGATTTTCTGAATTATATAAAAGGAAGTTTGTTATCAAATCTTAACAAACCCATAAAAGCTTTCAAAAAGATTGGTCAAAGCATTTAATGACTGGAGCGTATTCAGTTTTAAATCATTTAAAGCTCAGTCAAAGAAAACAGTTTTTCTGTTAAGGTTCCAAAACAAACAATCGGTTGTTTCCTCGAATCAATCGGTTGTTTTGTCACTTAACAGTTTTCTTCATTCAAAAACAGTTTTCAAACTTTCTCAAAACATCTAAGTATAAAAAATCAGTTGTTTCGATAGAACAATCGGTTGTTTCAACTTAGTTTGAAAAACACTTTTGTTTTATCAAAAACTGAGATGCTATTTGCTTTGAGATTTAATCTAAGTTTGGATTACACTTTAAACTACCCTAGAACAAAACAACAAAGCAGCACAGCAGCATCAAGCAAGCAGAAGCTTCATCATCCTTCAAAGGATTTGGATTCTTCAAAACCTTGAACACCACTTGGTTCAACAATCTCCCCCTATTTGATGAAGACAAATCCCTGGTGCTTGTGTTGTACTGATTAAATCTGAAGCAGTTCCTGCAGGGAAAACATTTGTACTATCCAAAGCTTCTTACAGCAGCAAGTTAGATTATACCTCTTTTAACATAAAATTCAATCAGTTGTTTACATGAAACAATCGATTGTTTCTATCAGCAGCAGCAGAAAACACTTTTATACTCAGAGAATTAAACATTTTTATGCATATAAGATACAGATATACAAGTACCAATAATTCTCCCCCTATTTGTCTTCACAAATAGATTTTAACATGTACCAAACACAGATTTTAAGAGAGATTATTTAGATCAAGAATACCTAACTCATTTCTTAAGAAGAAAAACCTCTCTTTTGGCAAAGGCTTTATGAAGATGTCAGCTAGCTGCAGTTTGGTCTCCACAAACTTCACTTCACAGTTCCTATTTTGCACATGATCTCTGATGAAATGATGTCTTATTTCAATATGTTTGGTCCTTGAGTGGTGGATTTGATTTTCGGTAAGATTGATTGCACTTGTGTTATCACACATCAAAGGAACTTTGCTGATTTGTACACCAAAATCTGCAAGTTGTTGTTTGAGCCATAGGATCTGTACACGGCAGCTACCAGCAGCTATATATTTTGCCTCAGTAGTAGAGAGAGCAACACATGTTTGTTTCTTGCTATGCCATGAGATTAGGCTAGAGCCAAGAAGGTGACAAGTGCCACTTGTGCTTTTTCTATCTAGCTTGCAACCTGCGAAATCAGAATCTGAATAACCAATTAAATGTATTGGAGAATGAGAGGGATACCATAATCCTACAGATGATGTTCCTTTGAGATATTTCATAATCCTCTTTGCAGCTTTGAAGTGTGACTCTTTAGGATTTGCTTGAAATCTTGCACATAGACACACCGCAAACATGATGCCCGGTCTACTTGCTGTTAGATAAAGCAATGATCCAATCAATCCTCTGAATTTTGTTTGATCTATACTCTTTCCAGCAGTATCTGCATCCATGTAGCAGCTTGATGGCATTGGAGTGCTTGCCTATTTGCAATTCTCCATTTCAAACTTTTTTAGAATCTCCTTGCAATACTTTGATTGACTTAAGAAGATCCCATCCTTTGTTTGTTTAACCTGCAATCCAAGAAAGAAAGATAGTTCTCCCATCATAGACATTTCAAACTCACCTTTCATAGCAGCCACTAATTCTTCACACAACCTATCTTGTGTAGCACCAAAGATGATGTCATCAACATATATTTGCACTAAAATTATTTCTGCATGTGACTTCTTGATGAAGAGAGTCTTGTCTATCATTCCTCTTTCATAGCCAAGAGATAGCAGAAAGTTGCTAAGCCTCTCATACCACTGCCTTGGAGCTTGTTTCAGTCCATACAAAGCTTTCTTCAACTTGAAGACATGGTTGGGATACTTGTGGTCTTCAAAACCCGGTGGTTGATCTACATAGATTTCCTCATTGATGTAGCCATTCAAGAAGGCACTTTTTACATCCATTTGGAAGAGTTTAAAACCACTCATACATGCAAAAGCCAGCAGCAGCCTCACAGCCTCCAATCTAGCCACAGGAGCAAAGGTTTCACCATAGTCTAAGCCCTCTTCTTAATTGTACCCTTTGGCAACTAGCCTTGCTTTCTTTCTTGTGATCACTCCTTCCTCATCTAGCTTGTTCCTGAAAACCCATTTTGCACCGATAATATTCATTTCATTAGTTCTAGGAACAAGAAACCATACCTCATTTCTTTCAAATTGATTTAGCTCTTCTTGAATAGCTTCAACCCACTTCTCATCCTTGAGAGCTTCTTTAATTGCTTTGGTTCAATTTGAGAAAAAAAAGTTGTGTGTCTGCAGTAGTTTGAGATGGAGCTACGTGTGGAGACACCTTCCTTTATCTGCCCTATGATGTTATCCAGTGACAAATCTCTGGGAATTCTCCACTCTTTGGGCAACTCACTCTGTTGCAGAATTTCAATCGGTTGTTTCTGCGAATCAACCGGTTGTTTTTCTGCACAGATATCCAGCTTCTCCAAACTGATGCTCTGTTCGTCTTCCTCAGCACTGATCTTTGGGTTCTCACTGATTCTGCGATCTACCTCATCAAAGACTACATGAACTGATTATTCTACAGTCATCAACCTTTTGTTGTAGACTCTATAAGCATGGCTTGTGAGTGAATAACCAATGAAAATGCCAAGGTCATCTTTCTCATCAAATTTTCCCAAGCTTTCCTTTCCATTGTTGAGAACAAAACAGTTACAGCCAAAGACTTTGAGGTGACTGATGTTAGGCTTTCTTCCATTGAAAAGTTCATATGGAGTTTTCTTCAAAATGGGCCTTATAAGCACCCTATTCATCACATAACAAGAGGTACTCACTGCATCTGCCCAAAAATACTTAGGAAGTGAAGATTCACTAAGCATTGTCCTTGCAAGCTCTTCAAGAGACCTGTTCTTCCTCTCTACAACTCCATTTTGCTGTGGTCTTCTTGGAGCAGAGAAATTGTGTAGGATTTCCAACTTCTCACAGAACTTGACAAACTTCTCATTTTGGAATTCTCCCCCATGATCACTCCTTATTGAGCCTATGTTGCTGCCCTTTGTGTTTTGAAGTCTTCTTGCTAGCTTTTTGAATGCAGCAAGGGCATCACTCTTTGATTCCAAGAACAAGGTCCAAGTGTACCTAGAGAAATCATCAACAACAACAAGAGCATAATAATTTCCACCAAGACTCATAGTTTTAGAGGGTCCAAAGAGATCTATGTGAAGGAGTTCAAGAGGTCTCAATGAAGAGACAACATTTTTGGTTTTAAAAGAACTTTTCACTTGTTTCCCTTTTTTGCAAGCTTCACAAATGTGATCCCTCTCAAACTTGAGTTTTGGCAGCCCAATCACAAGATCTTTTGATATTAGCTTGTTCAAATGATTCATGTGAATATGAGCAATTCTTCTATGCCAAAGCCAAGATTCATCTTGCTTGGATAGAAGACATCCAATTGAACATGGTGAAGAGATATCTAGAAGATACACATTATTAACTCTCTTACCTACCAACATTACCTTTTTAGTGTTGGGTAGACAGATTTCACATGTGTTTGCCTTGAACATGATACCCCTTGTCACACAGTTGGCTAATACTCAGCAGATTATGCTTTAGGCCTTCAACAAAGAGCACATCATGAATCACCAAGATGCTCTCATCTCCTATGGATCCTCTTCCAAGTATTCTTCCTTTGTTGTTATCTCCATAGATGACATGACCCTCTTGCTTGAAGGATATTCTCAGGAACTTTGATTTGTCCCCTGTCATATGCTTGGAGCATCCACTGTCCAAGTACCAAAGCTGCTTTCTTTCCTCCAAGATTTCCTACAAAGAAAATTCTCAAGTACATAGGTTTGGTCCCCTTATGAATGAGGGTCCATCTGGTGTATACTCATCAACACAAGCTTTATTTTTCTTGGGAATCCACTTCATAAGCCCTTTAGGAACAACATGTTTTCTGATTTTACAGAATCGCACAGAATGACCTCTTTTCATGCAATAGAAGCATGTAACAATCGATTGTTTCGATGGTCCAATCGATTGTTTTTCTGGCTTTTTTTGAAAAAGTTTTTGAAAATCTATCTTGTTGGTTTTGTGGATTAAAACCCAATCCTAATTTTCCAAAAACACACTTTTGAGATGCTAGCACACTTTCAAAGTTGGATTGGCCTTTAGAAAGCTTATCCACTGTTTTAACAAGATAGTGGACCTTCTTTTCAAGATTTTCGCAATTTTCACAAACTAGAGTGTCACACTTGCAAGAGGAGTTTTTGTAAATGATTTCCAGATTTTCAAAATCCATTTTTGAATTTTCTAAATCTTCCTCCAGTGCTTTTACTCTGTTTTCAAGCCAGCTATTCTTTTCTTTCAATCGATTGTTTAAGAGAGCCAATCGGTTTGCTTCTTCATGTGTTTCTTGAAAGGCTTGAAGCAATTGACCATAGTTTTCAGAGTTTGAAGAGTTTGATGAACTTACACTACATGAGTCATCCTCCCTCCTGGCCATTAAGCAAAGATTGAGGCTTTTCTTATTTTGTCTTTTCTTCCTTCTTGCTTGACTCTTTGTCATTGTTTCCTTTGGTTCATGAGCAGCCTTGAGAGTCTCCCACATTTCCTTAGCAGTTTTGCACTTTGATATCCTGAAAAATTCATTAGTATCTAGTGCAGAAGCTATAATGTTTTGAGCAGACCTATCAAGCTGAGCCATCTTACATTCATCATCTGTCCATTTGGACAAAGGTTTTATAGTAAAGGAATTATTCTTTTTGAACTTTGGAATGTAAGGTCCATTCTCAATTGAGTCCCAAATTCTTTGATCAATTGATTCAATAAAGATTTTCATTCTTGCTTCCCAAAACTTATAATTCAATCCACAGAATAAAGGTGGTTTGTAGATTGAAGCACCCTCCTCAAAAGATAGTTTTCCAGCCATAAAAAAAGATTTTAGATCAACTTGAATAACTTTCAAGAACCAAGCTCTTGATGCCAATTGTTAGAAATTATGGCTTTAAACTAGAGGGGGGTGAATAGTTTAAAGAGGTTTTCACAAACTTTTTGAAGCTAGAATGAGTTTATCTCAGAAACCAATTGATCAAACAATTCAGTTAGTCAAAACAGTAAGCAAAACTGCACTGTCAGAAAAACAATCGGTTGTTTCTTCGAAACAATCGGTTGTTTTTATCAGCAAACAACAAACAAACTGAATTTAAAGAGTAAGGGATAGAGAGATTGTACACAGATGTTTATACTGGTTCACTCCAACCCAGAGCTACATCCAGTCTTCTCAGAACCCCTGAGGAAATCCACTAAGCAATCACACCTTGATCACTTACACACCAACCAAGAGAATGACCTTGAAAACCTCAAGACACACACTCTCCTTGGCCAACACTAAGATTGCTGATCTTGAACCCCTCAAGAACACACAGCCAATCTCAGCAACAATACAGAAAAGGTTCAGCAGTTTTACACAGATTACACTTGTTACAGATGAAGATCTGAAATCAATACAAGTAGAATCCTATTCCAACACCTTGATCAATCTCTTTAGCTCTTAAGCAATCTCAGCACTTTGAAAACTCTCTTAGTTAAAAACTTTTTCAAAAACATTCTATCCTTTAAAAGAGATTTTCTGAATTATATAAAAGGAAGTTTGTTATCAAATCTTAACAAACTCATAAAAGCTTTCAAAAAGATTGGTCAAAGCATTTAATGACTAGAGCGTATTCAGTTTTAAATCATTTAAAGCTCAGTCAAAGAAAACAGTTTTTCTGTTAAGGTTCCAAAACAAACATTCGGTTGTTTCCTCGAATCAATCGGTTGTTTTGTCACTTAACAGTTTTCTTCATTCAAAAACAGTTTTCAAACTTTCTCAAAACATCTAAGTATAAACAATCGGTTGTTTCGATAGAACAATCGTTGTTTCAACTTAGTTTGAAAAACACTTTTGTTTTATCAAAAACTGAGATGCTATTTGCTTTGAGATTTAATCTAAGTTTGGATTACACTTTAAACTACCCCAGAACAAAACAACAAAGCAGCACAGCAGCATCAAGCAAGCAGAAGCTTCATCATCCTTCAAAGGATTTGGATTCTTCAAAACCTTGAACACCACTTGGTTCAACAGAGATGACATGTGGACCTTCATGCCTTCCTTGCCACTTCATGCTTTCTATTTGCACTCTAGTAATTTATTTGTGCATCCTAGATCGTCTAGAGTTGCATTGGGTCCAAGGAGGCCCAATTGTAACTCTAGCTAGACTCTTTCTTTTTCTATTTACACCTTACTCAAATTGGCCCAATACATGGCCCATTAAAATTGGCCCAAAACATAGCCCAAGGAAATGGCCCAAATACAAGCCCAAAATAAAGCCTATACTATTTTATAAATGTTTATAAAACTAGAGAAAAAATGGAAGAGCAGAAAATAATTTATTCTCCCCGAGATGAGAGTCTTTTGAGATCCTTTTTCTGCTTCCAATCTTCTTAGTCAAATGTTTTAAGGTTGGATGAATTTTCATCATAATATAGCACAGATGTTGGAATTGGAATGACCTTGTGAATCTCCTTTATTATTATTATTTATAAATGAAATTTTTTATTCAAAATCCTTGTTCCTATTTTGGTCAAACCATGTCGACTCCTTGTGTAAGGTTATCTAGAGTGGTAAGCCACTGTTATGATCTTACCTCTACATTAAGATGAAACAGTTTTCCATAGTCTTAGCTCCGCGATCGGCGACCATTGAATCCTATGGTTGACTGAATAGGGTTCAGAAACATGATATCACCTTCCAGTCTCATTTGAGCCCTATGGACAATCAACGTTTGTTCCTTGCCGTTGAGCATTAAGCACACTACTAGACCTGAAAAACTTGAATACAAAATAGAAACATGCATCTATAAATAATTAACTCTAAAAATATTACAGTGTCATCCAATCCCAAAAAAATAGATTTAGCAAGTCATGATAAGATCTTACAGTACAAAACATGATGAGAAGCTAAATTAAAACAACCAAAGATTGGCTTTCCTTTCTTCTGAGGCTTTAGCCTTCTTGACATGATTGGATTCTAAAGTTCAGACTCTCTAAGCATGAATCAGTAGAATCTCACTATCTACGCCTCTTATAGCTCTTAGTGTTTGATGAGTCTTTACTTCTCACTATCTCTCAATGCCTCTTGATACCTTCTCAAAACCCTATCGATACACTCTCGATGCTTTGGTCACTACCCCAAGGTCGTTATTTATAGATTTTTACACTCAGGATTCAAGGAGATCCAAGGAGATTGGTAATTTGCTCAATGTAGGCCAATTCGCTAAGTGGATTGGCTTTCTTCATCCTTAAGCATTCTTTTGGCTTCAATTTTCAATTTTTGGGTTTCTTAGGATCTCAGAATTAGGGATTCATCAAAGATTAGCTTCAGATCTTCCAAATCTTTGTCAAATCTCTAATCATGACAAAGGATTGGTTTGGCTTAGGCTCCAAGTGAAATCCTCTTAATCTCATTTTTTATGTCATTAAGCTTGAGCTCTTTCTAAGTGAATTTGTGTTTTCTTCATGATTAAGTACTTGATTTTTCTTAACCCTTCATCATTCACTCAACGCTTTTGTCTCTGAATTCTTCATTTGTTTTGGCCTTAATTCACTCAGTGAATGAAGAATGGTTCATTGTTTTGGAGTTTTCTATCCTGCTGAGTCTTTCTCCCTCGTTGGGCGAATTGGCTCTAATGTTTCAACCTTGATTTGTTGGTTTTCTGCACATTTCTCCACCATCTTCATTAGTTTCCTTCATGTTTTTCATGTGCAGTTGTGGTTGGAGTGATTTGGCATGCTTTGTTGCTGATAATTACACATATTCTTCTTCTTTTACATGCCTTTTGACCATAAATTGTTGCTAACACTTAAAACTTATCAATTCCCCATCTAAACTCTTTGCTTGCCCTCAAGCAAAGTTGTGTAGAGATTCTAGGCAATTTCCAGACTTGTATTTTTTAGTACAAGTCTTCGTTAGCATTACATAAACATTCAAATCAATTTAAATTTCTAAAGCATGCATCAATTAGTAGTTAATCCCAATTAAGTCCCAAATCCCCTACTCAGCTAGTTGTTTCCACTAAGTGAATTCAAAATTTCTAGCTAGTTTTATATTTTGTTTTCATAGTTTCCAAGTTAGCACAGAGCATAACTTGAGCATTTTACAGATTTTCATAGCCATAAGCTCTTCCCATTTTTCTGTCAACCACCTCTTATAGCCGAATTCTTTTCATCAAACAATTTCAAAAAAGTTATTAATAGTACGTCTGTTTCTAGGAATAGAAACACACACAAATTTTATTTAGTAAGAAATGAGATGAAAGCTTGAAATTCAAGAAGAATAAACATATTAATCGAGAAAGAATCAAAGCTTAAACTTTCAGTTTAAAACTGCGAAGAAAGTTTGAAAAAAACTATTTTTAACAGATTAATCTTTTATAATATAATTTACTTTTATTAATAATTACATTTTGTAAATAAATAATTAAAATAATAAATAAATATTAATTTTTTATTTTAATAATATATTGAAATAAAATACTTTGTTTGATATTAAAATTTAAATTAATTTATAATCATTTTAAAATATAATTTTTTATAGATTAAAATTTATAATAATTTATTTATTTTAATTTTGTTTACATTTTAAAAAAAATCATTAAATTTTTTTTAAAAAAATCTTTTTTAATAATTAAAAATTTTAAATTTCAATCACATTGAACATATCACTCACAAACTTTCATAAATTTTTTTTTTATTTTCACTCTATTTACCTAAATCCAAACAATTTCACTTTTAAGCATCAATTTATATATTATATAAAATAAAACTTGAGATAGAAGAATATATGAGGTGAATGTTTAGATGTAAATGATTAGTGGTTTTGTTTTTTTGCATGTAAATGTTGTTGAATAGGATAGGGTAGTAGTAGTTGATCATTATGTCAAAATTATGATAAAAAGTTTATATAAGAATTTATACTACCTGTTTAGAGTTGTATGACATTTTTGTAGGAATGACTTCAAGACGTGATTTAATTAAGAGTATTAATGTTAATTATAAGTATAAAATATGGAAAATAATTAAAATAAAGACTAAAATAATAATAATTTAAAACATATAAATGAGATGGCGCTATTAATAGGCCCATAATGTTAACTTTATTTTTTTTTTCTCATATTTTGTATAGTAATTTTCTCTTTTAAATTTTTGAAGGATGACCGAATTCAATGCAGTGTGAAGAGTTACCACATTTATCTCTTTGAAGAGAACTTATTATAAGGCAATATGGTACATTTCTTCAAATATCTAATCTAGCTAAGTTTAAAATCAATTTCTCATAAATAAGAAAGAAATAAAGTTCCTTTAATTTGAAGATTTCATCATTCTAATAAATGTATTTCTGTTCTTATATTGGATACAATAATATTTTGAATGAAAGTATGGAAGAAAAACATTTAATTAGTATATTTTTCAACTTTTTATTATAGTTCTTTTGAAATTTTCATCAAAATAGCACGTTTGGATCATTTATTTTCTCCAAACGCATATTGTATAAAATATCATATTATGTCAAATTATTATCTAATGACACGGTTTACTCTAGCAGTTCATAATTCAGTTCCATTCTGAACTTGAATTTGATATTATTATTTTTTATTTAAAAATAAAGATCAAAATTTTAAAATTTTAAAATAAAAATATTATCTTCAGAAATAGATATTTTTAAAAAACAAATATTTTTGAATAAAATTCTAGAAAAAATATATTTTAATAATTAAAGTTTAGAGAGGTAATTATATTAAGGAATAGTATTTAGAAAAAAAATGTATTAAAAGAGAATAATTTAGAAAACTAGTTAGAGAAAGAAATAATCATTTAAAAAATATTACAAAAAACAAACATTTAGAAAAGTAATTATTTCAAGAACTAATTAATTGAAAAATTTAAAAAGGTAAAAATTTACTTTTGTTAGAAAATTAAATACTTAGAGGAGAGATTATTTAATTTTGTATTGAATTAAAAAAATGAAATATAATAGCTATTTATTTATAAATAAAATACAGATTAAGTAAATGTAAATGTAAAAAATATATATATATTAAAAAATATTCTAAGTCAATTTTAAATTTTTTTATTTATATAATTTTAAAATTCGTTTTTAATCATACAAAAAATTATTAAAATAATATGATAATAAAAATATAGCTAAAAAAATAGGGAGAGTAATGATCTTTATGAAAAACATTATTCTTATAAATTGTTCCTTTTCATGTATAATTATTTACAAAAATAATTATTAAATTTATAAATATTTTAATTATTATATTTACTATCCACAAATCAATAATTTAAATTATATAAAACATTTTCCACTATTTTTTAAATTTTTTTTCCTTTTTTCTATGAAATTTTAAACCAAAGTTTCAAAAATAAATTATTTTAAAATTTATAAATATTAATTTTGTTAACAAATTTTTATTCTTTACATATTTTTCTAAATAATTATTGCTTAAAACATATGTTTTTGTAAATAATTATTTCTTCAAATAATTTTTTCCTAAATTATTATATTCTATATAATTATTTTTGAAATAATTAATCTAAGAAATTAGTTTTCAATCCAATTTGTTTAAATCTTTATTTTTTAAAAACTCCAAATTATCAATTCTCTTTTCTTCACTTTTAAATAAAATAATAATAATAAAATCAAGTTCATAAACAAAATTCTGAATTACTACAGTAAATTCTGTTATTTAGGTAACTAATTGACATAACATGCTACTTGGATACATATTTGGTTCAATATGTTATTGGAAGAAATAAATTATCTAAGTGGCCAAAATTTCTATCTTCTTATTTATCATGTAAGCTCAGATACACGATCAGTGTATCATAATTAACCTTTAGATTAAACTTTTGATTTATAGATTTTATTGGTTTTTTTTTTTCAAAATAAGACCTTATTGAATTTAAGAGAAATGGGAAGCTTTGTAACTATGTAGTAATTGAGTTGGATGATTTTATAAATATTAAGGATGATCCAAAGATGTGATGCATGGTGAAAAAAAGTTTGTGCTATAGGTGATATCAATTGTCCCATGACATAGACTGGATGGGTCAAGTCATAATCGAATCATGGAACTTGGACTGTTACGCTCTTAAATAGAAAGAATTGTACATTGACTATCAGTTATAGTTTTTGGTCTACTGATAATTACTCGATCCAAAAATTGATATCAGATCCAAGATCACGAGTTTGAGAGTTCAATTCCTAATAGGATAATTGTTGAGGGGGAGATTGTTGCTTGTGACATCATTTGTCTCGTGGTGTGAGTCAAGTGAGTCAAGTCATAGCCGAATTGTGACACTTCGGTTGCTACAATTTTAGATAGAAAAAGTTGTGCCCTAAATATAAGTCATAACTTTTGACATAATGGTAAACGCTCAATCTAACAATTTGTTTATTAATTTCTTAGGCAGTTGGATTAGGATACTTTTGATATCCATGTTATTATGTTACAATTTGTTAAAATAAAATATTTTTAAAAGTAATGAATATTATACACTAGATAATATTAAATAAATTTATTAGTTTATCATACTTTTGTTATTCATATATTTGTATTTCTTTAGATCACTAGGAGATTCTAATATCACATACAATAGTAAGTTGTTTTTAAATCTCAAAATTTTAGAAGTTGATTCATTAAAATTCAAATATGTTTTCTTTTCCAAACTCATTCCATTTCATTTTATGCAATATAAAATTTTATTATGTAGAAAATATAGTTGAATTACTAACCAAGAGGTTGATGAATTGATTCTTTAAAATCTTTTTAACCATTAACAACTTCTTATGAAAAATATTTCTTCAACCACTTAATGATAGACTATGCTTTCTTGCAAATAAAGCTAATTTTCAAGACATCTCTTACAAGCTTATTTATGAAGAAGTTAAAGTTAATTTAATCAACTATTTTTCATTGACAAAAATAAGATTTTCGCAAACCTTGTAAAAAGAATATTCCCCTTTAACATGTTAGACAACAAGTTGATAATATGTAACTGAAAGAGTTAAGGGATAAGAAAGATTTGAGCTTTGGATTTTTATATTGGTTTCACTATAAAAGAGACTACGTCTAGTTCTTGATCAAATTTCACTATGGACACTCCACTACGAGATGCAAACTAAGAATTCTTGGGATCTTAGTCACTCCTAGATAAACACTGAGTATTATTTGGACACATAACCACTCCTGCCTAAACATTGAATATTGTTTGGAACAATAGCCATTCCTGGCTAAGATATGTTTACAAATAAAGTGATCAAAATATTACTAAGATGTTAACCAAAAAAGGGGTAAATACATCCTTAGGTGAATACATGATTAAGTTCACTCTTTTAAATTGCTAAGGAACACTAAAGTATTATAGCAAAAGAATTGCATAGGCTAAAGCACAAGATTGTTTTCACTTAAGAGTTTTATGTGGCATCAACCTTAATTCTTAGAAATGCCTTCAATATATAAAGATCTTAAGAAAATTAGTCATTGTAAATGTCACTGGAGTGATCTTGCCTGGGTGAGATTGGGCTCGCTTAAACGAGATCCTCTAGGAGTTTCTGGCTTGGGCGAGCTTGGGAGAGTGTTGGAGCGATCCAACTTTCCCTTTTTAGCTTTGTTTATTCTCCTTTTGCCCTTTCATCTCCATTCTTCCTTAGAATCCTAAAATTAACACAAATTTGGGAATAAATCGTTCTTATTCAAGTTATAATCACAAAATATGTAAAAAGGTTTAAATTCATAAATTAGGGGTTATATTATGATTATTTTATCAATTAATATCCATAAGTGTCTGTATTTTAATATTAAATATTAGTGAAATATGACACTTATCACTTTGTCAACCATTGAAGGAAAGTATATTGTCATGTTAGAAGTTGTAAAAGAAGCCTGGTGGCTCAAGGGTTTAGCGAAGGAGCAAAAGCTGGAAGACCAAATGGTAATTGTTCACTATGAAAACATGATGGAGTTTTCCTTGGCTTCTTGTTAAATTCTTTGGTTGAAATTGTTTAGAAATAGATTTGAATGGCAGCGGAAAAAGTGAAGATCAAATGCATGGTGATAATCGTTAGAAATGGTAGGAGAATGGTGTTAGGAAGAAGGTTAGGCCAACCTTCTAGCTATTTTTATAAGCTTCGTAACTAAGAGAGTGAGAGCAAGAGATAAAAGAGACTGTAAAAGAGGAATTCTGAAACCAATTTGGCATAAATTCATTACTCAATCAAAGTCTAAAAATACATGTACAAGAGACTGCTATTTATAAGAGAAGAAACTTGCAAGGCAACCTTCTTAAAAATCCTCTCAAATGAGAGTGAGACAAGTGTCACCTTTTTATTGGCGGAAATCCTCTCCGTTTAGAGACTAACAAGTGGCATGTCTTAATTGGAGGAAAATCCTCTCCATTGAGGAGAGCACATGTAGACCTTCATGCCATCCTTGCCTATTTTCCTATTTACACCTCTCATTTTCCTATTTTACACTCTACTCTCTTTTCTATTTACACCCTACTCTTCTTGGCCTAAAATAGAAGACCCAAAATCCTATTATACTTTATACTATTTTTATAGATATAGGTATTTTATTTTTTATGCTTCCAAAATCTTCTAGAGTGATATCTCCAATTTATAACTTCAGCCCAAAAGACTGTTTGGAGGCCTAAACAGACTCAAATAAGACCAAAACTCCTAGTAAACTCTTGATCAAGTCTCTAACTCTTTGACCTCTTTATTATTGACTATAGTCTCTCAAATGAGTTTGCATCAAAACAATAGTGTTATATAGTTGTCGAAGAACCAAGTTTATCATGAGAAAACGAAGCATATTGATGTGAAGCTACAATTTGTGAGAGAAAGAGATTGCTTGAGGATCTGCGAATGTGGCAAAGGTCTCAATAGATCATAATTTGTCTGATATGATCATGAAGGTATTGTCTGGCAGTAAGTTCTTTCTTTTTTTAAATTTAATCCAGTTGATGGGTGATTAAGCATGTAATGGGCTTAGATAATGAGTATTTTATCACTCAAGAGATTTATATTGAACCAAGGTGGAGATTTTTGAAAATTTGGTTTAGATAAAATTCAAGTTCAAGTTTCCTAGACAGTTCAGAGGTGTTAGATTGTCTAGCTGTTTGACATCATCTATAAGTTTGTCATCATCTACTAGTCTCTCACCGTTTAGTGGTTCATTATCATCTTATGAGTACCATAATCATTTGATGAGTTAGCCTTCGTTTATGAAAAACTTGAAGATTCAATCTTGATCATTGCCTCTTTCTGAAACTTTGCAGTAACTATTAGCACCTCATGTTTATTGTAATTGAATAACTGTACGCATGGTTAGTTCTTATGAGAAACGTCCTTAGTTGAAAGTTGTAAGACAATTTTTTTCTTGTATATAGGAACTTGAACTTACAGTTATTTTGTAATTTGAGAGTTCACTGTGAAACATGGAGAAACTTAGTGATGTAATATCAAATATTATTCATAGTGAACATCTCTTTGTATGGCTTTTCATTCGAACCATGTTAAATTTGTGTGTGTGTGTGTGTGTGTCTAACTATCTAATATTAGACCATACTTTATGAAAAAGTTTTAAAACGATTTTGAAACACAATTCAACCATCCATTAAGAAAGTTGCAATAAATATATTTCATACAACATTTAATCCAAACTTCTTGAAAAAAAAAAAAAAAAACCTTTGATATACAACATGACTTATCAAATTTAGGTCAAATAACTTTTATCTAATTTTGAGTAAAGGTTTTAGACCATACATGAGAGATGATGTATGCAAAGGTCACACATAGGTTTTTTCATAAAGGTTTGGTAACTCTGACATATTTCGAGAGATTTTTGATATTGACGTTTCTCGCAAGATCCCTTAATTATAAGACAACAGAACATTCTCTACAAAAACTTAGTATAAACATTTATAAGTTTAATATTGTACTATGTAATGTCGAAAACTACATATCTTATCATATGTTTAAGCATGAGTTTATCAAATTATGATATATTGTAAGTTGTTTTGCATAAATTAAATAATTGCGTCTATCGAAATTTGATTTGATACTTCAAAAGAGATAAACACTTGATCAAAATTACTTAGAGTAATGCTAGATTTGTTGAAATTTGATCAAACAATATATCATAATTTTTTATTAAAATAAAACAAATATTTATTATTTAAATATTAATTATAATTTTAAAATCTTGTAAAAAAAATTTATAATACAAAAAATAGTCCTACATATAAAATATAATTTTGTATAATTTAGTTTAAATAATGTTTTTTATAATTTTCATAATTTTTATAAAATTGTAAATTTATATTATTTTTAAAAATTATATATAAACTTAATCAAAATATTTATTTAAACATAACATTTATATTATATCTTATAATTATCTAGTTTGTTGTATGTATTAAATATTCTACAAAATTATTTAGTTTATTTTGTTGTTAACCTATAATATATTTATCTTTTCATATTCTCTTATTTTTATCGCATTATTTTTACTAAACAAATCCTAAAAGATCAATAATTTATAATTTTATGACAAGATTGTCATTGTTTTGTTCTAGAAATTAATTTGACTGCTTATTGTAATTTCAAAAAAGAAATTGGTTGATAAAGTATAATTTTGAAAATCATTTTGTCTGTTTATTGATTTTAGAAACCAATTACACTAATTATTAAAATTTTAGAAAATAAATTAACAATTTTTTTTATAAAAACATCACATCATATGAATGTTTCTCACGCCGATTAAATTAAAATTGTTTTATAAAAATGATAGAACAAATAATTTTATCTAATGCATTTTTACGTAATAAAAATATTTTATTTGATAAAAAAGAAACGTTGTGAAGAGAAAAAACAAAACTAAAATAATACACTTGGGGTGAAAGAGTAGTATATTTGTTGGGACAAATTTTTCCAAAAATATTTTTAAGTAATAAGAAAATGAAATAATTATTTTATATAAACTAAATTACATATTAAAAATATTTTTTTATATATAAATCAGCTTTTACATATAAGTTACGTATAAATTAATTTTAATTAATAAATATACATTTGTATATACTTTGGTCCACACACGTGCTAATATTTATAAGTTTATGTGCAGGGAGAATGAATATGAAATGTAGCATGGATTGAAGATTCCATACAAAGTACCTTTGTTACAACTCTACAACTGTTTTCGAACATTAATAAATTCGCATTAAACTTCTTCTACAGCTGCTGCCCCACGACATTTTCAAAGGTATTCCCAGTTAAAACATGGGACCATAGATATATGGCTTTATCTTAGGACTAAAAATAATTAAGAATGTAAGGGACATAATTACTAAGAAAGCTATAGCCAATGAATTATCTTCAAATGGAAAAATACATCTATTTTTTGTTGTTGTTTATATGGGGGAAAAAAAAAACCGTGGTCATGCTCTCTAACAACTAGTGATCAAACCATCATCACTTAGCTCAAGAACATCATCCTATTAGAACAGTTAATGGAAGGTTTTGCATTTAAAAAATTAACCAAATAGAATTCATACACCACTTCCCTGAACTTAAAAAAAAAAATAATTAAATAACACTTCTGTAGTTTCTATTTAAAATTCAGATATCACAATAGAGCAATAGCTTATTCCTAAGTAGAACTTCAAAATAGTTTACACTAAAAGATCCTTTTTATGTATAACTACGTATAAGCATATGAATGATATTTGGTGTCTATTTATTGATTCCTCAATCAAAGTTTTACCAAACATTTTCACCACCAACATACCAAACATTTTCTTTTTGTAAAGCTAAGTGTAACAATCTTATAACTTTCGGTTTCGGAGGTCGATCCACCAGTTTATATGAAATGCAAGATAAAACAATAGATAGTAAATCAAGTAATATTATTTCTACCTAATTAATAACTAAAACAAAATCTAAACGTCAGAGAAAAAGAAAAAAACAAAAATAAGGAAAGAGTGATTGTAGAAGACAAATCAATTGTTTAAGTGGTAACAGATTCTCTTAGTACCTTTGCAAATACACTAAGATATTTTGTATATGTCTCTAACCTAAATTATGGTATGTGTGGCTACCATCTAAAACTTTCTTGGAAAATAATTTATCATCATGTATAAGACTTGAGCATGGCTCCACAGAAAGTGCACATGATAGCCTTCCAAGATTTGCAATAGAAAGGAACAGAGCAAAATCTGGTTTGAGTAATCATGTCTGCCACACTGGCACCTCCGCCGCACCGTGAGCACGACCCCGCCACCGGCTTGCTCCGCTTCACTTTCTTTGTCTGATCCACAAGAAAACAAAAGCAAACCATGCTTCGTTCTTCTCCAACGTTTTTGTCGTGTTGCAACTGAATCTTTGCTGTTCCCTCTCTTCAGTTGTTTGGTTTCTCTCAGGAATCAATGGTCTCTTGGCTTTTGATCTGGGGAATTGGGTGAATTGCTGATTTTATAGAGGGAACAGCGAAATGGTAAAGTGTGGTTCGTTAAAAGGTCAACTGTATGGGCCATCAGATGCGCGACGCGTGTCATGTGGAATTGAATAGGTTGGACAGGTGTTAGGATCAAAATGGGTGTGCCAATCATTGTGATCATGTATTTGGCGCGGGAGACCTACTCGTTTCAAACGAGGTGTATTGCGTGGATGAACACCACGTGGACGGTGCGGATGAGATCATGGGCATAGAAAGAAGTATGGGGAGTTTGAACAAAGGAAGAGACTTTACGCGGAAAATACTCCCTCTATTATGTAGGGTTGGGAATGGGAAGCTGTTGCGTGTTTTCATTATCTTTATTTTTATTTTTAAAGTAAAATTTATTCTAATCACGGTATAAAATATTTATCCCCTTCTCATTTTTATGGAGTAATGGATATATTTCTATACACGTTCTTAAGAGTTTTTTTTCCTATTTTAAACATAAAAATGGGTACTTTTTTGTAAAAAAATAAAGATTATATAAAATAGATATGATTATCAAGGATTTAATATATAAAATTTATATATTTTCTTTTAATATAAAGATTTACACAATTAAATACTTGAAATTCAGTAACAGATACTCTTTAGAAAAAATAAATAATAAATAAAAATTATAAAAAAAAGTCCAAATAATCAAATGTGTATCTTACAAACTATATGATTTAGTGAAATTGAAATTTGTGTTTCCTAAAATGAAATACACTATTTGAACAAAACCACTGTAAAAAGAAAAAGAATGAGGTTGTGATAAAAGAGAAAGTACCTTTCAGATTTGAGTAAACTTTGTGGATTTTAAACAAGTCAAACACTTAAGAAATAATCAAAAGAATTGTGTAGCAAAAGATAAGAAAAGAAGGGTTACAAAATTGAGAACAAAAAAGAACATGAAATATAAGTCTTTTGAGTTTACCTAATAAAGTATGAGTGTTTCACTAATTTAAAATGGTAACGAGTATAAGAACGAGAACATATATTAAGATGGATATGAGGATGAGGTACATATTTACATAGTCATCTCTATCCCTATTATTACATTTACCCATACCCCTACTTAACATGAGCATTTCTTGTTAAAATTGAGAAAAATTCAAATAATACTTATTAGAATGAGTTTCTTTGTCATCTTAATATTATACTATAATAGTTTAATAGGAAGGAGGACCCGAAGCAAGATAGATCAAAATTTAAATAAAAAAGTAATGAAAACTTTGTGAACAAATATTTGTTTTCAAAATTTAAATAAAAAAGTATTGAAAAATTTGTAAACAAATATTATTTTAAGAGAAATATATAAGACATGAAAACACTAGATGTTTTAAGTTTCGAGTATTAAGTTAATTTGTTCACTAAACCCAAATCTTTTTCTTCACCTCATCCTACCACTTTTCAGAACCCCACCACCAATACCTTGCGTCATTTTCCCCCTCCTCAGACCTCAACTAATACCCAAACCACTATTCACAATCCCAAAGTCAACCACAACCCATGCCTCACTCCCATTCCTCCACCAACCACCGACCACTAACCTATCGATTAAACGTCTTACAACTACACAACTTAGGGAACACATAGTTTTAAGCTTATGCTATAACTGTGACGAGAAATTCTACCCACACTACAATTTTTTTAACTTCATATTTTTGTTGCTCCTAGACAACATGGATTGCACCCAAAATTCCCTAAAAGAAACCCAAAATCAATCAATACGGAAGACATGGTCCATTTTCACCTATCCCCACATGTCCTTATAGGAAACCTATCACCTCAAACCCAAAAATTCACAGGACTCATTTAAAATCTCCTATTCATAGTCTTAATAGATTCAGGAAACTCACACAACATTTTGCAACCCCATATTGCCCACCACCTCTATCTACCCATTTCACCCAACCCACCTTTTACAGTCATGGTAGGAAATGGAGTCTTTATCACATGCTAGGGCATCTGTCCCTCAGAGGATATAACTCTCCAAAACAGTATTTTTAGTGGTTTCTCTTTAGTCTTTGTGGACAACGACCACAACAATAAAGATGTATTATTTGCTACAAGTATCAATAAAATAAAAGTAGGTTTGAATTTTTTTTATAAAATGGTTAAAATCCCATTTTAAATAGGTATTAATAATACATATAAAAATAGCCACCAAAATCAAATATGTCATTATAGGGTCTCCATTTAGCTATCGAATTAGTCACCAAAATTTTTTTTTAATTAATTATTTTAATCTATTAGCAACCAAAAATGGTGGTCGCTATCACCTTCTATTTCAGCCACTGATTTTTTTATAAACGTTTGATCGCTAATTTGAGTTCTGAATTTTTGTGACCAAATTTTCTGCGACCGATTTAGCCACCTAAATTTCAGTTGCTAATTTGATTTCCGAATTTTGGTGACAAAATTTTCTGTGACTGATTTAAGAATCGAAATTTCGGTTGCTAATTTAGTTTCTGAATTTTGGTGACCAAATTTTTTGCAACCAATTTAGCCACCAAAATTTCGGATGCAAATTAGTGACCGCTTTATAATTTGGTCGCTAAAAGTTTTGTGACTAGGATTTTCGCTTCCATCTTTATTTGGTGACTGTTTCGGTATCAGATATGTTTAGAGATTGATTATACTACTTTTAGCGATCGAATTGGGTGGTCGCTAAAAGTGATTTTTTTTTAGTGAATAATTAATATAATAATTAATTATTTTTTATCTTTAAAATTAGTTTTTATTTAATAATAAAATTAATTTGTTAAGAAACATGTGAATAATTTAGATTATTCATAGTTTTAAATTCGAGTTCTAGATTTATAATTTTGTTCGTTTAGAGAAAAACTTCATAATTTATAGTTTTCTTTTAACTATAACATGTAATATATATATATATATATATATATATATATATATATATATATATATATAAAATATGTGTGTGTATGTATATATATTTTATATAGTAGCTGAAGAAAAACTTGTCATTTAAGTAATATTTCAAATGAGCAATATTGCTCCTGATGAAAACATGTGATCTACAATAAACAAAAGTATAAAATTATTTAGCTGTTAATATTCAATAATAAAACTTTATAATTTCGGTGGTTTTTCCTAACTTAAGTAAGATGTTTCTTTTCATGAAGACTTGGAATCTATAATATAAACAATAAAAAATGTCTTTGATTATTGAATTTTCTTACTTTTAATTAATTTAATTCTAAAAATGTGTGAATTTGATATTTTTAAAATTTTATAATCGTTAAAAATTATCACTGAATAATAAATTTAACTAAAAAGAATTAAATTCTTATATTTTTCAAAAGAGGAATGACTAATTCATTAGTTTAAAAAGAAAAAAATGAAAGTAACTTTAATAAAAAAATGCATAGACTAAATATGTTTTCCCTATAAAAATATAAAATTGTTTTTAATTTATTTTTAAACTTTTAAAATTTAGCTAAAAAGTATATATATTGAAAAATCATTTAAAATAATTAAGAAAATGTTTTTGTATTAATTAACAGAGAGTGTGTCGTCTAAGTAGATTAAACGATTAAAGGTGGATCATAGACACGAGACAAAATAAAGAAAAGATATTAAGTTCATAAGGTGCTTAAAATTTTTGCTATATTTTATCATGAAGAGAGGGTGCAATTCCGAGAAACCAAATCCCAGAAACTCCACTTTGGACGTGTTTCGTTTCATCTTTTTCTCAGTGAAAGGGCCACCCCACGTTTCACTTTCACTTTTCGCTTTGGGAAACGATGCCATTGTGTCCGGCAAAACCCATCATGTAGGAGACTCTACTCGAGTCTCGCTTTCCCTTTTCCCCTTTTGACGAGGTGGGCACGTCAGAATCCTCTGATTCTCAACCCCAGTTTGTGACTTTTTTTGGCTATGGAGGAAGACAAGTACGCCAAGGAATTGGAGGTGGCCGTGAGGGTGGTCCATGTGGCGTGTGCTCTATGTGAGAGGGTGCAGGAGAGGCTCCTTGAGACCAGCAATGATCACGTTGTGTCCAAGGATGATGATTCTCCTGTTACTGTTGCAGGTATTGTGTTTAATTTTAATTTGAATGCAGACAAGTTCCGTTTTTTTTTGTTTTCATAAGAATAGGATCGTTGGGAATTTAATAATTGGTGTTGGGTATGATATTTTTTTGTTTCTGCGGTGTGGGGAGGTGTACATTTAAATCATTGTTTGATAGTTGCTGGCAAGATTGGTGTTTTGGTGTGGGGAATCAAATGGGGTTGTCAAAATCTTTGTTTTTATCACTATGGTGAAGTAATGGATTACTAGTTTGGATCAAATTTGTGTGAAATTACAATTTTCAATAGGTAATGTAGCTTGAGAATTTATTGGGATTTGCAAAAATTTTCTCTTGGCTTTGTAAAGTATTCAATTGCGTTGTGATGGACCAGTTTCAACATTAATCCAATGAAGTATTGTGTTTTTATAGTGAATTGAAATCTTTTGAGGATAATTTAGCTTACATGAAGATTTTCGTTCTTTATTCTTAGTTTTTGAATTCTGTTCTTCTTCGGTTTTTTGAGCTATTTCTTGGTGGTGAAGTGTTAGGTTAATTCTTCAGTAGATTATCTGATATCACATTTATCTATGGCCATAATTTGATACATTCATTTGATCTTTGCATCGTTAAGGAATTTTTCATCTATTGTAATCCTCTGTCAATGGTGGCGTCATAATTGCATTGTATGTGTCTTATAGACTTGTGATTTCTGATATCCACTGTGCACTGGCTTGTTCATCTAACTTGATGTATTCTATAAAACTAACTAGATGGTTATGGTCATGGTAAGGAATCATAAAACGTAAAACAAAGGGAAAAGTACATTGTTCATTGGTGCTTGACTATTTGTTTCTTTATCTCAAAGTGTTGCTGAACTTTTCCATTAAAGCTGTTGAGAAGCTTTAGCTGTATCTAAAGCTTAAGCTGTTAGATTAAAGCTCATGGTTGGTTTTATATCTAAGGTACTCCCTCTCGAAGAGTCCTTCAGACTTAAGTCTGGACAATGCATAAGCCCACCTTCCTTATACTAATATAATTTAAGTATTATTTTGAAGAATGAGAAGACCAAGTATCAAAGTCCTAACTGCATCATAGAGGCTATGATCCTACGTCATGAACTAGTTTCAACAACTTTTGTTAGATTATGTTATAATTATTGAAATAAGGAACTAATCCTATATAATCAAGAATATCTATATTCTATGTGTATTATTAAGAACGTTTTTATTTATTATAGTATCATATCTTTGTTATTGGAATATACCAAATCTCCTCTATTTATCGTACAGTTTCATTTTTCACAATATAAATAAAGCACCCTTGTTGTCTAAGAAACACATTGTCTCAGCTCAATGCTTATCTCTTTAGCCAGAGTTTAACAGGTTAATAGCCGTAGATGTTTTTACATTAATGAGCTATTTTGTATCAGAAAAGCTGTGGCATAATTTGTATTGAGATATAAATGTTAGAGATTATGGCTTTAAACTAGAGGGGGGGTGAATTGTTTAAAGAGGTTTTTGCAAACTTTTTGTAGCTAGAATGAGTTTATCTCAGAAACCAATTGATCAAGCAATTCAGTTAGTCAAAACAGTAAGCAAAACTGCACTGTCAGAAAAACAATCGGTTGTTTCTTCGAAACAATCGGTTGTTTTTATCAACAAACAACAAACAAACTGAATTTAAAGAGTAAGGGATAGAGAGATTGTACACAGATGTTTATACTGGTTCACTCCAACCCAGAGCTACATCCAGTCTTCTCAGAACCCTGAGGAAATCCACTAAGCAATCACACCTTGATCACTTACACAATAACCAAGAGAATGACCTTGAAAACCTCAAGACACACTCTCCTTGGCCAACACTAAGATTGCTGATCTTGAACACCTCAAGAACACACAGCCAATCTCAGCAACAATACAGAAAAGAAAAGTTTCAGCAGTTACACAGATTACATTTGTTACAGATGAAGATCTGAAATCAATACAAGTAGAATCCTATTCCAACACCTTGATCAATCTCTTTAGCTCTTAAGCAATCTTAGCACTTTTTAAAACTCTCTTAGAAAAACTTTGTCAAAAGCATTCTCTTCTTTAAAAGAGATTTTCTGAATTATATAAAAGGAAGTTTGTTTATCAAATCTTAACAAATCCCATAAAAGCTTTCAGAAAGATTGGTCAAAGCATTTAATGACTGGAGCGTATTCAGTTTCAAATCATTTAAAGTTCAGTCAAAGAAAACAGTTTTTCTGTTATGGTTCCAAAACAAACAATCGGTTGTTTCCTCAAATCAATCGGTTGTTTTGTCACTTAACAGTTTTTCTCCATTCAAAAACAGTTTTCAAAACTTTCTCAAAACATCTAAGTATAAACAATCGGTTGTTTCGATAGAACAATCGGTTGTTTCAACTTAGTTTGAAAAACACTTTTGTTTTATCAAAAACTGAGATGCTAATTGCTTTGAGATTTAATCTAAGGTTGAATTACACTTTAAACTACCCCAGAACAAAACAACAAAGCAGCACAGCAACAACAAGCAAGCAAAAGCTTCATCATCCTTCAAAGGATTTGGATTCTTCAAAACCTTGAACACCACTTGGTTCAACAATAAATTGTACAATGTGTGTGCAGATACATGCTAGTATAAATCTAGGTTGGTGGTTGAAATCATGTAAATATTTTTACATGTCTGTTTTAAGTTTACACTAAATCTATATGATGGTTCTGGCAGGTTTAGATTCCTTGATCTCCGATTTATAACCATAAATTATGAGAAATGCTTAAATTATTAGTAAATTGACTCGAGCATTCTGGCCTAGTTTAAAACTTTTTGATGTAGTTACTCACTTCCTCATTGCAATTTGCACTCTAACATTTTAATGCAGAAGCACAAAATATATTGTGATAGAAATTGGTAGTATATGAAAGGAAATAGATGATATTCTAGGAGAGTAAAATAACTCCTTTACAGAGGTAGTATAACTTCTGCTTACGAAAGAAACTAGGAAAAACAGAAAATAGCAATGCCGAAAAGATGACAACCACAGCTGCAAGACGGAACCTCTATCCCCAAGGCAAATCCCTAACCAATTTCTCACCCAATTTCTGTTCTCTGTTTTTGCTAATCTCTCCTACCCTATGGATACCTCCACTGTTTTTCCATTATGGTATAATAGTTCACTTCAATGTCCTCTTGCCATGTGGACATTTTGTTAACCATGTCACACCTTCTAGTTTTGCATTTCCCTACTTGGCCCATTTGTTCACAGCCCATCTTCCTTCTATTTACCCGTCTATCAACATGGGTTAAAAGCCGAACACATTAGTTTTTCCATAGTCATCCAGCAGGATTGGAATATTCAATATTTTTTTTATCACATATGGAGACAGAATTATTAGAGTATCAATAAACCTTGTATCACTCCAAAAAGAACACGTCTTGGATGCTTTGTGGAAACAAATCATTGACTCTGATGGAATCAGCTTTTTGAATTGTGCAGCCAGTGGCAGGAAGCATCTAGATGGTTGGAATAAGTTGAAATTTTAGAGAAACTTTTTCAATTTGAAAGAAATTCAAGCCAGCTGTCCAAAAACTCTTACTGATAGCCTTACTGGTTTGTTCAAATAAACTGATTGCACAGTAGGCCTAGCCAATTATATAATATAAAGAGGTTTGTTTTATTTTAGAACAATGTATGATCTTTGGCCAAAGAAAATCCATTAGTTAGTATGACTCACAATTTACTTTTTGGAAATATTGCAAGCATAATGTATCTTTCCCTTCATTAATTCATTCAATTTTGCTAGTGCCACATTTATTTCTTGGCAAGTTGGCAGTATAAATTTCTTTTTCATGTTTGGTTTCTAGTTGGTGTGAATCATTACATTGTAGCTGTAGAGTTTAAATGTATTTTTAGGTAAAATATCAAGTTCGGTTGACTAACTTTAGAGTTTTTGGTATTTTACTTTGATTGAGCATATTATGGGCAATGTTTGAATGTCAACTTGTCATTTTCAAGTTGTTAGTTTTGTTGTGACTCTTGAAGGAGTATATATGAGAAAAAGAGGTTGAGAGATCCTAACTTGGATATAACTACTGATTCATATATATACATATGTGTGTGTGTGTATATATATATATGTACGTATATGTATATGTATAAGGATCCATGACTTACAATAGAAGCTGTAAGATAAAAGAAAAAAAAGAGTTTACCCCTAAGATTCTAGATTACAAATATTTTGCTCAGAAGATAATATAAACTACTCTAACACTTCTCCACAAACAGGAGTATACAAATTGGAAGTTCCAAGCTTGAAACATATAAATTGAATGAAAGGTCCTCTCAAGGATTTTTTTCAAAAATATTTGCAAGTTGATTATTGGAGCCTACAAACTCGCTGAAAATTTCCTTGGAGAAAGCTTTAATCCATCAAAATTTCAGTCAATTTTTATGTGTTTTGTCCTCTCGTGAAACACATGAATGTGAAGAGTTGTTTGATTATCACAATATATAATTATTTGTTCAATTTCACAAAACCTTAGTTCTTGGAGAAATTGTTTTATCCATATAAGTTCACAAGTGAGTGATCTCATTGTAATATTTGGCTTTAACACTTGATCGAGCAACTATATTCAGTTTCTTGCCTTTCCAAGAAATAATATTTCCTCTAATGAAAACACAATATCCAGTAGTGGAATGTTTGTCTATAGGAGACCCTTCCCAATCATCTTAACAATATCTAGATATTTAGGCATGTCCTTTATCTTAATAAAGTAAACCTTGTTTTGGAGCCTTTTTGAAGTATCTGAGAATGTGAAGGACAACATTCCACTGATCAATGCAAGGAGCTTGCATAAATTGAATAATCACATCAACTGCAGAAGACAATACAAGTCTATTAATAATGAGATAATAAGTTTATTTCAAGATATCAACTGCAGAAGACAATACAAGCCTGTTGAATAATTACATCATGTTTCTTTCAAGATATCAAATGCATATTTCCTTTGAGAAATCGTAATACTTCTTTAATGGAGCTACTTCAATGCCAAGAAATTTTTGAGAACATAGAGAGACCATTTCAATTTATGAACCAACCTAGACTCCCTTTGAGCAAGTAAACCCTAAACCCTAAACAAAAGACACCAAGGAAATAAATCAAAAGTAGGAAGGAGATAATCGATGATAGCTTAAAAAATTGTAAATAAACAAGTATTCTTTTGGAGAACAATGGGGTCAATTGGAATCTTCATTATCGGAAGTCGTGATATTGAGTGACAATTGTGAAAGACTTGATGAAGATAACTCACCATGCAATATTAGACCAATCACTTGTGGCCTATATTGGTAACTGAAGATAGGTGGCAATGATGACTCTGGTGGGTTTGAAGTAGGAGAGGAACCTGGAGAGTTAGGTTGACTTAAGGTTGACTTAAGGTTTTATGAGTAGGGAAAAACAAGGGTTTAACATTTGAATGATAAGACTTGTTGGACAGAGTCAACCTCTTAAAGAGAAGAAGGGAAGAAATCTTCAAAAACGATGACACTTGCAAACATATAATATCTTTTTGTTTTTGGAGAATAACAATACCCTTTTTGGAGGCGTGAATATCCTAGGATGACACATTTGATGGCCTTTGCTAAGAGATTGTTCATACCTAGAGACATTTCATGTACAAATACATAACTAAAGACACGAGGATTAACATAAAATAGAGGTTCATTTCGAACAAAATGGAATAAGGAATTTTATTATCAAGGGACAAACAAGACATTCTATTGATAAGAAAACAAGCCGTTAAAGTAACATCATCCCAATGATGAATTGGTGCATAGAGTTTCAACTAAGTGCCTATTTTTTTTTCTATACCATTTTGCTGAGGTGTATAAGGACAAGTGAATTGATGTAAAATTTTGTGAGCTCGAAGTAGTAGAAAAATCAAAAGAAAAATATTCTTTAGCATTATCACTTATGAAGATATTGATAACTTGTCCAAATTGATTTTTTATTTCATTCAAGAAAGATATTAGATAGACAAGTTCAGAATGTTTTCATTAAATAAACTCAAGTACATTTGGAGTATTCATCAATGAATGTAACAAAATATTGAAGCCCAAAATATGCAACACAATTTAGTTCCCAAATGTCAGAGTGAATGACAAAATTTTTTTACATCTTGATTCATTTCGCTTGGAAATAGATGTTTTCCTAGTTGTCATGATTCCTACTCTTGGACTTGAAGTTTACTTCAAGACCCATTTGTTTTAACTTTGGCAAATGTGGATGACCCAAGCGATCAAACAAAAGTTTAGATGAAGGGGAGACAAGACAAGACACAAATGACTTGGTCCCGAAATAGTACATTCCTTTGCACTCATGTCCTTCACCAATCACTTCATTGTACCATGCTCTTGTATAACAAATTAATTGGCATGATAGATTACACAATAGTTTAATCACTTAGTTAATTAACTTAATGATATAAGTTTAGAGGGACATGAAGAAACAAATAGAACAAATTTTAAATTTAAAGAAAGAGAAAGGAAAACATGACCAACTTTGTGGGAAATTGGATCCATTGGCTAAAGTTATGTGGCGAGGAAATTTAAGGGAGGAAATAGAAGAGAACAAGTAAGTATTACCAGAAATATGATCAGGAGCACTTGAGTCAATTATCTAGCTACAAACTTTGACTTTCCATGGATTGTGAGATATAGGTTGTTGACAAACTGGGATGTGTGGAAGATTGTGCTTGACGGTTGGATTTTAACCTCAACTACCACGTTCTCTGTAAGGACCTGAGATTTATTGAAATGAATGAGTATGTTAAGTAAATTCTATGTATGTTTTATCTAAGTTAAAAAGGAAGGAAAGTGTAGTCTAGGAAAAACGATAAGAGTTTCTTGTTTATACATCATCGCCGGTCGCCTAGACCACACGTCATCGCCTGGGCGCGAGGCATGCAGGCGTCACCAGAGAAGAGAGACATCGGTCGCTCGCGCGAGAGGTCATCAGCGGGTTGTCATCGCGCGATAGCTCATCAGCGGGTTGTCATCGCGCGATAGCTCATCAGCGGGTTGTCATCGCGCGATAGCTCATCAGCGGGTTGTCATCGCGCGATAGCTCATCAGCGGGTTGTCATCGCGCGATAGCTCATCAGTGGGTGTCATCGCGCGATAGCTCATCCGCGGGTTGTCATCGCGCGATAGCTCATCCGCGGGTTGTCATCGCGCGATAGCTCATCGGTTGTTAGCCTTCGCGCGAGAGGTCATCGGTTGTTAGCCTTCGCGCCTGTGGTCATCGGTGAAAAGGTCATCGCGCTACGTTAAGTTATACACAGAGAACGTGGGACCCAGACTCCCAGCAAGAGACGTTCTGCACGCGCGCCACGTAGACAAAAGGTGGTTCAGAATAGTGACCTCATAGCGTAGCCTGCGCAGAGGCACGCTCAGTAGTACTGTGCAGGGAAGCGTACACGCAAACTTCCCTGCAGAGTGGGTGGTGGCAGCTGCTTTTGGAGGGATAAAAGGGGTTTAAGTTGCAGAAATCCACACCTGAGAGAAAGAAAGCATTGTTGTACTCGAAGAGAGAAAGAGTGAGTTTCCTCCTCCGCGTTGCGATTTCAGCATCTCCACACAAGAGTACGACGAGAAGGAACACCATTGGAGCACTTGAGCAGTTCTCTGCAAGATCTTCAAAACAGAGCCAAGGCATTCTTCAAGCTTCGTTGGATTTCGAAGCTCCTGGTGTTTGCGCAAGTCCAGGTAAGGGAAGCTAGACCTCTTTTCCATACGAGCCATAGTTTAACTATCTTCTGAAGTGAGGGCGACGTGGTCGCCATTTTCGTTTTCATCTGCGTAAAATGCTCTGTTTGTGTGCTTGGGCGACGAGGTCGCCGGTTTTATATACAGTTTTCGAAATACCTTGTTTTTGAACCAGGTCGCCGGTTTTGGCGCTGTTTTGCGAACTCCTTGTGTTTGATGTTGTTTTGAGAACTGCTTGAGATTTACATGAGATATTCGAAAATATGAATCCTTTGAAATGGCTATTGCTGTGATTGAAATCATTTCTTTGAGTATGGTATGATGTGTTGAATGTTGTGAATGTGGGGTCGAGGCATAGTATTTTCAGGAAAGGAAATACCGTGTAAGACCATGTTAGATGTGCATTGATCGGTGATTATGAACGAGATATCCTGACTCTGCTGATAATGGAATCACATAGAGGAAGTTACTCAGTTGGGAGAGTCGAAGGAGGTTCACCTGTATGGGTGGGTTGTTTGAAAGAGAACATACCGACCTGTATTGCGTGGATTTACCTTGTCATACTGTATGGTGATGTGTTGAGATTCATCATATGCCTGTGAATGTGTGAGATTTCACGGCGACCCTGTGGATGTGCGAGATTCCACAGTGGGCAGTGTGACAGGTGCACATCTCCGAGTCTAATCAATGCATGAGTCAATCCGGAAGTAGTGTCAAGTGTCTTGTGTGGTGAGTCAGTGGAAAGTCTGACATGTGAAATGGTGAAATGAGAAACTGGAATACTGATAGACACTTGATGCTGTGGTGTGAAATGGAATGACTATGGGAAATGTTTGTGAATTTGTGAATTTGGGCGATTAGTTGAATGCTATGAGTAGCTCTACGTTTACTTGGATATTTTGGAAACTTGGTTTACTTGGGTTTTTTCATATGCATGATTTAAACTCCTTTCATATTATCTAGCTTACCCTTTTATCTGTCATTTTGGTTGCCTTCTCAAAACTGTGATGATCGTGTAATTGTTACGCGGGAGCAGAAGACCTTCCAGGAAGAAGAGCTCCCTAAAGGGGTGGTCGCCGAGGGCAGAGATCGCCCATTTCCACCTCTCGGTGGTGATCGCCGGATTTTGCCCTACTATCAGATCGCCTGTTTTGAGGTCGCCTGTTATGAGATCGATTTTATGTCTGGCTAGCAAGTCGCCCATTTTTGGGGACTTCTGGTGATCGCCGTTTTGAAGTTGGAGATCGCCGTTTTCTTTTGAGACCGCCTGTCTTACTGCATTTCTTTTATTTTCGTAAAATCTTGCAAACATTTGATTTGGTTATGTATTAAACTCCCTAAGAGGAGCAACTTCATTTCAAATATATATATTATCATGTTATTTCTCTTCAATATTATTTGGTTACATTTAATTTCATTATACCTGTATGTATGTATTACTTTGGCGGGATGTTACATTAATGGTATCAGAGCAGTTCGTCCTTAGGATGACCTGAGGGCTGTGGATCCATTGTGTTTCTTCTGCTCATAAAAGTTATTTGAGTTTTTAAATAACAACTATAGTGAAAGGTTTTCAAACGTTTTGCATTGAAAAGTTTGTGTGTGCTTCTGTGCTTTAGTGAACGTATGCTTTAGCTGAAAATCTTAGTATTAAGGGTGAGAAGATCTTGATGAAGTAATGAGGGTGCACACTCATAACTGGATCGAGATGATTCTCAATCTTAATTCCAAAGATTTGATGTTTAGTATACATTGAACGCTGGTGTGATCTAGTTTAGCTTATTGAGTGTTTTTGCAATTGACTGAAAATGGTTGTTTGATCTGATGGTGATGATATCAGTAGCTGTTCTAATACCTTGCTTGAGATTCTAAGTATTACGAGTATGTTGATAAACTCAAATTCTTTATGATTTTGAGATGCTGACCTTTGTAAGGTCTAGCTGTTACCCCCCTTGAATGAATTGATTCTTATCGGTTTCATTCTTATAGTTGTAGGGATTATAGAAGCCTATAGATTCAGAATTCAGAGCGAAGAAGATGGCACGTAGACCTGCTACCCCACCCCAACCTTCCTCAGAAATGAGTCAAATCGCCAAGGCCATTGAGATGATGGCGACTGCCATTCAGCAGCAGAACGCCGCAATGGCCCAGAACCATCAAGCCACAATGCAGCACTGGGAAACTGCCCGATCTGCTGAGACAAACTCCCACGTTGGTCAGCCCCAGGAACAGATGGGATTAGCTGAGTTCATGAGGCACAACCCACCTAAGTTCAGTGGGAACGCTACCCCTGACCAGGCAGATCAGTGGGTCAGGGAGTTGGAGAAAATCTTTAGGGCGACCTCCTGCCCTGAAGAGAAGAAGCTGCTGTTCGCCACTTATCTGCTATCAGGAGAAGCAGAGTTCTGGTGGATGGGAGCTCAGCAAATGATGGAGGCACGGGAGGATGTTCTGGATTGGGAGAGCTTCAGGGTGAAGTTCTTAGAGAAGTACTTCCCAGACAGCGCCAAGTTTGCAAGAGAGGCTGAGTTCCTGAAGTTGGAGCAGGGGGACATGACTATAAACGCATATGCTGCCCGTTTCGAGTACCTCGCCCGGTTTTATACCCAGGCGACCTCCGAGGCCTGGAGGTGTAGGAAGTTCGAGGAAGGACTGAAGCATGGGCTGAAGAAGACCATAGCACCGATGTGCATCAGGGAGTTCCACGCCTTAGTGGAGAAGGCAAAGATGGTGGAGACCCTGGAAAAGGGTGAGTCTAGGGTGATCAGGTCACACCCAGGAGGTCCTTCCAGTGGGAGAGCTAAGGCACAGCACCCACAAAGCAAGCCATATGCTAGGCCTTCACCACATCGGGTGGGAACAGCTTCATCCCGGTTCCAACAGCAACAACCTGGGAAACTTAAATGTTTCCATTGCGGTGGACCCCATACAGCCAGCGTGTGCCCCAAGAGGGATCCAGAGAGGAGATGTTTTGTCTGCCAAAAGACGGGGCATTTTGCTAGAGAATGCCCTAACCAGAATAGGGCGACCCAGCCCAGTGGCTCTCAGCAGACGAGGAACGAGGGCAGCAGACCTCAGGCAGCAGGGAGGGTGTTCGCCATGTCTGGAGCAGAGGCAACTCAGTCAGGTAACCTCATCCAAGGTGTTTGTTTTATTGCTGGTAGAGGTGTAAGGGCTTTGTTTGATTCTGGAGCGACACACTCCTTTGTGTCAAGCCTGTGTGTAGCTGAGTTGGGTCTCCTAGTGAAGGAGTTACCTTTTGAGCTGTTGGTCTCTACACCTGCGTCAGGACAGGTGTCGACCTCTACAGTGTGCCCTGAATGTCCAGTGATTGTAGAAGGACGTAGATTCAAGGTGAACTTGATCTGCCTACCTCTTCAGGACCTGGATGTCATCCTAGGAATGGATTGGTTAACTGCCAATCACGTCCTCATAGACTGTGGTAGGCAGAAGGTAGCGTTTCCAGACCCCCATGAAGCGGATGTGTTAACAGTTCAACAAGGGCGATCAGCATTGGAAGAAGGGGCGAGGTGCTTCGTGGTGCTCGCCCGGTTGGAAGTGGAGAATAAAGGGGACGTAAACGAGATCCAAGTGGTGAGAGACTTCACCGATGTGTTCCCAGAGGAGGTGCCTGGATTACCCCCTAAGAGAAAAGTGGAATTCTCTATTGACTTGGTACCTGGAGCTGGACCAGTGTCAATGGCACCTTACAGGATGGCACCAGCCGAGTTGGAGGAGTTAAAGAAGCAATTGGAAGAGTTGCTGGAGAAGCAGTTCATCAGACCCAGCGTATCTCCATGGGGAGCTCCAGTGCTCCTAGTCAAGAAGAAGGATGGAGGGTCTCGGTTGTGCATAGACTACAGGCAATTGAACAAATTGACCATCAAGAACAAGTACCCCCTACCTCGGATTGATGATTTGATGGACCAAATTCATGGGGCCTCGGTGTTCTCCAAGATTGACCTGAGATCGGGGTATCACCAAATCTTGGTAAAAGCTGAAGATGTTCAGAAGACAGCTTTTAGGTCTAGATATGGGCACTACGAGTATGTAGTGATGCCATTTGGAGTCACCAATGCTCCAGCTCTATTCATGGACTATATGAATAGGATCTTTCGCCCTTTCTTGGATAAGTTTGTGGTGGTCTTCATAGATGACATCCTCATTTATTCAAAGACCGAGGAAGAGCATGAGGAACACCTAAGGGCAGTATTGGAAATACTGAGGGAGAAGCAGCTCTATGCCAAGTTCTCCAAGTGTGAGTTCTGGCTAAGGGAAGTCAACTTCTTAGGACACGTGATATCTGCCCAAGGGATCTCGGTAGATCCAGCCAAGGTAGAGGCAGTGCTACAATGGGAACGTCCTAAGACAGTGACTGAGATAAGGAGCTTTGTGGGGTTGGCGGGCTACTATCGGAGGTTTATTGAGGATTTTTCCAAGGTAGTGGCTCCTTTGACACAGCTGACTCGCAAGGACCAACCCTTTGCTTGGACCGACCGATGTGAGCAGAGCTTCAGGGAGCTAAAGGAGAGGTTGACCAGTGCTCCAGTGCTGGTGATCCCCGAGATAGGAAGACCTTTTGACGTCTTCTGTGATGCCTCACATCAAGGCTTGGGATGCGTCTTGATGCAAGAGAAGAGGGTGGTTGCATATGCTTCAAGGCAACTCAAGGTGCATGAGAGAAACTACCCTACTCATGATTTGGAGTTGGCAGCGGTAGTGTTTGCCTTGAAGATCTGGAGGCATTATCTATATGGAGCTCGGTTCCAGGTGTTCAGTGACCACAAGAGCTTGAAGTACCTGTTCGATCAGAGGGAGCTAAACATGAGACAAAGAAGGTGGATGGAATTCCTAAAGGACTACGACTTTCAACTCATGTATCACCCAGGGAAGGCCAATGTAGTGGCAGATGCCTTGAGTAGGAAGTCTATACAAGTCGCCACCATGATGATGGAAGAGCAGAAGCTGATCGAGCAGTTCAGGGACTTAAACCTGGGAGTAGAGTTCCACGTGAATCACATTAGTTGTAGTAAGCTGACTATAACTAATGACTTCCTTGTGATGTTGAAGGACAAACAATTGGAGGACCCTAGCCTGAAGCGCACTATGGAGTCACTAGGGACAGATCAGGCGAGAGGCTTTGAGATGGGCGAGGATGGGATCTTGAGGTTTGATGGCAGGATCTGCATACCTACAAATGACGAGTTGAAGGAGATGATCCTAGAGGAAGGCCATAAGAGTCGCCTTAACCTCCACCCAGGCATGAACAAGATGTACCATGACTTGAAGGAGTCATTTTGGTGGTCAGGCATGAAGAGGGACGTCGCCCAGTACGTGGCAACCTGCTTAACGTGTCAAAAGGCGAAGGTGGAACACCAAAGACCTGGCGGGCTGTTGCAGCAACTGGATATCCCTGAGTGGAAATGGGACAGCATCGCCATGGATTTTGTCACCCATTTACCCAGATCAGTAAAGGGTCATGATGCAATCTGGGTCATCATTGATAGACTGACGAAGAGTGCCCACTTCCTCCCAGTAAATATGAAGATGCCCATGGCCAAGTTGGCACAGCTGTACATCAAGGAGGTTGTGAGGTTGCATGGAGTGCCTTCCAGCATCATTTCAGATAGGGATCCCAGGTTCACTTCACGGTTTTGGCAGACCTTGCAAGAGTGTTTGGGAACCAAGTTGAGGATGAGCTCTGCATATCATCCCCAAACAGATGGTCAGTCAGAGAGGACAATCCAATCTTTGGAAGATCTGCTGAGGGCATGCGTTTTAGATCAATTGGGAGGTTGGACGGAGGTGTTGCCACTAGTGGAGTTCACCTATAACAATAGCTACCACGCCAGCATTGGGATGGCGCCATATGAAGCCCTGTATGGGAGGAAATGCAGAACTCCATTATGTTGGTACCAGGAGGGCGAGGCAGTCTTGGTTGGACCAGAGTTGATTCAGCAGACGACCGAGAAGGTGAAGCTGATACAAAGCAGGATGAAAGCCTCTCAGAGTAGGCAGAAGTCCTATGCAGATCAGAGGAGGAAGCCTTTGGAGTTTGCTGCTGGAGATCACGTGTTCATGAAAGTGACACCAACCAAGGGTGTAGGGCGGGCGATCAGGCCAAAGAAGTTGTCCCCCAAATTCGTGGGACCATATCAGATCTTGAGAAGGATTGGCCCTGTGGCGTATGAAATCGCCCTACCTCCCCATCTGGCAAATCTGCACAATGTGTTTCACGTGTCACAGCTGAGGAAGTACATGGCAGACCCTAGTCATGTGCTGGATGTA
This sequence comes from Phaseolus lunatus, assembly GCA_013389735.1. Lineage (NCBI taxonomy): Eukaryota > Viridiplantae > Streptophyta > Magnoliopsida > Fabales > Fabaceae > Phaseolus > Phaseolus lunatus. The sequence goes on along the minus strand of CM023867.1, from coordinate 39,122,672 downwards.
GACGACGTGCAGATTAGGGATGACTTGTCCTTTGAAGCCAAACCAGTTAGGATTGACGATCGGCAGTGTAAACAGCTCAGGGGCAAGACCATCAACATGGTGAAAGTGGTGTGGGATGAGAAATCGGGGGATTCTACTTGGGAATTAGAAGAACCCATGAGGGAGGCTTATCCATACCTCTTTTCCTTGTAATCCAATTTTCGAGGACGAAAATTTTTGTTGTTGGGGAGAATGTAAGGACCTGAGATTTATTGAAATGAATGAGTATGTTAAGTAAATTCTATGTATGTTTTATCTAAGTTAAAAAGGAAGGAAAGTGTAGTCTAGGAAAAACGATAAGAGTTTCTTGTTTATACATCATCGCCGGTCGCCTAGACCACACGTCATCGCCTGGGCGCGAGGCATGCAGGCGTCACCAGAGAAGAGAGACATCGGTCGCTCGCGCGAGAGGTCATCAGCGGGTTGTCATCGCGCGATAGCTCATCAGCGGGTTGTCATCGCGCGATAGCTCATCAGCGGGTTGTCATCGCGCGATAGCTCATCAGCGGGTTGTCATCGCGCGATAGCTCATCAGCGGGTTGTCATCGCGCGATAGCTCATCAGTGGGTGTCATCGCGCGATAGCTCATCCGCGGGTTGTCATCGCGCGATAGCTCATCCGCGGGTTGTCATCGCGCGATAGCTCATCGGTTGTTAGCCTTCGCGCGAGAGGTCATCGGTTGTTAGCCTTCGCGCCTGTGGTCATCGGTGAAAAGGTCATCGCGCTACGTTAAGTTATACACAGAGAACGTGGGACCCAGACTCCCAGCAAGAGACGTTCTGCACGCGCGCCACGTAGACAAAAGGTGGTTCAGAATAGTGACCTCATAGCGTAGCCTGCGCAGAGGCACGCTCAGTAGTACTGTGCAGGGAAGCGTACACGCAAACTTCCCTGCAGAGTGGGTGGTGGCAGCTGCTTTTGGAGGGATAAAAGGGGTTTAAGTTGCAGAAATCCACACCTGAGAGAAAGAAAGCATTGTTGTACTCGAAGAGAGAAAGAGTGAGTTTCCTCCTCCGCGTTGCGATTTCAGCATCTCCACACAAGAGTACGACGAGAAGGAACACCATTGGAGCACTTGAGCAGTTCTCTGCAAGATCTTCAAAACAGAGCCAAGGCATTCTTCAAGCTTCGTTGGATTTCGAAGCTCCTGGTGTTTGCGCAAGTCCAGGTAAGGGAAGCTAGACCTCTTTTCCATACGAGCCATAGTTTAACTATCTTCTGAAGTGAGGGCGACGTGGTCGCCATTTTCGTTTTCATCTGCGTAAAATGCTCTGTTTGTGTGCTTGGGCGACGAGGTCGCCGGTTTTATATACAGTTTTCGAAATACCTTGTTTTTGAACCAGGTCGCCGGTTTTGGCGCTGTTTTGCGAACTCCTTGTGTTTGATGTTGTTTTGAGAACTGCTTGAGATTTACATGAGATATTCGAAAATATGAATCCTTTGAAATGGCTATTGCTGTGATTGAAATCATTTCTTTGAGTATGGTATGATGTGTTGAATGTTGTGAATGTGGGGTCGAGGCATAGTATTTTCAGGAAAGGAAATACCGTGTAAGACCATGTTAGATGTGCATTGATCGGTGATTATGAACGAGATATCCTGACTCTGCTGATAATGGAATCACATAGAGGAAGTTACTCAGTTGGGAGAGTCGAAGGAGGTTCACCTGTATGGGTGGGTTGTTTGAAAGAGAACATACCGACCTGTATTGCGTGGATTTACCTTGTCATACTGTATGGTGATGTGTTGAGATTCATCATATGCCTGTGAATGTGTGAGATTTCACGGCGACCCTGTGGATGTGCGAGATTCCACAGTGGGCAGTGTGACAGGTGCACATCTCCGAGTCTAATCAATGCATGAGTCAATCCGGAAGTAGTGTCAAGTGTCTTGTGTGGTGAGTCAGTGGAAAGTCTGACATGTGAAATGGTGAAATGAGAAACTGGAATACTGATAGACACTTGATGCTGTGGTGTGAAATGGAATGACTATGGGAAATGTTTGTGAATTTGTGAATTTGGGCGATTAGTTGAATGCTATGAGTAGCTCTACGTTTACTTGGATATTTTGGAAACTTGGTTTACTTGGGTTTTTTCATATGCATGATTTAAACTCCTTTCATATTATCTAGCTTACCCTTTTATCTGTCATTTTGGTTGCCTTCTCAAAACTGTGATGATCGTGTAATTGTTACGCGGGAGCAGAAGACCTTCCAGGAAGAAGAGCTCCCTAAAGGGGTGGTCGCCGAGGGCAGAGATCGCCCATTTCCACCTCTCGGTGGTGATCGCCGGATTTTGCCCTACTATCAGATCGCCTGTTTTGAGGTCGCCTGTTATGAGATCGATTTTATGTCTGGCTAGCAAGTCGCCCATTTTTGGGGACTTCTGGTGATCGCCGTTTTGAAGTTGGAGATCGCCGTTTTCTTTTGAGACCGCCTGTCTTACTGCATTTCTTTTATTTTCGTAAAATCTTGCAAACATTTGATTTGGTTATGTATTAAACTCCCTAAGAGGAGCAACTTCATTTCAAATATATATATTATCATGTTATTTCTCTTCAATATTATTTGGTTACATTTAATTTCATTATACCTGTATGTATGTATTACTTTGGCGGGATGTTACATTCTCCTCTTTTGCCATGACCTCCCCTTCCACGAGTAGATACCATGGCAAAAGTTTTAGTAGATTCATGAATATTTCTACCTTTAAGAGTTGGAACATAGAGTAGTCGTGTTGTTAGGCTTTCCATTGATGGGACTTCTCGACTAGTGAAGATTTGATCTTGGATATTTTCAAATTTGGATTTATTGCACGAATAATCATGACCATATATAACTTGTCCAACTTCTGCTTGATTTCTTCCCGTGAGTTAGCTTTTAAGAACATCTTTAACTCCTCAACATCAAATTGATGTTTAGCTATAAAAGATGTCATGATATGATTTGTTTGTTTGAGAGATGTTAGTTTATGGGCAGAATCATAAGTTTGAATGTCATTTGCAAAGATGCTTTGAGCCTTCTTCCAAAGGGATTTACATGTTTTGAATGTTCAATAGGTCAACAAAACAGAAAGTGGGAAGTCCAACTTCTTCCGTTATTCAACACTTGATGATATTTAACTGCTCTCTTCCCCAAGTGATCATGTAAACCTTGGCAAAGAAACCAAAGTTCAACAAAAGCACATCAAGATAAATAATTTTTACCATTAAGTTTTTCCGAAGTAACATGAGTACCAAAAATTAGAAAGGAAGGTCCAGTACATAAATGTTCCATAACTTTAATAGAAATAAAAAACCAAAAAGGTAAGTATGGGAGTTGGAAAAGAGACAAAAGATGGTGGCACAATGGTGTTCTGGTGACAAGCAGGTGGCATGTGGGCTGCACATGCTTGATTGAGCCACAAAGAGAAGTGGCACTTGATGAAGTTTGAGAGAGAACCAGCCTTCGCAACCAGTCATTTTCAACATAGCTTGGAGAGACGCTTTAGATCCAATGGCTGTCGGAGAAAGAGGTGGAGTTTGGCAAACAGTGGCCAAAGATAGTGGACGGCGGTAGAAGAAATTTTCTCACAAGACAATATAGGCAAAACAGGATCAACGTGTTCTGATACCAACAACTTAAACGAGTATATGAGAAAAAGAGTTTGAGAGATCTTAACTTGAATCTCCTTGTTCAAATTCATATATATATATGTGTGTGTGTGTGTGTACATATTTAACATAAGCTTAAGGAATGTGAAAGAAAAAATTATAGAGTTTACCACAAGATTCTAGGTTATAGATAAATATGACATAAAACAACTTTACTCAAGAGATAATATAAACTATTGTAATAATGACTACCTAAGCTCCAACTTGTCATTTAAGTCTGTTTTGTGGCACTTCGTAAGGATGGAAACTCTTTTTTACCTTTCGTTATTAGTCCAAAGATCCAAGCTTCAATGTACTACACAATTTTCTCCTACAAAGTGCAGCTGGTACCATTGTTCTCTTTTTTTTTTTTCTCTCTAGATTTTATTAATTATCACAATCTACAAAGCACAAACCCGACTTTTCAATGGTGTGTCCCTACGTCCAACATGTGTC